>CAMGYJ010000003.1:27746316-29002733 GCA_946122785.1 Linum tenue
AGGCAGTCTGAGATTCACTAATGACACTAGGCATGACATCTAGTTGCCAGAATCTTAGTCATACACTTATAGAGTATGTTACAGCAGGCAATTGGGCGAAAAACTTCATTTCCTCAGGGCTTTGAACTTTAGAATGAGAGCTAAGAGTGTGGAGTTAACACTAACTGGGATACTGGACATTTGAAAAGTGAAAACAATAGAGGATAGCATTAGTTACCTCAGCTCCCACAATGCTCCAAGCAGCCTGGAAGAAACAAGCAGGATAACCATCAGGACCAGGGGCTTTTTCCCCATTAAAACCAAACATTGTGGTTCCGATTTCCTCTGCAGTAACTTCTACACAGCACATCTCCTTGGGCAGGCAACAACTTCTTCATCAATATATCCCTAATCTGATCAACATCAGGTAAAACAACCTCTTTATCTTCCTCCCCCAATAGCTTTCTTTAAAACCCTCTGCTATCTTCACCATACCATCCAATCTGTTACCCTTTGACCAGAATCATCAATAAGAGATCTAATCATATTTCTCTTCTGTCTAGTTTTGACAGATTTGTGGAAGTAAGGAGTGTTAGCATCACCCTCCTTCATCAAACCTCTCTAGATTTCTGTCTAAAAATTGACTCCTCAGCATCTCTCAGCTCTTTTCCTCCTTAGAAAGTCTAATCTCAGCTTCAAAAGTAATGGGAGATGGGTTACTAAGTGCTTCAGCCTGAGCCAAAAGCAATTCAGCTGCTTTCAGTTTAACTCTCTCACTCAAATAAGAATACACATCCTTGTTTAATTTCTTCAGTAGTCCCTTCAGAATTTTCAACTTCTGACAAACACGAATCAAAGGTGAACCATCAACTTGTGAACTCCAGGCCTGCTTAACCAAATCCATGAACTGAGGATGCTGAATCCAAAATTTAAAGAACTTGAAAATTTTGGGCAAAGACTTCACTGAGCAATCTGAATTTAGAAGAATAGGGCAATGGTCTGACACTGAGGGGTCAAGAAGATCCACTGTACTCAGAGGTAAGTCAGCCAACCATTTTGTATTAATAAAAACTCTGTCAAGTCTCCTAGCTATGGGATTACCCTGTTGTTTGTTATCCATGTAAACCATGGTCCTGAAGCCTTGTGCTCTTCCAACTCACAATCAAATTGCCATTGCTTGAAGTCAGACATGCTACTAGAGAATTGAGGAGTATTTGAAGCCTCACTTGGATCCCCAATAGCATTAAAATCACCTAAAACAGCCCAAGAAAGAACTCACTTGATACTTAACCAAGTTTGAACAGAGAAGTCTTCTGTCAGCTTCTTCATTTGATGCATAGACTACTGTCATAAAGAATGGAACCCCTGAACCAACCAAAACATGAAAGAATTGATCTGATGTGTGCAAAACCCGAAGATTAACATTAGCCTTCCAGAGAAGCCATAACTTCCCCAACCCAGCAACATTATTTGAAACTTTTGACTTCCAATCAGAAAACCTTCTATTTATCAGCTCATCAGCTTTATTCATTCTAACTCTAGGCTCTAGTATAACTATAATATCAACATTATTTCTATTAACTATAGCTGTTGGACAACTTTATTCTTATCCGGGTCATTAAACCCCCGGATATTCCATGTAAGTATTTTCATCTTTTCTTTCCAGCCATCCCCCCTTTACGATGAAGAACAGGTTTTGCAACTCGAGGTGTGGTAGCCTTCTTTTTGGAACCAACAGTTATCCAGGATTATGATTTTTCACTTTTGCAAATGCAGGTGTCTGAGAAACTAGCTTCCTGAAACAGGTGAACTCGTTCCAACAGGCTACTGTGGTAGGGAACTAGGACTCCTAGTTTCCACTAATGATCCTAAAACCGCATCCACAAAACTAACATTTGCATTCCCAATTGATTGAGGAATAGAAGAGACATCTTGACCACCTGCTCCTTCAGTTACACACGCCACCAGCTGTATCTTATCATCCAGAACTGTACTAACCACAGAGTGGACTATAGTATGACTCAATTCAGTTTCAGTTTCAGTTTGCTGCACAAGAATTGCCACAGATGCCATCTCAGAATCAACCACCACATCCCCTGAACTTGCCACAGCCTCATTCTGAATCAGATCTTTCTGTTTGACTACCCACTTCTTGTTACTTTGAGCCAGGAAGGTACAATCATGACCATAAACACAACACATACAGGGCAAACCCTAGGCAGATTCAGATATTCTATTACAACCTCAAAACCGGATCATCATCAGGGTAGAGTCGGATCTTATGGGGAAAACCACAATCCGCAGCAAGATCAATACACACTTTGGCATACCCCCTGCCCTCCCACCCTTGTGGTTTTATCCATCCATAGAGGAGGACCTACAGTGTTAGCCACCCATTCCAATCCACTTTCGAGTGGTACTTGATAGCATCGTAATGCACGTGTTTTCACTCTGGTTTCCTGTCCATTTTGGCTCGAATTGATTGTTCCTTGGCCTATTTTACGCTAGGTTGTGTTGTTTTGTCGTATTTCAGGTCCTAGCAAGTAAGAGGTGCATAGGCGCAAGTTTCGGGTCATTTGGAGGTCAGATGGCGAATCACAGACAGAATTACGGGCAGCCCCTGCCAAATTACGGCCGTAATTGGCCAGGGCATGCCCGTAATTATTGGCCGAGCCTTCTCCCCAGAATTCCTCTCGGTGATAAAATTACGGGCAAGACCCCAAGAATTACGACCGTAATTCCCAAATTACTGGCGGTAATTGGGAAATTACGGGCGTATCTCCTCCTCCTGCAGCTTAAGTGAAACGTGCGTTTTGGTGCGAATTACGGGCAGGACGTGATTACGGCCGTAATTCTGCCCGTAATTCGCCCAGAGTCGGGTTTTTGGAGGCAGATTCGAGCCAAGGAAGAATATTCGATTTTCTGGAGCAAAAACAGAGTTTTAGAGAGAGAAACAGCGAAGAACAAACCCTAGGAGCTATTTTGGAGTGGATTTCTCATCATTGAAGCCCAGATTGCGTCCCTAGGAGTGAAGATTGACATCCCAGAGCAGATTTTCCTCATCTTATGAGTATGACTACTCTGATTTCTGTTTTCCTTTCCTCTCTATGGTAGAACCTTTCTTCACTTGGGTATGAAGAACCCTAGTTCCTTGTGTTAGGGATTTGATTGTAATGACTTGGGATGATATTACTGTTTGATTTTAATCGAATGATGCATGTTTATTGAATTGATTGAGTCTGATCAGCTTTTCTCAATTTCTGCTGCAACCTGAGATAGATAGAATCTGATTAGGTTGTTAGAGCCTCTTCATTCGATAGTAGGAGATTGGCTATACGAGAGTTAGCCAGTTTACTGCTTTGTACTGGAATTCAATTCCAGTAGTGGAGTTCTGTGTTCATAGCCTCAGCTTTCTATCCCGGTGAAGACTAGTCGTCTGCCGGGTAGTTAGACTGAGAGGGCTTGGTCAGCTTAAGAGATTCCAAGCTACTGTCGGATCTTCCGCAGTCTAATCAACAGTAAATCAACCCAGGGAATTACAATTGAACCTAACTAAGGGGCTAGGGGGACTCATTCCCGAGTGACTCTTTCCTGCTTTAGAAAACCGAACATTTACTGCTTTCTTACTGCTTTTGCTTTAAACAACAATCACTCGAATAGTTTGCTAGATAATAGAGAATCACGGAGTAAGCAGTAGATCTAGACCCCGGGTTGATAATTGAACTTGCCTGTTACTGCATTCCCGGACTGCGATTACACTTGGTCGCAGTTTGGTGTTGTGTTTTGGCGTGTCAAGTTTTTGGCGCCGTTGCCGGGGACCCCTCTAGGTTATTGGGGAAACGTGAGAATTTGTTACTCTAGCTTTTATTTACTGCATTTTATCTCTTCCACCTGTGTGCCTTCACGGGTTGCTTCTGCTGATTGTGTGCAGGTAGTGCATGACCCGTAGCCAGTCGGGAGAACTACTACCATTAGACCAGGAGCTTGAACGAACTTGCAGGAACTTCAAGCGGGCTCTAAAGGCGCGACTGGCTGCGGAGGAGGCGCTATCACAGCTGCAGATCGAGAAGAAGAAGAAGGAGAGATGGGTGATCCAGAGAACCGTGTGTGATCCCCGAGGAGCAGACCATGGGATCCTACTGGACCGCTAGGGCTGCGACATGAGGTCACCCATTCAACACCCTCATGTCCCAGCCAACAACTTTGAGGTGAGCACCTCAGTGATCACCATGCTGCGCGGTTCAGTGGTGTTCCGTGGTAAGGAGGGAGAGTGCCCTCGATCACATCTCAGGCGATTCCACGAGCTCATCGATGGAATCAAGATCAATGGGGTACCAGCAGATGCCATCCAGCTGAGGTACTTCCCATTCACTCTGGAGGGGCAGGCCAAGGAGTGGCTAGACACTCGACCTCCGGGCTCCATCACCACGTTCGCCAACCTGGCGGACAAGTTCCTCACCCGCTACCATCCTCCATCCAAGACAGCTGACTGCAGAAGCAAATTACACATTTTGCTCAGGATGAGGATGAGACCATTAGGGATGCTTGGGAGAGATACACCAGCCTCTTTCTCAGGTGTCCCAATCATGGTTTCAATGATGCATTCAAGGTGGGCACCTTCTATCACGCCCTCTTCCCGGAGGACAAGCAGCTGATTGATTCGGTTTGTGGCGGGAACATGCTGACAAAAACCCCGCCACAGCTGAATCAACTCTTTGAGGAGATGGCGGAGAACGGGTACGACTGGGGCACTGCCAGGAGATCGAGACGAGCACCGGACGGGGTGTGCATGCTGTGGGCACCCAGTCATCTGATTTGGTGCAGGTGGTATCGAAGCTGGTTTCAGCTATCGATCGTTCTGGTTTGATTGCAGGTACAGGACAGCCGCAGGCGATGCACTGCCAGTGGTGTGAGAGCTCTCATCACACCGTGGAGGACTGTCAGGCGATGAGGGAGTCGTCCACTCCCCAGGAGCAGGTGGACTTCATCGGGAATGCCAGGCGCTTTGACCCCTACAGCAACACCTATAACGAGGGGTGGCGCCAGCATCCTAACTTTTCTTGGGCTGGGCCAAATCCCAGACCACCAGCTCCCCAGGGACCCCCGGTTTTCAGAGGCCTCCATACCAGCCCAGACAGGGGCAATTTCAGCAGCCACAGCAGCCACTCTACCCGCCCAGACAGGGGCCAGTTCCACCTCAGTCGCAGGCACGACCATTTCCACAGGCAGGGGCAGCACCTGCAGCCCCAGTACAGAGTGACCCGATGGCGGAACTGAGAGATCTGGTGGGTTCTCTGGCCACCTCCAGTGCAAATAAATTCAATAACATTGAGCAGTTCATGGAGAAAGCTTCAGGCAAGTTCTTGGAGCTAGAAGCTGGTCAGAGAAACACACAGGCTGTGCTGCGAGATATACAGACCCAGCTTGGTGGTGTTGCCCAGGCTGTTGCTCGGAGGACTCCAGGTACCTTGCCTGGTCAGACCATCCCTCACCCGCAGGACCAGGATGAAACTGAGTGCCATCACAACCAGGAGTGGCAAGGTGACTGCCGATCCACCTGTTCGGGCAGGAGAGAGAGAGACCCCTGCTTCAGCACTTCCAGCTAATCAGGAAGAAATGGAGAAGGAGGTTGAGGTGCCTGCTCCTAAACCGCAACCAGTGGTGAAGGAGTATGTACCACAGCTTCCCTTTCCTACTCGGTTGCACAAGGACCGACTGGAGACTGAGTTTGCCAAATTCATGGCAATGCTGAAGCAGGTGAATATTAGCATGCCCTTCGTGGAGGCATTATCGAAGATGCCCAAGTATGCCAAGTTCATGAAGGATCTCCTCACCAACAAGAGGAAGCTTGGGGAGCTGTCTACGGTGATGCTAAACGAGGAGTGTTCTGCCATCCTGCAGAACAAACTACCAGAGAAGCGAAAAGACCCAGGGAGTTTCACTATCCCTTGCATGATTGGTAGTTTGCATGTAGGGAAGTCCTTGGCGGATTTAGGCGCTAGCATTAATGTCATGCCATATTCACTGTTTAAGAAGCTAGGCCTAGGTGAACCCAGTAATACTAGGATGAGCATCCAGCTTGCTGATAGATCTATTGTGCATCCTAGGGGTATAGCAGAGGACTTGATAGTCGCAGTAGGGCCATTTTCATATCCTGTTGATTTTGTGATTTTGGACATAAATGAGGATGTTGATGTGCCATTGATACTGGGTAGACCTTTTCTCGCCACCGCCAAGGCGCTGATTGATGTTAATGATGGAAAACTGATTTTAGAGCTGGGGGTGAACAAATCACCTTCTCTGTTTCTGATAATATGAAACACCCCCAGCTCCATGATGATCTTGATTACTGTGATGTTGTTGCTGATTTTGAGACCGCACTCGCCATCACGAGTGCGGGTACTGATGATTTCCTTGAGCGTTGTCTTTTGCTAGGGGAACAGGCATCACAGGATATGCAGCTGGAGGAGCAGCTTGCGGAGCTGGACGAGGCTGCGAGCGAGGGGCGAGAGATACCATTCAAGCCGATCCCCATCTCGCCCCGGCTCGCTACATCATTGGAGGAGCCACCAGAGTTGGAGCTTAAACCCCTCCCATCTCATCTGGAGTATGCATTTCTCCGGGAGGGGAATAAGCTCCCGGTTATTATTAGCTCGGATCTGACCCCCGAGCAGAAGAGCAGGCTGGTGGCTCTGCTGCAGAAGTATGCCCGGGCCATGGCATGGAAGATCACCGACATCAGAGGCATTAGCCCATCCTTCTGCTCACAGAATCTTGATGGAGGATGAGGTTAAGCCAGTCAGGCAGCCGCAGAGGAGATTGTCTCCTAACTTGGAGGCAGTGGTCCGGGCAGAGATCGTGAAGCTCATGGATGCAGGGATCATCTTTGCTATATCTGATAGCAAGTGGGTCAGCCCCACTCAGGTGGTCCCGAAGAAAGGCGGGATGACTGTGGTCCCGAATGAGAAGAAGGAGTTGATCCCGATGCGGACCGTGACCGGCTGGAGAGTCTGCATCGATTACCGGCGCCTGAACGACGCCACCAGGAAAGATCATTTCCCCTACCTTTCATTGATCAGATGCTGGAGAGGTTGGCTGGCCATGAGTTCTATTGCTTCCTGGATGGCATGTCTGGTTACTTCCAGATTCCTATTGCACCGGAGGATCAGGCGAAGACCACATTCACTTGCCCCTTCGGCACTTTTGCTTACCGGAGGATTCCATTTGGGCTGTGTAACGCACCGGCGACCTTCCAGAGATGCATGCTGGCTATCTTCGACCGACTGGTTGGAGAGATCATGGAAGTCTTCATGGATGATTTCTCGGTATATGGAGACTCCTTCACTCACTGTCTCCATAACCTGGAACTCGTTCTGAAGAGGTGCGAGGAGACTAATCTGGCACTCAGCTGGGAGAAGTGCCATTTCATGGTTCGTGAGGGTATCGTGCTCGGGCACAAGATCTCCAAGAAGGGGATTGAGGTAGATCGCGCGAAGATTGAGACGATCAGTCAGCTACCTCCTCCCGTTTCTGTGAAGGGGATTCGCAGCTTTCTGGGTCATGCAGGCTTTTACCGGCGCTTCATCAAAGATTTCTCGAAGATTGCCCTGCCGTTGACCAAGCTGCTGGAGAAGGATGCGCCATTCCAGTTCACTCCCGAGTGCACAGCTGCATTTGAGACTCTGAAGGAGAAGCTTACCCATGCCCCTATCATGGTGACTCCTGACTGGTCTCTTCCTTTTGAGCTGATGTGCGATGCGAGTGACTATGCAGTCGGAGCAGTTCTGGGTCAGAGACGCGAGAAACACTTCCAGCCCATCTACTACGCGTCGAAGACCTTGAACGATGCACAGGAGAACTACACCACCACAGAGAAGGAGCTCCTCGCTGTGGTGTATGCGTTTGACAAGTTCCGACCCTATCTGGTGCTCTCTCATGTGGTGGTCTACACTGACCACTCGGCGATTCGTTACCTGATGAGCAAGGCTGATGCAAAGCCTAGGCTCATCCGCTGGATCCTGCTGCTGCAGGAGTTTGATATCGAGATCCGGGACAAGAAGGGAGCCGAGAATGTTGCTGCAGATCATCTTTCACGGTTGGAAGCCCCTCCGGTGGACAACTTCGAGGAAGAGATCGACGACTCCTTCCCGGGTGAGCGATTGCTGGCGATGACCCTGGTGGACAGCGTGGCCCCTTGGTATTCTGACTTTGCCAATTATCTGGTGGGCAAGCAGTTACCCAAGGGGATGGCTACTCATGCGAAGCGCAAGTTCTTCTCCGATCTGAAGCACTACTTCTGGGAGGATCCTTACCTCTTCAGAATCGGAGCAGATGGCGTGATCCGGCGCTGTGTCATGGAGCATGAGATGGGAGACATCCTGTCTCAATGTCACGAACCTACTGGAGGTCATCATGGAGGAACCGCACGGCGCGGAAGGTGCTACAGTCGGGCTTCTATTGGCCCTCGCTCTTCAAGGATGCGACACCTTCGCACGCCAGTGCGACCGCTGCCAAAGGTCAGGTAACATTTCTGCCCGGGATGAGATGCCCCAACATATATCTGTTATTTGTGAAATTTTTGATGTTTGGGGTATCGATTTCATGGGCCCATTCCCTCCATCTTTTGGCAATCTGTACATTTTGGTTGCAGTGGACTACGTCTCGAGGTGGGCAGAAGCTCAAGCCATGCCCACCAATGATGCAAGACGGGTCTGCTCATTTTCAGGGGCAATTCACTAAACTCCTCTCTCGCTATGGAGTTAAGCATCAGGTGTCGGTGGCCTATCATCCCCAATCAAATGGGCAGGCCGAGCTGACGAACCGGGAGTTAAAACGCATAATTGAAAAGACGGTGGATCAATCCCGCAAGGATTGGTCCACCAGCTCGATGATGCTCTCTGGGCGTATAGGACTGCCTATAAGAACCTGATTGGCACTTCTCCCTATAGGCTTGTCTATGGGAAGGCGTGCCATTTGCCGGTAGAGCTAGAGCACAAGGCCTTCTGGGCCATTAAGCTGCTAAACATGGATTTGAGTGTTGCAGGTACAGAACGTAAGTTGCAGCTGCTGGAGTTGGAGGAGTGGCGTTACCACGCCTACGAGAACACCCTGCTCTACAAAGAGCGCACCAAGCGTCTTCACGACGCTAGGTTGAGGGGCCCGAAGGTGTTTCAGGTAGGTGATCATGTTCTGCTCTTTAATGCACGCCTGAAACTCTTTCCGGGCAAGCTCCGTTCGAGGTGGTCGGGTCCCTTCACGGTGACCCAAGTTTTCCCGCACGGTGCGGTGGAGATCAGCAATGCTCAAACCGAGCCATTCAAGGTGAATGGCCACCTCCTAAAGTTGTACTTGGGAGGTGCTGTCGAGCGCGCAGAGCTGCTGATCAAGCTCGAGGACCCTTAGTTCCTCTACTGGCGTCCAGCTAAAAGACGGTAAAGAAGCGCTTGTGGGGAGGCAACCCCACCACGGTTTGCATTTCTATCCTTTTTCCTTTTTAATTTTTGTCGTTTTCGAGTCATTGAGTCTGTCTGAGTCTTTCTGGAATGTTCCTCGTGCCCCGGATGGTCTATTTTGGTCTATGATGGTGTAATTTTTGAACCGGGGCACGTTAGGGTTTGGATGTTCGAATTTGCAGCTTAAAAGCTGGAGAAAAAGGGCCCTCGGCAGTAAAATTACGGGCATGGGGGGGCTAATTACGGTCGTAATTCTTAATACCCCTGCCCGTAATTAATTCAGAACAGAAAAAAACTGAAAAACGGGCTCGGCATAGAAATTACGGGCAAGAGGGTAAGAATTACGGTCGTAATCCTTAATACCCCTGCCCGTAATTCGCCCAGAAGGGGCAGAGTGCTCTCGGGCATTAAATTACGGGCAAGGCCAGGGGGAATTACGGCCGTAATCCTGCCCGTAATTCCCCCGCGCCTCGTTTAAAAAGTGGCGGCCGAGACCCTACTCTCTCTCTCCCCCATTTTTCTTGTCAGTTTCTCTCCCCTCTCACCGGAAAACTCGAACCACTCTCTTCTCCGGTGGTTTTCCGGCCATATCTCGCTCATCAGAGGTCCAAATTAAATTCCGAGACCACCCCCGTGCTCCTCTCGTCGGCGCCCACAATTCTATACCAGTGGGGTCGAGTTTCGTGGTGGTTTTGGTCGCCGGAAAACCGCGACCCTTCGGTGTTCCACCAGCCCGATCTCCCTCCTCGGACCTCCGATCGAGAAACCGCGACCACCACCGCGTTCCTGGTGCTTGGGGCTTCATTCCCCAAAGTTTTGGGTCCGTTTGGCTCCGGTGAAGTCGCCGGCGACGAAACTCCGGCGAGCCTCCCGGCGAGTTTCCCGGCGACTTTTGTGGTCTCTCTCGGTCTTCCCTCACTTTCCCCACGATATCCTCTTGTGCCTCCAGGTTTGCTTCTATACTTTTACTTGTCATTTGTGGAGGATTGATATTGTGGGTTTAGTGGGAAATTTCGGGAATTGGTTTGTGCTTGAATTAATTCGGTAGGCCTCCATTGTTGTTTGCTTTGTTTGTTCATCTTTCGGTTGGCCTACCGAGTAATATGAGTTGTGATTGTCCCGCTTGGAGCCTAATTTGCTGTCCGGGTTTATAATCCGAGGGCTCCAAGTGCGTTTGAGTTTCTGTGAATGGTGAATGTTTCTGATTGGTTGTGAATGGTGAATGATCTGATTGGTTATGAATGTTTTTTCCTTTCTCGGGCCTAGTCCACTGTCCGAATTTATGATTCGAGGGCCCCGGGTGAGGGTGATTGGGACCTCACCATTGACGAATTTCCATGTATGTTGTTGGATTTCTGCTGTTTTGTGGCTGCAGGAAAATGAACACGTTCTTGAACCTGCTCGACGCCGACCAGAGGAAGACTTTGCGGGACATCCGACGCCGCAAAGTCGTTCATCACCACTACCTCGACTGGAGGGTCTTCGAGGAGCTGGGTGCTCACGAAGCAATGGAGGCTGCCATCCGCGCTTTCTCCTGGTGCCGCCTCCTCTGCCTTGCTGAGCCGATTTATCAGGAGCTTCTCTGGGAGTTCTACTCCACCTTCGAGCACTTCCAGACCCACGCGGGCGCGCACGGCAACGCCATCCAGTTTCGACTCGGAGAGGAGTTCTACTCCCTGAGCTATGACGACTTTGGTCGGGCACTAGGGCTCCTTCCACCATTCCCCTGTCACCTGGCCATCGAGGAGCCCGACAATCCCATCTTTCGGGCCACACCACGGCCACTCAGCTGCGACCAGAGTGGCGCATCATCAACCAGCTGTTGGGGAAATCCTACACCCCCAGCGAGGGCTCCACCAGTCATCTTCAGCTCCGCACCCCTGCATTGCCTGCACTCCATGAGCCACGAGGTGGACAACCTCCATCTGTCCTCTCTCATCGCCAGGACCGTTGCCAAGCATAAACGGTGTAATCGACGCCTGGCGTGTGGGCCGGTGGTCACTGCCCTGGCGCGGTACTACAACGTCGACCTCTCCGGGTTCACTCTCATCTAGGAGGCGACGCCATTCTCCAAGGAGACCCTCCGGCGCCAGCTGATACTGGAGCGCGACGGGAACGTGTCCTGGATCCGGGGCCTTCCTCGCCCTGTTCCTCACGCACCAGAGGGTGAGGAGCCACCAGAGGCCAGTGATGCTGCAGCCCGTCGGACCACCCGCCGGACGAGGACTCGGCCCACCCCCTCTGCACCGGGCGACTCCACTTCCGGTGCCGGCCCGTCTGCTGCGCAGCCCACCATCTATATTGCCGAGCAGCTGGCAGCCCTTTCCCGCCAAAACGAGCAGATCCTTGCTGGCCAGGAGCACATCAACGCCCACCTCGACCGTGAGCGCGATGGTCGCCGTCGCATCATTTCAGCTCAGCATTACATGATGAGCTACTGGAACATGGATCCTGCTGCTGTGAGCTACCCTTGGGAGGCGTCCCCGGGGCATGAAGACTACTACCCGCCTCCCACTGGCGATGGAGGCGACGAGCTGTGATCTGATTTTGCCCGCCCATCGAGTTGGGCTTGGCTTTTGTCTATCTTCCAGATTTAGACTCCGGATTGTGTTTGATTTTCCTTCTTGTTCCCGTTGTGTGGATTGTTGACTTGGAACTATGGTTTATTTCACCCAATGTGTGTGTTCTGTTGGTTCTAGCTCTGTGCCCCTCGGACTGGTCCTTGTCCAGTCCTCTGCTTTTGACTGGTCCGCCATCCAGTCAACGTTCCTGACCACTGTTTCACGGTAACATCGTTCCCCTTCCCTTCGCTCCATTGAGGACACTGTCGCATTTAAGTGTGTGGGGGGGGGGTTCTTTGTATTTATTGGAGCGTATATATGGGTGCTTGGAGCCTAGTCCGCTGTCCGAATCTTACGATTTGAGGGCTCCAAGTACTGCTGTTTGACCATATTGGCACTGTGTTTTGAGTGATAAATTGAACGGTTTTCGGATTAATGCATGATAACTTGTTTGCGACTAGGACAACCTATAATGAGGACTGAGATGTGCAGTAGAACGATGTAGGGGTTCAGTTTTTCAGCTGTTTGCTTACCAACTGTGACTTGATCTGATCACTTGTTCTTGACAGTCGTTTATGCATCTAGTTCAGGGTATCAGAATGTGAGATAGAGCATATAGGTAGCCATGTGAGATTTGAGCCTGCTCGTTTCTTTCTTGTGCGATAGATCCCTCTTTCATGATGTGTAGCATTCACGTTGTCATTAGCTAATATGATGGGGGCATAGGATTAGCCCACGCCCAAAAACTGACTGTCCTGATGTGTCATATCCCATAGTCAGCCCCTTTGAGCCGTGTGTTATCCTTTCTTTTGGTCTATAACGAAAAAAATCACCCTTGTTGCATCTTTTAGAAGGTTCCACAGAGTGGTTGTTACATATTCTCTGCTGTTTCTGCTGAAGTTTATGTGAGTGTTGGAGGTAGTGCTTAAAAGTTGGGCAGGTGTTTGAAATATGTGCAGATGGTGGCTCTCTCAAGAAATGAAAAGAAAAATGAAAGAAAACCAAAGAAAAATTGGAAGCAAAAGAGAGCCACTACCAAAAATCTGAGTAATGCCCATTAAGTAGTGTTTCTTAGCAGTCTAGCTTGGAAATGCTGATGTTTATGCCTCCTTCGCTCTTGTGCTCTTGAGATGTTGAGTATTGCAGAATAGCAGAAAGGGAATACCGGTTTGTTTGACTGTGATTGTGTGGGTTTGGAAATGTGGAACCTTTTGCTATGAATACTTCCACCCCTAAAAGGCCTTTTCCCCATGTCCAAGACCCTAGCCAGTCATTTGAACCTGTGTCTAAGACCCTGATTAGTTAGTGATGACATTATGTATGTGAACTCTAGCATTTATAGGCTGCCATCATGGTGAAGAGATGTTAGGGATTGAGAGAAATAGCATGCGCATTTTTCGCATTAAATTGTCCTGACCCCACTAGTCGAGAGTGAGTGATTCATTTTCATATTCTCTATACTCTTGTACCCCGGTGAGGACCTAGATTGCTCGGTCTCTGTTCTGATGTCTTGAGTTGGATGCATGAGTTGACTGTTTTGAGTGAGTGGTCGAGTCAAGTCTGGTTGGGTTGGTGAACAGAAGGGAAATTCTTCCACTACTCGATTTTACTGCACTTGAATGTCCTTTGTGGTGGTTGTCCAGGTTGCTATTAAAGTTGTTCATGTGTTGATGTTTGAAAACCAGTTTGATTCACGTGTTCTGTGCCTTTATGACTTGTCCCCAATGTTGGTTGACTGAAATATGTGAGCTTACTTTGTGTAGTACTTGGTTTGCTTGGGGACAAGCAAACAGTTAAGTGTGGGGGAATTTGATAGCATCGTAATTGCACGTGTTTTCACTCGGGTTTCCTGTCCATTTTGGCTCGAATTGATTGTGCCTTGGCCTATTTTACGCTAGGTTGTGTTGTTTTGTCGTATTTCAGGTCCTAGCAAGTAAAGAGGTGCATAGGCGCAAGTTTCGGGTCATTTGGAGGTCAGATGGCGAATCACAGACAGAATTACGGGCAGCCCCTGCCAAATTACGGCCGTAATTGGCCAGGGCATGCCCGTAATTTATTGGCCGAGCCTTCTCCCCAGAATTCCCTCTCGGTGATAAAATTACGGGCAAGACCCCAAGAATTACGATTGTAATTCCCAAATTACTGGCGGTAATTGGAAAATTACGGGCGTATCTCCTCCTCCTGCAGCTTAAGTGAAACGTGCGTTTTGGTGCGAATTACGGGCAGGACGTTTTACGGCAGTAATTCTGCCCGTAATTCGCCCAGAGTCGGGTTTTTTGGAGGCAGATTCGAGCCAAGGAAGAACTATTCGATTTTCTGGAGCAAAACAGAGTTTTAGAGAGAGAAAGCGAAGAACAAACCCTAGGAGCTACTTTGGAGTGGATTTCTCATCATTGAAGCCGATTACGTCCCTAGGAGTGAAGATTGACATCCCAGCAGATTTTCCTCATCCTTATGAGTATGACTACTCTGATTTCTGTTTTCCTTTCTCTCTCTATGGAGTAGAACCTTTCTCTCACTTGGTATGAAGAACCCTAGTTCCTTGTGTTAGGGATTTGATTGTAATGACTTGGGATGATATTACTGTTTGATTTTAATCGAATGATGCATGTTTATTGAATTGATTGGAGTCTGATCAGCTTTTCTCAATTTCTGCTGCAACTTGAGATAGATAGAATCTGATTAGGTTGTTAGAGCTTCTTCATTCGATAGTAGGAGATTGGCTATACGAGGTTAGCCAGTTTAATGCTTTGTACTGGAATTCAATTCCAGTAGTGGAGTTCTGTGCTTATTGCTTCAGCTTTCTATTCCGATGAAGACTAGTCGTCTGCTGGGTATTAGACTGAGAGGGCTTGGTCAGCTTAAGAGATTCCAAGCTACTGTCGGATCTTCCGCAGTCTAATCAACAGTAAATCAACCCAGGGAATTACAATTGAACCTAACTAAGGGCTAGGGGACTCATTCCCGAGTGACTCTTGCCTGCTTTAGAAAACCGAACAATTTACTGCTTTCTTGTTGCTTTTACTTTTAACAACAATCACTCGAACTAGTTTGCTAGATAATAGAGAATCACGGAGTAAGCAGTAGATCTAGACCCGGGTTGATAATTGAACTTGCCTGTTACTGCTTTCCCGGCTGCGATTACACTTGGTCGCAGTTTGGTGTTGTGTTTTGGCGTGTCAGTACTCCAGAGGGATACCTCAGATATTAACCCAGATAGGAAGAGATTCTACCTGAGGAGCTACTAGTTGAATCCCTGGTGCCCACTTCCTGAGATAGAGCTGATTCCCTTGATAGTGCCATGGTCCCGATTTGAAAACCCACTTGCTCGTAGATGCAGAAGGAAACTGGAAAACAAACAGTGAGGCCCAAACCTGGACACCCGAACCATTCCATCTCACCCCCAAATTGAAGTAGTCCAGGTTTGTAACTGCCCCACCTTGGGTTGAGCTCCGACGAATTGCCCAATTAAACAATCCCGCCAGCGCTCTTCCCCCTTTTGCTTGACCTCCCGAGGGATTCGAAAACCATCATGGACACGCTCCGGCGGACGATATTCATCCGATTCTCAGGAGCAATGTCGAATAATTGCGCCAAGGTACCACCCCCCGAACCATTTCCCGTCGTCGGAGCAGGTTCTGACGATGAGGCCGCAATCGCGAGAGAGACGAGAAGTAGAGAGAGGTTGGAGAGAGAGAGAGGTTTTTTTTATTGACCCATCTTAACCCTAAAAATTACTCTAACCAGAGGAGTGACTTTCGGGTTCTAACTATTGAAACATATTTGAGACTCTTGGTGGAGAGTTTTTTACAATAGGTAGGAATTGAGATTTTGGAATTGTGATTTAAGTTGGTTTTGAATCTTGGAAATTTTCCCTTAGCCAAAGTAAAAACTATGTAGTTATACTAATAGGCGGTTAACCACTAAGTAAAATACTACTAACCGAAACCAAGCCAATAAGAAACTACCGGTATCGGTTAACCACTAACGACTTTTATTGGTTCAATTATCATTAAAATCGATAACAGACTAACCTTTTACCACCCTTACTAAATCATCTAACTTAAACTTTACAACACTACTACCTCTCGTCTGTTGCATCTCCTGGAGGCCACGGAGTTCTAGGGGTCGCCGAAAATTATGGTCGATAGAGATTAATTGGAGCAATTATGGTTGTACCTCCCCATTAATATATTTTCTACCTTAATGTCATGGGCACATA
The DNA here is from genome assembly GCA_946122785.1 of Linum tenue. Taxonomy (NCBI): domain Eukaryota; kingdom Viridiplantae; phylum Streptophyta; class Magnoliopsida; order Malpighiales; family Linaceae; genus Linum; species Linum tenue. The sequence continues at coordinate 27,762,531 of CAMGYJ010000003.1, forward strand.
AAATTTCATTCCAAATTAACTTCTATCTCTATCAGCCTTATAAAAAAAAGCTTCTATCTCATTAATTTCCCCATTCATTGTTAATTGTATTTCACGTTCAAAATTCCTCCACCTTCGTCTACCATTCATCAAACCCCGAATCCCTTCGGCAAGGACGATCAACACCCTAATCCATCTTGATCAAGCTCTCATGTGCCTACTGGCATCATTTTTCAGACATTATCGATTGTCTTCCTGGCATAGTCATTGTTGGTGCCAAGTTCCACGTGTCCCACCCCTCTCGATCTCGACCCTTTCGTACTCAACAGGGACGCCCGGATCCTGCAAGGACAAGCGCCCAAAGGGCTAGGAAATGCCCGTTAGCACTCCGACGCCCAAATCAGAACTAAGTCTAGAGAGTGAAGTATAAGGCCGAGTTTTTGTCTGATCAGCCAACCTGCTAAATGCTATCGACTGCCCCTATTTATACTCACCGAGCCCGAGGTTGATCTCCGCCACGTCACCATTCTCATTTAATGCTCTGCGCCCCAGACAGCTAACCGCCCTGTCAGACTCCTGACACCTGACTGGCATCCCACAGCTCTGCCAGGCTCCTGACACACGACAGGCGCCCGCAGGCCGTGGACCACCAGCCAGTTGGCCGCCACCTGGCTTTGGTGCTATGTGAGACAGCTAACCGCCCTGTCAGACTCCTGACACCTGACACACGACAGGCGCCCGCAGGCCGTGGTCCACCAGCCGGTTGGCCGCCACCTGGCTTTTGGTGCTTTACTCTTGAGGTCCCTTCTCTTTGTTTGGGCCCAAGGGCCACTAGTGGATATTGATTCTTACCTTTTGGGCTTTGCCCCCCAACTCCTTCTTTGGGAGCCCAATCTCCTAGCTTGCTGAGTAATACCCCCAACAATTGCCCCCCCCAGTTAGGTGCTCGTGGCTTCGCCTTCGAGCGCCTGACTGACCCTCTAGTTGTAATCCGGCCTTCTCTTAGCCACAGGGCGCTTGTCACTAGGCGCATGCATTGTGTTCTCACTTCTTTCTTGGTCCTACGGGGTGCGTTTGCCTCTCCTCTTCTGCGGGCAGGCGTCCCACCTTTGGTTGTGCCCCTTGTCGAATGCTCTTCCATGTGCTTCTGTGCCTCTTGCCTGCTGAGACGCCTCTTTCCAAATGGGGCGCCTTTTCTAACTAGCCCTCCCTTTCGGGCGCTTCATGGTGTCGTTCTTGACGTGTGTCCTTATCCCTTATGCCCCCCTCACCCACGCTTTGCTTGTCGGGGAAATTTGGAGAAAAGAAAATTCGAAATTCGAAATTCGAAATTTGGGAGTTGAGAAATTTCCCCGAAAAGGAAAGTGTGGGGGAAGCTCAAAGGTCCGCCTGGGGTTTTGTGGCTCGCGAAAAGACCAAAAGGTGGGGGGAGCGGAAGGGTTCCTTCGGCATGACTGACACGTGTCAGATGGCGGGTGGGTCTTCGTTTTTCTTTAAATACTCCTCCTCCCTTGTGATGCTGTCACTTTCTTCCATTTGACCCTCTCTCTAGACTTTGCTCTGACTTCTCTCTAGCTTCCGCTCTGACCTCTGTCCTCTTTTCTTGTTTGTTCTTCGCTTCCAACACATCACTTTCGTCCAAGATGTCTTCTCCACAACAAGACAAGACCTCTGCCCCGGCGCCTCGGGCCGCGGGCGCCTCTGGCGATGGTGGTGAGACAAGGCGCCCAGTTCAACGTGGTAAGTGGTCCTTTTCCCTTCGTCGATTTCGTTGAGTTTATTCTAGTCACCTAGGGTAGGGGCGTCACTTACCCCTTGTCCGCGTTGCGTCTGGGTCATTTGTTGGTTTAGAGCGGGCGTCTGCTTCCTCATCAGCTGGGCCGTCAAGTTCTTCGGCACCTGGCTTCTTGCCCGCCGATGGGTCCTACAAGATCACATCGTGGGAGAAGTGTTTCCCACCCGATCATCTGCCCACCGAGACGTCTCACTTATCGTTCGAGGTGGCTGGGCCAAAGCGCACGTCAACAGTCACCTTGGACCGGGTTCATGAACTGGTGACCAGTCTCCAGCTTCCCAGAGACTGGTGGTATGCGCCTCCATCGCCTCAGTCCCGGGTAGGCGTCTGTGGCCCGAAGTGGATCGGGATTTATCAGGAATACTTTCGCTTCGGACTACAGTTTCCCCTAGACTCGATTATGGAGGGAATCCTGACTACGTGCGCCTGCCCCCTCGGGCGCCTGTCCCCCTCAGTCATCACGGTTGTCATCCTGTTCAAGTTTGAGGTGCCGAGAGCACAACGTGGAGCCCACCTTCAACTTGTTCAGATATTTCTTCAAGATGGTGCCTCTCGACAACTGCTTATCCCTCCAGAAACGCAAGAAGAAAAGCTGCCCCTATCACTTTGTGAAGAAATGTCTTAAGTTGAACCGAAGCTGGTTCAACGGGTTTTTCTTCGTGAAGGCCTATCGAGACTCCTTCTTTGCGAGTGGAGGCGCCTTTGTGAGGAAGTGGGAGTTGGGTCAGGTTGATGACTTCAACAAGCCGGTGGTTTTGACGGCGTCCGAGAAGGCTGGCGCCCCCTTGATTTGCGAGGGGGAGCCTGTTGACTTACGCCCCGCAGATAACCGTCCGCCTATTATTGAAGCTTACTATAACGATGGTGTGTAGGCGTCTAGGTGTTCTAGTTCTTTGCTCCTTTGTTTGTGTGATGAACTAACTTATTTTCGTCATATGCAGGGGCGGACTACTCAAGCATTGCCAAGCTAATGAAGAGTAGGCTGGCGAGCATGGCGGCGGAGGCGGCCGCGGCAGCGGCTTCGTCACAAGAGGTGCCTGCTCATCAAGAGGCGCCCACCCAACAAGAGGCGCCTGCCACCCAATCAAAGGCGCCAACGGCGGGCCCCAAGAAAAGGAAGAAGAGAGCAGTGAAGGGTGGCACCGCTCGGGCGCATACAGCGAGCGTGGCGTCGTCCGCGCCGGAGGAAGGCGAGGGGGCGCCTAATTTCGACCCTGCGGAGAAGGAGGTCAACTCCGCCGAAGAAGAGGAAGAAGAGGAGCCTTTGCTCCGCAAGGGGAAGAGGGCAGGTTCCCCCTTAGCCTCGGCCAGCAAGAGGGCCGACAGGGGGAAGAAGAAGGTGGGGGAGGAGGACGCCTTCGACGAGGTGGAAGTGGAGGAGGAGGCGGTGGAGGGCGCCCGTCTTCACCTGAATGAAGAGGGGCGCTATGTTGGCCCCGATGGGCGTCCGCCCATCTTCCGGCCACGACGTGCTGAGGTGGGACGGGTCAATATGAACTGCTCCCCCTTGGTCGCCGTTGACCGAGGGTGCGTCATGGGCTTAGCGATCGCGGCCGCCAAGTCATGGCAGGTGCCATCTGAGGTGAACGGGGATCACCTATTTGCTTAGTTGGCCCAAGTGGGCGCCAAGGTATGCATTTTCTTACTTGCGTTCTTTAGAAGTTAGGGGAATGGTTTGGTATTTTGCACGACTTGCTGAACTTTTGCTAACGGTTGCAGATCCTTCTTTTTGCTGAAAAGGGCGCCCGACGCCTCAACGAGACTAAGCGTGAGGCGAAGGAGACTTCTTCTTCAGCTGCACAGCTGAAGTTGGACTTGGATAACGCAACTGCGCGCCGTGAGCAGTTTGCGAAGGAGTGTGAGGACGCCCAGATGACGGCGACCATGGAGTTGTCGCGTCTGCAGGGCGCCCTGGACGAGGAGCGCAGGAAGGTCACCGACCTCCAAGCTGAGAAGGAGGCGTTGGCGCAGGAAGCCGGTGCCCAGGCCAGTGAGATTGACATCCTCAAGGAGGAGAAGGAGAGGCTGCGCGACGCCCACAAGGAGAGCGAGAGATCCTTGAAGAGGGCCCGGAAAGAAATTTCCGGATTGCGGCAATCCTTGGACAACTTGATGGAGTCAGAGACTGGGAAGTCCATGTGCACCAATGCCATTCTGACCGGCATTGAAATCCTGCGAGTGAAGTTGCAGAAGGACCACCCCGACCTTACTTGGGATCTCTCGGAGATGGCCGAGTACGTGATTGGCGGGATGGAGACGCCCCGCGGGACAAGTGGGGCACCCGAGACATCTGCTCCTACCTCTCCTCCTCCAAAGGCGCCTAGTGCCGGGGACGCAACTTCGGGCGCTGACTAGATTAGTGTTCCGCGGGTTTTAACTTCACCTTTTGTAGTGACTTTCCGCCTTTTTGTGCTTTTATAATATAAGAATCTATGTTTCCTTGCCAATTGCCTTTACTTCCACTTTAACTTTCCTTTTATTGCCAACTGGTGTGTTTGGGCGCGAAATGGGGCGCGTTTCTTGTTAGGGCGCAATATTAGGGCGCTTTTGCATAAGGTGGGCGCGGAACATGGCGCTTTACTATACGTAGTGTTACCGGGCGCTATTTTGGGGCGCTTTGTTATGTTTTCTTAACGGCCAACTTTGTAGATAGCAATTAATCCGCTTCTGAAAAATGATGGCGCAAAATTTGGGCGCTTTACATGGACAACTTTGTAGATAGTAATTAATCCGCTTCTGAAAAATGATGGCGCAAAATTTGGGCGCTTTACATGGACCGGGCGCTAATGGGGCGCTTTACAAAATTACGGGCGCGTATAGGGCGCTTTTGGATACTCTACTATAATTGCCTTAACCAAAACCAGTCCTCCCCAAGAACACCCTGCCCGTTGCCTCTACTCGCGAGAAGGCGCCTGCATTTGGGCGCCTGTATCCATGGTTGCCTCATACCTTCGTAGGTTTTGAGCATTCCAAGTTCTCTTCACTCCCTTGCCTGACATGTGCTCCAGCTTGAAAGTACCCGGGCCAACGACTTCCCGAATACGGTATGGTCCTTTCCATTTGGGTGCCAATTTTCCCTCCACAGCACTGGGGCGAAAGTCTCTTTTTAGTACCAAGGTACCTTCCGAAATGTTGTGTGCCCGCATTTTTTTGTTGTAGTACCTCGCAACCTGACCTTTCATTGCCTCCAATCGTAAAGCCGCCACCTCTCGACGCTCGTCCAATGCATCCAACTCATCGACACGCGCTTGGGCGCCCATCGACTCATCCCGGTGGGTCAACCTGAAGGTTGGGACTCGCATCTCCACAGGCAAAACCGCTTCACTTCCGTACGTCAGAGCAAAGGGTGTCTCGCCCGTAGCCACCTTGAATGTAGTCCTATGCGCCCACAACACACTTGGCAATTCCTCAACCCATTTGCCTTTGGCCTCCGCTAACCTGGTGTGCAACCCATGTAGAATACTTTTGTTGGCTGCCTCCGCCTGTCCATTGGCTTGTGGGTAAGCTACGGAAGAGAACCTCAAGACCACTCCATTCTCATCACAAAACTCGATGAACTTTTTGCAATCAAATTGCTTCCCATGGTCAGTGATGATGGACTCCGGGAGTCCGAACCTCGTGAAAATGTTCTTCCTTGTGAACTTCCGTACTTGGGACTCGGTGATCGATGCTAGGGGCTCAGCTTCGATCCATTTGGTGAAGTAATCAACCGCCACAATCAAATACTTGAACTGCCCGGGAGCTTTGGGGAAGGGGCCCAAAAGGTCCATGCCCCATTGTGCAAAGGGCCATGCGCCCACTTTCCCTTGCATAGGCGCCGCTGGAATGTGCACATCATTGGCGTGAATTTGGCATTGGTGGCAGGCTGCTACGTGCTTTTTTGCGTCTGCCCGTATCGTTGGCCAATAATATCCCTGTCGGAGAATGACCTTCTCGAGACTCCGGGCGCCTGCGTGCATGCCGCACGTCCCTTGATGCACCTCTTTGATTGCCTCTAACCCTTCGTTTTCACTAAGACACCTCAGATAGGCGCCTGAATGGGACCTCTTGTACAACACTCCCTCGACTATGGCACATCGTGCTGCTTTTCGTCGTAGGCGCCATGCTTCTTTGGGGTCATCCGGCACCTTTCCTTGGGTGAGGAAGAGCCATATTGGAGCCATCCATCCTTCCCTTTCTTCTGCCGTGAAAGAAGCCATCATCATTTCCTCGTGTGGCACCTCCTTTGTCACAATCACCGTTCGATTCTCTTCAAAATCCAGGGCCGTTGCCAACTTTGACAAGGCATCTGCATGGGCATTCTCCTCTCTAGGAACATGTGTGAAGGTTACGCCTCGGAACCAAGCGCACTTTTTGCGGATGGCTTCCACATAAGCTCCTAATGTTTCCTCCTTCACCTCATATACCTCGTTCAATTGATTAACCACCAACGCCGAATCGGTTTTGATACTCACTTTTTGGGCGCCCAGCTCTCTTGCGATGTGAAGTCCCGCAAGTACAGCCTCATACTCAGCAGCGTTGTTTGTCTTTAGGGTCGCAAATCGTAATGCCACTTCGTGTAGGGCGCCTAGTGGACTGATGAGTACCACCCCGGCCCCTGCGCCTACCCTACTTGCAGCTCCGTCAACATGCACTTGCCAACATTCCTCCCTGCTTGCTCCCCCATCAACCACCCCTTCAGCCACGAAATCTGCCAACGCCTGCGCCTTGATGGCGGGCCGGGGGGCATAAGTTATGTCAAACTCGCTGAGTTGCACGACCTATTTTACCAGGCGCCCAGACACATCCATTGATCCTAGTACTGTCTTGAGAGGAAGATTTGTGAGTACCACAATGCGATGAGCCTGGAAGTAAGGTCGGAGTTTGTTGGCTGCCATTATGACCTCCAAAGCCGCCTTTTCAATAGGCGCATAGCGCGTCTCATGACCCACCATGGTTCGGCTCACATAATACACTGGCTTCTCCTCGTTCGTCAGGGGGTCCTTGGATATGAGGACTGCACTCACGGCAATTACGGACACGGCTATGTATAGGTACAATACTTCCTTGGCCTTGGGCGCCGTCATCACCGTGGGCGCCGTGAGCAATTTCTTCAACTCTTCAAAAGCTTCGTCACATTCGCTGGTCCACTTGAATTTGGAGGCTTTTTTCAATGTCTTGAAGAAAGGGGCGCCTCGGTCAGAGGCTCTTGGGATGAAGCGCCCAAGCGCCGCCAATCTCCCTGTCAGGACTTGCACCTCCTTAGGCGTTCGGGGGTGGCCTAGACTCATGATCGCCTCAACTTGCTTAGGATTAGCTTCGATTCCCCGTCTTGTTATCATGAAGCCCAAGAATTTTCCTGCTTCAGCCAAGAACACACACTTCTTGGGATTAAGTCGCAACCGGAAGTGTCGCATTGTTTCGAAGGTTTCTCGTAGGTCCATGATGTGGTCCTGGCGCCTCTTGCTCTTCACAATCAAATCATCTACATATGCCTCCACGTTCCTTCCTATTTGCTTGCGGAAAATCTGATTCACCATACGTTGATATGTTGCCCCGGCATTCTTCAAGCCAAACGCCATCACTCTGTAGCAGAAGTTCCCAAAGGGTGTCATGAACGCCGTCTTGGCCACATCCTCCTTGGCCATAGGGATTTGATGGTAGCCCGAGAACATGTCAAGGAAACTAAGTGCTTCGTGATAGGCGGTGGCATCTACAAGCAGGTCAATGCGTGGCATGGGGTATGCATCTGTGGGGCACGCTCGGTTAAGGTTGGTGAAGTCCACGCACATCCTCCAATCGCCAGACGGTTTTGGGACGAACACCACGTTAGACAGCCATGTGATGTATCTCGCTTCTTCCACAAATCCTGCTTCGAGTAATCTATCAACCTCTCGGCGGAGCGCCTCCTCCTTTTCTTGAGACAAGTTTCTGCGCTTCTGTTGCACGGGCTTTTTCCCTAGTTCCACCGCAAGCTTGTGCACTGCCACGTCCGGAGAAACGCCGGGCATATCCTGGGCGTCCCACGCGAATAACTCCCCAAACTCCCTCAGTAGTTCGATCAGAGGCGCCTTCATTACTTCAGGGTTCGCACTTGTCTCTCCGGGCGCCTTTCGTCCAAGGCTACTACAAGTTCGTCGTCCAAGGCTTCCGCCCTAGGCGCCTCCTCAGGGCGGATGTCGATAGTGTTGACCCTATGTTTGAGAACGCGGCTCCTTGGGTCTTCTTCTCGGGCGTATCGTGGAACATTTCTTCCCCTGGAAATGCCTATGCCCTGGGGTGCTACAAACTTCATCGTCTGGTGACAAGTGGACGCCGCGCCATTGAATTGCGCTAATAGCGGACGACCAAGTATCACATTGTAGGGCGATGGGCAGTCCACAATCCCAAACTCTACCGCATGCGTCACATAATGTGTTTCATCTCCAAGGGTCACTGGTAGACGTACGCGCCCGATGACTTGGGCTGGCGCACCGGAAAACTCAATCAAAACCGAACTAGAAGGACGTACCAATTCAGGCGCCAGTTGCATGCGCTCAAACGTGCTCTTGAAGAGGACATCCATAGAGCTGCCAGTGTCAACTAACATCCTCTTCACTTTACATCCTGCTATCACCCCATGTATCTCCAAAGCTTCCTCTGATGGGATCTGGCACGCCTCGTCCGGCTCTTGGTTGAAGTTGATTTGCACTGCTTCCCTTGCTTCAATTGATGCGGATCTCAGGCGCCTTGACCTTTCCAAATTCTCCCTCAAGTCTACAGTGCCGGTTATGGATTCGACTGTGAGCCTGATGCGACTCGGCTTTCCCTCTTGGTCCACTTCAAACGGGGGGGGGGGGGGGGGGGGGGGGGGGGGGGGGGCATCATCGGCTCCTGTGGGGTCCTTGGCCTTTCGGGCGCCTCATGGGTCCTTGGGGCTTCATGCATCCTTGAGTTGCTCGGGACTTCCGGCGCCGTCACGTACGTCCGGTGGGTCCTGTCCTCTGCCCTCCTAACGAAGTCATTGAGCATGCCCTTGTCGGCTAAAGCCTGCAATTCGGCCTTGAGTTGGTAGCAGTCGGCCGTGTAGTGCCCCTTGTCGCGATGAAAGTCACAATACCTATCAAGGTTCTTCTCATTTGGTTGGCCGCGCATGGGTCCCGGTCACCGTATGTGGTAGCCCCTATCCTTCACGTACTGTAGTACGTTTTTTAGCGTATCATTATACTCCGTAAAATTGGCTGAGCTTCTCGACACGGGGCGAGGCGCCTCGGGTCTTCTTTACGGACCAAAATTCCCAGACAGTACCCGGGGCGCCTGCCTTGCCTCCAATTCGTCTCCCCTCAGGCGCCTCTTTTCGGCTCTCCTCGCCGCCAACGTCTCCTCCAACATGATTACCTTCTGCACCCTTCGGTCAAGGTCTTCTGTGGACACCACATCCCGCTTAGAAAGGACTCGGCAGAGTTCTTCGCTCGAGGTACAAGCGTCTAAGCAAACCCCCAGTACCGCTGGTTGGACATCCTTGACCGCCATGGCTACAGAGATCCATCGGTCGTAAAATTCTCTAAGCGCCTCGCCTTCCCGCTGCTTTACCTTGAACAATGCGCCTATGGTTAGTGTCCGACGCTTCCTACTTGCGAATTTGGACAAAAATAACTCCGCAAACTGCTCAAAACATTCTATGCGCCCCTCTTCGATTTGATGGTACCAATCCAATACTACGCCTGCAAACGTGGATGGGAACACCTTGCATAACGTGGCGTCTGAGCTGTTGTAAAGTTGCATCTCCGTGAAGTAGCTGTTCAAATGATCTTCCGGGTCCGCCACCCCGTCGTAACTGGGTAATGGGGGAATTGTGGTTCCCGCCGGTTCCACTAGGATGCCTCGCGCTAATGGTTGCCGGACTCCGAACCGCTTGGCGATTCTTCTGGGCGCCCACAAGTCTTCCGGCTCCGCCTGGGTATGCTCAGCGGGCATTTTCCAGGCGCGTGAACGCCTTGGTACGTCATGTCCTTGATCAGCTTGGTATGGGTGCCCGTGTTGCAAAGATTCCGAATCCTCCCCCATTCTTTCTCGCTTCCTCGCTCCTGGGCTATGCATCATCACGTCTTCACTTCGCTCCCCATCCAACTCTCTTCTGAGCGCCGCGATGGCCCGATCTTGGTCGGCTATGATTCGAAATAGCTCTCTCTTCGTCAAAGATTCCCCTTCATCCGCCGATAGGCGCCCAGGGCTCGCCTCTCCTTCCGCCTCCATGCCAAACTCCCGGCTCGGTTGCTGCTCGCCTTCCTCATGACTCGAATTGTTCAACCTCGAGGCGTCTTCCCCGTCGTTCGCAACGTTCAAGTTTTCCATTCTTCTCTCCCCCTTCCTGGCGCGCCAATTGTTGGTGCCAAGTTCCACGTGTCCCACCCCTTTCGATCTCGACCCTTGCGTACTCACCAGGGGCGCCCGGATCCTGCAAGGACAAGCGCCTAAAGGGCTAGGAAATGCCCGTTAGCACTCCGACGCCCAAGTCAGAACCAAGTCTTGAGAGTGAAGTATAAAGCCCAGTTTTAGTGTGATCAGCCAACCTGCATAAATGCTATCGACTGCCCCTATTTATACTCACCGAGCCCGAGGTTGATCTCCGCCACGTCACCATTCTCATTTAATGCTCTGCGCCACCAGACAGCTAACCGCTCTGTCAGACTCCTGACACCCGACTGGCATCCCTCAGCTCTGCTAGGCTCCTGACACACGACAGGCGCCCGCAGGCCGTGGTCCACCAGCCAGTTGGCCGCCACCTGGCTTTTGGTGCTCTGTGAGACAGCTAACCGCCCTGTCAGACTCCTGACACCTGACACACGACAGGCGCCCGCAGGCCGTGGTCCACCAGCCGGTTGGCCGCCACCTGGCTTTTGGTGCTTTACTCTTGAGGTCCCTTCTCTTTGTTTGGGCCCAAGGGCCACTAGTGGATATTGATTCTTACCTTTTGGGCTTTGCCCCCAACTCCTTCTTTGGGAGCCCAATCTCCTAGCTTGCTGGGTAATACCCCCAACAATTACTGTGATTTTTGAATAATTTAACCTTTTACCTGATTATTGGCATGGAACTAAATGCAATTTCCATTCCTTTGCTATGAATCAATTTAGAGGCATTATTCCTCAATTACTCTTTCTATTCAATAGACCCAGAGACCCTTTTCTTGGCTCAGTTTCCTTTGTTTTGTTGCCCTCTTTAAGATGCTAATTGTGTCAGTTTTTTTAAGTAATCTCATTTTATTGTCTTTTGTTTCCCTCTTTTGTGGGCTAATTATTCCTCATCTGTCTTTTTCAATTCCGTTTGATTTAACTTATGAGTGTGATTTTATTGTCTGTTTCTCATTGATTCCAATTATTATAGAATTCCTTTAATTCCATGACAATTATGCTTAATGCATCTTTCTCTTTTTAGTTTTGAATAAGTTTATACCAATTAGGACCATAATGGAGGACCCTTTCTAAATTATTTTCTTTGGTTCGCTTAATCATTATAATTATAATTAATTGCTGCCCATCCTTTCGGTGTTATTGTGGCTTATGTGCATTAGATTGACTATTTACCAATAAGTTTGCATTATTTTGACTAATTCTCAGTTTATTGAGTTTTCTATTACAATGTATTCTTTTTGAACTTTATTTGCGTTAAGTTTAACCTATTCAATTTAATTAATTTCTTTCTTATTAGATTTATTGGATGACTCATCTAATGGAGTCATGGGTGTGGTTTCTCCAGTTATTTCGATTAAGTCTTAATGGTAACTTTATTGTCTTTGATTAGATATTTCTAGCATTTTTGGATCCCTTTTGGGTTGTCTGCATTGCAGGAGAATCTTATTATAGTTAAGACACATGAAGGAAGTGCAATCGACCTCATCACTCTATCATTTAAGGTTATTTGTTCTTGGTAAATTATTCATGGTATTAATGATATCAATTAGATGGTGACTTACTCATAATGCTTTGGCATTTTATTTTGAGAAAATTCTCAATTGGCAATCACAGATGCTTTAGAGAGGAAGTCTTCCCATTCGAGCGCTGAATCCATTTGAGGGAAGTGTTTCTCTCCCTCTTCTCACTCCCTATGTCAATTTCGTGTCATTTTACTCCTCGGAGTTTTCATGGCTCTGTCCACCTCGTGGCATAACATGCTCTTTCATCGGGAGTCCGGTTGCATACGGACTACCGTTCTTTATTATTTTGAGTTTTATATTGTTGTTATCCGGCCATGCCCTAGGGGCTTATCTTGGATAAAAAAATAGAAAAAAAAAGTGTCATGTACTATTATTTTGCACAAACTGTTTACTCGTCGTTAATGAGGGAGAGTAATGACCCAATTACCCCTTCCTAATATTGAATTTAATTTTTTAGCAAGTACAATCGAATTAAAAAAAAAAACGGGTAAATGCCACATTTTGTCACTGAGATACTAAATCGTGTCATGTTTAGTCACTAGAAAATTTTTTAATATAATTTTTGGTCACTCGAATTACTGAAACATGTCACATTTAGTCACTCTCTCGTTAGTTTCCGTCCAACTCCATTAATGAAATTGGACGGAAACTAACGGGAGAGTGACTAAATGTGACATGTTTCAGTAATTCGAGTGACTAATGTGACATGTTTCAGTAATTCGAGTGATCGGAGTTGGACGGAGGCTAACGAGAGACGGAGAGAGTGACCAAATGTGACATATTTCAGTAATTCGAGTGACCAAAAATGATACTAAATTTTTCTAGTGACTAAACATGACACGATTTTGTAATCTCAATAACTCAATGACTAAATGTAGCATTTACCCAAAAAAAAAAAACTAATCCTTACACTTTCTTCCTTCTATGGTGAGCACACCACCGTCCAGTCCGCCAGCGCCGGCCATCTTCATCTCCAGCGCCCACCTTCTACCGATTGTTGAGAAGAAGATGTACGTCAAGCCGAAATCATATCAACGGAGAAGCGGTTGGGACGAGCAAGAAGCTAGACTGACTCAGTCTCTGTTCAGATGGTGGGAGAAAGGATTCCTTGAGGGAAGCTCTCAGTGCAGGCTGCGGCTTCGACTTCGTCGACGAGAAAATGAATTAGGATGGGGTGGGGTTTTCTCGACAGTATTAGACTCAAAGGGGGAGAGATTTTTTATTATTATTAAAAATATCTGGGCAGATTTCATTATAAAATCGGAGGGTCGGGATAGTGGCAGATAATCATTAGTCATCAAATAGATTTGTGGTAATAGGGTAATTCCTATTCCAGTTAACGGTGAGTAAACAATTTTTTTAACGGAAGGGTATTTTTGTTACGTTATGATATTAGTAAGTCATGTTTGTGCAAAATAATAATATTGGGGTACATTTGTTAATTTGTAATAGTAAAAGAGTACAAAACACTATTAACCCTAAGGAATTTAAGAACTCTTATTTTCAGTTACTTTCTTTCGACGTATGGTGATTATCCTTTTTTTCTTTTATACATTTTGTTTGTGTCATGTAACTTCCTAAGGATATTCTCGTCCTAAGATCAGATGCACCAACTTGCCAAGTGCCTACACACGCGGATACATCAGAGGGCTACTCTAGGGCTTGCTATTTGGTCCGAGTTTTTGGGTTTACCCGAAACAGGAACGTATAACCCGGACCGGACCGGAAACGAATAGCAAACAATTCAATCTCATCTTCAGGCTTAGATTTGAGGTAAAAAACCATTTGGGACCGGATCGAAAACCGGATAAGAGAGCCCAACACCCAAAACTTAACCAACTACTCACCTTTTGAGGTCTCAGGCCACTCAAATTTCAAGAGGAGGAAGAAACTAGAAGAGTGAAAGATAATAATCATAACTGGTACCATTCATAAAATTAGAGGGGGAAGAAGTTTATTGGAAATCTTCGATCTCAAGCACAAATCACATTCAGGAAGGATTTGCTTGAGGTAGGAAATCCACGGTAGTTGATTAAAGACATCCATTTCCCCTCTGGTCACATCTCTGGCAGTCATAAGTTATTTTTCCAGATTAAGTCGTTCTTTGTCTATAAGATTGTTTCTTCACCACGGGAACCAGAAATCTCAGCGCAAAAGAGGAGGAAAAAAGGATTGGAAAAGCGAATGGAGAAGAGATCAGATACCCAAATGGAAGAAGCACGGGGAGTTGGAAGCAGAGAAATAAAGACGGTTGAGGTGGGAACTCGCAGAGCCATCAACCTGCAGTCTCGAGCGAGATAAAGAAGAGAGGGACCACCATCTATTGAGAGATTGAGAAACAAATTCTAATTGCATGCAACCAACTCTCGGGGAGAAGGCTCGAGTGAAGAAGATCAAAATGAAGGGGCAACAACTTGCATAGTGGTCGGTTGTTCCCAAGGAGATCGGAGAAGAGATTGGGGGGGGGGGGTGGAGGGGAATAAAAAGTGACCAGACTGGAGAAAAAAGGGGTGTATAGGTTTAGGATGAATCAACAGTCAAGATTGAGAAATTATGAGGTTGTCAGTACATTGACGCATCCTATCCCTGTTCGGCCGGAAATATACGAGAATAGAGGACAAAAAGGATCGTCGGCGGAAGAAGGGGTGAATCGCCGGTTCAGGGGAGTGATCGACACTGGAGCGGCCATTTGCCTAGCCGCCAGCCGATTTGTGAGTAGTCGCTCACCCTATATGGATTGGAAGGGAAGAGGGGGAAACTTGGGTAATCGCCTACCAAACGACACAGGGAGATTAAAGAAGAAAGATGGGAGAAGGGAGGACTGCAGTAAGAAAGAAGCGAAAGCAAAAGGGGTGCACAATACCTAATGTGGACTTGACTTTATCCCACTGGACCCCCTAACTATACTCGCCAATTAATTATAGTACTATATAATCAAGAGTTCAAACAAGCAAAGTAATCATTCAATCATCTAATATAACATACATAGCTAGTGTTCAACCACACCCAAGTAAGATTAGGTTTAGCTCATAGTGAAAGAAAGAGAGTCAAACACAAATTCAAGAGTGGAAATCATCCTTGGGGAATGGGTTATTCCTCTTGATCTTCAATCCCCAACCCTTGATATGATGAGATTAGCCTCAAATCGAATGTTGAAGCTCCAAATCACCACCTAGGGATCTCATTCGTCGCTTTCTTGGTCTACTAGCAGCTGCCCAGTTTCTCACTCTAAAACTGCTCCTATCAAATCTGGTTTTAGCTTCTATTTATAGTAAGAAGTGTTCAAGTCACGGTTAAATGTCATGCCATGACATTTACAACCAAACCGCGATGTCGACCCAAAGTGTGTAGTCTTACTTACACATCTCATCGGTTTGTTGCAATATCACATTTTGCAACCGTGACATCTTCAAGTGCTCGCGAAACATAAGTTATCTCCTAGTCTCTTGTAATTCTCTTGACTTCCTTGTGGATGTCACAGTCTGGCCGTGACAATCTACGCTGAATCGTCACATTCGATAACTTCTTAACTTTGTCCCCCTTTTGACTCCAATTGGTCCACAAATAATTGAAGTTGTTTTATATTGGGGGATGCAATTTTGAGCAATTTGGGTCCAAATCACTAATTTAAAAAGTTATTTTGTGGGATTTTGGCTAAATGTCTTATTTGTTTATGGATTTGGATTTTTATTATTAAAAGTACGATTTTTCCCTCATCTTCTTCCTTCTATCTTCTTCGTCCCATCTTGCCACAACACCCAACATAGATGTTTTCTCCTAGAAATTTGTCCATTGGAGCACGACCAAAGCCGACAGAAGACCTTGTCACCGTACCAACACAATGTTGAAGTTTGGATTCTTCACTAACCACTGACCCATTATCACTCTAAATGGTTCTAATTGGATGATGATGACTCCTTCTCCAACTCTAGCATGAGATCATATATGGACATACTTTGATCTAGGCGACCAAATTTAGAGAAGTATTTCGCGACACAAGATCTATTCCCTCGATGTTAGCATTTCCTTACAATTGCAAATCCTCATGCACTTTGAGGCATCATCCTTGTTCTCGCCCATTTTTTGTCCTTGTGTGGATTGTAGAGAGGGTGTTGTAAAGGGAATTGAGGAGCATAAGGAGGACTTTAGGATGAGGTGTTGGTGATGGAGATTCTAGGATCAAAATTTGATGGCATGGTTGTGGCGGTTGTTGAGGGGAATGGGGATTCTATGGTTCAGAAGAGGCATATTGGGGATAGACGAGGGATGAGGGATATGTTTGGAAGAAACAAAATAAAATGATGGATTTGAAAATAGCTTAGGTCGGCTATTTCCAAATTTGGCATATGCAGGTTTTTAAAATCCTTTGACGATGAAATCTCTCATTTTTACTTGCCTTATCAAACGAGTGATTTGGAAAGATCCGATAGAATGAGAGATTGTGTCGAAATCCTCAACCTAAAGACTCCTTCGAGAACCTACCATTGAGATTTCTGAACCTTAACACCACCCTGGAATTTCACAAGCGTGGAATCCCAAAGTTCCTTAGTTGTAGGTTTGTTGATTATAGTCTTTAGAATGGTCGTGTCTATAGAACTAAATAGATAGTTCTTTGCTTTGAGGTATTTCAACCTCAATTCCTCTGTACTCTTGAGCTGATCAGTAGAGAATTCTTGAACTAGTGCAAGTTCCTTAAAAACCTTCACTGACCACTCTTAAGCATTCCATCGATTTGAGCAAGTCCTTCATCCTCAGCGTCCAATGCTCATAATCTCAATCAAACTTTGGGGATACACACATGTGTAGGCTGTAGCTATTATTCTTACCAATGATGTCTCTGCAGACACAATGCATTCTCATATATGCTCTAGAACTTCGCCGCAAAGTACCAATCAGACAACGTCCTTTTGAGGATCTTTTATCTCTACGATAATACAGACAATGGCACGAGGATAAGGAATCCCAGACAACTGCCAAACTCTACAAGAGCATTTTCCTAGCTGCCACTTAAACTGTAAACCTTTCTTCCTTATGTCTAACCTTGTATTCTCCCTTTCCATTTGACCTTATATGGCAGAATCCACTCTCTTCAACATTAGCATCCAACTTCCGCAAAATCTTAGGACAATACAGTGCTGTCTGTCCACTTCCTTGCCATTGCCCTCCTATTAGCTATCCTGCATTTATGGGTTTTCAAAGTCCAGTGAATTCAAAGCCCCTCATTCCCTTCATTTTGGAATCATTCCCAAACGAGCAATTTTGCCAAAATCTGATAAAGCTAGTGATTGTGCCGCTGTAGATGAAATTCCATCCAAATTCCAAACGGCTGCTTTCATATTTTTCAGTTTTTGTTTCATTCACCCCCGCCCACCCCGATCTCTACGTATTCCTTTTGGGTCAATCGCAAGATGTCCTAATTACATGTACAACGTCAAATAAGACTAATGCCCAACCTCGGAGCCCGTCTCAAGATCATCAGCTAAGTTAACAGTTCCGCTGCGTGTGAGCTCAGGCATAAACTTTTCTATGTTTCTCACGGGAGCATCAGAGCATTGTGTACTATGATACTTAGATTGTTTCTGAACCTAGGCTGCGTTTTCTAGTCAAAGCAGTGGACTTCCTCGGATACAACTTTAACAGCTTGATCAGCTCCAAAGTCCTCGTGTCCCGTCCTAGATGAAGGCAGAGCTCCAGCGGGGTTAAACCATCCTGATCAGCTCACAGTTAAACCAACAGAAATGCTCAATTAGCACGCACTTGAGAGATAAAAGGATGAAATTCATTTGTCAGAAAGATCATACCAAGTAAGACTGTAACCCAAAACGGAAATCTGTACCTTGTCTGTTAAGGTTTTATCCGCGCCTTTGATGAGTAAGAGTTTCACAATGTCAGTCCTTTGAGCTTGAACAGCAAGATGCAACGGGGACCAACCATCCTAGTAACAATAAACAATAACGTGGGTTGTCAATTATAGCAGGGAGATGCTGAACCTCCCGGAGATAAACATAAGAGAACACATAAAAATAAAAGCTTTACATTGTCCTGGAGGTTTATATCAACATTATATAGGAGAAGCAGCTTGATAGCCGGAATGGATGCTGTCTGGACAGCATAATGCATCAAGGTGCCTCCGTCCTACCACCAGCAAGGAAAGGGAGATGATTGTGTTATAGCTAATAAATCTAACCAGTTTAGTGAAGCGAATGGCATTGTACACAGAAACGCGAGCTTAATTGCTTACCGCATCTCGAATGAAGGGATTTGCTGACTCTCTCAAGAGGTAGCTGGTAATGGCCTGCTTTTTGCCTATTATCGCCTTGTGGAGCGCACTCACCCCCTCCTGGAAAATTCAAATACAAGGACAAACAGAAGTTAGGGTACCCTTTCTGATAAGGAAGGGAACCAGATGGGAGAAGAATTCAGAGGGATAAGGCAGCATACATACAGCATCCACGGAATTGATGTCAAGGTTATGTTTGAGCAAAGTGTTCATGAGGTAGAATTCTCCAGATGCAGCAAGCGTGTGAAGAGGTTGCCATTTCACCTGCAAAAAGCAGCTCACCGCGCAATTAACAACCACCCATTGCCTGATTCTGAGAACACAACCCACAATGCCGCTTTGGAGACGACTACCCACTTCATTTGTTGTATAGGAAATAGATCACAGAAAGCAAATCAGTGATGAAAAGACCAACAACTCACACAGGTAACAGCTGCTAAATCCGGGATGCGTCTGTTCAGGAAAACCTTTTCCTCCTTTGTAAACAACTTCCGGCGGCCTAGTTGTTCAAAAAATGGCATATCAGGGTGAGTTGGAGCCACCAATTTTGCAAAAAGGAAGCAAACAAATACCTCCTGGGTTCTTCTCTCCGGGCTGGTACTTCCCACTCCTGAAAAAATCGTTAACATCGTCGAAGCCCTTCCCGTAAACCGCCCACCTAGGGTTCCGGGGCGCAACTCGCTCACTTGGATTCTTCGTTTCATGCTCATACTCGTACTCATCCTCATCATCAAACTCTGCCTCTGCCTCATCCGAATCCTCGTCATCTTCAGGAGATGCCGCGGGGTTATTGTCAAGATACAGTGGCTTCAACTGAGCCAACTTAGCCTCGCGAAAAGCCTTGTACTCGTCCAAATTCACGCTCCTCACAGGGGCCAATCCTCGGGTCTTCCTCTCCAGCCGGCTATTGAACTGCATCTCCTGCGCAATTCTGCGCCTCTCCTTCTTGGTAATGTTAATTTCCGCCTGTGTTTCTCGCCATTCGTCCGGGACCAAGTTCTCCGTCGGGATCTCCTGAGTGAGCTTCTTCTTCCTGCGCGGAATCTTGGTCGGGGTGGGAGAATCAGGGCCATCGAGAGACGGGTCTTCGAAAATGCCTTCTTCGAAGACGAGACAGTCGCCGATGGCAGGGTCGTCCTCGGTATAGAAAGAGGGGGATTGAAGAGACTGGGAGACAAAGCAAAAGCTTCTGGGAAATTTGAGGGTCCGAATTGAAGAAGACAGCTTGAGAGGAGCGAGGAAGGCAAGAGGAGAGGGCAAGTAGGGAGGCGCTACTGGAACTGCCATTGTTTTTTTTCTTCTTTTTCTTCCTATTGCTTGCTCCGTGCTCCCGTTGCCCTTGCGTAGCGTGAGCTTACCTCTTAGCCACTCACAGACCACAGTACGAACTACGAAGGCCGGTTTCGACGGACCGAATTAACTGACAACTCCGGCAAAAGCCCTAATGGGTTACAAAGGCTAAATAGACTTGGATAGTTGTAACTTCATACTTTATGAGAGTAATAGAAACATTTTTTTTTATATGACTTGAATCGGACTATCAGCCGCTACGACTGGTAATCGGGGGTCTTCAGCAAAGTTCTTAAATACTCCTAGTGCTTCAAATGTTCATCTATCCTCAGCTTATGCACCGCAGTCAGAGGCTGAGAAGGAGTACATGTCGAGAGTCTCATATGCTAGCGCAGTAGGTAGCTTGATGTACGCTATGGTATGCACTAGACCTGATCTTGCACATGCTGTTAGTGTTGTCAGCAGGTTCATGATACAACCTGGAAAGGAGCATTGACGGGCTGTGAAGAGGATCTTTCGGTACCTTAAGGGTACACCTGATGTGGGTATTAGCTTCGGAAGTGATGCAGAGTGCTTGGTGTCTGGGTATTCTGACTCGGATTATGCTGGAGATGTTGACACGAGGAGATCGATGACCGGTTATGTATTCACTCTTGGGAGTTCTGTAGTGAGCTGGAAGGCAACTTTGCAGTCGGCGGTGACATTGTCTACTACTGAGGCAGAGTATATGGCGTTGACAGAAGCTGCCAAGGAGGGAATATGGTTGAAGGGACTGGTTGGTGATCTGGGTCTACATCATGATCAGGCAGTGGTGTATTGTGACAGTTTGAGTGCAATATGCTTGGCCAAGGATCAAGTCCACCATGAGAGGACTAAGCACATCGACGTGAGGTATCATTTCTTGAGGACAGAGAAGAGGATTAATGTGAAGAAGGTTGGCACCGCGGATAATCCTGCTGATATGTTCACGAAGCCGGTTCCACATGGCAAGTTCCAACACTGTTTGGACTTGCTGAATGTCTTGAGTGGGTGACTCCGCCCTGCGGGGCATTGATGGCGGGAGAGAGAGAGAGAAGGAGCAGAATACATCATAGATTTCAGAGGAAGAGGATTCAAGTCAAGGTGGAGATTTGTTGATATGACTTGAATCGGACTATCAGCCGCTACGACTGGTAATCGGGGGTCTCGCTGCCCGGTCAGCGAGTGGGGTCCAGGGGCAACGCCCCCGGCCCACGGTGTATGGGCTCAATGTTATTTGGGTTCGGGTTCTGGGCCTGGTCTGTAACCGTTTCCTTTGCCAGATTGGATTAGGTTTAGACCCACATGGAGAAGTACTATAAATACTTCTCATACTCCTCTGTAATCTGTAATCTCCTCGATATAGTGAAACTGGCTCTCTCTCGCCCGTGGACGTAGCTAACACACATCGTGTTAGTGAACCACGTAAATCGTGTGTCTGTGTTTTTTCGATTCTCGCTTTCGTATTCTTGCTTTGTCGATTCCGGCGATTTCCCGATCCGTAGCAGCGCGTTTATAACAGTTTTGAAAAATGCACTAAATTAGTCATTCCGTCCTTAGGTAACCTAATTTGTTCCTCTTGGGTGGCCGCTCTCGCTTTGGAGCGTGGAAACGCTGATTGCAATGGGATCGCTCAAAATTCGCGAATCCATTTATGGTAGAGCGCGAATCCACTATCAACGGAGCATGAATTACCTTTAGCTCGATGTTAATTATGCCCAGTGCCAACTCTTGCGAGTCTTCGCCACGTTGTTTATGTTATATCGTTATCGGTTGTGGTGGGGATTCGGCGGAGCTGGTGGTGGCGAAGTTGGGCGGCGGAGTCGGAGAGAGCCGAAATCCGTCCATAACTTTACCTGTATAATGATACATGCTGATTGGACTAACGTCTTTTAATGATGTGGCAGCTTTTCGTCTTGACTTTTCCAAACAGGAAATGTGTCATTTTTATTGTAATTAAAAAAAATTAAAAATAATGAAAAGAGATGAACTTCATATCATCGCTACTTTACCTTACCTACCATCCTCTCTCTTCCCCACTGTCGCTTCATCCTTCATCTTCGTCCTGTTGAGATCGAAAGGAGCATATAGCTTGGGAGAGGAGGACGCTTCAAGAAACACTCATCTCAAATTAAACTCAAATTGGAGAAGGAAAGCGATGAAGACTGGAACTTCATCTTGGAGAAGAAGCATCTTCTATAGCATCTTCCACATCAGCCACGATGGGAGAGGAGCAAAGAATCATGCTCCCGCCCACTCTATATGAGTATTGAAGACCAAGAGCTTCCAATATTAATTTGAGCATTGTTGTGCTACCAACAACTATGGACATCCACACATCATTGATGTAGATGGTGCAACAAGATAGGAGATTCGCAAGAAGGAGTTATGACGATCCAATGCAGCATCTAAAGATCCTCTTGGAGATCATATATTTCATTATAGGAGATGAAGCAACCAAAGGTGCCATTCGAATGAGAGTGGCTAGACCATCATCCGTCCAACACCTTTACCAATTGGGAGATCTTGTTGCAAGCATTAATCAAGGAGTTCCCCCACCTTGGTGGGTGAAGGAGCATAAAGAAGATATCATGCAATTCCTGAAAAAGGAGAGACGTTTGATGACGTTTGGAGGAGATTCTAGGAGCATCTGAAAGCACAACCCCATCATGGATTCACCCAAGAGCAAGTGGCAAAGTACTTCACTGAAGGCCTAGATTGAGATACCACAATGATGATGAACCTGTCAGTCGATGGTGATTTCATACAGATGATAGGAGTTTAATGCCATGAGCACTTTTCCCACACTTGCAAGGAAGTCAAAAAATTGGTCCAAGAGACTGACGATGAAGGCATTGAAGGTGACCCAACAAATCAAGGAGGTGAATATAATCCTACATTGACAGATGAAAGAGCTTTCACAACAATTGAAAGATGTTGTGATGGAGCCAAATGACTATCCAAGGATGACTCGCTTCTACCGTCACACTACAAAGTGGCCAAGTGTAACCACCTACTAATGCGTAGTATAGCGGGTTTAGTTCTAATTGTCAACCCGGGTCCTAGGTGTGATGACTACTCCATGAAAGTCTTGTTATCTAGCGGTTCAAGTGTAGTGGAGGTTCAATTAAACTAGCAAGCCAAGCAGTGAAAGTTGTGTTCAAGTTGAGAGAAGTCACCCGGATATGGTTCCCCCTAGACTGCAGTTAAGCCAGGTTGTAATTTACCAAGTTCAAGTTTAATGATAGTTATACTGCGGGATGTTCTTAAACATTTTGCAGTCTAGACTAAAGGTCTCCAGACTCTCTCAATCTGAGTCCCCAGCGGGCAACTAGCCTCCACCGGAGTAAACAGATTGATGCCCTAACGAACCAAACCTCCTCTACCGAAGTAAATCCGGTACATAATAGTGAATTGACTCCTCAACTAAAGTCTTCAATTCACTACCTTCAATCAAGGGTGCTCTATCAACCTAGGAAGATATTCTCTTTCTAGGTCAAAGCAGAAATAACAGGAATTTGATCAGGATTCATGCCATTCAAGAAATCAAACCTCAATTGAACATAATCATATCACTGAATTCGTACTTGGGTTCATTCAATCAGACCTAACATACAAATCTAGGGGTCTTCATACCCAGGTGAATGAGAAAGTTACTCCATAAAGAGAGAAGCAAAATCTAGCTCAGAAGCAGAAAACATGCTGTGAAGGATGGGGTTCTGCTTCTGGTCGTCAATCGGCACTTCTCCAAGCATTATCCGGGCTCCACTGATGATGAAGATCAATCTAAGGCGCTTGGGAACTCTGGTTAGTCACTTTCTCTCTCTAGGTATCACTTTCTTTCTCTAAAACTCGGAACCCCTTCAAAATTTCCCTTCTTTCCCTTAAGAATCAGCAGGCTGCGATCCCCGGTCGTAATCCCCGGTCGGGTATTTCAGGTGCCCGGCCGGGAATCTTGAAACGCAGCGCAGCGGTGAAGGGCATAATACCCGATCGGGTATTTTTGCTCTCTGGCCGGGACCCCTTCTGGACTTCAGACGTCCCAAACTGCTTTTCCCCGGCCTCGCCTTGCATATTACCCCGCCGGGTATTTTAACTACTGGCCGGGTATTTTCCTCTTCCAGCGCCCTTCACTCCCATAACCTCCTTTTTTACCCGAAACTCGTTCCCTCGCCTTCACGTCAACGCCAAGTCCTGAAATATGACATAAACACACAACCTAGCGTGAAATCGGGTTAAAACACGAGAATCAACTCTCAAACGGCTCAAGAATGGAGGTAAAAACATGTGCAATCAATGGTCCATCAAAGGACCACCTTAACAAATGTCCCTTATGTTTATGATCAACAATGGAGCAAGAAGCCCAATCCACTCGAATAGGGGAGCCAGCCACATATAAGGAGCAAGGAGGAGGT
Organism: Linum tenue; assembly: GCA_946122785.1. NCBI lineage: Eukaryota > Viridiplantae > Streptophyta > Magnoliopsida > Malpighiales > Linaceae > Linum > Linum tenue. Next base: position 27,786,200 of record CAMGYJ010000003.1, read on the forward strand.
TCTTCCACCCAACAACCTAATTGTTTCGAGAAGATAGAAGCACCAACTCATGGTTTGCAAGCCAACTTTCAACATATTAAAAATCAACTTGCAATCCTTATTGATGCGAGACACTAGAAGCCTCAAGGGAATCTTCTCAGCAATGCAGAGAATAATCCAATGAGCAAGATATAGTATGGGCAGGCGAAGTAGTTCAAGCTCCACCAGCCCCCGAATGGAAGTTCGTGCAAATGGCTCTTAAAATAGCCAGTACACTGTCAAAGATGGTGCTAGAGAGAATCGTAGACCCGAACTATGAAACATTGAAGGAATATTAAGATTTCATACTCTTTCATCGCCAAAACTGATTCAATCCACATCTAGTTGAACCAACAAGGGAAACTACAAGTGAATGGGGCGATGGATGGACATCAAAAATTGATTGACCATCTGAAAAGGAGTATAACTATTCCTAGCTTGAAGGCAAAAAAGAAAGAGCGATTCATGACAGGCATTCCATGTCTGGCGTCAAACTTAATGACATTAAACAAAAGTGCTACCGAGAAGACAACCTGAATCTTTTTTTTTTTTAATTTTGAGTTTATTGATAGATGATGCCAAGGTTTTGAACCTAATTTAGCCCGTTGACCGGTTGAGCAAGTGGACTAAAGGTTTATGGTCATATCGTTTTAGTTCGATTTAGCCCTATTGTTGAACAACATATATTGTAGTGATATGATAATATGATGAATGAAATTTAATTTATTTATAAGCCTACAACTATTATTAAAAATAAGCCTACAGCTGCCCCCGACTAAATTCCCTACAACTGCCTTTCTTCTCTTTTCCTTCAAATGGAGTTGGCCTCTATTTCTTTTAATTTTCCAGGCGGCGGCGGAAACAAAAGGGCAGATTATATATGAAGATTGTAAGAATAATCCTTCAACTGGGTTGCAAATGATGGCTAAATTTGTTCAAGCACAACAGGTTCAGTTGAGCATCCGCGATGATAAATATTTGATTCCTCTTCTGCCAAAATCTTGTATACATCCTCTTTTATATTCACAGCTTGAACTCCTGACAATTTCAGTTTCCGTAGTTTTATCTCTTATTTTGAATAGTACTTTTTTTTTTACTATATTTTAGTTTTAATTTTCGTACTTTAAGTCTTTTAGTAATAGTCATTATCATTTCTATATTATATATCTGTCGTACCTATAACTCTTAATCGTCTTCCTCTCTATCTTGTACGCTTTATCGTTGTGAAAACCACCAGGAAGACAATGACCTACACTTGTGTACCTTCACCAACCCACAACCCAACCTGTGGTAACCTTCATGATCTTTTCTTATGAGACTCCCACATTGAGGACAATGTGTTGTTGCTCAAGTGTGTGTGTGTGTGTGTGTGTTGGGGGGGGGGGGATGTGTGTGAGTGTATGAATGATTATCATGATTGGTTGAACCATGAATTGCTAGTATCCTCCCTTGTTTGTGAATGTAAGACATTGATGAATGCATATGGTAGTGTATGCTAGAAATTGTGTTTGTGTTGTGGTGATCAATGGTCAAATGATAGTGTTTTGGAACCTTAAATGCAATACCCAAAAAATTTCAAATTTGAGGGTTCCAAATCACCTTGTTCCTTGCAACCCCCTACTCAATATGCTTTGATTTGCTAGATAGTTGATGTGTTGTGCTCGCTAGATGATAGTTGCATGATTAGAGTACCGGTGTATGAGTAATTTTACTATCTTCTTCCTTTTTTTTTAGTTGATAATATTTGCTATTTTAGGAAGCACATGTGTGTGGGATTCCCTTTTTGTTTGATTTTTTAACTCGAAGCTTTTAAAGATTTGCGCGTATTTGAAAAGAAAGAAAAGAGAGAAAAATCTTTTGAAAATGAGGTTATCATGTGAGATGCAACCAATCCTTACGAATTAAGAGTCCCCTTTGAGGATATGTTTGGGGATCGGATAGCTTTACCGCATCCCGCCTATCTTCACTTCTTACCATCCCCCAAGTATCTTTCCTCCTCACAGAATCGTATGCCAAGGTCCAAAGTATCTTTTAGCGATTCATGAGACCTCAAACTCTCGTTTGTACCCAACATGTGTGGCAACCCAATGTGGAGTGCAAGCTGGGAAGTGGTGCTCGGGCTAAGACGAATTTGCCCATCGACATCCCCATATGTGACCTTGAAGGGAAGGCTATGGTTCATCCGCTCTTGGTCATGAGGGAGGGATGCTTGTTTGCAAAAGAATTGCAAAAGCTTGGTGCAATGTGCGTGAATGTCAAAAAAGGAGACCATTAAACAACAACCCCTAATCTTAAGAGATACTAAAGAGCACCTTCGAGTTCATGTGCTTATTGTTGTTTGAGAAATCCCTCGGAGCACACCTTGAATGTTCAGTCTGAAGGTAGTAAGTATGGTCCTCACCCGAGATTTTGTGCTTGCACAGTAAGATGATAGAAACATTCATATGTCTCCATCTACTATTCTTTATGCAATAAAGAACTAAAGTGCATTCTCCATTAATTTGTCTATCATGTTGCATTAGGTTTGAGTAAGTTTTCTTGGGGACAAGCAAACGCCTAAGTGTGAGGAAGTTTGATAACACCTAAATCAGTGTTATTTACCCTTCATATTAAGGTTTGTTTCGTGCCAATTCATGTGCATAATTGCTTGAACATCGTCAATTGCATCCCTATTTTCTTCATATTTGAATTCAATGTGATTTTAGGATGCTTATGATGATACATGCAAATTAGGTACAAAATAAGGTCACAAGTGTAGCAAGGTGGCAGAAGATCGAAGATCGTGGCCTAGAAGGGAAGATCACGGCCAAGATAATTGACCGTGAAGTAGAGCTACAGATCGTGGCCTGGAATGTGTTTATCTAGTTGATTTTATTACTATTATATCTTTGATTGTGTTTGGGGTAGTCGCCCTAATCTTCTCTACTAGTCTACTTGTGCTTCTACGTTGGGTTTGTAGTTTGAGAGTTAGACTGATAGGCGCCATCAAGCAAATCGAGCCTAGATGTATCAATAGGGATCTTAGGTGGTCGAGGCGAACGAACCCCTGCCATTGGTAGCCATCCTAGATAAAACCCGGGATGAAACCTAGGTGTGGACGGTGGGTAATACCCATCGAATGGAACTACGAGCTTAATGCCCGAGATACGATAAACTAGATCAAGGTGACTATATATGGGTCTAGGGATGGCATACTCGGAGGCGTGTGGATAACCACGAAAGCCCACGGAAAAGAACCCACTCACCACATTCGATAAACCCTAAGTATCTAGATATTACATAGTAACCCTAGACTAGGGTGAGGGATAGTTCCCTGAAGTACCTGCTTTTATCTTTAGTCAATCTCTAGACTAGTTAATTCACTCAAATCCTCCACACAAAATCCTCAAAACAAATCGACTAAATAACAACGAGGTGGGGAGTATGCTAGGGTACCAGGACCCGAGTTGAATACGATCTTGATTGCCACTATACGACAATGCCATCTTGGGTTAAACTTGACCTAGGATGGAGTAGTTGTTGACACGTACTAACCACTAATGATAATCTGCACGGATGAATGTAATCACTCACCCCTCGAATTTTACCTAACAGAATAGACTATTATGATTAAAAGGGTAGATTAGATTATGTATCAAACATACAGTTTAAGATTTCAACCCCTTAATGGTGCATGCGGCAGTTAACAATCTTAACCAGAAATATGATTATGATTAGGAGAAAGCCCCGACTCCTTGCTTGGCCAGCGACAACCATCCTTATAATGTTTAACATCTGTAATGTTTGTTTAAAAATAATGAAACAGAAAAGTCATTTTAAAACAAAAATTACTATTTAAATGATATTAAAAAGATAGAGAATAATCTCACCGAAACAATCCGAGAACAATCTCAAATAAAAGTTGAGATTTTCTATCAAATCAATCAAACAACACATGCACTGTCAAATCAATCAAACAACACATGCACTGTCTGCAAAAAAATAAAATGAAGTTTTCTAAGAGATTACGACATTGTAACACTTTCACTAATACAATCCGAGGAAAAAACGACCTCATGCATATCAATTACCATCTCGGTATCAGTGATTGTATTTCTAACCATTAAAAAGGAAATTCACTTTTTAATGAAAATGTCATTTGAATCCATTCTTTTCATAAAAGGGTTGTTTGTAAACAGAATTTAGCGTATGGATTCATTTAATCGATAGAGTAGTAGATAGTAATGTTTTCTTCTTATTTTTGCAATGTTGTCAGAACCGAACCGGAGTATGACCCGGTAATGCGAACGGCTCGCACTTTAGTGGTCCAACCGACATTAGACCGTTTAAAAACCGTTAGAGAACCGGTACTTAATAAACGTTATCAGTTTAAATAGTGGACATTTCTTAATCAGAGCTCGTCTCTTTCCTTCGAAATTGTGAAATGGAAATAAGGATTCAGCTTGAGAGCCCCGACGTTCTTTATTTTTTTCAATTTTCAATTTTCTGCAATTTTTTTAATTAAATTTAACGGCTGAATGGCAAAAACCGAACGAGCGGCTCGATCGGCTCGAGTGGTTAATGCCTCGGCCGCTCGTCAACCGCTAGATAAAACTGAAGCGGCTTTTAGACTATTCCGAGCCGGTTTTGTGACCGGGTGGCGGTTTTACCGATCGGGCCGAGCGGCTCGGCTCGGCTTTAATAACACTGGATTTTTGTATAATCGTTAAATTTAAAGAGTTCAAATCTCTAAAATATAAAGATATCAAATCTCTGATAATTAGGGATTTTGAGATTTTTTCCTGCTTTATTTTTATTATGAATAAAGAGGGGATTTGTTACCTTGAGAAGCTGGGAAGATTTTCCTACTTTATCTCTGTCTATTTTATTTATATTATTAATTACCATCTTTAATAAATTTTCACTGCTTCTAGAGCCCCTTTAATTCGATTAGTTAAGATTATAATGTTAAATTTGAAAAAAAAATCAATAATGAAAAACAAAAGTCATTTTAAAACAAAATTTACTTTTTAAATGATATAAAATAATAATAATCTCAAATAAAAGTTGAGATTTTCCATTACATCAATCAAACAAAACATGCATCGTGTCCATAAAAATATAATGAAGTTTTATAAAGAATTCAAAAATTGTAACACTTTTATTACAACAATCCGGGAAAACAAACAACCACATGTATTACGAATTACAACATGAAAAAAATCTCTTGTCACGTTAGGTGACAAAACACCTAATGTTAATTTATTCATATATTTTTTTGCTCATACACGCCATTTGGTGCTTATTCACGTGAGAGTGTCAGTTATTCACGTAAATGAAAATTCTGACTTTTTTCTCTAATAATTTGTATTGGCTATATTTTATGGAATTAAATTTGGATTCACAATTTATCTGTATATAGCAATATACAGAGTTCAAAATTGACATCCATCTTGATATATTTAAAAGTTCAAAATTTAATTTACAATGGTGTGAATAAATAACAATATGCGTGAATCAACACCAGGTTGTGTGACTAAACAATATTGGTTGCGTGAATAATCAACACTCTAACGTGACAAGAGACTTGATTCTTACAACATTCAATAGTGCTATTGTACTTCTAACCATTAAATACGAAATTCAACTTTTAAATAAATTGTCATTTGAATCCATTATTTTCATAAAAGGGGGTCGTTTGTAAACAAGATTTAGCGCATGGATTCATTGAATCGATAAATTTACTAGATAGTTATGTTTTCTTGTGTTTTTGTATAGTTGATTTTAATTTCAAAGAGTTCAAATTTCTAAATATAGAGATATCAAATATCTGGTATTCACGGTTATTAATCACAGTTATCAAACAATGAATATTTTAAAATCTTTTTTTAACAATCAGGAATATTAAAATATTTAGATTGTTTTGGAATCTAGAAATTTAAAGTCAAATTCTCCAAACGACACAAAAAAATACTCTTGGAACGGTAAACATGAGGAGAAGGAAAAAATTCCTAAAAATTTTGAATAATTTTTTTGGGTTAATACCTTATTTTGGTCCGAACTATACCCAAATAATTAACTTTGGCCCGTGAGTTCATAAATTGCTATCCTGGTCTCTACTATACTTCATATTGTCTAGTTTGGTCGGATGCGTGTTTTGATCGTCAATTAAGGCGGTCAACGCTCCAGACCCCAAGTGAATCATCCTACTTTTCTGACGTGGATGCCACATAGAAAACAAAAATTAATAAAAATATCAATGCAATTAAAAAGATAATATTTTTTCATTATTTTTCAAAACACCAAACAAACAAAAACCTTCCTCCTTTGCCATCCAAATCCCTAATCAACTTCTCTCCTTCAGATCAGAGAGACAAAATTTTACTCTCCATCTTATTTGATAGGAAAGATCAAAACTAGAGCATCATTCTTCCTCCTCACTTTGCCCTCTTCCTCTTTCTCTCAAACAAAATGGCCTGACCGAAAACACACCACCTCTCATTCCCGATCTGCAACTCCTTCTTCTTCTTCGACCTAAAAACCTAGCCTGCAAAACCGCGACTCAACCAAAATTTTGGGGGTTTGCATCCTTGGAGCATGGCAGTGGATGAGTTTATGGGGATGAAGGTAGGGATGGCGGTGGGGTCGACATTGGGAAAGTTGTAGGGGAAGCAAAGGGAGCTTGAATTGCAGGGGAACCAGAAGAGGGAGCTTTGAGAGGCTGAGACTGAAACACGGGTTTCGGATCTCAGTTCCTCGGACTGTAGCGTCGACTGCAAGAATTTTGTCGGTGGTCGCAGGCAGCATCGTCGAAGCTGGGTGGAGCGGCCAGATCCTGATGTCGAGGATGCCAATGATACCGATGGTGGCAGAGTTGAGTGAGAGAGGGGAAGTGGGGGACAGGCCGAGTAATTAAGAGGTGTGGTTGGAATGAAGGTGTTGGATTCTCGACGTTTGGAGGTGGGCGGCTTGGTCAGCGGAGAGAAGATGACTAGGGATTTGAGATTTGCTCTAGTTGATTGGTGATTTGGATGGTAAAGGAGGAAGGTTTTTGTTGCGTCTTTCCAACCTGGATGGTAAAGGAGTGAAGATGACTAGGGATCCACGTCAGAAACAATAATGGATTTTTATTTGGTGGTTTGAAATAATAATGAAAATATTATATAATAATTATATTTTTAATTTCATTGAGTTATTGATTTTTTAACTATTTTTTGTTGTCTATGTGGCATCCACGTCGGGAAAGTAGGATGATTCACTTGGGGTTTAGAGCGTTGACTGTTAGTCAAAGTTGTTGACTATCCAAATTTACGGTCAAATCACCCATACAGCTAAACTAGACTATATGGTGGAGATTGAAGATGGAGGAAGGGAGGTTGAGGAAGAAGAAGGAGAAAATGGTGTCCAAGATGAGGACAAGGTCGAGGTGGATGAAGCATCCACAAGTTACAAGTGCTATGAAAGCTTTCCACCCGACCTCGATGCACTTTTGGAGAAGGACCCATTTGTGGCTCTTTGCAAAGAGAAAGAAGAAGAATGGGTCTTGTGCGTGTGATTGATTACTTGGAGCCTTGATGTATGCCCAAATTTTAAAAATTTGAGGGCTTGGAGGATCTCTTGTTTATTGGCATTGATCTTGGATTGTTTACTTGTGATCGAGTACATCCTATTATGATGATTGAGAATTTCATTATGTTGGTGCGAATGTTTAGTTTTATGCGTGCAGAAATGAATGGATATCTTGACTTGATTATTCTTCGATTACAATTGCCATGCATCGAAATATGGGAAATTGGAATAGATGATTGGCGATTAAGTAGCCATGTGAGATTTGTGTCAATCGTTTTTTTTTTCTTGTGTGATAGATCTCTCATACCATGGCGAGTAATATTAGCCGTTGTTGTTAGTGAGTATGATGGAGGCATATGATTAGTCCACGTCCAAAAGTTGATTGTCCCGAAATATTTTATCCCCTATTCAACCCCTTTGAGTCGTGTGACTTCGAGGCCGTTCTCATGTTATTAGCTTGTTTCTTTTTTCCACGTCATTAAATAATAATAATTTTTAATTTTTTCCTCCAATTAATAATAACAAATTTAAAAAAATCCCCAAACCCCAAACCTTCGACCCTCATCTCTTCCTCCCGCCGCCTTCGTCCCGACGGGTTCATCCCCTTCTTCCTCTACTCTGGCGTAAGCGACTGGAGGCTAAACCACCCCCTCCCCCTCCCCCCAACAAGAAACGAAGAGATTCCAAAATCTGAAGCATTTACCGCCTCCACTGCAGAATCGGGTCTATGAACCACCAGCGATACTGAGTCCGAAGAGACTCTGAACCACCCTTCTTCCTCTCCAGCGGGCAGCGGCAAAGCAACCAAAGCAAGAACTTGTATTGGCCATGGCGATGGCGGATCAGATGCAGTCGCCGTCACTGACTTGTTCAGAGACCGCGTCGATTCGTTGAAGAGAGTGAATCTCGAGAAGGAAGCTCGTCGTGGAAAGGTGCAAAGCACCAGATCTGGATTCTTTCAATCTTGGGTCGGCAGGTGGAATGAATGCCTACAACTTTCCTCTCCTTGCTTAGGGGTGCAGGCGCATCTACCGGCAACACTAGGTTGGCGCTCTCTCACTCGAGTTCTCAATCTCGCCGGCGATTTCGTTGTGTGCTATATGTACTGATCTTGCAAAAAAAGTTCAACCCGACATATTTCATAAAGCAAAGGGTAAAATCAAAAGGATTTTGTAGAACTCCGATCCCAATTGCAAGATGAAGGGCGGAATCCCAACAGTCGTACCTCTAGGACGACATTGGTTGCGGCGGAGCCGCAACTGAATTGGAAAATCACCACCAACGTCGTCGTCGTGTGACGGGGCTTCGCACAATCCCGGTACCTTGGATGTTTTCCATCAAAGGTTGCGGCGGCTGGGGGTGTCCAAATCGAACCCGATGGCGACGCCGATTGCGGCCGGCAAGGGGCAAATTTTTACGATGAGGGTTTGTTTGGCGATGGCGTTTGCGGCGGAAGCTGTCATGGAGATAGAAATTTTGTCGGAAGAGGCGGGGTTTTCGAGGGTCGGTAAATCAACGATGACTGATGAGAATAGTTTCGCTTTGTTGTCGACGGCGGGGGGTGGAGGAAGCGGCGACGGAGAGAAAGGGATCATTGCGGAGAAGCTGGATCCGTTCATGGAGAGTGATTTTGTGGGTTGGAACCGCCGTCGGGGTGCCAAGGGAGAATAGATCATTTACTCCAACTGGAGTCTGGAGCTCCAATTTTGTTTTGGGCGAAGCACATTTCAACCTCCGGGTGCTGGTAGCGGAGGATTGGAGATGGAAGAGAACAATGGAGCTTTTTTGAATTCGAGAAGAATGAAGGAAGTTGATTTAGGTCGAAACAAAGAGGAGGAAGTGGAGTTGTGATAAGATCCATATTTTAATTTGTTAATTTTAATTAAATTGAAAAATTAAAATAATATTATTTAATGACATGACACCATGTATAACCACATCAACATTTTTTTCTGAGTCACTAACAGAAAAAGTGTTTGACCGTTAATATTAACAGTTAACACAAGTTTCGGACCAAATCTGTCTAATAATTTTAAAAGTACGCCGCAAATGTCTTATTTGAAAATGGGGTCAAAGCTGTCACTCACGCTAAACTTTGGGTCTAACTAAGATATTAACTATTTTAGTAACATATGTTTGAACTAATAATAAAAAGGTAATTCCGTCCATATCCATTCAAAAACCATTACTATCGTCGAGTCAGCACGACACATCATTTAAAATATTAATAAAAAATTAATTACCAAATGAACAATTAAGTAATTAACCCACTCACCCGAGGCTGACCTTCCCATATGAAAAAGTTTCGGATACGGTCAGTAACCATTGGTTACTGACTTTTGAGTAACTAAATGGTTACTGACTTTTGGGTAACTAAATTTGAACCTTTAAATTTAAGTTGGCCCTGAAAATACAGATCTAAGGGTTGTGAATTAAAAGCATTTTATTTTTCCTAGTTTTCTTAATCGACTCTTATCTTCTTCGTTCTAACTCGGATTTCAATTTTTTTTTGCACAGATGGAATGAGTTCGTTGTGCTCTACAAAATGAGATCAATTTTCAATATATTTTGAGAAACTTTTTTTCATACATCCTGTTACCAACTACATACCATATGGTAACTTCTTCGTTTCAAGTAGTTTTTTAAAATGTTTGCTTAGAAGGAACGAGTTCTTCATGATATATTGGATCTACCAATTTTTGGGTGAAAAAAATACATGACCAAAAATTACCATACTTTACCACTCTGGTATGTGGGTGCTAACTTGTGGTAAACAATTATGAAAGTCATAAATGACAGTTAGTATACTCCTACTATCATGTATTCAACCTTCCTACAATATTGGTATGTTCATATCATCATGGTACGTTTTCTTACTATATGGTATTAAATAGGAGCATACCATATGATATTGATCGGTAAAAAATGACACAATATTTTTATTCTAAAAATATATCAAAATGGTTATCATTTTAAAGGCACAATTAATCTGATTTATTTGTGCAAAATAATTTAAATTCCGACTTAAAATGAGAGAGAAATCGCCTGTTAAAAATTAAAGATAAAAAACTTTCCAAGAGAGAGGGATGCAAATGTCATGCTAATATGAACGGGTTACTCATGGTTACTCGCCATAAGATTACTGACCTGATCCGCTCCCATCTCCGGGAAGTTTCTATGGTCCTTCTCATCTGGCTCCCCGATCTACTCTTCCTATTAATCCCCCTTTCTAAACGAAGCTGCCGGCGGTCAAGACGACAACATTTTTTGGACTCGGTATTGCTTTCTTCCTCGATAACTCTGTTCTGTTCCCGGCGTAAGTAACGCCGACCCAATTACAGGGTATAAAATTAGGGTTTTTATATCTTAAATTCTTAATTAATATCTTAACTGACGCGGCGTGTTGACTGAAATGGAGATGGACGGAATTGTCATTTTATTATTAGTCCGAATATATGTTAGTGAAACGTGCAAAATGGATTAAAGACATATTTGGTCACTGAGATTACAAAATCGGGACACGTTTAGTCACTAGAAAACGTTAATATCAAATTTGGTCACTACAAATACTAAAACCGGACACATTTAGTCACTCGTCGTTAGTCTCCGTCCAACTCCGTTAATGAAGTCCGTTAAGTGCTGATGTGGCAAACAGAATTGCCTAATCAGCCGGATATAACCCAACAAAAATAAAATCCGACCCGCCATGTCATTATAACCCGCCACGTCATTAAAACCAACCCCACCCAACCCATGACCCAACCCCACCCAACCCTTCTTTCCTAAAAACAACATCCATCGTCAACCCGATTTCATCAAAACCCTAGAAGAAGAAAGTGCTAAATCCCACTATTGGGAATTCACCCACAATCTTGCAAATGTTCACTTCGCTTACTCGAAGGCTGCGTTTCAGGGACGAACCCACCGCCATGACCCAAAGGATCGCTCATCGCCTCAGGATCGGGTTTGGAGTGGGTAAGATTCGCGTACTGATTCTTCAGTTTTTGGGTCTGCTGCCATGCCAGAGTCGAACACAGGAGCGACAGAGATTTCCCGGTACCCGTCGGAGACTCGAGCAAAGCATGGCAGTGCCCCTCCCTCTGGGCTCGCTCCAGCGTCGAAATGACCCGACCCATGAACGCCAGCTGCGTTCCGTACGGCTGGTATGGGAACTCCACTGGGATTCCTCCTACATGATAAGCCCTCTTGGAATTGAAGCTAGGGTTTTGATTCGTCGGAGGAGACGATTGATGTTCAGACACCATTGCTCCTGGAGAGATCAGTGATGGTAGTTGTGAGGAGTAAAAGTGAAAATGAGGCTGAGAGGAAAGAAGTGGGAAAGGGGTTTTTTTGGTTTTTTTGGGTGGGTTGGGATTTGGGGGAAGAAATGTATAAGAGGAGACGAACAGATTTGGTGAGGGATGGTGAAGGATTGCTCTGTTGGGTTAGGTCGAACAGGTTTGCGGGAGGAGGTGGGAGGAAGGAGGAGAGCGGCGGCGGTTTTGGGGAAAGAAGGAGGTGGGAGGTGCCGAGGTGGGAGGAAGGAGGAAGAATGGTTGGGTGGGGTTGGGTCATGGGTTGGGTTGGGTTGATTTTAATGACGTGGCGGGTCGGGTTTTATTTTTGTTGGGTTATATCCAGCTGATTAGGCAATTTTTTTGCCACATCAGCACTTAACGGACTTCATTAACGGAGTTGGACGGAGACTAACGGCGAGTGACTAAATGTGTCCAGTTTTAGTAATTGTAGTGACCAAATTTGATATTAACTTTTTCTGGTGACTAAACATGTCCCGATTTTATAATCTCAGTGACCAAATGTGTCTTTAACCCCGTGCAAAATTAAAAATTTGTAATCGTTTTGTATAAAGTGAATATTTTTGTGATCATTAGGCCTCTAACAATAAATTGTTGATGTTTGCATCTCATCTACCGACTCCAAGGTCTCCAATGGATTTCCCCAGTACGAGGGGTTCATTCTTCAATTACATATTTCTTGAAAACCTTCCTTTTGACAATCGAATTAAAGACTAAACCTATTCTTATGGATTACGTAATTGTCAACACAAAACTTCCAGTTTCAAAACTTATGGATTACGTAACTATCAACACAAAAATCACCCAGTCAGTTATGCTTTCGAACTGTGAAATCGTCTCCAATCTGTTCTGCTCCAAACTCTAATAAAGCGCATTAAACCTATTCTTATGGCCACAGTGTGAAAGGGGCTCCCAATCGTGGGATGTCATGTTCGACAGCAGGAACAGGTCTGCTGCATATTGTAAGATTGCAGGTTCTCTTCAAAACTTATCAACCTTCAAGCTTTCAACCCGCAGGCCAGAAGACATGATTTTACACCGTTCCCTGTGACAATAAAAGAACTACCATAGAGTTAAAGCAGTGAAATGATCACAATGCCTACGGTTCTCATTGATAAGAGGAAATAGCAGCAACAGCCAACAAGGCAAGAGTTAAGAAGACAGGGCTGGCTTTACCTTTATCATCTCACATTTCAAACCTTGTACTCATTCACTCGCATCCACTTGGTTGATGACCATTTATTCCCTTTAATCACAGCACAACCACCTGAAGAGAAGAAACAAATATGAACGAATCATTTTGGCGAGTATACTTTTCATGGAGTCGCCCTGCAATCATGCTCAACTATAAGGCGATGGCCAGGCCCAAGTGATCACGCTAACCATGCAAACTTGAAGGGTCCAGACTGGCATCAGGTTTCATACTCCAGAAAAGCAATGCGTCGCCCATCTTAGGTTTGACTGAAAGCCCTTTCTTCCCACATTCGGATAACTCGTTCCACCATGGGACAGCACTGTAGTTCCCTTTTGCAGAAGGGAAAACTGTCTCCCCACCTTCTTCAACATCGGACCTGTGCACAACAAGGATTATTGCAAGCCAAACTTTTAGCAAGAGGTTTAAGTAAAAAATACCCCGAACATAGAAAATGAAGAGACCGTCTCACTTACAGATACATAAGAACAGTAGCTATGCGTTGTCCCCCATTCTTGGTGTTGTAAGCATCCATGAAGTAGTCAAAGTGAGGCTCGTATTTCTGCCCAACTTCATAGTGAAGGATTTGAAGCCCTTCCCCGTGTTCTGCATATTTGCTTTCACTTGAGTAATCAAAATTATTCCAATTGCCATTATCAATCACTAGTTTCCAACCTTATATCGTCCTCTCTAGTCAGTTCGGCATTCCAGATTCAAATCACAAACATAGCCATAGTATTCGTAAACATAAACAAGACAGGCTCAACCAGACTTGCATGCATATTGGTACATTCCATAAGACCAAGAATCAACGAAAGAGAACAAAATCCACAGAACAGAATGATAGGTGAGGTCCAATTGCCTTACCTACAGGTATGAATGTGAAGTCAGCAATCCGTTTCTCAATGTCCCTGATGACTTTGTCCCGTCCTCTAGCTAAGAATGTCCCTGAGCTTGTTCTAACTCTGAGGTCACAAATGCATAGCAACTTAAGGAAAGTAGCAGCACCAGCAGGCCAAAAGGAAGGGCCAGGTAATTAGACCGTCAAAGCAAGCAAGCAAGAAAGAAAGAAAGTACACACTAAGTAAATGACTAAAAACCTGCTATCTCTGCTTTTTCCAGTATCTGAATCAACAACTGTCGACTTCACCATATGAGGCTTCGCAAGACTGATCAAGTACTCGCACTCCTCCTTGCTCTGCAACGCGAGGATTGATCAACCAAATCAGTGGCAACTAACAATAGATATCAGTATCACAGGGTTTGAGCATTCAAGTGAGAATGAAGCAAAAGAAAGAAGATGGGCAAACACTCTAAATCCATCAAGGAACTAATTGCAGGTTGCAGATTTGGCAGACGGACATCAGAATTCAACGACGGAGGCAAACCCAACTGAAATTCAGAACCCGAATGCAAAGACTCACGAGAAAATTGTGGTAGACGAAGGCACGAGGCTCCCAGGAGATGACTTCAGCCCAAGGCTCTGGTTTCCTTTCCTCCTCGGCGCTGCTGCGAGCCGCACGAACAGAGGCAGATGCAAGAACGAAAAACAAACGCAAACAAGACGACTATCATGGTCAGTCACGAAGAAGAGAAAACGGAAACGGAGGAGACGGAAGAAAACAAAGAGGAAAGTAGAAATGACCTATTCACTTGATTGTGGAGAATGGTGCTGAGATCGTGCGCTCTCCTGGAGTCGCCAGAATTGCTAGGAATCGAGAGAATTCCGAGGGCGAGGAGAATGAGAATCGCGAAGGTGAACATGAGGAGCATGGTGAAAATCATGGTGGATGAATTGGATTTTCGAGACGGGAACCGAGAGTATCTGCCTTTCGCCATTGGAGCTGAACGGTGGCGAATTCTTGAATCAGAGCAGGAAGATCGATTCGATTGGATGGGGATTGGGGGAGAAAAAGGGGTAGCAGCTAAAACCTCTGTTTTAGATGCAGCGAAATGAATGGAAGAGACAGAATAGAGAGTAGTACAGCTTGCTTTTCTTTTCTGTGTTCGTTACTGAAATTGGAATGGAGGGGACGCCGGTAGCTTAGGTTTCTGGTTTATTAATTGCGGAGCTGAGAGTAACGCGGTGACTCTGTCTCCGGCGACTTTTGTAGCTCTCTGCAACACTAAAACTATAGAGAGATCCACGGCCATCATATCGTACCACGTGAGAATGGGATTGCACGCGAAGAGCATCTCCAAGTTTCAGACCAGGAAAATATCTATTTTATTATTTTCTGAGAATTGTATTTTCAAAGGGTTAATAGAGGTTAAATTATATGGTTGTCATTCGAAATACTTAATCCACGGTCTATCAAATTATATAAATTTTTCAGGTTTGTCATTCGAAATACTTTTCCTTTTTACCAGCCATTAACTTTACGAATTGTTTCATCGTCAGTCACCACTAGTTATATTCCCTTAAATTTGTCCTACGTGGTGGCAGTCAACTATAAAATTTGATCATTAACTGGATAACGTGAAAATTAAAATAAATTAAAAAATAAATTTATTATTTCACCTCATCATTCCACCTATTTTGTGTATATGATTTATCATATTGTTTATTTAATAAAAATTAATTAATTACCAAAATAAATTATCTGTGGGAGGAAGAAATTGCAGATGCGAAAGAGGTTCCATTGTTTGTCTTCACTAGACTAGATGCAACAGCTGGGAGGCGGAAAAAACGGGGCATAGGAACCGACGATGAAACACTGGTGTTGAGATCTAGCTCGCCTTGTTCTACAACCACCTGGATCTGGGAAAATCGTCGCTTTGTCGGACGTTTTTCGACTTGCCGACCAAAGAAACTCAAAGGACAAGACCTCGGAAGATGTCGAGATCTCTCCTTAAGCATCGGTGTCGAGAAGAAAGATGGGTGAGGAAAGGATGTTGGTGTTGGATTCCGACGTAGAATCCTCACACCATGCTTCATCTTCAACAAAAAAAAAGTCCATCTCGTCTGATTTGTTGCGTCGATTCTGCTTTCGTCGCCTCTGATGAAAGACTAGGTTTGGGTTCTTTCGATGGGGGTTTTGGGATATTTGTGATGGGTTCTGGAGATGGGGTTCTGGGTTGGTATTCTAGATAAAAAATTAGTATTTTTGTTTGCTTGTTGTAGGCCACCGCTCCAGCAACGACAGTGGAGGAATCATCCCTTACGAAGATCCAACGAATCCCCTGCTGCCATTGACGGTAGAACGGAGGAGATTCGATCAATCGTAGCTTCTATCTCTCGGTCGTCCATTCCTCTTCTATTCTACGCTCTGTCAACGCCATTAAAAGCACAGAGTTCAACTATAGTTTTTTTTTAACATTTTTTTATTTGTTTAACTCCATTGCGTGTTTACTATCCTTTGTAATTCTTATTTTTTAAAAATTTCTTGCATTATAACTCCTTTCACTTTTTGTGGTAGTTTGTCGGTGGAGTCTTGTATTGTTGTTTTATTTGAATTTTTATTATATGAGTGTCAAATGATCCTTATTATAAGTTTGCACAACAAATTGCGTTATTGTTTTAGTGTCGGATTTTCTTAATAATTAGTCATGAGGTTAGTATTGTCACAGTTTTTTTGTTGTTTCTGATGATTCTTTACGTATTTTCGTTGTCTTTCACTCTCCACTTTAGATGTACTACTTCACTTTGTCTCCTTCTTGATGAAGCACCGGGGGAGGGCACATGGCTTTGTCTTATCCCCTCTTGGCATGACAGTGCGATGCTTGCTATGTTGAGCTAGGTTTGCTTGGCCGCTTCGTCTTTCAGGTGGAGTAGTTCATATGGCTTGTAGAGCATCTCTGGTGGAGGCCCGATGATCCTTGAACATTGTTTTTGTCCCTTTAGGGGTTTGTTTATGTGTGTGTGTGTGTTTTTTTTTTTTTTTGGGATAGCTTGAACATAAACTCTACTGTTGTCCTATTGGAACTCGATCTATTGGAGATGTGAGGTTTGTCCTCAATGATCTTGTGCTTCAAGAAAAAAATGATTTGGTCCTTCAAGAAGTTTGTCGCATGAAGACTTTATTTGCATTATCCGTTTATTTATGCTCCTAGTCATACTAACAAGGCTACCTATTGCGTTGCTAAAACGACCCTTGCATCGTTAGCTCAACACTAGGTTGACTATCGCTTTTACTTTTCAACAATTTGTAATGTCCTATCTATTAACGATCTATCTATGACAAAAAAGTAATATGGAAGCCACATCACTCTCAGCACTGCATACAGAGTTACTAACGGAATTAATGTTTGACTGTGATGTCGAGAACATCCTTCCTGGACCGTGATGTCGAGCAAATCCACACCCTTTTCACTTAGTCTATTCACGGTCTGGGGCTTGATTTCACGGTCTTACGACCGCGAACTGACTGGGATCCAATGAGCTGTGTGTTTTGCTTCTGGACTCTTCGGCGCTTCACAGTCTTGCGACCGTGAACTGACTGGGATCCAGTGAGGTGTGCATTTTGCTTCTAGAACTTCAGCGCTTCACGGTCTGGGCGCCCTTTTCACGGTCCATAAGATCGTGAAAACTCATCATCCGCCGTGATCCTCTACTGTTTCCACCCTTTGACTCGTTTTCGCTCCTTCAGTTTCACCTGCTAGGATCTTAAACATACTAAAACAAAGTGCAACCTGGCATAAAATCACGCCTCACGGAGTACAAATGCATCAAACGTCTAAGGAAAACGGGGTTAAAATGTGTACAATTAGACTCGAATCGGGACTTTCCTTCACTTTTTGGCGCTTTTCGACCTCCAATCGTCCCGAAACTTGTCATCGACCTTCCCACACGTATTAGTACCTGAAATACAACAAAACAAGCACAACCTAGCGTAAAATAGATTGAGGGACGATGAAATGCAAATTCAAACTATCAAGAAATGAGGGGTAAAAAATATGTACAATTTGGACCGAATCAAGAACTCTGAAGTTAAACGTGTTCAATGTGGAGTACCACAATAATGGGTGACCTTATAGGAAGTCACCTTGAATTACACCCCAAGTCCAAAACCGTGAGGGTCAAGGCCTAAAACGGACAATGTCTTCACCGGAAAAAGATTCAGGGTGTTACGGAGACTGTAGATCTGTAGAGATATGGATGAGAGACTAGAGAAAAACTCAATTTATCGTTATTATTTAAAGTTATTAGTTATTGTTTGAACCTAACTGAGTGTAGGAGTGAGGTTCGGGGAAAGATGTGGGTCAAGAAGAGTGAACAAAAGGAGAATATCAACGATCACGCGGGTAACAGGGATCGAGGGAACGAGATTGAGAGGATAAGATTGGGAGAAAGGAGTCGTAGAGAGAGAATTTGATATTTATAGAGATAGAATGCTCAAAATGCGATCCCCTTCACCCACCGTAGTAAATGCCATATTTATAGGATTCATGGTGGTGGGTGAGTGGTTGACTCATGTGAGGATACAATGATGTGACTATTGACTGACTACGGATTTAGGCCATGCTTCTACCTAGGACGTGTCAGAGACCTATCTAGGACCATGCCTAGGGCCCTGATGTGACTACCCCCTTGGGGAGGGAAGCTACGCTTTCTACATCCCTTTGGTCTGGTTCACGCTATGGTCTTCCAACATGTGTGCGACCCGCTCCGCGTCTAAGCTTCTCGTGCCGGGACGTGGTGGACCACGCTTAGGTGTCGCGCTCAGGGTCTTCGCGCGGCGTGTTCCTTCGGCATGGCAAGGCCCGAGTCATATGCTCAACAATTGCCCCCCATCAGGGGGTGTTCTGTGAACACCACCTGTTTGGATTTCCGCTTGACTGACTCGGGCCTGTGTGATCTCCGTGAGGTGGGTCTTTCGGGTTCACTTCGCTTGTTGCGATAGGTTGGACTCTAAGCGCGCTTGTAGTTGGGCTTTTCCGTTGGATTTTCCGTTTGTTGCGCACGGCACTTTGAGTCGACGATGCGTTGTGCTGATGCGCGCGCTACTTTTGCGTTGAGGATGAGTCATGATGCGAGTCACGCGCGACGGGCATGGTTGAAGTTGTCCCGATAGCGCGGCTCGAGGTGTGTTTTTTCCTCCCTCGCGGGTTTGTCGTGCCCCTCAGGCGGTGCGCGGCACTTGTGGCTGATGCGCGCGCTACGATGCGTTGTGGCGTTGTGCGCAGGATGAGTCGTGATGCGAGTCACGCGCGACGGGCGTGGTTGAAGATGTCCCGATAGCGCGGCTCGAGGCGTGTTTTTTCCTCCCTCGCGGGTGTGTCGTGCCCCCCAGGCGGTGCGCGGTACTTGTGGCTGATGCGCGCGCTACGATGCGTTGTGGCATTGTGCGCAGGATGAGTCATGATGCGAGTCACACGCGACGGGCGCGGTTGAAGTTGTCCCGATCGCGCGGCTTGAGGCATGTTTTTTCTCCCTCGCGGGTGTGTCGTGCCCCCCAGGCGGTGCGCGGCACTTGTGGCGTCGCCGACTAGTGCCTATGATGGTAGGTGTCCACGTGCCGCTGTGTGACTAGGCTACTTGGGCGGGGATTTTTTGAATTTCGAAAAGATTTGGTAGGATCTGACGGTTACAGATCCCTATGTAACTTTAACCCTTCGCATTCCGTTGGCCGACTTTAACCCTTCGCTTTCCCCCTGGCTGACTATAAATATGGGACTGCTGTGAGGAGGGAGTTTCACTTGTTTCCTTCGATTGTTGGCTAATTTCTCGATCCTTCTTTCCCTGATTGTTCTTTCCCTGAGATTTCTCTCCTCCTTCTACAACCTCAATCCTCCTTCTGCTGTTGCTAAGGTTCGAGTCAACATCATGTCTAGCATCAACAACAACGAGGCCGAGGTCGTGCAAGGCGAAGAAGGTAATTTCTCCCCTCTTTCGCACACTTCTACTGATCATTCTGGTGGTGGGAGTGGTGGTTCTGGAGATGGGAACGGTGGTTCCGGTGGTGGGAACGACGGTGGTGACGATGGGATTCCGGCGACACCGTCATTCGGAGTCGGGTCGGAGGATGAACTCGGCGGTTCTTCCGAAATGGGCGCGGTTGCCTCCGGGAGTGGGCAAGCCGTGCAGAGGGGCCGGGGGTATTGATTATCCGCCGTGATCGTGATAATAGGCTGGAGATTACCGACGATGTGGCACCTGAAGACTCCGGTACACAGTCTGAGCCGCGTGAGGTTGTACGCGTGACGGAGGCCATGGCCCGATTGGGGCCTCAGGGTTTTGGCGCCGCGTACAACGTGATAGAGTGGGCAGAGATGTGGGGCAACCAGCCGGCGCCGCATGACAACCTCAAGCGCGGCCCCGAGCACGCCTCTATATACGATGTCGACGACGTGGCGGAGATAGTCCGCGGGCTGGGGTTGCCCCCCCATTGGCAGTACGCTGCTCCCTCGGCGCGGAGCATGGTGGGCCATTGCCCCCCTGGGTCGTTTGGCGTTTATACAGAGTATTGGGTGATGGGGTTCAAATTCCCCATCAACCCGCTCTTATGCGCTTTGTATAGCCGCCTCAAATGCTCCGTCGGGCGGCTCTCCCCGTCAGTTATTATGCACGCGAGCTGTCTCCGCCTCGCGTGCAAAAGGCTCAACATCGAGCCGACGTACGGCCTGTTCAGGAAAATATACAAGATCAAGGAGCCCACGACCAGGAGCGACTGCCTTTCTATCAAGCGCCGCGATAACCGCCCCGACGGCTTCGTATATGGGTCGCCCAAGTTGAAGAAAACTTGGTTCGAGCGATTCTTCTACGTCAAGCCCACTCCTGGAGAATGGGCGAGTGATTTCCTGGAGGAGCCCACCACCTGGAAGAAGGGCAGCACGCTCGGGTTTGAGGCGGATGCCAGCACTTATGACGGGCTCAACGATGAATACGAGGCGTGCATGCCTCATCGGATGAATTTATACACTGGAGGAGTCCGTGAGGCTTGCTTGGAGGAGTTGTTTGGCGATGGTTAGTTATATTTTTTCCTCTTTTGCATTCTATCTTATTAACCGCTCTCTTACGATTTATTGGCGCAGGTGTTGATTTTTCCAGCCTCATCAGCATGATGTCGGTGGACGACGTCGCACCGCGCGCTGACAACAACAAGAAGAAGAAGACTGGCGCGGCGCCAAGGACTTCCAAGCGGAAGGAGATCGAGCAGCCGCAGGCTCCAGCCATCGGGAGGCCCCTTAAGGCGGCTCGTTTGGCGGAGAAATCTGATCGGGCGGCGCAACAGTCGTCGTCTGCTGCGCGGCAGCTGACACTGGCGCTTTCGGAGCCAGAGGCGCCGATAAATAAGTCCTCTCGTCGCGATAGAGAGATGGCTGGGAGCTCGTCGGGAGCCACCGTCCAGCAGAGGTTGCCAGAGATGGCTGGATTCGGGGGGACTCCTGTTACTGCCACTCCCACCACCGCTACTGCCGCTCCCACTACTGCTGCTCCCGCTGCCGCGGGCGTCAATTATTTCCGTGATGTGCGGATTCATACTGGGGCGGCCTGCAACTTGGCGTCCGCAAACACCGCCCTTCGGGCGCTCGGGCCCGTCCTCAGCGTTCCGCCACGGGTGGAGAAATCTGATCCTCTTCATGACCTGGCTCAGGTCCATTTCGCGGTAAGTCTTTTGGCGGTAAGTCTTTTGGTTGTACTGTTATATGCAATATTTTGCTAAGTCTTTTGGCGGTGTGATTGTAGGGGTTGCTGGCAACCTTCCGGGCTCAGCAAGAGCGCGCCTCACAGCGCGCGAAGATGAAGGCCGACGAGGCGAAGATCGTCCAGCTGGAGGGGAAGGTCCTCGGGGCGAATAATCGTGCTGACCTGGCGACTGACAAGGCGAACGAGGCGATGGAGGAGCTCGGCGTTTTGCAGAGCAAATTAGCAGCCGACGTGGAAGCGGCTAAGGAGAAGCTGCGGAGCGAGGAGCGCTCCACCATTCGGGGACAGCTGGAGGCCTCGTTCGCCGAAAGTTGAAGCAAGTTCGCGCAGAGCATCAAAAGGAGAAGGACGACCTGGTCCGCCTTCATAACGTCGCGAAAGCAGAGGCTGTTCGCGCGGCCGAGGCTGCGGCTATCCGCCAATTCAAGTCCTCTCCTTCTTTCGGGAAGATCTTGGCGGATGCCATGACCAAGGCCGTGATTGCGGTCGGGAAGAAGGTGCGTCCGGAGAACCCCGGGGTTAACTGGGACACTCGCGAGATGGTCCAACATGTGAAGATGTGGATAGGCGAGAAGCGCCCTTTGGATTCCGACTCCGAGTCTGAGGAGGAGGATGATGAGGAGGAGGGAGGGGAGCGCCAGGAAAAGGAGCGCCAAGAAGCGGAGAAGCGCCCGGGCGGGGAGCAGCGCCAAGAAGCTGAGGGCACGCGAAGGGATGGCGAGATAGCCTCCGATGATGACGAAGAAGAGGGGGAGCGCCCCCTGCTGCACCGCAAGACAAGCCGAGAGGACGTACAGCCTAACACTGATGATGTTTGAAGTGTTATCGCGCTGGCTTGTTTCCTACTCAACTTTGTTGTTTTGCTGCTTTTGGTAGCTTTTCTTGTTTTTCCTACTCAAGTGTAGTTGCTCCCTTGAACTAAATCCAAAGAGTTTTATTTCGTGACGCCTACTTGTTTAACGCGCTCGTTTGCCGCTTGGGATTTTGTGCTGCATGGGCGAATAGTGCTGGACTATTGCTATTTTTTGTTCTTTGCGAACTGAATGGGCGCAAATAGTGCTGGACTATTGCTATTTTTTGTTCCGTGGAACTGAGTGAGCGCAGATAGTGTTGGACTATTGCTGGTTTTTGTTCTTTCGAACTGAATGGGCGCGAATAGTGCTGGACTATTCTAATTTTTTGTTCCGTGGAACTGAGTGAGCGCAGATAGTGCTGGACTATTGCTGGTTTTTGTTCTTTCGAACTGAATGGGCGCAAATAGTGCTGGACTATTCTAATTTTTTGTTCCGTGGAACTGAGTGAGCGCAGATAGTGCTGGACTATTGCTAATTTTTGTTCTTTCGAACTGAATGGGCGCGAATAGTGCTGGACTATTCTAATTTTTTGTTCCGTGGAACTGAGTGAGCGCAGATAGTGCTGGACTATTGCTAATTTTTGTTCTTTCGAACTGAATGGGTGCGAATAGTGCTGGACTATTCTAATTTTTTGTTCCGTGGAACTGAGTGAGCGCAGATAGTGCTGGACTATTGCTATTTTTTGTTCTGACGAACCATGTCCTTTTATTTCTTTGCGCTAATGCGCTATTGCTAATGAGATACACGCTAATTTGCTTGGTGGTACTTCCTTAGATTTTGCGCATTCCATGTTCTTGGAATTTTGTTGCCCCCCAACTCGCTGAGTTTGAATGTGCTGGCGCCGACCACTTCGCGGATTAGGTACGGACCCTCCCATACTGAGGCAAGCTTCCCGTGCCTGGGGTCAGGGCGGAAGTTCCGCCGTAGCACTTGGTCACCAAGGCTCAACTTATGTGGCACCAGTTTCGCGTTGTGGTACTTGGCTACTTGCTCTTTCATTGCAGCCAGCCTGATGGCTGCCAACTCGCGCCTTTCTTGTGACAATTCTAATTCCAGCAAGCTCGCTTCGTCGTTTGCTTCTTCGTTGTACTCAGTGATCCGATAGGTCGGTGCTGTGGTCTCGATGGGAATAACCGCGTCAGTGCCATATGTGAGAGCGAAAGGGGTTTCGCCCGTTGCCACTTTATATGTGGTGCGGTGCGCCCATAGCACAGTGTTGAGCTCATCCGCCCAATTTCCCTTGGCCTCGCCCAGGCGGGTGTGGAGGCCGTGCAAGATCGCTTTGTTGGAGGATTCCGCTTGGCCATTGGCTTGGGGGTAAGCCACCTATGCGAACCTTGCGATGGTTCCTACTTCATCACAGAAGTCTATCACCTCCGCGCAGTCGAATTGTTTCCCATGATCGAAGATGAGCGCATTTGGGACTCCGAAGCGTGACAAGATGTTGTTGCGCAAGAAACGCGTTACCTGTTGCGCCGTTATGGATGCCAGCGCTTCGGCTTCGATCCACTTGGTGAAGTAGTCTACTGCTACGATTATGTACTTGCGCTTCCCTTTTGCTATTGGGAAGGGGCCCAAGAGATCCACACCCCACTGCGCGAAAGGCCATGGGCTCAAGTTGCCCTGAAGCTCGGTGGCTGGCAGGTGATGCTGGCGCGCGTTGACTTGGCATTTATGGCACTGGTCTGCGTAGCTTTTCGTGTCCTTCTTAATTCGCGGCCAGTAGTATCCATGCAAGAGGATGGTGCGCTCCATGCTTCGTGGTCCAGCGTGCATTGCACACAAGCCCTCATGTAGTTCACGCACTAAGTCGCGCGCCTCTTCTTGCCCGATGCATTTGAGGTAGACGCCGGAGTACGACCTTCGGTATAATTCTCCTTCAATGATCGTGCAACGAGCTGCCTTTTGCCTTAGCGTCCAAGCTTGCTTAGAGTCTTCTGGCACCGTGCCATCTTGTAGGTACTTCACGATTGGGTGTCTCCAGTCTTCGATTGACATGAGCTGGGTCGTATTGATTGCTACCTCTGGGCGAGTATCTTCCTCTTCTTTCTGGACAGACACAAGGCGCGTGGATTCGAAGTCAGTGGCCGTTGCCAACTTGGATAACGCGTCGGCGTGCGTGTTCTCTTCCCTTGGTATCTACGCATACGTTACCGCTTCGAAGGCGGTGGCCCTCGTCTTAACGCGCTCCATGTAATGCGCCAGTGTGTCTTCCTTTGCGTCGAACACCCCGTTCAGCTGATTGACTGCCAGCGAGGAGTCGGAGAGTACCCGTATCGTTCTGGCGCCCAAGTCGTAGGCGGCCGTCATCCTCGCCAAGATGGCCTCATATTCGGCGGCGTTATTTGTCTTCAACGCCCTGAACCTGATTGCGATTTCGTGCACCACGCCAGTAGGTGTGCGCACTACAACCCCTGCTCCAGCGCCATACTTGCTCGCCGCTCCATCGACGTAAACTTCCCAAACACCCTCCGGTGCTGTGTCGAGGGTCACCCCTTCTGCGATGAAATCAGCTAGAATTTGGGCCTTTATTGCTGGTCTTGGTGCGTATTGAATATCGTATTCCGAAAGCTCGACCGCCCATTTCACCATGCGCCCCGATACTTCCATCGAGGGTCACCCCTTCTGCGATCGAGGAGTATCTTGTCTCCGCGCTTACGAGGGTGCGCGAGGTGTAATACACCGGTTGCTCGGTTTTACCGTCCCTTCTGGATATCAGTACCGCGCTCACAGCCCTTGTTGACACAGCAAGATACAAGAAGAGTTTTTCATTAAGCTTGGGGGCAGTCAGTACAGGGGGGGATACAAGATACGCCTTGAGTTCTTGGAATGCTGCTTCGCATTCCGGGGACCATGTGAAACGCGCCCCATTCTTGAGCGTCTTGAAGAAGGAACACATTTGTCGGCAGACCTTGGAATGAACCTTCCCAGTGCCGCTATTTTGCCATTCAGAGATTGGATTTCCAATGCGTTCCTCGGCGCTCGAAGTTGTTGGACTGCGGAGATTTGTTTTGGGTCAACCTCTATGCCGCGCTTCGTTATCATGAACCCAAGGAATTTCCCTGCTTCGGCTCCGAAAACGCACTTGAGTGGGTTGAGGCGAAGGTTGTGCTGGCGGAGGGCTTCGAATGTCTCGCGCAGGTCGTCCAGGTGTGAGTTGCCCGCCTTTGTTTTGACGATAAGGTCATCCACATATGCCTCAATGTTTCGCCCGATCTGTCGGGAGAACACCGCATCAATCATTCTCTGGTACGTCGCGCCTGCGTTCTTCAACCCGAATGGCATCCCGACGAAGCAAAAGTTTCCGAACGGTGTCATGAACGCCGTCTTCTCTTCGTCTTCGATGGACATTGGGATTTGGTGGTATCCTGAGAATATGTCGAGGAAGGATAACGTCTCGTGGTCGGCGGTTGCGTTGATCAGTTGGTCGATGCGCGGTAGGGGGTAAGGGTCTCCCGGGCATACTTTGTTGATCGTGGTGTAGTCGACGCACATCCGCCAGGCCCCCGATGATTTTTTAACCAAGACCACGTTTTCCAGCCACTTTGGATATTTCACGGGGCGGATCAAACCTGCTGCTAGTAGGCGCGCTACCTCCTCCTCTATGGCCTTCAGTTTGTCGCCAGTGAATATCCTTCGCCCTTGTTGCCTTGGTTCCGCGTTGATTGGGACCGCGAGGCAATGCTGGGCTATTTCTCTGGGCACTCCTGGCATGTCTTCTGTGCACCAAGCGAACAGCTCCTTGTATTCCTTCAGCAAGGCTACGAGCGGTTCGATCGCGTCACTGCTGACGTGAGTGGAGATGCGTATCTTCCTAGTCAGCTCGGAGGGATCCAACGCGACTTCGAAGTCGGAATCCATGGACTCCGGGCGGGGCTCTTCTGCTCTTGTGTCGACGATGTTGGTCTGGCGCACCTCATCGCGCTCTTCCCATGTCGTCCCTCGCGCCTCTCCGACCCCTGTTTGGGTGGGGAATTTGAGCTTTTGGTGGCACGTTGATGGGAGGGCCATGAATTTCGCCAGGAACGGTCGGCCAAGGATGCCGTTGTGTGCCGACTTACAGTCGACGATCGTGAATTCCACTTGCTTGGAGATGCGCGGCTCTTGGTCTCCGATTACTACTGGGAGGGTGACTACTCCAATTACTGGGACCCTCGTTCCGGAGAACCCGACCAGATTGCCTTGTGCGCGTTTGATTAAGCGCGGGTCGATGTCCATTTTGTCGATGGTGCTTTGGAAGAGGATGTCAGCTGCGCTACATCCGTCTATCAGCAGACGGTGGATTTTGCATCCGGCAACCAGCGCGGTGATGATGAGTGGGTCTTCTGATGGGACTCCTCGTGGGAACTCCGCATCGTCGAAGCTCAGGTTGAACTTCGTCCGTGCGTCTACAGTCGCGGATTCCGTTGCGCGCTCTCGCTTGGTTTTCTTCTTGGGGCGGTCTCCTTCTACCGTTACCACCCCTATTTCTTTGCGTACCACGTACGCGCCACCGGCGTCATCGTTGTAGTTGGTCTGTGGTGGAGGTGGCGGGTTCTGGGGGCCTTCGACTTGTTCTTCCTTGACGTGAGTGAACTCGGTTAACAATCCTCGATTTATGAGGCCCTCGATTTCGTACCGTAGCTCGCGGCAGTCTTCTGTCCAGTGACCTGTTGCTCTGTGGAAGTCACAGTGCTTGTTTGGCTCGCGCATGTGAGGTCGGGACTTCAACGGAGCGGGCCAATTAAGTTTGTAACCCTTCTCGCGGAGAACGTGGAATACATTTCTCACGGAGTCGTTAAGTGGCGTGTAGGTGTTTGACGCCCGTCTATCTGGCGATCGCCGGCGCTGAGCTTGCTCTTGCGGGGGAGGAGGGTGTATTTTTGGGCCGCTGTGCAGCTGTACCAATTGGTCTCGTGGGATCGGGGACGGGGGTTGCCGACGCCCTTGTTCTTCGCGCGGCAACTTTGCCGGTTCAAAGCGCCTGACCGATCCCGCCCCGAGAGTTTCTTCCAACGTGATTGCCTTCTCGATTTTCATTTCCAATTCCGTGGACAGGGTTACGGGCCTTTTTGCTAGCGCCCTCTTAAGCTCCATGTTGCTAGTGGCCTCCATGAGGTGGTGGGCGGCGGTTTCGGGGGTGAGGTCGCGGACGGCCATTGCCACCCTGGACCATCGAGCGTAGAAAGCCCTCAGGCTCTCTCCCTCCTTCTGCCTGATATCTATCAAGGCCTTGAGATGCAGAGGACGTCTCTTCTGGGACGCGAACTTCGTTGTGAACAGGAGTATGAACTCTTCGAATGATCGGATGATTCTGTTCGGGAGTCTGTTGTACCAGTCAAGGCATATTCCAGAGAATGTGGATGGGAAGGTTCTGCACAGCGCCGCGTTGGAGTTGGTTTGAAGTTGCATTCGTAGGCAGAAGGTGCTCACATGGTCTTCCGGGTCGGTCGTGCCGTTGTACGCCGGGAGGGTGGGTGGCGCTCCGCTGAGGTGCTCCGCCATAATTTCCGCGCTCAACGGCTGGTGGAGGACCTTTCTAGGTGGGTTGGGTCGGTATTGCGGAGTCAAGTGTTGCTCCAAGAAACTGAGGTCCGCCCGCCCAGGCGGCTCGGCGCCTCGCGTTTCGCACGCGAGGTGTTCCGTTTGCGCGCGTTGTGGTGGTTGGGCGGTCCCCGACGTCTCTCCCAAGGCTTGTTGTGGCGCGGCTGCCATCGCGTCCATTGTCGTCGCGGCTTCCTTGCTCATCATGAGCGCGATGACTTGGCTCATTTGTTTTTGCATGTCCGCTATGACACTGTTTTGCTTCGTCATCAGCTCCCGCACTTCTTTGGCTGTCAGCTCGGGCTCCTCTTCTTCGATGAGCACCGCATTGAGGTTGCTGGCTTCTGCGAACGCCCTAGGATCGGTCATCGCCTTGATGGGCGTCACTTCGTTAGGTGAGTCGTGGTTGCGTTCTGCCATTGGTTGATTGATTGATGATTTTTTTTTTTTTTTGCGTTTCTTCTTGGCCCCACGGTGGGCGCCAATTGTTTGAACCTAACTGAGTGTAGGAGTGAGGTTCGGGGAAAGATGTGGGTCAAGAAGAGTGAACAAAAGGAGAATATCAACGATCACGCGGGTAACAGGGATCGAGGGAACGAGATTGAGAGGATAAGATTGGGAGAAAGGAGTCGTAGAGAGAGAAGTTGATATTTATAGAGATAGAATGCTCAAAATGCGATCCCCTTCACCCACCGTAGTAAATGCCATATTTATAGGCTTCATGGTGGTGGGTGAGTGGTTGACTCATGTGAGGATACAATGATGTGACTACTGACTGACTACGGATTTAGGCCATGCTTCTACCTAGGACGTGTCAGAGACCTATCTAGGACCATGCCTAGGGCCCTGATGTGACTACCCCCTTGGGGAGGGAAGCTACACTTTCTACATCCCTTTGGTCTGGTTCACGCTATGGTCTTCCAACATGCGTGCGACCCGCTCTGCGTCTAAGCTTCTCGCGCCGGGACGTGATGGACCACGCTTAGGTGTCGCGCTCAGGGTCTTCGCGCGGCGTGTTCCTTCGGCATGGCAAGGCCCGAGTCATATGCCCAACAATTATCACTAGGTATCATCCAGAACCATAAGAATTGTTTACTTTTCCAAATAATAATAACGGTATACTATTTACGCCAAAATTTTTGTTTACACATCCAAAAAACAATACTAATTGTTTCTGAACTATTTATAATAATATTTGTTTTATAGCCATGCAAAATTTTAAAAATATTAAAAGACTTTGGACTTGATCCATGTGACATGGGTTCTCATGAAATAATAATCTAATCTAAACCATACTCCGGAACCCCCTTACTTCAATTTTTCTTGCCTTTTGCGCAGAGGATGGAGGGGCATTAATGTAAAACCATCTAATCTAAACCATATTTATATGGAGGTTCTCCTCCGGAACCCCCTTACTTCAATTTTCTTTGCCTTTTGCGCAAGGTTATCAATCACCCGCGGGTCGACCCACTTTGACCCTGATCCGGTGAGAAAACCGGGCCGCACGCACCCGCCGGGCCGACCGCTACAAGGTACCGGGTTGCGAAATGCGCCTATTTTACGATTTTTCTTTTCGCCTAGTTCAATTTTTGGAATGCTAAGTTGAACATTTGAATATTTATGGTATATAAGTGTGTGTGAATTTTCACTATATGTTGGATCTATATACGATATTTTATTTTAGTGTAATATTATATATTATAATTCATATGTTAGATAAGATTTGATATAATTTATGAGGATAAGTACAATATAATGACCTTTTCCATATTTCCGGGCCAAACCGGGCTAAAACGGTTGACCCATTAACTCTTGACCCACTAGCTCGACCGGGTCCGGATCAACCCGCGGGTTGACAACCTTGCTTTTGCGCAGAGGACGAAGGGGCATTAATGTAAAGTGGATGGGCCTTACAATTACAAAGCATTAAACTGGGGACGGAATGCGAGGCTGGGGAAGGCTATAATTTGTCTAGCTCATGATTCCACGTGAGAGCAAGAGAAGAAAAATTATGTAATTATTCCATTTTGAGGAAGGACGGAGAATATAATTTTGACGCTAATATAAACAGGCTCTCAATGAGAGAATGATTAATTTTATATATTCATTATTCTGAGTTAATTTAGGAAGAACATGTTTTCCTATTAATTAATAAAAACCCAAACATAAAAAGTTGCTAATTATACTATTGGGAAAAAAACCGTTGGTAACTTTTTTAAAAACAATTATCATATTATTAATTTTAGTTAGGAAAGATGGTTTATTTTTTATTTACTTTTATTTTATTATAAGTTTAAGTGTTTGAGACAAAATCTTATATGTGTGACTTTGCTAATTAACTAATTCTTAATAACTTTACTAAACAAACCAAATACTTTTCAATTATAACTTTGAATTTGAGGTTTTCCATAAAATAAATACGAAATAAAAAAACATCAACGCATTAATCAGAATTGATAATGGTGAGCGTTAATTAGAATTGACAATGGCGAGGAGGTTTAAGAATATAATTATCAATAATTGTTTAATAAAAGATAAAAGATTATGGGATCATACCACTTTAGATCTATGTTTGTGATGCATAGTTTTCTTTTACTATGCGGCAAACCGGCAACTCTATTTGCTTTCTTTTTTCATAACTTTGCTTGATTTTGATAAAATATTAGTGAAAGGGTTATTCTATAGATTCAGAATTAGTAGCAAGTTGTAGCTAGACAACATTTGTTTAATCTAACTTTATTGTACTATATCGCGAGGAAGCTAGATTTTTTAGAATGTCTATTGAGAACTTACTCAAAGATAGTGACAAAATGAGAGAACCTTCACTTCCTCATTCCATAAAAACCGAGAGCACGTAGTTAAATTTTTAGATCAAGCTCACTGATTACAACATCATGAACCCCGTAATGGGTACACAGTTTTGAAGATAATGAAGGATGAAGAAGAGCAATATTAGACAAAGTTCTTGACATGTACTGGGTAAATTTAAGTTTTTGAAAATTGAATTTTTCCAGTTTAAAAATTTCCCATTAAATTTTTGCATTCGGTAAAATGTAGGAGAAGAAGGAAGAGTATGCTAATAGGAAAGGTGAAATTCAATTATGGAGATAATCGCATTAGCCGTTGTATGAGGTGAAAGTCTACTACCGTAAAAAGTTGTTTCATATTTCCAAACATTTTACCGTTAAAATTTGGTTTTCAATAAAATGCAGGAGAAGTAGGAAGAGACTATTGGTGGTGAATCTAAAGTTTCATTGACGAAGATAAAGTTATGCGGAAAAGATTTTTTTATCGCTGAGCAATCAAAGAGACATTCAAAGAAAATTTTGCAGTAATTTCCAACAACAAAAGTATTTGAAGTGCATTTTAAATATTAAGTCTTTTAGGAATCAGTTACCTATATGAGTTGTATTTTTACTTTTGATAAGGACTTTTTTTCATAAATGCTTAAAGATGTTGTAAAATGTAAATCTTATAATGTATATATTTGTTAATATTTTTAGTAATTGAATAATTTGAATTCTTTCATAGTACCAAATAAATTATTCAGATAATTATTATATTATTGTATAATTCATCTGGCCACGCCTAACACTAGTTTTATCTATGAGAAAATTTTTCCTATTTAAGATCTCACAATAAGCTACAACATAATTGCTATATCACAATTCTCAAATTTAGAAGAATAAAAAAACATCTCACTTATGAAGACATTGACACTTGCAATATTAATTGTTTAATTTTTTAAAAATTATTAATTTTAAATCCAGTTAAGAATAAATAAATATGTAAATAATCACTATTAAGATTCAAAATCACAACCAACAAGCTCCAAACAATAATTTGAAATATTTAATTAATTGAATAAAATCCATTTAACTACCCAATTTATTTAAAATAATTTATGAAGGCCGACAAGGAGGTCTAGTTGTTGGTCGAGAGAGCGTCGTCACTGAGGAATCCAGGGTTTTCTCGCAGCCATCATCATTCACTGATGAATTCGGTTCCATGGTTTTCTACGAACTAAAATTAGGGATTTGAGTTTTGGGCGCCATTCATGGCTTATGATTCGTGTCTAATTGTACACTTTTTATCCCCGCTTCTCTTTGACGTTTGTGGCAATTGAGCTCCAAAAAGGTTGGTTTTACTCTAGGTTTCTTGTGTATCAATGTGTTTCAGAGTCTAACAGGTGAAACCAACCCCAGAGTCGAAATTTGGAAGAAAAGA
The DNA here is from genome assembly GCA_946122785.1 of Linum tenue. Classification (NCBI taxonomy): domain Eukaryota; kingdom Viridiplantae; phylum Streptophyta; class Magnoliopsida; order Malpighiales; family Linaceae; genus Linum; species Linum tenue. The sequence continues at coordinate 27,818,468 of CAMGYJ010000003.1, forward strand.
AGCAAGGACCGGGTAAAGAGGAGTTTTCAACCACAGTTCACGGTCGCCAGGACAGTGAAGTGGAACCACAAACCGTGAACCGCGAAGAGTCCAGATGTTACTAACGCCAAGGCAGTTCAAGGTCGCTAAGACAGTGAACTGAGGCAATAGACCGTGAAGACCAGAAGTGAAGCGACGCATTTTGCTCACAGTTCACGGCCGTGAACTTAAGCCGTGAACTGGGCGCGATCTCAGTACATAATGAGAGCTGAAAGGAAGAAGAGGGAGAGCCAAAAGTGAGAGAAAGACTCTTCTTCTTGAAACCTTAGAGAGAGAAAATCACGAACCAAGGGGTAGAAGAGGCTAGGATTTGATCCATGTGAAGATTTTGGAAGTTCCTCTTCCAAGGAGGATCTCTACAAGCACAAGGAGAGTCGGAGGCATCACAATGATGGTTTCTTTCTTCCTCTTTTGTGTTCTTCCTTTGTCTAGCATGGAGTTATTTCCCTTTTCACTTGGGTGGTGTAGAACCCTAACTTTTATCATGTAACTGATTGCGTGGATTGAATGATTGTGTGATGGTGGTGTTTAATTTAAGTACTGAGGTATTTTTCATGGTGATTGTGCATTTTGTGTGCTTGGCAATCTATTGTGTCATTCTAACCTAGCTTAGAGATAAGCCCCCTTATCTTAAGAGGCTCAAATTGAGCTGGGTTTTCTTAGGCATTTCACGCCTCCTAACTAGGTTAATTAAGGGCAAACCTCTAACTTGGATTAGACACCTAGGTTAATTGTGATTGTGTCGTCCAAACCTTGGTTTGAGGGAGAAGGTAAGTCAACCCTCAATTGATTGGGCCAAGAGGGCTACAATTGTAGCCTCTAATGTTTTCCTTGGCTTAGCAATTGAGAGATGGTTTCTAACCATTGTTGCACATCCTACGGGTCGCAATTGCCTTGTCACACATCGTTTCATTCGATCCCACGATTCATGGTAGTTGGTTAGGGGGAAGCAACACCCAAGAGAAGTTTCTCACCAAGAGTTTTCCTCCACTTTAATTTTCAAGTCTTGCTTTTCAATAGTAGATTGTAGACATTTTCTCAAAACAACAATCCGCTAGATAATGTTTCAAACAATCGAAGCAGGGGTACATGGGCCGGCCCGGATCGATATTTAAACATACTTGCCATATATTGCACCCATCTAAGATTTATACTTGGGCCTTAGGTGGGATTTTAGTGTGATAGTCGGAGCGAGTCAGCTTACGAGCCACGAGGACCCATTACTTTGTGTGTGTGTGTGTGTGTGTGTGATATATATATATATATATATATATATAGAGAGAGAGAGAGAGAGACGAACAAAGTGAGAATTCGTCGCCGGAGGAGGAACGGACCAGGCGACTAGCAAGTTGGCAACGTCTTGAGAAGATGCTGATTGGAGCTGGGAGCGCTGCCAAAGAAGACGACGTCGATTGGAGCAAGTTAGTCGGAGATTAATGAGGAAGTCTGAGGCTTACCAAGCTGCCGGAGATTAGTGAGGAAGTCGGAATTTCGTTCTCCGACGGCAGAACCTGGAGATGTCGGCGGCTATCTTCCTCGGAATCGTCATACGCATTTTTTTTTATTTTAGTTTCTATTTAATTTTGAATTAAAAAAACTTATGTGTCAATGACGTGGCATCTACGTGACTTTCACGTTTTTGTCACGTCAACAAAAGTCAACATTAAGTTGACCACTGTCTGGTCAACCACTATCTATAACGGTCAACAAAATCATCAATCACAAATGACACACAACTATCATACGTTATGGACATAAATGTCGTATTGAATAGTTTGGAACACAAATAACACTTTCTTGATAGTTCAGGTTTCCTAAATATTAATCAATTGAAAAATATGTTATCATTATGTTAACTGATTATTATTAATGTTAAAAGTTACGCCGGCCATTTGCCTGGAATAAAGCTAGTTGCAATAAAAGGAAAAGTCTGTTTTCGCGTATTATCATTCAAAATATTTGAGACAAAAGGGGATCGGTTAGCATGCTAACCCTTATAAGGGGTTGGAAAAATGACAATCCTATTAATTATAATTATTTTTTGTATTAAATTCGTGTTGCATATAATAATCTTTGGAAATTAAAAATTTATCTTAATTACATTCTTTTTTTAACTATCACTGCACTGATACAACTACCATTGCACTTATATACTGAACTCAAATTAATTACATTCCTTTTTTGGAACTACCATTGCACCTGTACACTAATACCATTGCACTGATACAACTACCAGTGCACTGAAAAAAGGAAAGTAATTAATATGTTATTTTAATTCATAAAAATTATTAAATGCAATACAAATTAATTAACTTAAAAACCTATAATTAATAGAGGTGTCATTTTTCCAACCAACCCTTTTAGGTAGACATGCTAGAGGATGAAGGATAGACATGCTATCTCATCCTACAAAAGCAATCACTAATCGCAGCCATTAAATGTTAGAACTGAGAATGCTTGACATTCAATGTAGGCAAGGAATGTATGTAGGGGCTCTCTGTCCCGATATAAAAGAGGATAATATTCTCTTCTTCAACATTCAAGCAGTCAACAGAAATCTAACATCCGTCTATTAGTTGATTGATATTTATTACATTGAGAAACAACTTTTTTTTATGAATAGAAACAGCTTTGTTCGTTGAACCAACACCCCAAGCATGTCCATTCCACTATGGGGCCAAATGTAGAAGAAAACAGCTTACTTCAATGGACAACCAAAAGCCCAAGCAAGCATGCAATGCTCACTCTCGCCACAGTAGCGAAATTAGCCTTCCATTTTGCTGTTGGAAATGACCATCCCATTAATTTCACTGATTGGAGCCAATCAAGTTCCGGATCACATACTGCAGGATGCCTCCATGGTTGAAATATTCAAGTTCCACCTGCAGAGGGCAACAACAGGATGTGAGACCCTCGGTCACTAAATAGTGCAGACCATGGGCAGGTGGGTTAAATTTCACTTACCTCTGTATCAAAACGCAATGTGCAGGTGAAAGACTTGCCATTATCTGTTGTCACCTTCACATCTTGACCAGGTCTGATCTCACTGATGCTGCTCGGGAGATCGATGGTGTAGCGTTCATGGCCAGTCAAGCCAAGTGTCTCCGTGTCCTCTCCCGTCTTGAAACACATTGGGATGATACCCATCCCCACCAAGTTGCTGCGGTGAATCCTCTCGAAGCTCTTGGCAATTACAGCTTTCACACCCTGTAAGAGCCAAGTCCAGAGATAAGAAATTGTCATGGAAGGAAGCTCTTCTACGAAGCAAGAAAGACATATGGTGGATGGAGAATGAACAGACCAGAAGCATTGGACCCTTTGCCGCCCAATCACGAGAACTTCCACTTCCATACTCTGCACCAGCCAAAATGATGGTGTCCTGCCCTTCACTCTTGTACCTCTGATTATCAGACAATCCAAAGTTATCACATTGCACCCTCGGAAATCAGTAAAGAAAGACTGTCACCCATTTACAAAAAAAAAAAAAAAAAAAAAAAAAAAAAAAAAAGATTCAATCTGCTTGATTCAAACAGTTGGTGTGTCCCGTTGATCAAAAAGCCAATTTTTCCAATAAAAAAGAAAAAAACATCAGTCTAAGTCCTACATTTAAACCCAAAAACATTCATATAACATGGAGCCCAATTTATTCCATTATTTACAATATTATCTGTCTAAACTCCACTATTAATTTTATGAGGTCAATTTAGTTATTTCTTACACAATAAGTCAGCATTTCCATAGTTTCATCTATCCTTTGAAAAGTTGGCAAATTGAGGGACTACCTAATTGGTTCACATTCGTTCACTAAATTCATGTTCTTTTTTCAAATGAGATTCCACTTTTACCATTAGCTCCAATTGGAAACTTCAAGCCCAAGATTTTAAGAAATTCTTACCATGGCAGCATCAAAAACGGAAAGTTTCTCTGCAGAGGGAATATGGATGGTCTTGGGACCAACTTCTCCACCTAAGAATTTGTTGACGATGCGAATATTCGCGAATGTGCCCCTAGCCATCACCTCATCGTTACCACGTCGGCTGCCATAAGAATTGAAGTCTCTTCGATCAACCCCACGTTCCATAAGATACCTAGCTGCCGGGCTGTCTTTGTGAATGCTACCAGCAGGGGAAATGTGATCTGTGGTAATGCTGTCTCCAAAACTGAGCAAGCAGTAAGCATCTTTCACGCAATAAGGACCAGGAGGAGACATGGTCATGCCCTTGAAGTAAGGTGGTTCGTGAATGTATGTTGATGTTGGTTCCCATGCATAGAGACTCTGTGCAGATACTGATAAGTCATTCCACATTGGGTTTCCTTTGGTGATTGCTTGGTAAGTAGCCTTAAACATATCAGGCAGCACGTTTGACTGTACAACCTGAAAATCCCATGCAAAGCGTCAGTCAAGAGAGGGTAAAAAAGAAGAGATGAGAACTGAGTTTTAGTCCAACAGCAAAGCAAGAAGCCAAGCTGTGTGTTAGGCCCAAACTTTTTCACGAGCTTATCTACTCTAAAGCATAGGTTGAGCCAAACATATCCCCAAATATGAAGCTTCTGCAAATAGTTCCGAAGAAAGAGCTACGCCTACGCCTACGACCTCTGATTTCTGTTTTAGGTTAAAAAAATATGTCTCTCATTTCACCATATTTCTAAATGTAGAAGAACTTCAACAAGATAGTATATTTTTCTAAATTTTAAGCTTCTTATTTTATATTTATGCTCACTTTCTATCCATATTGCACCACTTACCACTTTCATTAGTTCACCAACCAAACATTCAACAAGTTTATTTACAAATTATACTTCTTTGAAACCTCCAGCCAGAAAACTTTGTGTAAGAAACCTTCAAAAGGGCCAAACAGAGTCATAGGAAAGAATGACTCACTTCAGCAACTTCTTCAGTAGAGGGCCATATTTCTCTGAAAAATATCTCTTTCCCATCTTTTCCTACGCCAATTGGTTCAGTTTCGAAGTCAATGTCAACCTGGAGTTTTCAATGTGCAATCATTGACAAAGAGGTAATGAGTAAAAAGAACCTGAAGATGGATAGAACCAGAGAAAGGTAGCCACACCGCCCCAAAATAAAACTTACTGTTCCAGCAAGAGCATATGCAACGACAAGCGGAGGGGAAGCTAAATAATTGGCCCTCGTTAATGGATGCACCCTACCCTCAAAATTCCTGTTCCCAGATAATACAGCAGCAGCCACCAAATCTGGAAAGATATACAGATCCAATGCTTTAGACATGTTGGTTTCTTGGTATACATCAACATGAATGCAACTTTATATGAAGAAAGCAAACTTATACCATTTTCTGTAATAGCTGCTGCTACTGCTTCATGAATATCTCCTGAATTGCCAATGCAAGTTGTGCATCCATACCCAACAATGTGAAACCCAAGCTGATTCAAATACTTCTGCAAGCCACTGTAAAGGTACAGAAACTAAGAAAGCAGTTTTAACTGTAGTAATAAAGCAAGCTTTAAAAAAGTTAAAAGAATCACCTCTTCTGTAGGTACTTCGTGACAACACCAGATCCTGGAGCAAGACTTGTCTTGATCCATGGTTTAACCTGATCAATAGAAAGACCCCAAATCAAGTGAACTAAGTATGGTTGGCAATTCATCACAAGTTACACAAAGAGTCTCATCTATGGAGAAGACTCATTACTATGTTATAAACAGACATATAAACTTCCATAATGGCAAGCTTTTGACAGGTCTGAGCCAATACAGCAGCACGCAACAAATTAGTTTTATAATCAGGACAGGAGTGTAGACACATTGGGAACAACTCAGGATAGAACAACCCATAGGCTATCTGATTGCACTGTGCTCTAATAGGGACCTATTTCTTATTCAACCATGTTCATTAATTTTATGGTATCCATTCTTTGAACACACTATCGACTCTTCCATGGAAACTAAGCGCAAGAAAAAATTTGAGACCTAACCTCCAATCCTAGCTCACATGCTTTCTTTGCAACCAGTGCAGCTCCAAGCATTACACTAGGGTTCGAGGTGTTTGTGCAACTTGTAATAGCTGCTATAACAACATCCCCGTGTCTAAGTTGTGCACTGGTGCCAAGATAATCGAACTCTGCAACCTTGCTCTGAGCTTCCTTTGGTACAGCAAAACCCTGAATTGAAGAAAAGTAGTTGGGCATAATTCAAAAGAAGCAAAGAAGCTTGGGATGGGGGAACTACGGGGCAGTAGAAAGCTTGTCTTGCACTCAAGAGCAGGAACGAAAATTCTCACCTTAAATCCCACTCTACTGTCCAAGCACGAATGCCAATCAGATTTCATTTCTTTCAAAGGAACACGATCATGTGGCCTGCAAGGTATTTTCATTCTCAGCTAATGGACATTACACGATATTGCCAATTTGGAAAATCATAACTGTGGTGACAGTCATATTGGTTACCTCTTAGGCCCGGATATGCAGGGTTCTACTTCCTCCAGCTGCAATTCTAGATAAGCGGAATAAACTCTCTCTGTCTGTGGCTGGATGCAATAAACAATACCACATTGAGGAACCCTATCATGGTATATGGTGGACGGTCAAACCGAAAAAAGGACTAAGAATCGATCAGCATGCATACCTCAGTGTAGTCCACAAACATTTTGTTCGCCCTCAAGTATGACTCAATCATAGCTACCTGCATTATTGAACCTAAAAATCAGCAAAGCGCATATACAAACACCTGCGTAAGAGTACACATCTGAAGATCTCACAGTTTCATCACTTCTGCCAGTCAGTCTTAGGTATTGTAGTGTGACATGATCCACAGGAAAGAATCCCATGGTGGCACCATATTCAGGAGACATGTTGGCAATAGTGGCACGGTCAGCCAATGACAGTTCGCTCATGCCTTCACCTAAACACACAAGCAAAAGTGGGTACAATATATGGGACAGGAAATCATAGCATCCATTTTAACCCTGTTGATAATAGCAAAGGAATACAAGGGGATAGACTGGCCTCAATGGATATATACCATAAAACTCTACAAACTTGCCAACAACCCCGTGCCTCCTTAGCATCTGAGTCACTGTCAAAACCAAGTCAGTGGCTGTGACACCATTTCTTAGCTTTCCTGACAGCTTAAATCCAACAACACCAGGGAGGACCATGCTCATGGGCTGCATGCAGATACAAAAATGATACTTGATCAGATAATTGACAGAACAAACAAAAATTTTTATGAGCAGTTTCAACGTAGATAAGCCATAAGAAGTTATTGATTATTAAACTCTGATCCAAGTACTGAACTGGTAATATTGAACAGTGACAGGGGCAGCGTGTAATAAGAAATTGTACCTGGCCAAGCATTGTGGCTTCAGCTTCAATCCCGCCAACTCCCCAGCCAGCAACACCCAGACCATCTATCATTGTTGTATGTGAATCTGTCCCGACAACACTATCAGGGTAAAGCAAGCCATTGGTGTTGAACACAACTCTCCCAAGGTATTCCAAATTTACCTTAAATCACAAAGTCAAAAACAATATTACTTGCACACAAAGAAGCATCTCAAAGGGATACAATAGAGGCAAACGGTTTTCTATGAGCTAAGCAAGCTGACAACTTCGACGCAGCCACAATTATGTTAAAAAAAATCCATTAGGACTAAATAAATGAACTGAGAAATCATACACCCCGCATGCACTATCAAGAAGAAGAGATGGAAGTTTTCCTCACCTGATGGACTATACCAGATCCAGGAGGAACAACAAGCATGTTGTCAAATGCGTTTGAACCCCACTTGAGAAAAGCAAATCTTTCTTTGTTTCTTTGAAACTCGAGTTCCATGTTTGACTGCACTGCATTTTCCGACCTTGCCACATCCACCTGAACCGAGTGATCAATGACAAGATCAACTGGAACCTGGCAAAAGAAAGTTCACTAATTCAATCAAACTTTTGATTGAAATAATATAATACATGTCAATCTTACGAATCCTCTACCACATTAACATTGTCAAAGAAAACATATTGCATCTTGCAATGTAAGTCAACCCACAATGACACATAGTAATAAGACAATGATCTCACCAATGGGTTAATTTTGCTCGAATCTCCTCCAAGATTGTTCATGGCATCACGCATACATGCAAGATCAACAACAGCAGGAACACCAGTAAAATCCTGAATGCAAAACCAAAACTTTGATCATCAAAACTTCCCCGAAAAAAACACTTAGGAAAAAAATTACTTGAAAGGCCGAAGCTAGCCAATCACCTGAAGCAGTACTCTAGCAGGCTTGAATGGTATTTCAACAAGTTTTGGGGCAGTGTTCTGCCAGTCAATGATTTTCTCCACATCATTACTCTTAACCTGGAACTCATCGCAGTTACGAATGGCTGATTCTAGAAGGATCCTGATCGAATATGGCAGCTTATCTGCATCACAGACAGTCACAACACCGTCCCCACAAGCCAAAAGCTCAATGATTTCCGCAAGAAATCACCAAATTTCGAAAGTTACGAATGTTAACAGAAAATACAAAAAGGGCGATTTTTTAAACTGAAAAGTGCTTTAAATCTAAAATCTTCCAGGTACAGCCATCAACAACAGTTGCCACCCCCACCACCATCGCCACAGGATTAAAGCCTAGAAAAAGCAGCTGCTGCATCTTTTCGGGGAATGGATCTTGTATACGTTTTGGCCAAAAGTTCAACGAGAATGTAATAGCGAAGGAGTTTCATTTCTAAACAAAGTTCAGATCTTTTTCGTCACATCACTCGGGAAAGATTCGTCACTTTTCCCAGTCCTCATCAAATCCAAAACTCAAATCACAGACTAGAAGAGGGAAAAGAAAGAAGAAAAAAAAAAACACTTGCCAATTCGAGGATCATCAAGAGCAGGCAAGCTGTAGTACATTCCGAATTGACCACCACCAGGCTTCTCGAGTGCCTTCAGTATCCGATTGAAAGGGTTTTCGCTCACTAGAATATCACAGATGGATCAAATGAATCAAATAACCAAAACCTACAAGCAGCAAGTAATCGTGATAAAGTCTAAAGAAACCAGGGAGCTTGATCTTTCAAGCGAGTTTACCCATTTCGAGAGATCGCACAGATGCAAGACGTCGGATCCAAGACCACGGAGAGCAACAATTTTGAGCTTAGTGGGTTGGTGGGTACAGTTCTTTGCAGTCCCTTCATTTTAGAAATTATATACAAACTAGATTTTAGCTGACCCGTTGGTCTGGATTAATTTATTTATGTTGTATTTGTTTGTTAGCATTTAATGTTAATCCATTTATTTATATTTTAATAGGTTAAATTTTATGGTCATTAGTCATCTAAAAAGGTAAAAATTAAGAAGTATAAATTATTATATACTAATTGATTAGTTACTAATATATATCCAAGAATAATTGTGATTGTTAAGAACTTACACTAACATAACATAAGAGGATAGTTCAAGGCTATTACAATAGAAAATCTCAAATCCTCAAATATTGGTCTAGAATTTTGATTAAATAAACTACTCAATGCCTCAAATATAAAATGATTTTTTTTTTGTGAAAATTGAATTTTCTTAAAATATCATGATTTAAGAAAAGATAAAATCAATTGAATAAAAAAAATATGTGATGTATTTGGATGAACACACCTAAATCGTCCCATAGTCATCTCTCCGTGTCAGAAAAGCAAAGCTTCCCGAAAACCCTACGGGCAACAATTCTCCCAGCTACGGATACATGATCACTCTCACTGCTTGATTCTTCATTGTTCCCCAGATTCCTATACAACTCCCGCAGCTGATTAGCAGTATGAGTATTGTCCCATTTATATGCATATGGCTTAAACCCTTTACTCCTTAGTTCCTCCAAGCAAAATCATAAGTTATAAAGTACCAAAATTCTCTTGACCTGCAATTGTAATTGGCCAAAGAAGAGAACTTTTGTGGGTAGTTTCACTTGTTGGCATATTGAGCTAGTGCCAATTGTCGATTATGTGTGAAAAAACAGTTAGAAACTGCCTTTGTGTCTCTCCCTCGGGAAGCAAGCAAGCCTAATTATGGACGGTTTTACTATACTTTTGGAAAGATATATAATGAGAAAACGTTTTTAGCATACATAATGATTATAAAACATAAGTACAAATACATAATATCCAAGTAACTATGGACGAAATATAAAATAATCCTAATGATTTAATCCAAGTAGTACAAGTTGATGTTGTTATGGAGAAAAGTATAGAACAAAGAAACTGGACATGCTACTACTGCAATTTTTTTCGAGTTCTGTTGCAAGCCTTGTCCGGTTTTGCTGCAATTCCCCTCCAAATATGCTGCAAGCGTACAACCTTCTTCTTTGCCATAGTAATAGAGAGATCTGATTCTTAGTACACCTATAACAATGAACAAACCCATTGCCATAAGAAAAGAGAGTATTAATATCTAACTCATTCCCAACTTGAAGACAAATTGGCTATAACGTTAAGTCATCATATCAAAAAGACTAAACTAATCATATAACTAAACACAGATAATAAGTCTCTCTTGTATATGTGCCACCAGCTAAACATTGATAGCAGACAATGAATTCATAAACAAACAATGATATCCAACCTAATTAATCAAGCTAGAAGCAAGGATTAGAAGAACAGAAACACAGCTAAAGTGAACATTCTACTCCTATCAGATCCTCAATTTTAAATTTGCTAGCAAAAAGGGATTGACTCACTACTCCGACCATTGTATATGTGCTTCCTTCCACTGTCATGTTTGTTGAGAGTAAAAAATCTGTACAAACATAATTATAATGAAAAGTCTGATACATTATAATGAAATACTGCAGAGAGAATTGCTTTGTGAGATTAGATCATACTGAACATGGTCAATGAGTAGGCAGGTCATGCTGTAGTAATATCAAATACCAAAATTTGGTTCATATTTAAATGAGATTCTTCCTCACTCGTACATAGACAACAATGGAACTACCCTGCTTCAACCGATAAACAACAAAGAGAAAGAGTAGTTTGCATACTAATACTGCAATTAATTAAAACATCAAATGGCCTTCCTATTCTACACGAAATACATATGAACGAATGCAACACCAGAGCATATGAAACCACATGTTCTTAGATCTAACATTTAGCATCGCACAAGCATGGAACAAAGAACTCAAACACTAATTGAAAGCACATAAACGGCTAAATTGACATGAGCTGAACCTTACTGCTAAGAGAGGAAATACCTACAAAATAAGAAAATGCTCAGAATCTGTAAAACATCAAATAAAACCAACAATAACTTAGGCTAAACCCTAAAACCAACAAAAATACTCGAAAAGAGAAACAAAAGTACTTACCAAAGGACCATAATTACATGCGGCGTTTACTACAATAATTCAATCCACTCACAATGGTTTCCTGCACGTATTAGACAGCCAATTCCTCCTTAATATCTTCGTTTGCAAGCTGTAAAATAAAGGGAACATGCAAAAAGAAAAACAATAGCACTAGCTCGTAAAGAAAAACTATTACCAATAACTGAACAAAACAGGAGCTCCAAATCTAAACTGAACTTAGCAGCAGCTCCTCCTACTGAAAGAAAAAGAAGCTACGGAGCATTTGGTATAAATTTAGGAAACTTCATATAAGTTTGACTTAAACGAAAGACAATGACATAATCCAGGGGGTCAAGCAAAGAACATTCACTTCCTCTTCTCTTCTCCCTCAAAGCCGACCACCACCAGATGCTTCTTCACCTTCTTCTTCCCCTCTTCATCAACAGCCAACAATATCTCTATCTCATCCTCCCTCCTATCCACCGCCAAAGGCCAAAGCCCATCTCCCCACTTCTTCACCTTCTTCCTTCGACCCACCCCCTGCATCTGCATGCCTCAATTCCAGACCCATCTAGAAGCTTCTCTTCAATCCCATGACGGAGACCAAACGATCCAGCGGCACCATCAAGTGGTTCAGCGCCAGAAAGGGCTTCGGTTTCGTCGCTCCCGATGACGGCGGCGAGGATCTGTTCGTCCACCAGACCTCCATCCAATCCGACGGCTTCCGGACCCTCTCCGACGGCCAGGCGGCCGAATTCTCCGTCGATTTCGCGGAGGACGGCCGCTCCAAGGTCGTCGATGTCGCTGCCATCTCCAGATCTCGCCGCCCTCCTCCGCACGGTGGCGGAGGCAGGGGATTCCACGCCAGGAGAGGCAGAGGCGGCGAAGGCTACGGAAGAGGGATGAGAGGCGGTGGCCGGTCCGGCGGAGGTTCTGGATACGATTACGACGGCGGGTACGGGGATGGAGGTGGTGGGGGCGGCGGGGAGTGTTACAATTGTGGGCGATTTGGTCATTTAGCTAGGGATTGCTACAGCGGCGGCGGAAGAGGAAGCCGAAGGTACGGCCGCGGTGGTGGATATTCCGGTGGGAGAGGCGGAGGCGGAGAATGTTACAGGTGCCGGATCTGGAATCAAGAGGGAGAGAGAGTCGTCGGATCGGGTTCTGGGTTCGAGAAGGTGAAGGAGTCACCGGATCGAGTTCTGGGTCTCCACAACGGCAGCGGCGGCGGCGACAGAGGAGTCCAGAAAGGCGCTGGCTGGGCGAGCAGCAAATCCATCGCTCCTGCCCTCTCTCCGGTGACGGCATGGTCCATATCAACAAATCGAGAAAGTGATGAGGGGATTTCATAGAGGAAGAGGGGTGAACTGATCGACAGGGGAGGGTTTTTGCATGTATCGGTATACTCGGTTATACCGAGTAACCGACGGTTACTTACCGGCTATGGGTCGGTATACCGACAGCTGGGTTTCGTCTGCCGCATACCGATACCGCCGGTTAACGGTTAACCGGTAACCGCCGGTTATCGGTACGGTTATCGGTTAAACCGTTAACCGGCTTACCAGTTACCAGCCCTAGGTACACAGCCCAGTTGTCTCATACAATTTAACAATCAACGCAGCTAGCTCAGATGCCTAAGTTGGTAGGTGGTAGGGAAAATTAGTCTCAATTTACTCCCATGGAATTTCAAATATTATTTTCTCAATCGAGACCCTACAACACCCAGTTTCTTCGTAGTGCGACCATTGAACGCCATCGCCAGTGACTGGACATACGAAAGATGAAGGAATCATAATGAAGTGAAAGACTTGATTACCTTGTTCTCGAGAAAGTCGTATCTTTTCGGTTTCATTACCGAAATGACTTCAAATGACTACCCATCTTCTACTATACTCCTGAATCGGACCGCATGTAAGTTGTCACTCCAAAATCATTCTATGTACACCCAACTATTTTTCCTAATTAGAATGAATATTCTCCAAGATGGACCCTAGTTATTCTGAACAAAGAGAAATATATGTGGTAGGACAACTCAAACTCAATCTCTATATCTACCTTGGACTATATAAAGAAGCATGTAATTTGATAGAGAGGGGAAAAGAAGGATTAATGAAGCATTATTGAAGTGAACATAAGTCATTCTATTTTAATTACCTATGAAACAGTGATGGATTCAGTTTAAGGAGGGAATGGCCTGCTTATGTAGAATGTCGCAACCGATGTTGCAGCATGGCTCTGATGATGCTGTTGAACTACTACTGAAAAAGAATTAGTTAAGATTTGGCAACACATACCTCGCAATCACAATTATTTTTGGCATTATAATATGATAAAATGAAAACAAATGGGAAGGTGTTATTATTCTAAGAAAAAAAGAACAATGACAAGAGTACTTGCATAACATATCTTGATGGATCCAACTCTTATCCATGCATTCCCAATTTGACAGATCTTGTTTAATTAATGGCCATTTATGTATTTTGTTGTTCCAACTTAACCTCGTGGTACCACTGTAATCAAAGTAGTGACTATTCTGGCACATAGGTAACAAACCTACGAATTCATAAGTCCCTCCTGCTAAACTGGGGCAATCTGGGGGCTTCATCGGGATTTCTCAGTTCACCCCTTAAACTTGAATTGACCCACCTCAAATAGGGAAAGCCCTTCAGTCTCATTTAATCGGCTTTTCTGTAGACTGCAACATGCTTGCCCAAATTTTCATTTGTATTTCTTAGTGCATATTCTTCATCTCTAATTTTTCCAACAATGTCACTCTGCTCTGGGTCAAAAGGGAAAAACACAACAACAATTCAACAGCAAGTAATCCTACCTCAAAGACAACAGAAAAAGACAAAGCTGAGAGCGATCACATAATTGCAGTTCCTAGGTTGGATGTAAGATAAACTTCGACAAACGAAAACAGAGCAGTTCAAGGATTCTACAATAGGTAAAGTTAGTTTCTTGTTAATACTAAATTTTTTCTAACCATCATAGAATTCAGCTTCTCCATTCTGACAGAAATAATAAAAAATTTAAGAATTGGCATGCATTTTTGGTATATCAAACTTTCCAATATCTAAATCATTTCAAAAGTACTTGTAGCACGAAGAAAAATTTACCCCTCTGAAGAAAGCAATATACCCTGGAGGACTGACTTAAAAGCCCTTGTTAATGTACCAACAATACACAGTATAAACGCAAACAAATGGAAGCTTGGTTCACCCTATTGCAATAGACTCAAAAAGGATGTCGATTAGAACCAACCCAAATCTTTAAACTCCATCTACACGTAACTAAAGCAGAAAAGAAAACAAAATTGACTGTCTATTGAATGGCTTGCAGTGGTCTTGAGCATTTGTCATCTCTCGAATGAACATTCAAAAAGCAATTATTTAAGAAGTAATGATGAATACATAATCATTTTTCAGAGAGAAGGGCTGCTTCAAATGAACCAACCATTCAAAATATGTCTCCCACAACTTTGAACTGGGTATTAGAAGCCAGTTTCTATGGTTCAGCTTTGGCGAAATGAATGAACTCCAAAGAGTTTCAGTTTCTTGTTAATCATTAAATGTTGCTAGAACAGCAGCAGCTCCAAAACCCATTTGCATGTGTAACACATGTATTGCTGTGAAGCTAAAGTTGGGTTCACAAAGCGTTACCATAGGGGTTTTGTGGGTTGAAGTAGGTTCACAAGTGTAGGTATTGGTCTCCTGGTAGATATACAATGTTGAAGACAAGATAAAGAGAGATAGAAGGTTATGTGGTAGACTCGTATGCTCCTAGAGCATAGTATGATCCAAGTACTTCTAGTGAGATATATCCATCTAGACCATGAATTAAACCGAGTTTGGGGCATGATATTATACCCTAACCTCTAATGGATAAGCCTTAGGTCCCGATTCTCTAAAACCAAACCCGAAGATCAGTTTAACAGAAAATAATAATTGACCGTTGAGACTGGTCGGAGATCATTGAAGTACATCTATACTCCAGGAGTATAGACGTACTTCAATTTAATTAACTTGGAAATCTTCCACATAGAGGACAAGAAGTCTGTCAAGTGTGGGGGGATGTGCATGCATGTTTTTGAATGTTCATATTGAATGTGCCATAATTGATTAGTGACCTTGATGACACGTAAAAGTATCTACCCTCGTATTGTGACCCAAAGTGCATACATTTTCCATCATTAGCCTCATAATACCTTGAATCTATGCTACGATTGCTTCAAGTGTGTTCTAGAAACCTAGGATTGCTTGTATACAATTGATACGCTTTTGGTATCATTATGCGTATTTTTAGGTTTAAGCAGGAGGGAAGAAAGCAAAAGTAGAAGTTCGCACATAAGGAACTGACTCGTCCCGAATACCACAATAAAAGTCCCAATCAAGGCCCAAGTATAAACCTTAATTGGGTGCAATATAGGGCAAGTATGCTTTAAGTCAAACTCGGCCCGGCCATGTACCCCTACTTCGATTGTTTGAAACATTATCTAGCAATTGAATTTTGATTGGAACTACGATTCGAAACTAAAGCGATTGGAAAAGTAAATGGTGTGAACACTAGTTGAGAAGGCTTCACCCGGGTGTTGTTCCCCCTAGCTAGCTATAAAGGTGAGTTAAACCGAATGAAAGTGCATGGTAAAGGTGATTGCTAACAGTAGGGAAGCGCAACAAGTGAATCGGGTTCACTCTCTTGATCAATTGGCTAAGGGGCTACAAGCCAAGCTACCTAGGTGACTCTCTTAACCAATCGGCCAAGGGACTCAAGTCAAGTTACCTAGGTAAATCTCTTAGCCAATCGTCTAAAGGTTTCCAAGGCTTCACCCTCGAATCAAAGTCTGAACGGCTAAATCGCAACCAACACAAGGTGCTTAAACGTAGTAAGAGGTGTTCCCTAATTTGCCCTAGGTAGTTGACTTAATTAGGCCAAGGAAACCCGACTTTGAAAGCCTCTTCACAAGAAGGGGGTTTCCCTCTACCTAGGTCAAATTGGAAAAGTAGTTGGAAATGAAAAACACAACACAACATCCATGAAAATACCTCAATACTTGCATTCAAACACAACCATACACAAATCATTCAATTCATACAAACTTTCACATGTTTCTATCTAGGGTTCACAAAAACCCAAGTGAAATAAAGGACTACTCCATACTAGGTAGAAGGATTACACAAAAGAGAAAAGAGAAAACCATCTTGGAGATGAATGCTTTCTTCATTTTGTGTGGAGATAAACCTTGAAGGTGGAAATTCCCAAAAGCTTGAGCTTGGATGAAACCCTAGCCTTCTTCCTCTTCCTTGCTCGTCACTTTCTCTCTCTAGAAGTCTTGAAGAAGAAGTTATATCACTAGGCTCTCCCTTTCTTCCTTCAGCTCAACTCTCTTTATATACCCAGATCGAAAGCATTTCAATGTCCCAATTCACGGCCGTGAACATTAGCTGGGAACCGTGATCTCGAGCAAAAGTGCACCGTTAGATTAATGCACTTCACGGTCCAAGTTGAGTGTCCACGGTCTAGCGACCGTGAACCAATTGAGGTCTAGTGTGGTGCACAAAACCCTCTAGAACCAATGCGCTTCATGGTCGGGGTGTGATCTTCACGGTCTTGGCGTCCATGAACTCATGGCTTCCACCGTGATCTGCAGCTGTCCTCCTCTTTTGTCCCGTTTTTGCTCATTTTCGTCCAACTTTCATTCCCGGGGTTAATTTTACATGCTAGGATCTGAAACATAGCAAAACAAAATACAACCTAGCGTAAAACCGAACCTCATTAGGTGAAATCGCCTCAAACATCTAAGGGTAAAGAGGGGTAAAATGTGTGCATTTTGACCCGAATCACTCCCCCACACTTCAACATTTGCTTGTCCCCAATCAAACCAATTCCAAAAAATGTAATATCTCAACCTAACAAGATAACTTGGGGGCATATCAAAGGGCTCAAAGTGGGGGAATCTCAATGACTATTGAACCTTAACACATGAATTGTTACAAGAAATACTGACATCCACCACAAACGACATTCGAATGCATTAAGAATGTGCAAATGAAAAGTTCTCACCCTGTTCACAAATCAATACAAGTCTCGACCGGAATACTCACCAACCACAACTAACCATGCATAGAACTCAAGTCCAAGGAACAAATGAATGGGCAACATAGGTCCTCAACGGGACAAGATATGAACATGCAAAATGAGAATGAATCACTCACTCACGACCAGTGGGGTCAGGACCTTTTGGTGCAAAAGATGTGCATAATTATCAACACTCAACCCTATCGTCTCTCCACCACGGTGGTAACCTCTGAATGCTACAGTTCAAGAGATGGTTGTCGTTACTAGCTTGTCCGGAGGTCTTAGACACGGGTTCAAATGACTGAAAATAGTCTTGGACATGGGGAAAAGGCCTTTTGGGTGGTGGAAAGCAAAACATGACGTTCTACATCTTCAACCTAAGACACAAGGTTCTATGGTTTGGACTAGAACCTTCCCTACGATTAACGACCACTAGCATCGGCCAAAAATCACACTTCCCTTCTTCCAAACCACTACCAATCGTGCCTACATTTAAGCACACTTATTCGGCCTATCTTGCTATCCACAATTCAATCATAGTAGTGACAAAGGTCAACAAACAATTAGGTGTTTCAATGGCTTAAGTGCCAATAAACCCTTTCTAGAACATACACATTTCTTCATGACAACTCTCTATCTTTTATTTACCCCGTTCAATGCAGTCAAATTCGCGCTTTAAAACTTAAAAGCTTACGCTTTTACCTTTTTAGTTCACCAAAACGCTTCTATGTAGAATCGTGATTTTCCCTTACAAATGTAGTCAAAATCTACGCTTTAAAACTTAAAAGCTTACGGTTTTACGCTTCTAGATCACCCGACCGCTTCTAGGTAGAATCGCGCTTTTGACTGCATTGACCCCGTTTATTAACTCTTTTTCAATTCCTTTTTCTACTTTCTTTTTTCTTTATTATTATTTTTTTCCGAGGGGGGTCTTAGAGAGCTAAACACATGCCATTTTTACACTAACGAACAATGCTATCTCTTAAGAACTTTTCCCCATCACTACCTTTTCATTCGTAGCAAGAACCGTGCAAAATCCACCTATGTAGAACCTCGATGGAGCTCGAAAGTGAGAACTTCGAGACACAAGAATGACTCACCATGGTTTAGACACAAAGAAAGGAAAATGGTCGTTCTATCAATCACCATTAAGCTCAACATGCACAAGCTCCTAACATGAGAACGGCCTCAAAGTCACACGGCTCCAAGTGGTTGACTAGGGCATAAAAATGTTTTGGGACAATCAACTTTTGGGCGTGGACTACTCCTATGCTCCATCATACTCATTAGTGACAATGGTGAATGTTACACACCATGGCTAGAGGGATCTAACACACATGAAAAAGAGGATCGCACAAAACTCACATGGCTACCTAGCCACCCAATCATCTATTCCAATTTCACAAATTTCAATGCATGACAATTGTAATCAAAGAGTAATCAAGTAAAGGCATCCATTCATTCGCACACATACGAGAACTAAAAACTTGCACCAACCTAATGCAATTCTCAATCATAATAGGATGCACTCGATCACAAGCAAACAATCCACGGTCAAAGCCAATAAACACGAGATTGTCCCACACACCGGCCACGTTGATCATGCAATGCTTGGAGCCCTCAAATTTTTCAAATTTGGGCATACATCTAACCTCCAAGCAAACCAATTTCACAAACACAATCACATGCCATTCACAATTGAAACACCCCCACACTTAAGTACGACATTGTCCTCAATGGAGAAAAAGGGTAGGGTGCAGAAGTTCCCGACCAATGGCAAGCGAAAGTTGGACAAATACCGGGGTAGGAGAATTGAGCTTCAAAAAGAAGAAGTAAACAAAACACACACACATTCTCACTCGATGCAAAGTTATTACACATAATAATAGTCGACATCAAAATAAACACAAACCTTCGTTGGGTTGCCTCACAACAAGCGCTTGTCTAGCGTCGCAAGCTCGACGTTGCGGATCTATCATGCTTTAGAGCATGGAGCCTCCAAGCGCGGATCCACCACGGTCTTGGAGCAAGGCTTGTCGCCTCCAATGTTGAGCTCCATAAGAGCTTCTTTGTATAACTGGATACTGTCCAATATTCGACATCAACACCACAACCTTGACTTTGGGCTTATCTGTTGGTCTCTTTGGATGACAAGAAATGATCGAGTCTTTGCAGGCAAGATCATAACGGTTGAAGCTTTTCTACAACGCGTTCAGGCATGGATTAATGTCGTGTGGAATGCCTTGGATATGGATAGGTTCACCAATATGCCTACCCGCCCTGCTAGAACAGAGGTGGAGATCTCGTGGAAGCCACAACTCTAGAGTGTGTTACTCTCAACACTGATTTCTCCATTCTCCCCGAATCAAGTCACGCTACTGCAAGTAGCTTGATAAGAGATCATTCAGTTGGCGTGGGATTCCGGATACCGGCGTGTTCGAGTGGAACTTGACTAGTTATGTGCAGTTCAGCTCCTCTCAAACACAACGTCGACTGAGCATCACCATGCAACTATCATCCACCGATTCCTCGAGCTCATTAATCGTGATGGGGAGGTTGTTGTTCGCCACGTTTATCGTGAAGGGAACAAATGTGCGGGCTTTTTAGCTGATAAAGGTCATTCAATGCCCTTGGGCACTCACTATATTTCTCCGTCATATCCTGTATTACACTTTTGGCTCATGTAGGCTGTCAGTGGCTCTCTAAACCCCGATTGGTTTTGAATGAAGGCTGAGATGCACTGCATCCATTTATAAAAAGAAGAAGTTAAAAGTGCAATCAATTCAATTTCAATGCAAGTTTTCTCGCAGGAAAACAACTAGTTTATGGCGATAATAACAAAATATATGAGGAAAGCGAGAAATTATTAATACTAATGAATTGGGCATATAAAAAAAATTTCAAAATAATTTATTATAATCTACACAGTGGCGGATCCAAGGGGTGGCCACCCCGGGCCACGGCCCAGCCCTCCCCTGATCCGAAGCTAGTATAACCCTTATGAGTTTAGCAATTTTAGCCATTCGGCCCAGTGTTCTTTTATAATAAAACTGTGTGTAATTAGGGAAATGGATAAGATGAACATATTCAAATCACAACTCTAAATTTAGCCTGAAAATTCTAGCTCCAGTGATTCTCATCTAAAGAAAAACAAACAATGAAACCTAAAATTCTAAAATGTAAAAGACTAAAAAATATGAGGTTTATTCCCTTAAGAAATTACTAAAGCAGTTGGTGAAAATAAGAATTGATACACAATATATTTGATTGATTTGTCCAATGTTGACATTGCTCGTTTCAACAACTACTATGGAGAGAACGTTTTCAACAATGAAATAGGTGAAAATTATTTGTGCAACAAAATGAGCGTTGAATTTCTCGTCAATTGGTTAACTATTTTATCTTAAAGAGACTAAGTTATTGGTGTGGATGTATACTCCATTATTGATGAATTTCCTATATAAAAATTTAAAAGATCGACGTGTACAATTGATATTGTAAACAAAAATTGTGATTTTCTTACGGTATCTAATTTTCTAATGAAATGCGGGCCGATGCTCTACTGTGTTCTGGATTCGCCGCTGAATCTACATCCATATTTAAATAAAATATTACATTAAAAAATGACAAATCTTCAATCTAAACATAATATTTAATTAAGTTGATGAGAAGGATATACTAAGAGGTTGATACTTTCAAAAAAGGCCTTCTCTCTTCTCTCTCTTCTCTCTTACCTCCCTAGGGTTTCCGCGATGGCGGCTTCGTCGTCGGAATCTGCTCCGACGAGGGACAAGGGATCCGGGGGGAGCACTTGGGCTCAACTGTTTGAGGTTCCTTAGGAGAATCAGATGAAATTTCGTTCTCCAGAGCGAGTGAATGATGGCTTTCGTATTCCGCAAGAGGTGAAGAAAAAAGGGAAAGAGCGCTGGCGTGATTGCCTCATCGGGCAGTTCGTTGGTGCTCAACCAAAGGTGGCTCAGCTTCAGACTTGGGCTACTGGAATCTGGGGGAGAGACGGTGATGTTCGCGTCTCGCGATTTGGGTCTAGAATGTTTGTTTTCCAATTTCCATCTTCGTCAACAAGCAAGTGGGTATTCAGGTCGGGGCCCTAGCATTATCAAGGTAACCAACTATATCTTCGGAAGTGGTCTCCATGCATTCAGCTAGTGACTCCGATGGTCGAATCGCTTCCTATCTGGGTAACACTTGGGGGGATCCCGCTGGAGTATCATTCGATTGATGGTCTGGAGTGGATTGCAAGTACTCTAGGGCCGCCTCTCTGGATGGAAAAAGCCACTAGGATGGGGAGTCAGCTGGGGTTCGCAAAAGTTTGTGTGGATCTCTCAGCAGACTGTGGATTTCCACCTAAGGTACGGCTCTACCCTGATGATGATCCGGGTTTTGAGGTCTCTATTGAATACTTGAACTTGCCCAGGGTGTGCTCCAGTTGTCAAGTTTATGGGCATGACTGTTCTATTTTGGCAAACAGTAATAAGAAATGGGTTATTAAGGGTGAGCATAGGGCTCCTTCTGAATTGGTTAGCGAGAAGGCAGCTTCCCTGGTGGTTTCTAAAGTTTCTTTGGTACCTCAGGCTGAAGGGTTTGATGATGCTAATGTTGTTAACTCGGTCTATAAGGGGAATGAGGTGGATATGAGTGACCAGGAAGCACAGGTTCCCCTGTCTGTTGGGAATGTTGATGCTAGCTTTGTTGATATAGTTCTTGGGTCATCGGTTCAGGTTGGAAGTCCTAGCCAGCTGCTGCAGCAGCCTTTGGGGTCTATCTCGCCAGAGTTGGGGAGGGTAGCCTCTCAATCATCCACTGAAGCTCAAGTGAAGGAGCCTAATCCTTGGATTGTGGTGGGCAGTGCTAAACAGAAGCCTTATACTCCTCGTATTGCTCCAATTCTCCCTCGTAAAGTTGGGAGAGCTGGTAAGAAAAGATGAAAATTCTCACTTGGAATGTCCGGGGGTTTAATGACTCGGGCAAGAATAAAGTTGTTAGCCAGATAGTAAATAGATATGATATAGATATCCTAGTTATACTAGAGCCTAGAGTTAGACATAATAAGGCTGAGGAAATGATAAATAAAAGGTTTCCTGGTTGGGAGTTTAAGGTGGCTAATAATGGTAGTGGTTTGGGGAAGTTATGGTTATTGTGGAAGCCTGATGTTCTGCTTACAGTTTTTCATAAGACAAATCAATTCATTCATCTTATGGTTGCCACTGGTGTACCTTTTTTCCTCTCAGTGGTTTATGATTCTAATGAGGAACAGGGTAGAAGGGTCCTCTATAGTGATTTGAAAGGTTTCAAGGTTGGTTCAGCCCCCTAGGTAGTGTTGGGAATTTTTATTGCTATTGGGGATATCAGTGAGGCTTCAAATTCACCCCACATCTCTAGTAGTATGGCTGATTTTAGACAGTGGCAATATGACTGTGAGCTTGAGGAGCACAAGGCATCTGGTCCGTGGTTTACATGGATTAACAAGCAAATTGGCAATCCAATTGCTAGGAGACTGGATAGGGTATTTGTTAATGTCAAATGGCTTGGGGATCTGGTGTCGAGTACTGTTGAGTTACTTGATCCTTCAGTATCAGATCATTGTCCAATCTATCTGAATACTGATAGTTCAGTTAAGTCTCTGCCTAAACTCTTTAAATTCTTCAAGTTCTGGATCAAGCACCCTAGATTCCTTGATCTGGTGAAGGAGGCCTGGTCGATGCAAGTGAATGGGTCACCTTTGGTTTGTGTTTGTAAGAAGCTAAAAATTCTCAAGGGACTTCTGAAGAGGTTGAATAAAGATATCTACTCTGATTTGAGTGAAAGGGTCCGTTTGAAGGAGAGTGAACTGATGGGGGCTCAGGCTGAGGCTCTCAAAACACCTACTTCTGATACTTTTGCAGAGGAACTTAAACTGGCTAAAGAGGTCAAGGAGTTAAAGGAAGCTGAGGAATCCTTTTTCAGACAAAAGTCTAGGGAAATCTGGCTCAAGGAGGGTAATTCTAATACCCCCTATTTTCATAACTCTGTTAAGAGTAGGCAAAAGAGGAATATGATCATATCGTTGCTTGATGACTCTGAGACTAGGATTACAGATACTGATGGGATGTCCAAGATTGTTGAAGGCTTCTATAGGAAGTTATTGGGGGAACAGGACAAAGAAGTGGTTCCTCCTAAAGTTTCTCAGTTAAAGTCCATATTGATGAAAACTCTGCTCCCTGAGCAGGGGGTAGAGCTCTGTTGCCCTGTAACTGCAGAGGAAATTAGATCAACTATGTTTGGTTTCCATGGTGAGAAAGCCCCTGGGCCTGATGGCTTTTCTGCCTGTTTCTTCCAAGCTGCGTGGAGTGTTATTGGTGAGGAGGTAACTAATGCAATTCTTTATTGTTTCCATGTGTCCAGTATTCCTGTGAGTATTAATTCAACCCTGCTTACCCTTATTCCTAAGGTCCAGAACCCTGAGGAAATGAAATTTTTTAGGCCTATTTCCTGTTGCAATATTCTCTATAAGTGTATGGCCAAAATCTTAGCTACCATACTTAGTACTGTTATGCCTAGTATCATAAGTGAATCCCAGACTGCTTTTGTCAAGGGTAGGGTTATTGGGGAAATATCCTTCTTGCACATGAATTGGTTCAGAAGTATGATAGGAAGAACTTTCATCTAGATCTTTAGTAAAGGTGGATCTTATGAAGGCCTTTGATTTTGTTGACTAGGGGTTTCTCTTTAATGCTTTGCAAGCCATGGGGATCCCTGAACAGTTCTTGAAATGGCTAGGAATGTGTGTTACAACACCTAGGCTAAGTATTGGGTTTAATGGTGGATCAGTTGGGTATTTCCCTACCAAGAAAGGGTTGAGGCAGGGTGATCCTCTTTCACCTTATTTGTTTGCAGTAGCTATGGAAATCTTCTCCTGTCTTATGAATGAGGCAGTTAAACAAGACTTAATGCCTTTCCACCCTATGTGTAAGAGGCTGAAGCTAACTCACCTAATGTTTGCTGATGATCTTCTGTTATTCTCTAATGGGTCTAACTTGGGGATTCAGTGTATTAAAAGAGTCTTGTCTGCATTTAGAAGAATGTCTGGCCTCCAATCAAATCCTGCTAAGTATGAGTTATACTGTGGAGGGATAAGTGATCAATGAAAGAGGCTATGGCCTGCTACTCTGGGTATAAGTTGGGGGTACTTCCTGTTAGATACCTAGGTCTTCCCTTGTTGGCTGGGAAGCTTACTATAGCTGCCTGTGCTCCACTGGTGGATAAAGTAACTAGAAGAATTACCAGTTGGAAATCCAAAACCTTGTCATATGCGGGGAAATTCCAATTGGTTATGTCTGTGTTTTATAGTCTAACTCAATTCTGGATGTCTATTTTCATTCTGCCTAAAGCTGTCATTAAGGCTATTGAGAAGTTGTGTAGTGATTTCCCGTGGGGAGTGGGAGTTGGTTCACGAAAGAAAGTTGTAGTGGCTTGGGCTATGATCACTTTTCCTAAGACTGAAGGTGGGCTAGGGCTGAGGAATATGGTTTCCTGGAACTCTGCCTGTGTTACTAGGCATATTTGGGCTATTCTGTTGAAGGAAGGCTCGTTGTGGGTGGCTTGGATATGGGAATACAGAATCAAGAATGCTAATTTTTGGACTCTAACTAACAAGGCAGGGTCTTGGCTTTAGCTTAAACTGTTAAAGTGCAGGGATAAATTGAGAAGTTTGATGTCTGTGCAGGGGTATGGAGTTCACTAGAAGGGAGACTTAATGGCTAAATTCAAAATAAAGAAAGTCTGGGAGGATATTAGACCTAGAAAACCATATGTTCAGTGGAGTTCTCTGGTCTGGAAAGGGCCTTGTATTCCAAGGAATCAATTCCTGGTTTGGCTTGTAGTAAATGATCATATTGTTACAGGTGATAAGACTCAGGGATGGGGGCTTGCTGGAAAACATGGGTGTGTGTTTTGCTCGCAGAATCTGGAAACAAGATCTCACCTATTTGCAGAATGTGAACTGTATAGGTCAATGTTTGCTGCTATGTTCTTTAGGTATACAAATCGTGTGCCTGGAAATCAGTGGCAGGATGAGCTTCAGTGGGCAGTTCTGCAGTTCAAACAAAAAAGTGTGGTTGCTCAGGCTGGGAGAGTCATTTGGCAGAGTCTGATCGCTGCCATTTGGAGAGAGCGGTGCAAAGTGAAGTTTGGAGATGGAGTTCTGGATACCAACATGCTGATTAGTAATGTAAAGCGTGACTTGAGGTTGTTTTTAGATCCTTTGTGTTTGGATCAGTTTTGTTAGATATCCCTGTTTGGTTATTGTTGGGATATGAATTAATATGCCTACAAGACTATAAACGGGTCCAAGCCCAACGCAAGGAGTCACGGGCCCAAGCCCACTTATGGAGTCTCAAGCCCTATATAAGGAGGCCAAAGCCTCCAAGTCATGGATCCTCTCTTCCCTTCTGACACTCTAACCCTAAGGTCTCTCTCTAAACTCTCTCTCTCTCTACATACCATAAACTGCATACTATATCTTACTAACTTGGGCGTCGGAGCGTAGATCCCGGGGGCCGCCCCCCGCCTCACAGGTTCTTCCCCTCTCGAGGAGATCAGACGGAGGAGTCCAGATCGGAGCATCACAACCGCCTAGTACATTCTAGGCTCAAACATTCCATATCCAAGTCATGGATCCTCCATCAATTACAAGCAGCCGCAACGCCTATCAAAACAGACTAAAGCGGCCGGAGCAAAAGAAGAAAAGTAAAACAGCTAACCCGACCAATCCAACCTCTCGATCGGTGACATTGCCACTCGGAACTGGGATCTTTGGAAGAAATCTATTCTTTCCACTCCAAGAAAAGCAATAGTAGCTAGCTGCTCAGAAGACGAACAACA
The DNA here is from genome assembly GCA_946122785.1 of Linum tenue. Lineage (NCBI taxonomy): Eukaryota > Viridiplantae > Streptophyta > Magnoliopsida > Malpighiales > Linaceae > Linum > Linum tenue. The sequence continues at coordinate 27,844,766 of CAMGYJ010000003.1, forward strand.
GCTGAAGAAAAAGAAGAAGAAATGTCAGGTTCAAGGGAGCTTGCTAGTCGGAGACGCAACCGGCGACCAGAGCTCCGATGAGAAAAAGGAAGAAGAAGCCTCAAAAGTCACGCTCTGTTGTCACCTCGTTCTTGTACAACTTCTCCTCGAAAACTGCTCTACCGCTACTTTTGCACTCTACCCCAACATCTTTGACCTTTGTGACTCAAAAAGTAGAGACTATTCTGCCGCTATAGTGGGAGTCACATCAGCTAATTTATCTCACTTTTTGGTTCACGCACCACAGTTGCCTCCACCAGGCATTGCCTTGTGGGCATTGGGCCCACTTTGCTGTTTCCACCAAATCTGGCCCGCCTATCCAATCAGATCGCACGGGTTCGGAGATCATGCCAACGCAAGACTCCAACTCTCAACAGTGGCTCGTGTTGCGCGGTCCGCTTCCACCTGCTCACCAGGTCACCTTCGAGCCCACCTCCACCAAGTGTGCGGTCCTGTGTCCACCCTCGACCCATCACGCCCGCATCTTCATCTTAGCCCAACTCCATCAAGTGCGCGGTCCAGGCCCACTGCGCGGCCCGCTTCCACCTGCTCACCAAGTCACCTTCGAGCCCACCTCCACCAAGTGCGCGGTCGGTGTCCATCGACCCATCACGCTCGCGTCTTCATAAAAAAAGAAGATGGATACGCCTTCCAAGGGAATCGAAACAGCGACCCACAACTCTGAAAAGCAACCTCCAACTAGTAGGCCGCAAACATATGTTGCACTTAAAAGGTGCAACAACCAATACTTATCACGTACAAGCTCGCCTCCCGTCTTCAAATTCCGCTTCGTATTCAAAGTCGACCGCCTTGCAACTGGGCCGCCCCAACATCCACTTGGCCCAGCTTCAGTAAGCCTATTGCGGCTCCAACCCCGCTCACCAGTTCCATTGCATTTCGGCCCACAAAGACGCTCTAAATTTCCACATCAGGCCGAGGGCCGCCTCCCACATCAAAGCGCGCTCCATAACGCATCACAACCCGCTTCCGTTTGAGGCCTGCATCACCAACAACCGACCGCTTCCCATCAGTTTGGCCACTGGGCCAGAGCAAGAAAGACAATGTCCATCTTTCGGCGATCACCTTGGGCCGTCCTCATTAGGCCCGCCTGCCTGGGATGGAGCACGGTCCAATCAAATAAAGAGGACCCTCAGTTACAAAAATGAAATGACTGTATGCGTCCACTAGGGTTCGAACCCTCATACAGACTCCAACAAACAAGAGCGCTCACCAGTATGCTGAAAGGAAGCCTTGTGTTTCATTTAGCAATGTGCATATATCCAACCATTGTTAGGAAGCTTCCTCATCTATCGCCAACGACACTCGCCGACAAAGCTTCCATCAAACCTTTTCCTGTCTCAAGGATTTGGGCCGCCCACTATTATCCTGCACGGACTGCCTTTCCACCAAAGACCCGGTGAAAGCGGGCCCGCCTCCATGAATCCCATTTAGCGAAAGCCTGGTTCGCGTCCAGCCCACTGAGAGTCAAACCGCGCATCGCTCCTCCGACTTCAGACAAGATCCGCTCTCTCTCTCTCTCTAATCACTTTCAATTCAACCCGCCTTCGCCTTCCAATATGGGCCCATCACCATCCTGCATTCAAGACCGCCCCAACTGGGCCCGCTTAGAGTACAAAGTCTCCGCGGTCCAATTGACCTCCAACGAGCCATCTAGCTTCCAGACGAAGACCCAATCCCGCATTTGGGCCAAGAACTCGACATATTTAAAGCCCGCCACGTTACAACAATGCGGCCCGCGTACAGTCAATACTGGCCCACTCACCTTGCCTTCAGTTCAGTCGCCAGACACGGACCGCATTCAACTTCACCACAGGCCCTCTGAAGCCCGGCTCCCCTAGGCGGCCCATGCACGCGTCCACGGCCCATTGTTCGTATCAGACAAGCAACATATATCCAACCATTGTTAGGAAGCTTCCTCATCTATCGCCAACGACACTCGCCGACAAAGCTTCCATCAAACCTTTTCCTGTCTCAAGGATTTGGGCCGCCCACTATTATCCCGCACGGACTGCCTTTCCACCAAAGACCCGGTGAAAGCGGGCCCGCCTCCATGAATCCCATTTAGCGAAAGCCTGGTTCGCGTCCAGCCCACTGAGAGTCAAACCGCGCATCGCTCCTCCGACTTCAGACAAGATCCGCTCTCTCTCTCTCGAATCACTTTCAATTCAACCCGCCTTCGCCTTCCAATATGGGCCCATCACCATCCTGCATTCAAGACCGCCCCAACTGGGCACGCTTAGAGTACAAAGTCTCCGCGGTCCAATTCACCTCCAACGAGCCATCTAGCTTCCAGACGAAGACCCAATCCCGCATTTGGGCCAAGAACTCGACAGATTTAAAGTCCGCCACGTTACAACAATGCGACCCGCGTACAGTCAATACTGGCCCACTCACCTTGCCTTCAGTTCAGTCGCCAGACACGGACCGCATTCAACTTCACCACAGGCCCTCTGAAGCCCGGCTCCCCTAGGCGGCCCATGCACGCGTCCACGGCCCATTGTTCGTATCAGACAAGCAACTTATTAAAAAAATAGAAGAACCACCTCCGCGGTGCTTCGAACCGGTGACCTGCCTTTGACATCGCAAACACGCTAGCCAATATGCCACAGGATCACTTTGTTAATCAAGGACGCAACAGTAGTATTTAACCGCTTCCAGCCATGAAACTTGCAACCGCAAGTCTCTCTCTCCAGAGCACCTACCACGCAGCCCGCCTCGCAAAGTCAAGCTCGGCCCACACATCAACCACTCGGCCTAACCTTCAACGGCCCACGCTCAGCCATCATGCCTCATTAAAAAAGAAGAAAGAGGAAAGAAACCGCCTACATCAATCATCGAACCAAGGACCTTGCTTTGGCAATGTAACACTTCAACCAATCTACTACACAACCGCTTTGTTAATCAAGGACGCAACATCAGTATTTACCCGCTCGCCAACTTCTCTCATGCTAAGTCAACTTTACAGAGATTGAGATATATCATATACCAAGCCATGCAAATTGGTTCATTATTATTATTCTAGGCGCTTTCTGCAACATGCTAGGATATATTTATGCTCTAAATATATTTGGCACTAGCCACTTGCATCTTTATCGGATACTTGAAGACTCACGCCTCCGGCCTCGGGGTTAGGCTTGAAGACTCCCGCCTCCGAGCGATGCTCCCTCCGGGGAATGATTCACGCCTTCCGCCTTCGGGAAAGGCTCGAGAATCGCCTCCGAGCTATGCTCCCTCTAGGGAATGCTTCCCGCCTCCGCGCGATGCTCCCTCCGGGGAACGATTCACGCCTTCTGCCTTTGAGCAAGGCTCGAGAATCGCCTCCGAGCGATACTCCCTCTAGGGAATGCTTCCCGCCTCCGAGCGGTGCACCCTTGGGGGATTGATTCATGCCTTCCGCCTCTAGGCAAGGCTAAAAACCGCCTCCGAGCGATGCACCCATCGGGGATTGATCCATTCCTTCCGCACCGAGAAAGGCTCGTAAACCGCCTCTAAGCGAGGTTCCCCTCGAGGGATTCTTTCCGCCTCCATGTGATGCTCCATAGGGAACGCGCTTCCCAGGAAGTGGAGGAGCAATGCGCTTCCCAGGAAGTGAAGGAGCAATGCGCTTCTCAGGAAGCCGAGTAAGCAATGCGCTTCCCAGGAAGCGAAGGAGCAATGCGCTTCCCAGGAAGCGAAGGAGCAATGCGCTTTCAAGGAAGCCAAGGAGCAATGCGCTTCCCAGGAAGCCGAGGAGAGGTGCGCTTCCCATGAAGCCGAGGAGTGACGCGCTTCTCAGGAAGCAAAGGAGCGATGCGCTTCCCAAGAAGTCGAGGGAGCGATGCGCTTCCTTCTCAGGAAGTTGAAGGAGCAATACGCTTCCTTCTCAGGAAGTCGAGGGAGCAATGCGCTTCCCAGAAAAGCGAAGGAGCAATGCGCTTCCCAGGAAGCGGAGGGAGCAATGCGCTTCCCAGGAAGTGAAGGAGCAATGCGCTTCCGAAGAAGCGGAGGACGCAATGCGCTTCCCAGGAAGCGAAGGAGCAATGCGCTTCCTTCTCAGGAAGCCGAGGAGCAATGCGCTTCCCAGGAAACCGAGGAGCAATGCGCTTCCAAGGAAGCCGAGGAGCGATGCGCTTCGCAGGAAGTCGAAGGAGCGATGCGCTTCCCAGGAAGGCGAGGAGTGACGTGCTTCCCAGGGAGCCGAGGAGCGACGTGCTTCCCAGGAAGCCGAGGAGCGATGTGCTTCGCAGGAAGCCTAAGAAGCAAAGCAGAAGCACACCCCAGTCAGCCGAGGAAACACTAACAAGAGCGTCTTGAGTTAAAACTCTCAAGCCGTGGGGGCCACCCTACCTAGGTCGCAATTATGGTCTACTAGCGCCAACAACAATGGACTAGCGAAGGAACTCTTAACGACTTGAGAGCTTTAGTTCAAGACATCGAAAGATAAGCAAGGGGCAGAAGAAATAATCACGCAACTCACACAAGGGGCAAACCGCATCATCCGGATTCGCAAGTAAGGCAAATTAATACACGATTAACACATTATATTACTCCTTCCATTCTTACAGAATACAAGAAGTAAAGGGGCAATTGTTGGGATATGGATTAATATGCCTACAAGACTATAAACGGGTCCAAGCCCAACGCAAGGAGTCACGGGCCTAAGCCCACTTATGGAGTCTCAAGCCCTATATAAGGAGGCCAAAGCCTCCAAGTCATGGATCCTCTCTTCCCTTCCGACACTCTAACCCTAAGGTCTCTCTCTAAACTCTCTCTCTACATACCATAAACCGCATACTATATCTTACTAACTTGGGCGTCGGAGCGTAGATCCCGGGGGCCGCCCCCCGCCTCACAGGTTCTTCCCCTCTCGAGGAGATCAGACGAAGGAGTCCAGATCGGAGCCTCACAACCGCCTAGTACATTCTAGGCACAAACAGTTTTGATAGGTGCAGTTTTTCCCTGTCTATAGTTTTTCTTACTCAGTTGGCATAGTGTGTTGTCAACAAGTAACATTGTTCCTTTTGATGAAATAGAAATCCAAACCGATTCATAAAAAAAAACATAATATTTAACGTTAGAACCCAAACATTTATAATTTAATTCAACAAATAACATCAATATTTAAATTTTTGTACTTAAATCCAATAAATTATTTTGTTAATTAATTCCACCAAATCATTTCCATCAAACTTCTGCTTTTCTCGATGTTGACTATCACTTTATACCGGTGATCTTCCTACCGATTTGGTGCGATACTGGTTAAACCATATTGCACTAACCGGTATGCTAGTGGCTTGACAACCATGGTTGGGGCCTCTTATCAAAAATTTACGGTGGCCGTATATAAATGTGGAGCCCATTGCAGGCCATATGCATTGCTGGCTTTCAGCCATCGATTTGTACTGTTGGGCGTTCTCTCTTCCTTTTCAGAAAAAAGCCCTTTTTATTTAGCGAGTCTGCTAGGAAAGACGAGAGAGAGACGCCCTCTGCACCCCCGCCCCCTCCATAAAACCATAAGAAAAAAAAAAAGGAAAATTTGTGTCTGTGTACTTCCTTGAATCTCTCTTTCGTTAGTGATCGAAGAGCTGCAGCCTGCAAGGGAATCCAGCCCCCTTTCTCGTGCTCTCTATTAAAAGTTTTCTTCTTCTGATTCTCCGTCTTATTGTTTATTTCTCTGCGTTTACTGAGCTTCGATTGGAGCGTTTAAGCAGCCTTTGTATCTGCAGCCGCCGTAGCAGCAGAAGTTGGTTCTAAATTCGTGAAAAGTAGGAAGATTCGCCATCTTGGTTCTATTGGGTTTAGCTTGTTGGATCTGTAGATCTAACCCTTTTGCTTTCGCCCACTCTATTTAGCTGTTTCTTGTTCTTAGATCTCCCGTTAATTTTTTCCTGTTTGGAAATTTGCGGCTGCCGCCTGAGCCCTGAGCCAGGGGAACTCCGCATATATCGCGTAAACAGGAAGAAGAAAACCCCCAGTGAGTATCCGGCTCCTTATTTAGTTTTGGTTAATTTCGTGGCGTTTTGAATAACTTGGAATTTGATGTTTTTTTTGGGACTTCGCTTAGTGAAGAGCTGAACTCTTTAAAAGTGGTGGGGTTTAAATTTGACCGTCTTATATTTTTATCAACTCCAAACCTCTGGATCGAGGAGGTTTGTTGAGTCAAGTAGATTGTTGACTAGGGAAAAGTTAGTTCTCTTGTTACTACCGAAATACCAGATAATCTGATATGTGAATTGTCTGGTGTTTTGCAGAAATTAGATTGGAGGCTGGGATTTATCGATCTGGTGAGTTCTGTTATTGGGAAACTGAAGAACCAAGGGGAAACATTTTGCATCCAAGATTTTGGATGTGGAGGAAATCGAGGCTGCCTCGGCTGAGATGAGGCATGTTATCAAGGTTGATGAACTTATTGAGGGCCTGCTGGGGCCCATCCTTGGATGGTTGTGGCAACACAGGTTCGGATTCAGCCGGCCGGCAAGAGGGACTGCTTTGGTACAAAGACTTGGGCCACCACTTAACTGGTGAATTCTCCATGGCCGTAGTGCAAGCTAATAACTTGCTGGAGGACCAGAGCCAGCTTGAGTCGGGCCCTTTGAGCACCCTCGAGTCTGGTCCTCACGGAACTTTCATTGGTGTTTATGATGGCCACGGAGGGCCTGAAACTTCACGGTTCGTGAATGATCATCTCTTCCAGCACTTGAAGAGTAAGCAAGAGTTACTCTATTAGATCAACCTCTGAGATTGAAGCTTGTGATTGGTTATTGGGTAAATTTGACTGAGCTAGTGACTTTTTTTTATGTTTGTGATTTTTCTTGGTTTATGTTCTTTTAGCAGATTTCACTTCAGAGCAACAGTGCATGTCTGTGGACGTGATAAAGAAAGCATACCTAGCAACTGAGGAAGGGTTCCATTCTGTGGTGACCAAACAGTGGCCCATGAAGCCTCAGATTGCAGCTGTTGGGTCTTGTTGTTTAGTGGGTGTGATCTGTGGGAGTACCCTTTACATTGCTAATGCTGGAGATTCCAGAGCTGTGCTTGGCAAGTCTGTCAGGGCAACTGGGGAGGTTCTGGCTGTCCAGCTGTCATCAGAGCATAACGTCAGCATAGAATCTGTTAGACAGGAGATGCACTCTTTACACCCTGATGATAAGCAGATTGTTGTCTTGAAGCATAATGTATGGCGAGTGAAAGGCCTCATTCAGGTAACTTGTCTTTACTCCCTCATTTCTCCTATTATTTATGGGTATTCGTGGTGTACAGCTTGTGACTTCATCCATGGCAATTGATATTTTGTCTTTTTGGCTTGCATTTAGCTATGTATGGTCTTCACCTACTCTTTTGCAGACTGGTCACCTTCTTTGCATTAATACTATGTTAGAAACCGATTTATATCGGGTTTCTATATTTATTATTATAATTACTAATAGGGTAATTCTTATTATGGTTAGTAGTCTTCTGGTAGAATTAGGTTTATTGTTAGGGTTTTCTAGTATTTCCCTATATATATGTACTTTGGGTCATTCGTCATATTAAGCAGAAATTAATAGAAAAGTCATCCTTCCCCAAAACCCTAATCTCTTTCTCTCTCAAATCTCGTCTACCCTCCTCTCTAGAGGCCTCGGCCGTTCTTTCGGTTCTTTCCCAATTCTGTTCCTAATCCCTAATTCTGTTCTAAATCCCTAAATCTCTACCAATTCTCAATTTCCCAACACAATTGTTAGAATCCTAGAATTAGGTTTCTAACATCTGGTATCAGAGCCCGGTTTCGAGAATTGAGTTTTTCACAACTCTCAACCGGGGACGAGTTCTACAACTGGTTCGACGATGAGCTCTTCAAGGCTCTCGGACATGTCGTGGGCAGAGCTGCGTGAACGGGCTCGGCGCATCGGCCGTCGTTGGAGCTCTGAGAAGCTGCCGACCGGGGATGCTTCCACAGGAGAAGAGCAACCGCCGGTCGTGCAGGTTGACTCACACGGTGACATTGAGAGGCGAGCAGAGCAACCGTACGTGGAGGAGGTTTTGGCAATCGAGCCGCCAGCCACGGAAGAGCTTCCAAACGTCACCAACAAACAGCAGCAGCTACCGACAACATTAGTCACCATGACTGCGACTTCATCATCAAAATCACTTGTAGCGATTGAACAACCATCCAAGGCTGCCGAGGCTATTGTCGCGATCGTGAGTGAAGAAGAAGGTGAGAGGACCAAAGCCTCTAAGGAAGAAACCCGAACCGAGGGGTCGGAGAGGAGGTCAGCCACGGCCCGAGTGGCGAACTGGCGGTACAAGAAGAAGGAGAGGGAGTCGCCACTGGTCGAGAAGAAGGAATCGTCGGAGGCGCGAACAACGGGGACGGCGATGGCGAAGAAGATGGATGTCGAAGCTTCGAGATTGCCCTCCGCATCCCGGGTGGGTCACTCGACGTTGGAGAACAAGACGGGGAAGAGAATGCCAGTACTCGAGCCACAGTCAGAAAAGAATAAGTTACCAAGAGAGGAGAGCTGCATCGACATCATTCGGCGATGCAAAGCAGAGCAGGCTTATCGGGAATTCTCGCCGGCGTGGAGAACTCCTGGCCGCCGAGTGAGCGAATTGTCGCCGGGGAATGAGACCCAGAAGAAGACGCCGCCGTTGGAGGACGTGACAGAGCAGATGGAAACGGGCAGGCCTCGGGGTCAGCGATCAGAGAAGAGGTGCGAGACAAAGACGGCGATCGGCGAGGAGGCGACCTCGAAGACGAGGTCGGGGGCGGGCTTTCTTCCATGCCACCGGATGATTGAGACGCTATCGGCGAAGCAGGAGAAGGGTAGGTCGTCGGCGGGGAGGGAGACGCCTGTGAAGGAGGTGAAAGGTTCGCCGAGGAAGAAGAAGACAGGGTGGCTGACGGAGGAGATGAAATTTCCGACGGAGCCACGTTTTGAGAAGCAAGAGCCCCTCGTGGCGCCGCCGCCGTCGAGGAGAGGAGCAATGGTAGAGACGGGATGCGAGCTCGGCGAGACGGGGCTGTGGACGAGGATGGTCGGATCGAGTTCTTCTCTTGATCGTTGGGAGATCTGCTTGTCGTGGGAGGAGCGGCTGACGGCGGAAGCGGAAAATAAGGAGGGCAGCGGCGGGGCATTTTCCTCATACGACACACCGCCCCTCTTTCCCTTCCCAGAAGTGAAACCCTACAATTCCTGTGGGCCAAAGCCTAGGTCCAATTGGGTTTTCCATGGGTCTGGATGTATTTTGTGTGGGCCAAATCAAGTGGGCACTATGATGACAACATACAATCTCAGCCATGGTTTGAAGTTGGATCACGAGAAGAAGAGTGGTGGTCTTGTTCCGGGCCGAGAAAACCAACAGAATGGGCTGAAGGCTGACAAGAGTAGTGAGCCGAAGGGTGGAGAAAGATGGACTACCCTGGGACTCAGTGCGCGTGCGGGGCCGATCAAGAGGATGACCAAAGGGCTGTTAGAGGGAAATGGGCCACGTTCCAAGGGCGGGCTTAGGCTTCGGAGTAACTGGCTATTGGAGGCTAATTTGAATGGTGTGGGCTCAATTACTAGGGAAGACAATTTTCTTGGTTTTGCAGATATACTTATTAGAGAGCATTGTCCAAATGCAAGTACAGAAGCAACAAAACTAGTTAATGGGCTAGCTATTGGAAAGAAGTTCAAAGGTCTTGACCAGTTGGTACTTAGGGATGAGTTCTTAAACAAGAACGAATTCTTGGGTTCCTTGAGTTGGTGGAGGGCGACGATCGCGCAAGAGGATTTATTGAAGTTAGAATATTTCAAGGATGCAAGGGTTGGGCCATCAGAATTGAAGATCGCAACTTTGTTGCGACACCAGGAGGTCGAAGAAAGAAGGCCAAGTCGGCGAGTGGAGCATGATTGGAAGAAACGAAAGCGCAAGAAATGGAGGAGTCAGTATGTAGATTGCGCGGGAAGGAGGAAAGAGTGGGTCAAGTCGGTCAACCTTGAGGGCAAGGTTGGTCTGAAGGGGAAGGAGATGTTAGAAACCGATTTATATCGGGTTTCTATATTTATTATTATAATTACTAATAGGGTAATTCTTATTATGGTTAGTAGTCTTCTGGTAGAATTAGGTTTATTGTTAGGGTTTTCTAGTATTTCCCTATATATATGTACTTTGGGTCATTCGTCATATTAAGCAGAAATTAATAGAAAAGTCATCCTTCCCCAAAACCCTAATCTCTTTCTCTCTCAAATCTCGTCTACCCTCCTCTCTAGAGGCCTCGGCCGTTCTTTCGGTTCTTCCCCAATTCTGTTCCTAATCCCTAATTCTGTTCTAAATCCCTAAATCTCTACCAATTCTCAATTTCCCAACACAATTGTTAGAATCCTAGAATTAGGTTTCTAACATACTATTCCCTAGACGATAATACATGCTTCTTTCTGCAAACCACCAGATTGCTTCTGCACACCTTTTTAGCTACTGGATATGTTTGATATGGATGGAGAGAAAAGGATGTTGCTTTTCGATTGTCCGCATAAGAAAGATTCATATCCGATTAGCCAATTATTTATGTCTAGTAGCTATGGTAACTATGCATGAGGTGATATTGTGAAAAGTGTAGTTGTAAGCCATAAAAGCCTCACTGCATGACTGAATTTTCTTTTGTCGGAGTAGGCCCTAGCATAAACCTGTTGCTTCCCAGAGTGGACTTGAGCAACTGAAATAACTCTTGTTTGTTGGAGTTGCTCAGTGACTTCTAGTTTGACTGTCAAGTATACTCGAGGCAAATTGCTATCGTAAACAAAACACAAGACAGCCTTATAACATCATTATGCTATTACTTGGTTTAGCTGTAAAAGAAAATAGGAATCGATACTGATGCTGTTGCAGGATATTTTGTTATAGGCCATAGTGGCGGACTAATAATAAAAGCAACCAAGGCAACTTTGCAAGATAATCAACTTATCAAAGTTGCTATGATCATCATGTTATGAATTTGATTGGCAACCATTGTTGTTTTTGACATGATTTTATGGAGGTTAAATCCTTCCATTGTTGTATGTTTTCTAAATTCCTTTCCCTTATGCTGTAGAAAGTTCAGATAAAATACTCAAGAGGCATCTAACTCTTGGCATACATACAGGTTTCTAGATCCATTGGAGATGTATATCTGAAGAAGGCTGAATTTAACAGAGAGCCCTTATATTCCAAATTCCGGCTTCGGGAACCTATCAGGAGACCAATATTAAGTGCTGAGCCGGCGATCTCTGTGCATGAACTCGAGCCTCATGACCAATTCCTCATCTTTGCATCCGATGGGCTGTGGGAGCATCTTAGCAATCAAGATGCTGTTGATGTAGTCCAAAACCACCCACGTCATGTATGCAATCTATCTAATATAATTCACAACTTAGCTGTTATTTCATCTTTTGCATGCGTGGTTCCAATATTGATGGCTGACCAATGAATCCGTCTATTGCTCAATTAATGATTAGCAGGGAATCGCCAGGAGACTGGTGAAGGTGGCACTGCAGGAGGCCGCCAAGAAGAGAGAAATGAGGTACTCGGATCTGAAGAAGATTGACCGTGGGGTCCGTCGCCATTTCCACGATGACATTACCGTCGTGGTTGTGTTCCTCGACTCGAATCTCGTGAGTAGAGCTAGCACAGCTAAAGGGCCTACAGTATCAGTCCGAGGGGGAGGGATTCACCTGCCTGCGAAAACACTAGCCCCATGCACACCTCCCTCAGAAATAATGAATCCCAACTAGTGAATGAAGCTCTCATTTCTCTACCCTCCCATCATCATAGCTCTCATCTCTCTACCCTCCCATCATCATCACCTGTTCCAGGAGTACGATGTTCCCCTCTAATAACAAGAGCTCAGACGGAGAGAAGGTGCTGCTGGCTCCTATTGATATTTTTTCCTCTATATATTTTGTTAGTGTAAAATGTAACATTTTAACCCCGCCAGGATATAATGTATGGGTTCTCTTTAAGCTTCGTTGTGCTGAAAGGAAGAGGGGAAAAACAAAGGAGCTACCAAGGTGACCCACGGACAGACACTAGGAGTACAACATATTCTTCATCTAGGCAAATTTCGTTCAGCCTTTACAGTTCTTTTGCCTCTTTTTGTTCTTGTAAATTATGCGAGACAGGCACCTCTTTCCTCAATTCATGAATTTATGCATCTACTTTGTTTTAGTACTGTGTTTTTCCCGTCTTGAAATACCAATGTTCTCCCTTGTGGCCTTGTTCCCTAACTGACTTTAGCATAACTGTTGACAAGTCTCAAGTTGATTTGGTTGGAATAAGGGAAAGTTTAGGTGCGTGATTCTTTCACCATGATGAGTGGCATGTCCGTTTTTATACTTGGACAATTTTGAAAGGATGGTTGGATAGATGTGCTTAGAGCTCATAACTCATATGAAACCATCGTCACGAGCTCATAACTCATAAGAAACCATCGTCACAATATACCGCATTGAACTATTAGTTGTGTTGTGGTCTGTAATGTGTTGCATCGTATAACATTGACATTTGACAAAGTGCCCATCTAACAGTCCTATCTCGGGAAGGATGTAATGTTTGTTAACACTAAAATGTTTTCCAAATATATATGCTTTAGCATGTGAGTCAAAAGCTTAACTTAGCAAGATCAATATCGTAGGTTGATTTGAATTGAATATATGTTATTATGTTGAACTAACAATTCTTGCATACAAATCGCAATCAAGATTAAGGTGATAGTTAAGGTAAGAAGAGAATCCCAAGTGATTGATTGCCTACAACAGAGTTGCCATATCAAACAAGAGAATATCAAATCAAGGAGATACTTTCCACAAGAATACAAATGAAAGGAAATGAAGGTTCACATCCACTATATATAGTAGAGTCATTTGTAGGCTAGAGTACATTTTGCAAAGTTCTCTTCTCCCTTGAAATAGCGAAATAATGTGATCATATTTTTTGGGGTGAATAGCTTGATATCTTGGAGGTTGAGATAGTCAAGCTAGGTAAGGTTTTAGGGTAGGAAGGGTATTTGTAATTGGGGCTAGTGCAAGAGCAAGAGTGGATTCTTGCTTGGAAGTTGCACTAGGTTGATTACTCTTCGATCAAGCTAAACGGAAAGTGTTAGCTTGATTGAGTGAGTGAGTAGTTTAGCTTGGGTTTAGCTAAGGGTTGAATAGGTGTGGAGTTGCAGCTATTTGGTTCTTGACATGTGGTGTCAAGGGTGTCTTCTTTTCATAGGATAGAGTCTTTTATTTTAATAAAAGTTAGAGTCTCTCGGAAGATAGTGGTGACTATCTCCGAGACGTGGATGTAAAGCCATATTGACCGAACCACATTAAAATTATGTGTCCCGACTTATCTCTCTACTCTTCCTCTAATATTGTTCCATCCATTATTGCAAAGAAGTGAAAACTTCTATCATAGTTGGAACAAGTTCGCCATAGCAAATTAATCGTTTGAAGAGAGATTCTTGGCAAACCAATATGGGTTGCTCAATCAAGCTAGTGCTAATATCTTACTATTGAAATCTGATTGAATTTGCGCATTGAGCCATTGACAACGCCAAAAGTATTCAATATTGAATCTGCTTGGTCTAACAAGTGGTATCAGAGCCTGGTTCCTTTGAAAAGATTAAAGGATCGTGAAGGAAACTGAGATCCAAATATACCAAGCATGGCTAGTGGGTCACTTACAAACCATGGTCCTAACTCCATCAATATGGAGGGTTATTCACAATAAACCACCTTGGTTTGATGGATACAACTATCCTTTTGGAAAACACGTATGATTGTTTCTTCAAAGGAATGGGTTTTGACGTTTGGAATGTAGCTGAGAAAGGTGTGGGTGATATTAAAGATGATCCCGACACATGGTCAAAAGATGACCTAAAAAAGATGCAATTAGATGCTAAAGCAACGAATGTCTTATATTGTGCAATATGTACATATGAGTTCGATAAGGCGAATCGGTGTAAAACGTCACATCTATTATGGAAAACCTTGGAAAGTATCATGACTCGCTACGACACAACATCAAACTACGACCAAGTATAATCCTAGAATGGAAATGTAGAATAGTGGGTAAGTTTTACTTATCAACCCGAGGACTAGATGTACTGCCTACTCCATGATTATCAATTATCTAGCGGGGAAAGTTGAGTGAAGTGTTCAAAGCAAATTAAACAGAAAGCGGTAAATGTTTTGGTTTTCAAAGTCAAGAAGGAACCACTCAGGTAATGATTCCCCCTAGCCTGCAGTGAAGTCTAGTTATAATTCACCCAGTCTAATTCAATTCAGATTTGTACTGTGGAAAATCCGAACCTAGCTTGGAATCTCTTAAGATGACCAAGCCCTCTCAGACACGTTACCTGGCATGCGACTAACCTTCACTGAGATAAATTTCTAAGGCAATAAAAACATATATCCTCTACTGGAATGAATCCCATTACAGAGCAATGAATTGATTGACTCTCGCACAATCGATTCACCACTTCCAAATCAAGATGCTCTATTGACCTATTCAGATTCTATCGTTCTAGGTCAAAGCTGGAAACATACAAGTGTGATCAAGAGTCATAGATTTCTGAATAAAACTTCAATTGGATATATAGTCATCAATGCATTGAAAATGGGCTCATTCAACTATTACTAACATGAAAAACTAGGATTCTTCATACCCAAGTGGTAGAGGGGATTAGTGCATAAAGAGAGAGGGAGATGAAAGCCATGATGGATGCAGAAATCATCGTGTAGACAGAAGAAATCTGCTCTGGGTTGTCAATCGTCACTCCTTGAGGCTTGAATCTAGGGGTGGGCAAACGGTTCAGTAAACCCGAACCGAACCGAAACCGAATTAATGCTATTCGGTTCGGAATTCGGAAGGAAAATATGGATAGTTCGGAAATCAGGGTTCTTTCAACCGAACCGAATTTCCGAATTTCCGACCGAAAAACCAAAATACTATAATTGCAAGCTCCAAATGATGGATTTTTATGTTTGTAGTTGTTTTTAGACTTAAATATTTGAAATGTTTTAAGACTTATGTGTTGAAAAGTTTGGTTTTATCATTGATGATGCATATAATTGATATTTATTGTTTATATTAGGGGTAAAAAATAATTTAAAAGTGAGAAAATACAAGTAGCTTCACAAATTCGATTTTGTGTGAAAAACCGAACCGAACCGAATTATAATTCGGTTTAAACCGACCGAACCGAACCGAACCGAATTATAATTCGATTTTGGTTAAATTCGGTTGAGTTTTGGGAGAATTCGGGGACCCGGTATTCATAATTTCGGTTCGGTCGAAACCGAACCGACCGAATGGCCACCCCTACTTGAATCGAGCTCCAATGATGGGAAAACTTGATCTAGGGCACTCAAGGGTCTTTGTTCCCCACTTTCTCTCTCTAAACCTCTGTTTTCTGCTCCAAAACTCCAAATGAGAGACCAAAACCCGTGTTCTGCTTGTAATAGCCCGAGCTAGGCAAAACCCGATCCAAATACCTGGTCAGGTTATTTAGGATTAGGTTGGGTATTACTGAATGGTGCGTAGCAACTTCTCACACAAGGGGGGGGGGGGGGAATACCCGACCTCGGGTAAAAATACTCGGTCGGGTATTTATGGTTCACGACCGGGGGCATTCTAGTTCTCCTTGGGGAAATACCCGACCTCTACTGACTATACCCAGTCGGGTATTTGGTTGACCGGATATGGTATATTGCCCTTCCAGCTCCACTTTTCGGCTTTCCGCCAACTCTCCATTTTTTACCCGAAACTCGCTTCCAAGCCTCCAATTCTGCTCTAGGTCCTGAAATATGACATAAATCACAACCTAGCATGAAATCATATTACAACACAATAATCGACCCTCATACGGAGCAAGAATAGTGGGCAAAACATGTGCAAATATCGGGTTATCAAATTCCCCCACACTTAACCGTTTGCTTGTCCCCAAACAAAACAAGTTAGACACAAAGTAGCTCAAAATGTTTCAACCATGCAAAATTTGGGGACATATCATAGAGGCACAAAACACGTGAATCGGACTGGCTTTTAGACTTCAACACATGAACAAAAGCAGCAGCAACCTAGACAACCACCACAGATGACATTCGAGTGCAGCGAAATTGGGTAGAGGAAGAATCTCCCTTCTGTTCACCGAATAGCATAGACTTGACTCAACCACTCACTCAAAACAGTAACCTCCTGCATAAATTCAAGACATCAGAATCTAGAACAAGCAATCTAGGTCCTCACCAGGGTATATGATATGAAAATTGAACCACTCACTCTCGACCAGTGGGGTTAGGACAAACATTTGATGCAAGATGTGTGCATCCTCTTACTCTCAATCCCTAACATCTCTTCACCATGACGACAACCTCTAAATGCTAGAGTTCACATATCGGGTGTCACTACTAACTAGTCAGGAGGTCTTAGACACGGGTTTAGATGACTGGCTAGGGTCTTGGACATGGGGAAAAGGCTTTTTAGGTGGTGGAAGAATTCATAACACAAGGTTCCGCAATTGCAAAACCAAACACAGCGACATCTATTCGACCCAATTACTTCCTTTCTGATTTTCTACATTAGTCGAGTTCTTTAGAACACAAGAGTGAAGGAGGTAACAACATGTAAGTGTTTCCAAGTTAGTCTGTCAAGAAACACTATTTTATGAGCATGATCAAGATTTTTTTGGTGGCTCTCTTTTGCTTTCATTTTTTTCATTTTTTTCTTCAGAGAACCACCACTTCTGCACATTATCTTATCCTTGCAAGCAAACACCCAATTTTTGAGAACTACCTCCAACCCTCATCTTATTTCCAGCAGAAAACATGCAAAAACCACTATGTGGAACCTCTAAGAGATGCATAAGGGTGATTTTTCATTGTAGACACAAAGAAAGAAAGTTACACGGCTCAAAGGGGCCGACTAAAGGGTATGACACACTAGGATAGTCGATTTGGTCATAGGCTAATCATGTGTCTCCATCATCCTAACTAGTGGCAACGTGAATGCTACACATCATGGCTACCTATATCCTCTACCTCTCATTCTGATTCCCTAAATTAGATGCACAAATGACTGTAGAAAAGAGTGATCAATCCAAGTCGCAGTTGGTAAGCAAACAATTGAAAAACTGAACCCCTACACAGCTCTAATGCTGATGAACCGTAACCCACGATTCAAGGGTTTTCGCTTGTAACTCACAAGCGAGAGAAAGACGTTGGTGTCTATAAACCTTTGATTTATTTGATTGATACGGAACTAATGCCAAAGTACATATTTATAGACTTAGAAAAGCCTAATACTTAACCTAACCCTAACTGAAATCCTTCTCCTACTCGGCTATCCCAACCCCAAACTCAAAGGAAAAAACACCCAAGCCCAACAATCAAAAGCCCAAACCGAAAATACTCTCATCAACTGCACGTCTTAGTCATCATTATAGGTTGTCTTAGTCACAAACAAGTTATCATGCATCAATGCTAACATCCAATCGATTCAATACATAAAACCACATTTTCAATATGATCATGCAAACATACGTACTTGGAGCCCTCAAATCGAAGATTTGGACAGTGGACTAGGCTCCAAACACACAAACACATCTTAGCAGTCAAATATAAACACCACCTACACTTAAGTTTGACATTGCCCTCAATGGCAAAGAGGGAAAGATAAGGGGAACGATGTTGCCGGGAAAAATAGACTGCATCAGGACTGGAGAATGGACCAGTCGACGAGGATACTGGAAGTGGGACCATTGTGACAAGAACACGAGCTAAGACAAAAAGAATCACTCGAACACAGAACCGTTAGGAAGTGTTTTCAGCCCAATGGCACAATATCCAAAAGAAAAAGAAGAAAAAAAATCAAACACTAATAATCCAGAGAGGTGGAGCCCACGAGTACAGCCTACTCGAGGCGGTCGAAGTTGATGTTTTTCATGATTGATGACTCGGTATTTGCACATGTTTTCCCCTTTGTTTCTTGATTGTTTCAGCTTGAATTATCGTGTCTTTGGCCTATTTTATGCTAGGTTGTGTTCCTTTGTTACATTTCAGGTCCTAGCACATAAAGTGAAGCATAGGCGCAAGTTTCAAGTCAATCAGAGATCAATTGACGATTCGGGAGAAGAAACTCGGGTATGACCTGAAGAAGAATGGATTTATACCTCACTTTATGGACAAAGAATCATGCAAGCTTGCCATGAAAAGAAAGAGGACGAGACTACCAGCGTCTGGGATCAAACGGCGACTGATTCGGATTCCGGACGAGGGAGAAACGAAGCATTAAACAGAGGCTGAGCAAGCCACACGGGCACAACCCACACGGCCGTGCAAGGGGCACTTTTGCCCGTGTGGAATTCACCGAGCCTTCACACGGGCAGCTGGGAAAGCCACACGGCCGTGTGGCCTGGCCGTGTGAGTCGGGAATTGATGTTTAAAACCCGATTTTCAGCAAAAGGAAAGGGGGAGAGCTGGGTTTTGGATCCCAAACACCCAAAGGACGAACCCTAGAGAGAGAGAGAGCGACTTGGAAACATTCTTGGAGCTATTTTGGAGGATTTCTTCGCCATTGGAGCTCGGGAATCAAGCTTGGAGATGGAGATTGAAGATCTAGATCAGATTTCTGCAGTCTCTCTCTTCTCTATGGAGTAACTTCCCTTCACTTAGGTTTTGAGGAACCCTAGTTCCATGAGTTAGGATCTTTCTTGTATGAAGTTTTGGATGCTTTATTGTTTGATTATAATCGATTGAGGCATGATTTATTGAGTCAATTGAATCTTGATCAAATTCTCTTGATTTCTGCTTTAACCTATGATAGATAGAATCTGATTAGGTTAAGAGAGCTTCCTTGATTGATAGTGGTGAATTGGTTATACGAGAGTTAGTCAATCTACTGCTTTGTACTGGAATCCAATTCCGGTAGTGGAGTTCTGTGTTCATAGCCTCAGCTTTCTATCCTGGTGAAGACTAGTCGTCTGTCGGGTAGTTGGACTGAGAGGGCTTGGTCAGCTTAAGAGATTCCAAGCTAATTTAGGATCTTCCGCAGTTTAATCAACAGTAGATCAACCAAAGGTAATTGCAACTTGGACCTAATTGAGGAGCTAGGGTCCTGGTACTCCATCATCCGACGGTTATGGACCAGCTCATGCTCAATATGAGTGAGGGTGACTCCCTACTTAGTCTCGATGCGGTCAAGACGCTTGTCATAAGCAACCATTTACTCAGCCTGATGGGTCGCGTACTATTGCTGGAACTAGCGCCGGTGATCCATGAGCTGCTGGTTCTGTAGACCTAGCTTCTGAAACTGGAGACCCATCTACTCGAATTGGTCGGTGAAAAATTTCATCGACAAAACAGAAGGACCGGAGGTAGACTTGCCTTGTTCGGATCTTCGTCGTGGAGGAAGATCCCTAGACGGGGATAGCGGAGGCTCCATCTCGTCCGCATCCATAGCCCCACCACCACTATCACCATCATCGTCCTCGGCTTCCTCCTCCTCCTCGTCATCATATTCCTTATCATCCTCGTCGTCCTCATCAGTAGTAGAGGGAAGGGAGAGTCCGCCGACCCACTCCCAATCATCAGCAAAGGCTAACAACAAAGCGTTATGAAGCACGTCCTTCCTGAAGGGATGAGAGCCATACTGGACCGTGGAGTAGGTCAAGCCACGAAAGTCCACCTCGAATTGGCCGCCAAGCGGGTGATAAGCGAACCAAAAAAAAGGTAGGTGGGCTTTGACTCCTCCTGATTGCCACAATAGAAATTCCAATCTTACGACCGTGAACTGACTCAGCGTTAGTAACCTCTGGAAACTCTCTGGACCCTTTTCAGTTCGCATTTTGTGGCTCCAGTGCATGGTCTTGATGATTTTCAACTCACTGCTTGGACCGTGAACTGCGGCTGCTTCCTCCTCTTTTCCTGATCCTCACGCCTTTTCCTCCAACTTTCGACTCAGGGGTTGGTTCCACTTGTTAGACTCACAAAATTGAAACACAACGAACCTACCGTAAAACCACCCTTTTTGGAGCTCAAATGGCACAAACGCCAAAGAGAAACGGGGATAAAAAGTGTACATTTAGGCCCAAATCAGTATTTTGTCTAAGAGGGCTTGGTCAGCTTAAGAGATTCCAAGCTGTTTTCGGATCTTCCACAGTCTAATCAACAGTGAATCAACCAAAGGGATTTGCAACTGAACCTAACTAAGGAGCTAGGGGGATTCATTCTCGAGTGACTCTTCTCTTGCTTCAGAAAACCGGACGATTTACTACTTTCTTTCTGCTTTAGTTTAAACTCATTTTCACTAGACTTTCCCCGCTAGATAATAGATAATCACGGTGTAGACAATACATCTAGGCCTCAGGTTGACATTTATTACTTGATTCCACTATACTGCATTTCCATTCTACGATTATACTTGGTCGTAGTTTGGTGTTGTGTCCTATCGAGTCAACAATCACAATCATAGATTTGTCACAAGTAACAACAATCAATCCAAGACCTAGAACTAGGGTTCATCAACCTAAGTAAACAGGTCTAGTTCAGAGAGATTACTATATCAAGCTCAAATTCTTTCATCTTCTTCTAATAAGGGATGATCTTCAAGCTCCAACGGGGATTGGCACCTCAAAATTAGCTCCAACTACCCTCCTATACCTCTCTTTCTCTCTATCTAGAAACTCATCTTTGGTGTTTTGGGTCAAAACCCTAAGGAAAACCAGGCTCTCCCTCTCAAACCCCGCAACTGCCTATTTATATGCTCGACAGTGAATACTTCACTGTCAAACTTCACGGTCGTGATATAAATAAGAAAACCATGATCTTAGCTGAAAATGCACTTTTTTGCATACTTCACGGTTATGTTGTTATTATCATGATCTAGGACCGTGATCCTTGTAATGCCCGCGAGGCATGCAAAGGCTACTAGAAATTGCACACTTCACGGTTTTGGTGTGATTTCCATTCCCTTAGGGCGTGATCCTAACACCCACCTCATGAACCTTGCACAAACTCCACTTTTTGGCTTGTTTTGACCTCTGAATGTCCCGAAACTCATCACTAACCTTCCTACACATGCTAGGACCTTAAATGTGATAAAAGAGGAACAACCTAGCGTAAACTGGGTTGAGGAACAAAAATTACCAATTCAAACAATCAAGATATGAAGAGGTAAAACATTTATAAATACGCTCGAATCAAGTACGACAAAAATCGACAAGGAAACCATGGTGTCATATCCCTCTTCAATATTCTTTTTTCCTCCTCTATTTATAGATAATTAAGTTCTTTGATTGTTCAGATTATGTAGAACGAAAAAAATCGACAAGGAAACCATGGTGTCATATCCCTCTTCAATATTCTTTTTTCCTCCTCTATTTATAGATAATTAAGTTCTTTGATTGTTCAGATTATGTAGAACTCTAGGACTGATGGATTGATTTTGTTTATGTGGTGTTGTGTTGATCTTTGTGGATGGATTCATGTCAATACTATTGATCTTTAAATACAACCCTTTACCATGCATAATCGTAGTGTAGTAGAACTTGAGTTTTGAGTACCAAAATTAGTCATTACTGAAATCTTCTAGGGGTGGGCAACGGGATGGGACGGGATACCCGTCCCGTTTTAAACGGGTACCCAGTCCCATTTGGAGACCAAACTCCATCCCATATCCCAAACTCATATGGGAAACGGGTACCCATTACCGGTACGGGACGGATAACGGGTACCCATACTACCCATAAATACCCAAAGTTTAAACCACTAAAATTTTAACAAAAGTTTAAACTTAACTTGTATTTGCTTAACAATCACAAGCAATGTAGTAAAAAGCGAGTTTCTACATAGAAACGTTTTGGTGATCTAGAAGCGTAAAATCGTAAGTTTTTAAGTTTTAAAGCGGAGTTTTTAACTACATAAGTTATAAAAACTGAGATTTTGTGTTGAAGCGTTGTAGTGACCTAAAAACGTAAAATCGTAAGTTTTTAAGTTTTAAAACGCGATTTTGACTACATTGATCACAAGACACAAAATACATCCCAATCATAAATACTTGGTTTGCAAATTACACATTCATGAACAATCACAACACATAGAAATAAATCATTCCAAGTACCAAATTATATATAAAAAAAAGTTTCATTCAACACATCCCAACTCTCTCTACTAATTCACCAAACATGTCAGTGAAAGAGTGAAAGGGTAAGGGCCTAAATGGAATTGAAATTGAAAGGGTAAGGGCCGAAATGGCCAATGGGTTTTGAATTGGGTTGAGCTGAATTAAATTTTTGCATTTGTATTGAATGGGTATAACGGGTACCCATATTACCCAAACGGGTATTCGCGGGTAACCCGTGGGTACCCATATTAGGAATGTTCAATCCCAAGTCACATCCGTTTATAATATTACGGGTAATATGGGTACCCGTAACCCTTAAAAAACGGGACGGGTACGGGTATACCCAAATACCCGTTTCCCGTTGCCCACCCCTAAAATCTTCAAACATTATCTTAAATAATATAACAAAGATAATTTCTTAGGGCGCGCATATGATTAGATGCTATTATTATAAAACACATAGCATCTATCCATTCTTTTAACCACAATCAGGAGCAACATTCATATAGAATATATAAATACAATTGGATCCGAAATCATTATCTTACTTAGGGTGCTCAACAATTCCATACAAATTATCCTTAATAAGATCAATGTCCACACTAGTAGCCTCAAAGAACCTAAAGCTTGTGGCTTCAAAAGAATCACTTTCCATATCATCCACCTTAAATTTCTCAAGACTAACTCCATGATCTCCATTAGTAACAATGCTTTGTGACGATTCTCCGAGTTTCTCGATAGACCGAGTAGAGCAGCGCAATGATCCCCCAGGAGCCACTCTGGTAGTTAGGAACAAACCCTCTTGCAACTCGTAACACACCTCGGCCATCGTAGGCCGATTTTTGGGGGTCTTCACTACACATCTTAGGCCAAGTTGCCCCATCTTCAACATCATCTCCATGTTGCAGGGTTGTATCAATAAGTTAGCATCCAATATATCTTCAACATCTCCCTTCTCTAAGTATGGTCTTGCCTGCATACGTATGTATTCATTCCAACCCCAAATTTGTACTTAACTTTAGCCAAGCTAACATAATGGGTTTTTAAATGGGGCCAGTTTGAAGCAATAATAGTTAAATTCATAAGAACATGCTTACGGTCTTAAAGTAAAAAATATATTTAAAAATTCATTAAAAAACAGAAGTTTCATATCTGAAAAAATTGCTAGCATGTGCCATAAGCAATGCTAACCCAGCTGGTTGATTATGAAATGTGCATATATAAAATTAATCAATTAAGCTTAGCTTACCCAGTCAATGACATGGTAATTGGAATTCCTTCTGGATGCGTCGACTGCAGGCCGAGCGCTAACAAGCTGCAGAAGGATCACCCCGAAACTATACACATCACTGAAATGGCTCAAGTGGCAACTTGAACAATATGCAGGATCAAGGTATCCAGCAGTGCCTTTGATCTGGGTGCTGACGTGGGTCTGGTCCCCTGTCGGCCCTGATTTTACCAGCCCGAAATCCGAAACCTTGCTCTCAAAGTCCTCCCCTATCAGGATGTTGCTAGGTTTGATATCACGGTGGATTATGCTTGGCTGGATTCCGTCGTGCAAGTGAGCTATTCCTGCAACCAAGCAAGCAAAAGTTATATCTAATTTCTCAGTTGGTTCACAGTGTATGCATCTGACTGGGAGCTATCTTTCAAGTACGATCAAGACACAAACTTGGTGCAGCTATATTAATTGGGTAGTACCTTTAGCTGCACCAATGGCTATATTCACCCTTTGCTGCCAAGTTAAGTACTGCCTTCCTCTTTTACCTGTCATGTACTCCAGCAAAGAACCATTGGGTGCATACTCATAGACCAGTATTGTGGCTCCTCCTGTTGTTGATCCAGAAAAAAACCAGTACTTAGCTTGCAGTCTTGAATTAGATTGCATATATAAAGCCATTATGCGCATTCGATTGTTGGGGGATTAACTGAAACCTTCACCTGTTTCTTTACAGAATCCCACCAAGGAAACCAAGTTCCTGTGCCTGACTTTGGAGAGTAGAATCACTTCTGTTTCATGAAGAAAAAAGGAAAAAACAGAATGAAATAAATGCCTGATTCATAATTCACATGATCTACATCCTTCTTCTTACCGTTCAGGAACTCCTCATCACTCAGGAAAGAATTTGGATGAGCTTTCTTGACAGCCAGAGTAATCCCTTCGTCTTCGAAGAACCCTTTATAAACATTGCCGAAAGCTCCAGAACCCAACAAACGCTCCTCACTGAAGTTGTTTGTAGCCTTGTCCAGCTCCTCCAGCTGAAACCTCCTCAGGTTCAGTTTCTCGGCTTTTAAGCTTCCTAAGACAACCAACTATTCCATCCATCAATTTGAAGATGAATTGAATCGTACGAATCAAGTGAAACCCACAAACTAAGCTGAACTGAAAATTGTAAAAAAGTTACCTTTTCTCCGCTTCACAATTCCATCCCCGAAAAGCCTCTTCCTGCAAGCTACAGCGAGTGCGACAACCACCAACAGAGCTGCTATCCCGACCACGAGACCCAACCACAAGTATCTCATCGCGTGCCTCGAATCACCGCCGCCTGATCTATGGGCCGGATTATCGCGCCGGAAATGTTCCCCCGACGGCTGTTCTGCCGCGAACAACCCATTGGTCCGCTGTTTGACGGGAGAACTTGTGAAAACAGGGAAGGAAGATAGAATGCCGGTATCGACTGGTGGAAGACCAGGCGAACTTGCAGGTCGCTCCGCCATTAGAATAACGAACCTGGATGACATAAAGTCATACTCGGCAGAGATCTCGGCTGCATATTCGGCAAGCTGGGTGATTTATTGCCAGAATTAGAGGGAATAAGGAGAAGAAGATGATGAATGCATTTTTGATTCATTCGAGAGGGAAAAGACAAGGATTGATTGCTCCTGCTGCTACGGAAAGGCCAGCAGATGCGGGAAGAATGGGTTTTCACCGTCATGAGATGAGAGGTAGTTGATTTGATTGGGATAAGAAAGAGGTGGGAAATTTACGATGATGACAACAAAAAAAAGTGTTGCTGCCGGCCTAACTACCTCTAATATGCAACCAAATTTGTGTTTTGTTACCACGCGCTGTTGTTGACGATTTCTCCCAGTGACTCTCGCGGACACAGTAGAGTATAATACTAGTTGGAGACTGACAGAGTATTTGATCCCGAGTTAGGATGCTAGCACCTAATTTGTTAGCACTTAGCATGCTATATATTTGAGATTAAGAAGGCTTATCGTGTTAGATGGCAGAATGGAAAAAGGAGGCTTGAGCACTGGCGGATCCAGGGGTGGCCACCCCGGGCCCCGGCCCAGCCCTCTTCTGGATCCGGAGTTAGTATAGTCTTTATGAATTTTTCGATTTTAGTTATTCGGCCCAGTTTTATTTTATAATAAGATTGAGTGTAACTAGAAAAGTGATTCAAATTAACATATTCAAATCACTACTATAAATTTAGCCTAGAAATTCTAGCTCCAAAGATTATTCTTCTAAAAAAACAATGAAATCTAAAATTCTAAAAGTCTAAAACAAAATAGTATAAGAAATATGAGTTTTGTTCCCTGAAAATTTACTAAAGCAGCTAGTGGAGAACCTTTTCAACAATGAAACATATGAAAACTGATTTGTGCAACAAAACAGCGATGAATTTATCGCCGATTACTCGAGTATTTTATTTAAAACAGTGTATACTATTGGTATGGATGTGGACTCCATTATTGATGTATTCGCTAAATTAAAATATCGTCGTGTATAATTTATATTGTAAAAAAAACTATAATATTTTTTTACGGTCCTAATTTTCTAATGAAATGCGGCCCAGTGCTTTTCTGCGTTCTGGATCCGCCGCTGGGCTTGAGAGACATGCACAAATTCAGTACATTTTGTCAAATGGGTTAAGTTGAAACTTAAAAAAGGCATGGTGGCATAGGTCAATCTCTACCGAGTATAGAGGAGGCACTTCTCAATGGAAAATTGTTTGGGACCTAGGTGGTGAAGAATGTCTTTATAGATATGGATTGTCAATGAGAGCTCCAATTTTTGGAAATTTGGCTTCGTTGATCTTGGGGTGGATGTCTATTTTGGTTGATGTCTGGTTCACAAATAAACACTTGGTGAGCGAGTTGCCAAAGGTGGCGAACTGCGTCCAATCATTGGTTGAGTTTGTTGCTTACTGTTTGTCTGGGGATGATATATGGAATATCTTGCCACATGACCTTAGTCGTGGTGGCGAGAAAGGAAGGTTGTAGCTTTTTGCCTTCTTAGATTCCAATCCATAGACATGGGTGTCATCAGGACCAACTACCCTATCATGCCGAATGCAAAAATGACCGCCAACAACTCTTTTACAGTGGTGATGTAATTCTCTTGAGCCCCATTTAGAGTATTTGAAGCGTAGCAAATAGGTTGAAAGTATTTTTCTTTCCTTTTCCCCAACACTACTCCCACTGCATAATCGCTTGCTTCACACATCAATTCAAAGGGTATATTCTAATCTGGCGGAACCATGATTGGAGCATTGGTGAGTTTCTTCTTCAGAATTTCAAATGCTTCAAAACATTCATTCGCGAAGACAAATGGTGCGTCCTTCTCAAGAATCTTCGTCAATGACAACGCAATTTTTGAGAAATTTTCTATGAAACATTAGTAAAATCCCACATCCCCAAGCAAACTCTGGATCCCCTTGATGGATGTTGGAGGTGGACGCTTGCTTATGGTATCAACCTTTGCTTTGTCAACTTCAATACCCTTCTTTGAAATCTTGTGTCCTAACACAATGGCTTCTCGAACCATAAAATGCGACTTCTCCCAACTCATAGCCAAATTAGTTTATTCACACCGTGCAAGCACTTTCTTAAGGTAGCCAAGATAGTAAGAAAATGAATTCCCAAAAACCGAGAAATCACCCATGAAGACTTTCATGATCTCTCTCACTAACTTGTCAAAAATAGCCACCATGCACCTCTAGAATGTGGTCGGAGCATTGCATAAACCAAAGGGGATACGCCGGTAAGCTAAAGTACCAAAAAGGCATGTGAAGGTTGTTTTAGCTTGATCCTCAGAGGAGATCGGAATCTGAAAGTATCCAGACATCACATCCAAGAAGCAATAGTCATGCCCTGCTAATCTTTCAAGGATCTCATCAATGAAGGGTAATGAGAAATCATCATTCCTAGTAGTGCCATATAGTCGTTGATAATCAATGCAAACACGCCATCCTGATATAGTCGTGGTAGGAATGAGCTCCTCCTTCTCATTTTCCACCATTGTTTACCCCCCCCCCTTCTTAGGCACTGATTGTTTACCCATTGACTGTCAGAGATGGGGTAGATGATCCCGACATCCAATAGCTTGATCGCCTTTGTTTTCACCACTTCTTCTAGGTTAGGATTCACCCGGTTTTGAGGTTAACGAACCAGTTTAACATCGTCCTCCATGAGCATCTTATGAGAGCAGAACAAAGGACTAATCCCTTGAATATCGATGATCTTCCATGTAATTGCCTTCTCATGCAACCTCAAGAGTTCCACCAAATCAGTCTTCTTCTCCGAATTGAGGTTGGAGCTAATGATAACAGGGAGCTTGCACTCTTCCCTCAAGAAAGCATACTTAAGGTGGCTAGGAAGTGGCTTCAACTCTAACTCTGGTGGTTATTCCAAAGAAGTGGGGATCTTGGATGTTTGAGGTAGTTGCTTTACCTCTAATTCTTGCACGAACACTTCAAATTCATCTACACTTGTAAGATGATCCTCCTCCTGCAATTCCTCCAAGCCATTTGTCCTTATCACAAAACAATCCTCAAAAGCATCACCAAAACTAGCACCCTCGTATACGTGTGCCGCAACATAATTCGATACTTCTTCACAGTGATCCACATCATCATGCAAACATGAGTTTTTCATGCTATCAGCAATGGAGAAAGTTATGTTTTCACCTTCTGCTCTTAAACCCAATTTCCCTCCATGCACGTCAATTAAAGCATTGGCGGTGGCCAAAAAGGGTATACCCATAATAAGGGGAATGCCAACACATCGTTGATATCGAGGATGAAGAAATCAAACAAATATATGAGCGCTCCAACCTTAACAAGTAGATCCTCGACTATTCCTTTGGGATGCACAATAGACTTATATGCTAGCTATATGCTCATCCTATTGGCACTAGGTTCACCTATGTCTAACTTTTTGAATATTCTACACGACATCACATTGATGCTAGCCCCTAGGTCCGCCAAGGACTAACATATACACATACCGCCAATAAAACAAGGAATGCTAAAACTCTATGTGTCTTTTTGCTTCACCAGAAGCTGATTCTGCAAGATGGCCGAGCATTCTTCGTTTAGGGTCACGGTGGCCATGCTTTCCATATTCTTCTTGTTAGTGATAAGGTCTTTCAAATACTTTGTGTAATTTGTCATCTGGGTGATTGCCTCAACAAATGGAATATTGAGGTGAAGCTAGGTCATCAATGCCATAGAGTAGGTAAGCGCAACCTCCAATCGAACCTTGTGCAACCGAGTTGGATAAGGGAGTGGAGAAATGACTTCCTTCTTTGGTCGTTTTATTTGAGGAATCAGATCCTCTATCCCTTTATCCAATGTGGTTGCGACCTTTGATTGCTCGATAGTGGTCGGTTGATCAGCTTGCCTCGACTTCACAATTGAATTTCTCAGAACCGGTACTTCTCTGGTTTCTTTCCCAATTTGTAGTGTCACAACATGCAGTTCAGTTTCGTTGAGTCAATTCCGAGAAATGGTAGCTTGAGTGATGATGCCCATCCGAGTGGTCAAAGTTGTCAACGTCGATTGGTGACTTTGCAACCCTACTTCAATGGATGAGAATTTCTCGGATGCCTCTCCATAAATTCTCTATCTTTTCAAACTTTTGTGAACTAGAGCTCGTGAAGGCCTTCACAAGCTCTTCAAGTGCAGAAGTTTTGTCATGTTGAGGTTGAAACGAGGAGGAAGTCATGGCTCGAGCTGGAAGTTCTTGGTCAAATGATGTTCCCCTTGACAAGGACCACTCCGTATTGTATGCATTACTAAAGGGTTGTTGTTATTGTCGACCACTTAGCATTAGCAATAAAGTTCAACTGCTCTTCCGGAATGCTCGCTTCCCTCCTAAGTTGACATTTTTCAACCTCGTGATTCGGACTTGAGAACCAATCACAAACCATAACCGGGCTCATCTTTTGCTTCCTATCATGTAAGATCACCTTGATCAACTCATATACCTTCGCCGAAAGTGGAGGGTTAGCTTCGGTGGAGTGTCTTCTCTTTCTCGCATCCTTCTCCCATGCCTTGTCGACCCCCAATCGTAGACTCTTGCGGCCATGTCTTCAAATGATGCAGTCATTTCGGGTGGAGTCTTGTTGAGCATGTTCCCTTGGCATTTTGAATCAATGAGTATATGATCTTCTTGAAGGAGACCATTGTAGAAGGTCTCGATCCGGAACTGCTCTCCAAACCTATGGTGTGGACACTGGAGAAAATTATCCGAGTACCTCTCCCATAAGTCCCTTAAAGTTTCGTTCCCCTCTTGGAAGAAATGAGTGATCTTCTTCCGGTATTCTGTCGTATTAGAAGGTGGACAATAGTGATTCATGAACTTGTTTATCAAATCATCCCATGAAGTTATTGAGAGTGGTGGCTTGTTGTTCTACCAAGTTTGGGCCTTCCCACTTAGGAAGTAGGGGAAAAGCCTCAACCTAATGGCCTCCTCGGGCACTCCATTGATCTTCAAGCCTCTCGCTAACTCGAGAAATCTCTTGACATGCTCCCATGGAGATTCATCTTCAAGTCCATGAAATTGTATGTTGTTCTAAATCATGGTGAAGAGGTCGAGCTTTATCTCAAAGGTGTTGGCTGCCACGGGCGGATGCAAGATGCTTGATTGAATATCTGCCGCTCGCGGTGCCATGTAATAGCCCATCATCCTCGCTTCATCATCTCCGTGGGTGTGTTCTTCCGCCATCTTAAGTTTCTCAACTTCAAACTCCTCTTCAAAAGCAACTTCTCCAATCTTTATTTCCCCCCCCCCCCCCCTCAACTTTCTCTACCAATCCAAGAGTCGAAGAGTTCGGTTGATGTTGTCATCTAGTGGTGTGCCAAAAGTGTCGGATCACTCCAGGTCATACACCCCCTGCACACACTAGCCAAGACAAGCAAGATTCACACTAAACAATGCAAGAAATGAAATACTAGAGTAACAATAAACGATTTTTTCTTAATAATAAATCGTAAATTTTCCCCAACTACAACACCAAAAATTTGACTCAGACCTAACTCCATAATTCCCAACTATATGCCAAGTGCAACCTATAATCGGGAGTAGGATAGGGCAAGTGGTTTAATATCAATCGAGGGGGTCTATGTATCCCTACTTCAATCGTTTATATATTATCTAGCAAACGATTTGGTGTGAAAGGTAAAGAAACTATAATTAAACAAGCAAGCAAAGTAATTTGTGGTGAATTCAATTTGAGAAAGCTTCACCCGGATATTGTTCCCCCTAGTCTCGTGTTAAGATGCAAAGTATGAAACTCTAGTGTGAAGAGTGATTATATACTGTAAGGAGGATGCAATTAGTTAGGAAACTCCAACTCTCTTAGTCAATCAACTAAGGATTGTCACGATAAGGTAGGAAACCTAGCTCTCTCAATCAATCGACTAAGGATTGCAAAAACCAATCCCTCGGAAGTTAATCTGGAACGTCGTAAAGCAACCAATCACAAAGAAATCATGTCACTAATCAGATGTTTGAGGTTTGTCCTGAATTGCCCTAGAAAGGGTTACCTGAATTACCAAGATGTGGGCTATAAGGGGGTTTTCTCCTTCAAGGTCAAATTGATCCAACACTGAGATATGATAAACAACACCCAAGATTCGTGAAAAAATACCTCAAACGTTATATTAATCACTAACCCAACACACATAGAATTCAACTCTTACAATCTAACACATCCTAGACTAGTGTTTCCAATATCCAAGTGAAATGGGAGACTACTCCATAGCTAGGAAGGGAAATACAAACAATATGGAAGAAAAATCCATGGTAAGATGATTCTCACTCCTTTTAGTTGCTTGATTCACCCTTTGGAAAAGAAATCTTCAACCCTCTAGACTTGGGTAAGTCCAATCCTTCTTCTTCCTTCCTTTAGCTCGTCACTTTCTCTACTATCTTGAATACGAAGACCCAAGTCTCGAAGAGTAAGCGTGCGATAGTGCAGGAAAAGAAAGTTTTTCAAACTAGTCGGTGGCGCCCGACGACATGGAATCGTTGCTTGACGGGAGATGAATTGAAAGAGGATAGAAAAAAGGCTGGTTCACAAGGATCTTAATTCTTACTACAATTTAGTCTTAGGGGTTTGCTTTTGTATCAGGGTGAAAAGCGATATCAATAGCAACGACGAGAGGTGGAAGAAGGGAAAGAGTAGCTCAGGAGGGTGGAGGAAGAAATGAGTTAGGGTAGGTAAGAGAAAGATCGAGATAAGGCAGGGGCGGACCCATTTGTTAGGGAGGTGTGTCAAGCGACACACCTCCGCCCGAATATTTTATGAGAGATCCATGTTTTGTTGGTATAATTTTTTGGAATTTAAAACTTCCGACACACCTTCAATAATTGTAATGACACATTCAATACACTACAATGAAATAATTGGTGTCATAAAGTTCCCAAAATATGTAAATATATATTATTTATTTTAAATTTTAGTTCACTTATGACAAATTTGGGGTTCTTTCCATTGCTTAAGCATTTAGACTCAATGGTTTATTGCTCTTAGGTATTAGGCAAGGGTAATCGTAATGAAGTTTTCTCATTTTCTCTCTACCTGAATGAGTTTCGTTTCTTCTTGATCCTTGTAGCCTTCACATAGTTTTTCACCTAGTGACAAAAAAATGCTTTTTCATCGGAAGTCCAGTTGCATATGGACTACCGCTCTTTATTATTGTCCATCTTATAAAAAATCCTAGTGTTCCCTTTACCTCTTTCGATCCCACTTCTCGTTGTGTTTCATAGTAAAATATAAATAAAATTTATTTATTATTTTATTTAATTTTATTGACTGACACACCTGTACGAGAATTCTAGGTCCGCCATTGAGATAAGGGTTGGGCTTACCTTTCATTGGGAAGGATTGTGACATTGAATTCGAAAGTTCAATTTAATTCATTTCAACCGATCTCCGACAGCAACCAAATGCACAACTATAATTTGATTCAACCCATACACAAATATAATTTGGTTCAGACGATTTCATATGTGATTCAATTCAGCTTGGGTTTAACAAACTGCATGGCCACCCCTACTCATGATGAACCACAATTTGTGATCTACTTTCCGTTTAATGTCATGTACCATTCATAAAAAAAAACATAAAAAAACCTAAGCTAACATCAAAAGAGGACTCAAGGTCTGGTCAACTACCTTCTCTAAATGATTCTCCCACTAGTTAGTTTTTGTTATTTCTTGATTTGCGTAGGATAGTCCTCAAAGCCCTCTTATTTGATTGATAAGACAGTGATTTGAAGTTTGTTGTTTAAGCTCTTGCCGCTTGTGAATACGATCATCCACATCCACAATTACTAGTAGAATTGTCTTTTGTCCACCAGTAGAAATCAACCGAACAATCCCTACTTAAGACTAATACCACTTCTGAGAACTCCAAAATCCAAAATGGCACAATACAATAAGGGGTTGTTTGGAAGTTGCGATTGTTAGTGTTGTATTTGTTAAATACATGCATTGTCCACAATACAACGTTTGGAAGTGTCAAGTTGCAAAACAATGCATGTATTGTTTTGTGTGGGTCCCACCAACAATCAACAAAAATGAGTGATTGTTGTGATTGTTGGTTTAATGCTTGAGCACTTTTACTTTTTCCAATTATGTCCATAGTTCTTTTTGTTTTATATTAAAAGCATGGTCCATGAAACCGTACCGGACATCGTACCGGGAAAGTCAGCGAGAGGGTATTTTATGGTAAAACCGTGGTTTAACCGTAGTTCAATCGTTATGCCGGTAAATACCGCCTACCAGTTTAGCCTCCAATACTGGTATTTCGTGGTTGAACCGCCGGTACGGTACGGTTTCATGGACACTGATTAAAAGTGGAGAACAAATATGACATTTCCTTATAAAGTAACTTTATAACAATCAATTCATAAATTATAATCTCAACAACCAAACAATGTAATTTCAAAATTATCAATGCATGCATTTATATTATAGTGATTCATAACAATACAACGATTTAACATACGCAACTTCCAAACGACCCCTAAGATTACAGACTAATCGAAAACACAAAATTAAGAGGAAAAAAAGTCTACACAGCAGCCGTCGGGGTCACGAATGGGAGTTAGAAGCTGCTGGATGGCGCCTGCAGCAAAACAGTGAACGGCTGGCTCAACAAATAGTCATCTTCATGCCAAACTGAGAAAGATTAACAAATGCCAACAAGACGTAGGAACAACACAGAAGTCACAGGATCTACAGCAGAAAAACATAAGAAATTAGCAACTTCAAAGGTGGCTAAGCCACGGACGGCAGACAGACCCCTCACCCCTTCGTGTACAGCAAAAAAAAATTGATTTCAATTAGCAGCCTGTAGATATGTACAACCCGAAAGATACTCGAAAATGGAGAACTGTCACTCCCTTGCTTGGCGTACCAAACTAAGTTGGTGATTGCACACCCTGGCCTTGGTACTTATTTCATCTGGTCTGGTCTGAACTGAACACACAGAACAGCCATTTCAACTTCAACTACTACCCCTACCCTGCAAAGTTTAGAGGTATTGAGAAATAAGGCAAGGCTGCTGAGGAAGCAGGTCGTGGGATGAAACCCAACTGCAGATATTATTCGCCGACTGGCACCTCGACTGCTCTAGTAAAGTGCGCGCATAGTAGAAAACACCAGTGGTGGCAGATATTATTCACTAACTGGCATCCTACACTATTAACATTTGGCTACTGTGTGTGGCAGGCCCAAACAGGTATACAGTTTGAAGTGTCTCGAGACTGATCAGGAAATTCTGAAATCCTGAAAAAGTGACTCTCTTAGACCCAATTTACTCGATCAGTGTGCTATAAATCGAGATGTGAATGGTCCACATTGTTGTCTTCATAATACTGGAAAATAGACGGCAGAACATCTTTTTGTGTACGAGTTCTGAAATCAACCCGTTGCATAGTAATATATGTTGACGAAGATATAAGATAAACAATTATTCCAAGTCCCCATACGTCCGTTCATATTGAAAAATGGCCTGGTGTGCAACAAATAAATATAAAGCAATTCAACGAACGAACCAGACAGGGGAATTCAACTATCACCACTTCTATGCACACGGAAAACAAACCCCATATATCACTCAGTGCAAGAAAGAAAGAATACCACTACCCAACGGTAAACGAGGACAAGGTATAAATAATTAGATGAATCAAATGAGACAAGAGTGTATAGCTGACCTCCATCAAGGCTCAAGACCAAGTGTTCAAGTTTCAGCCCACCGTCATATTTTGTTTGACATCATGCAGGTTTCAAAATCTGAAAGGAGCACATCAGGTCTTCATCGACACTCATCATCGCACCAGCATTATCGAATTCGCCACAATAATTGGGAGCTGAGAATATGGTCACAAGTTGCCTTTCAGCAAAGAACTCATATCCATCCTCTACAACCTAGACAAAAAACGAGTCGTATTAGTTTCCACAACAAATGACCAGAATGTTCACGGAGAAAAAATAGAAGTAGCCAACTGAAAGTGAATCTCACCTGATGTGCACGGCAGACAAGGTCCAAATCATGCTTGTTCAAGAACTCAGATACCTTATCAGGGCCGAAGGTATATGAAACCCCTCTGTCATTCATTCCCCACCCTTTCACATCTCTAGCAGGGTCTGACCATAACAAATCACACAGCAAACCAGTGTCCGGAAGAGCAGTTGGGCGAGGCAAGATTCTGATTTGGTCTAAATGTGTCAAATCAGGAGAAAGACCACCATGCATGCATAATATCTTGTCATCTATAAGAGCCGCGACGGGAAGGCAATTAAAAGCGTCGGTGAAAGATTTCCAAAGCCTCACATTGAAACGTCTTTTGCATTCATCATAGAACCCATAAATGCGGTTTATAGAAGCACATTCATGATTTCCTCTCAGAAGGAAAAAGTTCTCCGGGTATTTAATCTTGTAGGCAAGCAAGAGGCATATAGTCTCCAAGCTTTGTTTGCCACGATCAACATAGTCTCCTAAGAATAAATAGTTGGCCTCAGGTGGAAAACCTCCATACTCGAAAAGCCGCAACAAATCACTGTATTGCCCATGAATATCACCTTCAACACCACACAGAGAATGTGCATGCACGTCAACGCCAGGAAATCAAGCATACCAAAAAGTTGAATGAAAATTCACAAAACAAAAACACACACACATAAACTACAAAGACATATGGCACACAAGATAAAAGTTGATAGACATAAACCACAAAGAACGGGCAGATAAAATATCTACAGAATAAATCTAAATAGGTCAAAGTGAATAGATTAATGAAGATGAACAACCATAGAAAAGAGGCATACAATTTAGCCCGAGAAACACGAGCACAATATTGTCATACTCAGACACATGAAAAACTACATTTGCCAGCCATATCATAACAGCTAAAAAACCTCCATAATTACCCAATTCCCTCTTACCAACATACTTCATTTAATTGCTAAAGACAGAAAATTCCAGCATGAAATGCTGCTCAACTGATCTGAAGTTCATTTGTAGGTATCACAATGACATATCAAGAACAGATGCCAATAACTTAAGAAAGAAATGGATAAAAGGGATGTCTATCTACGGAACTCCCAAATTTCAGACATACAGTTACTCGACAATATAACACTGCCTAGGTAACTCCAAGTACTGCTAAACCAAGTATCCATCTCCTAATAAGATCAGCAATAAACCAGCAGCTGCAAGAAAGACAACTTCGCGTACGACCATTGGAACCCTATGGGTACACCTACAGCGAATAGCTGACGACTACCAAAAGGATACTATCCCTAATAGTCAAAAACAAGACCAAACCCAGCTCTCTTGACCAACAATCATAGAACTACAACAGCCCATCAATGGTAAAACAGACAGAACTCCATCGATACCCCCAAATTTCTAATACCGAGGCGAAAGGAAAAATACAAAATAGGAACCAAAAACCAAGAATCAGCGTACCGCAAATCTTAATGGGAGCCTCTAGCTCGAGCAAATTGGGCTGCTGAAGGAAGACCTCACGAGAGGCAAGACAGAGCTGCTTAATCTCAGCCTCAGAGAGCTGGACCCGCCTGCCAGGTCTGGCTGATCGGACCTCTGTCAACCGTTTAATTAAGTCGTCTAGCACCGCAGGGTCCATTACCGCCACTCCTTGTCCTGCCATATCCGATTTGACCAAACCTTCCCAAGGTTCTATATTTCAAAATAGCAGGACGTCACCAGATTGATAAATCCCTCCTGGCCAATCTCTGCAAATACCAGAGCAATTTCAACATCAAACATTTCTGAATTTCGGACATAAAAAATCTAATTGACTTAAACAAGCCTCAAGACACCATTTTCCCTGCTCCATCCCCCTCATTAAAACAAAAGTAGAAAACAAGCCACAAGACACCCCCTGAGTGTTGGAGTTAATTAGGATGCAAGCAATGTAGTCAAAATCGCGCTTTAAAACTTAAAAACTTACGATTTTACGTTTCTAGGTCACTTAAACGCTTCTATACAAAGTCTCAGTTTTTATAACTTATGTAGTTAAAAACTCTGCTTTAAAACTTAAAAACTTACGATTTTACGCTTCTAGATCACCAAAACATTTCTACGTAGAAACTCGCTTTTGACTACATTGGATACAAGGAAGAAAATCAACTTCCAACCCCCGCACCACCACCAAGTTACACCTTTCAAAGAGTTCAATAAGTGAAAGCCAAAGCAATTAGATTCCTAGTGACGTAAACGGCCATGAAATTGATCAAAACTAAATGTGGAACCAGAACTCACTGGGGTTTTCTTGTTTCAGTTTAACCGATACAGACGGAGTTCCCCTTGCTCAGGGCTCAGGCGGCAGCCGGAAATTACCAAACAGGAGTAAATAGACGGAAAGAAAGAGAACAAGCTAACCAAGGAAAATATAAGGTAAGGATAGAGAGGCAGCCAAGAGGAGGGGAAGTTCGGAATTAAAGAGGGGTTTATTTCGATGGCTTTTAGAGGTCTCCCAGATAAGTCAATCACAGACAGTTCAATAAGACAAAGCTCAAAAGCAGCAATCTCAAAACAAAAGTAATACAGGACCTCACCGATCGAGAATAAGCGCCAATGGACTGCAAGGATAATAGCAGGAGACAACTAAACTATGCAAGGAAAAGGTAGTTACCTCTGGCTCTGGGGTTCTGGATTGAAGGACTTCCAACTTACGCGTTCTTCACTTTATCTCCCCAGAAAGAGAGAAAGAAAAAAACATCCAACAATCGAGATGGGCGGTGATGATTTATGAAACGATACTCTGGCAATGGCAAAGATGGAAGAAGATTAAGGGGCGTACGAACAGGAGGAAGCCGTCCCTGACGGAGCACGAAGACAACCCTTTGAATGATATGAAATGAAACCCTTACTAATTTTTTTTTGATTCGTTGGAGGCCGAAGCCAAGAAAGAGTTACAATAAAGAGTGGTGCTCAGACAAAAAAGGTGAGAAGATAGGAACTTCACACCCGCAAAAAGAAAATACAATAAGTGACGAACCGCTCAAACAAAATGACTTTTGTGAGAAAACTCTAAATACCAAGAATTGACATGGAGACCAAAGGACAAAGGAAAAATCATAGAGAAAGAGTTCATGCATCCGTCGGGATGACTCTTTAAGCGTTCGTTGGATCGGGGTTTATAGCTATAGATGATTCAACCCCTTCCTCTGATAGTGTTAGAGCCATTTCCATCTATCTCTTAAATGGTATCACTTAATAGTATGATTGGACTGACGAAAATGTTGAGTTGGCGATCCACGTCGATTAATAAAAAAAAAAACAAAATACACTTTCATAGCGACAACTTTCACATTTTTTACAATTATAGCCACGACTTTCGAAATACACAAAATAACCACTTTCATTCATCTTTTTAATGGTGTCCTTAACAATATGACTGGAGAAGGGGGGCCTTATTTCCCAAATTGCCAATTAAAATCCACAATCGCTATATTGAAGAAGAAGGCATCGGAAGTTTGGTGGAGTCACAGAAAAACGGCGAGAAAGAGGGCAATAAGGTTGTTGGGAAGAAGCTCGACGACGGCCGCGAAGAAGAAGGCATCGACGGCGGTGGTGAAAGAGGAGACGGTGTCTTCGGTGGCGATAGAGACCGATGGGTCGAGAAGAAAGGATGTGGCGGCTAGTGGTGCATTTCCACCTCTAATTCTTCGAAACCATCGTTGTTGTGGTTGTTCTTGTTTTCGCTGAAGCCTGATTCGTCACAGTCGATTCATTGCATTCCCTCTCAAATAGAGAGAAGAAATCAAGGACATGATCGTGACTGCTTCGTGTATTTTGAAAGTTTGTAACGAAAATGACTAGATTTGTCAAAAGTCATAAAAAATTCTAGCTAATTCTTGTATTTCAAAACATGTGGCTATAAGCCTATAATGGTCTCAAACGTGAAAGTTGTGGCTAACACTGTCACAAACGTGAAAGTTGTGGTTATGAAAGTGTATTTTGCCTAAAATATTTTAAAGTAAATTATGACGTGGCATCTACGTGGCAAGTGAGGTTGAATTGTCGTTGATGTGTGTGTCAATTTGGTTTCCTAGTCATCGTGTCGTTAACCTAACTGACGGAATCTCTAACACTGTTAAAGTTTGTAACGGAAATGGCTAGATTTGTCAAACAACTATAAAAAATTTGGCTATTTCGTATATATCAAAAATTGTGGCTGTATCTGTCACAAACGTGAAAATTGTGACTATGATGCAATTGTATTTTGCCCAAATATTAAGACAACACTCGGACTTTTTAAAAAGTGAAATTTTATCACTAATTTTTCTAACAACAATATTATCATGACCTTCATTTCGATTAACTTTAATCGTAACGGTCAACACATAAATTGATGAGGTGTCGTTTAATTGACTACTATTTTATTTTAGTGTCATTTCAATGTCACACCAATTGCAAAATAAACATTTATTTCATATTTATTTATCTATGGAAAACAAACAAAAATTGTGCTTGCTTCCACCGCTCCTCCTCCTCCGCCTTAACTCTTCAATCACCACCACCAACCTTAGTAATTGTACTACACAAACATTCTTCTTCTTCCTCGTCCACCAGCTACGCTATGAAAGCTCAAATCCAAGCCCCCCTCTTCCACCACCTCCGTCGTTCATGTCTTCCCCTGCATTAATCACACCCTTTGGGTAGTTCTCCACCACCGTATCCCTCGACAACCCCCTCCGAGAGGTACTTTTTTACAAGAGGCTACAAAATCAATTGATTTTACAAGAGGACAATCATGGGATGTTGAACTTGACATAATTTGCACAAGAAATTCTCCGGATTATCCTATTGTTATATTATCAAAGATTGATTTTGATTATATTTGCATTCATTTGAAGCCCTTCCCTAACACATTAGGAATTTCCTTGCAATGGACAAGCATTGGTTCAATTACATTGATTCAAGGTGTGAGGATCACTAATGAGGCAATTTGGGTCAATGGTCACGCAACTAATTTCCCTCCTGGATATGGAAATCAACCCAACAATCATGTAATTGAGCAACATACATAGAGAAACAATTATCATCTTTAAATGAGTTTACCCATAAGCACACAATTCAAATAACTCAATGGTCATGTAATTATTCAAATTTTGAATTGATTAAGTAAGCTTCTATTGGTGAATGGTCATCTACTCTAGGTCAAGCCTCACGATCGATACCACATCAATTAGACATGGTAAGGCATTAAGCACATCAATTCAATCAAAATTCACGAAAATCAAACAGTTTGATCCATTACATGCAAAACCCTAGGATAAGGTTATTACTTCATGCTTGGTGGGGGGGGGGGGGGAGGAAAACACATAAAAAGGAAAGAGAAAATGAGTGCATGTATTACTTAGATGCAAATTTACCTGGTCCGAATATCATGATTGTATTCTTTATGATAACACTCAAATTATAGTATTTTCAACTCCCTATATTTGATACATTTTCCTTTCTACCAGTGCATATTTAATTGTTTTTATCATATTTTCTATGAATTTCGTAATTATTTAACCAATATGCTTATTTAGACCTTGATTATGTTTAGTATTCTTTTATGCTTTATTGGCATTATTTCATACTACGATGAAAGAGCCTGATACACCACTACTTGGGCAGCTCTGAAGAAGCTCCGAGGAGCAAAGACACGACACTGACGGAGGAAAAAAAAAACAACATCTCCAAGATAGTCCCGCCAGCGAGTGTAGTTTCCTTCAACGGAGTATGCCGGATGACCAGTATCGAGTTGCCACAAAAATTCACAACAAATAAAAGAAAAGGACATCAGCAATATTCGATAAAGCATGCTTAATTACTCTCGTAAATTTACGAAAGCGAATAAAATCGAACTATCACCTGCTAGATCGATGAAACTTATTTCACTTTCTTCAATTATTTTCAACCCAAATGAGCACCGACAAAATGACCAACAAAAAGGGCAGAACTATGGTGCTAAAAATCTCTATCATACGAGATTAAATCTTGTCCGTGAGACAAAGTCGATCTTCTCGAAAATGCACCACCAACGATACTATTCACCTCTTGTAAAGTGCAGTACAGTCACAATCAATGAAATGAAAATAAATTCGAGGGAAACAAATTAAACCGCCTTAAAGATGCTAAATACTGGTGGTTTAATATTGCTCGATTAGCGCTTGAACCAAAAAGGAAAGAGAGCCAGCCAATGGGGTTCAAATAATAAAAATTATAATTATAATATATAAGGCATAAATGAGGGATAACCTCTCTAATTTGAATTGACCCACAAAGGGGCCAATAAAGATTACGATTAATTTCTTGTTGATAATTAGGAAAAGACTCAATTATTCAAAAGTTACCGTAAATTGTAGACCCCTCCATTAATGCATGTCGGAGAGGTATTCCACCGGAAACTTGATCGGAAACAGAGAGGAGGGCGCCCCTGGGGGAAATTTTCTCAACTGAACACAATGGAACATCCTGCAAAACAGAGTTACACAAAGGAACATCCTGGATGCAACAAATCAAAGAGAGGAAAATTAGCACAAACCAAGACATAATCTAATCCTAACAATCAGTTGAGCAACCAAAATCAATCAGAAAACCCCCAATCAGTCCTAGCAGAACAAGAATATTGAAACGTACTTCAATAGACAAATCAATCCGAAGAAATCGTTCAAGAATAGAGAGGAACGATCAGGTTAAGCAATAAGAAATTGAAATTGGAGATATGGTAGAACATCACCGGTCACAAAGATGAGTCGGCAGAAATAAGATTAAAGACGATGGAGGCAGAACCAGACTTCCAGATTTCCTTTCACCCACGGCGTATAAGCCTTCCCTCTTTCCTCATAAGGATAGAATTAGTGATGGGAAATCTCGATAAAATTGGAATTCTCACCGGCAAAGAGGGCAACTAGTGGACTCTAAGTAAAATTTTATTTTATTAGACGGAGACAATCTCACTCCGGGTCACTTTGGGGTCACTCCAACCCGCCAGGGTCAATCACCTAGGGTCATCTTGGGGACCCTCCGGCCACCTCGGGGTCAATCACCTCGGGGAACCTAGCCCACCCCAAGGTCAATCACCCTAGGTCACCTTAGGGTCACTTTGACTTCCGCGAGGTCAATCATCTTGGGTCACCTTGGGTCACTGCAGCCACCCTGGGGTCAATCACCTCGGGCCACCTAGCCCACCCTAGGGTCACTCCAACCCCCATGGTCAATCACCACGGGTCACCTTGGGGTCACTCCGACTACCCCGGGGTCAATCACCCCGAGTCAGCTTGGGGTCACTTCGGCCACTTAGGGGTCAATCACCTCGAGTCACCTAGCCCATCTTGGGGTCACACCGCCCACCCGGGGGTCAATCAACTCGGGCCAGCTTTGGGTCATTTCGGCCACCTCGACATCAATAACCTCAGGTCACCTCAACCACCTCGGGGTCAATCACACCGGGTCACCTTGGGGTCATTTCGGCCACCCTAGGGTCAATCACCCCGTGTCACCTTGAGGTCATTTTGGCCACCCCCAGGGTCAGTCACCCTGGGCCACCTAGGGGTAATTCCGGCCACCTCGGGGTCAATAACTTCGGGTCACTCAGGACACCCCGGGGTCAATCACCCTGGGTAACCTAGCGGTTATTCCGGCCACCCCGGGGTCAATAACTTCGGGTTACTCAGGCCACCCCGGGGTCAATCACCCTGGGTAACCTAGCGATTATTCCGGACACCCCGGGCTCAATAACCTTGGGTCACCTCGGCCACCCTAGGGTCAATCACCCCGCGTAACCTTGAGGTCATTTCGGCCACCCCGGAGTCAATCACCTCACGTCACCTTGGGGTCATTTCGGCCACCCCGGGTCACCTCGACCACCTTGGGCTCACTCCGTCCACCGTAGGCCACTCAGCACTGTTGGACACGTACCTCTGTAACGTGTCCCCTCTCCATACCATCAAGCTCCAGATGTAGACACATACCCCCTTCA
Source organism: Linum tenue (assembly GCA_946122785.1). Lineage (NCBI taxonomy): Eukaryota > Viridiplantae > Streptophyta > Magnoliopsida > Malpighiales > Linaceae > Linum > Linum tenue. The sequence goes on from CAMGYJ010000003.1 coordinate 27,887,653, forward strand.
TGTTCCCTAAGAGGTCTTTATAAAAGGCCACTTCATATATCCCCATACCTATACTGGGGAACTCTCTCTATGATTAGCGCATATATTCATTCTCAACTCCATTCCCTCATCTTTCATTTCAAGATCATATTCCTCTCCCCTCAACCCACGTACTAACTTGAGCATCGGAGAGTGTCCTCGTCGAGATCGACCGACATAACGTTTTTGCAGAAGGTGACTGGAGCTTACATCACGAGAGAAGTTCGAGGTGAAAGGTGGTAGTCGACTGAATCTGAAGCCCAACATAAAAAAACTCGACGTCGGCTACAACCCGGCATCAACAAGTGCTGAGGGCGGATTCGACTTTAATCGTACGAGTGGAGAACGCATTGAGGCGATTGTCAAGCTAGCATACAGTAGTCATGGAGCCAAGACAAGGCTCTGATACCGATTTGTGGTGTCCTGGGTCGTCTTGGTGATGATTGGTAGCTGAGAAACAGAGAGAAAGGAAAGTAGAGAGAGTAAAAGGGGGAAAAGCCGTTATTGATTTCGCATAGCCGTTAGGCTGTTACAGAGCAGGATTATATACCCATTGGGAAAATATCAAGAATGGTCCTCTATTTTTCTATTATCTATAAAATCTATTTTTATTTATTTACAATTAAGGACAAGTGTTACAGGTTCTTCGCAATTATTGTCCCCGTCCATCCCTTACATATCATTGCTTGGTGTTTTATGGAGCAGTGCAAGAAATTAAATGCTTACTTTAAATTTTTGAACTTGGGAATGTTCTAAAATTAGGGTCCCGCATTTTGGAATTTGAATTTAGGGATAACTCTGCGCCCTCTGTACAACATCGCGAAGAACTACTCACCATGTTGTTCACCATTAGAGGAGATTGTCGTTGGGTCGTTCACAAGAGGAGGGCAAAGATGGAGATTATGATTTGCGCGAGTTCTTTTCTTTGAAGGCTGGAGCTGCAAAGTTTTCTGAACGGTTCTCCATATGTAATGTTTCCTTTTGGCAGACGACAGATAAAACTCATAAAAGAAGCTCAAGTTTCTCAGGGGTAGAAATAACTTTGGAGCATACCAAACCGTGGTCTCTACTAGAGTTGACAGAAATCGGACAAAAAATGTAACAGAAGGATAGTTTTGATATCATGGTAATAGTAGAAGGTCAAGTTTGATGTATAACATAGCACAAAAGTAAGCTTGAGAAAAAAACAATAGTACTATTAAGTATTGACCCAAAGATGGAACCAAGGAAGTTGCTTCTCAACACAGCCTCATCATCCATTGCAAGAAAAGTAGAGAGGAGGGACATAACAACAGAACTTGCAAGAATGAAGCTATTGCAGCCAGGACAACAACACCACCAACAAAGAAACCAAGGAGAAAGATGCAACCAACAACCCAGCCAAGTCGTAAAGAGGTTTCTCCAAATAAAGTGAGTGAAAATGCTTGATTGATGGTAGTATTTAGCTAATTATTTACAACTGATTCCTGAGATTTAACTAATTTTTGGTTAAAATTTCAGCCAAGACAAAGGAAAAAGCACCACTACTCTAGTTGTGGGTCGGAGCACCACAATTGTAGAAGGTACCCTACGAATATTGGCATCCAGGTAATTTGGTTTGATGTGTATGGTATAGGATAACTCGATTTGGATGTGAATGTTGGCCTTCCTGAAACTAGATGCTTACAATGCGTAGGCTCCACATGTTGGCTCATCCAATGGAAGGTAACAAATAGGGAAATGAGAAGGGCACAACAAGGGTTTGGAAGATATATTGACCTTATCATGGCAACATGTATGCTAGGGTAAGTGTAAATCAAACTATCTCATGTTACATTCTGTTCTACTCCATTTCTGCATCTTATGTTTTCTTATGATCGTCTTTGGTAGCTAAGTGAAACGGTTTTGCGACGTGGTATACAAGCCACTATGCCAGACAATCCTCTGGTCAATCCTACACAATTGCCTACTACTCAGCCTGAGTCGCCCTAGGGAACTATAAGATATACAACTTGCTCCTAAGAAGCTCCACACTTTTGTTAGGAACAAAAAAGACTTGTTTCCGATTATACAAAGTCTGATGTGGAGTAGTAGAAATGGCCCTTTTTTGTTAGGTATTCATATTTTGGAAACTTGTTAGCTGGAATGATCGAAGGAGTTGTGCATGCTAGAACATTCCTTTTTTGTTAGGTACCTAGGTTTTGGCGTTATGGGCATGAATGATCCTCTTTTGTACATGCTAGGGCATGTTTCATATTGGATGGTGATATATGAATATGCTAGGAGTTATTGGATGATGCTAACTTTCTTTAAATCATTTAAACATCCATTACATAAGAAACACTGAAATTACAAACACAATAACTCCTAAGAAGTGTACACAAAAGCAGCAAAATGTCAACATCCATTGTGTTGTTCAATGTCAAACATCAATTACATAGGAAACCGTGAAAACACAAGCACAATCACTACTAAGAAGCGTACACAAAAGAAGCAAAATGTCATCCTCCTTTGAAGGGCACAAATCGTCTGCCTCATCTTTCACAATTCTATACAACTTGCTGCACTCAATTCTGAAACCTTGGTCAAGTCTTCTAATATCACAGTCTTTTCTTGTTTCCTTTCCCTGGCCTTCTCTTCTCCTCTACGGACACGCCCTTCCAATGCTTCCATAACACCTAGCTTCAACTTCAGCTCATAGTTCTCCTCCATTAATCCATCGACCAACGAGTCACTTTCATTTTCAGGTTTCTGATCGATCAACCCATCGAAAGAAGCTAGGGGTGGGCAAACGGTTCAGTAAACCCGAACCGAAACCGAATTAATGCTATTCGGTTCGGAATTTGGAAGGAAAATATGGATAGTTCGGAAATCAGGGTTCTTTCAACCGAACCGAATTTCCGACCGAAAAACCGAAAAAACTATAATTTAAAGCTCCAAATAGTGGATTTTTATGTTTGTAGTTGTTTTTAGACTTAAATATTTGAAATGTTTTATGACTTATGTGTTAAAAAGTTTGATTTTATTATTGATGATGCATATAATTGATGTTTATTGTTTATATTAGGGGTTAAAAATAATTTAAAAGTGAGAAAATATAAGTAGCTTCACAAATTCGGTTTTGTGTGAAAAATCGAACCGAATTATAATTCGGTTTGAGGTTTGGGAGAATTCGGGGACCCGGTATTCATAATTTCGGTTCGGTCGAAACCGAACCGACCGAATGCCCACCCCTAAAAGAAGCGGCAGTTCTTACTATTATCCTACATATGCTGAGTTGGCGATGAAGTGACAGGTTTGATCATCAAAACTGAAGAATGTAAGAATATTTTAGACCATAATGTTAATTACTAAAAAAATTGTACATGATGTTAAATATGTGAAAAGTTCGGGCAAGGCAAATATATTAATCCTAAACTTATCATTCTATTCTAACCCCTACTCCAAATATCATTAACCTAAATAGAACAAGAGCGAGGGAGTCGACGTTCTGTGTGGGCGGAGATGGAAACCACCAAGGGCGGTGGGGCTGCAAAATCGAACATGAAGAAGGTCTCCCAGCATGAATTCGGCGGCGAAGATGCACCACTCTCCATCTCAATTATCGAGGTGATTTGTTTTCTTTGTTGAATCGAGGGTAAAATATCTTTGATACCACTAAAGTATGAGAATTGGGGGAGCTATACCACTAAAGTTAGAATAGGGCGTCGGGTACCACTAAGGTCACTGAATTGTGCATCCGTTTAAAATTCCGTTCATCTACCGTTAAACAAGAATAAAATATTATTTTTTTGACAAAAAAATAAAGAATTATACAAAACAAAAGGAAAAATTAAAGCAAAAACATAAAACGTTTCCTCTTCCAAATGGTCGTAGCATCGCGCCGTCGTCGCCGTCCTGGCCTCCTCGCTTTCTCCACTTCACTAATTACTTTCATGTCGACCAAGAAGTCTCTGGGGATACAGGTGAGGGTGTGCGTCGGGAACGTATCCCTCTTCCAAATCTCCATAGCATCGCCGCCGTCCTCCTCCTGACCTTTTGTTTTATAAAATTCTTTACTTTTTTGTCAAAAATAATATTTTATTCTCGTTTAACGGTAGATGGACGGAATTTTAAACGGATGCACAATTCAGTAACCTTAGTGGTACCCGACGCCCTATTCTAACTTTAGTGGTATAGCTCCCCCAATTCTTATACTTTAGTGACATCCAAGGTATTTTACCCGTTGAATCGAGTATACACAGTTGGATTCGACACTCTTGAGAAGATGTAACGGAGGAACTTGTTTAGAACATGAAAGAGGAGTACGGGCTATTTGTTTGGCCGTGCAGCGTAATACTGGCCGAGTATATTTGGCAACAGCAGCGGCGCTTCTCCGGTGCCAGAGTGTTGGCCTTCCTAAAACTACATGCTTACAATGCGTAGGCTCCACATGTTGGCTCATTAAATGGAAGGCAACGAATAGGGAAATGAGAAGGGCACAACAAGGGTTTGGAAGATATATTGGCCCTATCTTGGCAACATGTATGATAGGGTAAGTGTAACTCAAACTATCTCATGTTACATTCTGTTCTACTCCATTTTTGCATCTTACGTTTTCTTGTGATCGTCTTTGGCAGCTAAGTGAAAGGGTTTCGCGACGTGGTGTACAAGCCACTATGCCAGACAATCCTCCAATCAATGCTACACAACTGCCTACTACTCAGCATGAGTGGCCCTAGGGAACTATAAGATATATAACTTGCCCGTAGGAAGCTCCACACATTTGTTAGGAACTAAAAGGACTTGTTTCCAATTATGTAAAGTCTGATGCGGAGTAGTAGAAATGGCCCTCTTTTGTTAGGTACTCATATTTTGGAAACTTGTTAGCTGGAATGATCGAAGGAGTTGTACATGCTAGAATATTCCTTTTCTGTTAGGTACCTAGGTTTCGCCATTATGGTAACATGAATAGGGATGGCAATAATATCCGTAACCGTGGATATCCGCCCGAATCCGACCTAATGGGGTAGGGTAAAACCCGAATCCGAAGGTCTTTTAGTGGGTACGGGTAAAACCCGAACCCGAATATTGCGGGTAATGGGTGGGCATGGTTTTCTCACTATCCAACCCGAACCCGCCCGATTATACACATGCATATGTATTTTGTCTAGAAATAATCAATATTTTTATCTTGCATATTTTATATTTAGCATATACATATAATAGTTTTATAAAATTGTGTTGTTTTAATTAATTTTCTTCATTCTAGCGAATTATTGTCATACTTTTTGTCTTAGGTAACGTGAGAATACGTGTCAATATTAACATATTGGTTGGAGTTATAAAGAGAAACTATTACCCATGGATAACCGTGGATACCCGAAACCCGAACGGGTATGGGCATGGTTTAAATTTTCTACCCGTTTCTTATGTGGGTATGGGTAAAACCCGAACTACTTTGGGTAGGGTAGCGGATATGCACTATCTGTCCCCGACCCGACCCATTGCCATCCCTAAGCATGAATGATCCTCTTTTTATACATGCTAGGACATGTTTCATATTGGATGGTGATATATGAATACGTTAGGAGTTATTGGATGATGCTAACTTTCTTTAAATCGTTCAAACATCCATTACATATGAAATACTGAAATTACAAACACAACAACTCCTAAGAAGAGTACACAAAAGCAACAAAATGTCAACATCCATTGTGTTGTTCAATGTCAAACATCGATTACATAGGAAATAGTGAAAACACAAGCACAATCACGACTAATAAGAGTACACAAAAGAAGCAGAATGTCATCCTCCTTTGAAGGGCACAAATCGTCTGTCTCATCTTTCGCAATTCTACACAACTTGTTGCACTCAATTCTTAAACCTTGGTCAAGTCTTCTAATATCACAACCTTCTCTTGTTTCCTTTTCCCGACCTTCTATTCTCCTCTGCGGACACACCCTTAAAATGCTTCCATATCACCTAGCTTCAACTTTCGCTCATAGTTCTCCTCCATTAATCCATCGACCAACGAGTCACTTTCAGTTTCAGATTTTTTATCAACCCATTAGAAGAAGCGAATGTTCTTACTACGATCCTACAGAGAATAAACATGTGATTAACACCCACCAATTCATCATATCTCCCAGCAAGTCACTTTCTCACTCGAGTAGCAAAGAGGGATTTCAGCATTCTTCCCGAATTTGTGCTTGTGCGAGAGATATTCACCACGCGTGGAGCTTTGTGAACTTCACATCGAATCATAGTTGTGTTAGTCGAACCGGAAGAGGTGGAACCCTCGCCGCCGATTTTTTCGCTTTTCCTTGACATGCCTGCTTCTCGCTAGAAACTTGGGGGTCAGATATGATATGAGTACGACGACGACACAAAGGAACAGGTCGCCTCTATAATATTCTTGACAATGCTAAAGGTCGGGGACGAGCTGGAGAGTAGAGGGAATTAGGGCATTCGAATTTGGGGGTGGGGGGCAATTATTCTGCGATATAATAAAGTGGGTCGATTTTGTTTTTTTATAATTTGGATAAAAATAAAAAATAAATGGGATTATGTGGAAATTTTGATTATTTTAAGTTAAAAGATGCTGAATTGGTGGTGACATGGCGGGTTTCACCATCAAAATTGAAAAATGTAGGAATATTTTAGACCACAATGTTAGGCTCTGTTTACTTTCATTTCTGTTTCATGTTTTGAGAAAACATATGTTGAAAACAGGTGAAAACAACATTTCGTCGTTTCCGAAAACAGTAGGAAGTTGCCACTTTCTATTTTCATAGTTGGAAACGAATAGAAAACATAATTAAAATAAACAAGTTATCTCGTTTTGGTTGCCAAATTTATGACATGAAAACAGGAAACGAAAATGGAAGTGAACAGGGCCTTAATTACTAAAAAGTTTGGGACTTTGTTACGGTGACATGCATGTCACGGTGACATGCACTTTTCGGTCGACCTCATATAGGATTAGGTCGACCTAATCTGTTGTTTCAGTGTAAATACAGTTTCATGGTGCCTACTTTGGAGATTCATATCTTACAATTGGCTTGATGGAAATTGGAGATTAATGGGTCGTTTGGAAGTTACGTATGTTAAATCGTTGTATTGTTATGAATCATTGTGATATAAATGTATGCATTGATACAATAGATGCATTTTGAAATTACATTGTTTGGTTGTTGAGATTATAATTTATGAATGGATTGTTATAAAGTTACTTTATAAGAAAATGTCATATTTGTCCTCCACTTTTAATATAAAACAAAAAGAACTATGTACATAATTGGAAAAAGTAAAGGTGCTCAATTATTAAACCAACAATCATAACAATCTAAACTTTTAGTTGAGATTGTACAATCCCTCATTTTTGTTGATTGTTGGTGGGACCCACACAAAACAATACATGCATTCTTTTGCAACTTGACACTTCCAAACGTTGTATTGTGGACAATACATGTATTTAACAAATACAACACTAACAATCGCAACTTCCAAACGACCCCTAAATGCTTGTTTTGAAGCTGAAGTGTCCCTCTACACATTAAAGTACTTGGATGCTCAATAGAAAGTCAAGAAGACCATTTTTGAACCTGACCAAAAGGCAATGCCAAAACTGGGAAACTGCCTGAAAATGGCTAAGTCTGGCAACGTGTTTGTCAAGCCTACTTTGGAGCTCAATTTGAGAAGCATGGATGCGAGTAAGTCCAGGGCCTCTACCACGTTAAATTACGTATTTTATTATACAAAGGCAAGACATTGGATGAAAGATTGAATATCTTTAAGGCTTCAAACAAAAGGCTCGAAGTTGCTACGAAGGCTGTTTTTCTGGCAGCTTGCTTGTGCTCGAAGTCTGCCAGAAAAAAGCCTTCGTAGCAACTTCGACCCTTTTGTTTGAAGCCTTAAAGATATCCAATCTTTCATCCAATGCCTTGAATTTGTATAAAAACATACCTAATTTAACGTGGTAGAGGCTCCTAGACTCGACTCGCATTCATGCTTCTCGAATTGAGCTCCAAAATAGGCTTCACAAACATGTTTCCAGACTTAGCCATTTCCAGGCAGTTTCCCAGTTTTGGCATAGCCTTTTGATGAGGTTAAAAAATGGTCTTCTGGACTTCCTATCGAGCTCTCTTTCACTTCAATATGTAGAGGGACACTCCAGCTTCAAAACAAGTCATTAGTCTTAAATTTCCATCTAGCCAATTGTATGATATAAATATCCAAAGTAGGCACCATGAACTGTTTTTACACTGAAACAACATATTAGGTCGACCTGATCCTAAATGAGGTCGACCATATCCTAAATGAGGTCGACTTAATCCTAACTGAGGTCGACCGGAAAATGCAAATCACCGTGACATGCACGTCACCGTAGGCACACCCCAAAAGTTTGGACAGAATGAGAAAAGTTCGGGCAAAGGGAAGTATATTAATCCTAAACCTATCATTCTATTTCTAACCCTACTCCAAATATCATTAACCTAAAATAGAACAAGAGCGAGGGAGTCGACGTTCTGTGTGGGCGGAGATGGAAACCACCAAGGGCGGTGGGGCTGGGAAATCGGACATGAAGAAGGTCTCCCAGCATGAATTCGGCGGCGAAGATGCGCCACTCTCCATCTCAATTATCGAGGTGATTTGTTTTCTTTGTTGAATCGAGTATACACAGTTGGATTCGACACTCTTGAGAAGATGTAACGGAGGAACTTGTTCAGAACATGAAAGAGGAGTACGGGCTGTTTGTCTGGCCGTGCAGCGTAATACTGGCCGAGTATGTTTGGCAACAGCAGCGGCGCTTCTCCGGCGCCAGAGTGGTGGAGGTGATTTCCGGCTTCTCCCTCCCATTTTCTCTCCGCTTCTTCTAACTGATCCCACCCCAATTTTGATATTTTGGCAGCTTGGGGCGGGGACGTCACTGCCAGGATTGGTGGCCGCTAAGCTGGGTTCCCATGTCACTCTCACCGACGACGCCAACAGACCGGAGGTTTGTGTGTGTGTGGGAGCGAGTTGAGAGAGATAAATTCTTACATTTCAATTTCCCCGCCTTTTCAGTTGAAGTAGCAGTTGCAGTATTTGAGCAGGTGCTGGACAACATGGGGAGGGTGTGTGAGCTTAATGGAGTTGATTGCAAAGTAAGCCCATTCCCATTTTCCAATCTCTTGCTCGCTCCTCTTTTACCCAGAAAATGTTAGGAATCGGTAACGGTTTCCTCCCGGTAGGTGGTAGGACTTACATGGGGAGTGTGGGACTCGTCTGTTTTCGATTTGGAGCCCAAGTTCATCCTAGGAGCTGATGTTCTTTACGAAACCACTGGTAATCTTCTTCTTGTTTGTTGATCCACTCTATGCAGTTAGCCCTTTTGATTGGAACTGAGTTGAGTTTTGGTTGGTATTGGGTATAGCATTCAATGACCTCTTTGCGACTGTGGCATATCTGCTTCAGAATTCTCCAGGCTCTGTGTTCATAACAACTTATCATAACCGGAGGTATTTGATTTGTATGGCCCATCGTTGCTGTCTGTCTGTCTGTCTCTGCATCTTTGGTGGCTCTGTCGTGTTATGTTTGTGCATTAGTTAGCCAGGGACTAATTGGCTTTTCTGGGAGAGATGATGTATGCAGTGGGCATCATCTAATCGAGTTGTTGATGGCAAAATGGAGGTTGAAGTGCTCAAAGCTTCTTGACGGGTTCTCATTCATGCCACCCCACAAGGCATCTGCTTTAAGTGGCAATATTCAGCTGGCTGAGATAGTGGCATTAGACTGATATGTGAACTGCAGCATCCAATACAAGGCTAACGATCGAGTCTCAATTGCACAGACAAGAAGAATCAAGAAAGCCCTGTAGAATTCTCATTTCTAGGTTCGCTCCGCTGAAAACTTCTTTGGCCTCAAGACGCATGGGTCGAGTTATGAACAAGGGCTTGACATAGTGGTAATACCACTGGCTCTCAATTCTCCAAACTATACATCTTTTTCTTATTGTTTCGTCGGTAGGTATGCGAACAAACCTATTCATCATCTCGTGGCTACACAGTCCCGACAGTTATCTCATCTTTCTTTAAGCACATCCTGACGAACAGTCAGGATATCGAAAAATACAAGAGGGCGCATAGCACCAGGGTTCAAATCAATCTAAACACCGGAATTGAACCGACAACAAAAGATGCCACAAAGGCGCCCCTGGCAGCCCTCTTTTTTCACAGGATAAAGAGCAAACATGGACACGAGCAGACTGTTTCCGGAACGAGAAAGAGACATCAAAACCCCGGAAGAACCGAGTAATGAAAACCAATTCGATTAGAAAAATTTCCTATCGGATGCTTAATCAATAGGTGGTATATAGCGGTGTGAAATAATTGAACAATTTTTTCAATATAAAATATTATATCGCTGATGAGGCTATGCAAATCAAGCGTGAAAAATCCTTCTACACTTAATTCGTACAATCAAGTAAATAAGTTCCAAAAGCAGACCTGGGGTTGATTTGCGAGATGCTTGATAATTTGGGCGACATTTTTTTTTATATCAAATGGATGCAACTAGGGGTGGAAGTTTGGGTTGCGGGTTGTGGATAATCCGTAAACCGCACCAACCCGCACATATTGTGGGTAACCATACCCACAAGTTGTAGGTAGTGGGTTGAGTGTGGGTAGTAAAATAACGATTCTTGTGGTTAGTGGTTATCCACTACCTACCGCGGATAACCCACAAAATTCACAATAACCACACTTATTATATTTATTTAGTGAATTAACTTTATATATAATAGTATGTGAAAAGTGCGAGGATAAAAATTAAAGTAGCCACCAAATAAGAAAGACACACCTAATAAGTTTTATGTAAGAATTTTTAGTTTATAAAACATTATAATCGATAGAGTGGAGAATAATCAATTCATTAAAAGTGAACACCTTGTATAACTTTTATCAGTATGTTTTTTCTTTTGTGCGAAAAAAATACAAGATCATATTTAATTGTCATATTTCACCCCTAGTCGGGGAAATATGAAATCACAGCTCTCTGACACAAAAGTAGAATACCAAACTCAAAAGAAAAAATCTCCATGTTGAGTAAGATCGATGTACAAAATTGTATCTCCACGAACAACACAAGTGTATATCACTATAATCTAGTTACGAACAAAAAACACGTTAGTGGCGACTAGAACTCTATGCTTGCAAAGATGGATTTTTGCGGGTAACCACACCCAACCCGCACAAACCCACAGTGGGTAGTGGTTACCCACTAACCACTGCGGTGCGGATTGTGGGTAGCATAATTGTAAATTTGTGGATGCGGGTACCCGCAAAATGTGGGGCGGGTAACCACACCCACCCCAATTTCCACCCCTAGATGCAACGACACCCTATCCTTAATTCAAGACCACCCGGGGTTCGGAAATCCTCTGACCAGGAACAGCTCCGACTACATAGTCACTCACATCGCACATCAGCTAAATGGGAGAGACCAATCCGGAGTCACCATGATGGTGCATGGGTAAGCTTCTCCTTCAATGTCTCAAATGCAGATGTGTACTCTGGAGTGAAGTGGAATGATACATCTTTCTCTAGAAGTTTGGTCAAAGACAAGGCGATATTCGAGAAATCCTTGATTAATTGTCGGTAGAAGCCTGAATGACCTAGAAAGCTGCGGATCCCCTTCACAAAAATAGGAGGAGGTAGCTTACTGATCGTCTCTATCTTCGCCTGATCTACCTCAATCCCCTGCTTTGAGATCTTGTGCGTGAGCACAATTTCTTCGCGAACCATGAAATGACACTTCTCTCAGCTAAGTGCCAAGTTTGTCTCCTCGCACCTCTTCATGACAAGTTCAAGGTTATGGAGACAATGAGAGAAGTAGTCTCCATAAACCGAGAAGTCATCCATGAAGACTTTCATGAACTCTCCAACCAATCGGTCGAAGATAGCCATCATACATCATTGGAAGGTTATCGGTGCATCACAAAGACCAAGTGGTCTTCCCTTGGTCCTCTGGTGCGATCGAGATCTGAAAGTACTCGGCATGCCATCCAGGAAACAGTAAAACTCATAGCCCGCCATCCTCTCCAACATCTCGTTAATGAAAGTGAGCTAGAAATGGTCCTTCCTGGTGGCATCGTTCAGATGCCTGTAGTCGAAGCATACACACCACCCAATCACAGTCAGCATCGGGATCAACTCATTATTCTCGTTCGGGACAACAATCATCCCGCCTTTCTTCGGAACCACCTGAGTGGGGCTGGCCCACTTGCTATCAGATATAACAAAGATGATCTCGCCATTCATCTGCTTCACAATCTCTGCCCTGGCCATTACCTCCAGGTTAGGAGTCAACCTCCATTGCGGCTGCCTGGCTGGCTTAAACTCATCCTCCATCAGAATTTTGTGGGATCAGAAGGATGGGCTAATGCCTCCAATGTCAGTGATCTTCCACGCCATGGTCCAGGTATAATTCTTCAACAAAGCCACCAGACTGCTCTTTTGCTCGGGGGTCAGTTTTGAGCTAATGATTACCAAGAGCTTATTCTCCTCCCTGAGAAATGCATACTCCAAATGAGAGGGAAGGGGCTTAAGCACCAGCTCTGGTGGCTCCTCCAATGATGTAGCGGTCCAGGGCAAAACATGGATCGGTTTGAATGGCTTCTCTTGCCCCTCGATCGCGGCTCCCTCCAACTCTATCAGCTGCTGCGCCAACTGCAGCTCCTGTAATGCCTGGTCCCCTAGCTAGCAAAAGACAACGCTCGAGAAAATCATTAGTACACACATTCGTGATGGCGAGTGCGGTCTCATAGTCAGCAACCACATCACAATAATCAACATCATCATGGAGCTGGGGATGCTTCATATTATCATAAACATAAAAGGTGATTTGTTCACCCCCAGCCCACAAAATTAACTTGTCATCATTCACATCAATGAGTGCCTTGGCGGTGGCAAGAAAAGGTCAACCCAAAATCAAGGGAACATGCACATCCTCATTTCGATCAGCTAACTGAATGCTCATACTAGTATTACTGGGATCACCTATGCCTAGCTTCTTAAATAGTTTATATGGCATGACGTTTACGCTAGCGCCTAAATCCTTCAAGGAATTTCCTACGAGTAGACACCTCTTTCTCCTTCTACATTTCTTCATCATCTTCTGGAAGTGTTGAAGCAAGTCTCTCTTCCCCCTGTCTAGCCTGCACATGGATCTCCTTAGTTACCTTGCCGCTCCTGGTAGTAACAGCATTGCATTGGGCATCCAAGTCTATGGGATTAGGTATGGTCTGAACAGGTAAGGTACCCGGAGCCCTCTGCGTCACAGCTTTAGCCACACTACCAAGCTGGGTCTGAATATCTGGCAAAACAGCCTGTGTGTTCTATTGACCCGCTTCAAAGGAATTCTGACCAGCTTCAAGCTCCAGGAACTATCCCGATGCCTTCTCCATGAACCAATCCATATTACTAAATTTTGGGAGCTGACACTGGCAAGGGAACCCACCAAGTCTCGTAGTTCATCGATCAAATCATGTTGTACTAGGGCTACGCCCTGCTGCTGAAACTGTCTTGGTTGTTGTTTAGGAAGAGATTGCCCCTGTCTGGCCGGATAAAGAGGTTGTTGCGGCTGCTGGAATTGGCCCTTGCGGGCTTGGTATGGCGGTCTCTGGAAGTTCGGTGGTGCCTGAAATCTTGGGTGCTTAGATAATTGTTACAACTCCAGGAGAAATTAGGATGTTGGCGCCACCCCTCATTGTAGGTGTTGATGTAGGGGTCGATGGGCCTAACATTGCAAATAAAATCCAGTTGCTCGTGAGGTCGTTCTAGTATAGTGGTAAGTATTCCCGCATGTCACGCGGGTGACCCATGTTTGGTCCCCATCAACTGCGCCAAAAACTTGACTCGCTAAAACACTACACCAAACTGCGACCAAATGTAATCCCAATCTGGAAATGCAATATAGTGGTTTCAATTTTACTTGTCAACTCGGGTTCTAGATTTACTGTCTATTTTGTGAATCTCTATTATCTAGTTGTTCAGTTGAGTGAAGATTATCAAAAGCAAAAAAAAAAAAGAAAAAAAACATAAAGCAAGTAACGATTGTATTCAGATTAAGAAGGCTCACTCATGTACGAGTCCCCTTAGATCACAGTCAGGCCAAGTTGTAATTCACCTAAGTCAGGTTTATTGATGTTTAAACTGCGGAAATTTCTCAAACACTATGGAGTCACGACTAAAGTGCTCCAAACCCTCTTAGTTTGAATACCCGACGGGCAACTAACCCCCACCGGCGTAAGCTAACTAAGGCAATAAGATTCAAACTTCCTCTGCTGGGTTCTACACCGGTACAGAGCAGTGAATCGACTTCCCGACTAAAGTCGCCGATTCACTACCTCCAATTCAATATACTCTATTGACCTATGCAGAGATTATCATTCTAGGTCAAAGCAAGAATCACTAGAATTTGATCAAGACTCAAGCAATTCTCAATCAATACTTCAATTGGATATAAATCAATCAATCATTCATGGAAAAGGGTTCATACAACTCTTCCTAACATACAATCTAGGGTTCTTACATACCCAAGTGATAGAGGAGATCACTCCATAGAGAAAGTGAGAGTTGAAAGTTATGCCGGATGTAGAAATCATCATGTAGACGGAAGAAATCTGCTACGGGTCATCAATCGTGACTCCTTGAGGCTCGAATCGAACTCCAATGCTGGGGAGATTTGATCTAGGGCACTCTAGATTCTCTCTTCGTCACTTTCTCTCTCTAAACCTCTATTTTTAGCTCCAAGAATCGAATGGCCTTCAACTTCCCGTGTTTGGCTTGAAACAACCCCGATTGGGCATACAGGGGCAATACCCAATCTCGAGAAGAAATACCCGATCGGTTATTTGAGATCCACGACCGGTGGGCCTCCTGGATGGTTTAACAGGTCTCCTCTAATTATACCCGGTCGAGTATTTGGATGGCCTAACCGGGTATTCTGTCTTCTAGCTCCAGTTTTCGCCCACTCTCCACTTTTGACCCGAAACTCGCTCTTAAGCCTGCATTAACGCTCTTGGTCCTGAAATACGACATAAAAGCACAACCTAGTGTGAAATCGATTTAAAACACGAGAATCGGTCCTCAAACCGTGCAAGAATGAAGAGGCAAAACATGTACAAATATCGGGTTATCAAACACGACCTAGGAGGATTTGGATCAAGCATTGGACAACGCTGGAGGACTAAAGGAATATAAAATAGAAGTATATGGAGTTTTCATGATAAAAGCAAGGTCCAATAAATCAGAAGGCTACTAGTAACCACAAGTACAGCCCAACGGACGAAGGCTCGGCCTAAAGTGGAGCAAGAACCAGGGACGTCCCAACAATGGGTCCAACCGCTACTCATGGAGACCTGGATAAATCATACCCAAATCTTTAGGAGAGGTTGTCCATGGGATAAGGAGGCTCTAAGTAGAAAAGGTTTGGCGGTCCCAACCGCTGCCTAGCTGCCGCAAAGAGGCTCAAGCCCAAAAACCGATCTTTAGGCTATGGATTTGGCCCAAATTCAAAGAAACCTTGACAAAGTTCTACCACTTTAAATAGAGGGCTAGACTCATTAGTTCAATATGCTTCACTAACTCACTAAAATTTTATAAAGACTTTGCTCGAGTGGGAGCTTGGCATTCGTAGGAGAGGGTCCAGCTAGGGAGATGCTTTCACCATCGATGGTGGTACCCTCCTTCTCTTCTATGTATAACTGGTTCGAATTGATTGTATGAGAATCTGGACGTGTTTACCTTTTTATGTATTGATGATATGATTTCATATTATGATTGTGTTAATCCTTATGAATTTTTATGCTTGTTATGTATGCATGAATGCTTGATTTTGATGCCTATGTGATGATCATTGTTGTTTATCTAGTATGAATATTTTCTTATCATCGATGCTTATGACTTTATAGTATGCTACATGCATTGTGCTAAGTATTATCTAGGTTGTCAAGAAATTACCATCTTGTGATACCCCATTGATGCTAAACGAGTATAGAGGGAATGATCAATCATCTATACCTTGAGTTGTATCAATGTGTGATTATTAGATCATTGATGCTATAGGCCCTCGGTTATGGATCATAGAGGCCAACTCTTAATCATGTGTTATCATAACTTCTTTGTTCTTTATTAATTAGGTAATGACATGAAACAAAAGAGACTCGCCACAGACTACACCGCGGATTAAAAATCCCGACTAGAGCCCAAGTATAAACTCTAGTCGGGTGCAGTATATGGCAAGCATGTTTTAATTGTCAAACCCGGGCAGTCTATATACCCCTACTTCAATCGCTTAAATTGTTATCCAGCAAATGATTTTGGGTTTAAAAACTAAGAAAACTACAAAATAAACAAACAAGTAAAGTAAATCGAGGCTGTCCCAATAAGAGAAGAATTCACCCTAGTATTGCTCCCCCTATTCTCGTATTAAGAAACAATGAACGAAACTCTAGTGTGAAGGATGTGTTTATAAACCGTGAGGCGGGTGCAACTAGTTAGGAAGCCCGAACTCTCTTAGTCGACCGGTTAAGGATAGAAACAATAAACTAGGTTGCCTAACTCTCTTAGCCATTCGACTAAGGATTGAAATTATAAGCTAGAAAATCTAGCCCTCTTAACCAATCAACCAATCCCTCGGAAATTAATTCAGACGACGGATAACGACCAATCATGATGGGTTCATGGCACTAATATGATATTTAAGGTTTGGCCTAATTTGTACTAGGTAGGTGCCTTAGTTGGCCAAGGAATTCCATCTTATAAAGCCTCTTAGCAAGAAAGGGATTTCCCTCTACGTAAGTTAAACTGGCGTAATAATGAGTTAAAGCTAGCAACACTCAATCATTCATGAATAATACCTCAAATATTATATAAAATCATTCAATTAACACACATAGAGTCATGTTCTTACATCCTAACACACCTCTAGTGTAACACCCTAACCCAGTCGGGTACTAATTTTACTAAAATGCCCTTGAAAAATAAAATACTCAAGCTTAAACTGCAGTGGGAAAAATTTCATAAATAAAATACTGAAAACACACTCTTGTAGTTTAAAGCAATGCCCTTACACGTGGAAAAATTAAACTCAAACTTTAGAATCTCAAACCAATCTCCAGTCTATACTCATAATCATAAAACGTAATAACTAACTAGTCTCAACTACTGTTGGTGCTTATAGGAGACTCTGACCGGACATCCTCCAAGACGCTCGTATCGTTCTCCTATAGTTGGCTGCCCTCGAACTCGTTGCTCTCTAACTGGTCCTCTAGCTCCTCCTCTAACTCTTCAAACTGGTGAGTGAGTTGGGGTCAGTCTATGCTCTTACGTTTTAAAATCTAGTACTTGAGTATTTTACTTCAGACACTTCACTTAAACTGGTGGGAGTTGTTTGTACTTCCACTCTTGTAAAAATCTTAACTCTTAAAACTGTATGGGAGTTATTGCACTCTCCATTCTTAAAGCTCAAATCTCAACTTAAATACTTGACTAACACGGGGATCTCTCACTAGCTAGTCCGGTTTCCCTACTCATACGTATGAGAAGTCATCCAGAATTTCTTAAGCTTAAACTTAGTTAGGGAAGTCGTAACGATTCATCCCCCTAACATCTTAAACTTATCGTGGTGGCTCTTCACCACGACTCTCAAGAGCATAACTGTTGCTCATCTTAAAAGTCTCAAGAGCATAACTGCTGCTCTATCTCAAAATCTCAAATAGCAACGGACTGGCAGTAGTGACTAAAAACACTTAAAACGACTTCACCTTCCTGAAGGTGAGTTACTTCATAAAAAGAACTTGTTACTTAAACTTTAACAATAACTTATACTCATAAAATTTCAAAGTAAATAATAAACATTCACTTCAAGTCATTATTCAAACAAGGCACATATCATCAAACCATACGCCTAAACAACCATACCAACCAATTCTCAAAAATACTTAAAATGCGTAAGGTAAATGCTTGAAAATACGTAAGGCGTAGAATTTACCCTTTTACACTCACCTCGAAAAGACGACTATGCTTAGACTCTGAAAGTTCCCAAAACTCCTTTCTATAATATTCTCCTCGCTTCCATGTTTCCGTAGGCCCCGACGGTTCCTCGTTTGGACGTCAAACGAACAAGTTATGGCCAAAATAAACATTCTGTCATGATTCAAAGTACCAGGTACCGAATTAGTAATTTACCAGTCAACGAGTTGACCATAACCTCTCTGGGAAATTACTGAACTAACCCATTACTTTTCGAAAAGTCTATTATGGTACCTAAATTTGACAGCCTTTCTTCCCCAAACCTTCGGTGCTCATTTCTCCCTCGTATGAAGTCCGAATTCGATTTCGTCGACACCATGATGATCCTTGGATTGCCTTCTACGCAAATTTACCCACTACTTGGATCTTGCCTCCTTCGTGGGCATTATTTCCCGACGAATTCAGATTTCGTCGCCACGATGCCTCGCTCCCCTAGCTCGTCGACGATGCTCCTCCCACGTTGCGGTGGCGTCGTTACGATTCGAACCTCCGCCGGCACCATTTTAGCAGGCAAGTCAAGCACCTCTCGTAGTGGATGCCCACTGTCCTCTGCTTGTTGGTCGTCACGTTCGCCACCCCCCACCAGCTTGCTTCTCCAGCGTGCTTCGGGAATCAGGTAGGTCTCGTAGTAGGGAGGAAGCAAGCAGGTCTCGTGGGTAGGGAGGCTTGGTCGTCGTCTTCTCCCTCCCAGAAAACAAGCACCCTCTTCCTTCGTTTCTTTTCGTGGGAAAATTATTGCTCCGAATAAGAGGGAACGTGGGGAATTTAGGGTTAACGATGGACTCGTCCCCCATTTCTCTCTTCTTCTCTCTCTTTTTTTTTTATACGGTACCAGTAGTAATAGTATAATAGTTATTATTGTTGTTATTTCTAATCCACTGTTGCAACTCATCGTACTTAACCATTAATCCAACCGTTCACGTATTAACGTTGAACCTATACCTAGAGGTCAAAGTGTTACATCTAGACTAGGGTTCACCATACCCAAGTGCTGAGGAACTCTACTCCATATCTAGGAAAAGGATAACAACAAAGATGAAAGAAAGAACCATGGTGGATGCTTGTCTTTCCTCCTTGTTGATGAGAATTTCCTTGAGAGGTAAGAATCTTCACTCCTCTAACTTGAAGTAAGCCCAAATCTTCTTCTTCTCTCCTTGTTGATCACTTTCTCTCTCTAGATTTTGAAGAAGACGAGCTTTCTCTCACTAGGGTTTCACCTTGGGGTTTTCTTCAGCTGGAACCCTAGAAGGGAATCCAAAAAATCAAAACCTAACCCAAGATCCAACCTCTCTCTCTCTCCCAGTTGCCTTCTATTTATACAGCCCGATAGTCACTTTCACAATCTGCACTTCACGGTACTGACATTGGACCACTGACCGTGATCTCGGACAAAAAAGCAGGTCACTGGCGTCATTTTTTTGCCCGACATCACAGAATCCTTGAGATTTTCACGGTCTGGTGACCGTGAACATCTTCAAGCCCGCGAGGTGCCAAAATCCTTCTATTACCCAAAGAACTTCACGCCCGTCATGCAATTGTCACGTTCGCCTTTGGACTTTTCTTCACTTTTTGGCGATTTTCGGCCCCCAATCATCCTCAAACTCGTCCTCAAACCGTCCACACGTGCTAGGACCTAAAATGTATAAAACAATAGCACAACCGAGCGTAAAATAGGTCAAGGGACGATGAAATGCAAAGCCAAACTATCAAGAAATGAGGGGTAAAATGTCTACAATTAGCCCCGAATCAGAAAGCATGCATTAGCTAGTTAAATATCTATAGCAAGATGCACGTGCACAGCTAGAGAGTGGCCTTAGTGAAAGGGATAGAGTGATGTTATAGATAAGTCATTGATGCATGATATGATTGAGCTTTAGTATGCATGATCGAGATTCACCTTATACAATAATGTATATTTACTTTTATTCATCTATAATTTGAAAACTCATAAACAATTACTTTTCCTCGCTTTCCTTTCCTTTGCTTGTTGAATGAAAATTCCTAAAACTTGCATTAGAAGACCTTGCGGAATACGACCCTAGGGTATCATAGGATTATAGCTCGATCTATGCACATAACAGTCGCAATGGAGCACTATGCTATCATGGCTCACATAAATAAATTATGGAAGAATGGAGTAGATCATCAACCAGTAAAGGTCATTCCAAATCACCAGATCTTGAAGCCACATTATCACACAAGCAAGAAGAGATAGCTCAGCAATTAAAATCCCTCCAACCTGAACTTGCTTCACTTACTCAAGAGAACAAAAGCAGTAAGAGGAAGCTTGATGTGGAATGTTATGCTATAAAATACCAGCCCATTCATGAGAAAATTCAGAGAATGAAGCCAATTCCGAAGAGACCATAGAACTCCAGTCTCATACTCGAATCATCAAGAAGAGAATAAAGGATCTCAATGAGGGCTGACCAAGCAAAACATAATAAGATTGTGGAGAAGGAGCTTCAAGATAACATACAGTAGCTATTGCATGTCCAGGAGCGTCGATCTAAAGAGCTACTTGATAGAGTCAATGGTATGATCAACAAAACTTCTTTGAAAGCTATCACTCTGAGAAGTGGAAAGGAGACACCACCAAATCCTTCAGAAAATCCTCCCATCGAGAAAAGCATAATCCGACTAACCTGAATTGTAATCAACTCAAAACCAACTCACCTGAAACCCTACTAACCTGTAACTAGATTGAACCTGCCCAACCCCGATCGACAGTTTATTATTTCACTCTCTGTGGATTTCGCTCTATTTCTTATTCAAATGAACGACAACTTAATTTCTCTTTTATTTGCGTGCTTCTCTATATCATAGTCAGCAAATAGGGTACAAGTAAGCTATGTATAATATACGTACGAGTATTTTACTTTGTCTCTAAACTAATGATACGTTTAATAGTACGTCAATAGTTATAAAATATGTAAACTTAATTATTTTAATTAAACACGAATATTAAACTTGTTATATGGGTTTTATATGTGTTTAGTAAGGAAACTATCAAGTGAATAAGAAAAATGAAATGGCTTAACAATAATTGGGATACAAAAGTTTTGGATACGGTGACTTGCAAGTTACCGTGACTTGGACAAAATGGTCAACCTATTTGGACAAAACGGTCGACCTCATTCTGGAATGGTCGACCAGATGTACTATTCTCTATTTTGCTATGTTCAACAAACGGTCAACCTCTTCCACTAAAAGATTGTTCACTATACAAAAAATGATCTACCACTTCCATCAAGTGGTCTACCTCTTTCCCCAAGTGGTCCACCTCTTTCAATAACTGGTCCACCTGATGAACCATTGCTAGTGATATCAACAAATATAACTAGCGTCCAATAATAATAGATATGCTTGATAGTAAGAGATTTAAAATTAGTACAAAGGCTGCAAGCATAGATGACAAGTTTCTTGAGTGATTTTTCTCCTGCAAATTTGAAAAATGTTCTGCATATTTATTTCGTATATTTGACTTACTTTATAGAGATTTTCATCTTTTCTTCAAATTCTAAGTTCTCTTGTTTCTATCTTATAGTTGTCTTGTGATGGATCAATTTTGTTGCTATTGTTGTTATGAAGATGCTCAAAAAGTAGAGTATATTTGTTATACAATTGTGTCATTTTCAACGTCCATAAATCTCATATCATCGCTTTTGTTGATTTTTATTCCAGAAGAGTTAAAACAGAGTATTTCTTTTTGTCTTGGCCTATAATCTGCGTAGGGATTTGGTTGCCCACAAGTGATAGGATGTTGCGTTACTACAAAATAATTTTATATTGTTGGTCTCCTATTGTCCATTATTTTCCTAATGTAAGTATGAGGTAATTATGTCATCTGGTCGACCGTTCATCGAAAGCGGAGATCGTTTTCCGAAAGAGGTACGTAAATTATTTTACGGATCAGTAGACTGTTTTGGAAGAAGTTGTCTACCTCCTCCAACAAGTAGGTGTAAGTTGAAGGTAAGTGTGTCATAGGTCGACCCATTGCCAGAATGATAGATCGGTTGCCTCAAGTGGTAGACCGCATGGTGGAAGTGGGAAGCCACTTTCTTGTAAAGTGGTCCACCACTTGGTGGAATAGGTCGACCACTTAAAAGTAATTGTGTGATCAGGTCGATCCATTTTCAGAAGCGGTAGACCTATTGACTAAAGTGGTAGACCACTTGGTGGAAGAGGTCGACCATTTTCTTCGAAAGTGGTCGACCACATAATAAAAAAGGTCGACCGTTTTCTCCAAGTTACAGTGACTTGCAACTTACGGTGACTTGCAAGTTACGGTTACTTTGTCTCTAAACTAATGATACGTTTAATAATACGTCAATAGTTATAAAATATGTAAATTTAATTATTTTAATTAAACATAGATATTAAACGCGTTATATGTGTTTAGTAAGGTAACTTTCAAGTGAACAAGAAAAAAGAAATGACTTAACAGTAATTAGGATACAAAAAGTTTTAAACAAATAAAATAGTTACACCTTCTTTCATATATATATACTAGTTTGTGCCCGCCCGATGGGCGGCGAATGTCATTTGTTTGTAATTTTCACATGGTATAGGATTCCTACTTTTCATATTTATTTATTGTTTTTATCTATTATCTGTGTTTCATCTAATATGAGGGGCGCAACATTTAATTGAGGTTTTAATCATGATCAACAATTATGTCAAACAACGCTGTAACTTTATCATCGCTTGGAACATAGTATTCTTGACCATTTGATATTTGATTGACCAACAATTTTCAACTTCACAAGTTCAACATGGTTTAACCTAGCGTATGTCACCTTACCGTACTCCTATCAAGTTTTGCTATTTAGGCTATGAATTAATGAGGTTTGAGACATGATATTATACCATAGCCTCTAATGGGTGAACCTCATTATCTAATCTAAATCGTAAGATTCATTTAATGCAAAATAGTAACCAAATAATTTTATTTGTCAAAATATATTAAAGTACAACTAATAGGTGTGAATGAAAGTGTATATTACACTTCGTGCGTATGCTAGCCTTTGCCACCATTATATTAAAGCAAAATCAAACTATTATGTAGGGCTGGGAATCGGTGCAGTTGCGGTCAACCGAACCAAAATTTGTGGTTAACCGAAACCGATACGGAGCCATATATGCCAACCGCAGTCGCACCACAAATAGTTTGAAGTTAACCACTAACCACAAAGTGCGATTAACAATGATTTACCAATCTATGTATAATCCGCGGTGGTATACATGACATCTAATGTACTACCCAGGGAGTGTATGACTTGGAAAATTAATAAGTAAAAAGTATTGAATTAACCTAACCATACATGTGATTGAATCCTTGTATAACGAAGAATTAGAACATTATCTTATGAGTTGTGTTATCCGGCGAGTATAACTGGTTACTAAAAATAGTAATAGTAATATATGTATTAGGGTGTCACATTTTATATAAGTAAGGATTAAAATAATTATTTACATCTCAACCATTATATATATCCAATAGATTAGATTCATTTAGAAATCTTGCTTGATTTAGGTGTTATTAAAGTTGCACATTTGCAATCATGTAGGAAAAAGAACTTATGTCAAACAATAAAAAGAGAAAAGAAAGGAATTATAATTAAATTAGGAAAGAAGTAAACACAATGTGTTTTTATAATTGTGAATGGAAGAAAATTAAAAGAAGTATGAAAAATAAAAATAGAAATAAATTGGAATAACATAAAAGAAAAGATTATGATTTATTTTAATATGCGAGAAAGGTCAAATTCAATTCCTAAAGATGACAAAATGCATATTTGTATATGCACATTATTTTTCTTGTAACTTCTTTTTACCAATTGGTCACGAACATATTTAAGCTATATAATCATAATTCGATTTTGAGAAAGATACAAAAATATTTTGGTGACCATTGGTGATATTCTTAAACACATGAAATTGTCGTCTATCATTTTAACATATAACTGAAGTATGTTTATATATTTTATTATCTTAAAGTATAGGAACATGTCACATAAATAAGTTATTATGACTATGTTCGGACTTAGCTAATTATCATTGTTACTACATGATATTATCTCTAAATAATCTAGTAAACACACAAAAAATTGTTATATTTCTAGTACAACGTGATAAGAGTGTATAGTTAAGATATTTTTAGTAGCTCTTTTTTTTTCATTGAATTTAGTAGCTCTTTTCTAACAAATTGCAACAAAATTGTATTGGTTCACATATTTATAGTAGTTCGTACAAACAAAATGTTAAATTCTACGTATTCTAGAATACAAAATAAGGTTATTCTTTGCTTTTTTATTTTTCAATTTTAAAAGAAAATCACATGTCAAATTATGTAAAAGTTTAGATTTTGTATCGACTAATTTCATGCTTTTTTGGTTCTTTAATTATTTTTTAAAAACTATAAACAAATATCAAATATATTATAAACTAAAAATTAAACATAGGTTATTTGTAGTTGTTACTGATTTTCTATCATTGCTAAAAATAGAATACAAAATTTTATCTGTGATAGTTTTTATTTTGTAATGTATAGAAGTCAACCATTAAATAAAAATAGAATGTTATGTGTTGTACATTTTTTCTAACATGAGTATTAATCTTGTTGTGATTAATTGCATCAAAGAGATTTAATTCTATTGGCTAAAAACTTAATGATTATAGTTGAGCTCTTAGGTTGCATGATTAAATCTTAGTTTGGTGATTGATATACATATTTTGATATGATTAATTGCGGGAGTGGAAAAGTAGTAATCACTGTGGTTACTAAGGGTAAATTGGGTACGAAAAAATAAATTATATTAATTAATTTTAATAAATTACATTTTAGGTAGTTACAAAATCTATTAATTACAATTTTTTCTCTTTCTCTCACTTCCGTAATCTCCAGTCAGATCTCCTTTCCATATTTTTCTCAATCTTTCTGCAAAAGAAAAAACACAAAATCACTACCAATCCATTAGACAACCGGGTAAATGACACATTTGGTCACTGAGATTACTAAATCGTTTCATATTTAGTCACTAGAAAAATTTAATATCAATTTTGGTCACTCGAATTACTGACACAGGTCACATTTGGTCACTCTTCTGTAGTCTCTGTCCAACTCCGATCACTCGAATTATTGAAAAATGTCACATTTAGTCACTCGTATTACTGAAACATGTCACATTTAGTCACTCTCCCAAAAGTTTCCGTCCAACTACATTAATGGAGTTGGACGGAAATTGACGGGAGAGTGACTAAATTTGACCAGTTTCGGTAATTCGAGTGACCAAAATTGATATTAATTTTTTCTAGTGACTAAACATGACACAATTTAATAATCTCAGTGACCAAATATGTCATTTACCCTTAGACAACCACTACCATTTTGAAAAACATCAATACCATTGCAAAAATAAATATATACCATCACACGAAAATTACCAATATAAACAATCTATACCATTACAAAAGTCAAACAAATACCAAAACAACCAATACCACTACTACTGTGAAATCAAAACAATACCATTGCATAAATAAATCAATACAAACACTACCAAAACAAATACTAAGAAACTACCAAACCATAATGCAAACACTACCAAACCAAATGCAGATAACTACCAAAACATAATGCTCCAACTAACCAACACAAATGCAGGTAATTACCAAAGAAAATGCACGTAACCACCAAAGCATAATGCAAACAGTACCAAAATAAAATGCAAGGTAGCTACCAAAGCAAATCCTTTACCAATGCAAACACTACCATTCTAGATTACCTGCAGAAGCAAAGCTGAACGCTCCCTCCGGCAAACTGTATTTGAATATCTAATCGGGTTCTCGTTTCTGACCACGACCTCGATCGACGATCCATGTTCGGAACCCAGCGCCGCCGTTATTAACGTCGAGGGAAGATTCGGAAGTGGCGGGGGAATCGTCGTCGCCGGGGAGGTCCCAATCTGGGACGCGAGAGTCCATTGATGGTGCTGCAGCTTCCGGTGACGATTTGGGCTTCTTGCTATTTTTCGCCGTCGATTTGGGTCTGTTATAGTTTCAGCGGTGATGGGTGGGGAAAAGGAAAAAGGAAAAGGGAAGAGAAGAAGGAGAAGGGGAAAATGGATTTAGAAGGTTTAATGGATATGGGAGTTTGAATAAAAAGATGGTTGGAGGAGAGGACCGGTGATGCCAAACTTGCGGCGACTGGCGATTGAAGAGGAAGGGGAGGGATACAGTGGCTATTGTAGAGGAAGGAGAGGAATAAGGTTATTTAGGGTTTAAAGAGAATATATGTGAATCATATTTTAAGGATAGTAATCAGGTGAGGTTATTATTTTTGTTCCAAAATTATTCCTAATAAATCCTGATCGTAGGTTTAAAAATATTGAGAATAAAGGGTGGAGATATCGGTAGCCACGATGGTTACTTAAAAAATAGTAACCATCCTAACTCATCCCGATTAATGGGATTGCATCAAATATATCTTACTGGTTGAACACTTGAAATGATGATAGTTTAAATTTATAGGTCACATGTTTAAATCATCGTCATGATGATTGATATACATGTTTATTCAGTTTTATTTTAATGTAATTAATAACTTTTAAATATAAAAATGATAAAATGACATGGAAAATTGTGGAGCTTTCTTGCAAAAACTTTCTCTACAACGACCAAGATATATTAATTAACAATATCATAATAAATGCTTGTGACGAGAGATTTGAGAGGGATTTGGATTAAAATCTGTTGTTTAAAAACCCAGGAAATTTATATACAGGATTTGTACCAAATAACTCGTATGGAATTGGATGTGGGTTTTTAGGGAAAGAAGCAAAATTTCTGTTTTGTCCTCTCTTTGTTCATAGCATTCTTCGTTGTTCAAGCAAGTGAACCCAGATTTGGTGCTCGTCGCGTCCCTGTCGCAACCATCTTGGGCGAGAGAAAGAGCAATCCGCTCAATCTAGTTCTCTTTGTCCACTCTTGTTGTCTCCCAGTCGATTCGCCGCCATCAAATAGAAGAAAGGAGAGAAATGATTCAAGCTGGAAGGACGCGTCTCGTTGAAGAATATGGGATGGGAGGATGCGAATCGTCGGCGACATCAGTCATCGCCGGAAACGCACCATGTGAATCCCTCTCTACTCCTCCCGTCAACGTGTTCTTCCTCTATTCAAAAGTAGTCAAGAAATATGGAGATTGAGCCTAGAAATAACCCATCCCAAAGATTGGGAAGAAGAAAGCGTCACCAGTCATGAACTGCCGAGGCAGGGGAAGCCTAATGGGGATTTTTGGGTGGAGCGGATAGGGAAAGCCTTAGTGGGCAATTTTGGGTTCCCGAACTTCAATTGAGGGGTTTTTTTTTGGGAATGAAATATTGTAATGGATGGCGACGAAACCGGCAACATTTGGGGCGACTGTGGCGATGGAAGCAGCAACATCTAGGGCGATGGACGACGTTTAGTGGGGTTGGTGAGCTGTAGATCGAAGGAAGAATGAAAGGGTAACGATTGGAAAATAATAATATAAAACGAGAGATTTCGAAATAGCTGGTGTTTATAAGCTATTTTAAAAACCCACGTTTGAGGGTTTTTGAAATCCCAAAAATCTCTCATCGATTATGATTATGTCTTTTCCAAATAAGTGATTTTAACACAATCTCTCTTTAACTCCTCATCCAAACGAGAAATTGTGTTAAAATCTTTCATAGAAAATCCTCATCCAAACGGGGTCTTTTATTAAAAAAAAAGGGGCCTATTTTTAACTTTCTTTTGGTACTAATTCCGAATAAAGCTTTATAAAGCTTTATCCTTGTTCCACCACTCTATTTTCCATCGATTTCGACATTTCGTCTCCCCAGACGTTCCCCTCCAAACCCTATCGGTCTCCTTTTCTCCTGCCTCTTTCCGTCAGCGAAATCGACTACAGTCTGCAAAGAGGGTTATTCAATACAGCGAAGATTGGCGGCCATGTTTTTATCCCTTGCGTCTCAAAGTTCCTCACCCTTCTTTGCCATGTTAGTCGATAGATAAATCTTCAATACTCTTAGCTCCGTTGACAAGTTCGCTGCCCTCCTTGTTTGGATCCACCAGCTTATTTCAAGCAGAAGTATAAAATTCGCGCTCGGATAACAGTAAACTCGTGATTTCTTACTTCTCCGATAGTCGCTATTTGCCGCTCCAAAGCAGGAGCGTGGGTCTGACATGGCTGCTTGGGTAACCAAGGAAATATAGAAGCTTGCGAGGGTTTTTGTCAAAATCGGATATATGGCAGCACAAGGACAGGCGGTCATGGACCCTGCTGTGCTAGACGACATAATCAGAAGGTTGACGGAGGTCCGATCAGCCAGGCCGGGCAAGCAGGTCCAGCTATCCGAAGCTGAGATCAAGCAGCTTTGTGTCGCCTCCCGTGAGGTCTTCCTTCAGCAGCCCAATTTACTCGAGCTAGAAGCCCCCATCAAGATATGCGGTACGGTGATTCTTGGTTTTAGGTTCCTCTTTTGTATTTGTCATCTTGCCTGCACGTTGCCTGTATCAGAAGTTCGAGAGGTTTGTATGGACTTCTCTCTATTTTTTGCTTCTTGGGTTGTTTTAGTTCTTTGATTGTTGGTCGGGAGGAGAAGTGCGTTGGTCCTGCAATTGACTATTAGTGATTGTATCCTTTTGTTTCCATAAGCTATTCGCTGTAGTAAGAGCCATTGGGTTTAACGGTTGTGCATGAAGCTGGCTTTCTTGCTTCTGCGGGTTGATTGCTGAATTTATGAGGATGGATGTTAGTTGTTTTAATAGTACAGGGAGGAAACGTAGGCACTGTTGTATTGCTGACTAACTGTATGACTGAAATTGGAGAGTTCGGTAGACAATTGTTCCTCTGTCCATTGTCCTTCCATTGTCTTCTGTTCTTGAAATTTTAGCGCGACACTTGAAAGTGAATTCCACAGGGCATTTCACGTGCTCTAATTTGCAACTCTAGCAGTTAAACCAAGTATGCAACTAAGAGGCAATTGGGTAGCCTTTGTAGCTGTTACGACATGTTTGATGAATGTAGTATTTTGTATGTGTGAGGCAATCTTGAATCCTTGGGCTGACGTGTATGTCTGTGTCATTGATTGTATGTCTACATTCAACTATTTGGTTTCCTTTATTTACTGGAGATAACTTATGTGCCCATTTCTTTGTGTTCTTTTGTCTATCAACTATTTTATTATATGCATTATTTCCTGTGTGTGTTTCTGTGTTTTGTGAGTCTCTATTCAACTGTTGTTGTCATGCTTGATTTCCTGGTTTGACGTCTATGCACATTTTCTTTCTGGTGTTTAAGGTGATGTTCATGGGCAATACAGTGATTTATTGAGGCTTTTCGAGTATGGAGGTTTTCCACCTGAAGCCAACTATCTATTCTTAGGAGACTATGTTGATCGTGGCAAACAGAGCTTGGAGACTATATGCCTCTTGCTTGCCTACAAGATTAAGTACCCGGAGAACTTTTTCCTTCTAAGAGGGAATCACGAATGTGCTTCTATAAACCGCATTTATGGATTCTATGACGAGTGCAAGAGACGGTTCAATGTGAGGCTTTGGAAATCTTTCACTGACTCTTTTAATTGCCTTCCTGTTGCGGCTCTTGTAGACGACAAAATATTATGCATGCATGGTGGTCTTTCCCCTGATTTGACACATTTAGATCAAATCAGAAACTTGCCTCGCCCCACTGCTGTTCCAGACACAGGTTTACTGTGCGATTTGCTGTGGTCAGATCCTGGTAGAGATGTTAAAGGGTGGGGAATGAATGACAGAGGAGTTTCATATACCTTTGGCCCTGATAAGGTATCCGAATTCTTGAACAAGCATGATTTGGACCTTGTTTGCCGTGCACATCAGGTGATTGATTCACTTTCAGTGAGCTACTGGTATCTGGTTTTTGGGTAACCTTCTGATCCATTGTGGAGATTAAAATGAATTTTCTTTTGTCTAGGTTGTAGAGGATGGATATGAGTTCTTTGCTGATAGGCAACTTGTGACCGTATTCTCAGCTCCCAATTATTGCGGCGAATTCGATAATGCTGGTGCTATGATGTGTGTCGATGAGAACCTGATGTGCTCCTTTCAGATTTTGAAGCCTGCCGAGAAAAAAGCTAAGTTCATGATGTCAAACAAAATGTGAAGGGGCCAAGACTTGGAACACTTGGTCTTGAGTCTCATGGAGGTCAGCTATACACTCTTATCTATTCCCTTTGATTCGCCTAATTATTGTTCATAGTTCACCTGGTTTGTACGCGTCCTGATGGTCTTTCTTGCACTGGTATATGTGGTTTATCATTCTTATTCATACAAGTTGTGAGAGTTATCATTCCTGGTGCATTGATTTTCTTTTTTGTCATTGCTTCAATATAATCGGAAAACAGTAGAGTCTGAACAACTGTTGTACTTTTTCTAGATTTTTTTATAGATAAGGGTGACAACATAGATTGATTTATTTAATTTGGTGCCACTGAAGGGATTTGAACTTGAAACCTTTTAATTCAAAATTAGTGGTAATACTACTATAGTCCAAACCTTTGTTCGCCTGAACAACTGTTTTACTTATATTCTCTGCAATGTATACTATTATACAAAAAGATGTAATATTTGTTGTGTCCTTCCTTTCCCTCTCTCTCCGTTACTATATGTCTTAGCAGCCTGTTTTCGGATATCATCAGGTCAACAATGTGGAACATTGAAAAATCAGTCTAAAATCAACGGCTAAATTACACGTTTTTTGCGGTGCCACCAAATTTTTTGTCTTTCCTTATTAGTCACTCATTTTAACTATCATTCTAGTCATTGGACGTCAAATCCGTTCTTCCGTCTCACCCTCCATTCTGAACTGTCGAGCCTGAGATTTGTGGCGGAGAAGTCGGCCGCTATGGTCAAATTCGGTGTCAAAAACCTTGATAATGACATCCGAATCGTAATCGGATTCGGACAAGAGTCTTTTAGAGCCCGAGGAACTGAGGGGATTAGGTGATCTGGAGCCCCGACAGACAGTTGATTTCATTATCTTCCCAATTTCGCTTGGCGTACGCTAGATTGAACCACATTCACATGTGAATAGTTGTATGGATATGTCAATGAGTTGTTTGCTTCTTGGCATCAGATTGAATCTGGATGGTGTCGTGGTGGTAAAAAAGTTGCCATCAACACCCTAACCGAATTGCTTTATATAACCAATCTTTGTCTCGCTGTCATTCTGAGCGCAACTGACAGCTTGATGCAGGCTGGAGATACTTGATGGGGCCTGCTTTCTATTTCATGCTTCATTTGAACAGCTTTACTCATTATCCATGATAAATTGTCTGGTGATTTGTTCACCGCATGTTCTTCAGGAGCCGTTAAGGCGCCAGTGTTATTGTTTCATCCTAGGACTTGTTACTTGCTGTGCGCTCCGTAACCTTGCCTTATTTCTCAATACTTTGCAGGGTTGGTGAACCGTTGCAATTGAAATGACCAGATGAGCAGATGTTATACAACCTGTTTAGCTGCGTGGGACGCGAAGCTAAGGAGGGAAGCGAGGAACAGTTCTGCATTTTCAAATATCTTTTTATCTCGTGTCTCCTTTTAGACTCTCTTGTGTTTCTGACTGGCAGTGACATTACCCGACAATGCATTCGCACGCATCTCTCCGGGCTGGCTGATTGAAATCAATTTTTTTTTTTTTTTTTGGTTTTGCTGGAGGGGTTGTTTCCAGCCGCCTGGCCAGACCACCAACCTTGGAAGTTGGCGGAATTGGAATTGGCTATGTTTCTTCTATATGTTTGTGTGTCTTGTGTTGTGTCTATGTCCTCAAGTATGGTTGCCACGGGCGGCTATTGGTAAAGATTTTTCTGTCAAAAACATCTGTTTGGGTGAGCCAGCACAATACTATTTTGCCAGCAGGTCCTAACTTTCCTTCAATTGCCACTAAAGAATTGAATACTTGGCTGTCGGTCATCATAATCATAAGCAAAGAGGCTCTTCATGCCTCACATCCGTTATCCATAATCCTAATCATCCTCCATAATTACATCATATCGTCAATCACATAACTACACTTTATTACATTATCATTTCATATTAGCTCCTTGTATTTTCATACATGATCATCCATCACACATACTTCAATTATGTTCATATCATTACGCCCATAAGCGTCATTACTTTATCACATCCATGTATTTACGTCCTTAACCTCTACCACTGTACCACATCAACAACATACATTAACATAAACACATGATCAATCACTTTAGCCATTCAAGTGGCCATTCACATTTGGCATACAATCATCATCACATTCATAACATAACTATCATATCATAGCCCTTCAATTCATATCACATCAATACTCATTCATTCGATATTCATGCTTCCTACCCGGGTCGCTTCATGACCCGAATAACTCAATATTATTATATGGACTTGGGTCGCTTCATGATCCAAATACCGAGTTTGCGTTGATGTAAATTTAGGGTTAGAATCTACTTACCCTTATGGTCGCTAATCCACAAGTCCTTTTTCCTTTGAGGACTCCCTAGCTTGCTCTTTCCCTTTAATCAACCATGTCACTCACATTTAATCATCTAAAGCAAGCATGTAACCATAAAATTGCATATAAGGGCCAAGGTGGGCGAGTAGTGGGTCAAAACATGCATTTCCTCGCCCTTAGGACAATCCCCTATCACCCCTTATTGATTCCCGGTCGGGGGTTTGTCCTCCCTTGTTGGGGGTCCCTCTGGAGCCATTCCCCGATAACCACCCCCCCCCTCCCAAATGATCCCCTCTCGGGGATCTCAAACGGTGCCAGGGAATTTTACCATGTTCACTATTTTGATCATATCTCGCTACATTTGTATACTTGTTTTTTATGCTTCTACATTTATTACAACTTCAACACGACATGATCATTATTTTACAACGCTGCGTAAAACTTTCGCACATTTAAGTTGTGTTTGAATTGAAATTTGATTTCGCCGATGGTAAGATAGCCTAGTTGGTAAAAGGGCTGGGTTTCGGGTTTGGGATGTGACAAGGTCCTAGGTTCGAATCCCAGTACCACCTTGATGGTTAGTATGCAGGTACCCCCAGGTTTAGTAGGCCCCGTTGTCACTCATGTGGCATGTGGGGTTGCTGAGGTTCCTAGGTTATCAAAAGAATTGAAATTTACGAACAATGGATTGGTCTAGTGGTAATAACATTAGCATTGAACCCTAAGGTCTAAGGTTCGAATCCTTTCAGTAGTACCTAATTACAAAAAATAACCTATATCACCCTTATCTAAAAAAAAAGAATTGAAATTTGATTTCAAAATGAGGGTTAAACTAGATAATATTAAGTCATACGATTGCAGTAACTCAATCATCTAAAAGAATGCACTTTGACAATTTTTTAAACTTTAGTACTTCTACCAAAAAACCTTTTATAAGTACATATATAAATATGAGGTAGAAACTAATTGTCTAAAAATTGCGAACAATGTTTGAGATTGGTGTGATAAATAAAGTGTAAGTTGTAAAGAGTGAAGAGTAAGTAGCACAATGCGCTGATCCGAACAACCTGCAATCCGATATTCACAACTCGCTTGACCAGAAACCCGATCAACTCGTAACCGGATGGACCCGCAACACGATGAACCCACAACCCGACTGATTCGTAAAAGGATGAACTCTTAAACAAACTAACCACAATCTGATTGAACCCGACTAACTCACAACCTGATCAACCCGAAACCTAACTGACCCATAACCCAATTGAACCCAACCCAAACCCGTTCGATACCCAACTCTAACTTTTCCAAGTCTACACTAGGGGTGGGCGTTCGGTCGGTTCGGTTCAAACCGAACCGAACCAGGACATCCCGAATTTCCGAAGTACCCAGCACCCCAACCGAATTCGAACCGAGCTATAATTCGGTTCGGTTTGGCCGAACCGAATTATAGCTCGGTTCGGTTCGGTTCGACTGCCCAAAACCGAAATGCTCACCTTATCTCAAACGAGCCCCTTCTCCCTCTCTACCCTATCTTTTCACTTCTCCCTGACTCTCTCTCTTCCGCCCTCTCTCTCTCTTTCGCCTTCTCACTTCTCCCTGACTCCTCCGATCTTCCACCCTCTCTCTCCCTCCAACCAACTAACACGGCGGCGACCGGCGATGGCGAGCACAACGCAGCTGAATCCTCTGATCTTCCCCCCTCTCTCTCCCTCCAACCAATTAACGAGCTGGCGGCGACCGACGACGGCGAGCACAACGCAGCTGCCGCGACAGCGTCGGTAGAGATCTCCGCCTCCAGTCGAAGGACGGCGGCCTGAAGCGATTGACGGCGGCGATGGTGATAACTTCAATGACGATGGTAGAGATCTCCGCCTCCAATCCCACTGACGTGCGACGACGACGAGCTGGGTACGCTCACTATAGAAGATTAAATCTGAGAGCGCAGATGAGGGAAATAGGATCTAGAATCGGGTAAACCATTTTCGACATGCATGTAGGTTTCTCGATTGATTTTCGATACTGATTGGATGCATGTGTATTTTTAAGTTTGGATTTGGGTTTCTGGTCTCAGGAGGAGAATAGAGCGGAGAGAGAGAAAGGGTCTCGAACTTCAGTGGTCGGCGAGGAGAAAAGAATAGAGATCAAGGGTGATTCTGTGGCGTCTCTCAACCAGGAGGGTTCGGCGGCACCTTTGACTGATCCTTGATGGGCAGCGGTGGAGGAGGCGGTCAGGCGGCGACTAGGGATGAATTTTACTTAGGGTTAGGTTAGCACCAGCAGAAGACATGGAGTGGTGGGCTGTAAGAAATTTAATTTTGGGCTATGTTTGGTTTAAGTTGTTAGAGGTTGGGCTTTGTGAGAGGCCTCAGTAGTCAAGTTGGGCTGTAGGATTGTGGGTTTAAGTTTCAGATCGGTTTCTCGGTTCGGCTAATCGGAATTCGGGTTCGGTTTGCGACCACTGGTTTCCGAACTATGACCTTTTGACTTCCGAATTCCGAACCGAAAAGTAATATTTCGGTTTCGGTTCGGTATAGTTCGGTTTCGGGTCGGTTCGGTTCGGGTTTACCGAACCGCATGCCCACCCCTAGTCTACACTGATATGACAAGCATGCTCCAAATTAAAAAAAAAAATTTAAAAGAATTGTTTTTAAAGATAAACCCCCTTCATAGAATATCACGCTACGCAATCTACGGGAACTCCGCGAAAAAAAGACATGGAGACGTTTCAAATGCCACCACGGTCGGCCAATGCGGTATCGCCACGTTACCTGACTACTGACTTTGTTGTAATTTTCTTCTCGTTTCTTCCTCTTTCTTCGGAGGAGAGGGAACGAAAAAGGCTTTTCCCTCTCTATCTCCTTCTTGTGTTGAAAATTTTGGCGGGCAATCGTGGAGGAATTCAAATCAAAATCAAAACCCTAGCGGAACCCTCACCAAATTTCCCATTTCTCTTTCCTTCCCCCCTTTCCCTCTGTCACTCTCTCTCCGCGGGAAGTTTCACTGGCTGCTCCAGGTGAGTTCATCTCTATGTTTCCTACGATCCGAGCGCTCAGTGGGAATTACTAGGGTGAATGATTTCTTCGGAGCTAATCCTTTGGTATTTGACTGAATTGAAGTTTGTTTACCTCACAGGACTGACTGGAGGCTGGAGGGTGGTTCATGTCTCCTGATTTCTTGAATTCGTCGAGGAAGGTTAAGACTTACGCTCGTTTTCTTTCAATTCGATTTCTTTCTTGATGTCGCGGACTCTGTTCCTACCCTTCATTTGCTGGCCTGTGATGGATTGAAGGAAGTAGTTGAAATTTTGTGGCTTCAGGTATCGGTTATATGTATGGTCAAGTTGTTTGGTTCCGTTGTTTATTGAAAAAAGAGGGACAATCCTGCTGGTGAGGAAAATAGGTTGCAAGAGGAGCCATGGGGAAAGTTTCTCCTAAGGATGGGGACTTTGACACTCCTAGACGACGAAGGCGGTTGCGGAGTTCAAGTAGCAGGTACCTGAAACCTGGCGCTCTTGCTCAGCTGCGATACAGCAAAGCGTCGGTGACAAAGTCATGTACCGATCTCGGAAGAAAGAGGGTTGCTGTGTTTGGCACCGAGAAGACAGATGTTCTTGACAATGTTGCTGTGGAAAATAAGGTGGATGCTCATGACAGTAGTCCATTGTTACTCTCCCCCGTGAATTTGTTCAAACAGAATCGCGCCGAGGGGACACCTAGGACGCCTCGTGTTGAAGATTGCGAATCTGAGTCGAGGCTGGAGTCTCTTCCCATGGATTTGCTGGTAAGGATGATCTCTGGCTGTGGGGAATATCGGTTTGTAGTTTTTCTATGAATCTGCTGCTCATCTCATTTGGAGGAGGTTTGGTCTGCTTGTATTGTTTGGCCAATGGAATTGATGAAACGAGTATAGTAACGCTGCTGTAGTAAAGCAAGGTTCAAGATTTAATCTGATCATTTGGGCATTATGACGCATGCGATTTGCTAAGATGAACTGATAAACCCATTTTGATTCATTCTCATTTCATGCTTCGCTGAACAACATTTTGTTGCCCTTTCATATCTTGTCTTAATTTTGTGTATCGACTTAGGCTCTTCTCCTTATATGTCAGGTTAATGTCCTGTGCCACCTTCATCATGACCAGCTAAGGGCAGTTTTCCATGTTTCTCGGAAGATTCGGAAGGCTGTAAGCTCCTCTGCTCGCATTTCTGAGTTGGATTTTTGAAAGAACATAACAATGTAGTTGACTCTGCTTATAATCTGATGGCTGTAGGTCGTGATTGCCAGGCAATTTCATTTCAATTATACCACCCCAGATCGTTCCAGACAGGAGATGTTGCGAACAATGACACCGCTCCCTGCAGAGCACTATCCTTTTGTTGGGTAAGTCGGACTTCAACAATATTGTCAATAGCTGTATTCTATTTTTCTTTTTTTTCCCCCTTCACAAGCACTTACTTCCCATGTTTTGGGGTGGCCATTGGCAGGAAGGGAGATGGAAAGAGTGTCTTACTGCCAAGCCCCCATACTCCTAAAGCACCAAGACAAGGTCCCAGGCCACCTTCTCGCCTGAAAATCACAGAGATGAAGCAAATTGCAGCCGTGCTTTTCCAGGATTCTGCTTTCCCCCCAAGATGTGTGGTTCCTTCTGCTTTGTCCAAACCCATATGCAAGTCTTTGGCTTCTAATCGCGTTCTCTTCTATGAGGATGAGTTATGCCATGCTGTTGCTCAAAATAAGCTTCGATAGTAGTCCTGTCTTTTTCCAGAACTCGGGTTTCCTCCTTGTGTATAGTTTGCTCTCTCTAAGCTCTTCAGCTAGTTTTAGTCAGGAAAGGGAAGGTACCAATTTTGTGGTGGACTAAACCATTAGTTGGGGTAGCGATTGTTAGTTCATCATAGTTGCCTTAGGAATTGAACAGGAGTGTGCAATGCAATAATAGGGGTCTGAGGCTAGTTGGTAACTTTGTATATATTCTTATCTATACATATATATTTTGAGAAGGCAGCTGAGTTTTCAATGAACCAACTAGTGCTTGCTTTGGAAATTACTAGCGATTGTTGCAGTATATAATTTCTATTCAGGCCTTTTTTGGTGTATTCTATTTTTCCTTGTACTCGTTTGGTTTGTTCATCACAATCCAACTGTAACTTACTCATGGCACATTCTATGCAATTTGGTTATTCTGCTCACAAAGGGAGATAGGGTTCCACATCCCACCTATATATTTGGATAACTAGGATTTTTTTTTTTTTTAGAAGATAATGGATAAAAAGAAAGAGAGGAGCCAAATACTCTTTGAGGTTGTCTCACAATTTAATTGAGATTTAATGTCCACATACTTTTTTTTTTCTCCTTTTCTTTCTCCCTTGGTCTATGAGATGAGAATATTAGTTTAGATATTCCAAATAGTTTTTTTGGTGCGTTTAAATATTTGTTCGACGCTTACTAATACGTGTTCATTTGTGTGAAATATTTGTTGGTCTCAGATATAAGAATACTAGTTCGACACTTTTGAATATTTGTTCGACGCCTTTGAAGACTTTTTTGGCGCTTTTGAGTACTCGTTCAACGCCTATGAATACGTATTCATAGGTGTCAAACAAGTATTCAAAAGTCACAAAAAAGCATTCAAACGGGCAGAACTAGTATTCAAAAGCTTCCAACAAGTATCTCTAATACGAACAAATATTCATAACAAATGAACACATATTAATAGGCGCCGAGCAAGTATTCAAACACCGCCAAAGTATTCAAAGTTTTCGAACAAGTATTCTCATCTCTGAGACCAAAAGAAATGAAGAAAAGAAAAAATAAATAAAAGAGAAAGGTGATTGACACCATGGT
The DNA here is from genome assembly GCA_946122785.1 of Linum tenue. Classification (NCBI taxonomy): domain Eukaryota; kingdom Viridiplantae; phylum Streptophyta; class Magnoliopsida; order Malpighiales; family Linaceae; genus Linum; species Linum tenue. Next base: position 27,926,057 of record CAMGYJ010000003.1, read on the forward strand.
TGTCATGCCGGTCGCATGCCGGCCGTCGTCCGATTGAACTCAGTTCAACCGATGTTGGTCGAACTTGGGTCAACTGATGTCGGTCGAACCTGGGTCAACCGATGTCGGTTATGAAATATCAACAAGAACACCACCAGTTTGACTTGCATGATCAAATTAACACTTTTAAGTAACATGAAGTCATTTTAGTGAATTTAATTAATAAAAAAAATAATTTATAATATATTTTATGAATTTAAAAGTTAAATGTTGATGTTATTAGTTGGATTCAAGTATAAACTTTTACTTATTGACGTTAAATATTGTATTTAGAGGCTGATATTAATGACTTTTCACATTTTTTCACATTCTATTAACCCGGTATGAAATGGTACAAACCAGTTGTACCACCGGTATAATCATTCCACTTGCTAAATCGACAGAACGGTATATACCGGTTCGACAACCTTGATCGACACATTTCATGTCAATTATGTTGAGGAACCACCCTCTTAAAAGTTGTTTGGCTCCCCTTATTTTTTCTTACCCAAGCCCTTCCCAAAATAAAGAAATCATAGCCCTGCAAATTAGTTGGTGGAATGTGGAAGCCCATTTCACGTTATGAGTACCTGCTCACAGAATAGGTTGTGAGCAGGATAAGGAAATTGCACTGTATGAGTATATGCTTAACAGCTTAAGTGGTTGTGAGTCTTGTGAAGTCATAGAAGGAGTTGGAATAAATGGCTGAAAGTGAGTGGCTAGACAAGAGTTTGAGAAGAGGTTTTGGTTGACTTAGGGCTCGTTTGCTTTGTGGATTTGAAAAATATCAAGCAAACAACCCCTAAATGAGCCAAATGCAAACCAAGGATGTATTAAATGCTACTTGCGTTTTAAGCACAAAAATGGGTCACAAGTGTAGGGAAAGGAGCAAAACAAAGAGATCACAACAGAGATCATAACCGAGAAGAGGAGTCTCGAAGTCAACCAGGAGATCGCGACCTCTGGAGCAAAGATCGCTTCCGCGATATGGAGTGCCAACCGTGAACTTGAGGAAGCAGTTACCAAGGAATGGACAGACAGTTTCGATAGTTGACTCGCAGTCTCAATTGTCCAAGACCACGAAAAAAATCTTGATTGTGACTTACGAATAGCGACTGTGAAGTCAGGCCGCGAACTCCCGAGCTAGCTAGAGCAAAAATGTTGTGTTTCAAGATCGTGACGTCACACCCCATGTTCACACTCACGACCTCTTAGCTCGCAACCTCGAACTTGCTCGTCCTCATGAAGTCTATAAATAGGGGATCCCTTCTCCTTTGCAAAGAGAGGTGAAACACTTGAATACATTTCTAGTTCTAGAGAGAAGTTAGAGAGAGAAGCTAAAGGAAGGAGAAGAAGGAAGGGATTTTCCATCAATCCCCCATCTCTAGTTTTCTTTCCCATGCTTCTATGTATCTTCTTCCCTCTTTACAAGGTAGTTACTCAAGGTACTAGGAATATAATCCCCAAACCCTAGATTTAGGTTTTATTATGTAAAATGAATTTTGTTAGGGTTTGTGAATAAAATGAGTTTACCTAGTGTTTACATGCATTTATCTATGTTGATTATGCTTTGAACTTGTCTCTCCATATGCTTTTCATGATTGCCTAGTTAGGGTTTGCATGACATGGTTGTGAGTTTGAGAGGTTTGGCAAATTAATGTAGATGAATGATCTAGGGGCCTAATTGGTGGTCGAGGTGAGTGGTGACCATCACATTCTAGTTGGGATGCACATCTAGGTAATGCTAGCGCGATACGTGCGTGACCATCGACGTATCGAAATAGTGTGCAGATAGGTGCAACCTATTGAAAGGGAATAACTGTATCCCTAGTTCGTGAACATGATCAAGGTAACATTGGGTCAGCGGATCAGATTAAGATGGGGGCTAGTTGCATTACCATTGAGCTAGTCTCCAAATTAGTGAGCCCCGCACTTCGTTTCCCATAAACCGACAGAGTTATCCTTTTGCATGATAGGCCTAGTATCTTGGGGATTGGATGCCTTGAGTACTTGTTTTTTTATCTCTGCTGTCGTAGTCAGTTATTTCCATTTGTCCTCCAAACAAACACAAACCTGATCGAGTAGATAACGACCAAGTGAGAAGTAGCTCAATATATCAAGACTCATGGAATACGACCTTGATCAACCAGTATACTGACAATCCCATCTTGAGTTATACTTGACTCAAGATGGGATAGTTTAAGCCGTGAAAACAATTAATAACTCGCACGGAGTGGCGACCAAGTGTTAGTTTACAACACAAAGAAAATTCTGGTCTATTTAAGTAGTGCCTGAGATTCATTTGGGCTTCAAAATGAGGGCTAAGTTTGGTATATTAAGTCAGACAATTTCAACTGCAATAGCTCGATCATCTAAAGTAATACAAAATAAATTAGCAGTATGACAAGGTTTTAAAACTCTAATAGGTATTTCCACAAAAAATAATATAAGTACACATACATGATAGACATAAATTGTCTAAAAATTGTTAAATTTTTTTTTGAAATTACTTTAATAAATAAAGTGTAAGTTGTAAGGAGTAAAGATTAAGTAAAACACAATGCGCGAACCCGAAAAATCTGAAACCCGATCCATCCAAACCTACTTGATCTGTAACCCAATTAACCCACAACCCGTTGAACCCGTAACTCGAATGACCCTTAGCCCAACTGACTCGCAATTCGAGAAACCCGAGCACGACTAACCTGAACCCGAAACCCGACCAACCCTAACCCTATCGAACCTGCCCGATTCAACCTCTAGGTGTGGGCGGGTGAAGTATGAGGGGTGTATATAGTATAATCGGGGTACCATTAGGCGAATGCAATAATCAATAAGGAGCCAAAATGAAATAGTGAACAAGGCGAGGGTTTGGCCTTGGTACCGTATAGTTTACGTGTCTGACCGTCTGGTGAGGAACTCAGCTCTCTGGGGGTGGGGATTGGAGTAGTGCCCAACCTATGGCTATGGGCAAGAAGAGGAGTCCTTCCAACATCTCTTTTTCCGTTGATATGAGTAAAACCAAACTAATTTGAATATGGTAAAGAATACTGCACTATATGCACTCACTTTAGCAAATTATAACATACATCCAGCAAAAGAAGATTATTCTAGAAGGCTTCATAATCATCAAAATTATTAATAAGAGAGAAATTGGCACACGTCAGATTCAGATGGAGCTCGGCCAACGGCACCACGCAAAAGACAATTCAATGCGCCACTTTCTCGTCGCCGTATTGTTGTCTATAAAAAAGACTCGGCGTCCCTGAATGCAACCCCTAACCCTAAGAACTAAAATTGGCTGAGCAATACCATAACATACAGGGAGCAATGTCAAAAATTCCCCATTCAAACCAATGGTGCCACAACGAATAATTAGGCGGGAGGAATCAAAGGATAATAGTCCCAAAGAAAAAAATGAATTCTTTACAAAATTCCAATAATCTGATGCCACCATCTTCAGCCATAAAAACGTTTACTGCCTTATGTTTCTAATTTTCCTTTGATTTTTCATTTCATTTCCTTTCCGATTTTTCATATTTTTTTTAAAGAAATTGATGTTTTAGTTTTTTTGTTTTTTTTTTTGTGTTTGGTCTTTTCAAAAGCTGGAACCTTGTTTCCTAAACCACCATATATGTTCTAGAAGAAGACCTCGACGAGAAACCATGTTTCATCGCGATCAAGGCAAGACCACTACCCATCCATGTTGTTGAAACCCTCCCCTCGCTCCACACTTTTCGTCCAAAGCACCATCGATGTGCATCAGAACACATCCACGCTTCAATTCTTGGCAGAAGTGAAGTGATCCAGACCTTCATGGCTAGATGATGGCTGTGGTTGACTACTAAAATCACCTGACGAAGATCTACTTTGGAATGCCTTTGATTGAATATCAGCTTGACGTCTCGCGTTACTCTGGCCACTGACCTCCTCTAAGGACATGTTTTGCACGTTACCCGCAAGCATCTCTTGATTCGACTTCCCAAGGCCTTGAGGGCTAGGGCTAGGGGCACTTGGAAACTGAACAGATGGTGGCAATAACCACCTCATCCAGTCGTGTCTTCTTCTTACTTTGTCACCCTACCGTACAATGCAATCGGATCAATCAGTCATTTAGTAAAATTGTTATTCAGCGCATAAGAATGTCAATAAAGATGGAACCAAGAGATACCTGCACTTCTACCACAGTGGAAGACCTGAGCGCATCCAATATAAACTGTATGTTATCAGTCAAATGTGAAACCTGCACAAAAATATCCTCATAATGTATTATTATTAATATGGCCACTGGATAACTCTACTCTAAAGCTAGCCACAAGCGAACACAGTAAATGGACATTATTACAAGTATTTTCTAGAAGCGAAAACAGTCAACTCTCAAATACAAGATGATCTTCGCAGACCAGAAAATCGTGGCAAAGACATCAACAACATCAAAGGTATGCTTGCATACAATAAAGGCAAGCATATAATCTTCAACTATCCAATCATCATTTTTAATCCAAAAGAGAAACTTGGAACATCCGTGCCTTTCATATCTGTGTTTCTTTCTTTGTTCTAGGTTACATAGAATAATAACCAAAAATGGAAACTTCAGTTGTACTCTCACCAAGAGCATCAAACACAGCTCAAACAACCGGACTTTCCCAATACGAAATGAGTTCAAAACCATTCAGTTATGATTCATAAAAGACAACAAGCTGATATAAACACAATTTTAACTAAGATCACTTCGAACTGAGCCCTATTTCTATACAAAACCTACACTGAGGCCATATCCCCTCGAGACAAAAGTCCATCAATTTAGAAAAGAAATAACACGTTAACTTCAGGAAATTCATACCAGAGGACAAACAGAAGCAGCTAATAGACCACATACCAGTTCTTTCTGGAAACAATAACCAAGGATACTGGTCTAGCAGTAATGTCCAGTAATATCCAACATGAATGTGGAATTTTTGTTCGAAGCAGAATATGAATCAGCACTAAAGATATCACAGTTTATATGAACAACACACACAGATGATTTATGTAAAGATCCCCTTATAGCTGCAAAACTCAGTCTTTCAACAATTAGTAGTATGTGGAAATACATTGAGCACCAAATAAATCCAGAATCTGTATTCATCTAAAACAATGAAATACACATGAAGGCTTTACACATCATGCAACAAAATTGATACTAGAGCATTTTATGACAAAAAAAAAAAAAACAGCAATCAACATTGATCTTGTTAAAGTTAAAACATATGTAGCCCCACAAAAGCTCCGGACTTCAATGATGCATTATTCAAAGTTGTGTACCAGAAAAGTATTGAGCATTTACCGGCTTATAGACCAACTTTCTCCCATGTTCTAATATGAGCAATTGAAATGAAGTGGGAACGAGGGGAAAAGATACTGAAAATTAACTTCAAACATGGAACAATAAAGTATGAACTTGCCAGGCTTAAACTCACTTTGTTGAAGCCTGCAATTAATTTAATGGGTACCCAGCCCTCTTCATCCATATTCTGGCGCAAAAAGGTGTCCCGAATTAAATTTTCATTACTGCAATACACAAATAAGTTCATATCATTATCAGGCACTCAAAGTATACAGAAACACTTCATTCTCAAATGCTTAATGCAAAGTACACATGAAACGGGATACCTAAAATAGTAATCAATCTGAGCCACTATTTTAGAATGCAACTGAAAATCTGGAGCAGGGAAGAACATCGCATGAGGTTGTATTTGTCCTGGAACAAAAGGCACTCCTCTCAAAGTTTGTGGAGGTGGAGGACCAGTCATGTAATACAAAGGAGAAGCCAATTCTGTGAGAGCCAACAAAAGCAGTTAAAAGAGAGGAAGAAATAGAAGATTAAGTAATCAATGAGTATAACAATTACTAGCAAGCAAGAGAACCTGAGGTAGATACACAACATACCAGGGAAACCCATGGGAGCTCCAAAGGGCCGCACTGGAGCAGGTCCCATAAAAGGTGTAGACGCAGGAGGAGGTGGGTGCCTCACGAACCTCGGTGTGACCCTCTGTGGCTGCTGCACATGGCCATCCCTACCATTGAAACTCCTATTATGAGTATTCCAGTCCTGATTTCCGCGGTCTTGATCACGCCTACCTCCTCCATAACTATGATGATTGTAAGAGCCATCTGCACGAGAATGTGGGCCACCACCATTGCGGTTTCTGAATGAACTGCGTTGCTGCCCTGAATGCTGTTCATTACTACTGCGGGGCTGAGAACTTCTTGAGCCATGGTCCCTAGGAGAAGGGTTATTTGAGTGATGAACCTCCGCTACGTGTCCCTGTGACACTACCAAGGGCTGAGGATAGCTACCATCAGAAGAAGGAGCGCTGTTACGCGGTTTTATTGATCTTTGGCGCTGTGGAGTAGTATGGTTTGGAGTTGAGTTGGGAGTTGCATTATTATTGACTTGTCTCTGAGGAGACGAGGATGCAGGTACCCCTCCCTACACAATCAAGCAAAGAGCAATGATTCTAATAAGCCATAATGAAGCACCAAGATACGGGGAGACAACAAAGTAAACCACCATGTCCAATCCTATTGAGAAACGAATGGGAATTAATTCTCTTCTATCTACCTAGTTCGCCTATAGTAGGTGAAGATCACATAACTGAAGTGCAAGTACACAAGCATCCCAAATCAAATCAGCTTGTATTAGACTCGATTAATTTACCATCTATCAGTTGACAAAGCCAGAATGTAACCGTCAATCAGAATAAAAAAAGTGATGCGAAAAGAAAATTGTACCGAGACAGGCACCGCAGATGATGATCCATCGGGCGGGGACGATTTAGAGGAAACCCTAGCGGATTCAGATAAAGCAGGCCAGGAAACAGCTCCCATAACAGGTCCAATCTCTACAGCCCCATTAGACGGTACATTCCAAGCTGGTCTCTTACCAGCATTGCCATTACAGATCTCATCATCCGTATTTGAAGAGGACGAAGCGGAACCCAAGACTTGTTCCGACAGAGCGGTAGGGGAAGAAACAGCTGCCGGTGGAGACAAAGGAGCCACAGAGCTTGTTTCTGACTCCCCTCTAACGACGTGGCTCCACGCCGATGAAACAAACGCCGTCTTGCCGGCACGGCGAGATTGCAGATTATTAAGCTGCTGAGGTTGAGAGATATTATTGCCGCTATTCTCCATTAGCGCGCGTAACCAGAGAAACCCTCAGAGGGAGGAGTAGGGGAAGGAAACCGGAGGGAGAGGAAGAGAGTGTCAAAAAAGTGTCATATGGTGTGGAATTAACAGTGTATTTTCAGAGACTGGTTTTCTGATCGGCGTGATTCCAAAATAAAACAACCACAAGCACACCCAATCGAACCAGAAAATTAGGGTTCGGAGGTGCGATTGGCAAAATGCCGATACACGATTTAACAAAAAAAAAAAAAATATATATATATATAGATTCTCGTACGGGAGAGATCGATAGGAAACGGGAGGTAGAAGGAGAGGGCGGCGGATTTTTGCAGCTCTGCCCCTCTAAATTTTCTTTTTCCTTTCCCTGTTTTCCTTTTACCTCTATTTTCTCTCTCCTTCTCTACATGTTCTTTTAGCGACTCTTCCTCTTTGTCTTTAGTTAGCTCTAGGGTTTTGTTTTTGTCTTGATGTCTAAGGATGGAAATCAGTATTGTATTTATTCGACTTGTTCTAGTTTTTACCACGATTATTTGGTTGTTTAGTTTGTTTATCGTCGTTTTGAAGCTATCATATGTAGGATTTTTTGAATGTTTACTATGTTTCAGGCCACAACAAGTGACATCGGCGGAAAGACTGGAAGTCGGACGAAAGAGATCGAAAAGGGAGCAAAACGGAGAAAAGTGAATAGATCACGGTTTGGAGGGATTATCACGGGCTACAGACCGTGAAGATTACAAGGAGGTCGTGAAGCTCGTAGATTTCCACGAGGTTTCGCTTGTCTTGCCGGCAGTGCAAGGAATACGGTCTCAGACCGTGAAGTAAGTATGGAATCGTGAAGTGTGTTCATGAAGCAAAGCGTTTTACACTGAGATTACACTTCATGGGCGTGAAGTGAAATTGTGAAACGTGCACTCACAGGCTATATAAAGGAGAAGGAGCAGAATTTCAAAGAGGAGAGTTTAGAGTGAGATTGAGATTGAGTTTCTTGTTCCTTAACCTATAGAGAGAAAGCTACGAGGAAGGGAGAATTGATTGTGGATTTGACCTACCCAAACCATTTGGAGACTAGATTTCATCTCCAAGGATCAATCCAAACAACTAGGAAGACAAAGAATCAAGTTCCCATGAGTTTTTCCTCTTTTCTAGTTGTTGCTCTTTTTTCTAGCTATGAAATAGTTTTTTTCACTTGGATGATGTGAACTCTAGTATAGGTTGTTGTAGGTGATGTTTGTGAACTCTATATGATGATGAGCATGTTTAACTATATATTGATTGAGTATTTTTAGGCAAATTGAGTGTTCTTGATCAAAATTCTCAATTTTGGGGCAAATTGACCTAAGAGAGAGAAGATCTCCTTATGGGAATTTGAGTCACTATTTAGTCAAAGTAAAGAGCCATGAATTATGGTGATTGGTATCTTGACGTCGTTCCGTGTCAATTTCCGAGGGATTGGATTTGGTAATACTAGTCGTCTTTTACGGTAGTGTGGTACGCTCCTCCAATTAGACTGATTAGGCGGGGTTAAGATGCACTCAAATAGGGGGTCCTAACGGTATATAGAACTTGTCAATTGAACTAGAGTGTCACAATTTCATGTCAACACGAGACTAGAGGGAATATCATCCGAGAGGAGCCTTCTCCTCTTGAATTACTATCGTTTTAGTTGTTTGTTGTCTTAGTTTGATAGTTTTAAACAACGTTTCAATGGGTAGATAACGTGTGGTTTATTGAAGTAAGGATAGACGAACTGCCTGGATTGATAATTAAAAATATACTTGCCTTATACTACATCCCTCATAGGATTATACTTGGCCTATGGTAGGAGTGTGTAATAGGTCGCAAGTCAAGTATCGGTATCCTGATACTAAATACCAAAATCTCAAATACCGAATTACACACCAAAATCAATTTCCATCTCAATCCTTAAATATTTTGGTATCCCAATCTATATTATCGAATACAAATAAGTATATAAATTAGAGTTGGTAATCTGATATAGGGCAAATAGAGTAGGCAAAAAGGTATTGAGTTCGCAAAGAGCTAGGACATGGACAAGGAGAAGGGAGTAGATAATGACATCTCAAATTCTTTTTATTTTTAATCTTTAATTTGATGGAATGGAGGCTAAGAGATGACTAATAAGAGTGTATGCTTTTAGTGTTATGAAAATAACAAGAGTTTAAGTGAGAAACGAGAGTGACTTAAACTGGAAATCCAAAATCAGACTGGGTGAAGGCTTATGAGTTTTCTAAGAGTGAGCAATGACCAAAAGTTATGCGTTATATTTCATTAATTTTCAATTTTTGTTGTTTCTCGGTATTTCAGTATACCGATCTCAATCCTGAATATCGAATAACACTCCAAATTGAATTCCAATCCCTAAAAAATAAATTAGTATTTGGTGATACCAAACAATGATAAATTCGGTACGATATTCGATATTATCCCAAATACTAATATCAAACTTCCAGCCCTAGGACTGATGTCGTGTGTAGTTTTGGCAATTATTACCTTCAAAGCTTTTATCATGGGGTGGAATGGGATAGGGATGGAAATTGAACCTATACTTGTGGGTACTTAACTGAATATGATTCGTTTAAATTAGATAAAACTCCAATATCCAAGATTTGTGGTCTATTATGGATTATAATTGCTTTTGTAATTGACATTGGGTTAGGTGCAAGTTTTGCTAAAACTCGATCCATTTTTCATTTTACCCGACTCAAAAATTAAGACGATGTCGTTTTATATCTGTTTGAGCCACGTTATCCTCTTCACCGTCCGGACGCCTCCACCTGTCTGGCGCAAACCCACTGGTGCCGACCTACACACACAAAGAGGAGGGTGCCTTGGCCCGTGAATCCTCCGACGCCCAAGTTAGTTTCTGTGGGAGAGCAAAGTTCTCAAGTAGTACTTTGGGGAGAGAGAGTCCAACCTGCATAAATGCTATCAGCTGCCCCTATTTATACTCACCAAACCCGAGGTTGATCTCCGCCACGTCACCATCCTCATTTAATGCTCTGTGCCCCCTCTGTGAGACAGCTAACCGCCTTGTCAGGCTCCTGACACATGACAGGCATCCCACAGCTCTGCCAGGCTCCTGCAGGCAGTGGTCCACCAGTCAGTTGGCCGCCACCTGGCTTTTGGTGTTTTATTCTTAAGGTCCCTTCTCTTGTTTGGGCCCAAGGGCCACTAGAGAATATTGGCTCTTATCTTTTGGGCCTTTCCCCCCAACTCCTTCTTTGGGAGCCCAAGCTCCTAGCTTGCTGGGTAATACCCCCAACAATTGCCCCCCCAGTTAGGTGCTCGTGGCTTCGCCTTCGAGCGCCTGACTGAACCTCTAGCTGTAATTCGACCTTCTCTTAGTCATCTGGCGCTTGTCGCACGGCGCATGCATCGTGTTTTTACTTCCTTCTTGGTCCTACGGGGTGCGTTTGCCTCTCCCCTTCCGAGAGCGGGCGTCGCACCTTTGGTGGGGCTCCTTGCCGTATGCTCTTTCATGTGCTTCTGCGCCTCTTGCCAAATGGGGCGCCTTTTCTAACTACCCCTCCCCTTCGGGCGTCGGGTCCTCGCCTGTGCTCACTGTTTCGCGTGTTCTCTTTCCGCGGTCTTTTTTATAGGCGTCCTCTCACGGTGTCGTTCTTGACGTGTGTCCTTATCCCTTATGCCCCCCTCACCCACGCTTTGCTTGCTGGGGAAATTTGGAGAAAAGAAAATTCGAAATTCGAAGTTTGGGAGTTGAGAAATTTCCCCAAAAAGGAAAGGGTGGGGGAAGCTCAAGGGTCCGCCCGTGGTCTTGTGGCTCGCGAAAAGACCAAAAGGTGGGGGGAGCAGAAGGGTTCCTTCGGCATGACTGACACGTGTCATGCAGTGGGCAGATTTGGTGAGTCTTCGTTTTTCTTTAAATACCCCTCCCCCTTTGCGATGCTGTCACTTTCTTCCCTTTGACCTCTCTCTAGACTTTTGCTCTGACCTCTCTCTAGCTTCCGCTCTGACCTCTGTCCTCTTTCCTGTCAGTTCTTCGCTTCCGACACAGCGCTTTTGTCAAAAATGTCTTCTCCACAACAAGACAAGACCTCTGGCCCCGGCGCCTCGGGCGCAGGCGCCTCTGGCGATGGTGGTGAAACAAGGCGCCCAGTTCAACGTGGTAAGTGGACCTTTTCCCTTCGTCGATTTCGTTGAGTTTATTCTAGTCACCTAGGGTAGGGGCGTCACTTACCCCTTGTCCGCGTTGCGTCTGGGTCATTTGTTGGTTTAGAGCGGGCGCCTGCTTCCTCATCTGCTGGGCCATCAAGTTCCTCGGCGCCTGGCTTCTTGCCCGCCGATGGGTCGTACAAGATCACCTCGTGGGAGAAGTGTTTCCCTCCTGATCATCTGCCCATCGAGACGTCTCACTTATCGTTCGAGGTGGCCGGGCCAAAGCACACGTCAACAGTCACTTTGGACCGGGTTCATGAATTGGTGACCAGTCTCCAGCTTCCCAGAGATTGGTGGTATGCGCCTCCATCGCCTCTGTCCCGGGTAGGCGTCTGTGGCCCAAAGTGGATCGGGATTTATCAGGAATACTTCCGCTTCGGGCTACAGTTTCCCCTGGATTCGGTCATGGAGGGAATCCTGACGACCTGCGCCTGCCCCCTCGGGCGCCTATCTCCCTCGGTCATCACGGTTGTCATTCTGTTCAAGTTGAGGTGCCGGGAGCACAACGTGGAGCCCACATTCAACTTGTTCAGATATTTCTTCAAGATGGTGCCGCTCGACAATTGCTTGTCTCTCCAGAAACGAAAGAAGCGCCCCTATCATTTTGTGAAGAAATGTCCCAAGTTGAACCGAAGCTGGTTCAACGGTTTTTTCTTCGTGAAGGCCTATCGAGACTCCTTCTTTGCGAGTGGAGGCGCCTTTGTTAGGAAATGGGAGTTGGGTCAGGTCGAGGATTTTAACAAGCCGGTGGTTTTGACGGCGTCTGAAAAGGCAGGCGCCCCCTTAATTTGCGAGGGGGAACCCGTTGACTTACGCCCCGCCGAAAACCGCCCGCCTATTATTGAGGCGTATTATAATAATTGTGTGTAGGCGTCTAGGTGTTCTATTTCTTTGCTCCCTTGTTTGTGTGATGGACTAATTTATTTTTGTCATATGCAGGGGCGGACTACTCAAGCATTGCCAAGCTCATGAAGAGTAGGTTGGCGGCAGAGGCGGCCGCGGCGGCGCCTGCACAACAAGAGGCGCCCATCCAACAAGAAGCGCCTGCAACTCAGTCACGGGCGCCTGCAGCTGGCCCCAAGAAGCAGAAGAAGAGGGCGGTGAAGGGTGGCACCGCTCGGGCGCATACGGCGAGCGTGACCTCGTCCGCCCCGGAGGAAGGCGAGGGGGCGCCTAACTCCGACCCCGCGGAGAAGGAGGTCAACTCCGCGGAAGAAGAAGAAGAGGAGGAGCCTTTGCTCCGAAAGGGGAAAAGAGCTGGTTCCCCCTTAGCTTCGGCCAGCAAAAGGGCCGATAAGGGAAAAAGGAAGGTGGGCGTCGACGATGACGCCTGCGATGAGGTGGAGGTAGAGGAAGAGGCGGGGGAGGGCGCCCGTCTCCACCTCAACGAAGAGGGGCGCTACGTTGGCGCCGACGGGCGCCCGCCCATCTTCCGGCCACGGCGGGCCGAAGTGGGGCGTGTGAACATGAACTGCTCCCCCTTGGTCGCCGTCGACCGAGGGTGCGCCATGGGCTTGGCGATCGCGGCCGCCAAGTCATGGCAGGTGCCGTCCGAGGTGAACGGGGATCACCTCTTTGCTGAGTTGGCCCAAGTGGGCGCCAAGGTATGCACTTTCTTACTTGCGTTTTTTAGAAGTTAAGGGAATGGTTTGGTATTTTGTACAACTTGCTGAACTTTTTCTAATGGTTGCAGATCCTTCTTTTTGCTGAAAGAGGCGCCCGACGGCTCAATGAGACTAAACGAGAGGCGCTCGAGGCTTCCTCTTCAGCTTCTCAGCTGAAGTTGGACTTGGAGAACGCAACTGCACGCCGTGAGCAGTTTGCGAAAGAATGCGAGGACGCCCAGATGACGGCGACCCTGGAGGTGTCGCGGCTGCGGGGCGCCCTGGACGAGGAGCGCAGGAAGGTGGCCGACCTGCAAGCTGAGAAGGAGGCGTTGGCGCAGGAAGCCGGTGCCCAGGCCAGTGAGATTGACATCCTCAAGGAGGAGAAGGAGAGGCTGCATGACGCCCACAAGGAGACCGAGAAATCCTTGAAGAAAGCCCGGAAAGAAATTTCCGGATTGCGGCAATCTTTGGACAACTTCGAGGAGTCAGAGACTGGGAAGGCCATGTGCGCCAATGCCATTCTGACCGGCCTTGAGATCCTGCGGGTGAAGCTGCAGAAGGACCACCCCGACCTTACTTGGGATCTCTCGGAGATGGCTGAGTATGTGATCGGTGGGATGGAGACGCCTCGCGGGACAAGCGGGGCGCCCGAGCCATCTGCTCCTAACCCTCCTTCTCCAGGGGCGCCTAGTGCTGGGGACGCGAATTCGGGCGCTGATTAGATTAGCGGTCCTCGGGGTTTAACTTTCCTTTTTGTTTTTAACTTTCCTATCTTTTGTATATTTATAATATGATAACTTATGTTTCCTTGCCAATCGCCTTCAGTGCCAATTTGACTTTCCTTTTATTGCCAATTTGTGTTTTTGGGCGCGAAATGGGGCGCATTTCTCGTGAGGGCGCAATGTTAGGGCGCTTTTGCAAAAGGTGGGCGCGGAATGTGGCGCTTTATTGTACTCAGAGTTGCCGGGCGCTATTTTGGGGCGCTTTTGTGTCACACGAAATTTCTTAAACTGATCACAGCAAAATTAGGGCGCTATAGAAAGGGCGCTTTAGTAACAATACGGCGCTGTTTTTTCGGGCGCTTTGGTCACAACACAAACATACCTACATACTTGTCTTAACACAAAACAAACACTTTATTTCTCTCGCCTTTCTTAAATCGAGGCGTCGTCTTCAGATGTTGCGCCCGCCAAGTAAGATCGCAGGTTTTGCGCATTCCATGTTCTTTTCACCATACGGCCGTCAATATGTTCTAACTTGAACGTACTGGGTCCCACCATTTCCCGAACTCGGTATGGTCCCTTCCATTTTGGTGCCAGCTTCCCTTCGCGGGCGTCGGGGCGGAAGTCTTGTTTGAGGACGAGGGCGCCTTCTGTGATCCCATGGGCACGCATCTTTTTGTTATAGTACCGGGCCACCTGCCTCTTCATTTTTTCTAGGCGGATCGCCGCTACTTCCCTCACCTCATCCACCATGTCTAAGTCATTTGAGCGCGCCTCATCATTGCCATTTGGATCGTACTGGGCCACGCGGTAACTTGGTGTGTTGAGTTCCACCGGAATGACGGCATCGCTTCCGTAAGTGAGGGCGAAGGGTGTTTCTCCTGTTGCCGTTTTGTAGGTGGTACGATGCGCCCACAGCACACTTGGCAGTTCTTCTACCCATCTTCCCTTGGCGCCTGTCAATCTTGTGTGCAAGCCATGGAGAATGCTCTTGTTAGATGCCTCTGCTTGACCATTTGCTTGCGGGTAGGCGACCGAAGAGAAACGCAACACCACCCCATTGTCGTCACAAAACTCAATGAATTTTTTGCAATCGAACTGCTTCCCGTGATCTGTGACAATGGATTCAGGCAAGCCGAATCGGGTGAATATGTTCTTCTTGGTGAACTTGCGCACCTGGACCTCTGTGACCGTGGCCAAGGGTTCCGCTTCTATCCACTTGGAGAAGTAGTCAACTGCCACTATCAAGTATTTCATTTGACCGGGCGCCTTTGGGAAAGGGCCCAAAAGGTCCATGCCCCATTGGGCGAATGGCCAGGCTCCTACATTGCCTTGCATGGGTGCTGCCGGAATGTGGATGTCATTTGCATGGATTTGGCACTGGTGGCAGGCGCCTACGTGTGCTCTCGTGTCTCGCCTCATCGTCGGCCAATACAACCCCTGTCGCAGCAATGTTTTTTCAAAACTTCTGGCGCCCGCGTGCATTCCGCAGGTCCCACCATGCACCTCCTTGATTGCTTGTTTGCTCTCCTCTTCGTAGAGGCACCTCAAATAGGCTCTTGTGTGGGATCGTTTGTACAGTTGTCCTTCGATTATGGAGCATCTGGCCGCTTTGCGGCGTAGGCGCCAGGCTTCCTTCTGATCGTCGGGCACTGCTCCATGGGCTAGAAATGAGATGATGG
Organism: Linum tenue; assembly: GCA_946122785.1. NCBI lineage: Eukaryota > Viridiplantae > Streptophyta > Magnoliopsida > Malpighiales > Linaceae > Linum > Linum tenue. The sequence goes on from CAMGYJ010000003.1 coordinate 27,941,453, forward strand.
GTGCCATCCATCCGGAATTGGCGCCTCCGCCGGAAATGGTGGCGACCAGGTGTTCACAGGGCGCTTCAGAGGTGACAATGACCTTCCTCTCTTCCTCGAAGTCTATTGCCGTTGCCAGTTTGGATAAGGCGTCGGCATGGGCATTTTCTTCACGTGGGACATGTATGAAGGATATTTCTCCAAACCAAGCCCCCAACTCTCGCACCCTCCGCACGTACCCTTCTAGTGCTTCCTCCTTAACCTCAAAGAGCCCATTAAGCTGATTGATCACCAGGGCTGAGTCGGATCTGATCTGTACTTTGCGGGCGCCCAACTCCTTGACCATGCTCATGCCAGCAATCACTACTTCATATTCGGCGGCATTGTTCGTTTTCAGCTTTGCGAATCGCAAAGCGACTTCGTGCATTGCACCGCCTGGACTTATCATCACAATTCCCGCCCCTGCGCCCGTGCGACTGGCGGCTTCATCAACCTGCACTTGCCAACATTCGTTCGCGCTCCCTTCGGACTCTGCTACTCCTTCCGCGATGAAGTCGGCCAGGACTTGTGCTTTTATCGCCGATCGGGGCGCATATTTGATGTCAAATTCGCTCAGTTGCACCGCCCACTTGACCAGGCGCACAGCCACGTCCATTGACCCCAGCGTAGATTTCAGCGGCAGATTGGTGAGTATCATGATGGTGTGCGCCTGAAAGTATGGCCTTAGCTTGGTCACCGCCATTACAACTGCCAGCGCCGCCTTCTCAATGGGTGCGTATCGTCGTTCATGGGCCACCATGGTCCGACTTACATAGTACACCGGCTTCTCCTCGCCGGAGTTGGCTTCCCTTGCGACCAGCACTGCGCTTACCGATACGTCTGACACAGTGATATAAAGGTACAGTGTCTCTCCCGTCTTGGGCGCCGTCATAACCGTCGGGGCGGCCAGGAGCCGCTTCAGTTCTTCAAACGCTGTGTCGCATTCCGCCGTCCATTGGAAGCGTGTTCCCTTTTTGAGCGTCCAGAAGAACGGGGCTGCCTTGTCTGCAGACCGGGGGATAAAACGCCCCAAGGCCGCCAATCTTCCCGCCAAAGCTTGTACTTCCTTGGGCGCCTTTGGTGGTGCCAATTGGAGAACGGCGTTCACCTGCTTTGGATTGGCTTCGATGCCCCGTTTGGTAATCATGAATCCCAGGAATTTGCCCGCCTCAGCACCAAACACGCATTTTAACGGATTGAGGCGGAGATTGTGCGCCCGCATAGCTTGAAACGTTTCACGCAAGTCCTCCAGATGGTCCTCGCGTCTCCGGCTCTTGACTATCAAGTCATCCACGTAGGCTTCCACGTTTCGGCCGATTTGCTTACGGAAGACATTGTTGACCATCCTCTGATAAGTGGCGCCCGCGTTTTTGAGGCCAAATGCTATGACCCGATAGCAAAAATTTCCGAAAGGTGTCATGAAAGCTGTCTTGGGTCGATCTTCCTCCGCCATCGGAATCTGGTGGTACCCTGAGAACATGTCCACGAAACTCAACATCTCATGATATGCCGTGGCGTCTACCAGTAAGTCTATTCGGGGCATCGGATAGGCGTCCGTCGGGCACGCTCTGTTCAGGTTTGTGTAATCCACACACATTCTCCAATCTCCTGACGACTTTGGCACAAAGACCACGTTCGACAGCCAGGTGACATAGGACGTTTCTTTAACCAAGTTGGCGCCCATGAGCTTATCTACTTCGATCCTGAGTGCCGCCTCCTTTTCCGCCGACAAATTTCTTCGCTTTTCCTGCACAGGGCGCTTTCCTTCTTCTACCGCCAGTCGATGCACGGCCGTCTCAGGGGCGACGCCCGGCATTTCCAAGGCGCTCCAGGCGAAAAGCTCTGCGAACTCCCTCACGAGAGCGATGATGCGCTCCTTCACTTCATCAGGCGCTTCCGCTGATATCCTCACTTGTCTTTCCGGGCGTTCCAAATCTAGTGCCACCATACATTCTTTGTCGGCCGCTTCGGCTCGGGGCGCCTCTTCCGCCTAGATTTCCACCATATTGACTGTTTCGTTGCCCTTCCGCTTTCGTCCTGTTTCTTTTGCATAACGCGGGGCGCCCCTTCCCCGTGCCACGCCTACTCCTTGTGGCGCAATGAACTTCAACGTCTGATGGCAAGTGGAGGCCACGCCGTTAAACAAGGCCAGGAGGGGCCTTCCCAGAATCGCGTTGTATGGGGACGGGCAGTCCACTATTCCAAAATCGATGGCACGTGTCATCCTCTGCTCCCCATCCCCCAAGGTAACTGGTAGGCGCACACGCCCTATTACCTTGGCGGGCGCCCCTGAAAAGCCAACTAACACCGATTCTGAGGGCCTGATCAGTTCTGGTGATAGTTGCATGCGGACTACTGTGTCCTTGAATAGCACGTCCATTGAACTTCCTGTATCAACGAGCATTCTCCTGACCTGACACCCTGCCACCACACCTTGTATCTCCAGGGCGTCCATGGATGGGAGCATGCATGCTTCTTCGGGCGCCCTATTGAAACTGATGTTTATCGCTTCTTGGACTTCCGCCGACGCCGCCCTCAAGCGACGATTTGCCTCTATCTTCTCTCTCAAATCCACAGTTCCCGAAATAGCCTCAATAGTCAGGCGCACCCGTTCGGGCGCGTTTTCTTGGTCGAGGTCATATGGCGGTGGTGGCAGCCTTTCTATTGTTCTTTCTGCGCCAGCCACACAGGCCCGGTGCACTCTCTCTTCAGGCTTTTTGACGAACTCATTGAGCATCCCCCTGTCTGCCAAGCCTTGCAGCTCGGTCTTCAATTGGTAGCAGTCGGCCGTGTGGTGTCCCACCTCTCGGTGGAAGTCACAATATCGATCCAGATTCCGCTCATTGGGCTGCCCTCTCATGGGGCCCGGCCACCTGATATGGTACCCTTTCTCCTTGACATGCTGGAGTATGTTTTTCAGTGTGTCTGTATATTCGGCGAAGGGTCCCCTGGGTGCTGGACACCCGGTCTCCATTCTTCTGGGAGGAGGGGGGTTCGCGGGCGCATACCCCGGACCGCTTGCAAAGTGCGGCCTCCTTTCCGGCTCCGCCTCCTCTCCTTTCGCCTTTCGCCGGTCTGCTCTCCTGGCCGCCAACGTCTCTTCGAGCATGATTACCTTTTGCACCCGGTGGTCCAAGTCTTCAGTGCATACCACATCTCTCTTTGCTAGCGATCAGCACAACTCCTCGCTGGTGGTGCACTCGTTCAAACACACCCCCAACACTGATGGCTGTACATCCTTCACCGCCAGAGCCACAGACAACCATCTCTCGTAAAACTCCCTCAGCGCCTCTCCTTCTCTTTGCTTGATCTTGAATAGGGCGCCTATGGTTAGGGTGCGCCGCTTCCTGCTGGCGAACTTTGCGAGGAACATCTCCGCGAACTGTTCAAAACACTCAATGCGCCCTTCTTCGATTTGGTAATACCAATCAAGTACCACACCCGAGAAAGTCGACGGGAACACCTTGCACAGGGTGGCGTCTGTGCTGTTGTAGAGCTGCATCTTTGTGAAATAGCCGTGGAGGTGGTCCTCCGGATCGGTGACCCCATCATAGGTGGGGAGCGGGGGGATGTTGGTCCCTGCTGGCTCCGCTAGTATGTTGCGCGCCAACGGCTGTCTCACGGGTCCGTGGCGAGACAGGCGCCCCAAAATTCCTCCACTCCATCCTCCCGTCTCTAACCCTTCGTATTCGCGTGGGCGCCACGCACTGGGGCGCCTCTGATAACCCGACTCACTTTCCGTCTCCGCCACCCTTTCTCTTTTCTTCGTCGGACTAGGTGTCATTCCTCCACCTCTCTTTAGGGCATCAACCTCTTTCCGGAGCGCCTCAATTGCCCCATCTTAGTCCTCAATGATCCTGAACAGCTCTCTCTTCGTCACCGAGGCGCCTTCCGACCCTTGAAACATGCCATCACTCTCCTCCCTCTCATCCATCTCAGGCGTCAGCCCCCTTAGTCGTTCCGACTGGTTCTCCATGACCTCTTCCCTTTCCCTTCCATCACTCACCTCCATTTCCTCACTCATGATTTCAGGTTATATTCCCCTTCTTGGCGCGCCAATTGTTTGAGCCACGTTATCCTCTTCACCGTCCGGACGCCTCCACCTGTCTGGCGCAAACCCACTGGTGCCGACCTACACACACAAAGAGGAGGGCGCCTTGGCCCGTGAATCCTCCAACGCCCAAGTTAGTTTCTGTGGGAGAGCAAAGTTCTCAAGTAGTACTTTGGGGAGAGAGAGTCCAACCTGCATAAATGCTATCAGCTGCCCCTATTTATACTCACCAAACCCGAGGTTGATCTCCGCCACGTCACCATCCTCATTTAATGCTCTGTGCCCCCTCTGTGAGACAGCTAACCGCCTTGTCAGGCTCCTGACACATGACATGCATCCCACAGCTCTGCCAGGCTCCTGACACATGACAGGCGCCCGCAGGCAGTGGTCCACCAGTCAGTTGGCCGCCACCTGGCTTTTGGTGTTTTATTCTTAAGGTCCCTTCTCTTGTTTGGGCCCAAGGGCCACTAGAGAATATTGGCTCTTATCTTTTGGGCCTTGCCCCCCAACTCCTTCTTTGGGAGCCCAAGCTCCTAGCTTGCTGGGTAATACCCCCAACAATATCTAATCCTAATAATGAGGATAATTTATAGATGTTATTACTTGCTGATTTAAAAGCACTAGACCAACCCGGACAAGTGTTAGTGGCTCGACTTGGTAAAAAAATCATCAACCTAGGACAGACTGGTAGCACGACCCGTTCAATATAAAACTTCCAAAACTCTTGAAATTCATGTGTAGACACCACATTTTGTCCGGACAAGCATTCTACTCAAAATCCCAAAGGAAAAAAAAAGAGTTTTATTATTAGAATTATTTCACTGTACAACACAAGGATAATGACGCTGAACAAAGAAAGATTTCAAGCTCATTACAATCCCATTAAAAAAAAAGAGAGAGAAACTCATTACAACGAATCAGATTAGCCTATTTTGATTGAGACCTTTAATTGATGTCACTTTCTCTCCTGCCTCTGGGCCCAAACGAGATTAGCAACCTACAAAATAAAAACAGATCAGTTAGTAGAGGTCCAACGAAAGTTCAAGTACAAGCCCAAACTCAGATTCAAAGTCTGGCCCAAGGTTAAAGACAGGCTAATTCTAGCCCATAGTTCGGGCCCAGATGTGAAGAAACCAAATCGGGCCCAACTCGGCCCAACGAAGTCTATCCCAACCCAAGCCCAGACAACCTAAAATTGTGTGCCAAGCCTATCCTGAACAGACCTTGATCACTCAGAACCGACCAAGCAAGGTGGAGGCTATTGGGGCAGCCTCAAAATTCGACCTATCAGAAAGAAACACGACATTTCAAGTCTTAACAAAGACTAATGGCGAAACAACACGTGGCATGCGATTTAGCTATAAGTAGAGCTCTTCAGCTCTGGATTTGGGGGGACGAAGTGGACAATAAGAAAAAAGACACGACAGAAACATAAAATTGGAAGACTTTCTGGTTCTTTCCTTTTGTTTGGAGAAGTTCATTTCAATTCGGAGGTTTGCGAGATAGGAGCATAAAGCGGGGATTCTTAGAGTCAGAAATCCCAACAAGGTTAGTGTTCGTAATCTCGATCTTCGTTTTACTAACAATCCATCTGGTTTGCTGCTTATCTCTATCAACTTTATTTACTTAATTGAGCTCGTTTAAGTTCAAGCCATCGGTACAGTTTCTATTTAAGCAGTATACTACTACCGCAATCTGCATATATCCGATTTATTTCAATTGAGCACAGTTTATGCAGCAATAACTTGTACCCCTGTCTAAATCCGTTTGCTCTAGTTACCATCATTAGCCTAATCTTTTGGTAAAGATCATCTTAAACTTTAGTCAAATTTCAATTTCTTTTAAGAACATATAGCTTAAACCAACATACAGCTTTCAATCGCCAAGATTTCATACACAGAAACAAATATGATTTTCGTTTTAAAACCAAATCCAACAAAAACACCATAAACACACTAAAATTTCATATTTCAAACCCTTGCAAAATCACAAGCAGAGGCAGTGATTTACAATTACCGAAAAAGTGATTCTAGAACTTCTTAATTACTTTCCCAGGAATTATTTTTTTAGCAAATTCTAGCATATTAGGAGTTACTTCTAAAACCATCCACCAAACCACCAGGCATGAAAATATTCGAGATCATCATACACACATACAACATATTTCCAAACCGCAGATCTGTAAACCAAATCTAAACCGAAACACAATCCTTTCCTTTTTCTTAGATCAACCACCCCAATCATATTAACCCGAGTTTAGGACAACCTTACCCAGATCGGTCCATTTCCAAAAATTGCATCAAAACCAAAGTAGAGGTTAGAATAGATTAAAGAGGTAATAAACCGAAACAAAAATAAAATTCATACCTGCAATAGCCGTCGTCGAACCAACACCATTTTCGTCGTCGACGGAGTCTAGGTCCGTGGCCATCCGTTTTTCCTCCCGTAAAAAAACCCGAAGAAAACCCAAAAAAAAATTATATCAGAACCTCAAATCAACTAAAAAACCAGGAATCGGAACATGCAACTAGTGAAACTTACCTAGGATTCACTCACCATCGCCGCCATCGCCGAGGGATCCATCTTCTGGCTCCGCCGTGGCTTCTTCTCGGCCATCTTCGTCTGTCGGCGGTGGTGATTTATAGCTCTCTTATCTGTCAATCCAGATCCAAACCCCCCACCAAAAAAAAAAACATAAATAAAAAGCGATTAGAACCCTAAAACTCCTCAAAATCAACAAACAAAGCGAACGAAAATAACATGCATGCAAAATCCCCACCAGGATCGACATGCCTCCAATCGATTGAAGGTTATTCAGGTTGCCTTTCTTGTCGTCGTCTTGTCGCGGTCGTAGGCGGCTTGTGGTCAGCTTTCTGTTCTCGTTTCCTTGAGGCAAGGGCGAGAAACAGAGAGATCGAAAGGAGGGGATGGCGGCGGCATAGGAAGAGGATTATGTTTTTTTATTTTGTTGGGATGAAGTAGAAGAAACGAGAAGGAGAGAGTTGTAGAGGGCAGCGCCTCTCTTCTCTGGGGGTCGTTCTCTAGAAAGAAACCGAGAGAGAGAGAGAGAGTGAGAGAGAGGGAGGGAGAGAGCGGCGGCCATGGTGTCGTTTAGGGTTAGGAGTTAGCTTAGGGTTTCCAAAAAGATGAATTTATACCCCTTTCATTAAAATGACGATCTTGCCCCTAGAGTTTCTCATAAATCACCGTCCCTGCCACCGCGTTTTTGGGTAATTACAAAAATACCCTTCCCCCTTTTGCTGCACCAAAACGAGAAATAAAAATTCTCCGCCAGCGTGGTTCGAAAGGAGGGGATGGCGGCGGCATAGGAAGAGGATTATGTTTTTTTATTTTGTTGGGATGAAGTAGAAGAAACGAGAAGGAGAGAGTTGTAGAGGGCACCGCCTCTCTTCTCTGGGGGTCGTTCTCTAGAAAGAAACAGAGAGAGAGAGAGAGAGAGGGAGGGAGAGAGCGGCGGCCATGGGGTCGTTTAGGGTTAGGAGTTAGCTTAGGGTTTCCAAAAAGATGAATTTATACCCCTTTCATTAAAACGACGATCTTGCCCCTAGAGTTTCTCGTAAATCACCGCCCCTGCCACCGCGTTTTTGGGTAATTACAAAAATACCCTTCCCCCTTTTGCTGCACCAAAACGAGAAATAAAAAATTCTCCGCCAACGTGGTTCGAACCCGCGTCCTCGTGGGTGAAGACGCACCTATTAGTTAGCCAGCCAGTTGGGCTGCTGGCCCATCATTCATCATTTTAACCATCCCACTTATTTTTCTTTGTTTAAAGTTCTCAATACGAAATGTTGCGGATTAAGTTTATCTCGTTTCTTTTCTAATACATCAAAACCCCTCTTAATAACTGAAGTTATCATATTATCTTTTTATAATTTCACAATATTAACTTAAATTTTACTAACAATAAATTTTGATACGAAAACCACGATCAATGGAATGTGGTAAAAATTTTATTTAAAATTTCCAAACTCCTAACGAACTACGTGGACTTTGATCCCGTCTAACGGGTACGTAGGCAACCGATAAGGTTCAAGTCCAACTAACCAATGAATTCCATCTTTAAATTTTTACGTCAGTGGGCGTATAATTAAATTACAACTAATACAATAAAATCATTAAATGGTCCAGTGGAACCCCAAAAATAAAAAATCATTACTAAAATACACCCAACTCGCATAAAAACTTATCGACTTAAGTAGTACCGATTTAGGGCGTTGTAGGGTGTGATTTCACTTCCCCACACGTAACCGTACTCCCGAACTCATATCTCTTAATCGCAGACCATATCTCGGTTCCGACCCTAAGGGTAGAGCCGATTCAAAGAATGTTCGATCCACTCCAAGTAAGATCGATGGCGACTCCCAAAACAGCCGACGAGATCGGACCCCCGGAGGGACGGTTGCGACATCATGGACAACAAGACAAGAAGGTTTGCTTTGGCTCGAGACCGTTGCATGTTGTTAAAGTACAGTAGGGAGTCAATTCCTACATAAGCAACATGGAGCCATGGCAGTGCTCTACATCTCCCCTGGAACGAATGTCCAACTCACCATTTGTCTCCTCAATTCTCTATATTCCCAGGAATGAATGTCCAACTCACCATTTGTCTCCTCAATTCTCTGTATTCCCAGGAATAAATGTCCAACTCACCACTTGTTTGGGGAGGGTAGTTCGAGGAAATCTTCAGGTGTTGTAGCATAAGCATCGTTAGGTGGCTTATAGACGCGTACAACCATACACGTAAACTGCACGTCATTTCTTTGAAATCTCTCTTACTTTCATGTGACAACAAGTTCCCTTCGTGGAAATCCCTGGAGGTGAATTCCAACTCCCTCTATGTATTGATTGAAAGAGTCGTGTTGATGCCTTCCCAATAGTTTGGCATAAGAGAGATTTCAAGGAGTCACAATAGGATCCCACCATGGACAGACTCAGATTGATTATGGGACATCCTTTGCTTAACATCCGATTTCGTTATGGCAATTATGTGCTCCACATTTTCATTTCTCATTGTCATCATTGGCACATGAATATCGTTAATGAGTTGGATGTGACTAAGAAATGCCTCCCGAATAGGATATAGTAGTCTTTATCTCTATCCATGCTGAGTACTAAAAAATCGCGAAGGAAGAAAAAGGCCTTAATATTGACTTTGAAATCCTTGAATGGCGATTCTCACTTCCCAATGGGAGAGTGACTACTCAAGAAGTAGCCTGACTCGTTCTAACTACAACATCCCAATCGTCGGCCAAGTGAAACCGGCGACCGGGTGCAGCATAGGGCAAGCAAGCAATAAGAATTTATCATACCACATGGATCTAGGCTTACCCTACTTCAGGTTTAGGGTTCGTTATCTAGCCAACCTAGGATAGTGATTAATAAAACTAAGCTAACTAACCTAGACTAACCACTAACCTAGCTATTTACAAGGTTTGAAGCTCTCTTGGGTTAAATCCCCCTATTTCCGACCTTTGGATCGATGCTGAGTATCCTCCTAATTCAATAGACTCAAATACTCTACTGTTTGGAGAAGGACTCCCTCGGGAATGACCCATAACGGCGAATCGGTGGATGGGTAGGTACTCTATTCAACCTAGGGTTTCGTATATTGCGAGGAGACCAATTGAATCAACTCCCTCGGGATTATCCGGACAATATATGATAGGAGTGACCCAAAGACGCCAATAATGGGCTCTAATGGGATTTTCTCCCTCCTAGGTCAAAAGCTCAATGCATGAAAATGGAAACCCAACTCATGTCATTCATGAAAACATCCATAAATTAAGTAAAATCATCAATCAAACATGGAATTTGTCGCATACATCAACAACAAATCAAAATCTAGACCTAGGGTTCTTAAACCGAAGAGAAGGGGTGAGTTTCTAGAGAGAGAAGATAGATTTTACAAATTGGAGCTCAAGATCTTCTTCTTCTTCTTCTAGGCTTGCTTCCAAACTTGATCAATGCATTCAATTAAACTTCAAGATCACTCAAGAACTCTCTCTCTCTCTCTCTCTCTCTCTCTCTTTCTCTCTCTCTCTCTCTCAGGAATCCCCTTTGGTGTTTTGGGAACTCTAGAGAAAGAAACTATTTCCTCTCCCAAAAACCAGCTCTCCCTTTTCTTCCTTCTACTGTTGCCTTTTATACCCAGAGCGAAGGCTATTCACGGTCTGAGTTCACGGCCGTGAACTCAAAGCCTGGACTGTGATCTCAACCAGAAACGTGTCGTTTCACTACATCACTTATTGGTTGATTGTTCTGACCTTGGATTGAATTATAGTGTGCGGGTGGTAATATATTGCATTGTTTGACGGTTTTATATTTTGAATAACTTAGCACGATGAAGACAATATGCTCGAATTTGTCTATGATTCGGGTCCAAATGTACACATTTTACCCCTCATTTCTTGCCCGTTATGCTTGGATTGACTTGGCGCTAGTAACTTGTACAACCGCTCTGGAACCTGGCCAGGTCAAGGTCACTTTGGGCATTTTTCACTTTTTTGCGCTTTTCAACCTCCAATCGACCTGAAACTCGTCATCGACCTTCCCACAAGTACTAGGACCTGAAATGTAACAAAACAAACACAACCTAGCGTAAAATAGGTCGAGGGATAAAATGTGTACATTTGGACACGAATCATAGCCAAATTCGAGCATCTTGTCTTCATCGTGCTAAGTTATTCAAAATATAAAACCGTCAAACAATGCAATATATTACCACCCGCACACTATAGTTCAATCCAAGGTAAGAACAATCAACCAATGAAATAAGCATACAATCATTGTTACACCCCATCCTTTTCCTAAGGCAAAATTTCCATTATGCCCTTGGTAAAATTTGTCAAATTCCACCGTAATAGCGATGAGGACTCAAAATGTGAACTCTCGGTGCAAACTCTGTCGAGTTTCAACATAAAATGAGAAAGTTACGGATGTTAACTGAGTTTCGGATTAAACTCACCCGTAATTTTGAAATTCCCAAAATATCCCCAGGGAAAGTAGCCCTTATTGTTAAAGCATTTGCAACTTAAATCACCGTGTCTAGGCCACATATCAAGTTATTTATGCCCATTTTGTTCCTATTTGCAAAACATGCATTTTGGCATAGGTATTCATGATATGAAGGTTTTCATAGGGGAACCAACCCCACTTTATGGTATTTTATGCTTTCCCAAGTGTTTGTGATGAAATTCCAGGTCTTATATTAATTTGGGAGCGATCGGGAATCGATTGGAGTTCATCTGAGCATGATTGGGAAGCATAGGATCAAGAAGATGAGAAAAGGCATTGGTCATGGCCACAGGTCACTGCCCTTGACTAGGTCGTGACGATGATCGCGGCTTGTGATCGTGGCCACGAACCTCAGCAGGCGACCAAGAAGGAAACAAAGCATTTTCTCACCCGGATCGCGGGCATGGCATATATTGACCTCGATAAAAGATCGCACCCGGGACACAAATATCATGGTCGTGATCTCATGAAGCAGGCCGTGATCTTGAAACTTAAAGACGGGACAAAATGCATTGTTTCGGGTGGTTCAAAGATGTTCTAGGCTGGTCAGGGTCGGGTCAAGCCCTCGAGGCCGTGACCGACACCAGCTGCCTATAAAAACTCCCTTTTCTGCATCTTTGAAGGGATAGCCGCCCTAGAGTGAGAAAATTAGGGTTTTGGAGTGTTTTAGAGAGGGAAACGCATTGGGAGAGTTTCATTGAAGATCCGATCAACCCAAGGAGCAAGGAGAAAGTGCAAGCAAGGACAAGAAGCTTGATTCCATCACTCTCCTCTTCTAGTTTGTGTTTTCTTTCTCTCTAATGACTTGATTCTCTAATGGTTATTCAGGGAAGATGAACTCTAGTTTATAGGTTGAGTATGAATGAGTTTGTGAATGAATGTGTTTATCTAGTTGATTTTATTATTATTCTAGCTTTTTTGTGTTTGGGTAAGTCGTTGTAATCTTCTCTACTAGCCTACTTTACGCTTCTAAGCTGGGTTTGGAGTTTTAGAGTTAGACGGGTATGCACCATCAAGCAAATCGAGGTTAGATGTATGAATGGGGCCCTATAGTGGTCGAGGGGACCGAATCCATGCTATAGGTATCCTTCCTAGACAGAACCCGGGATAAAACCTCGGTGTGGACGGTGGATAGTGTCCATTGAAATGAGCCATGATCTTAGTGACCCAGATACGATAGCCTAGATCGAGGTGACTATATATATGGGTTTAGGGGAGACGTACTCGGAGGCGCGTGGATAACCACGAAAGTTCACGGAAAAGAGCTCACTCACCACATTCGACTAACCCTACTTGACAACCGTAGCTAGGAGGATTCAACCCTAGGAAACCATCTCATCCCTAATGTCCTCCCAACCACTTGGTTGGTTGTTTATTTTGCCTTAGGAAGGTTAAATTAGTTCAAACCTCTCACCAAACTTCCGATCCAATTAGATAGTAGTTCGTAACGCAGTAATAATAAACTTAGGGATCCCTTGAAATACGACCGAGCCACTTTACTACAACCTTAGCTAGGTTATACTTGGCTTAGTTAGGATTGAATAGAGAGTGCGCTTCGACTTTATAAATTTAAAACTCGATCGCGCACAAGCACGATCAATATAGCTTGCTATGGAGGAGAGGATTAATACCAAGACATAGTGTTACAAAATGGCTGGCTATGCATAATAGAATGATACAACAAGATAAACTTAATGAATGAGGGAGCAAGTTATAGGTTTGTGTCCTTTGTCTTGGAGGGTATGAGAGTGAAGACCATTTGTTTGTGAATATTCTTTTAGGCTCTTTATTCTTAAGTGTCGTTTGAGGAAACTCTGCCCTCTTGTTTTTTAGTGGACTTGAATTGTCTTGTAGCCTGTTGGTTCTTAGTTATATTGGAAAGAAAGCTGAAGCTCAGGTTCACAGATCGATAGGGCGTTTGGTGGTGAGCAATGTAGTCAAAATCGCGTTTTAAAGTTTAAAAACTTACGATTTTAGACTTCTAAGTTACCAAAACGCTTCTACGCAAAACCGGAGTTTTTATAACTAATGTAGTTAAAAACGCGCGTTAAAGCCTAAGAGCTTACGATTTTATGCTTTTAGGTCACCATAACACTTTTACGTAGAAACACACTTTTGAGTACATTGGCTGTGAGTCTTGTGTGGAGGGATTGGGAAAGATGTGCAAGACTTTATGGGCAAAACAAAAGACTGCTTACTCCCTTATATATCTAAGTTTGCATAAACAGAGTATGGTTAGATGTGCGCCTGCCAGTAATTGTTAGTTGAAGACAAATCTAAGCCAAGCTGGAGATGGAGTGGTGGTAATCTGTGCTTCTGTTTTGCTCTTTGGTATAGTGTTGGATCACTTCTACTATGCTTTAAAGTATTGATATTTTAAAGTACAATTTGAAGTTATACCATAACGTTAAAGGTACAAATTGAAGTTGTACCATAAAGGAATTTAACATTTACGTTATGGTACAACTTCAAGTTGTACTTAACAAGTACAACTTCAACTTGTACCAGAAAACGATTTAAAAAAAATATATAGGTACAATCTAAAGTTATACCATAATATTAAAATTACAATTTTATTATGTAAATATTGATATATGGATGACCAATGACCTACCACATTAGATGCTCACTTGGGAGTTACATGTAACCCCTATTCCTACATTATTATCTCTCATTCATATGCATTGATATAAGGATGTAGTGGTTACCAAAGTATGCCTATAAATAGAGCATATTATTGTATCAAAAGTGAAGAATGAATAAGAAAGCTCACTTCCACCTATCTTCTTTGTGTCTTTCCCTCTCTAATCTTCTCTTGTAGTTGTTTTATCACATTAGTTTCATAACACGTTATCAATACGAAGCTCTGCCAAAATTATCATTGCTCAAGCCTCAAAGACTCTCGACATAATCTAAGATATTGGAGTAAGATCACAATATGATCAAAGTATGTAAATCTTATATCCTTTTGACACGCTAAAACACAACACCTAACAATGGCCAAGTGTAACCACTGAAAGGGACTGCAGCATAGGCAAGTTTAATTATCAACCCGGGGTCTAGATCTACTGCTTACTCCGTGATTCTCTATTATCTAGCAAACTAAGTCGAGTGTTTGTTGTTTAAAAGCAAAAGCAGTAAGAAAGCAGGAAATGGTTCGGTTTTCAAAAGCAGTTAAGAGTCACTCGGGATTGAGTCCCCCTAGCCCCTTAGTTAGGTTCAATTGCAATTCCCTGGGTTGATTTACTGTTGATTAGACTGCGGAAGATCCGACAGTAGCTTGGAATCTCTTAAGCTGACCAAGCCCTCTCAGTCTAACTACCCGGCAGACGACTAGTCTTCACCGGGATAGAAAGCTGAGGCTATGAACACAGAACTCCACTACTGGCGTTAAGAACACCAGTACAAAGCAGTAAACTGGCTAACTCTCGTATAGCCAATCTCCTACTATCGAACGAAGAAGCTCTAACAACCTAATCAGATTCTATCTATCTCAGGTTGAAGCAGAAATTGAAACAAGCTGATCAGACTCAAATCAATTCATGAAACATGCGTCATTCGATTAAAATCAAACAATAATATCATCCCAAGTCATTACAATCAAAACCCTAACATCAGGAACTAGGGTTCTTCATACCCAAGTGAGAGAGAGGTTCTACTCCATAGAGAGAGAAAGAAAAACAGAAATCAGAGTAGTCATACTCATAAAGATGAGGAAAATCTGCTCTGGGATGTCAATCTTCACTCCTAGGAACGCAATCCGGGCTTCAATGATGAGAAATCCACTCCAAGATAGCTCCTAGGGTTTGTTCTTCGCTTTTTCTCTCTCTAAAACTCTGTTTTTGCCCAGAAAATCCGATTCCCTCTCTTTGGCTCGAATCTGCCTTCAAAAGGGCATCATTGGCAAAACACGGTCGAGGGCACGGCCGTGTTCTGCCTCAGCCCGCCCGTGTTTTGCCTCAGCCTTAAAAGCACGGCCACGGGCAGCTCGAGAACACGGTCGTGCTCAGCCTGAAACACGGCCGTGTTTCTCCTTTAGCCCGCCCGTGTTTTTTGAGTTGTTCACGCCTCCTTTGGAAGCCTCGGCATAAAAAGCACGGTCACAGGAACACGGCCGTGTTCTGAGGGCCTCCTGCCCGTGTTTTGGCCTGGCTCGTCCAAACGACCTCCAAACGATCCGAAACTCGTGCTTGGCCTTCCCTTTGACGCCTAGGACCTGAAATAGGACAAAGTAGCGCAACCCGGCGTAAAATAGGCCAAAACACACAACCATGCTCCGCAAATGGATAAGAAATAGGGGTATAAAATCATGTAAATATATCGTTATCAAACTCCCCCACACTTAACCGTTTGCTTGTCCCTAAGCAAACCAAGTCAGACACCAGGTAAGCTTGAGACATTACAATCAAGCAGGCTCAAGGGCAAATCGTATCAGCACGAAACACGTGGATCATACTGGCTTTCGATCATCAACACATGGCAACTCGAACGACAACCTAGACAACCATCACAGATGACATTCGAATGCAATAGAGTCGAGCAAAGGAAAAGTTCTTTCATGTTCACCAACCAACATAGACTTGACTCAATCACTTGTTCAAAACAGTCACATCATGCACAAAGCTCAAGATATCAGAATTAAGACCGAGCAATCTAGGTCCTCACCGGGGTAAAGAGTATAGAGAAAATGAAGAAATGAATCGCTCACTCTCGACCAGTGGGGTCAGGACAATATGATGCGAAAAATGCGCATGCTTCTTCTCTCAATTCCTAACGTCTCTTCACCATGAATGCAGCCTCTAAATGCTAGAGTTCACATAAGGGGGTGTCACCACTAACTAATCCGGAGGGCTTAGACACAGGTTCAAATGACTGGCTAGGGTCTTGGACATGGGGAACAGGCCTTTTAGGTGGTGGCAGTTATAGCACAAGGTTCCACAATTCCAAACCCAACAAAACCACAATCAAGCAAACCAGTAACTTTCGTCCTACTATTCTGCATTAATCAAATTCTTTAGAGCACAAGAGCGAAGGAGGTTATACAAATGCTAGCATTTCCAGGCCAGACTGCTCAGAAACACTACTTAATGGGCACTATTCCAGATTTTTGGTGGTGGCTCTCTTTTGCTTCCATTTTTTCTTTGTTTTTCTTTATTTATTTTTTTTTCTTAAGAGAACCACCACCTCTGCACATTTTCAAACACACGCCCAAATTTTAAGCACCACCTCCAACCCTCACATTAAAATTAGCAGAACAGCAGACAGCATGCAAAAACCACTCTGTGGAACCTTCTAAAAGATGCAAAGGGTGATTTTTCATTTCAGACCGAAAGAAAGGATAACACACGGCTCAAAGGGGCTGACTAGGGGATATGACACATCAGGACAGTCAGTTTGGTCGTGGGCTAATCCTATGCCTCCATCATCTTAGCTAGTGACAACGTGAATGCTACATTTCATGGAAGAGGGAACTATCGCACAAGAAAGAAACGAGCAGGCTCAAATCTCACATGGCTACCTAAATGCTCTATCTCACATTCTGATTCCCTGAACTAGATGCATAAATGACTGTCAAAAGCAAGTGATCAAATACAAGTCGCAGTTGGTAAGCAAACAGTCGAAAACTGAACCCCTACACAACTCTACTACACATCTCAGTCATCGTAATAGGCTATCTTAGTCACACTCAAGTTGTCATGCATCGAGTCAAAAGCCATTCAATTCTCTAATCACATCCACAATGCCAATACGATCAAATATCAAGCAAACAGCCGTGCTTGGAGCCCTCAAATCTCAAGATTTGGACAGTGGACTAGGCTCCAAGCACCCATACACCCGTTCCAAATAATACAAAGAACCCCCCCACACTTAAATGCGACAATGTCCTCAATGGAGCAGAGGGAAGGGGAACGATGTTACCGTGAAACCAGGAACGGAGATCCAAAGGCAGATCGGACAATAGTAGAGGACTGGGAGTGGACCCAGTCCGCGGCACAAAGCTAGAGTCACACAAAAGACACACTGGGTGATAGAACCGAAGTTCCGAGTCTACAATCCAAAATAAAAGAAAACAAATCCAAAAGAAACAACATTAACATGGAGTCTCAGTCTGGAAATGGAATCGCGATCAGAACCAGGTGCTCGCGCCACTAGCAGTCATCGCCACCATCGCCGGAAGGTGGTGGGTACTCGTCCTCAAACCCCGGGGACTGGACGAAAGGAAAATGAACAGCGCTCGGGTCCATGCCCAGGTAGGACATGATGTAGTGCTGGCCGGACATCAGACGACGGCCGCGGTCCCGCTCGCGATCCAGGCGGGTGTGAATGAGTTCCTGGCCGGCCAGGATGCGCTCGTTCTGCTGAGCGATAGCCGCCAACTGATCGGAGATGGGAACCACCACTGGTGGAGGAGACCTGGGCGCAGGAGAGCGGGGTGCAGCAGCGGGGCTCGGGGGAGCCTGAGCACGAGGAGTAGCGCGGCGAGGAACCCGGCGGGATCCAGCAGCGCTGGACTCTGGCTGGTCGCCCTCGGCGGGCGCAGGTGGCTGGGGAAACCCCGCAATCCAGTGAACACGCCCCTGTTTGGCCACCAGGTGCTGATGACTGAGGGTGGTCTCACTGAGTGGAGTGGGGGCGTGGACCATAGTCATCCCGGTGATGTCGACCTCGTAGTATCGAGCGAGGGCCGTGATGACCGGGCCACAGACAAGGGCGCGAGTCTGGCTGGCTGCAGCTTTCGCGAACGTCCGGGCGACCACCGAGCCCAGCTGGATGGTGTCCTCAGAGCGGCCCATCGCCTCCATGAACCACAGGGTCCGGAGGGTGACCCGGTTGGCCGAGCCCTGGCTGGGGGTGTAGGAGCTGCACAACAAGTGGTTGAGGATGCGCCACTCAGGTCGGAGGAGAGAGCCTCGCGTCTGGCTGGCAACGTACTCCACATCCACATAGTCAGGATGACAGATCCGGTGGAAGTACGCCTGGCAGGGAAAATCCGTGGGATCGGTGAGGTCCAAGCGCAGGGCCCCATCGCTAGCGTGGGGGGAGTTCACCCGGAGTGCATTGGCGAACTCCCAGTAGCTGAGGGAGTGCTCGACCCCGCCAAGTGTGAATTGAACGGCGTTACCGTGGTAGGCATTCCCCTTCTTGTTGTGGCAGAAGGAGGCATAGAACTCCCAGACGAGCTCTTGATAAGTGGGCTCAGCGAGGCATAGCAGGCGCCGCCATCCATACGCCCGCACTGCGGCCTCCATCTGCGGCCTGGCGTGAAGGTCATCGAACACCTCAAAATCAAGGAACAGGTGCTCGGGAATGGAGCGGGTGCGGATAGTCCGCAGTGCATGGCGCTGGGTGATGCTCAACTGGTCTAGGTAGGCTTCCATGATCCTGCATAGCACAAGAACGGACAAAAGGGGACACGAGCACAAAAGGGGTCAATGTTAGTGAAGATCACACCGGGAGTCCTCATATCGGGAGATATGGACAGTGGACTAGACTCCCGGAGAAAAACAAACATCCCCATCACACAAAAATGCACACAGCCAAATTCACCGGGGGCCCTCAAATCAATCGATTGGGACAGCGGACTAGGCCCCCGGGAAACAATCAATAAATCCAAGCCAAATAATTACCAAGCAACCAACCACATTTTTCAAAAATACCCCAAACCCGGAATTAACTCCCACATGCAACGGTAAGCCGAGAGTCTGAAATCCCTAGAAGGAACAGAGCATGCAGAGAAACCAATCGGCCTACCCAATCAATCGCACATTCAAGCACAATCCAAGTTCTTCACCTAACTCTAGGTAATGATTCTCCAAAAATAAGAGTAAAGGAAGGAGGAACACACCTGGAGACGCAAGAAATTACCCGGAGAAAGGTGAAGAAAAGAGCAAAAATCCCTCTTCGTCGCCGGAAAACTCACCGGAGGCTCGCCGGAGACTCACCGCCGGCGACCCAACCTCAGCCAAACTCACCCAAACCTTCTGGGTAATGTGCTCCTCGACGCCAGGAGCGTGGGGGAGGTCGCGGTTTGTGATTTGGAGGTCGGGAGAGCAAGAAATGGTTGAAAAACCAAAGAGGGGAGGGAGGAGGGTGTTTTCCGGCGAGGGGAGAAGGGGGGGGCGGCTAGGTTTTCAGAAAATGGGGTGGAAATGAGGGGGAAGTGGGAAAAAGTCGTTTTTATAGGGGGGGAGGCAAAACACGGGCGGCCAAAACACGGCCGTGTTTTGGCCTTGGCCAGCCCGTGTTTTTATGGCCGAGGCCGTGCTCCCCCTCCTTAAAAACACGGGCGGGCTGGGGGCAGAACACGGCCGTGTTCTGAACCCCCTGCTGCCCGTGCTTTTTAGGCCGCGCGCTCCCTGGGTCTAAATTCAAAACACGGGCGGACAGGGGGCAAAACACGGCCGTGTTTTGGCCCCCTGCTGCCCGTGTTTTTATGGCCGAGCCCAGAAAGCTGATTTTCCAAATTCCAATTTCAAACCACCCAAACTCATTCGTGCCCCGGCTCGAAAATTCACCCAATGGCACATTAAAAGGCACCGCCAGAGGCACGAAATACATTCCAGACAGACTCCAGACAGACTCTATGACTCAAAAACGACAAAAATTCAAAGGAAAAGGATAGAAATGCAAACCGTGGTGGGGTTGCCTCCCCACAAGCGCTTCTTTACCGTCTTTTAGCTGGACGCCAGTAGAGGATGCTCAGGGAAGTGTAGGATCAGGTGCCCTCAAGAGCGGATCCACATCGCTCTTGAGGTACAGCTTCAAATGGTGGCCATGTACACGACGAATGTGGCCACCTGCATTTGCCAGCTCGACTTGGCCATCCGGTAGGATGCAAGCGAGTGAATACTCGGATGGCCAAGGTGGGGGCGGGACCAGCTCATAGTGGTCTCCGGCTTTCTTGCGAGGAGGCTTAGCTGCCTGCAGTTTCGGCCGCCACTCCTCCTTGACCTGTTCTTTGGATGATGGAGTGGTCCGGAGTGGCGGCGAAGATGTGAGAGGCGGGTCCTGCAAAACAGGCAGCACAGAAGGATACACGACAGACTCGTGCTCCTGGTGAGATACAACATGCAGAGGTAACGAATCAGATATAGTGTTAGCAACAGAAAATGTTATTCGCTCCTCGCCATCCCTCAGAACTAAGGTCCCATCATGCACATCTATGAGAGCCTTGGCGGTGGCCAGGAAAGGCCTTCCCAGTATAAGAGGCACTTCTGTGTCCTCACTGATGTCCAGGATAACAAAATCCACAGGATATGTGAATTTGCCAACCTTGACCAGAAGGTCTTCCACTATACCCCTAGGATGCACTACCGATCTGTCAGCTAATTGAAGGGTCATCCTAGTAGCACGGGGTTCACCTAGGCCTAGTTTCATGAACAATTTATATGGAATAACATTGATACTAGCACCTAAATCCGCCAAGGACTTCTCTACATGCAATTTACCGATAGAGCACGGGATAGTGAAACTACCTGGGTCCTTTTTCTTCGGCGGCAGCTTGTTCTGCAGAATAGCCGAGCACTCCTCGCTGAGCTCCACAGTGGCCAGCTCACTCAGCTTCTGCTTCTTTGAGAGAAGCTCTTTCAGAAACTTCGCATACTTTGGCATTTGCGATAGTGCCTCAAGAAAGGGCACTTGGACATTCAGCTTCTTGAGCATGGCCATGAAGTTCTCGAACTCTGTCTCCAGCCTGTCTCTGTGCAACCGAGTAGGGAAAGGGAGTTTAGGGACATACTCCTTCACTACTGGTTGCGGTTCAGGTGCAGGCACCTCAACCTCCTTCTCTACTTCGTGTTCCACCGCTGGAGATGCTACGACAGGGCTTTCTTTCTCCGGTTCCCGAGCAGGTGGGTCAACAGTCAGCTCGCCACTCCTGGTCATGATGGCATTGGCAGTCTCGTGGGGGTCGCGAGGATGAGGGATGGTCTGCGCTGGTAGAGTACCAGGCGCCCTTTGAGCCACTGCTTGGGCCACGCTCCCCAGCTGGGTCTGGATATCCTGCAAAACAGCCCGTGTATTCCTCTGACCAGCTTCCAGAGCCAGGAGTTGACCCGAGGCCTTCTCCATGAACTGCTCAAAGGTGTTGAATTTCTGAGCACTAACACTGGCGAGAGAACCCACCAAGTCCTGCAGTTCAGCCATCTTATCGTTCTGCACTGGGGCAGCAGGGGCTGCACCTGGCTGCTGGAATTGCCCCTGTCTGGGCTGATATGGTGGCCTCTGGAAGCCCGGTGGTCCCTGTGGAGCTGGTGGTCTGGGATTTGGCCCAGCCCAGGAGAAGTTAGGATGCTGGCGCCACCCCTCATTGTACGTGTTGCTGTAGGGGTCATTGCGCCTGACATTGTTGATGAAGTTCACCTGCTCCTGGGGTGTGGTCGATTCCTTCATCGCCTGGCAGTCTTCCACCATATGATGGGTGCTCTCGCACCACTGGCAGAGCATCGCCTGCTGCTGTCCGGTCCCTGGAATCATCCCGGAACGATCGATAGCTGAGACCAGCTTCGATACTACCTGCACCAAATCAGATGACTGGGTGCCCACAGCATGCACACCCCGGCCTGGTGCTCTCCTCGATCTCCTGGCAGTGCCCCAATCATAACCATTCTCCGCCATCTCTTCAAAGAGTTGATTCAGCTGTGGCGGGGTTTTGGTCAGCATGTTCCCGCCACATACCGAATCGATCAGCTGCTTGTCCTCCGGGAAGAGGGCGTGATAGAAGGTGCCCACCTTGAATGCATCGTTGAAACCATGATTGGGGCACCTGAGGAAAAGGCTGTTGTATCTCTCCCATGCATCCCTGATGGTCTCATCCTCATCCTGAGCAAAATGTGTAATCTGCTTCTGGAGATCAGCTGTCTTGGATGGAGGATGGTAGCGGGTGAGGAACTTGTCCGCCAGGTTGGCGAACGTGGTGATGGAGCCCGGAGGTCGAGTGTCTAGCCACTCCTTGGCCTGCCCCTCCAGAGTGAATGGGAAGTACCTCAGCTGGATGGCATCTGCTGGTACCCCATTGATCTTGATTCCATCGATGAGCTCGTGGAATCGCCTGAGATGTGATCGAGGGCACTCTCCCTCCTTACCACGGAACACTACTGAACCGCGCAGCATGGTGATCACGGAGGTGCTCACCTCAAAGTTGTTGGCTGGGACCTGAGGGTGTTGAATAGGTGACCTCATGTCCGCAGCCCTAGCGGCCCAGTAGGACCCCATGGTTTGCTCCTCGGGGATCACAGCATGGTTCTGCGGATCACCCATCTCGCCTTCTTCTTCCTCTCCGATCTGTAGCTGTGACAGCGCCTTCTCCGCAGCCAGTCGCGCCTTTAGAACCCGCTTGGAGTTCCTGCAGGTTCGTTCAAGCTCCTGGTCAAGTGGTAGTAGATCTCCCGACTGGCTACGGGTCATGCACTACCTGCACACACTCAGAAGAAACAACCCGTGAAGGCACACAGGTGGAAGAAAGAAAATGCAGAAAATAAAAAACTAGAGTAACAAATTATCACGTTTCTCCAATAACCTAGAGGTTCCCCGGCAACGGCGCCAAAAACTTGACACGCCAAAACACAACACCAAACTGCGACCAAGTGCAATCGCAGTCCGGGAATGCAGTAACAGGCAAGTTATACTATCAACCCGGGGTCTAGATCTACTGCTTACTCCGTGATTCTCTATTATCTAGCAAACTAAGTCGAGTGTTGTTGTTTAAAAGCAAAAGCAGTAAGAAAGCAGGAATTGGTTCGGTTTTCAAAAGCAGGTAAGAGTCACTCGGGATTGAGTCCCCCTAGCCCCTTAGTTAGGTTCAATTGCAATTCCCTGGGTTGATTTACTGTTGATTAGACTGCGGAAGATCCGACAGTAGCTTGGAATCTCTTAAGCTGACCAAGCCCTCTCAGTCTAACTACCCGGCAGACGACTAGTCTTCACCGGGATAGAAAGCTGAGGCTATGAACACAGAACTCCACTACTGGCGTTAAGAACACCAGTACAAAGCAGTAAACTGGCTAACTCTCGTATAGCCAATCTCCTACTATCGAACGAAGAAGCTCTAACAACCTAATCAGATTCTATCTATCTCAGGTTGAAGCAGAAATTGAAACAAGCTGATCAGACTCAAATCAATTCATGAAACATGCGTCATTCGATTAAAATCAAACAATAATATCATCCCAAGTCATTACAATCAAAACCCTAACATCAGGAACTAGGGTTCTTCATACCCAAGTGAGAGAGAGGTTCTACTCCATAGAGAGAGAAAGAAAAACAGAAATCAGAGTAGTCATACTCATAAAGATGAGGAAAATCTGCTCTGGGATGTCAATCTTCACTCCTAGGAACGCAATCCGGGCTTCAATGATGAGAAATCCACTCCAAGATAGCTCCTAGGGTTTGTTCTTCGCTTTTTCTCTCTCTAAAACTCTGTTTTTGCCCAGAAAATCCGATTCCCTCTCTTTGGCTCGAATCTGCCTTCAAAAGGGCATCATTGGCAAAACACGGTCGAGGGCACGGCCGTGTTCTGCCTCAGCCCGCCCGTGTTTTGCCTCAGCCTTAAAAGCACGGCCACGGGCAGCTCGAGAACACGGTCGTGCTCAGCCTGAAACACGGCCGTGTTTCTCCTTTAGCCCGCCCGTGTTTTTTGAGTTGTTCACGCCTCCTTTGGAAGCCTCGGCATAAAAAGCACGGTCACAGGAACACGGCCGTGTTCTGAGGGCCTCCTGCCCGTGTTTTGGCCTGGCTCGTCCAAACGACCTCCAAACGATCCGAAACTCGTGCTTGGCCTTCCCTTTGACGCCTAGGACCTGAAATAGGACAAAGTAGCGCAACCCGGCGTAAAATAGGCCAAAACACACAACCATGCTCCGCAAATGGATAAGAAATAGGGGTATAAAATCATGTAAATATATCGTTATCACCTTTCTTATCTTATTGTCTTATTTGTGTTGAGATTATCTCATTCCAATATATCAAGATGGGTGCTACTCTTTTCTCGTATCCATTGATATTTTATCACGTCAATCTATTTGGATTAACAAGAAAAGTAATATAAGTGATGAGTAGAAAATGCAAGTTCCAAGAGCCCATATATTCCCCAGAAGTGGAAATTGAAGAATCCAAGGGCAAAGAAAGAAAAGAACATGGTAATAAGAATATTGGTTTTGTATGTTACCATTGTAATGGAAAAGTGCGTTTGTCTCGTACCCGTTGTACGCAAAAGACTTTATTCTACCAAGAATCAAAGAGAAGAGCAAATTCAAATATGCTCATGCAATATCAATATTATAGAATATATTTTTTGTAATATAAGTTGTAAAATTCTCCATTAAAGATGAAAATGATATTGCACTTGAGACATTTTCATTCTCAGAAGTGAATGAAACAATCTATTCCCCGAAGTGAATGGAACTATAAACATAATTATATATATGTTAAATGTATTGTTTGGATATTTTCACCAGAAGTGAGAAAAGGGATAATTATAAATAAGTATGACACAACAATTATATTATCAAAGTCATGATAACATAAGGTACCTATTGTACATTGAAATGTATAATGAAAGGCATATATCTTTATTTTTATCAATGTTGAAGGCATATATAAATTTAAAATCACCTAGTTAGTGATGGTATTGTTCCAAATAAATCTTATTTATTTTTCACAATTGTGGTATTATGATTCTTATTTCTTTTATGTTTTATTGTGACGTTATTTTTCATGCATAATTTAACTTGATAACGTTTATCTAGAACGATTAACTTGATAAGTTCATCATTTTTGTCTTAAGTTTGAAATATTCTCATTTATTATTTTAGTATGTTTTTGTAAAGTATGATTGTTAGAAAAATTCCATATAAACTATATGGTAGAGTACATAAATTAGAAAAAGATTTCGAAGAGCTTATGTTTGGTTACTTGAAGTAACTAAATTATGTACTCGTGATAACAATTTGAGATTATATTCACTATGAATTTGTGTTTACTAAGAATGCATCAAATCATAAGTCCCCGGAAGGGTGGAATATGGTATAAAATATGATAAAGCTTTAAAGGGAGCTAATTTAGTGATGATGCATTACCCAATTAAAAGGATATTCGTAAAATGAATATCTTATCAAGAAAATAGTGAAACTAATATTTGCATCACAAATATGTACTACATGTATATTAGTACAATCAGTACACATAAAAGTGTAAACTAGAAGTTTACAAGATTTGATAACTTGATAATTGGTTGGTCCAGTTAGACCATCTCGGATCTTGATGTGAAAAAAGTTCTTTGAGAATTCATGAGAACATCATATGAGAAGTCAAAGAACTCTTCAAATAAAAGAGTTATTATGTCGTGTTTGTTTTCAAGGAGAATAGAACAATTGATCATCGCTTGTATAAGAGTTGGCAAATCTCTTGAGATTTTATGGACGTGTATGCAGAACAATACATCAGTCATGTGGATCATTTGTGAATTTTATGGGTTGTTGCATCAAATGGATGATCACTTTTATTTTATCTAATCACAACCCAATGTTTGCGAGATTGATTGCCTCACTATGGATACATTTTGATGGTTATCCAATCAAACATCACCTTGCTTAAGAGAACAAACTGAGCCTTCTGGTCTCTTGTCGTGGACATGCTAGCTGGCAAGTGATAGTATTGGTTCACATCTAACCAACAAGTTATCATAAATTCCCCCTTTTACAAATTATTTTGGTTAAAAACCTAACATTTCTCATATGAGAATATAAGGGTGTGCCGCATACATCCCAATTGCTCCACCACAGTATCTTAAGCTGATTCTCGTTGGAAATTGAGAATTTGTGTTGGGTATGAATCCCAAATGGGAAATTTGTTTTCGAAATTATTGTTTTGATTGATTAATTTCCCAACATTAAGGGGGAGAGATAAAACAGCTAGACAAAGAGATGAGTTGGAATGAAATATCATTATCTAGTTCTGATCCTCAAAGTAAGAAACATGAACCTGAAGTTCATAAGATGAATTATCATTACCAACTATCAAATGTCTTTACTAACCATACAAAGTGACCAAGTCACATATACTAGCTGTGAATGCTCCAACTAAATTTGATATCCTTGTTGGGTACTCTAATATAAAAAAATGTGTCTAAAAGAGCGCATGAAGCGTGATAGGCCAATTGGTTCCAATGACAAGCATCCTCGAGAAAAAAAGGAGCTGTGATTAGAATGGTCAACTCAAGGACATGAAAACTCAAAAAGAGTAACCAAGAATTAAATATAATTTTAGTTCCAGAAGAACACATATCTCTGAAAGTTGTGAAAGGGAAGAGATCTCAAAAACTTATTAAACTACAATACTGGAACCGTAATGAAGTCATTTTCGACGTAATTTGTTTGTTGAACTTCAGTACTGAAGATGATATATACAAGTGAGGATCAAGAGTAAAACTCTATTGATGCATGCAAATAAAGATGTTATTGGCCAATATAGAAAGACATCACGAACTTGCTCAAAGAGCATAAAGTTTAAGGACCAGAAGTCCTTACACCTAAAAAGGGTAAAAATAGCGGGATACAAACAAATTTTTGTGCTATTGGAAAATATGAAATTGTGAGAGATATCGCACAATGTTTTGCAATGGGTTTCTCGAAGAGACCTATTATTGTTTAAGAGGAGTTATGCTCCCCTGTGGTGGATGCAACTACTTTTTCAAATAAATGTTTGAAAATTGTTGTGATAGCATATTTGTTTGAATTCCCTGAGGATGTTATATATATTTGAAACTCCCGGAAGGATTAATTACCCCTAGAATGATTAATTTACCTGAAGTAAACAAGTAAAGTTCTCGAGAACATATATCGATAGACTAAGAATATTCTCTGTATGGGTTGAGAAAATATAGACGAATGTGAAATACTCGTCTAAGTGAACACCTACAACATTCGGGTGAATGGACCTTAAAAGGTTAAATCCGGATAGAGTCATTAGAGCATTTGCATTGTGCATATATAGTTGTGTTGTCTGTATGTGCTTCAAGGATGTTAAATTCTTGATTTATGAGTTGTGATTTACTTTAAAGTATGAGTTGTGTTTTATGAGTGTGCTTTGTCTAGTTCATATGTTTCTATGATGTGTGTTTTGTTAATATCTTTCGTGATATGAAAGAATTGCTTGCATCAATTTGTGTTAGTTAAGTTTTTTTTGTGACGATCTCATATTATGTTGATGATATGACTATTATTGGATCTCCTGAAGAGCTTACTAAAGCAGTTGATTGCTTAGAGACATAAGTTAAATTGAAGGATTTAAGATCCTTTTTATGGGCAAGGAAGGTAATGTTGAAAAAGTGGAAAAGTAATTTTGCATGAACGAATTGTGTTCATCAAATAACATTAGGATCCTAAGATCACTAGAAGTGACCAAAGATCCATTAAGAAATCAAGAAAGAAGTGAAACATTAGGTCCTGAAGTACCATATGTTGATGCATCAGAGCACCAATGCACCTTGCTAGCCAAGCACCATATAAACTATCATTTTGGTGTTGATAATATTAGCAAGATACAATGTTTCCCTCGTTGGAACGTTGGAAAATACTTAGTTACCTCCGGGAACAATATGTGCGATTGTTCTATTATGGTATTATCAAAGAGATATTTGGTGAACTATATATTCATATCCTATAATACCATTTGATCCTCATATTGGCTGATCGGAGACGAGCTATCTCTTACATATGGTGATATAAATGTTTCATAAAGAAACAAAACAAACTATAATGGGCAAGTCCTGAATGCCTTTCATTACACTTTGTGATCCACCATATCTCAAGTTTTTGTGGTTGTGAACTATTTCCAAAGGAAATGATCCTGACGATCATGTATGAAGAAAATCTAAAGATCATGCATCAAATTGACAATCTAGAAGATTGTTCACTAACTCACTCCCGACAACAATCTTTCTAAAAGTTGTTCGTGAAATTTGAGTTCAACGACTCAATAATCTGAAGTGATGTGGTCATGAGAGGGAGCATATACGCACTGCACTCTTTTTCCCTTAACCATGGTTTTTTCCCAATGGGTTTTCCTGGTAAGGTTTTTAACGAGGCAGTATGAGATAGCGTAATACAATCTAATGGTCATCCAAGGGGGAGTATTATGTAAATATTGATATATGGATGACCAATGACCTACCACATTAGATGCTCACTTGGGAGTTACATGTAACCCCTATTCATACATTATTATCTCTCATTCATATGCATTGATATAAGGATGTAGTGGTTACCAAAGTGTGCCTATAAATAGAGCATATTATTGTATAAAAAATGAGAAAGCTCACTTCCCCCTATCTTCTTTGTGTCTTTCCTTCTCTAATCTTATCTTGTAGTTATTTATATCACATTAGTTTCATAACAAATTTCAAGTTGTACTAAAAATAAATGTACCAATGAGTAAAATTCCTCGTAGTGGGAAAGCAAGTACCTTGTAATGGTGGAAAATTTCCCACTGTACACATGTTTTTAAAAAAAATTCTCAAAATACACATGTTATGAAAAAAATTCCCAAACTACGCATGTTTGGGTCTTCACCGCGTCAGACTAAGGCGGTGATTGCTTCACCGCGTTAAACAAGGGCGGTGATGCAATCACCGCGTTAGAGAAAAACGGTGATTGCATCACCGCTGTAGACAAAAACGGTGATAGCTTCACCGCGTTCGACGGCCGCGGTGAAGGCCTGACCTGCGTCGAATCTTTAAAAAAACGTAACTTTGTGCTCGGTTATCCGATCGTGGTGAAATTTTTTTTGATTCCACATAGATTTTCGAGATCTCGAAAAATTATGCGGAATCAAAAAAAATTTCATCACGATCGGATAACCGAGCAAAAAGTTACGTTTTTTTAAAGATTTGACGTAGGTCAGGCCTTCACCAGGCCTTCACCGTTTTCCTCTAACGCGGTGATGCATTCACCGCGTTTCTCTACAGCGGTGATGCAATCACCGTTTTTGTCTAAGGCGGTGATGCAATCACCGTTTTCGTCTAACGTGGTGATTCAATCACCGCCTTTGTCAGACGCGGTGAAGGCCCAAACATGCGTAGATTGGGAATTTTTTTCATAACATGTGTATTTTGAGAATTTTTTTTAAAAACATGTGTACAGTGGGATTTTTTCCTGTAATGGTTTGTAAACAATTGGAAAAGGCGGCCTAGTTTTTTTTGGGTTGACCTGTACTTAATATAGTTTGATTTAACAATAAAAAATAGTTGATGTAAGCTTTGTATGGATAGCATTTTCACGTTATCAAGTTTTAGTAATTAAAGTCCCAAATCCTTCATTCATCTCCATGTTTCTTCAATATCATTATTATTTTGTTCATGCTTTTCTGCTAGGGAGGGTAAAAATATCCGAAATTGTGGATATTCGCCCGAATCCGACCTAATTGGGTATGGTAAAACTCGAACCTGAAGGACTTTTAGTGGGTACTGTCAATAACCAGTTGGTCCCAATAACTCGAGTTGTTAGAAGGTTATGTTGGATCTTATACCACTCTCTAACACGCCCCCTCAAACGAAAGCCAACCTATGAGCTTGAAGTTTGCACAAGCCCATCATACCATGTGCTTTAATCAACTGTTAATATTGGGGGTCATGCAGATTCGAACACACGACCACTTGGCCAAACCAGCTCTGATACCATGTCAAAAACCAGTTGGTCCCAATAACTCGAGTCATTGGGATCAACTAGTTCTTGACAGGTACGAGTAAAACACAAATCCGAATATTGCGGGCAATGGGTGGGCCTTTTTTTCTCTCTATCCAACCTGAACTCGCCCGATTATACACATGCATATGTATTTTGTCTAGAAATAATTATTATTTTTCTCAAACATATTTTATATTTAACATATAAATATAATATTTTCATGAAATAGTGTTGTTTTAATTGATTTTCTTTTTTTTCCTAGTGAATTATTGTCGTACTTTTCCTCTTATGTAATGTGAGAATGCGTGTGAATGTTAACATATTGGTTGGAGTTATAAAGAGAAATTCTTATCCTTGGATAACCATGGATACCCGAAGCCCGAACGGGTATGGACATGGTTTTGATTTTCTTCTCATTTCTTATGTGGGTATGAGTATGGGTAAAACCATACTACTTTGGGTAGGGTAGGGCTGCAAATGAGCCAAGCTGTTTGCGAGCAACTCGGCGTTCGAATCGGGAAAAACTCATTCGACCCTCGGCTCGTTAGTTAACAAGCCGGCTCACGAGCCGATTCGTTAGTAAACAAGCCAAGCTTGAGCTAGACCATGCTCAACTTGATATGCTCGTAAGCTAGCTTGACTCGGTGGCTTGTTGAGCTAAACTCCCAAGCTAACTTGGTTAGAGCTTGTGGATGGATAAATTACTCTTCTGAACATGAACATTATCTTGTTAACATGAATTGTATGGAAGTTAGTTATTATTTTTAGTTTCTAGTATTCTTTTTATCATTTAAATTCTTATGTGTACACATTTTTTAGCAAGAATGATTTCAAATTGAGCTCATCTAGAGCCGAACTTATACTCAGATTGACAAGTTGTGTTAATGAGCATTTATCGAGCTCTACCGAGTCGAGTTCGAGCTGGATTATCAAAATTCGGCTCGAACTAAATTTTTTGTAAACGAGCCGAGCTCAAGCTAAGAAAAAACTCGACATGACTCGGCTCGTTTGCGGCCCTAGAATAGGGTAACAGATATACACTATCTGCCCGGACCTGATCCGTTGCCATCTCTACTTTATGCATCTAAAGTTTCCAATGTCTATGATCGAGTTATTTATCATCAAACTAGATAAAACTCTGCAAAACTAACCATCGATATTTTCAAAAACTAGAAGTGGAAAATTTAATTTAATTTGTGAGTAGTTCGATTGACAATGTGATAAACCTAATTCAAGTGGGGACTATTCTGGAAGAGATTGTGCATATTTTTGTTTTGAACGTGGGGTGCAGTCTGCGATTTGTAGGTCAGAGTAGCAATAGGGGTAGCTTATGTGGTGACTAGAAAGGCTCTGTCTTTGTACCCGATAATGAGTCGTTTCGTTGATTTTCAGGCCTGACTGAATTCCAGGATGTAACTATCTTTTTTCAATCAATATATTATTATCTTTTGTAAAAAAAAAGTGATAAATCTATCGTGGTTAACCAGAACAACCTTATTATCAACTACATCGTTGAAATGTTTTTAGTGCCCCAACCATTATTTCAGTTAGCCCTTAACCCTGGGTCGTTTGGAGGAGGAATTCCAATGGATCAATCTGACATAATTGTCAGATTGATCCGTTTGGCAGCAGAAAATATGGATGGGGCAATTTGGCTGGGGAATTCTGAATTGACTTATTTTGAGTCAATTACAATTGTCTGGGGGGGGGGGGGCAGGTAAATCTGAATTGACTCGTTTTAAATGACTCGTTTTTGTAAAATGAAACAATTGGTCAAATTGTCTCGTTTTACAATTGATCCATCCAAACGATATACATTCTCATTGACTTTAGTCAGCCCTTGACTCTATATGTACATTCTCATTTGAGTGCAAAGGATTCTCTATTTCAAATCAATGCTTCAAGCATTGGAGGCAAATTATTCTCACTATGGTCACTGCATTTTGGTGCATATTTGGGGTCATCCCACCTCCATTCATCATCGAAATAACTAGTGAGTTGGATGTGAGCATCCATCTCATAGGCAAAATCATTTCAAACTCTTCCATTGTTTCCATTGGAGTATATACTATATACACAAATTACTTTAAATACAAGAAGCCGAGTAGGCGGATTGATTCGAGTGGAGAGGGGAAAAAAATTGAAGTGAACTTTTTTTTCTGGAGATATCCATTTTCCAAGAGCGACCGATAAGATATCGCGCCTTGTCCAACTGCCAGCAATCTAGTTTCTGCAGATAGGCCCCTTCTTCTATCTTATCTACTGCCTTGTTGGGCACGTCGGAACCGCATGAGTTCACCGGGGTGTACCATTTCAAATACTATCACAAAAAGATATTTAAATCACGAGTAGCAAATAAGGAACAAGATGTATCGAGGCAAACCCTATATGATTCCAAACAACTTCTAGTATATGGTACATGATGTGCTGGAGGTTAAAAATGTTCTTATAGCTACTTTACAAACTGCCAATCCTGCATGTAAAAAGGGATTATGAACAGAAGTAGAACCAAGGTAAAACTCCAGGTATATGGCGGCAAGCAGCCGATTCATTGCCTATGTTATATTGGCTTTCACGGTTGTATGGACACCTTGATGCAGCAACCAAACAAATGCAGAATCCATACCCTCCTAGGATTCCATCGATTGCGTGGGTGGAGGCCTCATTTTTGTCTTATGAGGATCTACAAAAGGATCAGTATGTTATGTTTAGCCTACACATAAAACTTCAAAATGCTGTGAAAGCTGGAAAACAAAAGTCCATAAGGAATACACACCATAAGCACCTCGAGCCTCAACTTCTCGCCATTCTTGGACAAGGGCACAGCAGCAGCACATCAAATGTGAGAGAAAATCGTCAATGAAACCACCCTGAAGACAAGGAACCTAAATGTCAGAAGGGTACACGTTCTTTCA
Organism: Linum tenue; assembly: GCA_946122785.1. NCBI lineage: Eukaryota > Viridiplantae > Streptophyta > Magnoliopsida > Malpighiales > Linaceae > Linum > Linum tenue. The sequence goes on from CAMGYJ010000003.1 coordinate 27,974,152, forward strand.
ATCACAAACCTACACCAAAACTCGAGGATTAACTCGTGTGGATCACGAGGAGAGCTTGTAGGGGGTATTACAGAGATGTTGAACAAGTTGCGGAGCTTCCTTCTAATACAACAGGTGTAACAGCAACATGAAAGAATTAATGAGTACGCCATCAGGTCGTTGCATGCTTCTGCTGATGCTGCAGTCAACATGATAAAAAAGAAATTCCCACGTTAGGTTTTGGGATTTGTAGTTCTTTGCTGCAATGGGCAGAGATACAAATGTTATGGCAACATTACAAAAGTCCTAGCTAGCCACTTACACATGTGATTGCCTGATGCTACAGTTGCTATCTTTGAGAATGTGCCACATGGGTAAAAGAATGTTTTCATACCTGCAGTTGAAAATAGGATGATTATACACCATATCAAGTGTAATTTTTCTCCCAACGATATACTTCACAGGAGAATATAAGGCACAAACAGTTTTTCAAAGTTTCCTTTTGATAAAATTGGAGCTCATGAAGCAACCTCTACCAGTCAACATTACATGTAGTGCACAATTCTCAAAGGAACCAGGTATGCACAACATGTGGTCAGGAAGTTGTTCTTTATAGCAAAAGGATATACAAGACTCCAGGAACTCACATTACTAAAAGAATTAAGATGCAAACTGAGGTGAAATTCGGACATGAAATCGAGCGAGTATAACAAAACTATAATACAAGTCACTGGGAAGACATACACAGTAAAGGTTCTGAACAACAACCAAGCAAATCGGAGTGCCATTCTTCATCCAGACTGGAACCTCTTCGGGACAGCAAGTCTTTCCTAGAAGAAACTGAGGACGTGTTTCTGCACAAAAGAAAACAGTTTCAGATTTCTGAAATTAATTTGCGGCTGCAAACAATAGATTCGTTGGTCTTTTTCCCCCTATGCAACTTTTGGTTAAGGCACCTTTTGATAGTAGCTCCATTATTCAAACTAATAATAATCTCCAGACCAAGCAGAGTCATCTCTGCCAACTAGGGAATTGTAAACTCCAAAGGAAATTACATTTTACCTGATTGGCAGCATTGACCTTCAGCACTGATATCCATTGGACTAATAACCCCAACTAATACAGGCAATTACGTTAGAAGAAGTCTAACCTTGAGGTGGTACGAGAGTCACTTTTCCTTGGATAGCTCTCATCAAATGTATGTTCCTTCTCGTTCATATCTGAGAAATCAGGCTCCGATTTCTTTGAAGCCTTCTTGGGTGAACTCCTTTCAGGCACAACATTTGCTGCTGCAACTTCTGTAACTTCAAGCAGATGTTGGATAACCTCACATTGGTTCACATCCATATTAGCTTGTGATCTCTGTAGCTCAACTTGTAGCATCTCACTTTCCTTTTGCAGAGCTTCATTAAAACACATGTTTGGGTACGAACAAGAAAGAGTTTTTTTCAACACGGTAGTTTGATCTTTGACGGACTCAGATTTCAAGATCAAATCTTGAACCTTTCTATCCTCTTCATCCAATGTGTACTCGCGCTGATCCCTCTCAATATCTTCAAGTCTCTCCTACATAAGAAAACCAAAAGGGGAAGGGAAAAAAAAACTCGGATACGTGAATGCACTGATAAAACCAGATCTCCACCAATGAACCAGAACAAAGAACAAGAGTTTACCCTGATTCGAGTGTTGTCCACGAGTGTGATGAGAGGAATCAACCGCAAGTACCGATCAATCTCATTCTGCGCCTTCCTGAATTGGTAAACTATGTTCCAACCCATGGCAAGCAAGTAGAGATAGCTTCTGTCCTGACAGCTATTCACCAAAATGTACGATCTCCTCAGTGAATCCTCAAGCTGTTCCAGCGGCTCCCTTGTTTCAGGATATTTCTTAAGCTCAGTGATCTTAAGCTGCTCCAGTAAGCCCCCAATCAACTTGAGATGCTGAGCAAACTGTCTGCAGTTCTTCTTGTGCATCCTGGCTGTGCTGGCGGCTTTGACTATCAACCCAATTAGCCGCACTGCATCCAGACCAGTGACCTGGGCCACATTCGCAATCTCCCCAAAATTACCCCAAGCAGACATCCTTCCTCGCCGGTATAGAATCTAATCCTGTGCCGGGGAAAAACAGAAGAGATCACTAAGAAATAACACAAGGATGTGAAAAAAATTCTCTGTTTGCTCTTGTGGCCAGCATCAATCTTAGATCCACTGGCGCACACAATCAAACACAACGTGTGCAACCAAAATTTCACTATTACTGCCGAATTCACAGTCCGCTCTAAAACACGTCTGTCAAATCGAGTGAATTGGCAAAAGAAGAAGAAGAAGGTGGGGGGTTTTCCCTTACCACTGACGTCTAACAGAATCGGCTGGGAGTTGGGTATTTTTAAGAAGCTCCCTGAACTCCCGCTACCGCATGATGGCAACGAGAAGTGAAGATGAGGTAATTTTGATCTGAACCGATTCCAGGGCTTCCAGCCTGGGTTAGATGGGCAGGAACTGCATCCACGCGACGACGGGGAGATCAGAAACAGATTTGCCCAAGCTCTGGCTTCAGCTGCTACAAAGCAGTAGGAAGAAAGCAGAAGCAGTTGTGAGAAAAACAAATAGAGAAAGCAGCAATGGGTGAATTAACCATTACGCTTCTTGACTGGCTCTGCAAAGACCCAAAAGGAAAAAGCAAAAACCCAGAAAAGAGAAGAAAAAAAAGGCAGATGCATCGTTCGGCATTGGGAAGAAGGAAACGGAAAATCAAATCTCAACATAGAGAAAAACAAGCAAGCAAACCCAGCATTCACAGTTCTGGCTCTCACCCCTTTTCCTACCATTAATGTCTCCGTCGCCGGAATCAGGCGAAAGAGAAGTAGAGGCTACCTGCCGGCAGGAAGCAATGGAGTATGAATGAAAATTGGAAGAGCCACAAAAACATTTTTTTTTTTAACAAACGAGGGTGAAATTCAGGGAATTGGTGGTGGTGGGACAAACGATTTTTATCTTCTCTCCATGCAAATACGGCTGCACAGTTTTCAACTCGGCTTTTTCTTAACACTGCTGTTATTTATTATTATTTCTAATTGTAATACAGAGATGGGTAAAGATGAAAGAGGTGAGAGGGAGAAGGGGAAACGTCAAAATCCATGGAGGAAGGAGAGAGGAAGCATTGTTGTTGAGTTCTGCTGAGAAAAAGGAATGAATCTGTTCATCTCTCACCTTCGTTGCTCTCTCTTCGTGAAATGGGAATTTGGAGGTATGCGGGAAGTGCACAGAGCAGAGAGAAAACGAGGAAGGAGAAGAAAAGAGAAGAGAAAGAGAACAGAAGACACTCACTCTCTCACATTTGCAGTGGGAGGGAAGATTGGGTTTTAGTGACCGGTATTTCGGTGAAGTCTGTCTCTTGCCTGCTGCTGCTGCTGCTGCGCTGGCGTCGTCTCGCCGTGCACTGAGGGGTCGTTTGGAAATTGTGATTCTTCAAATTGATGTATTAGGTCAATTAGTGTATTATCATTTGATGTATTGATTCAATGCATGTATTAGGAAAATACTTTGTTTGGAAGAGCAATGATGAAACAAAAAGTAGGGTAGACAATCCCTCATTAACAATCTCACCTTTTAGTAGAGATTTATAATCATTCATTTTGAGTGATTGTAGGTGGGCCCAACAAAAAGGTAATGCATGCATTCTAACTCAAAGTGAACCAAAAAAACGACTTAATCTTATCATTACATGTATTTGCTAAATACCTCACTTCAAATCTCAACCTCCAAACGACCCCTGAGAGACAAACACCATGGATTTTGGCACTGTACAGCGGAGTAGTGTGGGGGTGGTAGTGGAGGTGTCCTAGCCGGAATGACGAAACTGCCCTTGTTGACATCCGCGTATTACGAGAACTTGACCTTCCTCGCTTGGCTGGTGGTGGTGGTAATGGAATAGTGACTCCCTCTGTTACGAGGCGGCGACTGTTTGGGATTTTTTTTTTATTTTTTTTTTTGTCACTGGCGTTGGCGTGAATGTCTGATGGTTTGGTTCCTGCATTAAAATTGTAATTAAGAAAGGGAAAACTTAAAAGGTGCAATTAAGAGAGGGTTGATGGAGAAAGCATAACCAACTGCTTACCTTTAAACTTTTTCCGATTAGTGGTCCAATCCTAAAACCCCACGCTACTACACCAGCTTTGCTTAACCATAATTACCTTCTGTTAATATGTGGTTTGATTTTGGTTAGCAAAATGTTGATAGTCGAGCATATTGTTCGCGAAATGTTGAGTATTATGATATCGATTCACCAGGGAACCCTCCAGGAATGCGAGAATCTGATGGTGGTCCTCAATGAGTATGAGGAGCTAAGTGGGCAGAAGATAAACCTGGCAAAGTCTGCGGTTTGCTTCAGCAAGAATATTGTGTAAGAGGACCAGGAGTTCCTTGCGGTAGTGCTGGGGGTGGGGGCAGTCGGGGTCCAGGATAAGTATCTGGGCCTCCCTACCCTGGTTGCTCAGTAAAAAACGGCTACCTTCCGGTTCCTGGAGGATAAACTGCTTGAGCGCCTCCAGGGCTGGAAGCAAAGGACGCTATCTTGGGCGGCGAAGGAGACCCTAATCAAATCGATAGCACTGGCCCTGCCTCTGCATGCTATGTCTTGTTTTAAGCTTCCTGCTTCTTTATGTCGTCTTCTGGACAAATATGTGGCAAGGTTCTGGTGGGGGGATGTGGAAGGCCACCCTAAGATTCGGTGGATTTCGTGACGGAATATGTGCAGGAGTAAACATGAGGGCGGGATGGGCTTTCGGCGATTCGAACAATTTAATCAGGCTCTCCTAGCGAAGGTTGGATGGCGCATCTTGACTGAGCCGAGTTCCTTGCTGGCCCAGGTCTATAAAGGGAAGTATTTTCCAAAGGGGTCATTCTTACAAGCTTCGGCCCGCTCTCGGCCTTCCTGGGGATGGCAAGGCATTCTGTTCGGGAGGCAGTTGTTAGAGAAAGGACTGAGGTGGCAAATTGGTAATGGAAAATCAGCGTCGCTGCTAAATTCCAATTGGATCCCCCAACGCCAACTTGACCCACCGGTCTTTAATCCTGTGATCATTCCGGAAGGTGGTGACCCACCGGTGGCGACCGTTATTTGCCAAAATGAGGGTCGATGGAATGATCACAAACTCAGGCAATGGTTCGATCCGCCCACTTGTCGGGCCATTAAAGAAATTCCTCTGCCCCGTCGTGATATGGAGGATAAATTAATTTGGGATGGGACAGCGGATGGAGTGTTCTCGGTTAAATCGGCGTACCATCTCGCGGTTAATGTGGACAAGCGGTGTGAGGGAAGGAAGGCTACGGTGAGCTGGATGGATAAAGCAAGCTGGGTCCGGTTATGGACGACTAAGATTCCCCCTAACCTGAAAGTCTTTGTCTGGCAGATTCTTAATCGAATCTTGCCTACTACTGAGGGCCTTATTACCCGGGATGTTCCGGTGCTCCCTAGGTGTCCGGTTTGCTGGGCTGAATCGGAAACGATGGAACATTTGTTTCTTGATTGCCCGGTGGCGCGAGCTTTATGGGAGTTTTCTGGGCTGGATTATGTAGGGGAGGGTCTACCCCGGCACACTTTCCCGCTGTTCCTTAAAAAGGTGATGGGCTTGATTGACCAGCCCCAGTTGTTCATGGCGGTGGTGGCCATCCTGTGGCGGATTTGGCGTTCACGAAATTGGGTGGTTTTTGAGGGTAAACAGTTTGGTTTTCCGGCCCTAATGCGCCAGTTTAACCAGCAATACGAAGAGTGGGTGCGCTTGCCGAGGGATGAGGTTTCCCGTTCGTTGGGGACGATGGAAGAGGGTGTGAGGATCGATGTAGCGGGGAGGGCCGTTTGCATGTGGGATGGGGCGGTTCGGCCTGGTTCTCATTCAGCCGGTGGGATGGTCCTGTTCTCCCCTACTTGGGAGATCATTTTTGTCAAAGGGGTCCACGTCCCTAATGTGGGAGATCCGATGACGGTAGAGCTTCTGGTCCTTAGGGAGGCGGTCTCTTGGTGTCTGGCGAATGGCTTCACTAATGTCGTATTCGAGGGAGATGCAAAGGTAGTCATTGATAAAATCAACCAAGGGGAGACCAGAGACAATCGGGTGGGTGCTGTTTTGGAAGAGGTCTTAATGTGTTTTCGCACTCACCCAGGGTTGGCTGTTCGATTTGTAGGTCGGCGTAGTAATAGGGTAGCCCATTTGGTGGCTAGGAAAGCCCTCTCTTTGTACCCGATCATGGATCGTAACTTTGATTTTCAGGCCTGGCTGAACTCCAGGGTGTAACTATCCTTTTATTATCAATACATAATATCTTTTGTCAAAAAAAAAAAAAAATTCACCAAAACACAACAACTAAACACTTAAATTACAAAAACGGTACTCATCTGCAGTGGCGGAGCCAGCATTTCAAACTACCCCTGTTCTCTTTTCATAATATAAATATATAAATATTTAATTAAAATTAATTATATCTGCATAATTCATTCATAAATAACCGACTATACAATCATTGTTTTTAACAACCACGGAGAGATTTCATATTGGGAAAGAAACGCAAAAACATTCGTCGTCTACACTATTAAATAAGTATTTTTCAATGTATCTCACTAAATTAGCATTAGCAAATTGGTTGCCAAATCGACTTGAAAACTTGTTCTTAATATAACTCAAAGTTGAAAATGCTCTTTTTACATTTGCAATTGTAATTCGTAGAATCAAAACTAGTGGAATTGTCGATGTCACTAGACAATTTCAGGGTTGTTGGGAAAAAATCGAATAGGCAAAAGGAGAAAAGAGATCCGATTAGGTCTTTATTGCAATTAGAATTCGTTTATAGTATAATAAATTAAGTTTATGTCAATTTATGAATAAGTAATGAGTTGTGCTGTAGTGACAAAAATACTCTAATACTACATATAGGCGTTGTTTTGCATCACCAATATACATATATATGACAGATTTTTGTTCCTCCGAAATTTACCTCTATCCCGGGACAAGGCCCAATGGGCCTCCCTCCGCCTATGCTCATCTGTCAAAAGGTTTTTTTTAAAAAAGTATTTTAGTAGTTAGTAGCTAGTTTTGGGACTTGTTTAATGTTTTGTAGTTAGTATTTGGCAAATTACACTTGTATAGCCAAAACTTTGACGGTTTGGTCAAATATAGCCACTTTTGGCGAAATATCAAAAATAGCCACTTCCGTCCAATTCTTTGACGGTGTGAAATAACGTGCTGACTAGACTAACAGAAAAGCTGATGTGTCAATCTTTTAGTCCATAAAAATATGAGGTGGAATTAACTGAAAAAATAAAAAATAAAAAATCATTTTTCTTTATTTTCTCTCTTCCCTCTCGGTTCTTTCCCCTTCCGTTCTCCCAACAGCCGCTCATCTTCATCGCGTTCTCCCTCTCTCCCCACCGAAAATCTCCCTCGCCGCGACCACCCCTCCACGCCGACGCATCTTTCCTCGCTAGGCTTTAACTAGGGCAAGACTTTGACTAGGGAAGCAAAGAAAGCACTAAGGCGAAATGAATTTAAGGTCGACACTTTTGAATCGAATTTTCACTCGTCAAAGATCGAATTTTGTTTTGATTTTGAAGCCTTCTCTTTCGACCACTGTCCCTCTTGCAGGATGCAGCTTTGATTCTTACTCGACGCTGCCACTCGCGTTTCTTCCATCATCGACTGGGTTTGGGAGTTGCCGTAGCCGGAAAGGGTTTTAGAGAAAGGGGGATTTGGATGATGATTTGGGGGCGGTGGATATTCAAGGTAGCGGCGGATTTGGGAGCTGCAATTTGGGCGGCGGCGAATTTGGGTGCGGCTGTAATTTTCCTCCGCCGCTTGGCATCGCCATCGTTTGTACCACTATCCCAGATCGAGATCCACAAAAGAAATTGAGCATGGGCCAATTTGCTTCATTCTCACTTAATTGGGGGAAAAAGGAGGACATGTGTGATGGAAGATGCGAGCCCCATCGGTGGAAGAGGAGGTGGAGATGGGTTTTTGAGTGGTGTTGAATCGGGGGGGACTAGGGTGGTGGAGATAGGGGTGGAAATTGGGGTGGGTGTGGTTACCCGTTCCACATTTTGCGGGTAACCACACCCACAAATGTAGAATTATGATATTCACAATCCGCCCCGCAGTGGGTAGTGGTTAACCACAACCCGGTGCGGATTGGTTGTGGATACCCAAAAAAATTTCACATTAAATATAATTATATTGTAATTAAGTAGTGATGTTGTGTTTCTTCTCATACAAAAACAAAAACACGCATAATAGAAAGTTAATAAAGTGTTAAATAAATTATAAATCTCGAATACAATAGGTTTGTTAGTGTAAATTTAGAAGAGATGGATTTGGAAAGAGATTTGAAGATAACGCAGAGGCAGAGTGACCTATTACCAGACAAACATCGTTGTATGTCACAGCTCCTACGATGGCAATAACATCAAAATACAAAAGTGGCTCGATAAGTGGAGGCGCCCGCTTTTAATTATTTGCTTATTCTCCATTCTCGATTATAGTCTTGTATTGTTGGTAGTTGGTTGCATGTTGTGTTGTTCGTGAATTCGTGGAGAAATGGAGATTATTTTGGGTATCAGACTAACTTTTATCGATTATTCCCCTCTTTTAACAAATCGACTAATTTATCTGACTATATCTATGGACTTGGTTTTGTTATACAATAAACATATACCACACGGATAGTGATGGCAATGGGGCAGGGCAGGGCGGGTACCTCAATTCCCATGCCCCGCCCCCACGCTATTACGGGTCGGGACGGGTAAAACTCGCGCGGGTATGGGGCGGGGCGGGTCGACCCACTCTTACATGTTGTTCAAAAAAAAATACAAGTAAATTTTACTTTTTACAATAAAACGTAGGGAAAACACTTTAAGAATGAAAAATATTGATAATAGAATGGATAATTGAGCCTAACAGGTTGAAAGATCGACTCTAACTAGTTGAAGAAAAGTCAAAATAGGAGAAATATGTATAGATATTGTAAGAAATTGAGATAAAATGAGTCTAGAACGGGGTGAGGCGGGGCAGGGCGGGTCGGAAGTAGATACCCATGCCCCGCCCCAGGGCGGATCGACTCTAACTAGTGATTTATGGGTGCTTATTGTGCTTCTAATGCTTTCAACTTTTTGAGATTGTTGAATTTTAACGAAGGTCATGTCAAAATTTCTTGAAATATGGTGCTACTCGCATATAATGAACGTATTTTCTCGAAATTTTTATGCTTCGTGAATTGATAGTTGGATTGAATGTGATTCTACTTGTGACAATTATTTCAATAAGAATGAATTAACCATCTCATGAATATGAGCAAAAGGGAAACAACTGCAATCTGAGGGCGTCTTGCGATAAATCATTATATATTTTTAATAGTCAAGATTAAAATTCGCCGTATTAAGTACTAACCCTATATAATACGAGTTAGTATATGGTGCCTGGACTGGATCCCACAGGACAGACAAAAGCTACTTGTAGCTGGGAATTCTACATTTCTTTGCTTCAATTTTAATAGTACATAATCCTGTTAAAATGACGTGTACTTATCCTCCAAAATACTTGGGAGGAGGAATGGCAAATTCGTGGTCACAATTCTTAACATTTATTTGACCCTAAAATTTGGTGATTGGTCATATATAGAAGGGAAAAGAGAACTGTCACATGAATCTGGCAGCGAATTCGTTGATGACCATGTCGCTGAGGATGCCATAACCTTTCTCGGAAGGATGGTAGCTGTCCCAAAAGAGATACTTAGAAGCATCTTTACATGTGTGTGAGTCGCTGACTGAAGTACACAAAATGCTGGCTTCTATAGTCCCAGTCCCACAACATCCTTTTACTACCACTTCAAATCCTGCACCAAACCCACCCCATTAACCAAAATGAAATGAGGAAGGAAAATGGTTCTTTCATCTTTTTTTTTTATCCCCTCTGATATTTGGGTATTAAGACTTGATGGAATTGTTTACCATATCGAATAGGGTTGTGGATGATGGAAGTAAGACGATTGTAGACATCCAAGTACACGAACAACGCGTCGGGATGCGTTTTGCTTAGGGAATCAAGGACTGCAGAGAGCTTGGAGTTGAAGAGCTGGGCTGCTTGATTAGAAGAGTTTGAGCAGCTTCTGTTAGGCCCTCCACCGCTTGTTCTTTGTGATGGTAGACACCCTATTGGTGGTAAGCTCAGTACCCCAATTCTTCTTGCTCCAATTCGATAAAGTTCCTGTCTTCCACAAAACGAAAAGAATAGAAAAAAACAACAACCTTTAGCAAAGGTAATTCAGGCTTATGCTAACTACACACATATGATTTTGAATGCACTAGACACGACAACCAAGATGCACTTTCCCTAACGAAGTGGTATTTTCATAATCATGGCGCTAAATATATCGAGAATGGAGTTTCTCAAATATGGATTCATTTTCCTGTTTAATATATTAACTTGACCAAAACAAGGAGAAATTTGAAATTCGGAGCCCTCTTGTGAATAAGCTGGTATAGGTACCGAACATCTACTTTCTTTTAATTATATTATGCTTGTTGGTTATAAGTTTACAAGAATATTTTATTCGCCATTCATTCTTTTACATGTGAATTTTTTTCTTTAAATTCATACTAAGAAAAATAACAGTTTTCTAGCACAAAAGATGAACGATCTTATGTATGTCATGTACAACGACAAGCTAAATGCCAAGCAATCAAGAATGCTTGAAATTTACTTAAAAAATATGGGCTTTGAAAATTAATGGATCTGTGCTATCGACAATGAAGAAGAAGAACAAGTTGAAGATTTAGGCGTTGATGGTGAGGAAGGGACCATATGTTATTGAAACGGATCTTGTTGTTCCTATTGTTGATGATGGAGGGTGATGATGTTACTGGTGATGACGATCGAAGAGATGATGGTAATCATGGATATTATAGTGGATTTGATGGTAGTGGTGACGTTGAGCATGATTTGAATGCAAATGTTGAAGCCATTTTATTCATGTAGTTTTATTTTTATCCTTTATAACATTTGTGTGCTCTGATTTTGAGAACTTGGATCCTTAAACTCTTCTCTTATTATGTAAAGTTAAACTAGTCTGTGAGAGTTTGTATTCTTAAACTCGCTTATGAGTTACAATTTATGTTTATAATAAACTTCTGGTTAAGATTTTATGAGTTTGCTCTATTTAGAATCGTGTTAAATTAGTTTATATGCTTTACACTTTTGTCCATATTTTTGTTTTTGGGTAGAATCACGAGTTTAACTGCATTCAACACACCTTCCACGTAAAACCCATATAATTATATAAACCAAAATACTATGACCCATATTCATTGTGTTGATAGAATTTTGGAAAATCACTATTCACTACTGAAAATTTTCGTGCTAGTATCTAACCTTTTATATATTATATCTAGATAAACATTTGGGCTTGAAGGTAAATTAAGGGGTCATTTCAATGAAGGATTTTGATAATGTATTTGGACCCTAAATTCAACACTCAGGTAAATTGTTCAAATTTAATATGCAAAGAGTAAGTATCAAATTCGTTGGCTGCTCAGATTTGAATTTCCCTTATAAATTGGTAACATTTGGGAGAATGAACTAAATCTTTATTACTAATTGAGTCTCATAAGTCAATGGATTTGATTTATTCCATGTTTTCCCTAATTAATAATTTAGCATCTCCATGAAATTGAAACCGATCACTACAATGAGAAATTTTTCCAAAAATGGTCGATGAATCTGCAACTTTGTATAATAAGCAATACAAACACTAGAACCCAGGGTATGTCGTCTAATGAATTAGTAACCTTTCTTATCCATATTAAAATTTCATTTAAATTGTTCGCCATAAAAATTTCGATTTGCAACTCAAAATCAAAACATAAAATTTGAGTTATGAAAGGATACAATATAAAATATTTTAAAATCTTTGTTTTCCGGTAATTTCTTAGATTGTTTCCTTAAAAAAAAAAACAATCGATTGAAAATCATAAAATAATTTAGAGGTTGTAGGATAAATCAAACTTTAAGTCTATAAATCCTATTCAACATCGTCTATAAAAAAAATCCAATTAACAATTTATTGGAAATCTCAAATGAACCAAATCCATCATCTGCAAAATCTCAAAATTCGACACAAATTTTCATTTAGGGAAAACCTTGATCCATACGAACCTAAGTGTTTAACTATGTTATGATCTCACAATTTTGTACCTATAGCTCATGTGGTTAGCTGACTCGTCCAAAATTCAATCTAGCTTATATTCTGTCAACTCAGTTCGTATTATAAAACAATTAATTATATAGCATATGAGACCCTTGTTTTAGCTATTATCAAACAATCCATCCCCCTTGCCATAAACCCATTTGTCACACCTAAAAGAGAAGCATGTTGAAACAAACCTCATAAAAAGTTGACGCATAGCGTGCCATCAAATCGGTGTAGGCGTTGATGTCGTAATGCAGCCTTCTAGTAGGCGTGGAGAAGTAGGTGTTGGCAATGTCATCACTTCCTACGCATATCAAGTAGGCACTTTGAGAAATTATGGTGGCTGCTGCTTCCTCCCCCATTCCTTGCCTTATCTTGTTTAGGTACTCCTTGAACAGCTCCACCTGATCTGATAGCGACAGAACAGACTTCCCTCCAACAAAAAACAAGGCAGGTAATTAAGACGTTACTTAGTTCGCTAACATGGTATCAGAGTCTAGAACCGAAAGGTCATGGTTTCGAATCCTCATAACGATCCTCATTTCATGCCAATTCGTTTAGCACAAGGAATGGTATGTCCAACCTGTGCAAACTAAAGCCTCGTGGTTTGGCAGCACAAGGGTTCAACCTGTGCAAACCGTAAAAATCCACAATTCGGCATCGGCTTTCGTTTGAGGGGGCGTATAAGAAGTTAAAAGGTTTAACTATCATTTTCCCAACAACTCGAGTTATTGGGACCAAGTGGTTAGTTCGCTAAAACAGAGAGATCAGCTAAATTCAGTAGCAATTCAAGCTTACCACTATCCTGGCCGTTAGAGGATCATAGCCCGAACCACCTGAAGCGAAACTTACCCCGGTGGCGAGGTCTTGAAGCGTCAGAGTCGGATCAAGATAGGCAGGCACTAGTTCCTTTAACCCTAGAATGTTGGCTGCAACATATTTCGTTTTTGGTTGTGTAAGTGCAAAAAATAAAGCACTCTGTAGCCGGACTGAAACAAAGAGGGCACTAGCTAATTAGCATATATATATGTATACCTGCAAAGTCAGAAGGGACTTTCCCATTGCAAAACCTTCCAGTGGGTTTCGCACCGACGAAATCCCTCCCATAAGGCGGGAAGTCGCACTTGACAATGGTGGCCACATGGTTGTTGTTGCCGGGATCCACAATGGAGTCTCCAAACACCAAGATTGCTGGTGCTGATTTCTTCTTTGGAGCGCCTGCTGCATTGCTAATAACTGGGAACACTACTACTGAGACACAAGTGGTGGTTATGACCATTACCGAGTAGAAATTTCTCAGCATCATGTTGCTAATTAATTGGTGTGTGTCCATTGCATGTAAGGCGATATATATATATATAGAAGTAATTGGGCTACACATCTGGTCTGGGATATGAGAGTAGAAAATGATGCCACGGGGATTAGTTACGAAATATGGTTGGTGGGTTGGCAGTTGTTTCGTAAAAGAGTGCTGAATGAGTAGGGGCGGCTATACGGTTCGGTCCAGTTAAATTGGCCCAAATTGATTTGGTTTCGGTCCGGTCTTTTCGAGAATATAAGGATCAGAGATTGGATTGGATACAGTCCGGTCTTGATCCGGTCAGGTCCCAATTCGGTCTTGATTTTAGATTGAGCTTGTGGGGATTTGAGTATCCTGAGGGGGGATTTGAGTGTCCTAAGGCCTGAAAGGGTGAGGAGGTTAAATTTTGGGTGTTGGGCTCTCTTATCCGGTTTCCGATCCGGTCTCAAACGGTTTTTTTTTATCTCAAATCTAGGCCAAAAAATTGGATTGAATTGTTTACTATCTAGTCCCAATCCGATCTTAGTCCGAGTTATACCGTTCGATTTCAGATAAAACCAAAAATGCCGGACCAAATAACCAGCATTATGAATGAGGCCTTTTACCTTTACCACTGAAGTGGAACTACATAACCAGCATTATGAATGAGGCCTTTTACCTTTGCCACTGAAGTGGAACTACAATGACATTGTACTTGGCTACTGTGATAGCAATTATTTTATCGCTGAAAAGCCAAGCAAAAGGGGAAAAGAGAGAGGGGGAAGGTGCAAAATGCTTGGCTACGAGAGATAAAGATCAGACATGTGAAAGAGGACTCTAGAGATCTGCTAGCTAGCTTAGTGGCAAGCTGATGAAGCAGCTTGAGCTATCACTACTCTGTAATTAATAAATGGAAAATGGGTCTATGGGCAGGTAACGTCTGTGGCCATTGGCAATTGGCCGGTCATTATTCATGTTAATGGGGCATATCAAATTGTTGAGCACACGAGACCATTTATTTCGGCATTACTCAGCCTTAAAGTTGTGTTGTTGCGGAACTAGTGAGTCTTGTGTTGTTGCGGAACTAGTGAGTCGATCTGCATAACTATGTTCTATGTGTCTTATCTCAATTTCTCCCTACTGGTTATCAAAGTATCTCCTGTGTGTATAACATTTTCTTGCATTTTAAACAAATTTGGACCATGAGAGGGGCATGTTTGATAAAACGTCATAGTAGAGGGGCATATTATACCTATAACTCAAGTAAATATGATACGATGGTTGTCAGGACTAGGGTGCTAAAACATTTTTGGTAAGTATAGTGTTAACACAAATTTCAGCTATTAGACCATCCACATCCATGAAATACCATTTATATTCCATATGTGGTCCCTACTGCCACATCAACAGCTTTTTCTATTTCACTACATATCACTTTCATTTCCTCTACATCAATGAAATCCACTATCTATTTCATATGATGGGTCCAGCTTACTTTTTAATACATCTATATATTTATATCTAACCTATATGATTTTACCAATTTAAGATGTATCAAATAATTAAAATAATCTATTGTAATTATTTAATTATCAGTGATGAAATAAATTTACTAATTCATTAAAAAATATATTATAGCTTTATTCATTGATTAAAAAAAATAAATAATGGAATTTAAAATGGGTAGACTTTAATAAAAATACATGAAACTTTTATTAAAGTCACAAGTACAATATTCAAATGACAAATTACAACACAATCACAATTCAAATAAACACACGTAAATAACACAATTACTATTGCAAATAAACACACTTAATACAAATACATAGAAATGATGCTAGATTAATCATCGTACCCTTCGTCTCCGAATCGATTCCATATCTCTTCTATTAAATTGGATTGAAGTTGATTATTTGTTGACCTATTACGAATCCTTGTGTGGTTCCTAAGATACTCATCATACTCCGGGAGATGATTTTGAGAAACTGTAGGCATCGAGACTTCGAAGTTCACGTCTTCATCTGTGTAATCAAACTGACGAACATATGTATCTCGCTCATCTTCCATAATAATGTTGTGCATAATTATACATGCTCTCATTATTTCAACGATTATGTCTTTACACCACATGCGTGATGGTCCACTGATTATAGCAAAACGTGCTTGGAGCACCCCAAATGCTCTCTCAACATCTTTTCTAGCTGCCTCTTGCTTCATTACGAATAACTTGTGTTTTGGTCCTTGAGGTAATGGAATTGACTTGACGAAAGTAGCCCAATTGGGATAAATACCATTAGTTAGGTAATATCCCAAATTGTAGTTTCTTCAATTAACAGAAAATCGAACCTTTGGTGCTTTCCCTTCTAACACTTCATGGAAGACAGGAGACCGATCTAACACATTTATGTCATTCAGTGTACCTGGAACACCAAAGAAAGCATGCCATATCCACAAATCTTGTGAAACAACAACTTCAAGCATAATGGTTGGGGTTTTATGATCCCCTCTAGCATATTGCCCACGCCAAGCTACCGGACAATTTTTTCATTTCCAGTGCATGCAATCAATACTTCCTAACATACTGGGGAAACCTCTTTGCTCTCCCACATGGAGCAAACGTTCGACATCAGCAACATTGGGCCTCTTTAGGTACTCGTCACCAAACACAACATTGACAGCTCTTACAAATTTTTTAACACATAATGTTGTAGTGGACTCACCAATTCGCAGATATTCATCAACAACATCTGCAGCCACATCGTAAGCTAACATTCGAATTGCTGCTGTGCACTTTTGAAGGGGTGAGAGGCTTGATCTGCCCGTGGCATTATGATTGCTTTGGAAGAACGAATCTTGATTCATGACACCTTTAACAATGCGAAGAAATAAGTTTCTTCTCATGCGAAATCTTCGTCGAAACTTATCTTCTGGGAATCTTGGATTTTCGGCAAAGTAATCATTGTACATTTGTTGGTGTCCATCTTCACGACCCCTTTCAATGTACCTTCTTGGCTTTCTTCTACGTCTAGATGAAGAGGATTCATCTGCTAGTTTTTGTTATTGCAATTAAACATATTGATCCACAACTTCAGATAGTGAATCATCAAGAAACCATTGAACAATGTTTTCATCAGAAAAAGGGTTATTGGGATCAGGATCGGAAGAAGATGAGGAAGATGAAGTGGAAGAAGAGGATAAAAAATTCATCTCTATATTATCCATGTTGTGAGGATTATGGCTGAGACATCAATGTGTAGCTATATTTATTGATGGAGCATATTTTTCAGATGAGGGAGAGATGATAAGAAGATATGAGGTGTGTGGTGTTGGTTGCAGAGATGAGATGAGATAAAGAGATGAGGTAGGTAAGATGAAGCTTTTCTATTGGTTGGGTAGGATTTTTCTTTGCAAAGTGACACAAAGGGGTGTGTGGTGTTGGTTTAAAGCATATATGAGATGAGATGAGATAAGGAGATGTGATAGGTAAGATGAAGCTTTTCTATTGGTTGGGTAGGATTTTTCTCTGCAAAGTGACAGAAAGGGGTGTGTGGTGTTGGTTTAAAGCAGAGATGAGATGAGATAAGGTAGGTAAAATGGAGTTTTTCTATTCGTTGGGTAGGATTTTTCTCTGCAAAGTGCCAGAAAGGGTTGTGTGGTGTTGGTCTAAAGCAGAGTTGAGATGAGATAATAAGATAAGGTAGGTAAGATGGGGCTTTTCTATTGGTTGAGCTACATTTCTGAGATAAGCCTGTGATTTTATAAATAGGCAAGTCATCTAGATAGTTTATCATTCCTCCCCCATAACTACCTTCTTGTCTTTTCTCTTATGGATCCATCTCACCCCCCCTTCAACCCATACTTCAATTTCTCACCCGGTTCATCCAATTATGTGCCTACTGATAATACACAAAATTCACAAAGTGCTAGCAATCCATTCCCAAATTCCCACATGAACCATCCATTCTTTTCAAATGCGGGTAATTTCGCAATGCCCATGTATCCAAACCCTAACTTCACATATTTCCAGCAAAACTATCCAACAACTCAACCCTTACCAAGCCCATATCCAGCCACTCCAAGTATGCCTACTGAACAAGATTCTCCATTTCCTGGGTATTGTAGTCAAGAAAGGTCCACACAAGTTGAACCAAGTAGCAGCCGAGGAAAAGTTCGTTGGAAAGAAACTGACGACCTTCTGTTGTGTAGCTCATGGCTCAACATCAGCAAAGATGCAACAATTGGTACTAATCAAAATCTGAGCTGTTTTTGGAAACGCGTTCAAGAGTATTACGAGGAATGGCATGACAAAGACTCTCAAGTGCAGAGGGGTAAACAAGCAATTATGACTCATTGGACCATAATCAACCAAGATGTATCAAAGTTCGTTGGTTGCTATGAACAAGTCCAACATCGAAGAGAGAGTGGCATCAACGAGGAAGATGAAAAGAACAGAGTAGTAGAGTTATGCGAGACAATCACAGGTAAAAAATTTATTTTCATGCATGCTTGGAATGCTTTAAAGGATGAGGAGAAGTGGTCTAGTCAATCCAAATCCAAAGCAACTCATGGTGATGAAGATAGAGGATCAAAAAGGAATAAGAATACTACTTCAGGCCAATATACTTCATCATCCTCTAACACAAGCATGCCTCCCACCGGAGATTGTGAGGTCGTTTCTCATTCTCGTCCTCCAGGAAGAAAAGCGTCAAAGGATAAAGGTAAGAGATCATCTATGTCATCTGATTCTGTGGAAAGTATGCAAGCAACAGTGCAACAAAAAATTAGTATTGAAGCAGGAAAGGTAGAGGCATTGAAAGAGTTCATGGCTGCAAAGGTAAGACTGGAGGAGGAACGAGAGAGGAAAAGAGAGGAACGTGAGAGGAAGAAAGAAGCATATAAGAGAGATAAGTTAATTATGAAATTGATGGAAATGGATCTATCAACGATGACAGACACACACAAAATGTTGTATGAAAAGAAAATCCAAGAGTTACTGGGAGATCAGTGATTTTATTTCACGCTTTGAATAATTTATGTAGGTGTGTATTATCGTACGCATATTTGCTTTGTGTTACAGTTTAAGACTTCTATATGCGTACCAGTTTATGTGTATTTAATGTTTTTTACTAAGTATTATTGGTTTGCTATGTAATTTGTATTTGTATGTAGTTGTGAGCCGTTCACATCACTGAATCATGCTTTGGTTCGGTTTTCACTACATTCCTGGTAACAACCTATTGTGTTTCAACATATGGTTCTTTTACACATTTTATTATTTATTTTTTTGGCTAATTATTTTATGAATTTCCCCATTCCTCACGAAAGATAAACTTTTTCCCCAGCCTCACTACAAAAAACATACCTTTTGCAACGAAAAATTTGGCGACAAAATATATTTCGTCACTAAAGGCACTATTATTCGACGGAAAAGTAGGGATCGTCGTTGATACATTCATTTTTTTGGAAAAGATGAGCTAGTTGTGTTTTGCGATACCTACTTTTTCGAAGCGAAAACTAATGCATTGGATCGAGCTTTAAATTTATAAGTCGAAGCACACTCACTAGTCAATCCTAACAAAGCCAAGCATAACGAAGTTAGGGATGTAGTAAAGTGGTTCAGTCGTATTTCAAGGGAACCCTAAGCTTCCTATTACATTGCTCCGAACTACCATCTAATCAAATTGGAAGGTTGAGTCAAGTATCTAATCTAACCTATCTAAAATCAGAATAATAACCAACCAATGAAGTGGTTAGGAGACTACTAGAAGTAGATGGTTGCCTAGGATTCATGTCCTCTAGCTATAGTTTGGGGTTTGCTGATGAGGTGCGAAACTCGCTACAATAAGGGTTTCAATGATTACTCCGCCTCCACCTAGTACGCTCCCAGAGACCCATTGCCACCTCATTCAAAGCTATTGTACTAAGGAATAAGTGTTAGTTCCTCTCAATAGGTTCAACCTATCATGCACACCAAAGCAATGGATCGGTGCCGCTTGCATCATCTTTGGCATTGTCTTAGGAAGGCATTCCTCTAGCAGGGGTTTGGTTGCCTTGTCTATAAAAGGGAACCCTAAGATCATTCATCTAGCCCTAATTAGCTAGGCACTCCCAGTTTAACCCTAAAATTTCAACCGAGTTCTGTGGACTCAGTTGTAGACTAGTAGAAATCATCTTCTTTTCCTTTGTTTGCACCTTCTCCTTAGTCCTTGGGTGGATTGGATCTTCAATTAAGCTCTCATAAGGTGTTTGTCTCTCTAAAAACAACCCAAAACCTATTCTCTCTCAAAGTCAGATCTCAATGAAAAATGCAACAACTCTTCTATTGATAGGCCTGGGAAAACTCGGGCAAGTTCACGACCAAGGGCTAAAAGATCATGGTTGTGATCTAGCCATGATAGCCCGCGATTTTCAGCTTCATCGTATAGTCTCTGCAGGGCGAGAGATCGTGCTCTGAGTTAGCGAACACAAACTTTGTTTCACACTTGTGATCTTTATCACGACTTCCTTATGAATGGCTTGTGATCCGCCTAGTGAAACTCTCTATTCATTCTTTTACGCTTCCTTCTGGATATCGCGCCTATGGGTCATAGGATCGGGGTTTTGATCTTATGGCTTTGGCTCGCGATCTCTCGGCTCGACTCCATTGCCTACTTTCTCACCTATTTTTATGGCATTTGCTTCTTTTCACTCCTTCCTACACATTAGCCCTAATTTTCTCCCCTTTTTCGCTTGTAATGTCGAGTGTAACCTAAAACAACATGACAACAAATTAGGAAAACAATCTAGGCTACAAATAATGTTTTAAAGACCAATTCATGCTCCAAAATAGCAACAAAACACCTAATACATGAAGGCTAAATAATTCATTTTTGGGTTATCAACAACCCCACACTTAGGCGTTTGCTTGTCGGTAAGCAAACACGTAACAAACCATGCAGCTCAAAGCCTCTTATTTCTCTTCACTCGATATGTTTTGTCAGATCAAGGGTTCTAGTGACCACCCTTGCTTGGCTCAATTTGGAAAATCGGAGAAAGCAAGTCTTGAAATGAATGGAGATAGGCGCAAGGTACAAAACAAAACTCTCAAAGTTAGGTGAAAGGATCAGTACTCACACGGTTCTTTCTTCACTTTCTCAACAAACTTTATTCATTTATATTAATTCTTAAGGGGATCTTTAATCATTACATTAGCCTTTCATCCTTAGATGAGTATGTGCATTCAGGCACTTATTGTTGTGTGCTTGTTAGCCAGGCAAGAAGGGATAAATTCTCCTACCTATACCTCGTATGAGGATGGAAGTAGTGAAAATATGAAAATTGAAGTGATAAATATATCCGATCTCCATGTACATTGTCCCAAAAAGGCACTCTCGTTACTCTAGAACAGGTTACCACAACATGTTTGCATTAGACACTACACCCCACTTTTATTCATAGTAAACATGTTGTGAGAAAGGACAGAACCGAGCACCTTTCCACACACACACACACATACACACACACTTCAAAGACACATTGTCCTCACGTGGGAATTTTAGGTTAGGTTCACGAATTGTTACTATAGGTGGTCAATGTAGTCGAGGGGAAAAATTGGTACCCAATGTGTAGGTCTTCTTTGATGTATAAAAGATTCACAAAAACGCACAAGGGATAACAGAGAAATGATTGTCATAGAGAGATAAGATAAAAGCCAAAGCATAATTAAAAACGAAAATACCAAAACGATAGTTACTAGGCACTAAAGCACACACAGATAATATCCAAAGTACTGAAAAGAAAATAAAAGCATCAAACTGTCATGATTCTGCCTCATCTGCCTCTTCGGGCATGGTGTAAGTTGGTAGAGACAGGGTGATACAAGTATGAAACTGGCATCCATAGTTATCAAAGTCACGCAGCTAAGGACATGAATAAAATATAGGGATAAGGCGGAATTGAAGTGCAATCTCACACCTGGGAGAAGGCTCTATCAATATAAGGGTAGAAGCTCAACCACAGTCAAAATGGATGCTTGATTGATATAGAGACAACACTGTATGATATGGAATCCACCAATAACACAAAGCCAATTCGATGAACCATGTTCAACTCAATAATCAATAATCTTGAAAAACTGACCTAAAACTCGTGTTTAGAACCCTTTAAATATGTCTGAAAAAATAGAACTAATAAAAAACCCAAAAAGGAAAATAATTCTAAAACAAAAAGGTAACAAAAACTGTCACCCGATCATCGGGTCGGATCCTTGAAATTCCTAGACGCGGAAAACACCATCTGACCTCGGGGAAAACTTCCTGTCTGAATCCTTGGGTTGGGAATATGTCTTTCTGGCGGGGGAATTCTGTTGGGGAAGCACATAAGTTCATCCCCATTGAAGAACTTTTGCCCTCAAAACTTGAGTAAAACACAATGCATCATTCTCCCATTTGAACTCGAGCAATCCATAAAGCTCTCGATCCAAACAAGTGTCCCAGCCTAGCTTTCAAATAAAATTCCCTGCATCATCATCAAGAAAGAACAAATAACCTCCACAATTCCACGAAATCAAAAGCACAAACAGCTCCGCAAAAAAAGGCTATAGTCCATGAACTTTGAAGCTCAAATTGTCATAGTTCGTCCCTTGTATCCTCCATAAGGGCTCTACAGAATTGATAAGATCAATTCTCCTTCCTCCAGGATCAATACAGTAGGTTTGTATTGATCAATTCTCGTTCCATGAGATAGTGGCATCTTCATTCAATCCTTCTAGAAATGATTTAGCACATAGAAGTTCCAGAATTCAGCACTGCATCTTGAATTTCGCCAACGGTGATAATTTGGCCACCAGGCTGATTTCTGTTGATTGCAATCTATCCATTTCAAGCATGTTCTCCACAAAAATCTTGTTGCTTGATATCTGAAACTCCAGAACACCTTCTTCAGCAGCCTATTATGTTCTAGCCGTTGTTTATTCGACAACTTTTGTTGTCTATGTTTTCATTGTTTCCAGGGCCTTCTGCTCCTCCTCGTCGGCACATTGTAATTGCCTCCTATCTTCAACAACCTCTTCAAACGATAATGATTTCAAGCAAATTTTTTTCCGTAATGCCTTAAGATGATGTTGGTGTTGATGTTTTCACTGCTGCGATCATCGTGCCATGGTTTACCCAGCACCACATGACTAAGCTTCATAGGCACAACTGACACGCTACGACACAACTCCTTACAATGGCCAAGTGTAACCAATGAAAGGGACTGCAATATAGTGACACAAGTAATAAATATCGAATCCACGGGTCTCTAGTGTCACTATTACTCAGCTTCAGTTCATTATCTAGCAAACTAGATTAATGATTGATTTACTAAACTACTCTACTAATTACATGTTGGGAACTCACTTAGGTATGATTCCCCCTAGCTCCTCAATTAGTTCCAAGTTTTAATTCCTTTTGGTTGTTTTACTGTTGATTAAACTGCGGAAGATCCTAAATTAGCTTGGAATCTCTTAAGCTGACCAAGCCCTCTTAGACAGAATACCCGGCAGGCGACTAGCCTTCACCGAGATAGACTGCTAAGGCAATTCGCACAGATCTCCACTACTGGAATGAATTACAGTACAAATCTGTGCATTGACTTACTCTCGCACAACTAGGGATGGCAACAAAACCCAAACCCACGGGTACCCACCCGACCCAACCCGATCAACGCGGGTAAAATTCGTGTTGATGGGTTTTGGGCCGGGTTTGGGTTAAAACCCGTTCACTATTCACCAGGTTGGGTTGGATTTGGGTTTAGGTAAACCCGCCCCATGGGTACCCGCCAACACCCATATAATTAATTTTCTCGATATATTTAATATTATAAACAACTAATCTTATTTATATTTGTGGAGACATGTCTAACTTTTTCTTTCTAATTGTGTAGAATGAAGTTGATGTTATTGAGTGGAGAGTGAAGGAACTTAATTTAAAGGATTCTTCCTTTCAATTAATCATGTTATTTATGGATAATTTGTGATTTGCTTCAATTTTCTTGAGTTTTCTAGATTGGTGTTGAACAATTTGTATAGTTAATTTGTGATTTGCTTGAATTTTCTAGAATGGTGTTTTATATATGGATCGTTTGTATTGAGGTATTGATATTTGACTTTAATTTTGATAGGAACTTGTTATTGTAAATTTTTTACGACAAAAACTCGTGGGTACCCATGAACCCGCGGATACCCTGCGGGTTGGGTTGGGTTTGAGTTTTTCAAACCTAGTGAGTTTTACCCCGAGTTTTTTTCACAGATAAACTCATGAGTTTGGGTTTGGCAAAACCCGACCCAACCCGACCCATTGCCATCCCTACGCACAACCAATTCACTAGTATCAATCAAGGAAGCTCTCTTAACCTAATCAGATTCTATCTATCATAGGTTAAAGCAGAAATCAAGAGAATTTGATCAGGATTCAATTGACTCAATAAATCATGCCTCAATCGATCATAATCACACAATATAGCATCCAAAATTTCATACAAGAAAGATCCTAACACATGGAACTAGGGTTCCTCAAAACCTAAGTGAAGAGAAGTTTCTCCATAGACAAGAGAGAGACTGCAAAAATCTGATCTAGATCTTCAATCTCCATCTCCAAGCTTGATTCCCGAGCTCCAATGGCGAACAAATCCTCCAAAAGAGCTCCAAGAATGTTCCCAAGTTGCACTCTCTCTCAAGAGTTTGTCCCTTGGGTGTTTGGGAACCAAAACCCAGCTCTCCCTCTCTAAAATCGCAGAAATCAGGCTTATACCCGAGCAGGGACAAAAACACGATCGGGAACACGACCGTGTTTAGTCATGCCCGTGTTTTGGTCCCGACCGTGTTTTGCATCCCTTCAACAGTCTTCACAAGAGAGGCTCAGCATAAAAAACACTGGCAGGTGCCATAAGAAACACAATCGTGTTTTTAGGGTAGTTTCCCCGTGTTTCTTCCTCCGAACTTGTTCCACTATATTTAATGCTTCGTTTCTCCCTCGTCCGGACTCCGAATCAGTCGTCGTTTGATCCCAGACGCTCATAGTCTCGTCCTCTTATTTTCATGACAAGCTTGAATGATTCTTTGTCCATAAATTAGGTAGAAATCCATTATTCTTCAGATCATGCCCGAGTCGCCAATTGATCTCCGATTGACTTGAAACTTGCACCTATGCTTCACTTTACATGCTAGGACCTGAAATGTGATAAATGAACACAACCTAGCATAAAATAGGCCAAATTATGATAAATACCAAACTAAACAATCAAGAAATGAGGGGTAAAAACATGTGCAAATTCAGTGTTATCAACAACATCACAAAGAATCTGATCCACATAGGCGCTGATTTTGAACTCCAAAGACAGTTGTTCAATCACAAAAACAAAGGAATTTTCCGTTGACAATTGCATAACAAAAGGGCTAGGGTGTTTTTGTGTAGTTAGCTCTAACTTAGCTACTGCGCTTGAAATGATCAAATTGGATTTGATCTCTCCATCAAAGAACACAAAACACACTTTCTTTTGAACCAAACAATGAGTTTAGAACAACTTGCCTTGTTGCTCCAACTCTTCCGCCATTGCATGAGCTTGAAGAAAGCTTGTGATCTTCTTTTTCCTTGCCACTGATTTGAACTGAATCTCTTATATCACTTGATACAAGCACGAAACCGACACCCGTGGTTATCAATGTCACACAGCTAAAATAGGAATAAAATATAGGGATAAGGCGGAATTGAAGTGTTATCTCACACCTGGGAGAAGGCTCTATCAATATAAGGATAGAAGCTCAACCACAATCAACATGCATGCTTGATTGATATAGAGACAACACTCTATGCAATGGAATCCACAAATAACACAAAGCCAATTCGATGAACCATGTTAAACTTAATAATTAATAAACTTCAAAAACTGACCGAAAATTCTTGTTTACAATCCTTTAAATAGGTCTGGAAAAATAAAACTAATAAAAAACACGAAAAGGAAAAGAATTCTAAACCAAAAAGGTAATAGCAACCCGACAGCCCCGATCCTTGGGCCGGATCCTTGAAATCCCCACGCTGGGAAAACGCCTTATGAGCTTGGGGAAAACCTCTTGTCCGAATTGCCGGGCGCGAAATACATCTCTTCTGGTCGGGGAATTCTATTGGCCATGCCAATTGTTACCTTCCATTTTTGGCTAATCGAGGAATCACATCATGGGGTGCGCTCAAACTTATGCTTGACTGCAATATGATCAAGGTTGCTCCTCCCCATCAATGCATGAATGCAGTCGATCAGATGATTCCTCACCTCGACAGCCCTCTGCTAGTTTCTTAGGATGGTATCAAACTCAGCTTCAATGGCTGAATCCTTGTATGATGAAGACGGTGGTGCCCGGCTTGTCTGGCCGTGGTGGAATCTCTGGAGAGAAGATGGAGATGAAGAGGAACTCTAGGATCTCTGTATGTGACGTCTTGGGAGTAAATGCATTGCTCCATTCTGAACCACCATGTTGGTGGCTGGGAACTCCATACCTTGGACTCTCCAGACTCCCTCATCATTCTACTCCAATGTCTTTAAATAGGTCTTCAAGCTGTCGAACGACACCAGAACATTAAAGGAATCAAAAGGAATCTCGGCAGAAGCCAGGTCCACATCGATGTATCTGGCTATCCTGGCTATATATGCTCCTCCATGGAAATCCATCAACCGACAGCCTGAGTCATGCTGGCGAAGAGTCTGCAGAATGGATTGCCCGAGGTGGAGTTGTTGTCCCTCCTGCATACTCCAGACGAAGAGGACCTCTCTGACAATGAGATTGCCCTTACTCTCGTACTTCACTCCGGCTGATCTTGAAATGACGTGGTGGATCAGTAAAAAATCAGGCCGAATCTCACTCCCCTTGGAAAGCTTCACGTCCCAAGGTATGATGTGTAGTAGCCTCATCTCTCTGTCGTAGAAGTCTAGAGGGAAAGGGAATTCGTTCTCCAGGATGAGTGAGGAAAAATATATCGAATCCTGAACAAAATCCAAAGGGTAGATGTCGAGAGCCAAGGTGAACTCTCGCATCGTCATCTCGCTCTCCATGCCTCTCGAATGGAAGTAGATCTTAGGAATCTTAGCATCAGCAGCACTCCGAAATTTATTCACTCTCGGGTTACTCAGGTACTCAAGAGTGAGGACCTGATAGATCCTCTCCTGGATCTCCAACACTCTGCGCCACACAGGATCTGTAATCCTAGATCCGATCAGCTCAGCCACTCCTAACTGTGCAAAAAGAAACAACTTGAGAAACTCGTTCTCCCCGATCTCATTGTTCTGCAGGAAATGGAGACTGTCCCGGTTGAGGAATGGAACAACCTCTAGGAAAAGGGGCTCTATGTGGGCCATCGTCACCCTATTAGCTCTCCTCCGGTTTCCTCGAGGTTTCTGCTCAACCTCCTCAACCTAGGATTCGGAGTCCTCACGAGGTTTTTCCTCCTAAACAACTTGAGGCTCTTCTAGCCTCATAGACGGCCTAGCAACCTCCTGTCGAACCTCTCGATGTTGGTTCCTCTTGAAGTAATGAAGCAGACCAGAGGAAGTACATGCCCTCTCAGGAGGTTTTGAACTCTCTCCTATATCAATGGTCTTTCCCTGTCATTTCTACTGCAAAGCTGGGAAATATCCAACTAACCAACCCAACGAGAGTGAAAACAATCAAAATGAAATGTTGGTTATGCAGGACAAACCAAAATTTTCAAAGGAAAAATCCCCCTCGTGAAGTGTAAAACATTGTGTCTAGGCAAAAATAGGGGTGTGGAAAACATGGTGCGGGAATTGAAAATGGAGAAATTAAACTGTGGAGTTCTAATATAAGTCAAGATAAGGTAATCCACAGTTTAATTTGGGCAGAAAGAGTGGCGAGGTCAACCCAACATAGGCATGAAAAGTGCATGGCAACATGTTCTCAATGCAGAATAATTCTACAATGCAGTAAAGAATATGAACCCATAATTGGAAATTTAAGCATGCATTGCCTAAATAAAAGTTAAACAAATTCAAATGAGCTTTGAATCAAAGCACTTGATCAAAGGAAATCCAATTTGTGTGTGGTTTGGGCAATATATCGAAGGCATGGTGGGTGTGGCTTCAAAACGCAAAATCACAATCACCCACCAAGGCCTCCAAAGCCCACACTCAATCACAAATAAACATACTAAGATTCACTTGCAATAAACAACCCAAACTCGTCGCCCTAAGTGCCTGGCACGATCTCAACATGCAAACTCAACCTTCTCTCTAGCTAGGAAGATTTGAACAAAAAAGAGGAGTTCAAGGCATGGAATCTTACCTTGGACCATTAGCAGACATGATTGGTTGATCCAAATAAAAGCTAGAGCAAGAAAAATAGGAAGAATCCAAGGTTTGGGTTGATTTCCCGAGTTCGCAAGCGAAGAGATCGAGTTCTAGGTCAGGAACTCGAAAATTTTGGGGGAAATGAGGTATGGCCTCCGACAACCCCGTGATCCACCCTTTTATAAATGCGCACAAGATCGCAGGCTAGGGCCTTCAGATCGCGGCTGCAGAATATGTACCTAGGTCGCGATCTTCAGCGAACGCGGTAGCAAAGTTCACAAAAAAAGATAGGGAGATCGCTGTCGTGAAAGGTTGTCTAAAGGTCGTGATCTCCGCTTTGTTCATAATTTTAAAACACTCAAATTTGTGTAACCTAGGGGTAAAAAAATCAAACCTAATCGACTACTGGGCAGGGCACAGGAAAAAATCCTAGATGCGAACTATGAAGAACGAGAACAAAAAATCATGCTAATTTATTTAAATAAAAGGGTTAAAGAAAAGCAAACCGATGTTGGGGTGCCTCCCAAATACTGCGTCTTTTACGTCTTATCGCTGGATGGCTAACTTCAAGTACTCAGCCTAGTATTTGTCACAAAAAAAAGTACTCAACCCAGCTCAAAGTCTACCTGAAGTTGAGGTTTTCATCAGCAACGTGGAGTCTCATATCTTGATCTGTCCCCCGATCATCCAGTGAAGGCTCATGTAGATGAGAACGCTTGAGAAACCTCCAATGGAACCTCTCTTCAACTCTTCTTTTATTCTTCTTGCCGCATACCAAATTAAGTGCTTTTTAGGGGTTATCATCGGATCTACCAAGAGGGATTAATAATGTTGTGGCCTCGTCTCGGCAAAGATTTGTTGCAAAAGGATCCAATGCTAAGAGTCATTCAAGGTCTGGTGACCCTCCGTGGTCAAAATAAATGGCTTCTTCGGGAACACAAAACCGGATGAACCCTAAATAGTCTTCATTCTCTTCTTCAACCTACTTTATCTCTCCTCCATTCATATATTCCCCATATTGAGTATCAAGCTCATATTTTTCTTCATTTGTTCTTTCTCATTCACACTTTCATCAAAGTCATCTTCTATATTCATCTCCACTTGTTGATTAGGGGCTATGATGCTTCTCCAAGCAAGTTCTTCACTAAATGGGTCTTCAAAATCCACTTGCTTGTCCACCATTGAGACTTCTTCCTCTTTTTCTTCATTGTTAGAATCGAGGAGGTAAGTTTGATTGAATCTCGAACGAAATTGTTCAAGTTCTCTTTTCTTTGCTTCCAACCTCTTGTTAAAATCTTGTTGCTCAATAAGGAAGTCTTCAAAGGTATGGTCGGATCTCCAAGAATTGAATATGTCTCTTTGTTTTCTAGATCTTCGGGTGTAGATGGTGGTGAAGGAGAGTATTCTCCATCCTCATGTACTCCATCATATCTCCTTTCTCCTATAACATCATTTTGTGAACCTGGGGCAATTGTGTGATCTCTAGCAAGAATTTCTATAGGTATAGAGTTGTGATTTTCTTGCTTCTTCATTATCTTGTTTCTTTCTTACTCCGCTTCACTTTCAGATCGAATGTAGAAGCAACCCAGAGGAATGTTAGGGGCACTAGTATCAACGTACTCGGGCCCTATTCCGAAGCCCTACATGGCAAATTCCGTCGTGGTTTTGACCTTTGATTGGTATGGAATGAAGCATCTCTTCATCCTTGGAGTGTGATTTTTCTCCCTTATCCTTTTGTTGGACAATGCAAGGTTCTTCAACCTCTTGATGCCACTCTTGAGGAAGAGAAGAGCTTGATTGTCTTGTACCTTCCCTCCATAGGGGCAATTTTTTTGGCCTCCGAAAGAAGGTCGGGTGAGTGTGTTAGAGTGAAGCACGACTCCAAAGTGAATTGAACCCTTTAACTCTTCATCATGAAGCTCGTCAATTCGAATTCCAAGCTCGTTCTCGGCTCCGGGAGTGAAGTCGGGTTCCATCCGTGGTATGAAGGATGTTCTTCTCGATATGGTGGTTTAGATAGATACCCTTGGGGTATAGTTCTTTACCATAAAGAGGGGTTGGTTCTTCATACTCGGATCCTTGGCTAGCCTCTCTACTAGAAGCTTCAAGATAGCACCAATTCGGCGTTTGGTGATCTCCACACTTCTTGTGCCAACCATAAGGATCCATTCCTAAATACTAACTATATTCACACAAAAAAAAACAACCTATGAAAGAAAAATTGTGAAAAAGGAGAGAAAAAAGACGAACAACACTTAACACAAAATAACTTAAGGGAACATAACACAAGAAGTAAGGATACGAGAAAGAAAATCATACATGATAAACACACTACACTTAACACAAAATTCAAAACACAAGATACAAAAGCACAAACAAGAAAAATGCACCAAAAGCTTGATGCTACACACAAACACGATAATACGATTAAACTAGTAGTTCTCGACTTTTCCTAATGACATAGGATTCCCCAAGCAATGGCGCCAAAAAAACTTGATGCGTTGGATTGAGCTATAAATTTATAAGTCGAAGCACACTCACTAGTCAATCCTAACAAATCCAAGTATAACTAAGCTAGGGATGTAGTAAAGTGGCTCAGTCGTATTCCAAGAGAACCCTAGGCTTACTATTACTTCGCTCCAAACTATTATCTAATCAAATCGGAAGGTTGAGTGGATTATCTAATCTAACCTATCTAAAAATAAAATAAACAACCAACCAAGTGGTTGGGAGATTGCTAGAAATGAGATGGTTTCCTAGGATTGAATTTCCTAGCTATAGTTGGGGTTTGCAGGATTAGGTGCAAAACTCGCTAAAGTAAGGGTTTCAATGTTTACTCCACCTCCAACTAGTACGCTCCCAGAGGTCCATTGTCACCTCGATCAAAGCTCACGTACTAAGGAATAAGTGTTAGTTCCTCTCAATAGGTTCAACCTAAAGCGATGGATCGATGACGCTTGAATCATCTCTAGCATTGTCTAGGGAGGACATTCCTCTGTCATGGGTTCGGTTTTCTAGTCCACTAAAAGGAACACTAAGATCATTCATCTAACCCTAATTAGCTAGGCGTTCCTAGTCTAACTCTAAAATTTACACCTAGTTCTGTGTACTTAGTTGTAAGCTAGTAGAGAAGAGTTGATAGACACAAGCCTCAGCATTATCAAGCATATAATCACTGAAATAAACAAATTCGTACACAAACCCACAACAACTATAAACTAGGGTTTATCTTTCCTAATCAACCATAGGGATTAAAGTCATATAGAGAGAGAGAAAAACAATACAAACTAAGAAGAGGAGCAATGGTGGAAATCGTCTTCTTCTCGTTGGATTGCACCTTCTCCTTACTTTTTGAGTGGATTGGATCTTCAATTAAGCTCTCCCAAGGTGTTTCTCTCTCTAAATGTAGCCACAAACCCTAATTTTCTCTCTCAAACTCGGCTCTCCTGAAAAAAATGCAGCAGCACTTCTATTTTAGATCCTGTAAAACTCGGGCAAGTTCATGGCCAAGGGCTGAAATATCACGATCGTAATATAGTTGGGATAACTCATGATCTTTAGCTTTGCTGTAGAGTCTCTATAGGGAGAGAGATCGCGCCCTTAGTTTGCAATCGTTAACCTGGTTTCACGGCTTTGATCTTTATCAGGACTTCCTTCTGAATGGCTTGCGATCCCCCTAGCAAAAATCTATGTCCGTTCTTTGAAGCTTCCTTTCGAAGATTGCGCCTATAGGCCCCGAGTCGCCGTCGCGATCTTCTGGCTTTGGCTAACAATCTCTTAGCTCGACTTCATGGCCTGCTTTTAGGGGTGGAAATCAGTACGGTATAGGTATCCCAATACCAAATACCGAAATCCCCAATACAGAATTACACCTTGAAATCAATCACAATCCCAATCCCTAAATAATTTCGGTATCCTAATCTCTAAATATTTCGGTATCCCAATCGGTACCTCGGTATCCCAATCGGTATTATCAAATAAAAAATTAATTACATTTGCCATTAATAATTAAATATATAAATTAAATTTTATTGTTTAATTCAGGACAAAGAGACTAAGCAAAGAGTCTTAAGTTGCCTAGAGCTAACATCTCAAGTGTTTGTAAATGGTAATCTTTAATTTGATGAATTTGAGGTTGAGAGACGACTAATACTAGTGTGAAATAGTGATGTAATGATCTATGTATAATTAAATGACATTTTTGGTGATTGAGGGTCGCGTAGTAGTGAATGAGAGAGTCTAGTTGAGAGAATAAAATACACACTAGCTTATATTTCGGCATTGATCGGTATTTTGGTATATACCGATCCCAATCCCGTAATCCCTAATGCCGAATAACAATTGAAACTCAATCCCAATCCCACAAAATAATACGTGTATTCGGTAATACCAAATATAAAAAAATTCGGTACAGTATTCGGTATATCCCAAATACTGGTACCAAACTTCCAACCCCTGCTTTCATGGTTGGGATCCTGCGTTTATAGCGTTTGCTTCTTTTCACTCCTTCATACACATAAGGCCCCATTTACTCTCCTTTTTCTCTTTTAATGTCAATTGTAACCTAAAATGACACGATAATAAGGGAGGAAACACAAAATACCGAATACATGAAGGCTAATTAACGCCTTTGGGTGTTATTAGAATCTGAATCTGGATGTGATCGGCGCCATTATAAACCTGAGCATGTGCATCTTTACCGCGTCGCCGCATATCATGTACTGGACGATGTGAATCTACGGGAGGGAAATTAAAGGGGAGATAAATTAGATATTCTAGGAACAGTCTAGAGGATTAGTGGTGACCAGATAAAGACGAATCCGACGAAGTAGAGATATATGCTAGCGAAGATGCACATCATGGTGAAGGATGAGAGGAATGTCAAAACTAGGTTCAGGGAGCGTGTGGGTAGTTGAAATTTGAGAGGGAATGGGTTGCCCGGAAGTCGAACGAATCAATGGGGAGAATGGGAAGAAGAAACGGGTCAAAAAGAAAGGGTTGGATTATAACGTGGCGCGTTGAATTTTATGATGTGGGGAGTTAATGATTATTTACTATATATTTTTGTAGCCACATCAGCAAAAGAACTAACGTCGTCAACGAAGACTCACAAAAACAACTTGAAAATTTAAACTAATCTTAGTGAACATGAATATAATAAAATATGTTTAGTGATCAAACGTGAATTTTTTAATAATCCCAATAACCAAACTTGCAATTTTTAGGGGTCATTTGGAGGTTGGCATTTGAAAATATGTATTTAGCTAATGCATGTATTATTGAGAATTAGTTGTTTTTTATTTTCTTTTGAGCCACATTTCATATATTGACTTTTTGATGAGATACTTCTAATCTCTCAAAATGAAGCATTATCAATCTCACAAAAAAAGATGACATCATTTCTTTAACCTTTAAAATTTGTGTTGGTTTTCCTTTATTAAAAAGAAGAATATCGACTTCCAAACTATGTATTTTTTAAATTAATATATTGATAAAATAAATATAATATAAATTCATTAATCAATCAAACGAATCTATCTAAGGAATTACATCCTCCAAACATGACGTTGTTTACCTTCTGTATAAAAGATACAAAAATGTATCAGATAAGCTATTTGTTTTAAAGAGAGGGTCTAGTCAAGGCCGGGTAGGATCCAGTGCTTAAGCCATTCTATTGGTTGATAGTAGATTAGGTAGTTAATAAGGGGTTAGTAATTAATATGTAGTTGAGATAAATAAGGTATTATGCTTATATAATTAATATTAATAATTAATTATTCTCTTTCTCTCTCCTCCCATAACTTTCTCCATAACCCTTTCTATTCACTACAATTAAAAGGAAACCCGAAATTAGATTTTAATATTTAATAAAATTCAAACTTAACAATTTTTTCTCTTTTTAAAATAGAAATTAAAAATTAAAATTTGCTTTTTCACTTCGTGACAACTTGCAATGTAGTATTAACGTTTTGCAATGACATTATCAACGTTTATGAAATATATCATTATTACTATATCTTATCATTATTAACGATTTCAATATAAGTATCAATTCTTTGCAATGATATTATTAACAATTTTGAATAAATCGTTACCGTTTTACATTTACATCATCAGCGTTTATGAATGAAACATTGATTTACAACATCTTTACTAATGATTCACAATATCATTGATTCACAACATTAGCATTATTGATACTATTAGTAATGATCTCTCAAAGACTCACTCGTTTGACAAACAAACAACAACTTATATCATGATACATCAAACGTTGATAGTGTTCACTATTAACAGTACATGACAAAATTGTAAATATTTTAGGTCAATTGTTAAACGTTTTGAAACTATTAGTGATTATATACTTTCACGTTGTTAACGTTTTGATAAGAGTTGCTTAACATTTTTAACGTAAACGTGAAGTTCTCATTCCATAAATTTCATTGAAAATGAAAATTATAATGTTTTAGGTGAATTTTTAATAATTTTCATACAATTAGTAATGATATACTTTAACAACATTTTGGTGGGAGTTGCTTAACGTTTTTAACGTGAAAGTGAAATGGTAAGTTGTAACAACTACGTGATATCATGGTACATTAAAAAACAACACCTGACATCATGATATATTAAACATAGATAACTACATTTTAAATTGTTAATAATGTAAGTATATTTTATTAATAATTCACTAAAAATTGATAATGCTCGGCTATAATGATTAGAATCTTAAATATTTTATTACTTTAATAACAATTTACATTACGCCAACGATGATAACATTACATTAGATTGTTAACAATAAGCCTAAACCCATTAACAAACAAAAAAAAAGGATTTAGGAGACGATGATAACATTTTTGTATATCGTTGAAAATTCATAGTAAAATAATTGATAACAGTATCTTGGATTGATAACAATGAACCAATAAAAGTTGATGGTATAATTGTTGGACATTATTTCATAAACGTCGATAACAACAATAAAAACAAATAGGAAACTTTATCAAGAAGTTTATAAACCTCACGTCCAAATTGGAAAACATATGCTCCTAGGTTGATAGAGATGCAACAAACCGTTAATAATGTAACAAAAATTTATTGATAACCAAAACATCAAAAACCAAAACATTATGTTTTTATTGAATATAAAAATATTTATTATCAACTAAATATAGTATTTATCAATGATTTAGTGTGTTCTTATTAAAGGTTACTAACACAGTTTTATTGAATACAAAAACATTGATAATAAAGTATAAAACTAATAATGTCATAAATAGTTTTATTAACAATTCATGTAAAAGTTGATAATAACGGTTATTAAACATTTGATAATGAAAACTATATGTACACACATGACATGACGTTACTAGTTAATGGAATATTGACAATCTTAAATATAAACACCAAACAAGTCTAATAAACAATTAATGACAATGTTTTGGGAGCTCATTACTAATAGTATCAATACTGATAATGTTGTGAATCAATGATATTGTGAATCATTAGTATAGATGTTGTAAACCAATGACTCATTCATAAACTTTGATGATGCAAATGTAAAATGGTAACAATTGATTCAAAACTCGTAATAATATAATTGTAAAGAATTGATACGTATGTTGAAATCGTTAATAATGGTATAGAAATAATGATTTATTTCATAAATGTTGATAATGTCATTGCAAAACGTTAATACTACATTGCAAGTTGTCACGAAGTGAGAGAGCAGATTTTTAATTTCTATTTTAATAAGGGGGGAAATTATGAAGTTCGAATTTATTAAATATTACAATCTAATTAAATTAATTTCGGGTTTCCTTTTAATTGTAGTGGAGAGAGGGTTATGGAGAAAGTTATGGGAGGAAAGAGAAAGAGAATAATCAATTATTAATATTAATTATATTTGCAATGCCTTATTTATTTTCAACTACCTATTAACTACTAACCCCTTATTAACTACCTAATCCATTATCAACTAATAGAATAACTTAAGCAATATGCTTAAGCTTTTGGGCTTAAGCAGAGGAACCCAGGCCTAGTCAAGGCAATATGTCATCTAAAAATAGCTATGGGGCAACAATATATTGTGGAATGAAATGAGTCCAGATAGTTGCCCTAGCAGAGCACATCATTTAACCCAAGGAAAGACCATTGATATAACTTTCCTTGTTACTCTAATTGTTAAGGCTTCGCTCTTAAAACAGAAAAAGATGAAAGTTACAACTTAATAACACATCTTATTAAAAAAATACTAACAAATTGAGTTTCTAATTTTAGAGGTCATACTATGTCTGTCAAATTCAGACTAATGTATTAAGGAGAGAGAAGGTGAACTACAAGAATAGCATAACATTCTTATAGATAAAGGATATTGAGTACAATTAACCGTGCAAAGAAATATATTCAGACCATGGTTGTCACGCCGGTCGGCGTGCCACCAGTTGTACCGGGTTCAACCGGTACCGGTCATACAATTGGCGTGACACCACCGGTATGACCGGCATGATCGACATACGAATCCCTAAGTAAAATGACCTTATTTTAGAGAATTTAATTGATAAAAATTATTTTATGAGTATAAAAGTTAAATATTGATGTTATTTGTTGGATTCAAGTATAAATGTTTAGATATTGACGTTAAATTTCATATTTAAATATGAGTATTTATAATTTTATTTGTAATATTGACCGGCATGAACCGGAACAAACCGGTATGTGCCACCGGTTGAACCATTCTACTTGCTAAACCGGCGCACTGGCATAAACTGGTTTGACAACCTTGATTCAGACTCAAAGCTCTTAACCCCCAAAGGGAAAGGTGAAACTAGAAATGCATTAAATCAAATTTAAAGAAATACATGCCCATTATAATGTTAATGACGGATGTGACGAAGGCGGCCAAGCTGGACAATACAATGGCCAGCACCTGCTACACTTGTAGCTCCATTTTGGACGTGTGAATCCCCTACTTCAAATAAAGCTTCCTCAATAAGATAGCTATTTTAACATCTTAAGATAATCATTCATTAGAATAGGACACCATGAATACTCATCTACTCTCATAATCAATGAAGCACATAGGATAAGAAATATTAAAGTTCATAAACGTAGAAATTACACAAACCATCTATTGTAATTAAGCATGCATTCATGATCATAGTCCACATATTCATGAGATGGTTAATTCATTTTTATTGAATTATTTGTCACAAGTAGAATCATATTCAATCCAACTATCAATTCATTAAGCATCAAAATTTCGAGAAAATATGTTTTATTATATGCGAGTAGCACCATATTTCAAAAAAATTTGACATGACCTTCGTTAAAATTCAACAATCTCAAAAATTTGAAAGCATTAGAAGCACAATAAGCATCCACAAATCACCTGGTAATCACACTAGCTATCATCAAAGATTCAAAAATCAATCAATTGTGGCGGAAAGGGTCGAATTTGCTATGTAAAAAGCAAGAACCCTAACATGCAATTCTAATAATAGAATACTTAATTAAAGTTGAAAATTCATGATTCAAACTCCTGAATGCATCTAAAGATAATGGGTACTTACTTGAATGGAAAAACAAACAACAAAAATCAGAAAAACTTGACGAAATAAGAGAGAGAAAGTGGCGACGGCTTTCATGGTGGCGACCACCGCAGATGGTGAGAATGATTTTTTCAAAATTTTCTTCTTGTGGTAATGGGTAGGTTTTATCTCAAATTTGAGCGTCGAATTTTGAGTTTTGGAGGTGGATTGGTTGCATAGAAGTTTGAGATTTTGGGAGAAATTTTGAAAAGAAGACGAGGAAGGAAGGGGTCAGGTTTGAGCTAAGAGAAATAAAGTGATGAAATGAAGTGAGACATGAGGGAAGGGATGAAAAGTTGGAATTTTATAGGCCTCATCAAACGGTGGTCAAACCCGACAAAGGGCTGTCGTGGTTGGTGAATCAAGTTATTGTCGGCTTCCTACATTTTCATGTTAGTTCACTGACCTGGATAGTATGAAAGTAAATTTCATTAATCCATTCTCCATCAAATCTGTTCCTTTCCAAGAATTGTAATGACACTTTATTTATGGTGTTTATCACACCTAGGGCTGATAATCAGTTCGGTTATTGACTCGTCCCGAATACCACAATAAATTCCCGCCTAAAGTCCAAGTATAAACCTTAGCTGGGTGCAGTACAGGATAAGTATGTTTAAATATCAACCTGGGATGGTCCGTGTGCCCCTACTTCAGTCATTCGAATCATTATCTAGAAATAAAGTTTTGGTGACAAGTTTGCTAATCAAAATAAAATAAGGCAAAGGTAAATGGTTTTGAAAGCTCTTTGTGAGAAGGATCACTCGGGTGTCGCTTCCCCCTAACTACTACCATGGTATGTGAATTGAAACGATTGCTATGGGCAAGGTAACCGCAAACCGCAGAGGGATGCAAATATGGTCGTAGACCACACTCTCGATTGCTAACCCGAGGTATACATTATAGGCCGTGTCACTCGGCCCTCTCAGTTTAGGCAATCGGTGGTTGACTTACTCCCTCACTCAACTCAAGGGTTGGACGGTTTAATCGCGCTTAACCAATTTGCTTAATTCAACATTGAGGTTTGCCCTAAATTAACCTAATTAGGTGGCTTGAAAAGCTAAGGGAAAACCAAATCGATCGAGTCTCCCTTGGAAGGGGGATTTTCCTCTCTAATCTAGGTTAAAGTGGCTAATTAGATTGCTAAGCACCAACATGCACAAACCTAAGGATGCTAAGCACAATTATGCACAATCTTTAGGTTGCTAAGCACCAACATGCACAAACCTAAGGATGCTAAGCACAAAACATGCACAATCCTTAGATTGCTAAGCACCAACATGCACAATCACATGAATAGTACCTCAATCATTGAATTAAATTAACAATACCCAATGACAATCATTCAATTCACATAAAAGAAACTACATGGTAACTAGTTAGGGTTTCACAACACCCAAGTGAAAAGTAATCTACTCCATGCTAGAAATGGGAGAAACACAAGGACAAGAGGTAGAAACCATCTTGAAGTAGGCTTTCAATCTTCTCTTGGGGAGAATCTTCCCAAATCCCACCTTGGAGCAAAACCCTAGCCTCCTTCCTTTGGTTCGTGTTTCTCTCTCTAAAAATTTGAAGAAGGCTTTCTCACACAATGGGCTCTCCCCTCTCTCTTCCTTTCAGCTCATCGTTTAAACAGGGAACGATCTCAGTTCACGGCCGTGAACTCTAAAACGCGTCCGTGAACTGAAGATGGGCGCCGAAACGCACCGCTTTGCTTCCACGGGTTCATGGTCTTAGCGACCGTGAACTCAATTAGCGTCAGTAACTTGCATTTTGGCCCTGTACGCCTCAAAGTTCACGACTATTCTTCATGGTCATACAAGACCGTGAACATCCAAGAAAAACCGTGAACTCGTCGTTTTTCACCTCTTCTCCCAATTTTCGCTCCTTTTCGTCTAACTTTCGACTCCGGGGCTGGTTTCACTTGTTAAATGCTGAAACACACTGAAACACAAGAAACCTAGCGTAAAACAACCCTTTTAGGAGCGAAATTGCCACAAATGACTAAGGAAAACGGGGGCAAAACATGTACAATTAGGCCCGAATCACTTAGAACCGGAACCGTTTAGTGGGTTCTCGATTAACCATTAAGCATTTTGTGCTTCGTTAACCGCACCGTTTAAATTAGTCGGTTAATAATAATCGTATAGTCGGTTCTTAGTTATTTCGTCGGTTAACCGAATAACCATTAACCAAGTGATTTGATAATGTTATACCAAAATAACCTATTGGTAACCTAACCAACAAAAAGACCTCATTTTTTCAACTGTGAAGCACAATAACCTATTGATAACCTAACCAACAAGTGATTTGACAACGTTATACCAAAATAACCTATTGATAACGTCAAACACCACACCATGGTTCTTCCTCTTCTCTTTGTTGTAATCCCTAGGTCAGCTATGGAGTAGTGCTCCTTTTCACTTGGGCATTGTGAACCCTAGCTTTAGATATGTGATAGATTGTATGGATAGAATGATATGTGTGTGGGTTTGTGTTTAATGCAAAGTTTGAGGTATTTTCAGGATTTTCTTGAGTTGTGTTCTTCATTTCTCATAACCATGCCAAATTGACCTAGGTGGAGAGAAGCCCCTTTTGCTAGAGGCTTTGACAAGCTGGATTTCTTGGCCATTTGAGTCACCCACCTATGGCAATGTAGGGCAAGCCTCAAACTTGGATTTAGCTCTTTGATTTGGTTGTTATTTTTCCGTCCGGATTAAGTTCTGTGCGAGTAGCTTTTGCAACCCTTAGTTGATTGGCCAAGAGAGCTAGTTTCTTAGCTTAATTTGTTATTCCTTGGCAGATCATCTGAGTGAAGTATCTTCACTAGTTGCACCCTCCTTGCGGTGTATGAACACATTTCTACACATTGGCATTCTATTCGGTCGATCTTGATATATAACTAGTGGAGCAATACCCAGGTGAAGTTTTCTCATATAGAATCCACAACAATTTGAATTCTTGCTTGTTTTAAAGTGTAGCTCTTAGTTTTCATTAAAAACCAATTGCTAAATAACGTTTTAAACGGTTGAAGTAGGGGTACATGGACCGGCCCAGGTTGACAATTACAACGTTTGCCCTATACTACACCCTACTAGAGTTTATACTTGGGCTCTAGTTGGGATTTTATTTCGTGTAGTCGGAGTGAGTCATTCGACTAAGTTAGTAAGGTGAGTGTAAAAAGGTAAATTCTACGCATTACGGTGTTTAAGTTTTTTAGATTTATTGCTATGTCATATTTGCCTATGTATGTCTATATGATGCATGTGATTACGTATGAGCTATGCTTCCAGTTATGTGTTATATTGCATGCTTTATTTACTAGTATGTTGAATTTTAAGAAGCAAGTTTTTTTTTAAGAAGTACTTCACCTTCGAAGAAGGTGAAATAGTTTTAAGAGGTTTTAGTCACTAGCGCTAGTTCGTTGTCCAGTTGAGATTTTGAGGTAAACCGACAGGTATACTCTTGAGATTTTTAAGATAAGTATTTATACTCTTGAGAATCGTGAAATGAATCATTACGACTTCCATGATAAGTTTAAGATGTTAGGGCCTAGGGGGATGAATCGTTACGACTCCCTAAACTAGTTTAAGTTTAAGGAAAGCCTGGGCTCTCACACATATGAGTTGGGAAACCAGACTAGCTGTTGAGAGATCCATGTGTCAGTCAAAACTCTCATTCAGTTTTAAGAGCTCAGATTAAGGGTGGAAGTACAAACTTCCACCATTTTAAGTTAAGTATGTTAAGTAAGTGCTCAAGTACTAGAGATTTTAAACATAAGGGCGTAGACTGACCCCAACCCACTCACCAGGTTGTAGTAAAGGTATGAGGGAGAACCCAGTTGGAGAGCAGGCGGCTAGATGAGAGAAGCACGAGCGTCGCTGAAGATGTCGGAGAAACGGATCTCAGTTAGCAGCAGCTTGAACTTTTAAGTTATTATATGATTATTAGTATAGATGGGAGATTCAGATTTCATGGTTTGTCCAAGGGGTTAGGGCTTTGTTTTAAGAAATTACATTTTATTTTTAGTATTTTTTAATATTATTTATGAACAGCTTCCACTATTTTTCAAGTATTTTTAGTTCTTATTTGTTTCACGATTTTTCAAATGTATTTTGGTAAAAGTTGTACCCAACCGGGTTAGGATGTTACATTTTGGTATCAGAGTCAGTCTTCATATGTTCCTTGGTCTCCATGGAACTTCATCTCACTCATCTCAAGCTAGGGCCTTGATTGTTTTTGGTTTTGGATATCAGAAACTTTATCAAACCTAGATCGATGTAACCCCCTCATCTATCATTATAACTTGCTACTAGTACTACCGTAGTACGTCTTCATCTTCTTATCTTCATATTTCTCGTTCGAGGCTGGTAGGTAGCAAGCCTCCACCCACCTTGCTTCAAGTCGTTAACGTCATTTGGGTCCTCCAGAGTTGCCACGGTTTCTATGGTTTTCGAAGAGGATGAGAGAGAAAGAAAGACTTGAGAACTAAAAGTTGCATATCGGAGAAAAAGTGAAAAACTAAGGGCGTGTTTACTTTCGAGTCCGTTTACTGTGATTGGCAACAGAAAACATAACCTAATGGAAACAAAGCTATCGATTCTTAAGAAACAAAACCTGAAAACTTGCAAGTGAAAACCTGTTTAGCTGAAACTTTTGCTGAATTCTAAACCTAAAATCTGAATGATGGTAGATTGTTTGAAATCAATATAAGGAAAAGTTGAATTATCTAATATAATAATTATAAAGTAAGCATCAATCGCCCTTATAAAAATGATTAAATATAAAAAGGAGAATAAAATTTATTTCATTAGAGAAGAAATTAGATTGATGTGAATTTTATAGAGACTTTTTGAAATTAAATCAAACCTTTTGTTTAATATAAATGAATCCATACGTTTTTAGGCATTAATTTGAAATGAAATGTATTTTGTTTATAATACATTTTGAAATTTTATAATTAAATTTGAAGGGTAA
Organism: Linum tenue; assembly: GCA_946122785.1. Lineage (NCBI taxonomy): Eukaryota > Viridiplantae > Streptophyta > Magnoliopsida > Malpighiales > Linaceae > Linum > Linum tenue. The sequence continues at coordinate 28,016,523 of CAMGYJ010000003.1, forward strand.
CAACTATTTATTAGCCAAACTTCTTTTTTTATTTTTTTATTAGCCAAATCTATTGAAATACTAAGAATTAGCCAATTTTTTTGTAACAGGTCAAATTAATAGCCATTAATCTGTTACCATTAACTATTTCTTAACAGTCCTCCACCTCAGCGTCCAAGTCAGCTGCCACCTCATCAATGAATAAAATAAAAATGGGTAAACACCAATTATTCGCCAAACCTTTCTCGCATTCCTTTTTATTAACCAAACCTATTGAATTACTGATAATAGGCCAAATCTTTTGTAATGCATCCAAATATTTTCCATTTTTACGTTATCGTTAATAATTTTGTAACTCTTTTCTTAGTTAAAATACTAAAATTTTGGAATGTTGACCTCCATGTGTCTCTTCCAAGTCAGTATCATGTTGCTAAGTCAATATTACTACCAAAATTGCCAATTAGAAGTTAACATTTGACTAATTAATAGTATTTCAATAGATTTGACTAATAAAAAAGAATCAGAAAAATATTTGACTAATAAATAGTCACTACCCTAATTTGATTATAACCGTGTTTCAAACATGATTTTGGAAGGGGAAGAAATAGAAGGGGGGGGGGGGGGAGAAACATGATTCAACATAAAGCCCTTGCCCTTACTACATTGGCACAAATTCTTTGTAAAATTTCATATAAATCAGATCAGTACGATTGAATCCGATTCAACCAGTCAATCACCACTCAATTGCTTAATCAAGTCGATACTCATGACAATCTTGTTGTGTAGGTGTAGCCCATATAAAACGACAAGCCACCCACCACACCACCGCAACAAAAATATCCCATCCTCTGTTCGTTTCGTTTGCTCCAGTGGACAACAGATCAGACTATCGATGTACATCTACTCCGTCAGCTCCCACGGAAGATTCTAGCTTGCAAACGTTTAACAAACAGAAACTCTTTCAAGTTTCATCTCTAAAAAGAAGCTCCACCGCTCACGTCCCACCTGTCCAACACAGTGACAAAAAGAAAGATATTTTTCTTTTGGATTAGTACCATAATTTTGGCCAGGTATTAACCATTTCTTTTTCTTTTTCTTTTTTTATTATTATCCCTCTCTTCGGTTCTGCTTTGGGCGCTGTTTCCTTTAAATTGGAAAAAAAGGTTGAAGCTTTCTCTTTCTCATTCTCAATTTAGTCCCTTTCCTTCCTTCTCATCTAAAACCCAGCCTTGAATCCGCGAAAGAAGAGATGGGTATTCTCGATCACTTCTCCGAGCTCTGCGATTCTGGCCCCTCCCATGACAGCAAGAAGCTCAAGCGCAAGCAGCTACAGGTACTGAAACTGGAATTAAAGATAGAAATCCTAGCTCCTAGTCTGTTTTAATTCCCACCTGTTCCTGTCTGTCACTGATATTCTTTCTGCCTTGTTTTTGGGGTTTTGGGGCAGACGGTGGAGATCAGGGTGAAGATCGATTGCGAAGGTTGCGAGAGGAAAGTGAGGAGATCAGTGGAAGGGATGAAAGGGGTGACCCAAGTGGAAGTCAATCCCAAGCAGCACAAACTGACGGTAATCGGGTTTGTGGATCCGAACAAAGTCTTGAACCGCGTCCGCCACCGGACGGGCAAGAAGGCGGATCTGTGGCCCTACGTCCCCTACGACGTCGTCGACCACCCGTACGCGCCTGGCTCCTACGACAAGAAGGCGCCGCCGGGTTATGTCCGGAACGTGATGTACGACCCCCACGCGTCGGCGCTGGCCCGGGCCACCTCCTTCGAGGTCAAGACCACCACCGCCTTCAGCGACGAGAATCCCAACGCCTGCTCGGTCATGTGAGGCCAAGGATTGTTGGGTGCTGCTGTTTTGTTTTGTGTGATTGGACAAGTCTGTCTGTGTGGTGGTGATATGCAAGAGTAGTTGTGACTGAATGGAGGGTTTTGCTTTTGGTCTCTCTTCTTTTCCTGTGTTTCATTTTCCCGTTTTGGTTTTGGCTCCCGCTTGGTTATTTGGTTCTTACTTTTATGCTGGTTTGTTTTTGTATTGTAATTCGCTGTACAGAGAAACCTAATTTTAGTTGAATTTGTGCATTCGTTGTGATTGGGGTGTTGAAATGGTATCTATACTGTTGAGAGCTGGATATTTTTTTGGAGCTTGACAGGTCGATGGATGAGGAATCACAGATTGAGTCCCTCTAAATCAAGAAGCTGATCAAGTGTGGAAGAAAATATGGAAACAAGTGTTACCAGGTTGGAAAATCTGGCACAATATCCTCGCTGTTGGTGAAAGAATCGGCTGGAAAGTCCAAACAGCAGGCTGAGGAGTGTGTGAACTGTGGTATGACTGAATCTTTACAACACCTGCTTGTGGACTGTAATTGGGTTGCAAAGGTCATGGAAGTGGCTTCTGAGAATGATTTGGGACGTGTTTGCGCTCAATTTCTGGAAGGGAAGAAATAATTCCCTGCATAATAATCCTCTGTGTTGCATGAATGGGAGATATTCTCAAAATTAGGGGGTGGCAATTTGGTTGCCGGTCGCCGATAACCGCCGATTATCGGATAACTGGTAACCGATTATTATTTGCTTTTTGGTCGGATGGGTTTATCCACGACTTCTTCCACGTTCAGGGGAAGGAAGAAAACAGCAGGAGCGTCCGGAACAAGAATACCAAATGGAGCGACCCCCCCAATTGGTACCCTCAAAATTTGCACAGATGCAGGATTCAATTGTAGAGGTGAACTGGGGCTGGGATTTGTTATCTGTGACTGGAATGGAAAGCTGGTCTTAGCATAAGCGTCCAAAGAAGATTATGGCTGGTCTCCTGAAATTGCTGAAGGGAAGACTATGCTTTTTGCTAAGAGCAAACATAGAACTTTGGACTGGGATCTCTCATGGTGGAATTGGACTGTAAGAGACTGATTGATTACCTCAATAGCGAGGAGCAGGGAAGGACTGAACTTAGTAATGTTTCTCGGGACATCAAGCATTGGGGAGAGCAATTAGGGGCGAGAGACTGGAAGTTTGCACACAGGGAAGCAAACAATATTTGCTCATATAGTTCCACATTTGTTCCTAGAAGGTCCCTCTAAGCTGTTTGTACCAGATGATATTCTAGACTCTCATCTCTGATGTAATTGCTATTGAAGCTTCTCTTGATCTTCAACAAAATATTCACTGGTTGAAGGTTAAAAAAAAAAAAAGAATTATGTTGATGAAGCATTGTTTAGAAAAAAAAAAGGATTATGTTGATGAAGCATTCAAGTATATATACAAAATTTCAAACCCAGTAAAGAAATGGCTGGTGATGAAGGTTGAATTTAACCGACTTTTATTTGGCTCATAAATTATAGAGTTTGCATGTTTGCTTGGAGAACTAATGAGCATGGAAAAAGTGTATACATGTATAACCAGTGATGGCAATGGGGTGGGGCGATTCAACCCACTTTTAATGTTATTTGAAAAAAAATACATGCAAATTTTACTTTTTTACGATAAAACGAAGGGGGAAACACTTTAAAAAAATGAAGAATATTGATAATAGAATGGCTAATTGTGTCTAACAAGTTGAAAGATCAACTTTAACTAGTTGAAGGAAAGTCAACATAGGATAAATATGTATAGATACCATAAGAAATTGAGATAAAATGGGCAAAAAAGGGGGCTAGGCAGGACGAGTCGGAAGTAGATACCCATGCCCCGCCCCACACTACTGTAGGTCAGGTAATACCCGACCCATCGCGGGTCAGGTCGAGTAATACTCGTGAGGCGGGTTCAAATTGCCATCACAATGTATTACCAGTGATTCAGGTCGAATTGTACACATTTTGCCCCTCATTTCTTGATAGTGTGACTTTGCATTTCATCGTCCCTCGACATATTTCACGTTAGGTTGTGCTTCTTTTGATACATTTCAGGTCCTAGCATGTGTGGAAGGGTCGAGGACGAGTTTCGGGACGATTGGAGGTCAAAAAGCGCAAAAACCGAAGAAAAGTCCAAAGTCAACCGTGACAATTGCCCCGTGACCGTAAAGCGCAGGCGTACAGGAACCAGTCGTAGTTCACGGTAAGAGCTGCGAGTTCACGGTCGCCAGGACTGTGAAATGGAACCACAAACCGTGCGTCTAGAGGGGTTTCTGAGGTTACTGACGCCAAGGCAGTTCACGATCGCTAAGACCGTGAACCCCAGAAGTGAAGCGGTGCGTTTTGATCTAGCTCACTAAGTTCACAGACGCGTTATGTTGTTCACGAACGTGAACTGGGCGCGACTGGGTATAAATAGAGAGCTGAAAGGAGGAAGGAGAGAGCTTTTTGGGAGGGTTTTAGTTTCAGAATAAATGAGGGTTTCTAGTGAGAGATTAGGGTGTCCTCTTCCTAATCTAGAGAGAGAAAGTGCACTTCATAGGAGGAAGAAGGAGATTTGGGCTCATTTCAACCTAGAGGAGTAAAGGTTTCTTCTTCTCAAGGGAGATTCAAGCAACAAGGAGGAAAGATTTTCATCTCTTCATGGTTCTTTCTCTTCTTTTTCTTGTTTTCCTTTCCCTAGCTATGAAATAGCCTACCTATTCACTTGGGTGTTTGTAAACTCTAGCTACAATTATGTGAATGCTTGTATGAATTGAATGATTTGTGTGTGGTTGTGTTTAATGTGAATGTGGAGGTATTATTCATGAATGATTGTGTTATGTTGTGTTGTGTGAAAGCCTATCAATCTAATTGCCATTCTAACCTAGGTAGAGGGAAAACCCCCTTCCTTTCTTTGAAAGAGGCTTGAATGTTGGGTTTTCTTGGGTAAGTCATTGCCTCCTAGTTAGATTAACGCAAGGCAAACCTCCTATTTCGTATTAGCACTTAGGGTTTGGTTGTGGGTGGCCGTCCGAACTCCAATTCGAGGGTGAAGTCTAACCATTTCTTAGTCAATAAGTTGAGAGGGTCGCATTAGTGGCTTGGATCGTATCCCATTTCCTCAACCTAGAGACTAAGAGGGTAGCTTTGGCTACTTGTTAGACTTCCCTGCAGTTTATAATCCCCTAACCACACACGACCATTCGATCCAACAAGTCATAATTGTTATCTAGGGGGAGCAATACCCGGCTGAACTCTTCTCTCATTGGGACAATCTCGATTTACTTTACTTGCTTGTTTTCATTTGTAGGTTTCTTAGTTTTAAACCCAAAAACGTTTGCTAGATAACAAACTAAGTGATTGAAGTAGGGGTACATGGATCGGCTCGGGTCTGACAATTAAATATTTGCCCTATACTGCACCCGGATAGAGTTTAAGAACTTGGGCTCTAGTCGGGATTAATTCTCGGTGTAGTTTCGAGCGAGTCAACCATGTGCTACAGATTCTTTCTGAGGGCCGGTCCTGGGCCTCTGCTGGCAGGCCCGCTAACACAAGGCCTAAAAAAATTGGGGGCCTCCAATTAATGAGAAATTTTACAATGCTATATAGTATTGGTGCTATAGGTTTTTGTCTTTATGGTACAACTTAAAATTGTACATTTACGTTATGATACAACTTCAGATTGTACCTATACTTTTTGTACAAATTCTTTTATGGTACAACTTCAAATCGGTGGGCTGAGGTGCCCTACTTTTAGTTGGTCTTTTATTCTATTATGATTCCCTATCCCTTCCACTAAAACATTCCAAATCAAGCATTTTAAGTATATCCATAGAGGCGGGAAGTGGGGGAAACAACAAAAATTTGGGTTTGGAAATATTGGCTTCTGTGTTATTTTGAATTTTTTTTCATTATTTTTTATAAAGACATGCAATTTTTATTTACTTTATATTAAGTGATGTGGAAAAAAAATCCACATCATATGCCACATCGACGGTGGTCCAACTCTAGCTACAACATTCTCAATCGATGACTAAGTATAACCGAAGACCAGGTGTAACATAGGGTTAGCAAGTAATACAATTTATCGAACCACGGGGATCTAAGCTTACCTTATTTTAGGTTTAGGGTTTGTTATCTAGTCAATCTATGATAGTGATTAAGAAGACTAAACTAACTAACCTAGCTAACCACTAACCTAGCTAATTACAAGGTGGGAACTCACTTAGGTTTGAATCCCCCTAGTTCCGTCATTTGATCGATGTTGAGTATCGCCCTAGCCCGATTGATTCACTACCCTACCGTTAGGAGGTTAACTCCCTCAGGGCGGACCCGGAACAACGAAGAGATGGAGAGGTGGTGCTCTATTCAACCTAGGTCAAACCTATATCGTAGGAGATCGATCCAATCGAATCCCTCAAAGATTACCCGGACGATATAGACTGAGGAGTGGATTATCTCCCTCCTAGGTCAAAAGCTCAATTGATTTGATAAGGAATCAAAACTCAAGCAATTCAAGAAAAACCATCCAACACTTAGATAATTTCAACAATCGGACATGAAATCTGTCACATATACCAACACAAACCCAAAAGCTAGAACCTAGGGTTCATCAAGCTAAGAGAAGAGGGTTTAGTTCATAGAGGGGAGAGAGATCACAATAAAAAGCACAAACTCCTTCTTCTTTAGCTTCTAGGGGTTGATCTTCAAGCTTCAGTGGTGGGTGACCGCCTCCAAGCAAGCTCCAAGGGCCCTTTAGATCTCTCTCTCTCTCTCTCTCTCTCTCTCTAAAAGTCCTCCTTTGGGGTTTTGGGTTGGAACCCTTGAAGGGAACCCAGAAATTCCAAACCCTAACCAAGCTCTCCCCTTTTACTCTCCCAGTTGCATTCTATTTATTCTGCCCGAGTTCCAGCCCGTGACATCGGATGCTTTCCCGTGATCACAGACAAATTTCACAGTTGTCTGCCGCCATTTTGGTCTGACTTCACGGTCACTAGGAAAAGATTACGGTCTGGCGACCTTGACAACTCCTCTTGTCCGCGAGGCGTGCAAATCCTCCTATTTCTCATGCAATTGTCAAGAGCGCATATAAATCTTCACGGTCCGAAAGACCGTGACAATTTCTCCTAGTCCGTGATCTTGGCACTTTCTTCATACTTTGGCGCTTTTCGACCCCCATTTGTCCCAAAACTCTTCCTCGACCTTCCCGCACGTGCTAGGACCTAAAATGATTCAAAAGAAGCACAACCTAGCGTAAAATAGGTCAAGGGACGTTATTTACCACGTCAAACTATCAAGAAATGAGAGGTAAAATATGTGTAAATAGGCCCAAATAAGACGTTCAAAACTTTCACTGTTGACTATTAATAGTCAGCGTTAACAGAGACTAAACGTTGGGACATAACTGACGCAGAATAAAAACATAGAGATACAAGTGACATAATGTCTAAACTATGAGCCTTTTCTGATATTAGGCATGAAGTTATATTTTGTTAAATTTTGGCAAAATTCACCTGGGTAGCCATAACTATCGACTTTGTGACAATAATAGCCCCTTTTGGAGAGAGACACAAAATAGTCAGATTTAGGATGGTAGTTTGACAAATCTAGCCATTTTCGTTAAAAACTTTAACGGCGTTAGAATCGATGGATACGTAACCGATAGCTCGACAGGTCTTGCCACGTGGACGCCACGTCATATTTTGCCGATACATTAGTATAGTCAAAACTTTGATACTAATGACTAATATAGCCATTTTTTTTTCAAAATTAAAGAAGTAAGTCATGAACAAACTTAATCAAAGGCAAAAAATAAGAAATCGAGGTTGGCAATACCCAACGGAGAGTTATCACAAAGTATGTCGCACTTCCCATGACTTGATGAGGGCACAGAACCTCTCGTGTTACCATAGAGAGATAACGGCAAAGTGGACTCGAGAGGAGAGGGACGAGGTGAAGAAGGTGAACACAGATGTTGATGGCACAAGAAAGAGGGCAGGGAAGGAAACTGAAGGGGGATCTATAGCTAGGGGTGGAAATCGGTACGGTATCGGTATCCTAATACCAAATACCAAAATCTCGAATACCGAATTACACCCTGAAATCAATCCCAATCCCAATCCCTAAATAATTTCGGTATCCCAATCCCAATCCCTAATTATTTCGATATTCCAATCAGTACTTCGGTATCCCAATCAGTATTATCAAATAAAAAATTAATTACCTTCGTAATAAATAATTAAATATATAAATTAGATTTTATTGTTTAATTTAGGGCAAAGAGACGAAGCAAAGAGTCTTGAGTTGCCTAGAGCTAACATCTCAAGTTTTTGTAATTGGTAATCTTTAATTTGATAAATTTGAGGTTGAGAGACGATTAATACTAGTGTTAAATAGTGATGTAATGATCTATATATAATTAAATGACACTCTTTGTGGTTGAGGGTCCCGTAGTAGTGAATGAGAGAGTCTAGTTAAGAGGATAAAATACACACTAGCTTATATTTCGGTATATATCGATCCCAATCCTGTAATCCCTAATACTGAATAACAATTGAAACTCAATCTCAATCCCAATCCCATGAAATAATATGTGTATTCGGTAATACCAAATATAGACAAATTCGGTACAGTATTCGGTATATCCCAAATACCGGTACCAAACTTCCAGCCCTATCTATAGCCCCCGCACGATCATTAACATTCACTGTCTAGGATTTTTGAATTAGGTTAAGAGGGCGATGAGATTTGGAGTGTGATGGAGGGATTTATGGAGGTGAGATTTATAGTTTTGACAATAATGGCCATATTAGTCATTAGTATCAAAGTTTTGGCTATACGAATGTATTGAGAAAAATATGACGTGGCGTCCACGTGGCAAGTCGTGCTGAGTTGTCGTTGACGTGTGCGTCGATTCTAACACCGTTAAAGTTTTAAACGGAAATGGCCAGATCTGTCAACCTATGGGTAAAATACCTCGGTTGCCACTTGAATTTGAGAATTGGGGTAGACATACCACTTAAGTTTGAATAGGGTGTCGAGTACCACTAAACTCTATTATATGTGCATCCGATGCCACATAAGTTTACTGCTAAGTGCATTCCGTTAAAGTTGACAGAATATTCTTGGAGTATTCCGTTTTATAAATTTCATAATGGGTCCTTCTACTTTTCTTGTTGTAAAAAAATTATTTGGACTTATGAAAAACATCATTTTTATTGTTTAGTTAGAATCATCTTTTGAATACTTGATACCAAACCAATTTTTGAATAGAAAATTTAGAATCAATTATCATTATAATTATTTTCAATTATCATTATGTCTTCTAATAATTGAACTATTCCATGTAATTAAACAATATTGTAGCTTTTATAGTCATATTTTCTTTTCTACATTTTTCACCGAATGTGTAGCTTTTCTATTTTATTTATTACTTGGTTACTTTCCATCTCCTTTCGTTCTAAATTTTTTCAATTAGTGTAATATGTTTAATTATTTATGATTGTGTTCCATTTATTTTTCTTTGATTTTGATGTATTGATGATCGATTAGATTCTATTTTAACTATTTCTAATGGTGCTTCTAATTGAATTAGGAAATTTAAATAAATATTCTTATATTAATTTTAAATATTTATTATTGTATTATAGTATATATATTCTTCTTTTTGATATTCGTTTAATATTTTTACTAACTTATCTATTTTATTGATTTTTTTATTAGTCATTCTAGTAATAATATGTTTAGAAGGTTTTCTAATTATTATAGTAGATAAAACTTGTTCAAATATAGTTTTGGATATTTTTAAAAGTTTTGGGTATCAAAAAGCAATTAAAAGTTTGGGTTGGATGGAAAAGTAAACGGATGCATATTTTGGCAATTTTAATGGTACCCGACGCCCTATTCAAACTTAAGTGGTATGTCTATTCCAATTTTCAAATTTAAGTGACACTCGAGGTATTTTACCAGTCAATCTATCATCTAAAATCGGACTACTTTGTGTATTTCCTCAAAAGTGACTTTTATTGCCACAATACTAATAGTTATGGGTATACAGTGTATTTTGTCTTAAATTTTCCATGATATCAGAAAGGAGCACCTCTACTATGCTATATAGTATTGGTGCTTTAATGTACAACTTAAAGTTGTACCATAACATTATGTATAAGTTTAGGTTGTACCATAAAACAATTTGTATCATTATGTTATGGTACAACTTTACAACTTGAAGTTGTACCATCACATAATGGTACAAGTTCAAGTTGTACCATAAAAGAATTTGTGCAAAAAGTATAGGTACAATCTGAAATTGTACCATAACGTAAATGTACAATTTTAAATTGTACCATAAAAGCAAAAATCTATAGCACCAATACTATATAGCATTGTAAAATTTCTCATCAGAAAGTGGACGGTCAAGATCACCCAGCAACGTTATTGTGGAACTGGGCCGCAGTAGATCAATCCCCTGAGTCCAAGAATAGAAATCTACGGCATACCTGTTGTCTGTTGACGAACAGTTTGAGTCTCCATCGAAACCAAAATTCCCCATTCTTCTCCCCCATCGCTTACGAGTTACGACTGAGGCATCGTGTCGGCCGGTGAAATATACTACGCAGATGATCGCCGACGGTGTCGAGGACGAAGAGAAATGGCTAGCGGCAGGGATCGCCGGCCTTCAGCAAAACGCTTTCTATATGCACCGAGCTCTGGTAACCCCGCCGTTATTGTTCTCTCTGAATCAACTCGTTTTCTTTGAGGTTGGGAAATAACTCGAACTAGTCAACTAATCTGTGTCAAAACCGTAATTGTTTGCTCAGGATACGAACAATCTAAGAGATGCTTTGAAGTTCTCCGCGCAGATGCTCTCCGAGCTCCGGACTTCCAAGCTTTCCCCTCACAAGTACTATGAACTTTGTGAGTGGTCCTTCAGGATCTAGGTTTCTAGGTTTAGTTCTTCCTTCCAGTTCAAAGGAGACACCATGAGAAATCCCTTCTGAATTGTGATTTTCGCTTTATGTGGCAGACATGCGGGCGTTTGACGAATTGAGGAAGCTAGAGATTTTCTTCAAGGAAGAGACGCGCCGAGGCTGCTCGATCGTTGAGCTATATGAACTTGTGCAGCATGCTGGTAACATATTGCCTAGATTGTAAGCGCCAATCTCGTCGATAATATCTTACTATTGCTTAGTTAGATGAGATATAAAGGCATGCTACATTCGGTCGAATGTCTATGATTGTTATGCATTCTGTTTCTCTCTGTCAGATCTCCCTTGTGCAAGCACATATGTTTTAGTTGGAGACTCTTGCATATGTTAATTCTGATGGTTAATCATGAATTTTCTTTTAGTTAATGACTGTCAATCCTGAATTTTGCGTGATTAGACTTCCTTGGTTCAAATGCCACCAGCTTGCAGTTTTTTTTCTTTCTTTTATGGATTTTGAATCTCTTGAAGATGATCTTGTTCCTCAAGTAAGCAAATGTCAATGTAATGAACCATCTATATGAATCAGTAGACTGGCATTGCTATCTGCCTATTGCCAATTTGTTCAAGTATTTGAATTGGTTCCTGTGGTTCAGAGATATAAAGCATACTTAACGCGGTGGTAATTAAGTTCTCTTCTAAAGGAAAATGGCTCTTGAATTCATCACATAATATATGTGTAGTTATTGTATACAGCTCTGCAATTCGAAATCAGCCAACACTGTCATTTTCATATTTGCTTACATAGTCTGCTTTCCAAATCATTTCAGGTATCTTTTATGCACTGTGGGATCTGTGTACATCAGGTCTAAAGAAGCTCCTGCCAAGGATGTTCTCAAAGATCTAGTGGAAATGTGTCGTGGCATTCAGCATCCTGTACGTGGGCTCTTCTTAAGGAGTTACCTTTCTCAAATCAGTAGGGATAAATTACCTGATATCGGTTCTGAATATGAAGGGTAAGCATATGGTCAGAGGAGTCTGTTGATCATTTACTTGGAGATTTCTTTTTCGCCTAAGTTGTGTGTGAATCCTGTACGTGGGCTCTTCTTAGGGAGTTACCTTTCTCAAATCAGTAGGGATAAATTACCTGATATCGGTTCTGAATATGAAGGGTAAGCATATGGTCAGAGGAGTCTGTTGATCATTTACTTGGAGATTTCTTAACCATGTCAGGTTGGTTGATTGATTCTAGCTAAGTCTAGTTATTGCCTAGATGCATAAATTAAGGGACAATATGCTCTTGTAGAAGGCTTAAAAGTTATCAATGTGCTAAGGAAACATGGCATGTTAAGCTATAGATACTGCATATTGTGGATAGAGTGATTTATAGTATGTTCCAGTACTTTTCTCTGATCTTTTATGGAGTCATTATTGCTGAGTGATTGATGCCCATGTGAACTCTTTCAGGGATGCAGATACAGTTGTGGATGCTGTTGAGTTTGTGCTCCAAAATTTCACAGAGATGAACAAGCTGTGGGTACGAATGCAGCATCAGGTTGGTTGAAAAATCTATGATTGCCTGCTCTCATGTTTGACATGCATGATTTCTGGTCATGCAGGTCTTATACTGCTTGTGAATCATTCATTCTCTGATCCTGAGCTGAGGCTTGCTGTCGGGTTTTCTGGTCTGCAGGGACCTGCCCGTGAAAAACAGAGGCGGGAGAAAGAAAGGAACGAGCTGCGAGATCTTGTAATAACCAGTATCTTCTTAACAGCAAATTTCACTGAAGCGCAGTTGGTTACTGCATGAGGTGTACTGACAGATGGCATGGTGATTGTCCCCATGTTTTATTAGGTTGGGAAGAATTTGCATGTCCTCAGTCAGGTAGAAGGTATTGACCTTGATATGTACAGAGATACAGTGCTTCCTAGAGTCCTTGAACAGGTGCACTATTCACGTTTCTGTTCTTGTGCTTAACCTTTGTGGTGTGAGTTTACTTGCTCATTGATGTTCTTACTTTCTCAACCACTGAAGATTGTCAACTGTAAGGATGAGATTGCTCAGTTCTATCTGATGGATTGCATCATTCAAGTCTTTCCCGATGAGTATCATTTGCAAACTCTAGAAGTTTTACTTGGTGCTTGTCCCCAGCTCCAGGTATCCAAGTGGATATTAATAAATATGCAGTCACCTTTCTTTTAGTACACATTCAGTGCTTCAGTTTCATGTATGGGGATTTAGTTATTTACACTTGTTTAATTTTCATTTTCCAGCCGTCTGTTGATATAAAGACAGTGTTGTCTAGATTGATGGAAAGGCTCTCTAATTATGCTGCTTCCAGCTCTGAAGTTTTGCCTGAGTTCTTGCAAGTTGAAGCCTTTTCGAGGCTGAACAATGCTATTGGAAAGGTATTATTTCTGAATGACGTGTAACAATAGTAAAATTGTGATGCTTGTAAATGCTTCTCTTGCATAGAGGATGTTAAGTGGTGTGCTTTTAGATGTTGAGAGCAAATATTATGGACTATGCTTGCTATGTTACAATGGAATAATTTTGTGTTGCAGGTGATAGAAGCACAGCCGGATATGCCTATTTTTGGAGCTGTTACGTTATACTCGTCTCTCCTTACATTCACACTGCATGTGCACCCTGACAGACTGGACTATGCAGATCAAGTGTTGGTATGTGTTTACATAGTAAATTATTTTCTTCAGTTGTAGCGTGCACATACCTTAAACGAATTGCTTCCATGCCTTTTGTGGATAGGATCTGAAATAACATATACCTTAATATCAGAAAACCATTGTGATAATATGTGGAATTTAGAGAATTTCCGCAATGGTGGAGTTCATGCTCAACAATTTCTTTGGTAGATTGAGAAACGTGGTTTCGTGCATGTCATTAGAAATTCCTGGCGACTCCATCTCTCTTGAGTTTATTCGTTTGACCATCCCGATGCTCTAGCATGTCCTTGTACATGCTACTATTAGACAGCAACCTGGAGTTGTGTTGGTAATGGATGGAATACTGTTGGCACTATAATTGTACTGTGCTTGTTGCGAGACAAAAGTAAAGTGGACTTTATTTTAGGCTGATATGGTTCTCACAGATTTGTACTATCTTGAACATAATACACGAATTATCGTTCTCAGGGCTCTTGTTTTAAGAAACTTCAAAGCGTGGGAAAAGTTGAAGACAACAAAGCTACAAAGCAAATCGTGGCGCTGTTGAGTGCACCATTGGAGAAGTACAATGATATTGTCACTGCGTTGAAGCTTTCAAACTATCCTTGCGTGATGGAGTATCTAGACACTGAGACTAGTAAAATCATGGCAACTGTAATCATCCAAAGCATTATGAAAAACAGCACTCGCATTTCTAGTGCTGACAAGGTTCAGTTTTTCCACTCCTTAGTTAATATCTTCCTTGTGACGGACGGTTCTAATTAGTCGATTGATCATGAATTCATTTAATATGTAGGTTGAGGCATTATTTGAATTGATGAAAGGGCTTATGAAGGATTCGGAAGGCACCGCCGAAGAGGTTATTTTCACGTTACTTGCTCTTGGTTTGCTTGCACATGTTGAATATTCCCCCAACAGGCTCTACCATCGTGGCAGTTCACTATCTTTGTCCTATAAATAGAAACTTTGCGGCTGATTGGAATTCTGCCATTATGCTCTGTATAGAGACCCGTAATTGATTGTAGTGAACTATTTTCTGAATCTGATACTTTTATTATGTATGTAGGTTGATGAAGATGATTTTAAGGAGGAGCAGAATTCTGTTGCACGCCTTATTCAGATGTTGATTAATGATGATCCAGAGGAGATGTTCAAGGTACTTTTCTGTGTGTTTGAATTATGTTGTATTCATTCTGAAAGGTCAGTTCTTTTCATTTTCTCTAGTTTAACTAGAAAGTAATTTGAATTACATGCCTAAAAGAACCGGCACAAGATTTTGAATGACATGGAAGCTTGCTCAGAAATGTGATATATTAAACCACAACTTGATTGGTGCAGATCATGTGTGTGGTGAGGAAGCAGATAATGACAGGCGGACCAAAGCGCCTGCCATATACCATTCCTCCCTTTGTCTTCTCATCCTTAAAGGTTCCGCCAAGCTTTACTTGTTAGTTTTGGGTTACTAAGTGCTACTGGAAGCCCAAGATTTGCTATCCTGTTATGCTAGCGCATTCACATCTTTGTTGCCTTGCAGTTGGTTAGGCAGCTGCAAGGGCAAGATGAAAATCCATTTGGCGATGAAGCGACAACACCAAAAACAATATTTCAGCTTTTGAACCAGGTAGGATTTTCTTCGAAGTTTGTCTGTAATGTCTATAGAACATGATTGTTTGTTCCTTGACATACCTAATTAGAGAGAGATGACCTTGCGACAGACTATCGAGGTATTGCTGACTATTCCAGCTCCTGAACTTGCATTACGACTATACCTGCAATGTGCAGAGGTATGGTTTGACTTTCTTTAGAGCATGTATTTGATATTTGACAGAATATTTGAAATGTCACTTCATCTTTTGATTTTCTCCGATGGTTAGGCTGCAAATGACACTGATTTGGAGCCGGTTGCATATGATTTTTTCACACAAGCTTATATTCTCTACGAGGAAGAAATATCGGTGAGTTTGATTCTTATTACGTCAAGGTTGAGTATCTTGTGTTCGCTGCTGGCATCAATATCTTCTTTCGATTCTGAGCTGGGTTTGCGGTGACAGGATTCCAAAGCACAGGTGACAGCATTGCATCTAATAATAGGAACCCTTCAGAGGATGCATGTGTTTGGCGTAGAGAACCGTGATACTTTGACTCATAAGGCTACAGGGGTAATGTCATTATATTCCGAAATCTAATCGGTTAAGGTTTGTGTCCATTAGCATCTGTTTTGGTGGCTGACATAGTTTATATTTTGATTGGAACAGTATTCTGCTAAGCTTTTAAAGAAGCCTGATCAGTGTAGAGCTGTATACGGGTGCGCCCATCTGTTCTGGGTTGACGACCAGGATAACCTGAAAGATGGGGAGAGGTGGGTTTCACTTTTTGTGTTATGCAATTTGTTTGTGTTCTAGTATCTGGGAACTGACAGGCTTTATCCTTGTGGGTGTAAATTATACAATGGAGCGGATGTTTGTTATAGGCAAATTACAGTTTGGTACTTAAACTTAATAGATGTTAAGATTTAGGACCTAAAATTATTTTTTATATAAGTTCTAAAAATATTGATGGAAAATTACATTTTTGTACCTAAAAATTTTATGTCTTACATTTGATACTTCAACATTTTAAAATTTACAAATAGGTCTACACTGGTGTGCCTCTAAATGTTAATAATGATAAATGTGCTCCTCCCATTATAATTGTGCTAAACCCTTGAAATAAAAAATTAATAAAAAATATGAAAATTTTCTATTGGCTGAAATTAGTGTTAAAATGGTGCTCATAAAAGCACTCTAACCTCAGCCAGAGTTACTTATTCAAAAGAGGCAATGTTGGAAATGTGGCTTTTCCGTGAGGTGGCTGTTAGCTTTGAATCATTTGTGGAATTAGGCTGAACAGTGGATCCTAAAAGGCTAGTTAGATTGAAGCACTATGTTTAGCTTTTAAGTTAAACTCTTCCTTAAGCAACTTCTTTTGTTTAACCTGGAACGAACACTCTTTATATGTTCATGGTTGGGGTGGTCGGTAATCGTTGTTTATGTTTCGTTATGTTATAAACAGGGTTTTAATATGCCTAAAGCGTGCTTTAAGAATAGCCAATGCTGCACAACAATTGTCTAATGCTGCACGAGGTAGCACAGGACCAGTCACACTCTTTATTGAGATTCTGAACAAGTAATCAATCCTCAACCAGCCCCCCCTCCCTCCCCTTTTGTTCCATTTAAGGACATTCAAAATCTCCTTATTCATAATGCTTGTTGCAGGTATCTCTACTTCTACGAGAAAGTAAACCAGCACATAACAGTGGATGCAGTGAACAGTCTAATTGAACTGATCACCACTGAGATGCAGCAGAATGACTCCAGCTCTAGTGCACCAGACCCAGCTGCTGAGGCTTTCCTTGCCGGCACACTACGTTACATTCAGTTCCAGAAACAGAAAGGCGGTACAATTGGTGAAAGATACCAAGCTATCAGTACCGTCAAAGAGTAGACCTACTGGCAACCCCAGTAGGCACTGTGCAAAATGTATTGTTTTGTTTTTGGCTTTGGTTTCTTACTGCGTCTTTCTCATGGTCACTTGTTGACCATGTTTCTCCTGGTCAGAAGTTGAGTTTTAATTTTGCCCAAAGTACTGAATCATGCGCATGTGTAAAATGCCTACCAAAGTAACATAACGCTCCGCCCTTATGTGAAATCTTTTAACTTGACTACTCGGAAGCTTCTGTTTTTTTAGTGTTGTATGGTTTTTTGTATAATATTACATAACTTGATAAGGAGATCTAATTGTTCACATATTAATATTAGAAGGATAAGGGATTTAGGACAGGGCTAACTGGATTTCCTGGGCAGCTGCTAGGTATTATTTGGCAGTGTGTATTCAGGTGTGCTGTCAGTACACTTTTTAAATCTTTTACGAAAATTCAATGAACCATACATCATTCATTATAAATCGGATTTCAAATTTTTTTCTTTTTTGCATAGAAATCACATTTTTTTTGTCCTACAAGATGATATCAATTTTTTTTAGGTTAATAAAAAATTTCATTAAGCACCGAAGTTGCAAACTGCAAACCCCCTCTCCAAGTACAACCAGTACATAACCAAATCAGTAACTATATGCTAAAGTATGTAAAAACAGCATCATGAAAACAACATTATCACAACTTCAGAGCTTGGCTGTGAGTATCCATTTCACTTCTTCTTCAATCCTGCCAACTAGCTTACCGAGAGAGCAAATAACAGCATCATGAGTTCTACAACATCGTTCTCGCCATATATAACTAATACACATAGACCATCTTAACTTGCCTTCACATTTTGGCCCTGTACCGCTGGACCATTATCGTACTGCCCAGCTCAAGTGTTATGACCAGGTGCTGAAGACTGGGAGCCTGCATAAACGAAACAAGACTGTAGATAAAACATGTCTACTGTAAGGGCAGTCAAAGAATAAGTGATCACGAGACTCTTCTCCACCTGGACAAAGAACACATGAGCATTCTCCAGCCAACCCCCAACTTACAAGCTTGTCTTTTGTAACAATCCGATTCATCACAACAAGCCATAATAACAGACTATGTTTAGGACTAAATGGTTTACCCCAAACAGCCTTATGCCAATCAATTGGGGGAAGAGGGTTTCTTATGGTTTGCCAGACAAGCTTAACAGAATACTTAGGCAAAATCTTTCCATCCCAGACAAGTTCATTACCACTGCCAGAAATATGAGATTTTACCCCTGATATGCATTTCAAGATTTTTCGCCAAATCCATGTTCCTACTGACTGATCTGCAATATCCCATATGGATTTAATTAAGCTTCAATTTTGATATTGTTTGAACAAAAGAATTTTCAGGTTATTATATTGGATTTTTAGGTACTACTTACGTGTATTCAAACATGTGACCTCCAGGTTGAAAGTTAGTGATTTACCGCTAGACCAAACCCTTGTTCGTAGTGGTGCGGTATGATAGTGATATGATGTTACAATATAATCTCTATAAATTAAAATAGTCGGGATCGTGAAAATTATTAATTTATAGTAGTTATTAATTAATCGATAAATTAATAATTATTAATTTAAAGAGGTTTTTCTTATGATGTACGTTCATCGTATCTTCCAAACATTTCAAGTTCATACGATAACTTATCGCATTCTACGTATTCGTTGTACTAAAATTTAATAGAAGAAAATTATGTATTCTTCCAAGATAAATGTATTTGATATATTCTTGTAGATGGTCTAGATTCATGTTTTAAATTGCTTGCACCCCTATATTCATTGATCATACATTCAATATAATTTATCAAATATATGATGAATGTATCGCGTCACAAACATTAGAAGAAATGGTGGCTGATGTCATTGGGGTTCAATTGAGGATGAAAGAGATGACGATTCAACACCTATGGAACCGGTCACGCGAAAGAAAGCACTTAAAGCATCATTGACTCTTCAAAAATACTTGATGCAGTTAGAGAAGACAACACCGAAGACTTTATGTGCAATGAGGAAAGTTCAAGATGAACTTCTATTAGACTTGAACTTCAAGAATAAACAAACAACTATATTTTCATATTTTTCTAGATTATCCTAGCTATATTATAAATTTGTAGTGAATTGTATTTGTATAATTTCAATTTTATTATAGGTTTTGAAAGTGGCTTGTCATTAAGTTAACGGTACAGTCAGCACTTTCGTTTGCCACGTCATCAAAAATTTGATACAAAGTCTGACGGAGACTGACGGAGGGTGACTAATGTGAAATGAATCGTAAAGTTAGTGGTTAATATGAAAGAAAAGTGATTTGGGTGGCAAACGTGAAAGATTTATGTAATTTGCGTGACCAAACGTGTAATTTATCCTTTATTAATTTATATAGTTAAATATAGGTAGGTAGGTTCTAAAAAATTATTATCTTATTATTTCAATAAATTTTCTCATTTTTTACACTTCCCCAAGTCGGAACTGGAGAAATTATTAATTTATATTAGGTTATTAGTTTATCATTTATTAATTTAAAGAGGCTATACTGTATATGATAGTGATATGATGTTGGTATAAAGTTTTATATTTGAAAAAAATAATTTGATCTCATCATATCAGCGTCATATCATAATTTATCACTATGGTATAAATGTATAATGATAAATAGTGATTTGATGTTGGTGATATGATGTGCTGTTAGTATGAGAATATTGATAAGATAATGATAAGACATATATGATAGTGTGATAATACTAGAACCAACAAGTCTTTTGAATAATTTTTTTTTCTTTCTCAAAACATAGCAAAATGATATCATTATGTAGATCTTAATTAATGTGTCATTTCTATGATTTTTTTTTTTTAAAATTCCAAGTTAAAACAAAAGAGATATGACAATGATACGATGTTGCATTGTGTCACACTTCTTTAGCCCCAAACTTGATGGATGGTTGGTACTCAATTGGAAAGGAGGAATAGGAATTCAATGCCGCAATGACTACAATTCAGCAATATGCACAAGAAGCAACAACCATAATCTAGAACACAAGATCTCCAAACATTGATGTGCTAGTTAGCAATAGCAAGACCCTTGCAGGTAGCAGCAATATGCTTTTCAAAATCTTGAGAATTGGATATGTTATGGGTCAGCACATCCCCACTATACGTACCTTCCATTTTGGAGAAACTGAAATGTACCATATCCTGCCCACTTTGCATATTCGAAAATCACACTTGCTCACTAGTCATCATATACTATTGTTTTAAGAACTCAATGCCAATAGACTCACCCCTTCCCATGGTCACACGCCCAAAAGAGAAACCTGGCAGTTGGTTGTCTAGATTAGAAATAGTGGAACAACCCTCTACGGGCTTTTGAGCAAATGTCAACTACAATCTCTTGCGTACCCAACACTTCAATGTCAATTGACGAGATCCTAGCATGTATTAGATCAGTATGTTGTCCTCCTCAGGAAGCACTATTGTAACTAGCTACATCTCGACCTGTTCTTCCTTCAAAAATTCATGGAGTGGTGCAGTAGATTCCACCACCGTAGCTACTACTTTCATTGTGGGAGATTTAACTTCCTCCATCATGCTATTCTCAACTATGAAGGCAGAAGAAGGAAAAGTTGCAACATTCTTATTTTCTTCTGTAATTGTCTCATTGAACCGTCCAAAATGGCTGCACACAACTAAGGTAAACTCACTCCAAACCAAAATTGGCCTAGAATGAGACCAGGTCCCAAACCAATTATGAGCCATTCGCTCTAAATTGACTGTTACCAATCCGACCTTAGGGTTTTGGAATAATATACAATCCTAACAAATTCTCACACTTTCTAACCCCAAGCTTTAGGGTTCTCACCAGATAAGGCATGAGAATTGGATAATTCAATATATTACCTTGATCACCATCGATGAATGTCATAAGTGATTCAATAATTGTATTCGTTGTAACACAGTGATGTGGGTGTTCCATTTATAATAGAAGCTACCTCACTAATCACTCCGAACAGAACAAAGTATAACTAAGTGTTAGAAACCGATTTATATCAGATTTATATATTTATTATTATAATTACTATTAGGGTAATTCTTATTCTGGTTAGTAGTTTTCCAGTAAAATTAGGTTTATTCTTAGGATTTTCTAGTATTTCCCTATATATATGTACTTTGGGTCATTCGTCAGATTAAGCAGAAGTTAATAAAGAATTATCTCCCTAAATTCCTATCCCAATCCTCTCAATTCTTGACGTCAATCCCTCTAAAGGCTTATGCCGATTCTCTTCTATTCTTCTCCAATTCTTCTCCCAAATACATAATTCTATCTTCTCAATCCCTAAATTCCCAAATATCACCCAATACGAATCCCGTTAGAAACTTTGTTTCTAACATTTGGTATCAGAGCCCGGTTTCGAGAATTGAGTTCACCATAACTCTCAACCGGGGGCGAGTCTACAACTGATTCGACGATGAGCTCTTCAAAGCTCTCGAACCTGTCGTGGGCAGAGCAGCGTGAACGGGCTCGGCGCATCGGCCGTCGTTGGAGCTCCGAGGAGCTGCCGATCGGGAATGCCGCCACAGCAGGTGAGCAACTGTCGGTTGTGCAGGTTGACTCAGAAGGTGAAGTTGAGAGGCGAGCAGAGCAACCGGACGTGGAAGAGGTTTTGGCAATCGAGCCGCCAGCCACGGAAGAGCTTCCAAACGTCACCAACAAACAGCAGCAGCTTCCGACAGCAACGGTCACCACGACTGCGACTTC
Source organism: Linum tenue (assembly GCA_946122785.1). Taxonomy (NCBI): domain Eukaryota; kingdom Viridiplantae; phylum Streptophyta; class Magnoliopsida; order Malpighiales; family Linaceae; genus Linum; species Linum tenue. Next base: position 28,038,194 of record CAMGYJ010000003.1, read on the forward strand.
ACTCCCAACACTGTTTGCAGCGGTTGAACAATCATCCAAGGCTGCCAATGGTACTTTCGCGGTCGTGAGTGAAGAAGAAGGTGATTCTGCTTCTTCCATCCTTGTTCCCGACAGTGAGAAGACCAACGCCTTGGAAGAAGAAACCCAAACCGAGGGTTTGGAGAGGAGACCAACGCCGGGTCAAGTAGCGAGCTGGCGATTTCGGAGGAAGCCGAGGACGGACGAAGAGGAGTTCGGGGCCGCCGCGTTGGCCATCCCTACTACACCGAACGACATTGGGGGCTCGCCCATGTCGCCGCCAGCCACAGTCAAGGAGATCCGTCCGTCAATGGAAGCTAGGATGGAAACGAAGATGGTGTCGCCGGGTAACGATTCGAAGGATTCGTCGGCAAACGAAGTGGACGAGGATGGCTTTCTCCCTCTCCCGAGTGAGGGCAAGTTACAGTCGTCGAAGCCGCCAGAAGACGAACCATCGTCGGAGAACGAGATGGATTCGGGTTTAGCTTTTCGCGGCCTAGTGTTCTCGTTGCTGCAGGGTGAGGACTCGAAGAAGGTGGGCGGCGCGCTCGGGGAGAAGAACTCAAAGACTAGACCACAATCGGGCTGGCACTCGTGTCATCTGGTGAGCCGCTCGCCGTCGAGGATCGAAGAGGAGAAGGAGGAGCAGGGTCGCAGGGGTTCTTCGCCTGCGGTGACTCCAAATATGAAGCCGACCGTTGAGGAGCTGACGTCGGAGGCGGGGCCGGAAGCAAATCGGCTTTCACGCCGACCGTCAACCTGTGTAGGGACGAAGATGGAAGATTCGGAGAACGAGGCGAAGAGATCGACACCGGGAAAGATGGCGCCTCTAGCGTCGGCGACTTCGCTCGGGTCGTCGTTGGATGGGAGGACGGATCAGGTGGTCTGTATGGTGATGTTGGTGATAACGACCAATGAGGGATCAAAGAAGAATCCGGAGGGCGAACCGTAGATGGAATACGCAGCGGAGTTGAAGACAGCGGCCGGGTCGGGTTGTTCGCCGCCGAGAGGGGAGAAGCCGGAGAGAGCGCCGCTGGAGAAAAAGCAGGGAGGCGGCGGTTCTCGTTGTCCCGAGAACCCTAGATCATCAGGACGGGTCTGGGAGCAGCAGCCACAACGAGTCGGGCGGGCCGCGCTCGAGTCCATGGGCCGAGTTTTGTGGGTCGTGGGTCCGAGTCAGCAGAGTGAGCCAAGGGTTGAACTAGAGACGAGCAGGCTGACTCGCAAGATAGGCATCATGAGGCCTGTTGTGGTTCGGTCGAAGCAGGTCGAGAAAGAGCTTGTTGGTTTCGTTTTAGCCCAGTTGGAGCAGCAAAACGGGCCGCGATTTAGAGTGACGCGGGCCGAGGAAGAGTTTAATTGTGGGCCGACACTTGATGAAGTTGAGCCCAACTTGGGTTGTGTATTGAAGGAAGGAGGCTTGGATGATGGGCTTTCAAGTGAGCCAAGCCCAAAAGAAGTTGAAAAGAAGATAAAAGGGCTTAATATTGGTTTGCGCTCTAGCTCTTCCTTTCAAGCATTTGCAGACCTAGTTAAAGATGAAGGAAGAGAAGGTTGTGTTGTCTTCACCTCCAAGCCCATGACGGAATCATTAGCACCGTCCATAGAAGATTTCAAGGTGGTTAATGAGGGCCATGTGGCTAGGGAGGAATCAACGGAAGTCAGAGTTGCAGGTGGGGGATTTGTTCGAGTTCTCGAACCGGATTGGAAGAAAAGGAAGCGCAAGACGCGGAGGAGTAGACACGCGAATCACCCAATTAAGGCAGGAAAACGGATCAAGTCGGTCAACCTTGAGGGCAAGGTTGGTCTGAAGGGGGAGGAGATGTTAGAAACCGATTTATATCGTGTTTATATATTTATTATTATAATTACTATTAGGGTAATTCTTATTATGGTTAGTAGTCTTCTAGTATAATTAGGTTTATTCTTAGGGTTTTCTAGTACTTCCCTATATATATGTACTTTGGGTCATTCATCAGATTAAGCAGAAGTTAATAAAGAATTATCTCCCTAGATTCCTATCCCAATCCTCTCAATTCTTGACCTCAATCCCTCTAAAGGCTTAGGCCGATTCTCTTCTATTCTTCTCCAATTCTTCTCCCAAATCCCTAATTCTATCTTCTCAATCCCTAAATTTCCAAATATCACCCAATACGAATCCCGTTAGAAACTTTGTTTCTAACACTAAGCTAAGGATGTAGTAAAGTAGCTCAGTCGTATTCCAAGGAAACCTTAAACTTACTATTACTTTGCTCCGAATTACTATCTAACCGACTCGGAAGTTTGGGGTAGAACTAACTTACCTAAACAACCAACCAAGTGGTTGGAAGAATGCTTGAAATGAGATGGTTTCCTAGGATTGAATTCGCCGAGCTATAGTTGCTATGTTGGATTGTGGGATAGGATGCAGAACTCTCTAATCTGGGGATTTCAATGACTACTCTCCCTCCTCCTAACACAACCCACAATGACCCAATGTCACCTCAGTCTAATCTTACGTGCCATGGTTGCTCTCATAGTTGCTCTCAATAGCTTTAACCTATCATGCATACTAGAGACGCGCTTCAATAAGAATGCGTGCGACTACTTTAGCGTTGTTCTAGGTAGGTATTCTTAGCAGGGGTTGGGTCGCCACGTCCACTAAAGAACCCTAAGATCATTCATCTATCCTTAATCTTCCAGTTGGTGCTACCCAGACTAACCCTAAAATTTCCACCTAGTGTTAACTCAGTTGTAGGCTAGTAGGGAAGAGATGGGCGATTTATCCAAGCATAATTAAGCATAAATGAAAAATATATTCACTAAGAAGAGGAGGAATGAAAATCATCCTTTTCTCCTTGCTTGCACCTTGTCCTTGCTGCTTGAGTGGATGGAATCTTCAATAAACCCTCCCAAGGTGTTTCCCTCTCTAAAAACTACACAAAATCCAAATTTTCTCACTCTAGGCCGACTCTCCTTCGCCAAGTGAAGGAAAAGGGGCATTTATAGGATGCTGGTGTTGGTCACAACCTCGAGGCGTGACCAGGCCGTGACCAGCCTGGAACGGCTCCGAATCGACTGAACCTTCGCGTTTTCACTTCATATTCAAATTTCGAGATCCCAACCTCCATCGTGAGATCATGGTTGTGATCTTTGGTGTCACGGACGTGATCTTTATCACGGTCGAAAAGCAACTTGGTTGCGATCCAAGTGTCAAAACTTTCCGCCCTTTATTTGCTGCTTGCTGAAGTTCGAGGCCTCTATTCACGGACGTGAACATGGTCACCACCTGGTCAAGGGTTGTGATGTGGCCGTGACCTTTGCTTTTTCTCCCCTTCTTGCTCCTATGCTTCTCAATCGTGCTCGGATGAACTGCAAACGGTTCCCGATCAATCTTAGATGGCTTTAAGTCTTGAAATTACATTAAAAACACTGGAAAAGCATAAAATGCGACAAAGTGCAGTCGATTTCCCCCTGAAAACCTTCATATCAAGCTAATCCATGCAAAAATGGATGTTTTGCAGATTTGAACGGAAATAGGCTTAAACTAACTTGATATTTGGCCTAGACACGGTGATTTATCTCGCAATTGCCTCGAGAATAAAGGCCAAACAACACCTATTTTATGTGTTATCACACGACCTCGTGATGTATGGCTAGCCTTCATCTTGACATTTCCTCGAACAAGTGATGAGAAGACCCCTTGACCCGGACGATAGTTCAACCGCAACCAAAAACTTTCTGGTGCCGGTTGGAAAGGAACCTTCTGATTTAGCTTTACCACTCACAGTGAAATGCCTCGACCACCATGTTGATTCACCAACGGACCTTCCTCGCCGTCAACATTCCCCACTTGTCATTGTTGATTCAAGCCAGCCAACCATTGCAACATTTCGTCAAAAAGGCCCTCCAACCTATCGAAAAGTGCATTCACAGCAGCTATCTGTTGCGATTGATCATTGACTAGGCTATCTGAATCGTTCCACTGAGTGAAGCGAGAGCGAGACGGTTCTTCGCATTCTTCCAGAGAAGTGAGCCTAATTCTTGGGAGTATGATGATACTCGAGTATTATCAAGCGCTGTTCTCTTAACACTTGGCCACCCATAGGATTTGTGTTTGTTTTTTTTTTTTTTTGGGGTTCAATTTATGATTTAACAGAAACAAGTCCTTAATTTGGATATTTAACGCACAAGTCTGGTTGTAACAATTTAACACCTGCGCCAGAAGAAAAGAAGCAAACAACAAAGATAAACCCCAGATGGTTGGTATATGAATCAGCGGGGTATAAAACTCAGTTGAAAAATCACTGAATAAAATAAAAAACAAAAGAAGGAAACAACTTAACTTCTGCTCAGTGACTACAAATTTACTTTTCATTAACAGCAGCAAGAAATGATCCCTCGCCGATGTTCCTTTCCTAGTCACTGAAATCTTCAATCCCATCATCAGAAATCTCGCTTGCTTCCTCGAAATCTGTAATCTCAGCGCTTTGGTTTAACCCATGACCAGACGCTCTATTTCCTTGTAACCTTAACATGCTTGTGTACTCGATAGCCAAGCCTGTCAGATCCATGGAGCTGCGTCCACCATACGCCACAAACCTCTGTGTTCCAATCTGTTTCTGCAGCAACAACCAACAATATCACTACGTATATGAAACACTTGCTCAGATTGCCAGCTAGAGGGGAAATGTTTATGCTACGGAAGAAGAAGAAAAAATCTCCAGCAAAACACAAAAAAGCACAACATTCTGGCACATACTTTATTATCTAGCATTGAACGCTCCACCTGCCATAGCTTTGGCTTCCGAATGGAATGCCACCTGCGCGTTAGAAGGAGAGAGTTGTAAATATCATAGACTCCTCTTGCTCTGGATATACCAAAACTGCTTGCAGCATAAGGTGAAGGACCTGCGAGGTGAAGGGTGAGCATTGCCAAATAACACTCCACGACAAGCAACTGATGCTGCAGCTGACTGAAGTACATTATGCTCCGCCTCGTTGTGTCTGGCCAGCAGTGCTCTGAAGGAAGACAGCAGCAAGTCTGCATCACTTAAATAAGTGGCTACTTCCCAGGCATCCTCCATCGCTTGATCACTTATGAAATCCAAATCTGCAAAAGAAACAGTTTGCTCTAAACTCTTATTAGCTTCAACAAAAACAATGCAAATGGAATTTCATTTCCCAACCTTTATGTTTAGCATTAACACAGGTGGGTTGATGGAAATGAAATTAATGGAACCCACTAAGATTTATTACCACTTTTATCTTTTCACAATCTTCTTTCTGTCTCTTTTTCACATTTCTTTTCCCAATATCTAAAAACACATTTAATTATTTTTCACCATTAAGAACATAATTCATGTTTGTCAGAATTATTTCGAAAACCAGAACTGAAACCGGAATTCTGGAAAAATACGAATTTGAAATGAAAAATCTTTTTCCAGTAACATTTCTTATGGAAATATAGAGCCTGAAACATTCACAAACAGAAAACCAAGAAATCTTGTGTGAATGGATTCGTGGAACTATGCAGACATTCTGTGTCGAAGCAAGAGACAAAGACGATGCAGATACAAGAAAGTGAGCACACCATGTTGAATGAACTTACTATTTTCATGAAGAAAATCAGCAATCAGTCTTGCTTGCCCGTGTGATTGAGAAAGAACCTTTTCCGGAGCTTCCATTTGCAATGGGAACCTGTAGAACTTTTCCTGTACCAGAAATGCATCTTGGTCTGTAATAACAAAAGAAATAAACTCACTCAACGGCTTCAGAATAGGAACATCACATCCTTCTCAACCACATGTACGAGAATAAGCTTAAGTAGGAGTCCGAGTGGTTTAATAACACTGAACCTACCCAATGTGAGACTAACTTCAGTTTCTCTTTTGTTATAAAGAAACTTTCCCAGGGCATGGAATAACGAGAGAGTCTCGTCTTTGCCGAAAAGTGAAGAAACCCCTTTGACCAAATCATCGATTTCTTCAGCGTTTACACTTGAGCAACTCAAACTGGAACTGAGCAATGAAACATTTTCCTTTGGATCTGGCTTAACACAAAAGAGCTGTAAAGATGTAATTGCATGTCTGATATCACCCCCACTGGCTTTGGCTATTAGATTAATCTGATCTGCAGATACATTATATTGCTCCTGGATGCATATTCTGGTAAGCACCTTCTTCATTGAATTATGAGTGATGGGGTTAAACGCAACCTACAAGGGATAACATTTTTTTTAATAATGAATTGGTAGAGGCATGTTGGAGTTCAGTTCAATCTATTGAAGAGAGTAACCTTACTAGCCCCAGCACTCTGAACAGAATTCTGAAGTTCTTCCAAGCATCGGGAAGCTTGGTCTGCCGAATCTTCTTTGCCACCATCAGTGACCACGACAATAGTTGGTAGTTGAGCTGATCTTGTAAGAATAAGCAAGCAGTTTTGAAGCTTCTCCAAAGCAGTTCGTCCGTTTACCAAAGGAAGATCATCGATCAAGAGTACAAACAATTCCTTGGGTGCTATACTAATGGACGAAGGAAGTAACCCATATTTCCTTATTTTCTCAACAAAGTTAACAAATTCATCCAACTTTGAGGTGTATCGTATTCCTAGAACATAACAACAAAATACCAAGAACATCCAGAATCAGATTTATGAATCAGCATGAAGGCATACTAGAAATAAAGCTATTTGGGAGGCTAGAGCGTGTCTTCTGAAGTGTAGCATTCAATGATCAGAGATGACGTGGATGGCTGAGAAGATTAATTGTAGGCAAACCAAAATCACCTGTATCAGAATTATGCACATGCTCACGCCATGTTGTAGGGATAGGCGTGTTCCATTCATACAATGTGACTCCAAATTGAGATGCCATAACACGGATGGTTGCCTACATGACAGGAGCAGGATTTCCTTTTCAGTAAAGAAGTAATATTTTCCATTTAAGATTAATCAGTAAGATATCTGAATCCATGAGTATAATAGGACCATTCATCAGAAAAATTGACATGAGCAGGTTTTAGCAATGCATAATAAACTAATGACCACGAACTTACAGACTTCCCGACCCCTGCTTGTCCAGTTATGATGAGAACATTACTCTCGGAACTCCCCTGCAAAGAGTTGAAGAGGCGGTTTCAAATTTGCCTTACTTCCAAAGAACTTTCTGGAAATGAAACCACTGTTACCTTCGAAGCGTTCAATTTTTCCTCAAACCATCTCTTAACTTCCTCTACCTGCAAGTATATATAATCACTTCAAACCTTTAGATGGCAACCCATAGGAAAGCAAATTGCAGCCAAGTGAACTGACCTTCTTCTTGTGCACAGCAAGTTCTTCCAAAGCCTGAGGTTTATACTTATCCACCCATAGTTCACTGGCATTCGTACTCCCACAACCTGACACAAGGGTACCCTTTAAGTATCGTAGGCAAGGCAACATACAAACTGAAGTGCAATAATAATGAGCTAAACTAGTAACACAATCATAGCGTACCGGATGATACCTTTGACCGAGACAAGCATTGATCGAATTCTTCAAATGATAATCTGATCTGCAGAGGAGAAAGAACAAACCACAGTTAAGGTTTCTGCAGCACCAAACAACTTCGACAAATGATTATCAAAAGGGAAAATGTAAACAATCCCACGCCTCATCTACGAAGCTGGATTCTCTGCTCAATCGTGGTTGGGAACTATTCGAAATGTTAGGTTTCTTCTTCGTCGTCTTCGGTTCCCTAGGGTTAGTAAGAGTGAGCAACTGCTGCTTCGGTTTAATCTTCTTGTGGCTACGAGTCCTCCTACTCGACGACCTCGGACTATCTTCATCGTCATCCGATGATATAATCATTACGCTACTTCTTTTCCCCATCTCCAAGTAGAGCAGGACGGAAATTCTCGCACTGTTTAGGGATTTTGCATCAATGTGACATTAGAACACCACACAGTAACTGAATTCCATGGCAATTAACTATGAGCTGGGAGCTCTCAAGTAACGGCCCTCTGAACCCGAGGCCCCGAGCTGGGCGAAACGATCTCGGGGAGATGACGGAGCGGGATGCTGCAGGACACTGAAGCACAACGGCGAGAAACAAGAGAAAAAGCAAGGAACGGAAGTGTCTCTAGTTTTGGCGGGGATTTTCCCAAGAGCGGCAAAGAGTACAATACTACAATGGAAGCGAACTAGGGATGCGCCGGTTTTGCGATTTTTTTTTTTTAATAACTCACCGACATTTTTTTTTATAATGGGCATGGGTCTTTTATTTAAGCTGGCAAAATTTTAGTTGTTTGCCTTGGTAATACAAGTGATTTATTGGTAAAAAAAAGAAAAAAATTGAAGCTGGCAAAATGCCATTACAGGCACTCCTTCGTAAGAGTTTGAAGAATGAAAACAGGAGGTCTATCGACCCACATTTCAGTTTCTTCCCACCTCCAAGTCACTCTTAGCCATTTGATGGGCAACTCCATTGCCTTTTCTTCCCCAGAATATCCAGCTTACTTCACCAAATTCTGACCTCAGCTCTTGTATCTCGGCCACCACCACCCCCAATTCAGTTTCATTTACCTCTTCCCTGTCCAATTTCTGAATCAGTGACTGACAATTCGATTCCAAAAGGATTGGGCTTCCTACCGTGTCCTCTGCTTAATCGAAGGGCCCATAGCACCGCCTGAGCTTCTACGAGCTTTGGCTCCCAATCCACCCTCGTTCGCTTCACTGCCGCCATTACAAATCTCCCTTCCTCATCGCTTACCACCATCCCCATTCTAGTTCCTCTCTCCTTCACGTTGGATGCATCGACATTTACCTTCAGTTCCCCCCTTCTCGGCTTATCCCACTTCACCACCTGATGAGGTCCTTTCACCTGATTTCCCTTTGCATGCAGCTCCAATATTCCTCTAGGTAACTCTGCGATCTAGCGATTCCTTCACTTTCCTCAAGTTTAGGGTTGTTGAACAAGTGATTATTGTGTTCCTTCCACATAAACCACAAAGCCATCACCACCGAGCAAAGCTCCTCATCTACCACTTTCTCAATTAATCCGCAAAGCCACTCTTCGCTTAATTTCTCCTGTCCTTATGAAAATAGGGTTCCAAGTAGGATAGGCTGCCAAATTCTTCCTTCCCAATCGCAATCTATTAGAATACGCTCATGTGTTTCACAGAGTCCACAGAACGGGCATTCGTCACTAGCTTCCTTCACCGTTCTAGTGAGGTTTCCACTTGTAGGAAGAATGTTGCTTCCCCAACACCAAAGAAAGACTCTAACCTTTGGTGGTAATTGGATATGCCACATTCGTTTCCAATCTATTGGGACATACTGCTCCCCCTCCTCTTCCTTCCTCCGTCTTCTCCACTCATGATACCCGAATTTTACAGTGTACTTGCCTAGTTTGTCCCGTCCCCATACATAGACGTCTGGTTTCTGTCTTCTTGATAGGGGAATCTAAAAACTTCTAACTCGATCCATCATATGAAAATTAGACTGCAACACATTGCTTTTCCAAATCCTTTTGGACTCTTCAATTAACTCAGACACCTTTGCATGTAGTCCCAACAATGAAACAACGGATTCAACCTTAAAGTTGGGACTAGTTGACCCCCATCTATCCCACTAGACACGAACATGTTCTCCATTCCAATCCTCCAGCTTATCCCTTCTTTCATTAGTGGTTGTGCCGCCATAATACTACACCAGATATAGCTAGAATTTTGTCATAGTTCATTCTCTAGAAGGTCACAATTAGGATAGCACTTCGATTTAAGAACTCTACTCACCAACGATTGAGGGTTCTTAATAATGTTCCAGATCTGTCTTCCCAGTAGAGCTATGTTAAGACCATGAAGGTCTCTTAATCTCATACCTCCTTCACTCTTCGGTTCGCTTAGCCTCTCACTGCTCATCCAGCGAATCTTTTTTTCTTCTTTCTTTTGACCCCACCAGAATCCTGTTATGACTCATTGTAGTTCCTGAATCAACCCCTGAGGTATGAGAAAAACAAACATAGCATAGGTATTATGGGCTTGGGCAATGACCTTGATCAGTACTTCCTTAGCAACATTCAATAAGTCTTACTCTTTCACATTTTTACTTTCTTGAGAACTCTGTCAATAAGTTGTGTAACTACCTTCTTTGATCTCTAGCCAAAGATACTTGTCATGATATAGGACTTGCTTCATTCCCAGAATAGTGGCCATCATTTCACGTTCTTCTTCCTTAACATTACCACTGAAAGATAGCTAAGACTTTGGGAGAATGACTTGCTGGCTCGATGCCTCCTCAATATTGTTTAAGTATCCTTTTCATAGCTTCGCCTTGTTCCTTTTTGTTTTCAAAGAAGAAAATACTGTCATCTGAAGAAAAAAAAGTGAAATAGTAGGTCCATTAGAGCTCAATTGAATTCCTTTTAGTTTTCCTTCCTTTTTACTGCCTTATTCGTCAATGTTGATAAGCCTTCAGCACATAAGAGGAAGAGGTACGGGGATATAGGATCACCCTGCCTCAATCCTCTGGTAGGGTAGATAACTTCATAGTAGCGATCATTAATGAGGATCGAATAAGATACTATTTTAACACATTGCATGATCAGATTGACCCATCTAGTGTCAAAACCAAGCTTTAAATGTCATACATCGTGGCAATGTCGAGCTTGGCAGCTACAAAACCTTTCTTTCCCACTTTTATGTTCTTCATGGCATTGAAGCATTCAAATGCCACCATTACATTGTCTGTTATGAATCTCTCGGAGACAAACACACTTTGGTTCTCTATAATTACCTCATTTAGGATACCCTTCAATCGATTTGCTAGGACCTTGGAGAGGATCTTATTTATATAAAACTTTACAAAGGCTAATAGGATGAAACTCCATTGGAGTCTCTGGGCGATTTGGTCTTCGGAATAAGTGCCAGAAAAGTTTGGTTGAGACTTTCTAGAATCTGGTCACTCTCTAAATATGACTATAATTTTGTAGTGACTTGACTCACTCCTACTGTCACCCTAGAAAATGGCCAAGTATAACCACTTCCTAAAGCGTAGTATAGCGGGTCGGGTTTTAATGTCAACCCGGGTCCTAGATATGATGACTACTCGGTGAATTCTTGTTATTTAGCGGTGAACTTTTAGTGAAACTCAAGCAAACAAAACACAAAGCAAGTAAACGGTTTGTTGTCAAGTCAAGAGAGGTCACCCGGATATGGTTTCCCCCTAGACTGCAGTTAAGTCGGATTGCAATTTGCCAAGTTCAGTTTTCATGAAAGTTATACTGCGGAAGGTTCTCAATTAGCCTGAAGTCTCGACTAAAGGTCTCCAGACCCTCTCAATCTGAGTCTCTAGCGGGCGACTAACCTCCACCGGAGTAAACAGATTGAGGCCCTAATGAGCCAAACCTCCACTACCGAATCGACTTCGGTAAAGAATAGCGAATTGGCTCCTCGACTAAAGTCACCAATTCGCCACCTTCGATTAAGGGTACTCTATCAACCTAGGCAGATATTCTCATTCCAGGTCAAAGCAGAAACAACAGGAATTTGATCAGGATTCAAGTCATTCAATCAATCAAACCTCAATCGAATATAATCAATTCACAAACACTGTACTTGGGTTCATACAATCAGACCTAGCATACAAATCTAGGGTTCTCCATACCCAGATGAATGGGGAAACTACTCCATAGAAAAAGAAGCAAAAGCAGATTCAGACACGGAAATCATACTGTGAAGTTGGATTCCTGCTTCTGGACGTTTAATCGCACTTCTCCAAGCTCAAGACGGGCTCCAATGGTGTTGAAGATCGATCTATGGCGCTTGAGAACTCTGGTTCGACGCTTTCTCTCTCTAGGTATCGGTTTCTCTCTCAAAAACTCGGAACCCTGCAATGTTGGCTTTCTTCTCTCTTAAATCCTCTGCCTGGTCGCGATACCCGGTCAGAATACCCGGTCGGGTATTCTGGGTTGTGACCGGGTATTCTGCAGCACACCGTTTCACTAAAGAGGGAAATCCCCGATCCAACACCAAAATCCCCGACCGGGGATTTAACTCCTGTGCCCGGGCCCCTCGCTGCTTCTCGGGCGCCCAAAATTGGTTAATACCCGGTCGGGTATTTGGCCACCTGACCGGGTATTTACCTCCTTCAGCCCTATTCGTCCCAACCTTGCTCCTTTCGGCCCAGAACTCGTTTCTCCGCCTCGATTCCAACGCCGGGACCTGAAATATGATAGAAACACACAACCTAGCGTGAAATCGGCTTAAAACACGAGATTCCTCGTCGCAAACGGCCTCAGAATAGGGGTAAAAACATGTATAATTATCGGTCTATCAAACTCCCCCACACTTAACCGTTTGCTTGTCCCCAAGCAAACCAAGTCAGACACTAGGTAAGCTTACATATTCAATCAACCAACATTGGGGACAAGTCATAAAGGCACAAAACACGTGAATCGCACTGGTTTTCGAACATCAACACATGCACAACCTCAGTAACAACCTGGACAACCACCACAAAGGACATTCGAGTGCAGCAAATCGAGTAAAGGAAGAGTCTCCCGTCTGTTCACTAGCCAACCTAGACTTGATTCAACCACCTACGCAAAACAGTCGACTCATGCATCCAACTCAAAACATCAGAATAAAGATCGAGCAATCTAGGTCCTCACCGGGGTACAAGAGCATATAGAAAATGAAAATGAATCACTCACTCTCGACCAGTGGGGTCAGGACAATTTTGATGCGAAAGATGCGCATGCTATTTCTCTCAATCCCTATCATCTCTTCACCATGATGGCAGCCTCTAAATGCTAGAGTTCACATATGGGGTGTCACCACTAACTAATCAGGAGGTCTTAGACACAGGTTCAAATGACTGGCTAGGGTCTTGGACATGGGGAAAAGGCCTTTTAGGTGGTGGAAGTATTCATAGCAAAAAGGTTCCACATTTTCCAAACACACAATCACAGTCAAACAACCCGGTATTTTCTTTCTGCTATTCTGCATTACTAAATATCTTAAGAGCACAAGAGCGAAGGAGGCATAATCATCAGCATTTCCAAGCCAGACTGCTAAGAAACACTGCTTACTGGGCATTATTCAGATTTTTGGTAGTGGCTCTCTTTTACTTTCAATTTTTCTTTGTTTTCTTTCATTTTTCTTTTCATTTCTTAAGAGAACCACCACTTCTGCATAAATTTCAAACACCTGCCCAATTTTTAAGCACTACCTCCAACACTCACATAGACTTTAGCAGAAACAGCAGAGAATATATAAAACCACTCTGTGGAACCTTCTAAAAGATGCAACAAGGGTGATTTTTTTCATTATAGACGAAAAGAAAGGACAACACACGGCTCAAAGGGGCTGACTAGGGGATATGACACATCAGGACAGTCAGTTTTGGGCGTGGGCTAATCCTATGCCCCCATCATCTTAGCTAGTGACAACGTGAATGCTACACATCATGGAAGAGGGATCTATCGCACAAGAAAGAAACGAGCAGGCTCAAATCTCACATGGCTACCTATATGCTCTATCTCACATTCTGATACCCTGAACTAGATGCATAAACGACTGTCAAGGACAAGTAATCAGATCAAGTCAGATCAAGTCACAGTTGGCAAGCAAACAGTTGAAAAACTGAACCCCTACATCGTTTTACTGCACATCTCAGTCCTCATCATAGGTTGTCCTAGTCGCAAACAAGTTGTCATGCATTAATCCGAAAACCAATCAATTCATCCATCAAAACACAGTGCCAATATGATCAAACAGCAGTACTTGGAGCCCTCAAATCGTAAGATTTGGACAGTGGACTAGGCTCCAAGCACCCAAACAGAGCTAATGCAGTCAAAAGATAAACATCCCCCCCACACTTAAGATCGACATTGCCCTCAATGGAGAAGAGGGAAGGAAAGGGGAACGATGTTACCGGTGTGCACAGACTGCAGAAGACTGGAAATGGACCAGTCGGCATGGGACGAACTGGAGAGAGGACCAGTCGGGAACACAGGCAGAGCTAAAAGAGACCAAAAAGCTCAAACACATACGTTAGGTCCAACGGTCAGCCCAATAGTACAGAATCCAGAATGAAAAGAAACAAAAACCGACACAAAACAGACAGTTTGCATGCTGACACAGATTAAAAACTCTCTAAACAAGCCCCTAGGGCCCTCCGAGACCGGAGAAATCAATCTGATCCATAAGGTCGTCGACGCCATCATCCGGAGGCTGCCGTGGTGGTGAATGCTCCCATCTGGTGGTCCAGTGGTGCTCTGCTGGAGGGTGGCAAGCCTGGAGTAGATGCTCGGAATACTCCATCAGACGGCGACCTCGGTCTCTCTCCCGCTCGATGAGAGCAGTAGTGTGGCCCATGTGGGTCTCCAATCGGCCAAGGCGCTCATCCACGCCCGTCATCCGGGACCGGTACTCGGCCTGGTGGGCCGAATACTGCTGGTAAAACTGGACCTGATGGTCCATGAGCTGCTGGTTCTGAAGTCCAGCTGCTGGAACTGGAGGCCCATCTGCTGGAACTGCTCCGTGAAGAAGTCCATCGACGGACCAGAAGGACCAGAGGAGGACTCGCCTCTCTCCGGTCTCCGTCGAGGCTGCAGATCCCCAGGAGGGGAGAGCGAGGGCTCCGGCTCATCGGCATCCATGGCGCCGTCATCATCATCATCGGCGTCCTCATCGACCTCCTCGCCTTCGTAGTCATCATCCTCCTCGTCCTCAGCAAGGTCCACAACCTCCTCGGGGGGCATAGAAAGCCCATCGACCCAGGTGTGGATGCCGTCAGTGGCCAGGAGTCGTGCACTGTGGAGCACGTCTCGGCTCAGGGGGGCGGAGCCGCCATGCTCGGTCGCATCATGAAGCCCCTCGAAGCTGATCCCGAAGTGGCGGGCCAGCCGGGTGATCAGAGGACCGCAGAAGAGGTGAGTGGGATTCCCGTGGACTCTGGAGAAGGTGGTGGCCACGAAAGATCCCAAGTGGAGCATGTCCTCCGGATCCCCCATACAGGACATGGCGTAGAGGACCCGCTTCGGGACCTTGTGCGAGCCGGTGGCGTTGGGGACGATGGAGCGGGTGAGCAGCAGGTTCAGAATATGCCACGCCGGCCGGAGAGTGCTGACGTAGGTCTGGCCAGCCACAAAGAAGTCATCCTTATAGGCGGCTCGGACGGCACGCCTGTAGAAATGATCCGCGTGCCAGTCGGGCGGGTTCGGGAGCTCGACCGTGTGGCCATCCAACGGGTTGTACTGGATCCCCAATGCGGAGGCCAACCCGTCAATGGTCAGCTGTCGTGGGCGGCCACCCAACCGGAACTTCACTACACGGGAGTCCCGAGTCTTCTTCTTGTCGTACTCGAACGTGGTGTAGAACTCCCACACCAGCTCCGTAAAGGTGGGCTCGTCAATGGCAAGCAGTGTCCGCCAATCGGGGTGACTGATGGCGGTGCTAAGCTCCTGCAAGCAGTGGAGCTGCTCGAACACTGCCCACTCGAGGTGGTGGTGCTTCTCCAGCTTCCCCCGTATCACCTTGCGGAACTGGTCCGCATACTCCCCGTGCAGGCTCAAGCCCTGCACAAAAGCATGATCGAGGGACATGATCCTGCACAAACAACAAGCCAAAGGTGGAGCCAAGAAAATACAATGTCAGGACCAACGGCATGGGGTGAGCATTTCCCCCACACTCAGGCTCGCCTAGGCTAACAAGTTAAGCACAGCGGGTTGAATTGCAAGCAACTCAACCAGAATTCAAGGCAGAATCACGAAATAAACCATAATAAGCACACGGGCAGCCCATCGACAACATATACAACCATGCAACGCAAGTCATCCCTCACCCTACTCTAAATCAGGCAAGCAAACATAGTTCTCGGTCCTAGAATCTACAGTCCGATTCTCCAGAAACTAGAAATGAACGGGAAACACACCTGGAAACACAAGGAGGACCGTAGCTAGGACTCGAAGAGGGGGTGAGGGGACGCGAGGGGCCGAAAAAAAAATCGCCACGGAACTCGCCGGAAAATGGCCGGCGAATCGCCGGAAAGTCGCCGGAAAACGGCCGGCGACCGGCGGCGGCGGCGGAGGGTGGCCGGCGGCGACCGGCGGCGGCGGCGGGAGGCGGCCGGCGGCGGCGGCGGGAGGCGGCCGGCGGCGGCGGCGGGAGGCGGCCGGCGGCGGCGGGGCGGCGGCGCGGCGGCGGCGGGCGGCGGCCGGCGGCTTAGAATGGCTGCCGGCGGCGGCCCTAAGAGGAGAGAGGGGAGAGCGTTTGAGAGTAGAGAGAGGGAAGATTTGGAAAAAATGAGGGTAGAGAGAGAAAATGGCCCGGGGTTTCCTTTAAATAGGGAAAATACCCGGTCGGGACTCAGAAATACCCGGTCGGGTATTTGGGAGTCCACGACCGGGTTTTCCCAAACGCTGCGTTCCATAAGGAAGAATATACCCGGCCTCGAGTCAAAAATACCCGGCCGGGTATTTTTGAATCAGGGTCGGGTATTATCGTTAAACGCGGCGTTCTGGGTAAGGGGGAATACCCGGCCGCGAACCAAAAATACCCGGTCGGGTATTTTTGGGACGGGGTCGGGTATTTCACTTTTTTTCCCCGAGAACCAGAGGGGGCCCCGGGCGTGAGCCTAAAATACCCGGTCGGGTATTTTGGCCCACGACCGGGTATTTCCCTCTTTTCGGCCAAAAAATCATTTTTCCCAAATTTTCAACCTCTCCTGCACGAAAACACCAAATCGAGGCATCAACGACGACCGAACTTCAATACAGACATGCAACTGACTCGACACGACACCAAAAACTCAGAAAAAGGGGAAAGAAAATGCAAACCGTGGTGGGGTTGCCTCCCCACAAGCGCTTCTTTACCGTCTTTTAGCTGGATGCCCATGACGGAACTAAGGGTCCGCGAGTTCCACCACCAACTCCGCACGTTCGACCTCGCCTCCTAGGTAGAGTTTGAGACGATGGCCATTCACTTTAAACGGCTCAGTCTGCGGATTGGCAATCTCGATAGTGCCATACGGGAACACCTGGGTGACCGTGAACGGTCCAGACCACCGGGAGCGGAGTTTTCCGGGAAAGAGCTTCAGGCGAGAGTTATAGAGGAGAACTCGATCACCAACCTGGAACTCTTTCGGACCCCGCAACCGGGCATCGTGCAGGCGCTTAGTGTGCTCCTTGTACAGCCGGGTGTTCTCATAGGCGTGGTAACGCCACTCTTCCAGCTCCAACATCTGCAGTTTTCGCTCAACACCTGCAACATGAACATCCAAGTTGAGCAGCTTAAGGGCCCAAAAGGCCTTGTGCTCTAGCTCCACGGGCAAATGGCATGCCTTTCCATAGACAAGCCGGTACGGTGAAGTACCAATGGGCGTCTTGTAGGCAGTGCGATACGCCCACAGAGCATCATCGAGCTTGGTGGACCAATCTTTGCTGGACTGATCCACCGTTTTCTCCAGGATCCGCTTGAGCTCCCGGTTCGTCAGTTCGGCCTGGCCACTGGTCTGGGGATGATAGGCCACGGACACCTTGTGAGTTACACCATAGCGAGACAGTAGTTTATCGAATTGGCCCTGGAAATGGGTGCCTCTATCGCTTATGATGGCTCTAGGTGTCCCGAACCGGGAGAATAGCTGCTTCAAAAAACCACAAACACGTCTAGCATCGTTGGTGGGCAAAGCTTGCGCCTCAGCCCACCTAGAGACGTAGTCAACAGCAACCAGAATATAGGTGTTACCAAAAGATGGAGGGAAGGGGCCCATGAAGTCGATACCCCAGACATCAAAAATCTCACAAGTTATAAACACATTCTGGGGCATCTCATCACGGGCAGAGATGTTACCTGACCTCTGGCATCGGTCGCACCTGCGTGCGAAGGCGTCTGCATCCTTGAAGAGCGTGGGCCAGTAAAAGCCCGACTGGAGCACCTTTCTCGCCGTGCGGTTTCCTCCGTGATGACCGCCAGTAGGTCCCTCATGACAGTGAGATAGAATGCCCTCCATCTCACTCTCCATAACACAACGACGGATGATCCCGTCGGCTCCGATCCGAAAAAGGTGAGGGTCATCCCAGAAGTAGTACTTCAGATCGGAGAAAAACTTCCTCTTGGCGTGAGTGGCCATCCCCTTGGGCAGCTGCTGGCCCACCAAATAGTTCGCAAAATCGGAGTACCAGGGGGTGACACTCTCCACCAAGCACATCATCATCAACCGCTCGTCTGGGAAGGAGTCATCAATCTCCTCCACGAGGTTGTCCGCAGGGGGTGCGTCCAACCGGGAGAGGTGATCAGCTGCTACATTTTCTGCTCCCTTCTTGTCCCGGATCTCAATATCGAACTCCTGCAGCAGTAAGATCCATCGTATGAGCCGAGGCTTGGCATCGGCCTTGCTCATCAGGTATCTAATCGCGGAGTGATCTGTGTACACGGTCACGCGGGACAAGACCAGATAGGGGCGAAACTTATCAAAGGCAAACACCACCGCAAGCAGCTCCTTCTCTGTTGTGGTGTAGTTCTCCTGGGCATCATTCAGAGTTTTCGAGGCGTAGTAGATAGGTCGGAAGTGTTGATCTCGCCTCTGCCCCAGAACAGCTCCAACAGCAAAGTCACTGGCATCGCACATCAGCTCAAATGGTAGGGACCAGTCAGGAACAACCATGATAGGAGCCTGGGTGAGCTTCTCCTTCAAGGTGGTGAACGCCGCTGTGCAAGCATCAGTGAACTGGAAGGGGGCATCCTTCTCCAGAAGCTTAGTGAGGGGCAGGGCGATCTTCGAGAAATCCTTGATGAACCGCCTATAGAAACCTGCATGGCCAAGAAAACTCCGGATCCCCTTTACAGATGTAGGAGGAGGCAGCTTGCTGATAGTCTCGATCTTTGCTCTGTCTACCTCGATCCCCATCTTGGAGATCTTATGCCCAAGAACTATGCCTTCGCGAACCATGAAGTGACACTTCTCCCAACTCAGTGCCAGGTTCGTTTCTTCACACCGTTTAAGGACAAGTTCCAGGTTATGGAGACAGTGAGCGAAGGAGTCTCCATAAACCGAGAAATCGTCCATAAACACCTCCATGATCTCACCGACCAGTCGGTCAAAGATGGCGAGCATGCATCGCTGAAAAGTGGCTGGGGCGTTGCATAGCCCGAATGGGATCCGCCGGTAAGCAAATGTGCCGAAAGGGCAGGTGAAAGTGGTCTTCGCCTGGTCCTCCGGTGCAATAGGGATCTGAAAGTACCCGGACATCCCATCCAGGAAGCAGTAGAACTCGTGCCCCGCCAATCTCTCCAGCATCTGATCAATGAACGGCAGCGGGAAATGGTCCTTCCGAGTAGCGTCGTTGAGACGCCGATAATCGATGCAGACACGGTACCCAGTCACCGTGCGCATCGGGATGAGCTCGTTCTTCTCGTTAGGCACCACGGTCATCCCACCCTTTTTGGGTACCACCTGGGTGGGACTGACCCACTCGCTGTCAGAAATGGCGAAGATGATCCCCGCGTCCATCAGCTTCACGATCTCTGCCCGAACCACAGCCTCCAAGTTCGGCGTCAATCTCCTCTGCGGCTGCCTCACTGGCCGCATCTCATCCTCCAGCAGTATCCGGTGCGAGCAAAAAGAGGGGCTGATCCCCCGGATATCTGTGATCTTCCATGCCAAAGCTCGCTCGTACTGCTTCAGTAAGGCCACCAGTCTGGTCTTCTGCTCGGGTGTGAGGGTCGAGCTGATGATAACTGGCAGCTTATTCCCCTCCCGGAGAAATGCATACTCCAAATGAGGAGGGAGGGGCTTAAGCTCCAGCTCTGGTGGTTCCTCCAAAGAAGTGGTGATGCGGGTGGAGGATGAGATCGGTTTAAACAGCCTGTCGCCCTCCAAGAAGGGGCCACTCTCCAATGCGGCCAACTGCTCCTCCAGCTGCGGCTCCTGCAATGCCTGCTCACCTAGCAAAATACAACGCTCAAGAGCATCATCAGTACCCGCACTCGTGATGGCGAGTGCGGTCTCATAATCGGCAAGCACATCACAGTAGTCTATGTCATCATGCAAATGAGAATGTTTCCCATTGTCAGACACAGAAAAAGTAGCCTGTTCATCACCAGCACGCAGAATCAATTTACCACTATGCACATCAATAAGCGCCTTGGCGGTGGCGAGAAATGGTCTACCCAAAATCAAAGGCACATCCACATCCTCATTTATATCCAAAATAACAAAGTCAACAGGATATGTGAATGCACCAACATTAACAAGCAAGTCCTCAATGATACCCCTAGGATGCACGATAGAACGATCAGCTAACTGAATGCTCATCCTAGTAGCTCTAGGTTCACCTAGGTCTAGCTTCTTAAACAGTTTATAGGGCATGACATTAATACTAGCGCCCAAATCCGCCAAGGACTTTCCTACATGCATGCTGCCAATAACAAGAGGGATAGTGAAACTCCCTGGGTCTTTGCGCTTCTCTGGCAGCTTGTTCTGCAGGATGGCAGAACACTCCTCGCTGAGCATCACTGTCGAAAGATCCCCAAGTTTCTTCTTGTTGGTGAGGAGGTCTTTCATAAACTTGGCATACTTGGGCATCTTCGACAGTGCCTCCACGAACGGCATGCTGATGTTGACCTGCTTCAACATTGCCATGAACTTGGCAAACTCTGTCTCCAGCCTGTCTCGATGGAGTCGAGTGGGGAAGGGCAGCTGGGGTGTATGCTCCTTAACCACAGGTTGCGGCTTTGGAGCAGGTGCTGTGCTGCCTTCTCCCACCTCTGCAGTATCAGCTGGAGGTGTTGAAGCAGGTAGTGGTTCGTCTCTCCCGGGTTGAGCAGGAGTAGCAGATGTAGTCTTGCCACTCCTGGTGGTGATGACGTGTGCGGTCTCATGCGGGTCCCGTGGATTGGGAATGGTGGTGGCAGGCAGAGTCCCCGGTGCCCTGGTGGTGTTCTGGCGAGCTAGGCTCCCAATCTGATTCTGGAGATCCTGCAGAATGGCACCTTGGTTCCTCTGGCCTGCCTCCAGTGAGGCGATGTTCTGATCCATCCTCGTGAAGTTCGCCTGACTGGTGGTCATGAAAGCCTGCAAAATATTCTTCAGATCAGATATCTGAGGATCTGGTGCTGCGGCTGCTGGAGGCTGAGCAAACTGGCGCTGGGGCTGCTGGAACGGCTGCCCTTGCCTAGGCTGGTAGGGCTGCTGCTGTGGTGGTGGCCCCTGCCTAGCCTGGAAGGGCTGCCTCTGCTGGAAACCACCTGCTGGTGCTGGGAAACCAGGTGGTTTGTTGGTGTTGCTGCTCCAGGCGAAGTTGGGATGCTGGCGCCATCCCTCATTATAGGTGTGGCTGTATGGGTCCAGGCGCCGAGCATTTGCTATGAAGTCCACCTGCTCTTGGGGAGTAGAAGACTCCCTCATAGACTGACAATCCTCCACCAGGTGATTCGGGCTCTCACACCACTGGCACTGGGCTACTGGAGGCGTAGCTACACCTCGGCCCGGAAAGATACTGTTAGGCTGCTTCAATGTCTGCACCAACTCAGCCACTTGCTGCTCTAACCCGGACCTGGTCTCCATAGCATGCACACCCCGGTCCCGGGAGTTCCTGCCTCTGTTGTTCTGCCCCCAGGAATGGTCTCGGGCAGCCAAGGTACTGATCATCTGGTTCAGCTCGGGTGGAGTCTTAGTAAGGATATCCCCTCCTGGGCATAGAGACTCGATCACCCTCTGGCTGTCTGGAGTGAGGGCGCTGTAGAAGTTCCCTACTGTGAAGGCATCGCTGAAGCCATGATGGGGACACTGCCAGAAGTATCCCATGTACCGCTCCCATGCATCACGAAGGGACTCATCTGGCTCCTGGCGGAAGTGAGTGATCTCCCGCTGTATCTCTGTGGTCTTCGATGCCGGATAATACCGGTGCACGAACTTGTCAGCCAGATCGTCCCAAGAGGTGATGGACAATGGGGGCTGGGTCTCCAACCACCTCTTAGCATTCCCCGCCAGAGAATGGGGGAAAAGGTGAAGGCGGATTGCGTCATCTGGAACACCATTCAGCTTGAACCCGTTCGTCAGCTGCAGAAAACGGGAAAGGTGTACCCGGGCTTCCTCATCCTTCAAGCCATGGAACTGGATAGAGGATGTGATGAGTTGGATCCAGCATGGCTTGATCTCGAAGTTGTTTGCAGGGATGGGTGGATAGAGGATGACCGGGCGGATGTCAGCAATCCGTGGAGTATAGTAGTACTCCAAGGTGGGACCCGGTGGTGGTGGATGATGATGGTGGCCAGCTCCCGGGGGGTTTTGGTCGTTCCCCAGGATCTGGTTGTGAGGAGGCGGGTTCTGATCGCCTTCCATCTCGTGCTCGTCCTCGGAGTCGCTGGTCAATTGGCCGTCTCGGCGCTCCACCGTAGCCAGTCTAGCTCGCTGTTGTCTCCGAAGTTGTTTGCAGGTGCGCTCAATCTCAGGATTCAACGGCAGTAAACTTCCCGACTGGCTACGGGTCATGCACTATCTGCACACAATCAAGCAAAGCAAACCCCGTGAAGGCACAAGTGGGAAAGACAAAACTCAATGCAAAAATGAAAATGCCAAAGTAACAGAAATCACTTTTCTTCAACAACCTAGCCGTCCCCGGCAACGGCGCCAAAAACTTGACTCGCTAAAACACAACTCCTAACAATGGCCAAGTGTAACCAATGAAAGGGACTGCAGTATAGTGGCTCAAGTAATAAATATCGAATCCACGGGTCTCTAGAGTTACTATTACTCAGCTTCAGTTCATTATCTAGCAAAACAGATTAAGATGAAAGAACTAAAATTACTCTAGCAAACTACAGTTAAAGTTAATCTAATTACAGGTTGGGAACTCACTTAGGTATGATTCCTCCTAGCCACTAGCCAGATTAATGATTGATGATCTCTAACATGTTTCACTTTCATTCACAATGCGGAGAATCCTTAACTAGACCTTGAGTCTCGACTAAAGGAACAAGGCCCTCTTGAGTCAATTGCCTAGAGGGACGTATCCTTCTCTAGAACAACCGATCAAGGCGTTCTGAACTAGATTCCCTCTATCGAAAGAGGTTCTCAATCGATACAAAGCAGTGAATCAACCCTCGACTAAAGCAGTCGATCCAATACTATCAATCTATGGTGCTCTATTGACCTAATCAGGTATTCGCTCTCATAGGATCAAAGCAGAATCAATAATCTCGACTAAAGCAGAATTGAATCATGAAAACATGCATAGATTGAATATGAACTCAAGATTATCAAGTAAGAGTACTCATACAATCATCCAATCAAACAAACATAGCTAGGGTTCCTCAAAACCTAAGTGAAGGGAAGTTACTCCATAGAGAAGAGAGAGACTGCAGTAAGAATCTTATGATGATCAGTCTTCAAGTCCGGGCTTGTTCCTCGAGCTTCCAAGGCGAAGAAATCCTCCAATTCCACTCCAAGAATGCCCTCAAATCGCCCCCTCTCTCTTTGGTTCGTCCCTTGGGTGTTTGGGATCCAAAAACCCAGCTCTCTCCCTCTGTTTCGGCTGAAATCTGCTTAAAAAGGGCATCAGTGGCCAAAGCACGGTCGAGGGAACGGCCGTGCTTTGCCTCAGCCCGCCCGTGTTTTCAGCTCGAGTTGGCCAAACTCAAATCAGCTCTCGGCAGTAAAAACACGGTCACAGAACACGGCCGTGTTCTGAAGGCCTACTGCCCGTGTTTTCACTGCCGAGCCTGTTCAATGCTTCGTTTCTCCCTCGTCCGGACTCCGAATCAGTCGCCGTTTGATCTCAGACGCTCGTAGTCTCGTCCTCTTTCATTTCATAACAAGCTTGCATGATTCTTTGTTCATGAAGTGAGGTAGAAATCCATTCTTCTTCAGGTCATACCCGAGTTTCTTCTCCCGAATCGTCAATTGATCTCTGATTGACTTGAACTTTGCGCCTATGCTTCACTTTATGTGCTAGGACCTGAAATATGACAAAGGAACACAACCTAGCGTAAAATAGGCCAAAGATGTGATAATTAAAGCTCAAACGATCAAGAAACACAGGGGAAAACATGTGCAAATATCGAGTCATCATGACTGCAGGTTCCACATTTGTCCAATTCTTCTGGAAGAATAAAGCCGACATTCCATCAGGGCCAGGAGATTTCAAAGGAGACATGTGCTTAAGAGTTCTCCAAACTTCATCTGCTTCAAATTGTTTCAATAGGTAAGCATTCATCTTAGGGGTAACTTTTTTCTTTACTGCATTCACCGCATCATTCCCGTGAGAATTTGGCACTACTTTGAATAGGGTCTGATAAAATTCCAACATGATTTGAGTTACGTTCTCATGTCCTTCTTGAAGATACCATCCAAACCTTGAATCTTGGAGATCATATTCCTTTTTGACGATCAGTAGCTTTACGGTGAAATAAATTAGTGTTTCTCCCTCCTTTAGCCAGTCTGCCCGAGAACGTTGTTTCCACATTAATTCCTCTTGGTAATAAAGATCACTAAGTTCCGTTCAAGAACTCTCTTTTTGAATCACCACTGCCCTGTTCTTTTTTCTCATCGATATGATTTGTAAAGCCCTCTCAGTCTTTCTGATTCTCCGCTTAATGTTTCCAAAAGTTTCTTTGCTCCATTTAAGGAGTTTGACCTCACAAACTTTGTTCCCAGCTTCCACTTCACATTTGCAACAGCTCTGTCCAACCTCTCCTCCAAAAAACCTCCATCCTCTCTCCCATTATCCCATGTGAAAATATTGCCAAAGCACCCCAAATTCTCATGGTTACATGCATCCAAAGCCTCTCTAAATTCCTCCATATGATGTACGTCAGGTGGTCTGATGTCATTCTTTTCTTCATAACCTAAAACTTGATTGAAGTCTCCACATTGGAGCCAAGGGAGGTTTACCTGCCTATGCAAGTATCTCATCAGTTCCCATTTCTTTATTTTCTTTCCTTAGTCCGACCATCCGTAAATTCCAGTAAATCTCTAATTTTTAGCTGCATCTTTCTCCTCAACTAAAACATCAATAAAATGTCAAGTCAGGTCTTTCACTTTCACCTTCAAATTCTCCTTCCACATCAAAAGAAGCCCTCATGCTCTAACTTTCGAACCAACTCCTTTTCCTCTTGTCCATCCCAAATAAATCATTACTTGTTCCCATTCATGTTCATGTTTTTTTATTTCCATAAAGAAATCAAAGCTGGGGTCCTTCTTTCTAAGTAGTTCAACTACTCTCTTCACTATTGTGGGGTTCCCCAACTAATGACAGTTGTAGCTTAGGACCCTCATTGGTTTGATGGCTCTGCTCCTTGGCATAGCCCGCCTCATCGCCATCCATGTATTGAATTTTTTGTTTCTTTGTGTCAATGTCCATGTCTACTGGTTGATTGTCACCAATATCTCGCTTACGCCCTCCTGACAATCCTTTTGAGGATTCCTATGGATGATCTTTGCTATGTAACTGTAGTTTCCATACTCCTCCCGATTTCTGTGGTGGAGGAACTTGTGACCATAGATCTGTCTCCTCAGGATTAGTGTTTTTCTTCTCTTGTTTTGTCTTTGAATCTGTCTTAGGAATGATAGTTCCTGACAAACTCATATATCATTTTTGCATCTCACCACTTTCAATCGCTTCTCTTGTATTCCATATCTTTTATGGGGTTTCTTCCATCTCATAATCATCCACATGGCCGTTTTTCTCCCCCCATCTTTTCTAGCTTTTCTGACTCTGTCAGCCCTGAAACAGACTCCATGAAAAGAGTTACTTCTTTTGCCACTACTACTGTGATATGTTGGATTCCTGCAACAATTTTGACGTATTTCTTACTAAGCATCACCACAGTTTAGATTCCTTCTCTCTTTCTTGTTTCGACAGCCTTGGACCCATAGAAAACATCATATTAATCATGTCTTCAAAATGATATATCGCTTTAAATATTTTGGCTGAGAAGTTACCCGAATTTTACTCCACATTGGTCTGACGAGAAAAAAAATATAAGGTAAACTTTATTAATATTTACAATGAACCATGTTGTGTTTTCAAATACAGAACAAATTATAATACACGTTCATCATCCAAACAAGGTGTCAAATATATCCTACCTAAACATTTATCATGAATTCATCAATTAATCGACTTTGATCTTTATGTTATCATTGATTAAACTAATGATTATTCAATAAGAAGTAAAGTTTGATAGGCAACAGCAGCTCAACAATCCACTACCAGGAAGCACCCAGCTCTCAACAAAACCTCCAAAACAATAGCATCCTCCATAAGCACCCACTCTACGCCCCGCTCCTCCCTAAGTCCGCAGAATCTCGTCTAAGTCTACCTCTTCTGGGCATTGCACGAGAAAGAGAATAGGAGGAAGGGAGGAGTAACAAGGAATCAGTTCTTAGGAGCTTACTGGAGGCTCACCGAAAGCTGTCCTTTCTCCACGGTGACCGTCAGATTCTACAAAACACATTAAATACTATAATTGAGGGGATTATATTAACCCCTTCTCATAACATTTACAGGGCAACACGTCCAGAAACGACTTGCGTTGGAAAAGCCATGAATGGGCTTTTAAATTGTCTATTCAACGACAAGTTAGAGCAATCTAAAGCTCCAGTAAACATAGCCTCCCACTGTTTATGTATTCATCATTATGAAAGACGTGATTCATGGGTAGTCTCAAATCAAAACGCTCTTAAGGCGCTATGTAATACCATTCCCATTCATATCGACAGTAGAACTTTACGGCCTGCAAAGAATGTCCCCGAGAAAGTATTAGTTGCTGTATTAACTGTTCGTTATAAGGAAAAATTAGAGCATTTTAAAACACAGAAAACAGTACTACTTGTAGCATTTTCAAATTAGAGCTCATCCAGAATGATTCAAGAAGATTTTCCAGCCCAAATTTATGCTCTATCATTATCTTACCGTTACAAAAAAAGTTGATTATTTGGGTTAACCATGGAGAGATTCTTGCCATGGTTTCAGTCACCATTGCATCCTACCTCTCTACGAGCCAACCCTTATATTTCCTACCAAACCTAAGAGCTTTCACTCGCTCTCATTCATCCCAAATAACCTCCTTGTGTCCCCATGGCTTCACCCCTGCAATACCTCCTTTATAAAGATATCTATCAATCGATGCCCTCTCTATTTAGACATCGAGAGAGTATTGAACACTTATTCTTCAGATGCCCCCTAGCCACCAGATTATGGACATTAGTGGGATTGAGCAACTTCATTGGTTCCACCTTGACTGTTAACTTTAGTCTATGATGGCGACATGTCATGGTTTCTGAGACCTCCCCATTCCACATTCTCCAATGCGTCTGCTTACTTTAGAGAATCTGGAAGTCTAGAAATAAAGTGACTTTAGAATTCTACCAACCTTATGTTTGTTTCCCTAGCCATACAATTCTACAACCACGTCCTTGAAGTTTCCAATCTCCTCCCCCCTCCTCCACCCCGCAGATCTCTCCTAACAAACCCTCCTCTTGCCTCTTAGGTCCCTCCGCCAGATGACTATTTGAAGATCAACTTTGACGCACTTGTATGTGAGTCAGGGTGTTCGTCTGGTCTTGTTGTCTAGGGGTCAGACGAGCATGTGGTGCTAGCGTCCGGTTTGCGTCATCAGGGAGTAGACAACCCCTACCTGGCAGAGCTCCTAGCCGTTCGAGATGCTATCAACATCGTTGCCTCAAGATACTCGTCTCATGTGATAGTGGAAGGTGACCCCGAAGTGGTCGTCAATCAAGTCCGCCAAGGCATCCTAGAAGATTCATTTGGAGGTCTAGTACTCTGAGAATGTCGTAAGATCCTAATATGCCTTGGCGGACTTGGCTTGTATAGAGACACAAATATTGTAGCCTCTAAACTATTGTTTTGTATATCGTTAGAACCTAGTCTCTTTGTTAGCTTGTATAGAGTTTAGGGTGGTTCCTAGAACCACCAATAGTGGTGCCCATAGAGTGGCGCGTAAAACACTGTTTTTGTCTCATCTAGAGTTAGAATCTTTCGACTTTGTTGGGTGGTTTCTTTAGGGTTTCCATTGTAAGCGGTCATGGGTAGATTTGTATGTATAACTCTTGTTCTCTCTTGATATTACACGTAAATAAAAAAAAGTAAAGTTTGATAAATTTTTTATTTGAACTAGGTTGACTATTATTTATCGTAATAGTCATTTAGATTAAGTTATTAATAAGAAAAAAAATTCATGAGAAAAATATACTAAATAAACAAAATTTCTATTATTTTATTTATCTAGATTTCGTTTTCAGTCGCCAAAATTCGCTCACTGGTCACTTATGGTATGATTTATTGATTGCTTTCTTGTGTTTCTGGTGTGGTTTACTTTCTCGTGGGTCTTATATGCTTTATGGGATTTGTAGTGTGCCTCAAAGAAACAACATGAGTAATAGTCACAAAATAATCATATAACAAACAATGTTATCTGTTTCCATAAATAATATTTGAGACAAAAATATTTTCCATATAAAGAATTATTTGTCACAACAACTAATATTAGTGACAAAATCATCCACCTCTAAAAATCATTTTAAACTCGAATGTTTGTGTCTCTATAGCTAGATATTAAATACAAAACAATACTTTCCAAAACTAAGTTTAGAGGCTACAATATTTGTCACGGTATCTCCATTGGACAGATCGTGAAAATACATATTTGAAGGGAATAATTCGCAGGGTCATGCATCTTTCTTACGATCGTACTCCCACTACAAGAAAACCCGTCTATAGAGGGAAATAATTAGAGGCAATTGTTGTAGTGGTCTCTATAGCTAAGATTTAGTGGCAAATATATTATTTGTCTCAGTAGGTGAAATTATTTGTCTCTACAGGCAAATCTAATAATCTTTAGAGACAAATACAAATGTTGCTTATAGTTATGTCATATAGAGACAAATTTAATAGTTTCTATAGATGGAAATATAAATGCTTCTTATACATATATCATATAGACACAAATCTAATAGTATTTAGAGACAATTACAAATGTCTCTTATAATTATGTGTTATGGAGACAAATCTAATAATCTTTAGTGACAAATACAAATATCACTTATAGTTATGTCATATGAAGACAATTTTAATAGTCTTTAGAGACAAATATAAAAGTTACTTATACCCATATCATATACTTACTATTTAGAGACAAATACATATGCTCCTAAAACACTAATTTGAATTGGTTGTGTGTAGGTTTAAGTAATGGGGGAAAATGATCATTGATGCCACCCAAACTTTCCCCATTTCCCCCCATTTTTTTTTTGTTTTTCCTCTAAATTATTTAGTTGCTATAAATAAATGAATTTAAAAAGCTTTCTTATAAATTGGTGTCCCTTCCCAATTTTATTATCATTAAAAAACGCCCACCACTACCACCCAATTCCTATCCTTGAATATTTCTTTCCTCCATCGTCTTTCAGAAACGAAGGCAACCGACTTTGTCCTCATTCTGGTGGCCATTCATAAACCCTACCGATGCGGCTTGAATCGGCGGCGGCTTATCGGGATGAAAGGTGAGAGTCGCGTCGGCCTTGCTGTTGTGGAGTTGGCACAGCGGGCGCTATTGACGACGAAAGGTAACGGAGGGTTTCTTCTCCTGGATCCGTGCCTAAAGACGATAGCAGGACGGTAGCGGCCACGACACCAATCCTTCAAGGAGCTCTCTTCCCCGATGATCTAGATCTGTATTTGGTAAGCGGTTTTCAATTGTTGATTTAGCCATCCCCTCCTGAGTGCTTATAGATCGAGCTTGAAAATCCAGATATAAGCACAAATCGGTGACGTTTCCTCCTCCTCCCACATATTTAGCTATCCCCCTGCTGAGTTGTCCTCGCATCGAACTCATCGACGTTTCTACTCCTCTTCACTTTCCTAGATTGAGGTTGCAAAACTCTTCAGACTTGGCGGTAGCAATCAACGTTGAGCCAGTCACTCGCAGTAATTGGCTTCAGTGGTTGTAGGAAACAGAGGCTATGAGTGTGCTAGAGACATAAATAGAGGGTTTCTCTATCATTAGTGTTTTTGTTTCACTGTTAATTATGGTGTCCTTGCAGATTTGAATTTTGATTTAGTGGACGTTGCTTGAGTTGGATTTGGACTTCATATGAAGAATCTCTGATGTTTTTCGTTGGTGTTCTAGTAATTAATCGAATGAGGGTGGGGCTTCTTCGTCTCTTCTCCCAATCTGTTTGTTCGAGGGCTAGATGGGACGAGCTTATGCAATCTTGAGGTCGAAGAAGCAGCGACAACAGAGGCCTCATATGAATCGATATGTTCTGTTTGCGGTTGTTAGAGATTTGGACAAGGAAAAAAGGAGAAGAACAACGCTTGGACTGAAATTTGGTCTTGGTCCGTCAATGATAGGTTGTAACGGAGTCACTAGTGCGGGGTAGATGATTTAGCTTCATAAATGTTGTAGGCACAATTTATTCTTTATTTATTTTTCTTATTTATGTTTTTATGGCCAATGTATTCATGTATTTTAAGAATAAATATATTAAAATGTTATTAATAAAATTTGAATTGTTAGATATTGGGTCTCGTTGAAGGTAAAATTTAAAATATTAATCAAGATTATTAAAGTTGAAATAGAAGTAAAAGTATTTGCTCACGATGCAAATATTTGCTTTTGCAAGGTGTTTTAGAAACAATTATAATTGTCTCCAAAACTAGAAATAGGAACAAAAATATTTCTCTATAAAACCAAATAAGAAGAGAAAAAGATAGGTTCTTTAAAGTGGAATTACAATCAATAAGATTTGATTCAGATTCCTTAATTAGAAGCAAATATTATTTGCATCTATATTTACTTCTAAAGAGAATTAGAGACAGAGGCGTCCGATGCAAATAATTTATTCGCTTCAAAAGATATACACAAACAAATAACTAGCATTTAGATGCAAATAACCTCTGACTCTATAGCCGAGTTTTCTTGTAGCGTCCCCAGACAAAATACTTAACACGTTAGCTACAACACTGCACGGTTCGAAGGTTCAATTACGGGAAGGTAATTTCCTTACTTACTCTCCAATTTCAAAATCTCGGATCGACTCGGTATTGATAATATACTTCATTATTTCACTAAAGAAGAAATAAAAGGGTTAGTTTTTGAAATGCGAGATCTAAAAACATATTTATCTATGACACCAGTAATAAGTACTTTAATCTTAATCTTGCTAAGAAATAAATAGAAATACCAATAATTCGAAATCAAATGACTAAATAAATTATGAATAATTGTTTGGTATATGAAGTCTCTCTCAACAACTCGAGTTATCAATACTAACGGTTCTAAAAAAAGAACACCATTCGGAAGCGAATGATTAACTAAATCATGAATAATTCTTTTCTACAAAGAGAGTGATATTGTTGATAGTTTCAACTAATAATGTATTTTAATTAAACTAAATTTTTTTAAACATAAGATTAAATCATGAGGGATTAACAAAAGCTATTTTATCATGAGTATTTGTTTTCCAAGTGGACCCACCTTAGACGAAATCTTGGCTCGCTCCTAGCTGGTACACGATCAGTCTTTTTTGCTTATGGTCTTTAATTTTGCTTCATTCTAGTCCACATTCACTCCATAACTTGTCCTAAGTGTGCTTGTCAAATGTCAAGGAGTCAAAAAACACACCTAAGTTCTATAAATCACACTTTGGACAAATAGTAAAAAAATTACATTGTTAAACCTCTAAGAATGCATAAAATATAGATAATTTAATCTAGAATGAGATAGGAAAAGTATTACTTTGAAGTGTCATTAAAGTGTGATACTTACTGAATCATACATGTTTTACCTTGTGTGTCTTGATATTTTCTTGGTCATTTTGTTTGGAAACGACCATATCCTTTGCCCGTTTAATGCTAGGTTGTGTTTGTTGTCATATTTTAAGTTCTGAAATGATCAGGGACTGAAAAGCACCTAGGAGAGATGAGGTATGATGTTACGCCAAAGGAGCAATGTCACGGTCGAGGTTGGGACTGCCCTTTCCAAATCGTGAGATTATTACGATCAAGGTCTCGCAAACCTAATTAACTAACAAATTAGACGCTCGTAGGAATAATACCATTGAGAATATCAGTCAAAGACAAGACTCCCAAAGCATTCCTAAATCGGTGGCCAAGAAGGAAATTTGGTGCCTAGGAAACGAATTCTGATGCTGATTTTCCCTTGAGTTTTGGCCAATTTTTTAGTTTGGAGAGTTGCACTGTCATGTACTATCGAAAGGGGTTTATTTATAAGCTCTTTTATCATATTTTTTGAAAGATAAGTAGGGTAGAACTCCATTAGCCAAATCATATATATTTATTTATAGCTTAGCCTCCAAGTATGGCATATTCTCTCAAATCTAGGTACATATGGGACTCTCCAAAATTGGCGGCCAAGGCACATTTTTTGGCTCAGCCTACATGAATTATGTGCTAATTAGTTAATAGGTTTTGGAGGTTTGAGTGGAGTTGAGGAGATAACTAGACTAGAGATTGATCAAAGCTAAAAGCAGGTACTTAAAGGAACTACTCATGCCCCCTATGCATGCATAAATACTTAGGGTTATCGAATGTGGTGAGTGAGCTCTTTTCCGTGGGCTTTCCACACGCCTCCGAGTAAGCCTCCCCTAAACCCATATATAGTCACCTCGATCTACGCTATCGTATCTTTGGCATTAAGCTTATGGCTCATTTCAATGGACACTATCCATCGTCCACACCGAGGTTTTATCCCGTTCTATCTAGGAAGGCTAACCTACACCAGGGGTTCGGTCGCCTCGACCACCATAGGTCTCTATTCATACATCTATCTTGATTTTCTTGATGGTGCATACCCGTCAAACCCTAGAACTCCATACCCATCGTAGAAGCATAAAGATTACGACGAATTACCCAAACACAATCAAAGATAGAATAGCAATAGAATCAACTAGATACACATTCATTCATTCAAACCCTAAATATTCATACATACATAATAAATCTAAAACTAGTGTTTGGGGTTTAGAACTCCTATTACCTTTGAGGACTACTCCATTAAGGAGGGAAGAAGAAACATAGACGAAATTGAAGAAGACTTGGGTTGAGGAAGATTGTCCCTCTCTTCTAGCTCCTTCTCCTTCCTCCATCTTCTCTCTCTTCTCTCTCTCTAAAACCTTAAAATTCTCTCAAAATTACCTCAACTCAAAGGGGTAAAGGGGTCTCCTATTTAAAGAATCCTGGAAACACGAAAAGTTCATGGTCAAGGGGCGAAAGTTCGCAGTCATGAACTTGTGAGGCGAGGCCGCGATCTCTGGTCAGCTTATTTACGTGTTGAAAACTCAGAGTTCGCAGTCTAACATCTTGGTCGCGATCCTTGATGTCGTGTCCGTGAACTTCCTCACGGGCTCGCAAGACGGTGGTCGTGACTCAACTGGGGAAATTCTCCATTTCTCCTTTGCTGGCTGCCTCTACAAGTTCGCGCCAACACTCCATAGATCGTGTTCGTGATCTTTAGGCTGGAGGCCGCGATCTTAGCTCTTTCTTCTCGTCCTTCGTTCCTGCTCGCAATCTTCCTTCTCTAGACCGTGATCTTCAGCCTTTCTCCATAACTCCGCCTTCACCTGGTATGTTGTACTTATTCTTCCATATTTTGGTTTATTAGTCCAGTTCTCAGTAGGAATGGCGAAAAGATCCAAAAGATATTAGAGCAGCTAGCTAAGATAGTGGCTTGGGTGTGCCCAAACTCTTTGAATCAATGCGATCCAAATCCTATAAAATTGCATATAGCACCTCTCCCCTTCCACCACCATAGAGCAATGCACTCCCCTAATTTAAATGATACAACAAAAGGGAAATTTTCGCTGAAGGGATGACAATAATCACATGCAACATGTGCAGACATTTCTACATATATGTGATTCATTGGAAGGTCAGAGAAGCTAACATTGATGTGATTAGGTTGATCCTCTTCCCTTTCTCCCGATATGAAAAGGCAAGAGCATGGCTAGATTTTAATCTTACGAACACGTCAAAAAATTGGGACTGATCGAGTTGTTAAAATAAAAAACTGCGAAGGACCTCCGAATTAGGGTCAAACTTAATATGAAAATTCATAAATCGTTTAATGTGATAAGCAATTCCAAATGATTGGTTAATAGTATGCCAATATATGATAATATCAGGTTAACATTAATTGAGAATTCTTACACCTAAAAAAGAACGTTCCGTCAATGCTTTGATTGCTAGTTAGGGTATTGGAATATGATCAACGCTTCTCTACTTTAACTTTCTCTCGTGAAATTCAACTTTAGTCATTTGCTTTATAAGTTGCTTCGTAGTCAAATTATGTTGAAAGAACTTGTTGTATAATACAAGTAGAGCTAATTACTGGTATTCATTGTCTATATGTCTTCATGGAATATGACCTTGCAACAGGTACACTTGCCGGGTTTTTTAATGGGAACACTTGCCGTAATTTAATTGTCCATTCAAATATAGACAAACTAAGAGTCACCCTCTATTTAAAAAGCTTGATTGTCCACATCTTTATTTATTTCAGATGCTTCTTTCTTACTAACCTTTTCATGATACTTTAGGATTGATTCTTCATATTATGTACATGGAGGGATTTTTCCTCTGTTAATGAGCCTTTAATGATTATCAACGACGGATTTCACTCACAAATTATGGATTATTCCGTTGTTCATGAGCATTTTTCTTGTAGTATGTGTTAACCCCTTGAGGCTAAAGAAGGAGTTGGGCCATAAGGGTTGAATCAAGCTCGAGGATAGTAATTAAATGGTATAGGAGGGCCCTCCTCGGCCACCAATTTATATATATATTTTTCTAAACAAAGCCATATGTATTCTTTCTTCCGAGCTTTATGCTATAAAAGTACAAGAAAATGTAGGAGAGTTGAATTATTAATAAGTGAAGAATGTTGAAGAACATTATTCAAAGAATCGGGAAAGGAAAGGCTTAGTTGGCAAATAATTGTTGGTTCAACGAACGCTTCAATCGCAACACTTTTCGGACATGGTAACACAAGCACCCACCATCCAACCAAACTGTCTTCTCCCTCCCTCACACACCCATCTCTTTTCTCCCACCTTCCCGAATTTCCCTCCACCATATTTTCCTCTCCCATCCATCTCTTCTTCTTTCTTTCTTCCTTTCTTTTGTTTTGTTTAATTCTGTTCTCAATTTGTATCCCAAAATCCACACCACTACCCTGGTTATGGTTTTCATTTCCCCATTTGATTGAATAAAAAAATTCATTCTCTATCTCGCTCTTATTAATCTTTCCCTTGATTTCTTCTTGATGAAGGGATGTATTCTTGATGTGGAAGTATTGTTAGTGACTGTGGTGGAAGTGGTGTTGGCTCACAATCCTATTGTGTGTGATAAGGAGGAGGGTCCTCAGGCGAAGATCTGAGGCTTTAGTTTTTTTCATTAGTATTTTATTCTGGGTTCCAATTTGTATTCATCATTAAACTGAAGGGAAGGAAAGAGATTCAAAAGTCGAAGGGAGAAAAAGAGGGAATAATAAGTAGAGATGAGCGCTTCAAGGTTCATCAAGTGTGTCACTGTTGGCGATGGTGCTGTTGGGAAAACATGTCTGTTGATTTCTTATACCAGCAACACTTTTCCCACGGTACAGTAATTATTATTGGTTTGCCTCCTTCCCAATTTTTTCGATTACTCTTTCTTCCATCGTGCGTTCAATTGTCTTTTTTTTAATGTTCCTTGCGCGTCTAATATCATTTAAGTTATGAATAATTAATATTTTTAAGTCCCTAACAACAAAGTGATATTTGTATGGTTTTCCTCGATAGGTCATGAATTATGAAGTGGATGATGAATTTTTTACATGTAATAACAATGGATTATTTTGTTATCTCGACTCGTAGGATTACGTGCCTACTGTATTTGACAATTTCAGTGCAAATGTGGTTGTCAATGGTGCAACTGTCAACTTGGGTTTGTGGGATACTGCTGGTAATTTATCTTCATCTTCATCTTGATTGTTTTTATATTTTATTTATTTGTGCCATTGATGTTGCATTTTATTAACATAAGGGAATACAACAAGGACTATAACCAAAGAATATCTAAAGTAAATAACTTGTTTCAGGGCAAGAGGATTATAATAGGTTAAGACCTTTAAGCTATCGTGGAGCAGATGTTTTCATCCTGGCTTTCTCTCTCATTAGCAAGGCTAGTTATGAAAATGTTTCCAAAAAGGTTTGCGAGACAATTTTACTATTGTCTTGGAGATATTTTGTCATACATTGCTTTATATGTGGCCATGTGGGTATATTGGTGACAATTCTCTTTCATGTCGTCACTTTCAGTGGATTCCAGAGTTGAAACATTATGCACCTGGCGTCCCCATTGTTCTAGTGGGAACAAAGCTTGGTAAATGATCTCATTTATTGTTCTTTAATATATATCCATCCACCACTGATGTGGATGCTTTGATCATTCTTTATGCTCTATATCCTTGGAATTAATTAATTTATTAACTTTATATGGGTTTGAGGACGACTTGTAATTGGAATCTATTCCATTTGCTCACTCTGGTTCCATTTGTTGAATGAAATAACCATTGGTTGCTTATGCATATGTCTTTTTAATTTCGATTTGTATTGATTGCGCTACTTATTAATTTATTAGGTAAAACTGTTGGGAGCATATGTATCTCATGCTAGGTTATTCGTAATTTAGACTGGAACAATAAATCCATTTGAAGTTGCTAGTTTCATATCGGAGAAGCCAATATATAAATAATCATTAATTTTACTTCCACACTTTCCTACTCTGATTTGGAGTATGACCAAGCAGAAAAGTTATAGAAACTCATAGAGGACTGATATAATAGCTAATTTTGGGCAAATATGGTAGGAAATTTAGTCATGATGAGAGATGTAGACTAGATTTCTCGTAGCCACTTTTCTTAAAGTTATCCTTTTGTCGTGTAATCTTTGGTAGCTTTTGTGTGACAATTTTTTTCCTTGGAACTTATTAGTTAAGGCACGTGTCACTATGTGATCCTTCACAACTAAGATAGGGCAAACAACCATCACCACAAAAATCATACATTGAGTATTCATTTTTTTTTTTTTTGTTGAATTACATTGAGTGTTATGATTGATATGGATTTCACTTATTTTATGTTTTAGCCATCCAATTTATCAATATTTGGTAGCTTGTTCAATAAACCTAGTTTTTTCACCCCAAATGAGTTGAAAATAAATGGTGCAGTTGTTTTGTATGAATGGCACATGCATTTATAAATTGGTTTCGTCACACTTATGCTTAGATATGCATATTTCATTTTGTTAACATGATTTTCATTAAAGCAGATCTCCGAGATGACAAGCAGTTCTTCATTGATCACCCTGGTGCTGTCCCGATTTCTACAGCTCAGGCTAGTAACAATATATCCATAAAGGGAATATTATTACAATTATTTGAAATCTTGGAGCCCTTAACATGCATTCTGAAACCATGCATTCTTGGGTTCCTTGACATTGTTTGCAATAGGGTGAGGAACTGAGGAAGCTGATTGGTGCGCCTGCTTATATTGAGTGCAGCTCCAAAACACAAGAGGTAAAAGCCAATTTTCTCTGAGAGGAGCCCTAATTTATTTAGAGGATGGTTAATTTAAGCCCATTTCTGCAATTGTGGCGGGTGGTTAATTTAGTCTCATCGTTATTGGTAATGGATCCATGCAGAATGTGAAGGCAGTTTTTGACGCGGCAATTAGGGTTGTGCTTCAACCACCAAAGCAGAAGAAAAAAAAGAGCAAAGCGCAGAAAGCTTGTTCCATATTGTGATTGGAAATAAGTAATGTTTGTGAATAGTTGTTTTGAATTGGAAAATTTTCCTTTCTTTCCCCTACTCTTAATTACCAAGAAGCCCCAACTTTTTACTCTTTGTCCTTGTCTTATTTAACAGTGATAATTTGGAGCTATTGAGGGAGGTCTCCATGAAGCATAGGTGGTTTTGCTATCATATTTTCATCATCATCGTCATCATTTTCTCAAGATTTTCTTGCTTAGATGGGTCTCTAATTGTTCAGATATTACCTGGCAGTAATATCAAGTGATTTTCATCTTTCGGTCTCTCTTTTTCATCTCTAATTTTTGGGCTACATTTTTTTTTTTTAGCTACTCAAGTTTCCTTATGTGACCTTGTTCTATTTTTTTCTCTTTTCTTTTTATTACATTGATAGAACATTAAAGATTTTCATTGTATTAGGGATTCAGACAAGAATTTTTTTTCTTTTGCAAAATGAATTACTTCTTATCCAATGTATCTCCCTTTTTTGTAAGAAATATAGCTTCCACTTGTTTTGCTTTACCAGTTACTATTATGCATTTTTGGTGCTCTCATTTCAATTTTGGCTTGTTCATTTTGAACACTGTTTTTTTTCCTCTTTATAATGATTATGAATTGGGCATGATGAACTTAAGACGGAATGAAGAAAAAAGAACACCAAGCAATCTTCTCATAAGGAAAGGAATAAGAACGGTGGAAGTGAAATTTATAAGAAATCATAGAAAAGAGAAGGATTTTAAACATTATTATTGTAAATATATATGTAAAAGGTGGGTTTCAACTTGAAAATATTTTGGTGCTGACATCTATCTAAAAAGTAAAAACTAAAAAAATACTCGTTATCTTTCATTATATTACAGTTTGCCATTTAGTCTCACACTCTTTCATGTCCCCCGTCTCTTGGAGGGTCTATCATTTGTCTCTTGCACTTCTTTGGTTTCTTCGGTCCAATCACAACCCATCAGAGAAATTTATGGATATGATTAAATATAATGAATCAATCGTCTTAAGGAAAAAATATAACACTTTGGATCCTCAACAAAAAATGACCATAGATCACATACCACAATCGCATAAGACGTAGAATATTTCTAGAGAGATTAGCCCTCAAGCATACACGTATAGGTGGAGAGATAAATAGGAAATAGGGGGCGAG
The DNA here is from genome assembly GCA_946122785.1 of Linum tenue. NCBI lineage: Eukaryota > Viridiplantae > Streptophyta > Magnoliopsida > Malpighiales > Linaceae > Linum > Linum tenue. The sequence goes on from CAMGYJ010000003.1 coordinate 28,077,154, forward strand.
ATCATAGATAGAAAGGTATGATAAAGAAACTTGGTTGAGAAGGGAAACTAAATTTCAGGAGTGGCATATGGGCTGAGATGAACGGTGGTGGTAGTAAGTTAGAGGCGGAGAAAAAAAAGTTACTGACAATTGTATTCTTTAGATCACAGATCAATCCATCCATCCATCGGAGGAGGAGGGGTGGGTGAGAGGGAAAGAGGGGAAAGTAAGTATGGTGGTGAGGCAACTTGTGTTGTTGTGCAATTATTTGTTTAGTCACGTTGAATGTTGACTCATCACACGAGGTATAACTAATACACTTAGCTAGACCAGGTATAACCCAACTTGACGACATAGACTATTGGTTGATCGATGTTGTATCCCTGGGTATGAAAGCCTATTGGAAATTGAAAGACTGATTGTTTTATAGACGAAAATTTTGATTATCTTGCAATTACCCACTATGAAATAAACTAAAACAAGCTTCACGTTAAAGAAATAGTATTCGGAGATCGATCGTCTTCCTAGAATATTAGAAATTGACTTGTGATGGAAAATTAATGGTTCAATTAAAGTGATTCAAGGTGCTAGGATCACTAATGAGGCAATTGGGTCAATGGTCATGCACCCAATTTCCCTCCTAGACATGGAAGATAAACCCAATGGTCGTGTAATTGACCACCATAGATGGGGGATAACCTATCGTCATTAAACGAGTTTAATCCGTGAGCATACAATTCAAATAACTCAATTGTCATGTAATCATTTAAATTTACATGAATTGAGTAAGCCCATACTCTAGATGAATGGTCATCTATTATAGTTCAAGACTCAAGATCAATACCACATGCAATTAAACATGGATAAACCATTAGAATATCACTTAAATGATAACACCATGTTTACTCCCTCATTTTTTGATCATTTTGGCTTGATTTGTATTGTCCTTGGCCTTTTTTACGCTAGGTTGTGTTCTTTTGTCATATTTCAGGTCCTAGGAACTGACCTCTTTGGCTGAGGCGGACCTGGAAAGTATGATCCTCCATCACGATGTTGAATGAAACTATACATGGAATTGTGTGCAGTGTGAAATGTAGATCATCGATGTTTTAAGTTTGTCTCTTCCCGTTGCCCTTCGAAAAGGTAAAGGTCATTGATCTTTAAAGGTTGTAAGTCAATGTATCTGTATTCTCAATATCACTCTTAATCGCTTGTGCACTATCAACTTCGTGTAAAGAGAGGCATATAGCAAGTTTTGGGTAAATCAGAGGTCGTTTGGCCACTTAAAAGCCACTCGAAAGTGGAGCTGAGGAAGAAACACGACCGTGTTTTGCTTTTCTGTACTCGTGTTTTTAGTGTCGAGAAGAAACACGAGCATGGCTGAAACATGGACTAACAAACACGGCTGTATTTCTGCCCCTGCTCAAATACAAGTGTTTTTTATTCGATTTTTGAAGGGGAGAGCTGGGTTTTGGTTTCCAAAGACCCAAGGGACGAACACTAGAGAGAGAGTGGCTTGGGGACATTCTTAGAGCTATTTTGGAGGATTTCTTTGCCATTGGAGCTCGAGAATTAATGTTGGACTAACCTCTCAAAAGCCTCGGCAGCATACATTGTTATTGCTCCTATATACGTCCCGATGCCGATCGGAGCCGATTTCACTTGTTCTTCCCTAATCTTTTCAAGTATGATACATTCGTGGTGAACGAGAGTTTGGTCCAGTAGCTTCTGTCTCTTTGTGGAAATTTCGTGGTGTTGATTGAAAGGATGCAATACCGACTTCCGGAAATCTAGACGAGCGTTATTACAATATGCATCTCTCTTCTGTCTTCTCGTCTTTTATCTGAAGCATCCCTGTAATCTTCGTAAAATCGTCTTGTATAGTTGCCACGTGCTCCACTCTTCAATTGCCCTTGCTCGTCTCTGCTTTGCTTCTAGTGCAATCGTCGTAAAGACGTAATTTTTTTTTATGAAAACCTTATTTCACTAAATGAACAAAAAAATGATAGAGAGTTTGGACCAAAGTCGATAAAAGGAAAGAAGCCCTGCCTAAGAGATAAAGAGCTCACACAATCAAAAAGCTCATATAACAGAAAGAACAACCCAAAAAAATAGATGAAATAAGAAAAGGAAGATTAAAAGCCCACATATATATGTTCGAAAGAAGAAGAAGAAAAAACCGTCGAACCGCCTCCATCCTCACGACGTCAACATCTGAATCATCAACCTCCAATGGCTCCTCCTCTTCTTCAGCTAGCGTGATTTGATCCAGTTTATCAATCAAAACCACCAGTTGCGTGTTGTATCACTCTTGTACGACTTCACTTGATCTTGTTGTTTCTTGTTCCTTTTCCTTCTCTGCCATGACTGCCAAAGTCGATACTTTACCCAAGATGCTCAATACCTTAACACGCCAAGCCGTTTGAGGTATAAGCTTCCCTGCCTCTAATTAGGTTGTACTTTAGGTTATAGAGCCAACTCTCTGTTACGCCTTATGTATAAAGCGTCATTCGGCAAACCTAGGGTTTTCGCCGCTATATGAGAGAGAACGCTGAAAAATACGTTACAATTCACTACTAATTAAGATTATTAAAAATTGACCTCTGCTTCCTCTCTCTCTCTCTAACCGGTGCTTCAATGGCGACACAATCGTTAGACGAAGCCACCACCAAGGAAGTCCACCGACAGCGGTTATTGCCGGAAAGGGAGCACTCAGGACTTAGTTTTAAGAAGGAGAAGGTGGCGCCGGCCGACGGGACGAGGACGAGAAAGAGTGTGCCAAGAGATCCCCTCCCAAGTGCCGCTCCGTTTACAGAAGCGTCTCTCCATGCACTGGTGGACTGGGCGATCTGAAGGCCTTTGTGGGATAATATGCACCCATCCTCGCCTCCGCCACCATGCGTTTCAGCAGTTTGCTGCCCAACGCCATTGTGCGTCGCCGATTCCGACTTTCCTTCACCCATAGAATTCTTTTTCCGGGAGATTCTACCTCTCTTTTTGCAGGATCTAAAAGGAGTTGCGGGCTGAGGTCCCGGGATCGGCGAATCTTTCCGACGGATGGCCACTTTTTTCGGCGGCCGCAATAAGTGCAACGGTTACAATCTTTTGCAGTTGCTTCTCTCATTCGTGGGCAGACGGTTACAACTCACGGTGGATTCCAACCGTCCCAAGATAAGTATTTTTAATTTTTCCCTAATTCTTTTTTGTGTTCCGATTTTCATAATTACCGTTTTCTTTTTTTCATTTCCCTTATCATAATTCCACGTTTGTTTATTTTTTGATTGAGTTTGCCACGTTCTAAACTTCTTTTCCTTGAGTTTTTATTTATTTATCAAGTCTCTTATCCATTTTATTTAGTTTCTATTGTGTTTTTGGTCCCATTTCCATCGTTCTCTGATTATGGTTGGAAATTAGGGGTGTGTTTATCCCTTGCTTGTGGTTGCATCCTGTTTTGTGCACTTTTTCACTTCTTGTTCTCTATAACAAATTAAATGGCTTTCTCAAAGGAATGGTTGCATTTTCGGTAGGCATTCCAGATACACTTCTCATTTGGGTTTTTAGACTAAGTTGTTGGTGGGAATGGCTTTCCTGTTTGGAACCTTTAGTGGCCGGTTGGGTAATCCTCGATGAGGAAGCGTTTTGCTTGAGATTGTAAGAGTAAGGATTTTGACACAGTTGTTCTCAATGTTTATAGATTTCTGCCTTTTGCGGCTATGTGTTTGCTCATTTTGCAGGTACAGCTGCTAATAGGGCTGCCCATTTTGTGGCATAACAGGCCCTTTCATCGGAAGTTCGACTATTTATCGACTACCGCACGGTGTTTATCTTTTGTTCTTTGACTCTGTATTGGCTAGGGATTTACCTAGCTATTGTCTATGTTAAAAAAAAAGATTATTAAAACTTTACAACCAAAAAACTTGTAGTCCAGCGAAGTACCATGACTAGTTACAGTAATTGTGTTGCTATCATGATCAGTTTGCAAAGTCTTTAATATATAATCTCTGCCTCGTAAGATTTTGTAATCTTTTACTACATGCACCACTTGTGCTCAGTTGTCATTGAATGTAGTCTCAAAATCGTTCACTATGTGCATCACTTATACGTACATTTATTATTGTCACATTGTCATTAATTTACTACCAAGGAACCCTCTTCCAAACCCTTGCTCCATTATTAGGCATCAACATGTTTAACTCTTCACCTTCTAGCTAAGATTATTGAAATTTTACGACCAACAAAAGACTGCTAGCTGAATTTTACCTAGTCTTTAACCATCTTTACCTCGTATCCTCCTTCGGGCCGCCTCAAAACGACATGAGGCATATGAGTTCCCAAAAGCTTGTCCCAAAAGGGGAAAAACGGCTGAGAAAAATTGTACCTCCCACCACGCACTTGATGGTGAACATCATGGTACGCACAACTGTTCGTAAACAACCTCTGGATCAGATTCCCTCTAGGGAACCAAATCCCACAGTGATCATCCACGGCTTTCAACATGGTGAAGCAGAGGAATATGGCCTCAGTTCTTGGAGTCATTCCAGAGATTGACAGAGTGACTACGCCTCCTAGTGTGTCGAGCAAGAGCGACTCGACAGGGTGGTTGTAGAGGGCTCCAATGGCATGAGGCACGACGAAGATATGGTGTTGGTGATGGACATGGCGAAACAAGAACTTGTTGTGGTGCATGTATCGATGGCCGAAGTACTGCCACGTGTCCATTACGAACATCGCTATCAGGATCTGCAAGGTTTGGATGGAAATGGAGGGTTGGATGATCTTCGTCGCTTTTGGTGTAGATCCATCCGTTTTTAACTGTAAATGTTATTGGTGTTATGTGTTAGATCATTAAAAAAAACCTCCATAAAGAAAGACAAAAAAAATCTTCTCTAGGTGAAAAATATTAGGATTTCGCGATATCGATCTAGACATAAAATATGATACCGCATAAAATATATATATATAGAACATAAAAAGATGTGAAATGAAGGGAATGTTGTAGAGCTCAATTTTGAATGATGTAAATATTATTGATGTTATGAGTTTGCTCATTCGATAGAAAAACCCCATAAAGGATACAAAAATTTATCTTCTGGCCGAATTACTATAATAAATAGGATCTCGCGATATTGATATTGATATAAACATAAAATATGGTATAGCATGTACAATATATTCGCGCACCTAATTAAAAAAATATGACAACTATACAACCTTGTGATCGCACATTTGAGGTCCAACGATTCTTACAAAACCTTACTCTTGGAGTAGTATCCAATGTGGTACACTATTCAAGGTATCTACTAAACAAAGGGAATGGCATAAAAAAAATTATTGAAATGGTTTACCATCATAATTCCTTTTGTCTTCAATGACAATATTAAGAAATTTAATTTTCTTATGGCATGCAGTGGGAATATGTATATAAGTATATTCAGCATTCATTTCTAGCTAAACTTTCATTCAAAAAAAAAAAAAAAAACTTCTTATCGTCGTAGGATCGACGCATATCGATATTGACATAATTTAAAATACTTGGAAAGATTTTGTAAGATAAACTAATCCGGAAATCACATCGAACATAAACTTTCCAGAGAATTGAACGGTTTCAGTCAATGACGAAGTCGGAAATTTGAGTACTGAAGATATACGCATTTATATACTAACCCATAAGTAATAGAGATACGCAATCGCTGTTTGCAAGATCTGCAGAGCTAGAACACCCTTCATCACTCTTGACAACGGCACCAAGTTCTTCTTTGCCGATTCCTCCCTCGTATGCAAACGGTACTCGTCCAAGAGATTCGAAGAAGACAGAATGATCTGATAGAAGCCAGCGTATAACCAGTAAACTACGACGGGACCAAAGGTCGCCATTGTCTCATCACTCACATAATAACCTAATTCCCACAACGTCATTTTTGCTCTATCTATCGATCGATGGACTGACTAGCTATAGGAAACCAGCCTATATATATACGTATAAGAGCATACAAAAGATCCAGAAACAACAACAACAACAAAAAAACACTACTTGCTAGCTAGAGCCTGGAACCAACTCCAACAACACATACAAGAGGAAATTAACAGCTAAGATTTCTTTCAAATCTAGCTGAGGAAGATGGCATAATATGCCGCTCGAAGAAATAGAACATGCGTCGTGATTCATTACCAAAAAAAAAAAATGACGTAGCACATGCGTGGCTATGATGCACTGATGTGTGCAACCCAGTAAGCCACAATGGGACCAAAGATCGTAAATAATAAATTGCATCATCAGTCACATATAATTGCTATAATTAATTAACTATGTAACTATAGAACCAACAACATAATAATACGTACGTACCAGAAGAAACGGGTAGCTAGCCTTCAAATGTAGCTGATGATGCAGTAATATATATATAGGCCGATCAAAGAAACAGCACATGCATGCCCGTGGCTGCAATATATATGGTTTTGAAACCACTTCATAATCGTCTTTTTAGCTGGTGATTTATGTCAAAATGATGTCAATCGTCACTTATGATATAATAGACAATAAAACGCATGAATTTGCACAAAACTCATTCAATATTTACTTTGAGTTGAATGATTTAGGGTTTAACAATTTATGCAATTTATGCTTAGGGTTTAGGATCCACAATTTTGGGATTTAAGGTTACCGTTGGTAATTGAAGGTTTAGGACTTAGGAAAATATATTGGAAATTTGTGATCGATCATATGTTATATTATTATATTAAACTAATATTATCAATTGCTATTCAAAATTTGATGTTTTAATAATAGTTTTAAAGTTGGGTGCATAGTATGCACGATTTTTTTGTGAGTGCACCCTACAAGCTATCTATACATGGTTGAGGAGAGGGTTATACAAATTGGGGTAAGTCAAAAGTCAAAGACAGGTTGTTCTTTAGGTCGTGAAAATTGCGGATTTTGGCAACATTGTTATGGATGGTAGAGTACTTTTGTAGCCTAGCAGATTGAAATGTTGGACTCATTTAAGAAATAATTAAGGTTGTACGATTTGTGAAACTGTTGCATCGACCAACATTTGAGTTAGAACTATGTGAGATATAAATTATTTTCATCGGGCTTTAAAAGAATAGAAATGAAATTTTACAAATTATTTTAGTTATAAATGAAGTAAACCTAAGTTATGGCACTAGTACATTCAAAATACATAATTAATATAAGACTGTAAAATTTGGTCTTATTTCAAGAAAAAATAATCTCAAGAAAATTGAGATTGAAAAAGTATATTCAAGAAAACCTAAGTTATAACATTGTTATTTTTTTTTATAACTCATCTAGAATTTCGTTTATGCCAAAATAGTGTCCTTACAATCCATTTTTAATTGTGGGAAAATGAAAAATAGGTGGTCTTTCAAATCACACCTCTGATTCCTCCAAACGACACTGCATGCGAGCCAGCGGGTGTTGTCACGACCTTACTCTCGATCGTGCGGCCCTAGCTCTCAAATGCGTTAGAGCGCTAGGCAGCCTTTCTCTCAACTCACTTGAAAGCAAAGAACAAGAACAAAGACAAAGGAATTGGGGAGAACTCTCTAGTGTGTATTACTCTCAAAAATGATGGAATGAGTTACAAGTGAGGGAGATGGCTCCTTATATAGGCCTCTCCTCATACAAGGCATCAATGCCCCTCATAATGGTCCCTCTACTACATCAATACACCCCATAAAGTCCCCCCATAATGCACTCTATTAATACTACCATAATGTAGCCCATAAGTGCACCATTAAGCTCTCATCTAGGTGGAGAATCCTAGGAGCATCTCTATGCTACTAGTCTTCCATACATGCCACATGTGCAGCCGCCTTGTTGTCACCTTGTTGGCGCCATGTCATCTGCCACATGTGACATCCTCCCCCACCTATGCTCGCGACGCCCTCGTCGCGTCCTCTTGATGGAATGCCTCGATCAAGTCCTTGTTCTTCCAAAGCGTGAGCTCTTTCTCCCAAGTTGCTTCACTTTCCGGAAGGTTGCGCCACTTGACCAAGTACTCCACAAAGCTTGGATGTACGCCACGACGAGGAATGACACGACGCGCCATGACTTCTTCAACTTCATGGTCGTGTGTCTTGGTGATGAGTGTTGGAGCGCGTTGCGACTCTCTTCGCTGCTCATCCTCCTTGTCTTCGTGGAAAGGCTTGAGTTGGCTCACATGGAAGACCGGATGGATCTCCAAGTGCGTCGGCAACTCAACCTTGTACGCCACCGTGCCAATCCTCTTCACGATGAGGAATGGCCCTTCATAGCGGCGAAGCAGTCCCTTGTGCACGTTCTTGAGATGCTTGAAGCGATGAGGGAAGAACTTGACCATCACCATGTCCCCCTCTTCAAACTCCAAGTGCCGCCTTTTCTTGTCCGCCCATTTCTTCATCTTCTTACTAGCGCGGGCTAAGTAAGACTTGGCCATCTCCATCTTATCGTGCCAGCCTTTAGCGAACTTGTAGGCTGCCGGACTGTTGCCTCTATACCCCGTTGCCACCGTCGTAGGTGTCAAAGGTTGCTGCCCCGTCGCCAACTCAAATGGACTCGTGTTGGTCGACTCGCTACGGTGCAAGTTGTAGGAGAACTGTGCCGTGTCCATCAACTTCACCCAATCTCGTTGGTTTGCACTCACGTAGTGCCGCAAGTACACTTCCAACAAAGCATTCACCCGCTCCGTCTGTCCGTCGCTTTGAGGATGAAACACCGTCGAGAAGTTCAAGTCTGAGCCCATGATCTTGAACAACTCTCGCCAAAATCTGCCCGTGAAGCGCCCATCTCTGTCGCTCACGATATTGCTAGGAACGCCCCAATACTTGACCACGTTCATGAAGAATAGCCGCGCCGCATCCTCTGCCGTCATGTCTTTTGGGCCGGGGATGAACACTCCATACTTCGAGAATCTGTCCGATGATGAAGTCCATGCTTACACTCTCCCATGGTCGTTGAGGTGTGGGCAAGGGCTCTAGCAAGCCTGCCGGGCTTCTCTGCTCCATCTTGTCTTGTTGGCACACAAGACAAGTCTTCACATACATCTCCACGTCGTCTCTCATACGCGGCCAGAAGTATGCTTCTTCGATGAGCGCTTGTGTTCTCTCGATGCCGGGATGGCCCGCCCACTTGGAATCATGGCACTCCTTCATGATCTCCTTTCTCAAGTTGGCCCACCTTGGCACGAACACTCGCTCTCCCTTGGTCATGATGAGCACATCCTTCATCCAAAACCGTCGAGTCTTGCCTTGCTCGATGTACTCCGCTACGGTTTTGGCGAAGGGGTCATGGCCAAGGCCTTCAACGATCCGCTCCTTCAAAGGAAACATGGGCTGGCTGACGCTTGCGGCTGCACTCTTGCGGCTAAGAGCATCGGCAACGAAGTTCGCCTTGCCTGGATTGTACTCCATGACGAAATCGAACTCGGCCAAAAAGTCTTGCCACCTCGCTTGCTTAGGGGTGAGCTTCTTCTGCGTCAGAAAGTAGCTCGTTGCCACGTTGTCCGTCTTCACTACGAACTTTGACCCCAACAAGTAGTGCCTCCATGTGCGCAAGCAATGCACCACGGCCGTCATCTCCCTCTCTTGAAGGGTGTATCGCCTCTCCGTCTCGCTAAGCTTCCGACTCTCGAAGGCAATGGGATGCCCATCTTGCATTAACACGCCTCCAATCGCGAAGTCGGATGCATCGGTCTGCACTTCGTAGGCCAACGTCGGGTTGGGGAGCACGAGCACGGGCTCCTTCACCACCGCTTGCTTCAAGGCCTCGAATGCTTCTTGGCACCTTTCCGACCAATCCCACGCCTTGTTCTTCTTCAAGAGATCCGTCAAGGGTGCTGCAATGTTGGAGTAGCCCTTGATAATCCTCCGATAGTAGTTGGCAAGGCCGAGGAATGACCGCAACTCTGGCACCTTCGTCGGCGGCTCCCATTCTTGGATTGCCTGCACCTTTGCTCCATCCATCTTCAACTTGCCTCCACCAATGATGTGCCCCAAGAATGGAACTTCCGTGGCGGCAAATGTGCACTTCTCCCTCTTGACATACAACTCGTTGTCGCGAAGGACTTGGAAGACTTGGCGTAGATGCTTGGCATGCTCATCGAGTGTTTTGCTATACACAACGATGTCATCCAAGTAGACCACGACAAACCGGTCCAAGAATGGCTCGAACACTTGATTCATCAAAGTGCAAAACGTGGCTGGTGCGTTGGTGAGACCGAATGGCATCACAAGAAACTCGTAAGAGCCATACCTCGTCACACAAGCCGTCTTTGGCTCGTCGCCCTCTGCTATCCGCACTTGATAGTAGCCCGAGCGAAGATCAAGCTTGGTGAACCACATCGCATCTCCAAGTTGGTCGAACAAGTCCGCAATGTGGGGAATCGGCCACTTGTTCTTCACCGTCAACTTGTTGATGGCTCTATAGTCGATGCACATCCGCAACGACCCTTCCTTCTTCTTTTGGAACAGCATCGGTGCTCCAAAAGGTGACTTCGATGGCCGCATGTAGCCTGCGTCCACCAAGTCCTTGAGCTGCCTCCGCAACTCTTTTAGCTCCGGTGGCGACATGCGGTATGGGGCTCGCGAAGGGGGCTTCGCTCCTGGCTCCAACTCGATCTTGTGGTCCACCTCTCTTCTTGGTGGCAGCTTCTTGGGCAACTCCGATGGCATCATGTCGTCGAACTCTTCGAGGACGCCTTCGATGATGGGAGTTGTGATTTCCGTTGAGCCTCCTTCTTCCTCCATTTTCAAGGACACAAGAAAGGTTGGTTCATTCTTCTTGAACCCCTTCAATACTTGCATGGCCGATAGAGCACTATGGGGGCCATCTTCTCTCAAGAGATGGACCGCATGGAACTCCCCCTCCTTCTCCAAGCACATCGTGTTGGAGTTGGGCTTCAAGAGCACTCCCTCCTTGTCGAGGAAGTTGATGCCGAGGATGACTGGGTGGTCGTCCATGGTGACGACGAAAAAGTCGATGAGACCTTCCCACTCGCCAAGCTTCATTGGAACGTTGCGAGCAACTCCATGGATCGGGATGGACTCCGAATTGATCGTCTTGAGCCTCCCTTGCCCCTTCTCGTAAGCAATACCCAGCCGGTTTGCCTCCTCGATGCGAAGGAAGTTGTCCGTGGCACCGCTATCCACCAAGGCCTTTGACTCGCCTTGCATGAATTGCGCCAGAACATAGCACCTCCCACGCTTGCTCTCCATGACGTCGGTCTTCACCGCGCCAAGCTTGCGGATTGAGCCAATCTTGGCCTCCGCCGCCTTGGGCTCCTCTTCTTGAGCTTCCATGGCCGCCAATCTCGCCTTCCTTGGGCAATCCCGCACTCGATGTGGTCCGTCGCAAAGGAAGCAAGACATGGGTTTTGGCTCGTACTTACCCCCTTTGCTCGAACCACCTTGGTGTTGTTGAGCGCGAGTGCCCTCCTTGAAAGGCTTCTGCTGTTCTCCACCCTTGTTGGGCTTCGAACTCTTCTCTTTGTCGCTGCTCTCTTGCCTTTTGTACTCGACAAAAGACTCCGCCGTGGCCATGGCAGTTGCAAGGTCTTGCACTCCTCGACGTTGCATCTCCATCTTGGCCCATGGTTGCAGCCCATCAAGAAAGCCGTGCATGGCCTCCTTGTCCGTGATGTCTGGGATCTCTAGAAGCAGCTCCGAGAATTATTTCACATATTCTCGAACTCCACCCCTCTGGGTGAGTCTTCTCAACTTCGAACGGGCTTCAAACTCCACGTTCTCCGAGTAGAACTGCTTCTTGATTTCTCTCTTGAAATCTTCCCACGTTACCATCACACAAGTACCTCTTTCGACGTCCGCTTCACGTCGCCTCCACCACACCATGGCAACATCAACCAAGTAGAGTGGAGCAGTACGGAGTTTTACCTCATCCTCTTGGATGCCGGACGCCTTGAAGTACTGCTCAAGACTCCAAAGGAAGTTCTCTAACTCCCTCGCGTTCCTTGAACCTCCGAAGTTCTTCGGTCTTGGAACATCAGCACGTGGGACGGATTGCACCGGGGCTGGTCCGCTAGCCATGGCTCTCTTCACGAGAGTTACCTCACTCTTGAGGTCTGCAATCTCCTCCTTCACGCCGACCAGCTCAGCCTGGACTTGCTCTTTCACAACTTCAAGGGCGTTGTTCATGGAGGTGGTGATGGTGTTGTTGATGAGGGCTATAAGCTCTTCCCGCATCCCATCATGGTTGATCTCCAAGGTTGTCAACCTACCCGCCATTCCTTGAACATCGCTGTGGACTTGGGCGATGTTACCTCCCAAATCCTCGATGGCAGTGATGTCTTCCGCAATCTTCACTTCCACTCGAGCGACACGCCTCTCTAGCGCCGCCATAGGATCACGAGTGCTTGACTTGTCACCCTTTGGCTTGGGATTCTTGGTGTGATCCCTTCCGCGCTTCTCGGCGTCGGTAACGCCGCTATCTGTTCCTGACATTTTTGGTGAGGTTCTTCCTTTCCTTCTGGCTCTAGGTTCAACTTTGCTAGCACAAAGCCGAACCAGGCTCTGATACCACTTGTCACGACCTTACTCTCGATCGTGCGGCCCTAGCTCTCAAATCCGTTAGAGCGCTAGGCAGCCTTTCTCTCAACTCACTTGAAAGCAAAGAACAAGAACAAAGACAAAGGAATTGGGGAGAACTCTCTAGTGTGTATTACTCTCAAAAATGATGGAATGAGTTACAAGTGAGGGAGATGGCTCCTTATATAGGCCTCTCCTCATACAAGGCATCAATGCCCCTCATAATGATTCCTCTACTACATCAATACACCCCATAAAGTCCCCCCATAATGCACTCTATTAATACTACCATAATGTAGCCCATAAGTGCACCATTAAGCTCTCATTTAGGTGGAGAATCCTAGGAGCATCTCTATGCTACTAGTCTTCCATACATGCCACATGTGCAGCCGCCTTGTTGTCACCTTGTTGGCGCCATGTCATCTGCCACATGTGACAGTGTGCGCTCTCGTTTCCTTGTTTTCTCCAGAAGCGCCAAAATTTTTTATTTTAATATTCATACAATTCATAAAATTAGGAGCACTTCTACTATGCTATATAGCATTGGTGCTTTAATGTACAACTCAAAGTTGTACCATAACATTAAATGTATAAGTTTAGGTTGTATCATAAAACAATTTGTACCATTATGTTATGATACAATTTTACAACTAGAAGTTGTCCATCACATAAAGGTACAAGTTCAAGTTGTACCATAAAAGAATTTGTACAAAAAAGTATAGGTACAATCTGAAGTTGTACCATAACGTAAATGTACAATTTCAAGTTGTATCATAAAAGCAAAAACCTATAGTACCAATACTATAAGCATTGTAAAATTTCTCTAAAACTAAAAAACAAACCATATTATACTCAATTCAATTAGAATCTATCCAAATATCAATTCCTAACAATGGTACCCCTTACTGTCTGTTCCTAGGTCTTGTGGCGTAGGAGGGGAAAGTTATGGTCGGCACTTCTTGTCGAGAAAATAATTTCCAGCCCTTTGCAACTTGGAGCGCGATGAAATCAACGTTTTTGTTTTGTTTCCTTGTTTTGATCAGGAATATAAAAAAATTAGATAGAGAAATAAGAGGTATAGTTTGTTTTTATCTGTAATAAACTAAAAAACAAAAAGAATCCTGAAGGTGGAGACTGGAGAGCATGCGTCCAATAAGAAAAAAAATGGCAAAGCTGAGTTGTTGTAGACTTATAGTACACAAACTTGAATTATTGAATGAGTTTGTTTTCTCAATTCAAGCACCTGGGAATCTATGCAATGGATTTGAAGTTTGTAGTTTGTCATTATACTTTTTTTTTTAATTCGTTTATAGTACCAACAGAATAGGTAGCATTAGAGGTGGCAATTGGATCGGATTCGTGGATTCGTGGATTGGTGGATCCATGGATCAAATGGATTGGTGAATTGATCCATTAATCCAAATGACATCCAAGGCTTGGACCAAAATGTAAAATTTGAAAATTTTTGGTACAAAAATATCATAATGAAAAATTTTAGATACCAAAATGTCATAATGAAAAATTTTAGGTACCAAAATGTAATTTTCCGATGATATTTTCGTATAAAATATAAATTTTAGGTACCAAAATGTAAAATATAAAAAATATAGGTACCAAATCATAATTTGTCATTTGGATCCGTGGATTGATCCATGAATCCACCAATTGGATTTGGATCAAATGGATTGGACTTAAATGGATTGGATTAGGTGGATAATTTGGTGGATGGATTGGATTGGATTCATGGATTTGGATCCTAATTGCCACCTCTAGGTAGCATAAATACATATTTCAATGTTCCATGCAACTGTCGTCGATAGTCTTCTCTTTGAAGTTCAGGTCCTTTGAGCCTCCTTACAACAGTTCCACTTCGCTCCGTGTAAGTACTGTATAATAGATGCTAAGATCAGGTGACTAGGGGGATCCTTAGTCATATGACTAAGTGAATCTCAATCATTCCTACTCATTAAAATTCAATGGCTCAGATTAGTTCAATTTAATGAAGAGTAATGTAATAATGAGAGAGAGAGAGTGAGAATTTTCGTCATTGGCGAATTTTCCAGCGGCGGCGGAGATTCTGGCGACGGGGGATTTTCTAGCGATAATGTCTGTTTTGTTATGTTTGTCGAACTATTTTGTAAGTCTATTTTATGATTTTGTGTCAATTCGGTTTGTATCTTTTATCATTCTAGTTTGTCATTTTTATTAATTATGTTTGTAAAGTTTATATGACTAATTTGTATATATTGTAATTTGTAATGTTTGTTTGTCTAATTTGTGTTGTAAATAGTGACATTTTGTACTGTTAGTATGCTTTGTAATATTTGTCAATTTGTTTTGTAATGTTTGTAAACTTTGTTATTTTGTAAGGATGATATTTACCTACAGGCTCCGCCTACAGCCTCCCCACATGGTGGCATTCTATTGGTTATTTTCTTTTATTTTATCTTTTTTAATTTTGCATTAAAATGGCTCACGGCAAATTGTAGGATTAGTCTATAATTCATTAAATCATGTCACTAAGCTAAATTTAATTAGGATTTAGGGTTCACTCTTTAAGTATTAGGATTTTGATTCGTTGAATTAGTCGGAGTTTGGGAAATGGTCGTATTACACCGTAAGCCCTTACATAAAAAAAAATATACTGTAAGCCCTAATGAGCGAAACCAAACCCTATTTTCTTAATCATATATGTTAAGATCAATTGATTTGAATAATAACATATGGTTCTGATTTGTTGAAATATATGTAACATACTAGACCATCTTAGAGTTTAGGACGTATGATTTTTTCCTTAGTTTTGTAATACATATTTGTTGACGTATTATTAGAAAAGGGTAAACAATTTGCTAAGGTGAAAATCAACTAATTATAGCATTTAGCATTACACAGCCACTAAGTAAATTACTAAGGTAAATATCATCCTTTAATTCTTTAATCACCCCCTGTGGCCCTGTTCCTTCCTTCGGTTCAAGAATTATGCTTCCCCCCAAAGTTGCCCGGTCCAATTAAATCCCTTTCGTCCAATTCCTATCCATTCAGCGGACTCCATTTAAAAGGGGAGTTGCTAATTGTCGCCCTAGTTTTATTAAATCGCCCTAATTTATAATTTATTATTACCTTTTTATCCTTTTATTTTTTGGTAAAAATATTTTATTCTAACAAAGTGCATAAAAATTTCCATGAGCTACTGTCTTTATTCCACCACCGCTGGCCAATTCCGGATGCAAGGATTATAAAACCATAACTAATCCCCCGTTGCAGACCTGTCCCTGGACAATTGTCGTCGCAGCCTAACATTACCACCGGCGGTTGCTTTTGGGAGAGGTTGATGATGGTGGCCACGGGTAGCGTGAGATAGCCAAACAAAATGTCTACCAGTTCCGAATCGAATAACATGAATACAACTCATTTCTTCTCCCCGTTGACGATCGCCTTCACCTTATTTGAATAACATATTTGGCCCAACTGCTAATAAAAACAATGGTTACAATAATCCATTGCAAATAGAAACTTGAAGGTTGATCCGTTGTGTGAGGAATGGAGAGGGAAAGGATCCGCACTAGGGAGAAAGAATTGCGGCAGAGATTAGGGGAGAAGTAACGATGTCTGGGTGGACGGTGCCGGTGGTGAATCGGGGAGAAAGGTGTAGGCAACGGCGGGGAGAAGGAACGGGGAAGAAGGAAAGGTCGTGAAGGGTATTTGTTTTATTGAATTTAGTTTAATTAATGAAGGACAATTTAGTAATTTTACGTTTTAAGTTAGGGCGATAATAATAATATAAGGGCGATGTTAAGCTATCCAGTTTAAAAGGGCTTTTTTATTTGTCCGTCTGGCCCACTGAAATTGTGTTTCTCGATCGGGCCGGTACCAACAAGTTTGGACTGGTTTTTCAAAGGTTGGAGTTGGGAACGGATCATGTCAGTAACCTTCAGGTCAGTAACCTTATGGTAAGTAACTATGAGTAATCTGCCCACATCAGCATGACATCAACATCCTCTCTCTCATGGAAAACCTTTAATTTTCTCCTCTTTAATCTTTGACGGACGATTTCTCACTCGTTCTAAGTCGAATTTTTTTTTTTTTTTTTTGCACAGTTAGATCAGATTAATTGTGCTCTTCAAAATGATATCCACTTTGATATATTTTTCGAACAAAAAAAATTGAGCCATTTTTTACCAGTCTATACCATATGGTATTGACTGGTATTGAAATAAGAGCATACCTATGGTTTGAAAAGCGTACCATGGTGGTATGACACAAACCAAAACTGTAGGATAGTTGAATATATGATAGTAGAAGTATATTAATTGTCATTTACGACTTTTAACATTGTATACCATAAGATACCACAAGATACCACCCCGTACCAAGGTGGTATTGTATGGTATTGTGTGGTATTTTTTGGTCTTGTAATTTGTTCACCCAGAAATTTGTAGATCCAATAGATCATGATGAACTCGTCCCTGCTGTGCAAACGTTTACAAAAACGAATTAAAAACGAAGAAGATACCATATGGTATGCAGTTGGTACCGAGAGGCCAGAATTTTTTTTCCTCAAAAAATATTGAAAATTGATCTCATTTTGTAGAGCACGATGAACTCGTTCCATCTGTGCAAAAAAAATTAAAATCCGAGTTAAAACGAAAAAGATATGAGTCAATTAAGAAAGCTAGTGAAAATAAAAATTACTTTTAATTCTTCATCTTTAGATCTGTATTTTCTAAATGAAGGGTTCAGATTTGGTTATTGATAGCCGTTGGAGTTCGGTTTAAATTGGCTTTTATCCATGGCTCTGTAAAATTATGTTGTGCCTGTGCAATATGAATATCCGTAAGCACTCTTTTTTTTTTTTTGTAAAAGTAGAACTAAAACTGACAAAAACACACCACACTTGTTAATGACACAACAGTTATTCCAGAGTTAATTCGACCCAAATCCATATCATTTTCACCATAAAACACACACTAATACCATCATATGACAATTCAATGCATTTATGTGTGTAATGGCGGAGCCACTTAAGGCCAACGTGAGACATTTGCACCAGCTTGGCCTCAAAATGTAGAGTAAATTTGTTTATGTGGTTGTGAATTGATTACAAGATCTTCATATTATTGTCGATAATTTTATCAAAAGTATGTTTTGTGATCTCTATGTACTTTTAAATTTTAATCTCAATGAATTCAATATAAACAAAAACTCGAAACTTAGGGGGTCTTTGTAGCTACCGGTTGCCACCGCAAGTGTTGAAAAAACACTTGTTGCAATAAGCAAAGTAAAGAAACACTTCAGAATAAGATGAGTTGTGGAATATAATAATCATGAACGGTTTTTTTTGTTGTGATATCTTAACATCTGATCTATATATCTTAAATGAATTTCTAGCTACAATGTGTTTATGACACTTATCATAAATTAACTCCCATAACTGCAGTATACTTCGTCCGCTTGCCGTCCAGTTGTGTGTATCATTTCCTTCTACATGTTATATATAACCAACTTTCCCCCTGTAGCTCTAGGAACCTTTCATGCGCTTAATTACTAACCAATCAGCTAGTAATTAATCTTTCGATAGGCTACAAATTAAATTAGTCGTCTCCCATATTCGTCTCCTTATCTTCGAAAGTTCTCTGGTTTCTTCCCTTCCAAACCGTCCAACAAAGTGCATGGATTAGAACCTTCGAACACTAATCCTTACTTAGGACTAGCATTACTTCGATGTGGCCCATCACTCGAAGTGAGAATTAGATAGCATGACTACCCATAAATGGTTTGGAAAAAATAACACCTCCGATTATAGGCTTTTAAGGTAATAAATTTGTGTTGCATTTAATGATTTGTCTGAATTAAAATTTCATATTAATTACTTTTCTATTTTAAGTGCAATGATAGTTATATCAGTGTAAAAAAAATGAATGTGTAATTCATATGAGTTTTTAATTTTCAAAGATTATTAAATACAATCATATTTAATACAAAAAAAATAACTATAATTAACAGGAGTGTCATTTTTTAACCTAAGGGGGTCAGCAAGCTAACCGACCCCTGGTGAATAATATTCATAGAGAGAGGACCAAACTGACAGAGTAAAGTGAAGAGAAAGGCTAACGGCCCGGCCAAAGGTTTGCAAGAGCAAGAATGAAATTATTCAAATTTTACAACCAACAAACTTGTAATCCAACGAAGCAACACTACAAGATGACTAGCTGTAGTTTACCAAGTCTTTGACCATCTTTGCCTCGTATCCTCCTTCGGGACGCCTCAAAACGACATGGGGCATATGAGTCCCCAGAACCTTGTCCCAGAAGGGGAAAAACGGCAGAGAAAAATTGTACCTCCCACCACTTACTTGATGATGAACATCATGGTAGGCACAACTGTTGGTAAACAACCGCTGGATGAGATAGCCTCTAGGGAACCAAATCCCACATTGATCATCCACAGCTTTCAACGTGGCGAAGAAGAGGAAGATGGCCTCAGTTTTTGGAGTCATTCGAGAGATTGACAGACTGACTACGCCTCGTAGCGTGTCAAGCAACAGAGACTCGACGGGATGGTTGTAGAGCGCTCCAATGGCGTGAGGCACGACGATGATGTGGTGTTGGTGATGAACATGGCGGAACACGGTGGAGGTTAGTCCTCTGTCGGGTACTTTGTCTAAGAGGGCTTGTTCAGCCAAGAGATTCCAGGCTAGTATCGGATCTTCTGCAGTATAATCATCAATAAAACAACTAAAGGGAATTACAACTTGGGCCTAATTGAGGAGTTAGGGGGAATCATACCTAAGTGAGTTCACCCCTGTGATTAGATTAACTTTAAATGCAGTTTTCTAGAGTAGTTATAGTTCTTCTATTTCAATCTGGATTCCTAGATAATTAACTGAAGTGGAGTAATAGTAACTCTATAGACCCTTGGATTCGATATTTATTACGTGTGCCACTATATTGCAGTCCCTTTCATTGGTTACACTTGGTCATTATTAGGATTTGTATTTTGGTGAGTCAAGTTTTTGGCGCCGTTGCCGGGGAATTTCTAGATTATTAGGAAAGACAGAAGTTTGTTAATTTAGCTTTTCTTTCTTTTCTTCTATTTTCTTTTCCGCCCTTTCTTTTCACTTGGGTGTTTTTGTTGGTGCCGATCTATATCATGGATCTTCATGGCTTCTCCAATCATTGGGGGTATCAACCACCATCCGAGTGGTATTACCCCGAGACTTCCTGGAACAATCAAGGAGGAGAAGACTATGGATTCGGGTTTCAGTACCAGCTCCTACTATGAAGAAAAATCAGACACATCGACATTTCAAGAACAATCTTATTATCAAGAAGAACTCCTCCCGTAACTAGAGGTGTCATTTGAGCTGGAGTTAGCCATGGCGGCCTTCACGAGGCATTCTGCAAAGCCACGCTACACTCCACGAACCGATCCGAACGGTAAATTGAAGCTTCTTGTCGAGCATATTGCTTGGGACACCTAGAGATCCTTATCCAAGATGGACCTCCTAATCCAAGCCATTGCTCCTCCAGTTACTCCTCCTAACCCTTCCTTTCTACGTGAAATGGAAGATGTTGTTCAGCGCTCAGCGAAGCAAACAAATTGGGTTAAGCAAGTTTGTGCACAGCTTGCTCAAGATCGCCTTTCTGCTACCATACAAGAAGAGGAGGAGGATGAAGTATGCTACGAGGACATTGTGAAGGAGATGGAAGTTTGCATCCCGTGATGATCATGATCAGGAATGTCCTGTATTACATGACCATACCTTTCTCCATTACACCTCAAGCTTTGAAGAGACGGGCATGAGTGAGGAGATGCAAGCTGATCATATCGAGAACTTGCATGCCGACTTGCACTCCAATCCTTGGTGGAAGAAGAAGAGCGAGAAAGGATGGGGGAAGAAATTGTAGAGGACGATGTAAGTGAAGAAGAAGAAGTTATTGATTTTTTCCAAAGGGAGATACCACATTTTGAAGAACAAGGAGGTTGAGGAAGCAATTGGCATCCAGGCTAAGGTCGAAGTTGAGGTGGAAGAGGCTTGCACCAACCATGAGTTACATGTGATATCTCCACCAAACTTCGAGTAGCTTCCTGGTGAGGACTCATTTGCAGTGTCTCTTTGCCGTACCAAGCCCACATTGACATTGGTTCCTCTTGGTGGATGCGATGGTGGTCAATTGTTGATGTCATTTTGTTTGGGGCAATGAGACAAGAGAAAAAAAGGAGAGGTTTAGAGGGTGGAAACTTTGTCTCCCTCGAGTATATGAGCCGCTTTCATCACCTGTCATACCACTTGCTCGTGACTTGAGATTCTACCTCATCGCTGAGAACTTCAACTTCAATGAGGTTTTGGGATGGATCAAAACTTATGAGCCACCGTCCAGCTCACAACGTGAAAGAAGCGTCTGTTGGGAGGCAACCTAACCAGTCAGTTTGCATTTATTTCCCTATTTCTCTTCGGTTGAGTCATCTTTGTGCTTTGGTTTTAGTGTAAGCTTTTGTGTGGTGCTTTTGGTTCCACCTACTCTCTCTTTCATGGAAGGCACCTTGGGTTGATCCGCCATCGTTCATTACCCAATTTGATAACTTCATTCTACCCTTCTTATCTTTCCTCCATTGAGGACATTGTCATGCTTAAGTGCAAGGGTGTATCATTATTTATGTGTATGATAAATGATGTGTTTTGATTGTTTTGGAGCCTAGTCCACTGTCCAAATCTTGAGATTTGAGGGCTCCAAATACATATATTTGCATGTTCATATTGGCATTGTGTTTGTGTGTGGTGAATCGATTAGCAGTTAGCATTGATGCATGAATAACTCGTTTTTTATTGAGACAACCTATAATGATGATTAAGACGTGCAGTAGAGTTGTGTAGGGGTTCAGTTTTCAACTGTTTGCTTACCAACTGTGACTTGGATTTATCACTAATTTCTGACCGACGTTTATGCATAGAGGTCAAGGAATCAGAATGAGAGATAGAGCATATAGGTAGCCATGTGAGATATGAACCTGCTCATTTCTTACTTCTGCGATAGATCCTTCTTAGCATGAAGTGTAGCATTCACGTTGCCACTAATTAGGAAGATGGAGGCATGGGATTAACCCACAAACAAATTGATTGACCATGTGTGTCATACCCCTTAGTAAACCCATTTGAGTTGTGTAACTTTCTTTCTTCGTGTCTATAATGAAAAACACCCTTATGCATCTCTTAGAGGTTCTACATAGTGGTTTCTGCATGTTCTATGTTGGAAATAAATTGAGTGTTGGAGGCAGTACTTAAAAGCTAGGCATGTGCTTGGAAAAAATTAAGAAATGACAAGAGTTGTGGTTCTCTAAAAGAAAAAGGAAATATTAAAAAAGAATGCAAACGAAAGAGAGCTGCCACAAAAATTTAAATCATGCTTAGTAAATAGTGTTTCTGAGCAGACTGGCTTGATAATACTAACATGTTGTTACCTCCTTCATTCTTGTGCTCTAAAGAGCTTGATGAATGCAGGATAGTAGAGAGAAAGTAATTGGTGTGATTGAATGTTGTGGTGTTGGGTTGGAACTCTGGAACCTTGTGTCATAAATGTTACCACCACCTGAAAATCTTATTCCTCGTGTCCTAGATCCTAACCAGCTGCATTTGAACCCGGTCAAGTCCTCCTAACAAGTTAGTGGTGACACCTGAAATGTGAACTTTAACATTTAGAGGCTGTCGTCATGGTGAAGAGATGAAAGGGATTGGGAGTATGAGTATGCACATATTTTGCATCAAATTTTATCCTGACCCCACTAGTCGAGAGTGAGTGATTCATTTTTCCATATTACCTATCACTGTGAGGACCTAGATTGCTCGTTCTTGATTTTGATGTCTTGATTTCCATGCATGAGTGACTGTTTTATATGAGTGGTTTACTCGAGTCTATGTTGGTTGGTGGACACAAGAGAGACACTTCTTTTACCCAATTTTGCTACACTCAAATGTCATATGTGGTGGTTTTCCAGGTTGTTGTTGTTGTTGTTGTTGTTGCACATGTGTTGATGTCTAGTAGCCAATACGATCCATGTGTTTTGTGCCTCGATGATACGTTCCTGAAGTTTTCATGGTTAAAATGTTTTGAGCTTACCTAGTTTCTGACTTGGTTTGCTTGGGGACAAGCATAGAGGCAGAGCTACATTGTGGCTAAGGTGAGCATCGCCCCCTGGATTGGTCACGGCCCCTAGGTCCTTGTGGATATTTAGTACAAATTTTATAAGTAGAACTTGTTCTGTAAATCTTATCGTGTAATAGCTCTATGGTCTAATGGTAGCCAAGCTTAACTTATGTCTTAAAGAAATCCAGGCTCCGCCTCTAGACAAGCAAATGGTTAAGTGTGGCAGATTTTGATAACACCATATTTACACATGTTTACACCCTCATTTCTTGATCATTTTGGATTAATTTGTGTTCTCCTAGGCCTATTTTATGCTAGGTTGTGCTCTTTTGTCATATTTTAGATCCTAGGAAGTAAAGGGAGACATATGCGCAAGTTTTGGGTCAATCGGATGTCTTTTGGCCACTTGAAAGTGGAGTTGAGGAAGAAACACGGGTAGGAGAAGCACAAGATGAGAAACACGACCGTGTTTCTTCCCTCTGCTCGGGTATAAAAAACAATTCCTGCGATTTTTGAAGGGGAGAGCATTCTTAGAGCTATTTTGGAGGATTTCTTCGCCATGGGAGCTCGGGAATCAAGGTTGGAGATGAAGATTGAAGATTTAGATCATATTTATGCATTCTCTCTCTTCTCTATGGAGTAAGTTCCCTTCACTTAAGGTTTGAGGAACCCTAGTTCCATATGTTAGGATCTTTCTTGTATGAACCTTTGGATGCTATACTGATTTGTTTTATTCAATTGAAGCATTATTATTTGAGTCAATAGGATATTGATCACATTCTCTTGATTTCTGCTTTAACCTAGGAGAGAAAGAATCTGATTGGGTTAAGAGAGCTTTTTCGATTGGAATTAGTGAATTGATTGTGCGAGAGTAAATCCATTCATTACACTGTATTGGGAATCATTCTAGTAGAGTAGATCTTTGCGAATTGCCTTAACATTGCACTCCGGTGGAGGTTAGTTGCCCGCTGGGTACTTTGTCTAAGAGGGTTTCGTTAGCTTAAGAGATTACAAGCCAGTATCGAATCTTTCACAGTATAATCATCAGTAAAAATAACTAAAAGTAATTACAACTTGGACGTAATTGAGAAGCAAGGGAGAAACATACCTAAGTGAGTTCCCGACGTGTGAGTAGATTAACTTTAACTGTAGTTTGCTAGAGTAGTTATAGTTCTTCTGTCCCAATCTGGTTTGCTAGATAACAAAATGAAGCTGAGTAATAGTAACTCTGGAGACTTGTGGATTTGATATTTATTACTTGTGCCACTATACTGCAGTCCCTTTCATTGGTTACACTTGGCCATTGTTAGGAGTTGTGTTTTAGCGAGTCATTAAACTAGAATTTACTAAAATAATACCATTCAATCTATTGCATGCAAAACCCTAGGCTAGATAGGTGGCCTTACCCCAAATACTCAAGAGATTATCCCATGCTTGTGGAAGGAAAACACATATTAGGGGCTGTAAAAACATCAAGTGGAGTCTCTTGTTGGTGGAGAAATTCATATCCAGAAATCTATATAAGTGTTGCTCTTCTTCACCTAGTTCTCCCCTTCTATAAGAACAGTCCTAGCTACTTTCTCTCTCTTCTCAGATGTGTGTAGAGGTGTCAATTAGGCGGGTTTGGGTGGATTTGGGTTGGGTTCAATCGGGTTAGGGGTTGCAAGTCGGTACTTTTCGGGTTTGATGGGTTATGGATAAGTCATGCTACACATGATAACAATCAAATGGTATTATTTAGCCTCTATATTTTAGGTATTTTCAGGTCATTTCATGATCTCAATGGTTAATATTTCATCAAATGCATCCTGAATCTGTTACTTAGAGTAATTTAAGTCATTGTAGGCTGTATTAGATGATACATGCGTTTTAGGCACGAAAAGGCGGCCACAGATGTAGTAAAATGAGCAAAAAAAGGAGATCACGACTGAGAAGAGGAGGTACAAAGTCTAGCTCAAAGATTGCGGCCTCTGGAGCAAAGATTGCGCCTGTGATCTGTCGAGTGCAAGTAGTGAACTTGAGGAGCAGCCACCAAGTAGTGGACATAGATTTTCGATAGTCGACTCGTAGCCTCAATTGTTTAACACGAGAAAGATTTCAGTCGTGACTCATGGATTGCGGCCGTAAAGTCAGGCCGCCGAATCCCAAGCCAGACAGAGCAAAAATGGCGAGTTTCAAGATCATGGCCTCACACCTTTAGTTCACGCTCGCGAACTCCGAGCCCTCATCTGTGAACTTGTTCGTCCTCCTAAATTTGAAGAAGAAGCCAATAAGGAAGGGATCTCTCATCAATCCCCATCTCTAGTTTTCTTCCCCATTCTTCCATGTATCTACTTCCCCCCTTTATGGGTAGTAAATCAAGGTACTAGGGGTTTAATCCCCAACCCTAGATTTAGGTTTTACTATTTAAAAGAATATTGTTAGCGTTTGTGAATGAAATGAGTTTATATGCATTATCATAGGTTTTACTATGTATAAGGAATGTTGTTAGGGTTTTTGAATGAAATGAGTTTACCTAGAATTTATATGCATTTATCAATGCTAGTTATGCTTTGAACTTGTCTCTCCATATGCTTTTCTTGATTGCCTACCTAGGATTTGCATGAGATGCTTGTGGATTTGAGCGGTTTGGCATGTTTGTCTAGGTGAATGATCTAGGGGTGTAATTGGTGGTCGAGTTGACCATCCCCTGCCAGTTGGGATGCACACCTAGGTAATGCTAGGGTAATACGTGTGTGACCCTTAACATATCGAACTAGTGTGCAGATAAGCACACCTATTGAGAGGAAATAAACCATATCCCTAGCATCGTTAACATGATCGAGGTGACATTGGATCAGTGGATCGTATTAGGAGGGGGCTAGCTGCATGACCATTGAGCTAGTCCTCATATTAGTAGGTCCCACACCTCATTTTCCACAATCCGACAGAGTTATCCTTTTGCATGATATGCCAAAATATCTAGGGCTAGAGTGAGAATTAGCCTAGGATCGATCGAGTGAGAATTAGCCTAGGATATTGAGACTCGTGGAATACTACCTTGATCAACCACTATACTGACAATGTCGTATTGAGTTATACTTGGCTCAAGATAGGATAATTAGTACAAGCCGTGCAACCAATTCAATAACTCGCACGGGGGTGTGACCAATGGGC
Organism: Linum tenue; assembly: GCA_946122785.1. NCBI lineage: Eukaryota > Viridiplantae > Streptophyta > Magnoliopsida > Malpighiales > Linaceae > Linum > Linum tenue. Next base: position 28,102,971 of record CAMGYJ010000003.1, read on the forward strand.
CAGTCAGGTAGCGAGTTAATCAAGTTACAGGCTGATCGGATTATGGGTCGGGCAAGTTGCTAGTGGATTGGATTGCGGGTTGTTTGGATTATGGGTTGGGTGAATTGCTAGTGGATTGGATTGCAAGTTGTTCGAGTCAATGCATTGTGTTATTTACTCTTACTAGTTATAACTTATACTAATTTCAACATTTTTGAACTAAAAAATTTATTTCTACCTCATATATTTACTTATAAAGTTAATTTTTTAGAAGTACTTATAAAACTTCAAAAAAACTTGTTAATGTGCTAAATTAATTTTGTATTATTTTTATATGATTGAGTAATAGGAATCGTATGACTTCACAGATCAAGCTTAACCCTCATTTTGAAACCAAAATGCAACTTGAGCACAACTTAAATGAGCCAAATCTTTACTTAGAGTGTTGTAAAATAGCGATTATATAGTGCATAAGTTGCAACAAATGTAGAAGTATAGAAAACAAATTGGAAAATTAAGTAATTTTTTTACCCAATGATTGTTGAAACTAATGGTAGATTTAGTTATTAAAGCCATAAACAATCATATATATATGATGGCTTCTTTGGTGCACTCACAAAAATGAGCGCGTTCTAATCTTTAAGGGTTTAGGAATAGAACCAGATGCCGAACTCAGCCAATTCAAGGTCTAGATATCATTTTCGTACCCAAGATATGCTATACCTTTGATTTCACCTAAGGTAAGTTAGACTACCGAATGCTCGTTTGAGTTTTGCTATTTAGATCAAAAATTAACCGGAGTCTTAGGCACGATACTATACCCTAACCACTAATGGATATACCCCATTCCCTAGTTTTCTAACCCAAATCATGAGATTTGTTTAATCTTAAAATGAAAATCAACAATAATTTCGACGAATCAGAACCGTTGATTTTTATTTCAATATTAAATGAATATTATGCTTTGGGTTAGTGAATTGCGGACTGAGGTTCACCCATTGGGGTTATAGTATCATGCCCCAAACTCCGGTTAATTTATTGTCTAAATAGAAAAACGCGTACGGTAGTCTAAGGTACGTCTGGGCGTACGCTAGCCTTTGCTATATATATATAAATATGATGGCGTATTCGGTGCACCCACTTTTTCGGGTGCACTCAGTGCACCCGCCTCATAATTGTCATTCTGAGCATGCGATTCATGTCAAAACGGTATCAATTGTTGCTTATGATATTATGAACAAGAAGCACATAAATTTGAAAAAAAATCATTCAAAATTTACTTTAATTTGAACGATTTAGAATTTAGGGATTTAGGGTCTAGGTTTAGGTTTACAATTTGGGATTTTGGGTTGGAATTCAAAATTGAAGGTTAAGGGGTTAGGGTAATAGATTGATTTGTTATGATTCTATGTTATATATATATATAGGTGACATCTTCGGTGCACTCACTTTTTTGGGTGCATTCAGTGCACTCGCTTCTTAACCGTCATTTTAAACATGCGATTTATGTCAAAATGATGTCAATCATAACGCACATGAATTTGCACAAAAAACCATTAAAGATTTACTTTAATTTGAACGATTAGAGTTTAGAGATTTAGGATTAGGGTTAGGGTTTATAATTTGGAGTTTACAGATAGAACTCAAAATTGGAGGTCTAGGGCTTAGGGTTATCCACTAATTAGTTGTTAACATATGTTATATCATCATATTACACTAATTCTACATCTTAAAATTCAAAATTCGACACCTTAAGACTAGTTTTTGAGTTGGGTGCATTGAACGCACTCATTTTTGTAAGTGCACCGAAGTAGTCATCATATATATATATGCTCCTGGAGCATACTATGCTCCATGTACTCATAGTGAAATATCTCTATCTAGACCGTGTATTAAACAGCGTTTGGGGTATGATACTATACCCTAACCTCAAATGGATAAACCCCAGGCCCCGATTTTCTAATCCCAAACCCATATTTCAATTTAAGAGAAAAGAAGAGTTGACCGTTGAGATTGGCCGGAGCTAATCCATGTAAATCTAACGGTCAGATCATCTGGAGCATACTATGCTCCTGGAGCATACCAATCGTCTCCATATATATATATATATATGGAGACGATTGGGAGCATATATATATATATATATCAAAATTTATGAGTATGAAAATAATAAAAAAACAACATTGTTTATTTTAGATAAAAAGAAAAGAAAAGAAAGGATAGAGAATGTCCATGTCATATTGTCATTACCAAGAATCAATCCTCATAATCATTTTTGGATGAAGTATCTGGCTCACATGGTTATCCATCCATTAGTAATTAAATATGGACACTTACTTTTAAGTGGGTCCAGAAAATTCAGATCTAATGGTGGAGAATTAAATTGATTTAATTTTTCACTTGTTTTCTTAATTGGCTCATATATTTTTTGTTCCCGGATTTCAATTTTTTTTTTCACAGATGGAACGAGTTTGTTGTGATCTACAAAATGAGATCCATTGTCAATAATTTTTTAGGAAAAAATATTTCATGCCTCTCGTTACCAACTGCATACCATATGGTATTTTTTCATTTTTAAGTCATTTTTCAAAATTTTTGCACAGAAGAAACGAGTTCATCATGATCTATTGGATCTACAAGTTTTTGGGTGAACAAAATACATGACCAAAAAATATCACACAATACCACACTGGTACGGGGTGGTATCTTGTGGTACACAATGTTAAAATTCGTAAATGACACTCCTACCATCATGTATTCAACCATCTTACAATCTTGGTATGTTCATACCGTCATAGTACGCTTTATACCATATGGTATGCTCTTATTTCAATATCAGTCAATACCATATGGTATAGACTGGTACAAAATGGCTCGATTTTTTTTTGTTCAAAAAATATATCAAGTGGATATCATTTTGAAGAGCACAATTAATCTGATCTAACTGTGCAAAAAAAAATTCTGACTTAAAATGAGTGAGAAATCCTTCGTTAAAAATTAAGGGGAAAAAATTAAAGACTTTACAGGAAAGTGAAGGGGTGCTGATGTGACGGATGGTGATTGGATTATGCATAGTTATGCACCACAAGGTTATTGATGGGATCCGCTCCCGTCTCATATGGTTTGTGAGGTGGATATTGAACATAACATGGCTCAATATCCTCCACTTGGTTACCGAGTTTCCTCATTATTTCATGATGGCATGCAATCGTGTGGCGCCTTGCCTCCGCTTCCCTTTGAAGCCTCTGGTTGTGAATGTTTTTGCCTCTCTCTATGGTTGTGATGCGAGTTCGTGCTAGTTTAACGAGTTGTATAAATCCTTATCAAATTCTTAGGATTTCTATTTTAATCTATGAGACAGATATCTTAATATGTTAATATAACATCGTCAATTGGAATTAGGGAATCGATTGTACGCGAGTGAATTGATGCATTGCTTTTCACCAAATTTCGGTATTATAGAGGGGACTAATTTGCATTGCCTTGGTATTCTATCTCATGTAGAGGATAGTGTCCATTAGAGGAGTCTATTCAAGAGGGTGGTGTCTGCTATAACCGATATTCAAGGCTAATCAAGGATTATCCACAGTATAAACATCGAGTGAAACAAATTACGGAATCAATGGCTATTAATCTGGCTAGAGACTAGGGAGAATCAATACCTAGATGACCTTTTTATAACTGAAACTTGAATAAATTTCTCACTGCTTTCTTAGTTTTTAATTACTACCACTCAAATATGATTGCTAGATAACATATTAATACTTAGTAAATACATAAAGAGACCCGACGTTTATAATTAAACTTACGTCCATTATACTTCATCCTTATCATTGGTTGCACTTGGCCATTGATTGGATTTGTAGTTTAGTGAGTCAAGTTTTTGACGTTATTACCAGGGAATGATTCTAGATTATTAATAAAGGAATGTATATGTTACTCTTTTTTTTTTTATGAATCCAAAATTGCACTAAGCGCCAGAAAACCCTAAACTAGTGATCCTCTGAATAGTACTTAGTTACACATTGATAATCTGTAGGAACTAAGTAATAAACCTATCAAAAACAGGACTAAGGGCAGGGAACTTATAAACTAAGTAGTCCACTTCAGAACAGATCTGTCGTACTAACTGGAGTGGGAAGCAACATGACCATCCCCATACCCTCTTCTGCATCACTCCTTCCATACATTGCTGATGGCCAAGCACCGCAATAGTCGACCAACTCTAGGTTCATCACGTTTACCCTTCCAACGCTCAAGTGCCCAGGAAAATGTGTCTTCCCAGCAACTGAAAATAGGAAGTGACACATTAGCAAAAAGGGCTTGCATAACACATCCAAAATAGGAACAGGCTTCCCGAAAGCTTCGCGGCGACTACTTTACGATGGTACCAAAGAGATAGCACCTGCTCTCCAAGCCACCTGGGCATAACACACACAGAATAGAAACCGATTTCCCCCACAACACAAGCTTATCAACAGTAGAGATTCTGATTCGGGCCCAAATGTACACATTTTAGCCCTCATTTCTTATTCGTTTAACTTAGTATTTCATCGTTCCTCGGCATATTTCATGCTAGGTTGTGCTTGTTTTGATACATTTCAGGTCCTAGTACGTGTGGAAGGGTCAAGGACGAGTTTTGGGATATTTGGAGGTCAAAAAGCGCAAAAACTGAAGAAAAGTCCGAAGTCCCGTGACAATTGCCTCGTAACAGTGAACTGAAAGCGTCCCAGGAAACAACCACAGTTCACGGTCGGGCGAGGCAATTCACGGTCTAGTAAGACCGTGAACTTCGACCATAAACAGTGAACACCGAGGCGTCCAGCGAGGTTCCTGAATTTACTGACGACAAGGCAGTTCACGGTTTCTAAGACCGTGAACTGTGGCCATTGACCGTGAACCCAATAAGCAAGGCGGTGCGTTTTGGAGACGACTGAGTTCACGGACGCGTTTAGGTGTTCACAGGCATGAACTGGCCTACGCGTCCGTGAACTTGTCACTTTCGGGCAAATATGAAGACAACAGCGGGGAGAGAGAAAGGAGAGCTGGTTTTTGGAGAAGAAACACTTTCTTTCTCTGGGTTTTCAATCTAAACACCAAAGGGGAGTTCTAGTGAGAGAGAGAAAGAGTGGTAGAGTGATCTTGGAGCATCATTGGAGGCTTGGGTGGAAGATTCAAGCCTAGAAGAAGAAGAAGATCTTGAGCTCAAATTTGTAATCCTCTCTCTCTCTAGAAACTCACTATGTTCTCTTGGGTGTTGTAAATCCCTAACTAATACTTTGTAATTATTTGTTTAGATTGAATGATTGTCATTGGGTAGTGATTAATTCAAGGATTGAGGTATTATTCATGTCGATTGTGCATGCTCGTGCTTAGCAATCTAAGGATTGTGCATGTTTTGTGCTTAGCATCCTTAGGTTTGTGCATTGCGGTGCTCGGCAACACAAGGATTGTGCATAATTGTGCTTAGCATCCTTAGGTTTGTGCATGTTGGTGCTAGCAATCTAATTAGCCACTTTAACCTAGGTTAATTTAGGGCAAACCTCAATGTTGAATTAAGCAAATTGGTTAAGCGTGACTAAGCCGTCCAACCTTGATTTGAGTGAGGGAGTAAGTCAACTACCGATTGTCTAAACCGAGAGGGTCGAGTGACATGGCCTTTCATGCTTACCTCGGTTTAGCAATTGAGATTGTGGTCTCCGACCACATATGCATCCCTCTGCGGGACGCGGTTACAGTTTGCATCTAGGTTGGCTGTGATTAAGCCGCTCAAACTCCGGTTTGAGGGAGAGACCTAGGCAACCACTAGATCCTGAGTGAGAGGATCGATCCCGTGACAAATGGATCGCTAGTTTCTCCTCCTAGCGGTTCCCCTAGACTTGGTGAGTGGATCGATCTCGTGACAAATCGAACGCTAGTGAATTGATGTCGTGATAGATTGATCACTAGTTGCTCACTCCGAGGTTCACAACCACCTACGCCTCACGACTTCATTCAATCCAACAAGTCATGGTAACTAGTTAGGGGGAAGCAATTCTTGGGTGAAGCTCCCTTAGTTATGATTTTCCTTTATTTACTTTTCTTTGCTTGTTTAGTTTGTAGTTTCATTAGCTCTAAAACCAAAATTTGTTTGCTAGATAACAACCTAAGAGATTGCAATAGGGGTACATGGATCGGCCAGGGTTGACAATTTAAATACTTGCTCTATACTGCACACGGCTAGAGTTTAAAAACTTGGGCTCTACTCGGGATCAATTTGTGGTGTAGTTTCGTGCGAGTCAGATTCTGTTCTGAATTATGATCCATGACAGAATGCTATACTTGGGGATAATAGGCTTACCCAAAACAAGCGCTGACCAGCTCACCTGAGTCGAGGGAGTACGGATACTTAACCAAACTCGTTTAACAGAATAACGAGTCATAGCACAACCATCTGACAGCAGTGTCTCGAAGCTTCAAAATGAGCTTCCAAACCCAAGACCTCACCGAGGTAGTAGAAATTTCCCATACAGTCTTGGCCTTGAGTTTGTACATTTTTAATCCATGCTACCCAAATAGAGCCACTGCAAGCAAGAAAATATCACAAGTGCCTAATAACACAAGCCTTATTCCATACACGAAAATCCTTAAAGGACACCAGTTGGCAATACAAATATGTTCATCCAGAACTGAAGGACACTAGAAACAATTGACGAAACAAGCTGAATCCGGCCCGCATAACTGAGCTTCTTGATTGTCAACCTCTAACCCGAAAGGTGATTCTATCAACCAGCACTTCACAATCAACTAGCATCTGTTACTTTAGTTTTACTTTTCATGTTATTTTTTACACATTTTTTTGTTTCACGGTTGTTTTGATGTAGTGTGTGGAAGGTAGTGCATGACTAGGAATGGCAACAAAACCCGAACCTACGGGTACCCTACCCGGTCAACGCAGGTAAAACCCGTGTTGACAGGGTTTGGGCTGGTTTTGGGTTTTAACTCGTTCACTATTCACTGGGTTAGGTTGGATTTGGGTTTAGGTAAGTATGCTCGCCCCATGGATACCGCCCACATCCATATAATTAATTTTCATTGTATATTTTATATTCTAAGCAACTATGTTTGTGGACACATGTCTAATTTTTTCTTTCTAATTGTGTAGAATGAAGTTTATATTATCGAGTGGAGAGTGAAGAAGCTTAATTGACAAGGAGGAAGAAGTTTTCAATTAATCATGTTGTTTATGGATAATTTGTGATTTGCCTCAATTTTCTTGAGTTTTCTAAATTGGTATTAAACAATTTGTATGGTTAATTTGTGATTTTCTTGAATTTTCTAGAATGGTGTTTTATATATGGATAATTTGTATTGAGAGATTGATATTTGAATTTTACTTTGATAGGAACTTGTTATTGTAAATTTTTTACGACAAAAACCCATGGGTACCCATGAACCCGCGGATACCCATAGGTTTGGGTTCAGGTTTGGCAAAACTCGACCCAACCCGACCCATTGTCATCCCTACGCACGACCCGTAGCTAAATGAGTGATTAATGCACATTGACCACAACATCAACTGAATCTTGTGCGTCCTTAAGCAAGAAAGAAATTACAAAAAGCTCTCAAGCTAGCTGCAAATCTGCAACCCTTGCATTCGGAAGCCAAGGTTAGCAGAAGAACTTGGTGGTGAGCTGAAAGCTGTGAGGACCATGAGGTACTACCTAAACCTAAAGGTCAACGTCATCAAATCAAGCATCATGCACTCGCCTATAGCAACCAACAATTTCGAGATCAAGACCAGTGTTTAAGAAACATGTCCATGCAAATTATTGGGCCAAGTGTATTTTTTCATAGACAACTTAAGCGGCACTGCGCGTTTTGGAGAAACACGGTAAGAAAAGAAAAAAACGAACATGTTTCTTGCTTGTGTTTTTCCAGATGCGGGATTAAGAGTCATTCTCGAGTTTTGGAAAGGAGATCCGATTTTAGGTCTTCTTTTCGCCATTGGAGCTCAATTTCAGTCCCTTGGAGTGAAGATCATCATTAAGAAGTAGATTTCGTATGTTTACATGATGATGAATGTTTCTTCCCTAGTTCCCCCCACCTCTCTCTCTCTCTCTCTCTCTCTCTCTCTCTCTCTCTCTCTCTCTATATATATATATATATATATATATATGAAGTAATCCCTTCTCTCACTTGGTTATGAAGAACCCTAGTTTTGTATGTTAGGAATGATTGTTGTTTGATCTTTGATTTACTAAACTCGATATTATTTATCCAATTGAAGTTTTATTTATGAAATTGGTTGAGTCTTGATCACACTCTTCAATTGGTGCTTTGATCTAGGAGATGGAATACCTAATTATGATGATAGAGTGCCTCCAATTGGTAGTAGTGGATCGATTGCACAAATAGTGAATCGATTCGCTACTCTTACTGGTTTTCAATCAAGTAGTGGGATTCTTTGTTGTACTCCATAGGTATTCTATTTCAGTTGAGGATAATCTCCCTCCGGGTAGTCTATTCAAGAAGGTTTGGTATGCTTTAATCGAGATTCCAAGCTAATTCTAGACTTTTTGCAGTATAAGTATCGAGTGAAATGAACTAGGTAGTAAACAACATCAACCTAACTAAGGATTAGGGGAAAACATACCCGGTGACTTTCTCATATCCGAATTCGAATAAATTTCCTTGCTTTGTTTCTTTATCTCTAGTAATCGACATCACGCCATGTTTGCTAGATAATAGGTAATTCACCGAGTAATAATAGACTTAGCGACCCTGAGTTGACAATTAAAACTGAACTTACATGATACTACTTCACGGTCTTTGGTGACACTTAGCCATTTATTAGAGTAGTAGTTTTAGCAAGTCATTGGTCCTACCTGATTCCGCCCAAGCTTTGATTCTTCTTGTGGCAAATTTGAGGTGTATACTCCCCACGATAGAAGCTTTATTGATAAAGGAGGTGGGAGTTTTGGCAAGCTCCCAGTTTATAGGATGGATGCGGAAACTATGAAACATTTGTTCTTTTAGTGCCAGGTAGCTATTGTCCTTTGGGAGGCTTCAAGCGTAAGGCCTTTCATGTCCGTCATAGGGATGGCGAATGTTGATGTCTTTCTATGGCGTTTTTTGGAATGAGACTCCACGCCAAGTAGGGTGACTCGGGTCATGGCCTTGCTTTGACGTATATGGAAGGTGCGTAATTGGGTGGTGTTTGACTTTAAATAGGTTAGGATTCATGTTCTGGTTAGGCGATATCAATCCAAAGTGGCTTAGTGGCTAGCGCTCCCTATCAAGGGGCAGTACAAGGTTTGAAGGTGGGGGTCTAGACATTGTCGCATATCTCTAGTGCTATGTGTTTGATTGACGAGGCTGTGTGTGCGAGGTCGCACTCTGCAATAGGGATGGTCCTTCGAGATGCAACGGGGGATGTGGTGAGGCTAAGTGGATTGCAGTGTGAAGGGCTTAAAAAACTAGTCGAGTTGATGCAAGCAAAGAATAGGAGTAGTCCATGATGTGACTAAGAAGTGCCTCTCTTCGTCTTTTGTTACTTTAAGCAGTTTTGATTTTTACGATTAGCTTCTCACAAAGTTGTAAATGTTATACTTTAGTTTTCTTGATATATCAAGGAATATTTGCTAAAAAAAAAGTTTACAAATATAATAACATAAAAGATTAACAAATAAAATGAAATTCACCCCACGGGGAAAAACTGCTAAAAGATTTTAGATTTAAATGGTTCGATAATAGAACACAGAAGTGATCGGCGTTAGACTGTAAGTCAGTAGGTGCAAGTAAAATTTGTTTTGTTTGGGATTTTGAATCTGAATGGACTGTGTGAAAGAATGTATCCAAATAGGGTTTTTTATCATTTGCTTCAGTTTACCACCTTTCCAGACAGGAAGCTTAACATTACCAACTACCAAACTGACATAATCAAGGAGGAGCGTTGTCAGAATTGTACATAGCACAGAAACTAGCCAAACGAAAAATATTGACACTCAGAAACACGAAACTAATTGTCCAGAAAGAGAAAGAGTTGGGTTCAAACCTCAAACTATTGCTGCATAACTTCTAATCTTCTTCATCACTCCAAAATCTCCACAAGCTACTCGTTTCTTCCTGGATCAATCCCGTCCACCAAATAGGAGCAATCCCTTTGCCCAGTCAAGTCTATCCTATCTATTTACAAGGAGCATTGGCCAAGCCTTCCTCTTGTCCTAAACATGATTTGATCTTGTATGGCTAGCCCATTATTCTCTTCACTTCATGCTGAGGGTCGCCGCCGGTTTTGGCTTGGTTGTACACTGACTCGAACGCATGCATACAAACGCTGGAAAACCCGACGATTGCCTGAAACACATGGGGGAAACCCATTTGTAGATTGTTCAATGTCATGGCCCTGGTGATGCTCACTGACTTGTCATGCTTCATCTTCTCTTCTTCCGCCTTAGCTCTCGACACCTCGACTTTGGCTCTCTTATCAGCAACCGGGTCTTTGCTTCTACTAGTAACTGAGCTTTCAGCGATTGAATATGATCCATACTTGTTCTCCAGCGACCTAAGCTCTGCCGCCTTCCTCTCAAACTCCTTGGACGCAGATTCCAACTTCTTTTTCTGCTTATGCTCTTCCGCTTGCTGAACTACAATTGCATGGATTACAGTCAGAAAGCTCTTGACCCCTTCAGAAGCAACTTTGTCCGGGATCCGATCAACGGCATGGTGCCATTCCTCGCAGAGCGAGTAAATCTTGGATTCCTGAGTGGTTCTGGAGTAGATTGGGGTTTTGCTGAACTGGAACAGGCTCAGCCTCAGCCAGCCCATAAGGGACTGGATGTAATCTCGCTGAGCCTTCACCAAGTTGCAGAAGGATTGGTGCCATTGTTGGACTTGGAGCTCCAGCTGAAGGGTTGCCTGCCTGTGAATCTCAGAGGTGGGTTCAGTGGATGGAATTGTGTTGAGGTATTTGAGCTGTTGTACGATATGGGTTTGGACCTGGTGGGACTCGTACATGCCTCTCCACATGCACATCAGCCTGCAAAATGCGAGCGGTATAATATCTGTCAAGCCAGAAAGCAGATTCTCTCTCCCATATCACGACAAATCACTCCATTCTGGATCTAAAGGACCAACACCCATTTTTGCATAAGAGAAACAAACTGATTCTACGCAATACACAGAAAGAAGGTTTGACTTTCAAACTCTGATTCTTTCAGAACTTACATTTTCTTCTAGCTCGCTCACAGCCTCACACAGACACTCTCTCTCTCTTAAGGATCAAATGAGGTTGACCAAAGAAAACTGAACAAATTGCAGGGCAATGCACAGCTCCGTGACCAGGTAGGAGAAGACAAAAGAATCATCTACGCCTTTGAAGAGCCATCAAGTTGGTTGCTTTATGGTAATTTGAGATCTGGGTTATTTAAGAAACAGTAGTACTATAATATTGTGGGCCAGAAGAGCAATTGCCTTTCAGTGGATGGGGATGACTCAGCACTCAGCAGCACAAGCTGAAGGTGGCCAAAAAAGTCACAACTGATCTATTCGAAACAGAGGAAGCCGTTTGGACCACCTAGTATCAAGATTTGGAAACTGGATGGGACGACAGTCTCACCAGTCACGTGAAAAACTTATTAATGCCTCTTTAACTTCACTGTTGTTATGTTCTACTTTTCGGCTCTTAAATGTGCTCAATCAAATAAGTTTTTCCCCCTTTCTATCACACGAGTAATGGCAGCTACCTGCTAGAGTTTTTTTCTGCACGACAAGAAGAAATGGGGAGAGGAAAGGGAACGTAGTACTACTAACCCTTTTACCAGCTCAAGCAGCTGAGGGTAGAGCTCAGTCTCTCTCAGCTTGATGATCTCGGTAGAGGTGGATTCAATGGCCTGGGAAGCAACCATCATTTGAGATTCCAGTTTCTCAACTTCCTTCTTTGTTTTCTCAGTCTTCAAATAATCAGCCCTCTTCAATTCCAGCTTCCTTAGCAATGCCAATTTCTTCTCATGCTCAAACTTTATACTCTCAGCATTCTGTAACCAAGACCAACGTAATTAATAATACTCAAATTGGCCGCAGAGAAAAACAGAACTGAACCCTTGTGGGTGATTCGTGTGTTTCCAGATCTCTGTATGTATGTATGTATGTATGTATACCTTCACCTCCTCGAATAGCTTCTTCTCCCAAGCATACAGCCTCTCCACGGTAGAGCAATGGCTGAATCCTTTTTTCTCGTCTCCAATGTTGCTGCAAATCGACATTTCGTCTCCCATTTTCCCAAACCCATTCAGTTTGGTGCTTGAACTCCATGTCCATGAAGCTGGACTCGCCAAATTGCAGCCATAGTTATAGACTTTACCTGCGAAATGTATTAATTAACAAGGGGAAAAGATTGGATTTTTACATCAATTTGAAGTTGGGCTTCATTCAATTTGACAATTTTCCATTACCCCCTTTGCTGCTTTGAGCGGAGAAACCAGAAGTAGGGAGCTCGAGGAGCAGAGAGAGCTGGGTTCCTCCATCAGCTGCTTTGAGGAAATACTCATCCACTTCCTTCACAATCTCCACCAGATCTTTACTGTTCCTCGAGACCACCATGGCCAGCTCACTTCCGCTGCCGCTCGCCGTCGTCAACCCACTGATCATCGATGGCGGCGCCGTAATGCTGGCGCTGGCCGTGCCAGTAACCGCCGCTTCAGAGACAGTCATGGTGGTGACCTCCTCCCATTCCTCCTCCATGGTCGTCCCCGACCGAGTGGCCGACGGCGGAGGAGGGACAAAAGGGTCCCAGAAATCCCAGCTGGAAGACTGAGGAACCGGCGGCGGAGGCGGCGGCGGAGCAGGGGAAGCGGAGATCGAGGTCCAGGTGGTGTCGGAGCTGGGGCTCATTGGAGGAGGCGGCGGCGGCGGTGGGAGAGGAGGCGAGGGGGACGGGATCGCCGGTTGGTGGCGGTGGTGGTAGTGGTTGTAATTGGGGCGGAGGTGGGGGTGGTGGAGATTGGTTTCGATGTTGGAGAAGGTGAGTAGGGCTGCTCCAGTGGAGCGAAGTGCGCGAAGGTACATTGCGTGGGAATTAGCCATGGCTTGTCGAGCTTCCACCAGCTGTTTCATGTATCTCTTCCTGGACTTGCATCTCGACACCATTTCCTCTCTCTCCAGCCGAGAGTAAAAGCAACCCATTTTTGCTCCTTCCAGATCCAACCCAAAAACAGAGAGATGGGTAGAGAGAGGCAGAGTAGTTTAGAAACAAGTAACAGGGGAGGGAGAAGAATCAGAGGAAGGAGAGGAAAGAAACACTGGTTTGTTCTGCTCTCTTCTGTTCCATCATTTTTCTTGCTGTGTGATGAGTTGCTTTCAACGTGGAAGGGAATGAATGGGTTTCGTTTTTGTTCTGGTTTGGGTTTGGGTGAGGGGGGGCTATGCTATGCAGCTCTTCAAAGTGACACCATTTTACTAGGCTGCTCTGGCTCCAAGCTTTTTTCTGGGTTCTTTCATTGCAAAGATGAAAGCTTTGCCTTTTTCTTTCTCTCTCTCTCTCTTGTGGGGGGGAGTGGGGGAGGAGCTGGAGGTGGCAGCGGTGGAGGAACAGAGCTTTTGCCTCTTTTTGGAATGGCAGCGACAATGGAGCTTCGGGCAGAGTGCGTGAGGTGCAGAGATTTTTCGTTTTTTTCTTTTCTGGCTGCTCTTTGGTCTATTTAAGATTTCGAGTGTGGAAGGCGTGGACTCAATTTAACCCGGCTTCTTTCGTTTTTACACTTTAACAGCGGGGGGTGAGAAAGAAGATAATTGGATGTTGTTTTGGTAAAAACTTGCACACCTTTTTAGTTTTTATTTAACCGACTACGTTTCTCAATGCCAATGCGGCAATGCCAACCAAACCGCCCAATGCCCGTTCGGAGTTTTGGGACGGTCACTCTCACATCCAAGTTTGTCAAACCTAGGTTGAGAAGTGTACATGGGTCGGGTGGGGGTCGGATACTATGCTAACCCCTAAAGGGGTAGTCATTTTCGACACCCCCCATTTGATTGGTCCAAAGTATACTTAATTATCAGGCAACTATTAATGGCTGGAGAAAATAAATATGGATGGAGAAAAGAATAACTGGCATATTAATTATGCACGGGAAGTGGGGCAATTTAGCTGGAACCATGGATGGAAAGAGTGGCGTTTCTACTCCCTTTCCATTTGTTTCTATTTCCGCTTCTCGTCTCTGCTATTTCCCATCGCCGCCGCCGTGGAGAACCATAGCTCTGGTTCATCACTACACGGCTGGCGGGATCCATTATTTTAAAAAATGGATGATCACATCGTCCAGTTGAATGGTGGAGGTCCCTGTGTACACAAGTCTGCCGGATTGGTGGTGGGTCCGGGCAAGGTGGAGGGTTTGGTGCCGGTGGAGGTGTAGGAGGAGGAGCTGGAGCTGGAGGCGGAGGAGGGTTAGGCGGTGGGGGCGGTAGAGGTGCAGGTGGTGGTCTCGGTGGCGGACGTGGCGGAGGAGCCGGTGGTGGATTTGGCATTGGGATTGGTGTTGGTGTTGGAGTTGGCGTCGGCAGTGGTGCCGGAGCTGGGAAAGGAGTTGGAGTTGGGAGTGGCTCTGGCGGAGACGGCGGCGGCAGATGATTCGTTACTTGGCCGGCCGTCTGTTGATTTCTGGCAGATGTTCATATATTACCATTATCATTATCATTATCTTGGCAATGTATATTGGTTATATTCTGAATTATTTTTATCACATAGAATGGTACATGTACAAATGGACTGGTACATGTACCAGTCCAGTGATAGATGTACCAGTGGACTGGTACATGTACCAGTGGAGTGATAGATGTACCACAATACTGGTACGCATTTATAACTTTTTCCAAACAACACAAATATTAAATAACGATGTTTCAAGTTGTGATATATTTACCACAGTACTGGTACATTTACCAGTAGAGTGATCCCCTGTCAACTTCTATTTGTTGAATCCTGTTTTTTTTTTTCGTTTTATGAACTGTGCTCCATTTTTAAAGAACTGTGGTTGAGCGAGATAAATTATATAACGTATATTGGTTATATTCTGAATTATGTTTATCACATAGAATGGTACATGTACAAATGGACTGGTACATGTACAAATGGACTGGTACATGTACCAGTGCAGTGATAGATGTACCAGTGCACTGGTACATGTACCAGTGCAGTGATACATGTACCAGTGCACTGGTACATGTACCAGTGCAGTGATAGATGTACCAGAGTACTGGTACGCGTTTATAATTACCAACTGTTTTTCAAACAACACAAATATTAAACAAGACACCATAATAGGTAATTCCCATCCATAGGATCAATAAAGTTGTTTCAACATGGGTGTCCGAAATGTAAACAAAGACCAAATTATCCTTCAAATTCAAATAACCAAATAGTCCACTAGAATCATAAGCAAAAAAGAATCAGTTGGCGAAGGATGGCTGGGTCACTTGAGTAGCTGCAGGGAACAATGTTTCGTGTGCCTCAGAAGCTTTAACTGTCAACTCTTCAAGCATTAGGTTACTCTCGTCCTCGAGCATGTCTGTAACTATTTCCACAATCAAGCATTAGGCATCTCAGGACCAGTTCTCTTTGTCCTTGCCATTCCTGGTTTAATTGGAAGATAAGTCAATTCTACGAACTAACAAACGTACCAGTGTAGTGGTACTTTCAAGAACAAAAAATAAGTTGTAAATACCACTGCAGTGATAGCCCTATAAACATAAACTTTACAACTAACTACCACTTTAGTGATATTTTAACGAATCCAGCGATAGACAATCATTAGCTTGTGAAGGATTTACGACTATAATGCTAGATATACAACTATACTTACACATCTACCACTAGAGTGATATACCACACTACCACTACAGTGATAGAACTACCACAACAGTGATAGAACTACCACTACTGTGATAGAACTACCACTGCACAAGACAATCAAAAAAATTCATGCACTGCGCAAGACAATCAGAAAACAACATGCAATGCCGTAATGAAAGAGACGACAACAATAAAAGAATTCGGAGTATACTTGCCTCAGTTTAGGATGAATTAAAGGGGAAAATCACGCCGGCGCCGCTATCGTTAAATATATAGCCTCTGTCGCAGCTATACTATCGTGGACGGGAATCGCTCAAGCGGGTTCGAAGTCGATGTAGCGGGGGGAAAGAGAGACGACTTCCGACGGGCCGACGGCTGTTTTGTGAAGGAGATGATGTTTAACGGCGGCGCCGAAGGGTTGCGAAGGGTTGCGAAGGGGTAGTGATGAGTCGGCGTCGAAGGGTTGCGGCGGGTGCTGAAGTCTATGGTTCGGGATGAAAGAGAGACGACTTCCGACGGGAGGGAGTGGGCGACCGCAGTTTGTGAAGGAGATTAGGGTCTACGGCGGCGATTTTATGAGTCGGCGGCGAAGGGTTCTTTGTGGGTTCTGGAGGCAGAGGTATAGAAGGGAAGGGGAACTCAAAACGGTGAAAGTGAAAAAGGTAAGAGGGAATGAATTTTAAATTATGGGTGGGGTCGCCACTTTTACTTCTTTCTCTTTTTCTATGCAATTAATTATCAATAATTACTAACTGTAAGCAATTAATCTTAGATTAGGACTATCTACAATGGACGGCTTAGATGATGGGTGTCGAAAATGACTACCCCTTTAGGGGTAGTCAGGCTAACCGGTCCCGGGTCGGGTGGTTTGGATTTAACCATTTTAATTATCCAATTTTTGTACTCGGTTTGAGAAATATTAAACTCAAACTCAACCAAAAAAATTTAAACCCTACGGTTTGTTTCTAATTGGGTTGGGTCGACTATATTTTTAAGTAAAAACCCAACCCAACACAAAATATATAATTATTCTACACTATAAAAAATATTTTATTAACAACTAAATTTCAAACGAATAAACTGAGGTGAAAGGTATCAAATTTCACAAATGTTGTTTCAGTTTTAATAAAATGTGATTTACTTCAACATATGTCTAGTTTTTTTCATGATATTTGTTGAAATAGGCTAAAAAGGTTATAAACGAATGCACCCGTAATATGTTATTCTATTAAAATTGTACACAATAAAAAAGATTATGTGAATCATAGCTATATTAAATATATGTCTAAACTTTAAGCCGAAGAATGCATTAGATTAGGGAGACCATGAGAGAAAAACATGGCGAAATATCTTAATTTTCGCATAGTATGGCTATATATGACATAAATATTTTTGGATACGAACTCCTACCAATAGTTGGAACACGGGTTGGGTCGGGGTCTACGGGTTGTGCAATCCAAAATACAAACCCAACCCAATAGAGGCGGGTTGTACAAAAGAAAACCCTCACCCAACCCAAAACCTTCGATAAATACGGGTGGGTTGGGTCGGGTTGGACGGGTGGGTCGGTTTACGGGTGTGTTTGTTCACCCCTACTGGGAACGGTTGCGGTTTTGCGGTTAAATCGCTAACCGCACCAAAACCGTGTGGGTAGTGAACTGTAAACCCAAAAACGGCCTCTTTTGCAATTGCGGTTGTCGGTATTGGGTGTTTTGCGGTTGGCGGTTTAACTGCAACCGAAACCAAAAATAGCCCTAACGACAGTGCTAACCGCAAGCACATCCCAATTCTATTTTCAGACCAGCCAAGTCACAAACTCCACCCAAGCCCACTACCCACATGAACCCGCCCCTCCCCTTCCCCCACTTTGCGAGTGTCTTTCCCAAATGTCCAAATCTCTACCCTAATCATCTCAAATCCCAGCTTGAATCGTCGTCGTCCGTCGAGAGAGGCTTTGAGAGAGAGTTGAGACGTCGACCCTTGTCACCCAGCAAATCCGGCCATCGTCATCCATTGTCACCAAGCAATCTAAGTAGCAGACCCTTGTCGCCTAGCAATTCGGCACTCAGTGGCGCAGCACAACGGCAAGCTCGACACTTTACCGGCTACCGCGACAGCGTGATCGTTCCAGAATCCAGGCCCAGAGTGTCGTCGTCCGGAAATCCCTCTGCCGCGTCCCTTCTCGTCTAGTAAATCCAAGACCTGCTTGGTTACCGACGACAGTAACCGTGGTGCATCGTTAACTGTGTCAGGTGCGATCGCGGTTGGTTAATATGGACACTTTGCGGTTGCGGTTAACTGTGAGTTGCGGTGCAGTTAGCCGCAACCGCACTATTTCCCACCCCTAGTCAAACCGTCAGTATTGCAAGTGGTTTAGTTCGATAGACAGTACAACTGGTTTAACCGGTATGTGTGTTTATGCGGATTTTGGTAAAATATATTGGAAAATAAAAATTATTGACATTAAATGAATTTAGAAAAATATTACATATTTATAGAGAATTTTTATAAAACCTACATAGATATTTAAATAAAATATAATACTCCAAATAAAATGAAAAATCCTTATATTTAAATTTAACATTCAACGCCAACATACAAACATTTGTACTTAAATCCAATAAATAAAATGAACATCTAAACATTCATACTTGAATCCAACAAATAAAATCAACATTTAACTTTCAAATTCAAGAAATAAATCTAAATTTATTTTTTTGTTAATTAAATACACCATAAAACATCTAACCCTAGCAATGACAAGTATACAAAGTGGTTCCAATGACACTGCAGCCAATTATATGAGGAACAAGCTTGAAGCATGGGGCACTAGTGTTGTAGGTGGGAAGTACCTACACATGCGTTGTTTTGCTCATATTACTAATTTGATTGTCTCTGATGGTTTGGAGGATATAGGCATGTCTGTCAGGAGAGTGAGAGAGGCAGTGAGATGGGTTCGATCTTCACCCTCTAGATTGGCCAAGTTCAAAGAATGTGTGGCATTTAATGACATTGAAATGAAGAAGATGTTGTGCTTAGATGTGCCAACTAGATGGAATTCTACTTTTTTCATGTTGGAAATAGTTGTGCTTATGAGGATGCTTTTCATACTCTAGTGAGGAAAGATAAGGATTACCTACCAGATTTTAAAGCCAAAAAGTTCATAAATGAAGAAATAGGGATCCCACAACAATATGATTGGAAGTGTGCTAGGATCGTGCTGACATATCTGAAGTTTTTTCATGATTTGACATTGCTTGCATCTTCCATTTCTCATACAAGATATCACATGTTCTTGAATGTGATTGGTGATGTATTCTACCACATTGGTAGAATGAGTTGTAGCAATGATGATGATGATGTGGCAAGGATGGGAATGAAAATGAAAGAGAAGTTCGATAAGTATTGGTCTGATAGGGAGGAGAGAATCATAGATTGAATCGATTAATTTACATAAATGTTGTGCTTGATTCGAGGTACAAAATGAGCTATCTGGGACATTTTTTGAAGAATATGTATGGGGAGATAAGGGGAAAGGAAATGGCAAAAGAATTAAATGGTGAACTTGTTGAATTGTTTCAGTATTAGCAGGAAGGGTGGGCCCACCTCCTCCTCCACCATATACAGAAAGTGAGGTTGTGCATGCTTCTAGTTCTAGTTCTTTGAGGCCTCTTTTTGAAGATGGTGGTGAAGTATATCTTGGATTTGATTCAGATTTCATGCCACCTGAACTTTGTCAATTCAAAATTGAGCTGGACATGTATCCTGGTCATCCTTGTGAAGATAGTGGATTTGGAGGAACCCAATTCGAGTTTGATGTATTGAAGTGGTGGATGGCAAATCATTCGAGGTATCCTATCCTAGCTGAGATGGCCAAGGATATCTTTGTTATTCATATGTCTACATCCTAAGATTGTTGAAGCACCAATCTATAGCGAGGATTGGCTTAGATCAAGTTCCTTTCTGTCGTTGGATGATGATAATGAAGGTGATTATGAGGATGAAGAAGCATTTTTAATGGTAATGCTTATTATTTTAGTTTTTCATTGCTTGATTTTCAAATATTTATTGTGAATTATAAATGTTGGATTTGCTAACTATTTACTTGCCTGTTGTTTTTGCTTAGTTTACAATGTCGTTATGGATGAGTAGGAGGGTGAGAGAGGAAGAGTTCAAGATTCTAGTGTTAACAAAAATATTAGAGGAATTGATGATATATTCCTCAATATTGAAGGGTGGGACTAGGACATCTGAAGATCAAGGGGATAGTGGCATTGAAGTTGCACTTTGTAGTTTATAGGACTTATTATTTATTAAATTTAAGACTTTTTTTATTGACCTCCAACCTAGGAGGATGTGGGGCCAACTAAGAGGACTTCAATACTATGGCCAACCTCCTCCTCTAGCTCTGTTTACTTCCGCCCAAATACGGTAACTTGACCCTAGTATACGAACTCCCAACTGGTAACTATCCCTGATGACTCCCCATCATCATAGAGGGTCCCTGAAACTTCTAATAGCCTCCCACACTCCTCTGATCCACCTTTACCCCTTGCGGGGGATTGTATCTCTCTAAGCCACTACACTCAACCCCCTAATTCTCGTATGCAGGTAAATGAGTGGGCGGTAAAGGCTAAAGCTGCGACTGAAGCATTATTGTTACATCATGGATTTTAGAACATGTTATGTTGCCTTGTAGTGGTTGTTTGATGACTTGGTAGACAGAATGGTGTGTTTAACAGTTTTTTCCTCTAGTTACTGATTCGATTTTCAGCTTGGTGGAACAAATGAATTATGTATTTTTAACTCAACAGTCAACATGATTTTCCTGGTCCAGATCGCACCGGACCAAATCACACAGGCGTGGTTTGGACCAGACCGTATAGTATTTGGTCTGGTCTATGGTCTGTGTTCTAATCCCTTGGTCTGGACCATAGACCTCATATGTGGTCTGGTCTGGACCAGACTGTACCGTTTTCTAGCCCTAGATGTTAGGGCTGGAAAAATAGACCAGACTGTTAGAAAAATCGTGGTCCAAACCGGACCGCACAGTTTGTCCCAGACCGTAGACCATTAAGCATGGTCTGGTCTGGTCCATGGTCTGTAATATTTGATGTTTTGATTTCTTGATCTGGTCTGGTCTAGACCCTGATTTACCGGACCAAACCGTGGACCCAACCGACTTTTCAATACGTGTTAACAACTCATTCGACCACTCTCCCAACTCCCACAATGACACCCAAGTCTCAACCTTAATTTTGAGAATCTCATCCCCTCCTTCATTCACAACCACATTTCACTAGAGAGTAGAGATAATCATGTCTCTATGTGAAATTATTTTAATGTTTATGTCGTTATGGTGCAAGTTGGAATGCTTTTACTTTGTATCTTTGTTATGTACTAAGATTTAGGGTGTCAAAATTATTCATGCATGTTAGAATTAATGTATTAATACAAAAACTATTTTTTTTCCTTGGTTATTGGTTCAACTTTTCGTTGAGTGTGGTTTATATGGACCAGACCGCACAGACGTGATCTGGACCGGACCGTATAGTCTGTGATCAGGTATGTGGTCTATACTTCAGCCTCCCGATCTGGACCATAGACCATATATATGGGGTTCGCGATGCTGTAATGTTATAAAACGCGCTGCTACGGATCAGGAAATCGCCGGAATCGACAAAGCAAGAATACGAAAGCGAGAATCGAAAATACGACACACGATTTACGTGGTTCACTAACACGATGTGTGTTAGCTACGTCCACGGGCGAGAGAGAGCCAGTTTCACTATGTCGAGGAGATTACAGATTACAGAGGAGTATGAGAAGTATTTATAGTACTTCTCCATGTGGGTCTAAACCTAATCCAATCTGCCAAAGGAAACGGTTACAGACCAGGCCCAGAGACCCCCGATTACCAGTCGTAGCGGCTGATAGTCTGATTCAAGTCATATCAACAAATCTCCACCTTGACTTGAATCCTCTTCCTCTGAAATCTCTGATGTACTCTGCTCCTTCTCTCTCTCCCGCCATCAATGCCCCGTAGGGCGGAGTCACCCACTCAAGACATTCAGCAAGTCCAAGCAGTGTTGGAACTTGCCATGTGGAACCGGCTTCGTGAACATATCAGCAGGATTATCCGCGGTGCCAACCTTCTTCACCTTAATCCTCTTCTCTGTCCTCAAGAAATGATACCTCACATCGATGTGCTTAGTCCTCTCATGGTGGACTTGATCCTTGGCCAAGCATATTGCACTCAAACTGTCGCAATACACCACTGCCTGATCATGATGTAGACCCAGATCACCAACCAGTACCTTCAACCATATTCCCTCCTTAGCAGCTTCTGTCAACGCCATATACTCTGCCTCAGTAGTAGACAATGTCACCGCCGACTATAGAGTTGCCTTCCAGCTCACTACAGAACTCCCAAGAGTGAATACATAACCGGTCATCGATCTCCTCGTGTCAACATCTCCAGCATAGTCCGAGTCAGAATACCCAGACACCAAGCACTCTGTATCACTTCCGAAGCTAATACCCACATCAGGTGTACCCTTAAGGTACCGGAAGATCCTCTTCACAGCCTGCCAATACTCCTTCCCAGGTTGTATCATAAACCTGCTGACAACACTAACAACATGTGCAAGATCAGGTCTAGTGCATACCATAGCGTACATCAAGCTACCTACTGCACTAGCATATGGGACTCTCGACATGTACTCCTTCTCAACCTCTGATTGTGGTGCATAAGCTGAGGATAGATGAATATTTGAAGCACTAGGGGTATTTAAGGGCTTTGCGGAAGACATGCCAAACCTCGACAATATCTTCTGGATGTAGCTCTTCTGTGACAAGAAAAACTTCTTCTTCGACCTGTCCCTGTAAATCTCCATACCCAAGATCTTCTGAGCAGCTCCTAAATCCTTCATCTCAAACTCAGCACTGAGAAGCCCCTTTAACTTCTGGATATCAGACTTTGACCTCGCAGCTATGAGCATATCATCCACATACAGAACTAGATATATCATCGAACCATCATCTGCCTTGCTGTGATATACACAACAATCATATGGACTTCTGTGGTAGCCCAGCTCAAGCATGTAACTGTCAAATCTCTTGTACCACTGCCTCGGAGATTGCTTAAGTCCATACAAGGACTTCTTCAACTTACAAACATAGTCTTCTTTTTCCGGAACCTCGAATCCTTCTGGCTGAGTCATGTAAATTTCTTCTTCCAACTCTCCATGTAGGAAAGCTGTCTTCACGTCTAGCTGCTCGAGCTCCAAGTCATAATGTGCCAATATTGCTAGTAGCACTCTGATCGAAGTATGTCTGACCACTGGTGAGAAAATCTCATTGTAGTCAACTCCTTCCCTCTGCGAGAAGCCTCGTGCAACCACCCGAGCTTTAAATTTCATGCCTTCTTTAGAAGTGATTCCATCCTTCTTCTTGTAGATCCACTTGTTTGTAACAATCTTCCTTCCCTGTGGTCGTTTGACTAGCTCCCAAGTCTGATTCCTGTCATGGGATTCCATCTCATCTCCCATTGCGGCAAGCCACTGATCAGCTTCACCACCCGAAACTACTTCTCTATAGGATTGTGGCTCTCCTGCATCCACTTCCTCAGCAACCTGAAATGAATACGCCACCATGTCCTCGAAGCCATACCTCTGTGGAGGTACTCCTGCAGTAGCTCTCTTCGGTCTACCGGAAGCAATAGACTGTTGAGCTCGTGCACTGGACTCTGAAGTTTCTGGCTCTGCAGAGACATCCTCATCATGTTGATCTTCTCCACCTTGGTGCTCAAACTCACTCTCATTGAGAGTTTGCAGCTCCACCTGCTTATCAACATTCCTGCTACCTTCAGCAACAGTAACCTTCAACATGGGGTTAAACATAGACTTCTCATCAAATATCACATTTCTACTAAGTATAACTCGATGCTCAGAAGGTGACCAGACTCAAAATCCCTTAACTCCATCTCCGTAACCCACAAATATACCCTTCTTTGCCCTTGGGTTCAGTTTACCCTCATCCACATGATAATAAACAGGACACCCAAAAACTTTCAGTGAAGAGTAATCAGCAGGCTTACCATACCACACTTCATAAGGAGTCTTACACTCGATACCTGTGTGTGGTCCACGGTTGATCAGGAAGCACGCCATGTTTACTGCTTCTGCCCAGAATCTTCTCTCTAGTCCAGCATTAGAGAGCATGCACCGTGCTCTCTCCAACAATGTCTGGTTCATCCTTTCGGCAACGCCATTCTGCTGGGGTGTATCTCTAACAGTCCGATGACGGGCAATCCCTTCATCCTTGCAGAATTCGTTGAACTCAGAACTGCAGAACTCCAGACCATTGTCCGTTCGCAGCTTCTTGATCTTCTTACCGGTCTGATTCTCCACCAATGTCTTCCACTGCTTGAACTTCGTGAAAGCCTCACTTTTCTGCTTCATCATGAAAATCCAAGTAAATCTCGAATAATCATCAATAATAGACAGAAAATACCTGCTGCCTCCAATGGATTCAACTCGTGAAGGACCCCAACAGTCAGAGTGGAGGTAATCTAGTATCCCCTTCGTCCGGTGGATACCCTTCTTGGGAAACTTGCTGCGATGTAGCTTCCCAAACACACAATGCTCACAGAATTCCAAATTCTGCACCTTGTGCCCGCAAAGAAGATCCCTCTTCGATAGAACTTGCATCCCCCGTTCACTCATATGCCCCAGTCTCATGTGCCAGAGAGTGGTCATATCTTCCTGTTGAACCTGAGACGATGCAACTGCAGCAGAACCAGACAACACAGACCCTTGTAATGCATACAAGGTCCCACGCTTCACGCCCTTCAGTACCTTCCTTGAACCTTTGCAGACATACACAACTCCACCTTTTCCTTTGAAGCTGAAACCCTTGTTGTCGAGTAGACTCAAGGATATCAGGTTCTTTGTCATTCATGGAACATGCCTGACATCATTCACGGTACAGAACGAACCATCATGCGTCCGAACCTTTATGGACCTGATTCCAACAACCTTGCAGACAACTCCATTTGCCATGACCACGTTACCACCATCTATCTGCTCGTAGGTTGTGAAGCAATCCCTGTTCGGAGACATATGGTATGAGGCTGCAGTATCCAGAAACCACACATCACCACGATGTGCCTTCTCATCTACAGCCAAGGCGAGATCGTCTTCAGAACTGTTGTCCACTTCTGCCACGGCAACTGAACCTTGTTTCTTTTGTTGCCCTCTTCTCTTGGGACAGTTGTACTTCCAATGCCCCACTTCCTTACAGTTGTGACAAGCATCACTTGGCTGTGGACCGGGACCCTTGGAATTCTTGCTCGAATTCCCTTTACCAGATTTCTTCTTTCCCTTTCCACCTGTAACAGCCAAACCCGATGCCTCACCACCTGTACCAGATCCGGACGCCTTATGTCTGATCTCTCTCGTATGAAGAGCAGACCTGACATCCTCCAACGACACGCTTTCTTTACCAGCAATAAAAGAATCAACGAAATTCTCATATGAACTCGGCAAAGAAACCAGCAGGATTAGGGCAGCATCCTCGTCATCAACTTGAACATCTATATTACGCAGGTCCAGCAAAATAGAGTTAAGCTGTTCGAGATGTTCCCTCAAAGGCGTACCTTCTTGCATCCTCAAGCTGAACAACCGTTGCTTGAGATGCAGCTTGTTGGTTAGAGACTTAGTCATGTACAGACTCTCTAGTTTCAACCACAAGCCCGCGGCAGTCTTCTCAGCAGCGACTTCAATGATGACGTCATCAGACAACGATAGCATGATGGTCGAGTGGGCCTTCTCCTCCAGGGTATTCCACTCATCGTCATCGACTGCTGCCTTCTTCTGTTTCGCAGACAGCGGCCACCACAGCCCTTGCTGTTTTAATAAAGCCTGCATCTTGATCTGCCATATAGCGAAGCTGTTCTTCCCCGTGAACTTTTCGATCTTCATGTTCACCGACGTCATTCTTCTGAATCGAAAACCCTAGCCTGATTTCCAACCGCGGCTCTGATACCACTTGTTATAAAACGCGCTGCTACGGATCGGGAAATCGCCGGAATCGACAAAGCAAGAATACGAAAGCGAGAATCGAAAACACGACACACGATTTATGTGTTTCACTAACACGATGTGTGTTAGCTACGTCCACGGGCGAGAGAGAGCCAGTTTCACTATATCGAGGAGATTACAGATTACAGAGGAGTATGAGAAGTATTTATAGTACTTCTCCATGTGGGTCTAAACCTAATCCAATCTGCCAAAGGAAACGGTTACAGACCAGGCCCAGAGACCCCCGATTACCAATCGTAGCGGCTGATAGTCTGATTCAAGTCATATCAACATGTAATCAGTGAACTTGACCTGAAAATTTAACTTCATGCTCTCGGTTTGTATAGGATGAGGAGGTGAATGTTTTCTCATTTTGTTACTATCTTTGAGTAGTTTCTCAATAAAACATTCCAAAAAATCTAGCTTTCTCGCAATAGATAACAATAAAGTTAGAGTATACAAATATTGTATACAACTCTCATAAATCTATAAAATAACAACATTTGAGATACATTATTTGGTCAAAAACTTTACGTTTTAGTGGGTACGTTGTTTTCTCTCTAACGATGGAACTTGAAGTTAAAAACAATAGAAGAGTAGAGTAGACTATTACCTAAATACTATTGTTTTTATGTTGTTGTACAATTCTTATTAAATTACTCATCATAGTCTTTGGCAGGTGACACATTTGGTCACTGAGATTACTAAATAATGTCATGTTTAGTCACTAGAAAAATAATAATATCAATTTTGGTCACCCGAATTACTGAAACATGTCACATTTAGTCACTCTCTGTTAATCTCGAATTACTTTTTTTTTATGAATGTCACTCGAATTACTGAAACATGTCACATTTAGTCACTCTCTGTTAATGGACGGAGGCTAACGAGAGAGTGACTAAATGTGACATGTTTTAGTAATTCGAATGACAAAATGACTAAACATAACACGATTACTTAGTAATCACAGTGACCAAATGTGGTATTTAATCCAATGAGATATAGTCCGCTAAATTTGCGAGAAATTGAAAATCCCTTAACTATCGCTCTTGAGGTTTGTGCCGGCTATAACTAAAGGAGGTTATGCACCAAAATTCCGTCCATTTTACTTGACTGTTTGAATATTCGTAGTGAGACAATGTATTGTTAATAAGGTGATTCTCCAAGGTGAATATATTTTTTAGGTGTAGAATCAATAACATAGTACTCAATAGCATAGTATGAATGATAATACCGTATTTGCACATGTTTGCATCCTCGTTTCTTGATCATTTTGGCTTGAGTTTTTGCTTTCTTGGAGTATTTTACGCTAGGTTGTGTTCCTTTGTCACATTTCAGGTCCTAGCATGTAAATTGAAGCATATGCGCAAGTTTCAAGTCAATCGGAGATCATTTGGCAATTCGGGAGAAGAAACACGAGCATGACCTGAGGAAGAATGGACTTCTAACTCATATTATGGACAAATAATCATGGAATCTTGTTATGAAAAGAAAGAGGACGAGACTACGAGCGTTTGGGATTAAACGGTGACTGATTCGGAGTCCGGTTGAGGGAGAAACGAAGAATTAAACAGGAGCGGAGGAAGAAATACGGGCAGGAGAAATACGACCGTATTTTCCCTCCCATGCCCGTATTTTCACTGCCGAGAGGAGCCTTGGATGCGCTGAAACTTAACCAAAACGCGCGTTTTGGGCAAAATACGGGCAGGGAAGAATTATGACCGTAATTTAGCCCGTATTTCGCCCAGAATCGGGTTTTTGAGGCAGATTAGAGCCAAAGGTGAGGGAATCGAGTTTCGGAGCAAAAAACAGAGCTTTAGAGAGAGAAAGTGCTAAGAACAAACCCTAGGAGCTATTTGGAGTGGATTTCTTGCCATTGAAGCCCAGATTGCATCCCCAGGAGTGAAGATCGACATCTCAGAGCAGATTATCCCCATCTTTATGAGTATGACTGCTTTGATTTATGTTTTCCTCTCTCTCTATAGATAGAACCTTCTCTCACTTGGGTATGAAGAACCCTAGTTCCATGTGTTAGGAATCTTGATTGTAATGACTTTGGATTGATATACTGATTGATTTTAATCGATTGATGCATGATTCATTGAGTCAATTGAAACCTGATCATCTTTTCTTGATTTCTGCTGCAACCTGAGATAGATAGAATCTGATTAGGTTGTTAGAGCTTCATCAATCGGTAGTGGTAGATTGGTTATACGAGAGTTAATCGATTTACTGCTTTGTACTGGAACCCAATTCCGGTAGTAGAGTTCTGTTCTTATTGCCTCAGCAGTTTATCCCGGTGAAGGTTAGTCGCCTGCCGGTTAGCCTGCCCGAGAGGGCTTGGTCAGCTTAAGAGATTCCAACCTACTGTCGGATCTTCCGCAGTTTAATCAACAGTTAATCAACCCAGGGTAATTACAAACTTGACCTAACTAAGGAGCTAGGGGGACTCATTCTCGAGTGGCTCTTCCCTTGCTAAAGAACTTTGAACCATTTCCTGCTTTCTTACTGCTTTTAGTTAAAATCACGATCACTCGACTTAGTTTGCTAGATAATCACGGAGTAGGCAGTAGATCTAGACCCCAGGTTGATAAATAGAACTTGCCACTATTCTGCATTTCTGGACTGCGATTACACTTGGTCGCAGTTTGGTGTTGTGTTTTAGCGTGTCAATGAATTAACTTAAAAACTCATAATAATACTGAAGCAATTATAACACAAAAAGTAACATGTTAGTGTCTAAGGAAGTTTTGATAAAAATTATCATCGCACTAATATAATTCTCTCACTAATATTTGATCAAAATGAAGCAAAGTGATGAAAAAAGAAAGCAGATGTAGTTACCTGTTTACCGCTATGGTAAAAGAAAACTATACAAACTATCGAACTATTGTTTCTAAACTTCGAACTTCTAGTCTCTAGATAGAGATTGTGACCTACATTTCATCACTCTAAGAGAAAACCAATACACCATTATCAATTCTCATTAACGCGTTGATTTTCTATTTTGTACGTGTTTTACATAGTTAGTAAAATACGATACGATTATGTTATGTATACAATACATGTAGATATTTTACTTCGTCTATAAACTAATGTTACATCTAATAATACGTTAATATTCATCAAATATGTGAAATTTTTTATTTTAAAAATTAATATAGGTATAAATAATATTCAATTTAAAAATTTATTTTATCAAATACGAGTATTAAACGTATTATATAGATTTTATGCGTGTTTAATACGGGAGCCACCAAATGAACGGGAAATAATATAACGGTTTGATAATAATATGGAAACAAAAGTTTTAAACGTCTAAAATATGGACATTCATTTATATACATATTAAATGAAGTATTTACTAACAATGTTGACTGGTATTGAAATATGAGGCCATTTTATACCAGTCTATACCATATGGTATTGACTGGTATTGAAATAAGAGCATACCTATGGTTTGTAAAGCGTACCATGGTGGTATGACACAAACCAAAACTGTAGGATGATTGAATACATGATAGTAGAAGTATATTAATTGTCATTTACGACTTTTAACATTGTATACCATAAGATACCATAAGATACCACTCCGTACCAGGGTGGTATTGTATGGTATTGTGTGGTATTTTTTTGTCTTGTAATTTGTTCACCCAACAATTTGTAGATCCAATAGATCATGATGAACTCGTCCCTGCTGTGCAAACGTTTTCAAAAACGAATTAAAAACGAAGAAGATACCATATGGTATGCAGTTGGTACCGAGAGGCCATAATTTTTTTTCCTCAAAAAATATTGAAAATTGATCTCATTTTGTAGAGCACGATGAACTCGTTCCATCTGTGCAAAAAAAATTAAAATCCGAGTTAAAACGAAAAAGATATGAGTCAATTAAGAAAACTAGTAAAAATAAAAATGACCATTAATTATTCATCCTTAGATCTGGATTTTCTAAATGAAGGGTTCAGATTTGGTTATTGATGGGTGAATGACTTGAGCCACTAGACCTAGCTAAAATTAATAATACAATAATTGATTAACTAAAATTAATAATATATTAATTGGTTTTAATAAAGTTAACAACGAAATCCTTGTTAGCAACGAAATCTTTTTTCAATTAGTATAATTAACAAAATCTTTTCTTTCGATTTCTATTAATTAAAAGGATAAAAATATTAAAAAAAACAAAAATATCCTTCCTGGTAATGACCCCAAACTGCTTCCTCCTCTCCTCCAAACTGCAGCTGGTTCATCTCATCCGAACTCTCTATCTGGAAATGACCACAGCCTTTTCTCTTCCGGCTGATTCACAATCATCAAAATATTCTTCCTATGACATCAGATCTGTTTCCCATTGTCTGAACACACGGGAACCTCAAACAAACTCAGAATCCTCGATCCTCCCCCGTCAAAATCTTGTGTTAGTTCGTTCTTGTTTCTTACTTGTCCACCTAATCCGATCCCCATGTAAATTCTAGTCATGGAAGCAGCAGGAGGTGGAGGGTTCAATGTCGTTGAGGATGTGGTGGAATTTCGAGAATGCAGGAGGAATCACGCCCCAACCCCCCCAACCACCCAAACCCATATCTGCATTTTCAGAGGGTTTCGGTAGGGTGGGATTTCTACTTTAATTTCTAGGGCCAACCCCATCTTCGGCCGCCCAAACCTAGAACTCAAGGACGGGATCTTCGGGTGCACGAACAATGGCGGCAAAAACTGAGGAAAAAAGTGAAGTGACATTCATTTTCTTCTCGAGTTCCCTCACCATCGTCGGATCCTCCTTCATCACCCGATCTCATAGATTCTGTACAACAGATGCACCCTGAAAATCCCAGTAAGGTTGTGGGTGGGAGATCCTCTGCCTCAATTTGGAGTCATGCTCGGACATCGATTTCTTTATTGACGGTGAAAACAGGAGGAAGAAAATTGTGATTTTGTTTGTCTTCATTGTGATTTCCACAAGCAAGCACGAGATTAGCTGAAATTCGACATAACAGTTTAGAGAAACCCTTCCAAATTCGAGAAAATGTGCAGCAGGCAGCTGCTGTCGCAGAAATTTGAGCAAGAAGCTCTTACTATAGCTAGCTGTATAGCTAGTGAGGCCCAGCAAGCGCGTCGACTTGAATCCAAGAATGGAACCTGTGTTGTCCATCCATGCGCGTCATCTGCCATATTATATAATAGAATCTGCTGCTTGCTTCCTGTATCGGCATGGCAAGTTGGCAACCAATTAAGCAAGCATGGGATCGTCTCATCCTCACGCCATACCATAACACTTGCGTTTTGGTATTGGTATTGGTATCTCCCTTTTCACTTTCCCCCTCTCTCCCTCTCTGCAGCAAAACAATCCCGAACAGCAGAGAAGAATCAATCCATTCTTCTACTCCGATTCCCCTGTTCCCTCTCTTCCTCTATATACATGTATGCCCCAATGAAGAGAGTTGCAGAGTCGGCATGGCATAACTACCAACCAACCAACTCACTCACTCCAACTTATTATTCTTCCTCGACCTGTCCTGTCCTCCGATGGCAGCAGCAACTGGGCCGGTGGTGGATGCAGACTACTTGAAGGACATCGACAAGGCTCGCCGCCGTCTTCGCGCTCTCATTTACGCCAAGCAATGCGCTCCCATCATGCTTCGCTTAGCGTACATTTTCTCCTCTCTTTTTCCTACACTATATATATCTCTACTCTACGTATTCTCTCCTTCCTAATTATATTCTGGATGTTTACGGTGAAAACCAACCAACCAACAAATTGAACAACACAAGATGGCATGATGCGGGGACATACGACGCCAAAACAAGGACGGGAGGTCCGAATGGCTCGATCCGGGGCCGGAACGAGCTGTCTCACGCCGCCAATTCTGGATTGAACACGGCCATTGACTTCTGCGGTCTCCTTTCTTCTCCCTCCTTCCATACTTGATTAATTTGCTTCCGGCTGGCTCATGGGTTGTTTCTCATTTTTTACAGAAATAGTCAAGTCCAGGCATCCCAGGATCACCTACGCAGATCTGTACCAGGCAGGCAACATTATTTGTTCAACTTGTTCTTTTACCGTCACTGTGTAACAGTTTTTCGCCTTTTACTAATTTGGGTTTCCTTTCCATCGTTGGTTTGCTGTGCGGGGAGGCACATAAATAGCTTGCAGGGGTTGTTGCAGTTGAGATCACAGGGGGTCCGACAGTTGACTTTGTTCCAGGCAGAAAGGTCCCAACGAAATAACTGTCTTTCTTCGTGTATTGTCTCTTCTCTTTCTCTCGTTTATACATCTTTGACATAATCAAATTAGGACATAAGAGATTCCCCTGAAGAAGGCCGGCTTCCCAATCCAACCCAAGGTCCTTCCCACCTCAGGGATGTCTTTTACAGAATGGGACTTTCAGACAGAGACATTGTTGCACTCTCTGGAGGCCACACTTTGGTAGCTATTAACCCAAAATCCCTCGTCAAAATCCTACAAGCAAACGACCCCTAAATCACTAACTCTTGGTTACGTTTCACAAATTTTGTCCAGGGAAGAGCGCACGCAGAAAGATCAGGTTTTGAAGGTCCATGGACCAAGGAACCATTCAAATTTGATAACTCTTACTTTGTGTAAGCAAAAAGCACAGAATCTTTCACTCCCTATCAATTTTAGCAACAAAATTGCGAGCATTGACTGTTTGTTTGATCCTGCAATTCATTCAGGGAGCTGACAAAAGGAGAATCACAAGGACTGCTAAAGCTCCCCACTGACAAGGCTCTTATGGAAGATCCCAAGTTCCGCGAATTAGTCCTTTTATATGCCAAGGTAACTAACTAGCTGCTGATACCTACTTACTGCTCATCCATCATGTACTGTTTTGTATTGCCCAGTTCCACTTCAAGAGCCATTCTTTCGTTCAATTATGCTTTACAGGATGAAGAAGCATTCTTTGAAGACTATGCACTGTCACACAAAAAGCTGTCGGAGCTGGGGTTTTCCTCAGCAGCCTGGACCAAGCTTCGAGCATTGCTTTGGCTCCAACATTTGAAGGCTTTGTTGGGTTTCACTAGGCGTGCCAAGTGAGCTAACAACTGCTGAGCTGCTGGATTCAATGAAGAATGTTCAAAATTCTACTCCTTTTCACCAGTAGCATTCTCTACAAAAAATAACCAAAACAATGGAATGAACAATCAAGGAAGAAACATTTGGTGTTTTTATTATCGAAAACAGAGATTTTCCCTTCCATGATAGATAATAGTATGAATGGTGGAGGCTGGGAAGCCTTTGTAAATCTTAAAAGCTTGGTTCGCACTTCCCTACCTCTCTCTCTCTCTAAATCAATCAATTAATTAAAAGATGGTGGTCGATGAGAACAAGTTTATCTTCTCCCTCTTAAAACTTAAAACTGGTCTTCTTCAATAGTAATTCTCCCTACACACTATGGGTCGACCTTGAGAGCTTCTTCACTTGGGTTTAGTCAGGGAGACCTCTTTCTCAAGGATTATGGGTTGGCCTCGAGTGTACAATATGGATTTGGGCCCCATTATTATCAGACTCGCCTGATACTTCGGGGTGGACACCACCATTTCAATAGAGGTGGGTCGAACATAGATATTTTCTGTGCTGACGCTCCACCATATGAGGCTAATTCACCTCGAGCGAGGCATCAAGTACATCGATGGTCTCCAACCTTCTGCTTTGTTCAGGCCAGTAGTGAAGGCGGCACCAGAGCCACCATGGAGAGTACCACCACCATCAACACGCCATCATGGCCACTATGGGGCTTCATCATCAATCGGAGCAGGACCATCTTCTTCCTTGAGCGACCTAGAGACACACGTCTCTGCCTTTGAGGGCCAGTTTTCCGGTGTATCATCCCAAATCGCATGAGAGTGAGATGCCTGACTGATATGACCAAAGTACGCAGCTTCAATGATCTTTTTAAACTTTTATTGATTTCTATTCTTCAACTCGAAAATAAAGATAGGTTGCAAAATCAATCAGAAAATTCCAACTCGTAATAAAGGGAAATTGGTATATGAAACCAATCGGACAAAATCAACTCATGGAAAGGGAAAATTGATATAAGGTAAATGCCTGCCACAACTAGAAGCATTATGCCATTCTCTAGTTGATAAGAGACACATGAAATCTCCTGGAAATCCTTCAACATAAAGCTTGCACTAAACATTCCTATGGAACTCGAGTGAAACTAATGAAATTGATTGCTGAAAACTTGATTGCAAAAACAATAGAATTCTGCCCTTTAAATAGGGTTACAAACCCAAATCCAAAACAAACAAGGAAAGCAAAATAAACACTCAAATTTAAACACAAAATTCGAAAATAACCATTCCTTCTCCTCTAAGCATTTGAATTGGTCTTATTCCTTCTAAGCAAAGGAAACGACCTTCCTTTTGGCTAAGGGCACTCCATAAGCCCATTCAAGCACTGCCACCCTCTTATCCCTTCAACTCCACTCAATCTCCCAAGCCCATCTTCTCCCTTCGTTCTCCTTCCATGTATTGTAGCAACACAATTGACTTCGCTTTGAGCTGGTCCACATCCATGTCATCAAATGTTGATCCAAATATTGTGCAAATTCCTCACTTAGCTTCTTATCCCTTAAACGTATAATTAGACCCTATTGTGATGTTGTAGGCTTGGTTTTGATGACATCATCAGTCCCTACCTCTTGAAAAGGATTTGACCTAAAATCCGTATTGTCATCCAAATAAGGTGCAAGATCATAAACATTGAAGGTTGCACTTACCCCGTACTCTCCCGACAAGTCAATTTTGTAGGCATTGCTTCCAACCTTTGAAATTACTTGCAAGGGACCTTCAATTCTAGGTAGTAGCTTGGATCTCCTTTGGTATGGAAATCTCTCTTGCCTCATGTGCACCGACACCCAATCTCCAGCTTCAAATGATCGAGGCTATCTATTCTTGTTGACGTTCTTCATAATTTGCTTCATCCTTCTCTCGATATTCAACCTTGCCTTCTCATGAAGATTATTCCCGTCCAGACTGTGATCATCAGCTTCCTGCCCATTTGACTACACTTGTGCCCTTTTTCGAACCTAATTCACATGTATCGTCTAAAGGACCCTAAAATCACGACATAATAAAATAGGAACAAAATAAGGATGCAATCAAAGATAATCTTCCAATAATGCGGGCTATAGTGATCATATAGTATTTGATGATTCCATGTTGAGTAATGTGGTAATGGATTCAATTAGTCGACTAGTCAGGATTCCTAATGGAACCAGAGTTCCAGTAGCTAAAGTAGGATCAGTTGTGCTATCGCCGTAATTGAAATTGGACAGAGTACTCAATGTGTCCCAATTTTTTTGTAATTTATTGTATGTTAGTCATCTCACAAAGTAGAGTAACGTTGCTTTGATCTTCCTTCATGACTTTTGTATTCTCCATGACTTACAATTCAGGAACGTGATTGAGAAGAGGATTTTCCGTGACGGTCTTTACTACCTCCGTCTCTTTGCAAACAATGATTGTCAAGTGTTTGCCGCAGTAGGAGGTCAAGTCGTTTCGTCCAAAATTTGGCATTCTAGGCTGGGTCATCCATTTATGACAAAGATGGTGCAACTGGCTTCTTTTTTGTTTCCTGCACTTCGAGTTAGTGAGGATTTTTGTCATTCATGTTCTCATGCTATTTATACTCATACACCTTTTGTTTCTAGTAACATTAAGAAGATGAATTGTTTTGAACTTGTCCATCTTTATCTATGGGGTAAATACCGTGTTCCTTCTACTGATGGAGCTCATTATTTTCTCACTATCGTTGATGATTTCAGCCGTACTTTCTGGGTTTATATGCTATGTTACAAGTCCGATGTTACTAAGTACTTGTTTTTGTTTATGGATATGGTTTGAACACAATTTCATGGTCGTGTCCATCATATTCAAACCCACAATTGGGACTGATTTTCAGACAACCATTCTTCATGATTACTATATGTTCAACAATGAATTCATTTTCAGACCAATTGAACTGACACTCCACAATAAAATGGAGTTTTAAAACAGAAGCATATGCACATACTCAATACAGCATGCGCACTACATTTTCATGTCGGCTTGCCCATACAGTTTTGGGGAGAGAGTGTTAACGATAGTTTACTTGTTTAATTTTCTTCCCACAAAACCAACAGACAAGACTCCCTTTGAATTTCTCTTTGGTAAGCCAACACCTTACTTCACCTTTGCGTCTTTGGATGTATTGTCTACGCAAAGGATACTCATCTTGGCCTTCACAAGTTCGCCAACAAAGGTTGTATGGGTGTCTTCTTGGGATACCCACCTGATCAAAAGTGGTATCAACTTTACGACCTTGTTACTCAAAAGTTCCTAGTCTCGAGGGCTGTCTTGTTCGTTGAAGACCATTTCCCCTTTCGAACCTCGGATCAACAAAGTCTTCATTGGGTGCCTCCAGAGAATTTTTTCTTTTTAGAACCGGAGCGGCCATTGCCAATTCCCCTCCTAGTTTTGAGGGCATCACCTCTCGACCCGAGCTCTCCCGGCTCCTGCTCAATCTCCACTCTTGTTCCAAGTTCTACTTCAGTTGGGCCTGAAAATACTTCCCCAGTTCTAGATCCCGTGTCATCCAGCTCGGTCTCGAGCGATACCTTGCTCACAGGACCATCTAAGCTAGTCTCACCTAGCCCGACTTCTTCTTCTTTGACTCTAGTGAAACCCAACATTTTCTAGGCTCCCCTTCGTCGTAATGATCGAGTTGGTACTCGCCCCAAGTTGGGAGATTATAGCACGACTATTAATACTACTCAGACCGTCGTTTACCTTTATTAGCTCATGTCTCGTATTCTCGAGCTACCCTGCATATCAGACATTTTTGGATGTTGTCACTAGCCATGATGAACCTAAGACTTTCAACCAAGGTGTTCAATATACGCATTGACGTGAGGCTATGTTCAAGGAAATCACCGCTCTCATTCAGAATGGAACGTGGAGTATTGTTATCCCTCCACTCGATCGACATATCATTGATTCAAAGTGGGTTTTCAAGATTAAATATTTTCTAGATGGCACTATCGAGCATTATAAGCCTCTGTTAATGGCTAAGGGATAACTCAGGTTGAAGGTGTCGATATCATGATACGTTTGCTATAGTGGCTAAACTTGTTCTTGTTCGTTGTTTAATTATCGTGGTTGTCCACTGCGGTTGGTTTATTCATCAGCTAAATGCTAACAATTCTTTTCTCCACGGGGATCTGGATGTAGAAGTGTATATGTGTATTCCTCTTGGCTTTGCCAAAAAGGGGGAAAATCACATTTGTCATCTCCACAAGTCCATGTATGGTCTCCGGCAGGCATCTCGTAATTGGTATCACAAGCTTACTGCTTCTCTTAGTGAACTTGCTTTCCGTGTGTCTCTGGATGATCATTCTCTTTTTATCTACCAGAAAGATGGTGTTTTTGTCGCTTCTCTTATCTACATTTATGATGTCATTTTGGCAGGAAGTGCCATGCCTTTCATCAATCATGTTAAGGCCTTCCTTGATTAGCGTTTTTCGTATAAAGGATTTAGGTTCTCTAATCTCTCTGCTACTTCTTGGGTATTGAAGTTGCTCGCTCTCCATGTCGCATTGTCGTAAGACATCATAAGTATACTCTTGATATTCTTGAAGAGGCGTGTGTTTAGGCTACTCGTCCCACCGCCTTCCATGTCGAACAAAATCATCACTTGGCACGACCCTCTAATGTTACCCTCACTGATGGTTCTGCCTGTCGACGTCTTGTTGGTTATCTCCTCTACTTGACAATCACTCATTCGGATATCACCTATGAAACAACCCAATTCTTTTGAAAAAAAAAACCAAACCATTATTCAAACAAAAAACCGGTTACTCCGGAGCAAACCCAACCACGTTTTAAAGTTAAACAAAAAAAATCAACCAACGACAATAACCAGAAATCTCAAACGAAAAGCCCTAAACAGTTGGGTCAATCTCAATCCAAAACATTTAAAGATAAATATTGAGTTTTCCAGTATACTCATAAGACACGAAATAAAGACAAATATGGTAAGTGAGAAGAGGGTCAGTCTCGTCATTACTTACTAAGGTCTTTGCCTCAAGTAAATCCTTACTAAGGTCTTTCCCCACCTGGTGAGTGAGAAGAGGGTCAGTCTCGTCATTACTTACTAAGGTCTTTGCCTTAAGTAAATCCTTACTAACACGTTATTAGAAATAACTTCCTCTTACATGAAAGTCGGTCTCTTTCATCCTTAAAACCTTATTCCAACGTTAAATCATAGAAGTTTCTACTTCTATCTTAACTCATATACTTATTACTAGGGTCCACCGCGTTACGTATCGCCGACCGGTGTCCCTATTCGCAATGTTACTGCTTTGCGTAACGTCGTCCAGTCCATGCCCGGTCAACTACTGTGTTACGTATCATCGTCCAGTAGTGACCCAACCATCTACCGCGTCCAGTAGTGACCCAACTGCCCGAGGGTTCATCTTACATACAAACATCACATACATAGCACAACGCGTGCCTCCACCTTAAGTAGGGGGTGGGATGCCTTACACACATAATCATGCTTACTTGAAAATAACAAATATAACTGAATTAAAAGACATAAACTAAAAGACCTCGACGGATATTTTATCCCCTTTACACTCACCTCTCAAGTGCCGATACTTTACTTCTTTTGACGTAGAGTCCCTTAACTTGATCGCCCCCTTAATCCTTTAAATCGAGATAAATTTCCCTTAGTCGGCATTCCGTAAAATTTTCCATCCTCCTAGCTTAATCCCAAAATTCTTTGAAAGG
Source organism: Linum tenue (assembly GCA_946122785.1). Taxonomy (NCBI): domain Eukaryota; kingdom Viridiplantae; phylum Streptophyta; class Magnoliopsida; order Malpighiales; family Linaceae; genus Linum; species Linum tenue. The sequence goes on from CAMGYJ010000003.1 coordinate 28,141,653, forward strand.
ACCCTTAAACTCTTTTAAATAATTTTCCTAAAACAGTGGAATTTTCTCAAAATTTTTCAAAACTTAGATTATTACGATTAACTAAAAAATAAATCCTTTAAATAAACTTCATAAATTTACAAAAATCATTTCCCTCTTAAAATTACAAATTCTGACTTTGAATAACTCAAAACATAACCCAGAATTATTAACTAGAGTTTACACCTTGATTAACCCTTGTTCTCATTTAATTTTAGGGCTAATACCACTAGAAAACCTGAACTATTAACTTTGTGTCATTTGTGTCCTAAAGTATTCGATATGACAATTGTATCCTAAACTATTTCTCCATTAGAGTTGACCGGCGTTGACCGTTAGTTTTTAACAGAAAATCCAGTAAGCGCTGATGTGGCATCTGAAGTGGAATTTATAATTATTTTTCATATAAAAAAAGAAAATTACAAAAATAAAAAATAAGAACCCATCTCCATCGTCTTCTCCGACCTCTCCCCTTCTCGTCCACCTTACACGACCTCTCCCTCTTCTCAAACCCTCATTTCCGTTGCACACAAGTCGGCTAGGGAGCGACGACGAGCCCACAACCGAGCTTCAAGGAAACCCCGACGGTGGACCGTGGCGGTGAACCAAACCCTAAAATTTGGGGATTTTTTTTTTTGTATTCGACGGTGGACAGCGGCGGTGAACCAATCCCTACCCGTGAGAGACACCTCTCAACTCTGCCGCCGAACTCACAAAATCCCCAAGATGCCTATTCATTCTCACAAAGTCCCCTCCTCCGATGCATTCTCACATCCTCCATTCATTGCTTAAAGAACCCATCAAAGCAAAGGAACGAAAACGAAATCAGAATTGGAGAATAAGAATCATGGGATCCATCAGCAATGCTCTACAACACTAGACCCAACCCTTCCAATCCACCACCGTCTTCAACATCCTCCACCCATCTCTCTCATCATCTCCCAAAAGTCCACTGATTCCTTCATACCATATGAAGCTCATCATGCTTCAGATCTATGCAATCGAACGGGGCCTCGATAGTCGCCATACAACCTACTCCCAATTCACGGTGAACTGGTCGGAATCTGGGATTTGAGAAAAAGCAGAGGCTGCGAGATGGAAGAGATAATAGATGCAAATGAATTATGAGCTTGGGTTAACAGCAGAGGAGATAAAGAAGAAGGGAGCCCTGGCGTTGATGGGAGCTCGACGGAAGTGAGGCCGTAGGTAGGGATTTTCCCTTTTTGTTTCAAAATCTAATTTTTTAATAATTTATTTTATTTTTTTAATTTAATTTGTGATTAATTTGGTGTCTATTACATATTTCTTATTTTATTTTTAATTAATTTTAAATAAAAAATGAGTTGTCAATGACTTGGCATCTGCGTGGCTGCCACGTCAACAAATGTCAATGTTAAAGTTGACTTCCGTCTGGTCAACCGTTATGTATAATGGTCAACAAAATCATCAGGACATAAATGACACACAACTATCATACGTTGGGACACAAATGTCATATTGAATACTTTAGGACACAAATGACACAAAGTTAATAGTTCGGGTTTCCCAGTGGTATTAGCCCTTTAATTTTATAATAAAAAAATTTAAATCTATAATACCTACGTCTAAAATTCCGGTTCCTAATTTTAAAATGTACTATAAATATTTAAATTTTTCAGAAAATTATCAAATTAATAAAGATATGCATACAGTAATTTAATCAGTTAAAGCCGACATATTATAAGTTTTATAATTATCCAATCGACTCTAAAAACTCCCAAATAAACTCTGTGCAAATATACAAGTATATAGCATCGACTAAAATTATCAAAACCAACAAAAATATTCGATTATTATTTTATTTTACTAAATTCGTATTCCTAATAATTTTTATAATTGGAAAAGCAGTTTCAAAAATTCTCAAAATCAATATAAAAACATTCTATATATTTAATCCTATTTATAAAATTATCATACTATGAAAATACATATTGTACAACAACAACGAAAAAATAATAACAATCTTGAGAAAATACTATTTTTCGGCCTATTATAAAAAGTTTAAATTGTTGGAGACTAAACTGCTCTTACTGAAAATATGGGCGACCCAAATGAAATTACTGTTTAGATCCCTGTACTTTTTTTTCGGTAATTATTTCTTCCATTAAGCTCACTTGATCAACACGATCAAGTTGCACAAAAACTCTACATCTTACAGTGGAAAACTCTCAAAATCAAAAGTGTGGATTTAATGTTCCTACCACTCTACTCTGCCTAAAGCATCTTTAAATCATAAATTTTCTTGTGCTAATAACCAAACCTCCTCACGTAATTGCAAGAAGACAACCTCCCATGGCTTGGGAATTTTTCAAAAACACGTCTACATCTCTTCTTCTAAACCAAACTGCAAACCAAACACCAAACAACACTCAGCACAAAACCATCTCTACCATTCTTAGCCACTGAACACACCTCTTGTAGCATCTACTCTCAATCGGAACCCCAACTTCGTAGCAGACTGCCAAATAGCGCAGCAAACAAGTGCCCAGTATACTCACAACTACATAACAAATGACAACGACTTTCTTCCTCTAAATCACAAACTACACACACTGCCTCATTGATCTTACCCCACATCTTGAGCTTGTCACGAGTCACTATTCGATTTAAAATGACAAGCCACATAATAACTATGTTTCTGGGGAGAGTGTACTTACCCCAAATCACCTGCCACCAGGGAACTAGAGATCTATGCACCCGAATAGACTCCCAGACTTGCTGCACCAAAAACCTTTGCATAAGCTTGCCCTCCCAGAAAACCTGATTTTAAGCATTTGCAGTCATTCTGTATTGATACCACCCACGAAGGTTAAGTAGTTGTCTCCATAGCCAGGATCCAGCCATGATCAGCTTCAGCTCCCAAATAGATCGAGCTCTCAACCTATAGCGCCTCACCCATGCCACCCAAAAGCTCCCTCCCTCCCCCTGCAGAAACAACAACCACAAGAGACGAGCTAAACATGCAAAATTTCAAGTTCTGAGGTCACTCAATCCCATACCACCCTCTTTCTTTGGTGTAGCCAATAAGTCCCACGCAACCTTTGCTTTCCTTATACCATCCCCATGCCACATAAAATCTGAACAAATCTTCTGACTATTCTCAATTACCTTCTTGGGCAAAATGAAAATTGTCATCCAATGTTGACATAGGGAATAAAGAACAGAAGAAATCTGTTGGAGGTGGCCTGCATAGGATAGCTTACTAGCCCTCCATGCCCTGATCTGACTTGTCAATTTATCCATCAATATAGCACATTCTCCATTAGTAAATTTGCCAGAGATCAAAGGTACACCAAGATAATGTACAGACAATTGACCCTCTCAAAACCCTGTGAGAAGAAGTGCATTTGACTTGTATTGAATTGCCTAACCACCAAAGAAAACTTCATACTTCTGTGGGTTACACTTCAGTTTGGACATTCAATAAAACTCATCAAGCAGGCTCTTTACTCTAGCAGAATCAGGATTTCAAGAGGGGGAGGAGATTTCAGTGGTGAGTTTGAAGGAGGTTTCACATAAAAGCTATTTTGAAGGAATTGTAATTGCAATCAACCAATCTTGTCATTGTTTCCTCTGCATTTATTTAGTTGCTACGAATGTTAGGCCAAGAAAGACTAGTTTATTTTTCTTGTCTTTGCATAATTCAGTAGGATACTGAGATCAATACCTGCAAGTGGTTTGTATATGTGGATTGTATCATTAATTAATTAATATATATAAATGTAAAGCAAGGTTGTCAAACCGCGGGTCGACCCGGACCCGGACGAGCTAGTGGGTCATGGGTCAATGGGTCACCCGTTTTAGCCCGGTTTAGCCCGGTTTAGCCCGGAAATATGAAAAGAGCCAATATATTCTATTTATATCCTGAATCCAAAATAAAAAAAATGCAACACTACTTCAACTACAACACACTTAAATAACATAAACTTAAATTCAACATAGTAAAAATTCAACAACACTTAAATCATTCACATAACATCAACTTAAGTCCATCATAGTTAAAAATTCAAGAACCCTTAAATCCAACACTCTTAAATCCATAACATAACATCAACTTAGAATTCCAAATAACAAAAGAAAAGTACTCAATCTTCAAAGATAAAGCTATCCATCTCCATCTCCATTGCATCAACAAGATGAGAAATGTCGAAGTCAATTTCATCAGTCAGATCATACTCAAAGTCCTCTGCATCAAAACGTGAAATCAAATATTCATAATTATTACCAATTAGAAGATAGTTATTATAAGAATGTCTAGACTTTTCTATAGTTGCTATAATAGGCAAACCTTCAACACGAGGACGCTTGTTAGAAGATGATGATGATCCTTGCTCCTCCTCCTCCTCCTCATAAAGAGTCTTTTCAAGCTCTTCATAGTCTATATCTGCAGGTGGATCTTCTTCTACAATCCAAAAATCAATGTTATCTAATTGTTCATAATCAATTGGGTCTTTCGCCCACTCCTTCTTCAAGCACCTACAAGTCAAAGAATATTAAACAATTAAGTATATGAATATGAAGTGTTAATAACTTTACAATGTTGTATACAATTTAATCATTACCTATTCTTCAACCTCAAATTGTAAGTCACATAAACAAGATCATTCAATCTTTGATGCTCCAATCGATTCCTTCGCTTACTATGAATTTGGTCAAACACACTCCAGTTCCGCTCACATCCAGAAGAAGATGATGTTTGAGACAAAAGTCGAATAGCTAGCTTCCTCAAATGTGGAGCATCGTCTCCAAATAGTGTCCACCATTCAGCTTTTCATTCAAACAAATTATTCTAAATAAGTATATAAACTTTGAAAATATTGTAAGCTTAAAACTAAATATGTAACAACTAACAAGTAATTAGAATTGGTTACCTGGAGGTAAAGTGGAAGTACACGAGATAGCTGATTTCTTCCCAAAGCTTCCAAGCCTATCTCTAAAAAGTCTAATCTCTTGCATTGCTTCTTCTATATTATCACATAGGCCTTCAGTTTCAAGAAGATCAATAAGACAAGTTTGCAAACCACGCTCCTCTCGAGCTTCCTGAGTATATTGAAAAACCGGGTTCAGATAATATGCACCTCCATAGATGCTATATCGAAGATGCTTATCCCATCTAGCATCAATTAACTTCATATATACATCAGCCCCTCTTCCATTGCCCATAAAAGTGTTCTTGATAGTCTTCTTTATCCTCATCATTCCATCATGCACATACCCCAAAGATGGCTGCTTATCAGAATCAACAATCCTCAACAACTTCACGATTGGCAATGTCAACTTCACAATCACTAAACAATCCTGCCAGAAATTGTTATCCAACACAATTGACTTGATGTGCTTCCCCTCTTTAGACTTTCCCAACTTGTGAGATGTAAAGAAGCTACTTGTAACAAGTTGTTCCAACAGTGGCCTATGATCATACACACTTTTCATACATATGAAGCTTGTAGCAAATCGAGTTGCTCCCGGACGCACAATCTGCTTCCAACCCTCTAACTTTTTCAAAAAAGCTAAGATAGGAAGATGACTATAGACAAACACACTGATCTTCTGAGCTCGTGCAACCAAGTTTGACACATGTTTCATCTTGTAAATATCTTTCAACAAAAGATTAAGAACATGTGCAAGACATGGAGACCAAAAAATGCTCTTATACTTCTCATGAATTCTTCTTCCCGCAGCAACATAATTAGGAGCATTATCTGTGACAAAATGCACAATATTCTTTGGCCCAATCATGTCAATCACACCACCAAACAAGTCGGCCAAAGTACTTGCATCCTTAACCATGTGAAAAGTGAGTTTACTGTTGCGTAAACAAGTAGATTTTGATACTCCATATTTAATTAAATTCCAACTTTAATTTTAATGAAAATGATTGAATAATCATATTTTGATATCTAAATTTTATGAGATTTCGTACTTATAACTTTTTTAAATTTACATATTGGTCCAACTACAGGATAAGATTCGACCATTTTATATTTGCTCATTACGTGATACATTAAATAAATGATAAAAGAGAGAAGACTCTAAAATATTTCAAGAGCGGATTTATAAACTCATTTAGTACATTTCCGGGGACTAAACAAACTTCTACTAACTACATGGAACAAAATATGCGACATCTACATAAGCAAGTGTCGATAAATTACTACGTGAAAAGGGTTGACTGTTGTATTAACAGCCAACTAAAAGAATTGGTCAAAACCTTTCTATCATCTACTTCCTCTTCATTTCATTATTCACTTGCCTTCCATAACCCTTTCTTTATTTCTTTATTTGCCTTCTTCGTCTAACCCTAATTAGTATACTATTTTTATGTATTCTAAGGGTCCATACACGACTGACCAACAGTCTAGAGAATTAATAATTGAACCATGAACCACTAACTTTTTCAGCTCAATGTCGAGTCCAATAAAAAATAAATATATATATGGTTATTACTTATTAAAAAGTCGTCATTTTCCACTATGGGATTTGAAGGCGTGGAATTTTTAAGCGAGTTCCAGTTTGTATTCCTTTTGCTTCTCTCTTGAGTTTTTCTTTTCCACCCGATCTAGAATTTTCAACAACTTTACATGGAATGTTTGGCTAGGTATCTAAACATATCAAATAAATAGTTTCTTATTTTCTATAAAAAAGTAAATAATTATCATCTTAATTACATTACCATAAAAGGAATTAAGCCTCATTTATGCAAATTATAATTCGGTACCTAAACTTAATAGATATTTAGATTTATAATCTAAAATTATTTTCTTGGCATCTAAGTCCTCAAAATATTGACGGAACACTACATTTTAGTACCTGAAATTTTTGTGTATTACATTTTGGTACCTAAACTTTTGAATTTCTACAAATAGGTCTAATTTTTGTATGTGTAATTAAAACACACTCGAATAAATGGGTATCCATACCCAACTCATACAAATTTATATTATGAAAGTAAATATCCATATACCCTACCCAACCCCATCTACAAACTTCCAAACCCATATATATGTCACCCAGACCCTACTAATGATCAATGAGTATACTTAATGGTATACATTAATTTTTCTTGACAAAACTCGGAATGAGAATAGGTGCTAACCTCTTAAGGGATTAGCACCATATTAACTACTCTAACAACCACTAGATTAAAATAACAATCCTAGAGTTAGAATTAACTCAAGGATAATTTAGTCAACAATTACGCAAACTCTAATATAAATACTCATCTTTCAACCTGTTTCCACATTTACGGCTTCCTCTCTCAATCTCTCATTCACGCCAAAACCTAGAAAAGCCAGAGAAGGGTGCTTGCGAGCGGAGGGCGGCGCTGAAGTCGGCGGGGATGGGCGGGGAGACGTTGGCGGAAATGGCTCTTTTCACGTCTACAACCGCCCTGGTGCTCTGTCACCAGTTCCGCGTTCGACGCTTCTTGTTGGCTCGTCCTTCCCGTTCAAGGCCACCGCCGCCCAGATCTGGGGCTCTGCTACCAGTTTCGTCTCTGATTGATCCATTCTCCCTCCTTCCATTCGATCGTCCACTGCCTGATTTCTCCCCCCTGACAATCGGCGTCTATTCGGAGGAACCAACAAATATGCTTGTTAAATTAAAGCAACACACAATGAAGCTGCTGATTTGTCCTCGTAGTGATTCCATTAGGTGTTGATTAATTGTCATGGTAATTGCGGTGAATTTTTTTTTTTTTTTTGTGGGAGTAATTGCAGTGATTAGTTATCAAATATGCATCATATTCAATTACGAAAAGAGACATAAATATGTTTGTCGATTAGTAGTGATTATGTTTGTAGATATCAGTGTCATTGTGTCGACTAGTAGTGATTTTGCTGTTATGATTAATAGTGATTCTTATTGTAATTATTGATTATTTATGTTCTCCATTAGTAGTGTTTTGCTTATTTGTAGTAGTAATTTTCATATTTGTAATAGTGATTTACTTTTTAGTAGTGATTCTTACTTAGCCAATCACTACTCTTAAAATGATAAAACACTATTAGTTAAATTAAAATAACTACGCTACACCTGCAAAAACAATACTACAAGTCACCAAAACTGCTACTAACTGTAAAAATTTTCTCCCCTTGAAATGCTCTATGAGAGAGACGAAATAAATATTTTAAAATTTAATTTATTAAATTTAATTTCTAAAAATACCAAATATACCCCTCATTATACTCCATCCTCAAATTAACTTAAATATAATGAATGAATATTAGATTGGTTAGTATTGTAGACACCACTTTTTGTCCGGGCTAAAACCTTTTTACTTAAATAAAATTTAGTTTTTATTGAAGATTTGCAATAGCAAGTCTTAAATGATTTTCAGGCTAAAACATATTGATAGTGCTCGAGATTGGTAGTGGTCGCCATAACTTGACGAGATTAAGCAATATACGAGATTAAGCAATAGCAAATCTTGATCGATACAATTCGATGATGAGAGTTGATTTTTTTTTTTTTTGCTTTGATTAGACGAGCGAGACATGGACTTCATTTTGCTATCGTATGAGTTTGATCATTTTCTTAAGACAATTTTCTTAAGACGGTGGGTCTAGTGAGGATTGGACTCAACTTTGGAACATCATTACATTAAAGATAAAGAAATAAAATAACAATCTTATTAAAATAAATTCCATTTACATGTACAAATACATTACTACAAAGTTGTTACATAAATGACCTTTAAAATTGTATAAATAAAAGAGATTGGGCTCAAGTCAAAGCCCAACCAAGGAGTCAACTGTCAACAAAAGTCAAAGCTGGCCAAACTGATCCGTTGACCTGTTCTGACCTAACCCATGACCAATCGAACTCAAAACCCAAGCATGGTCCAACCAATGACCCAAACCCGGTCAGACCAAATTGGGTATTGTAGCTTGCTTGCTGCCTAAGCAGCCTCTTTCTATAAAAAGAGCCCTTTGGGCACTTACAACGAGGAGGCTTCTCTGAAACCAAACTCTGCAAAAACCACCCCCTGCAGACTCCCTCTCTTCTTCTTCTTCATTTCTTGATCATTCCCAAACTCCTACCCTTCCAAAACACACAGCCACAGCCTGAAACCCTCTTCCACTTCTTTCACCTTCTTTTTCCAGCCACAAGCCCACCATAAAGAGACAACTTCTTCTTAACATAAGTCTGCAGAAACAGGGACACCCTCTTAACCCCAACAGAAACAGAGCAGAACAGAGAGAACAAAACTCTGCAAAATCCCACTTCCACTCATTTCTTCTTCTTTCTTTTAGCAACACACAAAACATACACAAGGAAAAGAGATAGCAATAAGACAATCTCATTCTACTTCCTTCTACTCTTAGCCGATACACCACACACACAAACAGAAGCCAAAAACAAATCCAAAAAGGACAACAAAAAAAACCTCACCACAAACATCCTCCCCTGCCGCCAACATCAGCAAAAGCACAAAGGAGGTAGCGGACAAAGAAGCTCAGAGAATCAAGGAGAGGGAGAATCATCACCCAAACAACAAAAAAGGTCAAAAAGGTTGGTAGTCACTAAAAATCATAAATCATCATCCAGTATCCATATAATGCTTAATCCAAACTGTACAAATCGACTTAGATCTCTAAAAGCAATCCAGCTAAAATTAACTCCAACCAAATTATAAGATGGTTAATCTCACCACCATGATAACAAAATAAACAAACAAATCGGATTTTTGCTTGCTTTCTTTACAAGTTCATTATAGTTCTTTCTATACCTATATATTAGCTTTTGTCATCTACTTCATTGTTTCCACTTATCAGTATTTCCATTGATCAATCATATCACATGTTAGAAGCTACACGTTTCCTATATGTGTTTCGTTTTAGTAGTTTTACTTAGCTTTCCACCACACATACAACTAAGCTAACATAAAAACACATAAGCTACAATAAACTTATAGAAATCTCAGATTTGAAAGATACCATATTCGCACAAAATTCCAGTTATAAACACAAGATTTCCATATGATTTTTCAAGCCATAAACTTCAAAATCCAAAAATTACTATGAACACCACAAAACAGACTCCCAGGTTCAAGCACCACGAGCACAAAGATTGCAGATTTACATACATCATAAAAACCACTAATTTGACAACTTAATCAATCCCAAAGTTTATACCTACATCAGCCCAACATTGTAAGAATCGAAATCATTCATGAGAAATGACACAAAGCTCCTAAAGATCTCACGCAATAGTAGTGACTTTAGGTAGCTATCAGGTTTACGAACTATTGTCATTTTAACACAAATCTGGGTTTCCAAATCATAAACCTAAAACAATCAAACATTAAAACTCAGCATACCAAAATAATAGCTAAAGAACATACCAAACATCATTTTCTAATGCACAAATAGCATTCATTTCCAACCTTGAGAACTCCTACCCACATCAACTTAGGATAGAAGTCAGACCCCTTCAAGTAGAGTCGAAATCAAAGGCATAAAACGAGCCCTCACCTCATCCTGTCACCGGCGTTACTGTCCTCGGCGGCGGTGCAATCTCGGTACTCGCCTTTTCCTATAGCTTCCGAGGCCATAAAATCAAAACCCAAAAAGAAGCAAATCAGAAATCCAAACCCAGAAATCTAAAGCAAAACAAGATTCAGTAGAACCTAAAAAACTTACCACAGGGATACCACCCTGCCGTCGTCATCTTCGTCGCCGGCGAGATCCTATAATAGCGCCGCCGAGTCCCTTTCTTCCATTTCCTTCGACCAAAACCAGAACCAAAACCCCAGAGATAATAAAACATAGTCAGAACCCCAAACCCGAAAAGATCGAATCACCAAATAAATCGAAATCGCCAAAAGAACCCCCAAATACGACATGCAAGAAAAAACCCGTCTTACCCTCACTGCCGCGTCCATCGCCGGTAAGTCTCTGACCGGCGGGGATCCTCGTTTTCCCTTCCCTTGACCGAAAGACAACCCTGAAATCAAAACTAAACAACAATCAATCCCAAAACAACAAAAACCTCAAAAACCAGACATGCAATCCAAAACCATCACTTACCCCTGATCGTCGTTGACGCCGTCGTTCCCGACGTCGCCGAAGATGGCACCGGCCGTCCTCGCTGATCAATCACCGTAAGTCGCCGTCCGGCCTCTGTTTCCCTTGCTCCTCCATCGCCCCTCTCTGCCGAGAGCTACTTCCCATTCCCGCCTCGATCAGGCCCAAAAAAAATCCGAATCAAAACACAAACAAAAACATGCATTAGAACTGAAACACTCGATCAAACCGCAATCCGACCCCATAACTCCCCTAAATCGACATGCAAAACCCAAAACCCTACCTCTGACCATCATTGTCGGCGTCAATCGCCCACAATGCCACTATCTCGGTCTATCTCCGATGATTACTTCACGTCGGCACCAGAAGAGATAAAAAAGAGGGAGAGAAGCAGATCGAGATGAGAGGTGAGGTGAGGAACAGGAGAGAACTGAGAAGAGAGGATAAGGTCGTTTGTGTTTTTTTCTGATATGGGTTTCTACTTTCGAGAGCGTAGTGAGAACGAGGGCGGCTGCCGGCTGGTGCTAAATGAGTTTGGGTTTCATTAGGCTAAAATTAGTTTACATGCCCGAGCCTCCTAAATGACTAAAATGCCCCCTCTAATTAGTCTATACTTACCCGTTGCCACTCGGTCCACAGAAAAACGAAAAAATCACCAAAATATTATTCCTAATCCTTTCCGGCTTTTGAATCGTTGACCCAAGGATCGACTAAATACACAACAAACACCACTTCAGACCATTTATGCTATCCCAATGTGCATATTAATCTCAATCAATTTTGGAGTAAATCAACTTAATGCTTAACTTACTTGTTAATTATTAGAATTCCGTAGCAATCCCAATTAACGACTTAATATTTAACCTACTAAAAAAGATTGACTCTATTTTTGAATATTTGTCTACATATATATATTTATTTTACGAAAAATCCCTAACACGAGAAGTCGTGTTCAATAGAACGTGACAATCGTATCACCAAATTCATCAAAATCATCAATAATTCAATAACTAAATCACCATATAAAAATTATCTTCTAAAAGAAAACTCAATATAAAACCTTAACACGATCAATAGAACGTTTAAGGTTTTTCATATTCAATCCTTCAACATAAACGAACTACGTGGACTTTGATCCCGATTACTCGGGTACGTAGGCAACCAATAGGTTCGAGTCCAACTAATTAAAAAACTCTTTCTTCGCTTTTGAGATTTTACATCAATAGATGTATGCTCAAATTGTAGTAACAAAATACTTAATTGAATGCAATAATATGTAAATAAGCTATGAATAATGAAACACTCAACCTTTAAAAAACTTATCGGTTTAAGTAGTTCCCATTTGGGGCGTTGTGGGGTGTGAATACACTTCTCCACACGTAACCGTACTCCCGAACCTAGAATGATCTAAAATTCGCAGACCAGAATTCTGGTTTTAACAAAAAATTCAAAACTGGAAATGGGTGTTCGATCCACCACAAATAAGACCGATGGCGACTCCGAGCGTGACGCGACGGATCCCCCGATCCGGAGGGGCGGTTGCGACAGTGGCGACTCCGCTGGGGAAATTGAGAGCCGAGCTAAATATACTGAATCGATAAGTTTTTCTTACCTTCTTTAATATGTGGGTGTGCGCATTTATAATATCGCGTATTCAAATTTTTGCATTCATGCATAAAAAACTCTATACCCGAGTTCTACCTTAAGAAACTGAAAGGAGTACCATGACTCTTACAATAGTAGGAGTCATGCGAAACTTTCTAACCAAGTTGAACTCAAATCCGAGGTTGATTTGGGGTATTCGGCTAGCTCGAAGGAGCTATAGACGGATACAACTTGGGAACCAATATTCTAGAACTCATTACCCAGCATATAGTCAGCCTAGAAGCCACTTTGAGCGATCCAGAAAAATTGCCAAGCCACCTTAAAGCATTATCGTTAAGCCCTTTGAATTTCTAGGTTGTCCCAATAGGATGACGTGTTTACGATTCATGTTATTTATGACATAATGACTTGTGTTTTATTTGTTATTAATGAATGACGTGGTTAGATGCTATGAAAATTTTTATCAATAATCATGACATTAGCTTTTTTTCATTAATTCATCATTCAATCATTCAAAATAAATCATGAAGGTAATGTTGCGAGCATTCATGCATCCACCAAAAATTTAGCTTGCATACGCACATTCATATCATTTAGCTTGAATATCATATATTCATCTCATCTAACAATTAGGAGTATCTTAACAATTATAAAATCACGATCATCTTTTAAAAAATTGATCATCCACAAGGAAAGTCAGACCTCACAATTCTCGATCAGATTCAAGGTTGTGCTTGTTATGGAGTCATTCCAGAAGAAACTTGATAACTTCAAAAGAGGGTGGAACCTTCTTGAAAAAGTGAAATAGCACGTTGGCATATTCATGAGTTTTGTCAGAAAGTTTGGAGAAAAATCGACATCAGCCAGACAATACCTCAACAATAAAGCACTGCCAAATCATGGAAGTCAGTAGGCACGCTATGAGGCAGGGTTTAATTCGAGGATAATGTGGACTCATAGTCAAATAAATCCCGAGATACTTTACCATATTAAACCAATGTATCAACCTTTGCTTCCATATTGAAAAATAAAAGGTCATTTGCATTGCCACCTATTTGGAACATTGTGTGATTGCTACCAATCTTGATTTAGATGTTTACATCAATGGTCCTTCTCCTTTCAAAATGATGAGCATCTTTTCCAAAAACTTTAAGATCACCTTGTTTTCACTAAAAATGGGAACCATAAAAATGTATTTCATGTGTTGAAGCCATGAGATGTTCATATTAAGCAACAATAAGCACTCCACTGGTGTCGAGTGATTATAAACACCCTACTGGTGTCCAAAATTTGAACCACCCACTAATGTTGAGAGTGTGCACACATTACTATAGTTGAGAGTATAAGCACCCCACTGGTGTCCACAAATTATGTGAGTTAAATAGTTGAAGGGTGCAACGGGGATACGACACTACGCTACTTGTAGAAGCTTGTCACACCATAACCGATCTTCTCCTTCAAAGCAAGACTCACAAGAAACCAAATGTCGATATCATAATAGCCAAGTTCTAACAAAGCCCTCGTGGCTTGAAGATTGGAGAGGTTGAACGATTCGATTGACAACCCACATCATCAATTGAGTAATGAATATCTTCTTCAAGAAGGAAAAGACCAATTCGCCTATCTAACAAGAAGTCAACAGATTTCCTAATTCTTTGAAGTTGGTGCACAAAAAAGAAGCCCTGAAATTGCATCATGTGTGGGGGTATGACAAGTAGGTCCCACGAAAAAAAGGGCAAAAACGGCCAAAATGGCAAGTAAAAGAATTAAAAAACAGGAAAAGCTCGCGGGACTTACACGTTAGATACCCCTATACGAGCACGTGAAGTCATAATAACTCAAACTCGTCACGAGTAAAAGTTACTGGCCACCTTTGCTAAAAGGATCAAAAGGTTGAGTTCGAGCTTACCATCGATATGGTCACAAGAGTACAATGTCTCAGAAAATATCCTGAGAAACCCTTAATGAGAAGGGTTTCCAATACAAGAATATTGACTTAAGCTCAAGTACAACCCATGATTATCTTCAACATCCAACACTTTCAAGTCAAACAAGAACCCCCGTGATAATAAGACGTGGCAATCATGACTGCCACACAAAGGTCTTCGGCATTCATCATCTCGAGACCCGATGAGAAGTTGAAGTCTGCATCATACCAATACCTCATTTATCCATCCTTTCAAGGGATAACAAGGACCACAACGAATTAGAATATTTCCATAATCTAATTTCTACTCAGATTATCTCAATTACTTCCCTAATCGAGCTTACCCCTCAAAACTAAAATTTCTAGACAAGGGGGCAACTTGAGTCATCCCTCATATATCGATCAACCAGCTTCATACTTTGGGGGCAAGTCAGAATCCCTCAACAGGAAACTTAGACGATGAGGAATGTGAGACTCATTTATCCATCATTCATTCGAGAAAATTCAGCTTTCCAAAACTCAAATGACTCTGACATACAAGGGTCACCTTCCAGAAAAGTTCCAGAACTCACGTGACGAGACAGCACAGAGATTACATGAAATCTCCATGATCAGCAACTTATACCTCCGACACATTTGTCCATCAACTTGGTGACAAGAATCTTGATAGTAGCCAAAGTGTCGTATACTCGAAGCACCCATAGGAATGAGTGTGAGCGAAATTGAGCGTGAGAATGAGAGTGAGGGCTTGTGGATATTCTCATGGCTTGACTTCTGAAAATAACGAATTTTTAAACATGGTGACAATAACCACACAAGAAATCTTTTTCTCATGTTGCACACACTTCCCTCAAGCAAGGCTTTGATTTCTAAAGTCAGGTTCTCATCATACTTTCTCAAATGAGAATTTCCAAACTTTGTCGCATTCATCTTAAGTCAAGATTGGTAAAAGTCACATTTTGTTCCGAAAAGAGGAAAACAAGTAACATATCTACGGGGGCAAGGTGAGAAGACCCAGAGTAGAAGCAGTTCAAATACCCATGAAGTGGTTCTCCAAGTCCATCAACTCACGAGTAAATGGGGAATCTCAGATATTCTGAATCATTCCGTTCAAGCTACCCAACCTATCAATCAAACTATCCTTCAACAAAATATTTTGTACATCATACCTCTCGGTGAAATCAATCAAGCATGTCTAGAAAACCGACATCAACAAGACAATACCCCGAGATAAAACAATCCTCTTAGCCAAGCACGACATGCTCACATGGCAAGAAGATCAATTAAACTAAATGAGCACACTATTGTGATACCACCATGCTACAAAAACCTCCTGCAACATCAACCTACCAAGAACATCTCATGAATAAGAAAATCACATGGCTAACACATCAGCCACTCAAACACTAGTGTCCAAGGTGGACAAAGTAGAGGATCAACCTTTCACCAACTCCCAGAAATGTCATGCCTTGTGCTCACTGAGTATATAAAAGAGGACAAACTAGATGGCAAGCCCAGTACCTCGAGATGATGACACGCACCAAAGAAAGGAAGTACCCATGTCGGCAGTATGCTACCCCATCGCGAGCACAACCAAGGATCAATTTTACTTAAAGGAAATGACATATTTTCCTTGTGGATGATCGATTTAAGAGAATCCATGAAAAAACATCAAGACCATGATGAGGGATTATACTCTTTCTTTTGCATACCCTCGATACATCATCCTATAACTCATCATACAATCTTTTTCGAATGCACTTCACACGCATCGAATGGCATCACTCTCGATGCACTTCAAACTCATCATATGGCATCATCTCAAAAAATTCAAAGCCAAATTAAATATCATTCATTCTCAAAATTCATTTAAAGTAGATGTACCCTTCCAACATATCTCATCACAACATTGCATCATATCATATCACAAAATACCTTGCATTTGCACATCATGGTGAAGTCAAATTCAAATCTTTACCAATATCAAGTTTGTCACATACCTAAGATCTACCTAAGACTATGCCAATTGCTTGATTCAATACCTCATATCAAGCAGAAAACTCTACACCACTCGTGATCAAGTTAAACTTTCACATATCCTCGTGAATTTTACCACCATGATACACATGATCAAATAAGCTATACTGCCACGAAAACATTCAAATCAGGCTATATCGCCACGAACAAAAACCCCGTTCAGGCTATACTGCCATGGGAACAAGATAACCAAATCAGGCTATACCGCCACGGGACCACAAAACCCAAATCAGGCTATACCGCCATAGGAACAAGATAAAACCAGTTCAGGCTATACCGCCACTCGACCGCAAGAAAACCAACACAGGCTATACAGCCATACAAAAAAAATAGCATGGGCTTTACCGCCACACAAACACTATACAAAAAAACAAAAGCAGGTTATACCAACATACGAAAATCAAAGCACGCTATACCACCATACAAAAAAAGCAGGCTATACCGCCATACAAAAAGCAAAATCAGGCTATACCGCCATGAATAAAAATACAAATTAGGCTATACCGCCACAAGAAGCACACCCAAACTAGGATATACCGGGGCCAGAAAATCCAAATCAACCTATACTGTCATGGAAACAACAAAACTCAAACTAGGCTATATCGCCAAGGGACAAACCAAACCCAAATCAGGCTATAACGCCATGGGGGCAACATAGACCAAGATCACGCTATACCGCCATGGGACCGCGAATCCCAACTAGGTTGAACCACCATGTTAACAAAACCCAAATCAGGCTCTACCACCATGAAAAAAAAAACTAAACAAGTCCATACTCTAAACCAAGCCATACCGCCATGAGAGTAAGCATGTCATTTTTGCTATACCGCATGGGAACAAACAAGCTATACTGTTGCTTAAACTGATTGATACTTTGTATAGCTTTTGACAATATCTAAACCGGCAAAAAATAGTGTTTTAAGATAACTTTGTATACCTCTCAAATACCAAGAGATATACAAAGGGGGGCAACTGTAGACACCACTTTTTGTCCGGGCTAAAACCTTTTTACTTAAATAAAATTTAGTTTTTATTGAAGATTTGCAATAGCAAGTCTTAAATGATTTTCAGGCTAAAACATATTGATAGTGCTCGAGATTGGTAGTGGTCGCCATAACTTGACGAGATTAAGCAATATACGAGATTAAGCAATAGCAAATCTTGATCGATACAATTCGATGATGAGAGTTGATTTTTTTTTTGCTTTGATTAGACGAGCGAGACATGGACTTCATTTTGCTATCGTATGAGTTTGATCATTTTCTTAAGACAATTTTCTTAAGACGGTGGGTCTAGTGAGGATTGGACTCAACTTTGGAACATCATTACATTAAAGATAAAGAAATAAAATAACAATCTTATTAAAATAAATTCCATTTACATGTACAAATACATTACTACAAAGTTGTTACATAAATGACCTTTAAAATTGTATAAATAAAAGAGATTGGGCTCAAGTCAAAGCCCAACCAAGGAGTCAACTGTCAACAAAAGTCAAAGCTGGCCAAACTGATCCGTTGACCTGTTCTGACCTAACCCATGACCAATCGAACTCAAAACCCAAGCATGGTCCAACCAATGACCCAAACCCGGTCAGACCAAATTGGGTATTGTAGCTTGCTTGCTGCCTAAGCAGCCTCTTTCTATAAAAAGAGCCCTTTGGGCACTTACAACGAGGAGGCTTCTCTGAAACCAAACTCTGCAAAAACCACCCCCTGCAGACTCCCTCTCTTCTTCTTCTTCATTTCTTGATCATTCCCAAACTCCTACCCTTCCAAAACACACAGCCACAGCCTGAAACCCTCTTCCACTTCTTTCACCTTCTTTTTCCAGCCACAAGCCCACCATAAAGAGACAACTTCTTCTTAACATAAGTCTGCAGAAACAGGGACACCCTCTTAACCCCAACAGAAACAGAGCAGAACAGAGAGAACAAAACTCTGCAAAATCCCACTTCCACTCATTTCTTCTTCTTTCTTTTAGCAACACACAAAACATACACAAGGAAAAGAGATAGCAATAAGACAATCTCATTCTACTTCCTTCTACTCTTAGCCGATACACCACACACACAAACAGAAGCCAAAAACAAATCCAAAAAGGACAACAAAAAAAACCTCACCACAAACATCCTCCCCTGCCGCCAACATCAGCAAAAGCACAAAGGAGGTAGCGGACAAAGAAGCTCAGAGAATCAAGGAGAGGGAGAATCATCACCCAAACAACAAAAAAGGTCAAAAAGGTTGGTAGTCACTAAAAATCATAAATCATCATCCAGTATCCATATAATGCTTAATCCAAGCTGTACAAATCGACTTAGATCTCTAAAAGCAATCCAGCTAAAATTAACTCCAACCAAATTATAAGATGGTTAATCTCACCACCATGATAACAAAATAAACAAACAAATCAGATTTTTGCTTGCTTTCTTTACAAGTTCATTATAGTTCTTTCTATACCTATATATTAGCTTTTGTCATCTACTTCATTGTTTCCACTTATCAGTATTTCCATTGATCAATCATATCACATGTTAGAAGCTACACGTTTCCTATATGTGTTTCGTTTTAGTAGTTTTACTTAGCTTTCCACCACACATACAACTAAGCTAACATAAAAACACATAAGCTACAATAAACTTATAGAAATCTCAGATTTGAAAGATACCATATTCGCACAAAATTCCAGTTATAAACACAAGATTTCCATATGATTTTTCAAGCCATAAACTTCAAAATCCAAAAATTACTATGAACACCACAAAACAGACTCCCAGGTTCAAGCACCACGAGCACAAAGATTGCAGATTTACATACATCATAAAAACCACTAATTTGACAACTTAATCAATCCCAAAGTTTATACCTACATCAGCCCAACATTGTAAGAATCGAAATCATTCATGAGAAATGACACAAAGCTCCTAAAGATCTCACGCAATAGTAGTGACTTTAGGTAGCTATCAGGTTTACGAACTATTGTCATTTTAACACAAATCTGGGTTTCCAAATCATAAACCTAAAACAATCAAACATTAAAACTCAGCATACCAAAATAATAGCTAAAGAACATACCAAACATCATTTTCTAATGCACAAATAGCATTCATTTCCAACCTTGAGAACTCCTACCCACATCAACTTAGGATAGAAGTCAGACCCCTTCAAGTAGAGTCGAAATCAAAGGCATAAAACGAGCCCTCACCTCATCCTGTCACCGGCGTTACTGTCCTCGGCGGCGGTGCAATCTCGGTACTCGCCTTTTCCTATAGCTTCCGAGGCCATAAAATCAAAACCCAAAAAGAAGCAAATCAGAAATCCAAACCCAGAAATCTAAAGCAAAACAAGATTCAGTAGAACCTAAAAAACTTACCACAGGGATACCACCCTGCCGTCGTCATCTTCGTCGCCGGCGAGATCCTATAATAGCGCCGCCGAGTCCCTTTCTTCCATTTCCTTCGACCAAAACCAGAACCAAAACCCCAGAGATAATAAAACATAGTCAGAACCCCAAACCCGAAAAGATCGAATCACCAAATAAATCGAAATCGCCAAAAGAACCCCCAAATACGACATGCAAGAAAAAACCCGTCTTACCCTCACTGCCGCGTCCATCGCCGGTAAGTCTCTGACCGGCGGGGATCCTCGTTTTCCCTTCCCTTGACCGAAAGACAACCCTGAAATCAAAACTAAACAACAATCAATCCCAAAACAACAAAAACCTCAAAAACCAGACATGCAATCCAAAACCATCACTTACCCCTGATCGTCGTTGACGCCGTCGTTCCCGACGTCGCCGAAGATGGCACCGGCCGTCCTCGCTTATCAATCACCGTAAGTCGCCGTCCGGCCTCTGTTTCCCTTGCTCCTCCATCGCCCCTCTCTGCCGAGAGCTACTTCCCATTCCCGCCTCGATCAGGCCCAAAAAAAATCCGAAT
The DNA here is from genome assembly GCA_946122785.1 of Linum tenue. NCBI lineage: Eukaryota > Viridiplantae > Streptophyta > Magnoliopsida > Malpighiales > Linaceae > Linum > Linum tenue. The sequence goes on from CAMGYJ010000003.1 coordinate 28,162,243, forward strand.
CAAAACACAAACAAAAACATGCATTAGAACTGAAACACTCGATCAAACCGCAATCCGACCCCATAACTCCCCTAAATCGACATGCAAAACCCAAAACCCTACCTCTGACCATCATTGTCGGCGTCAATCGCCCACAATGCCACTATCTCGGTCTATCTCCGATGATTACTTCACGTCGGCACCAGAAGAGATAAAAAAGAGGGAGAGAAGCAGATCGAGATGAGAGGTGAGGTGAGGAACAGGAGAGAACTGAGAAGAGAGGATAAGGTCGTTTGTGTTTTTTTCTGATATGGGTTTCTACTTTCGAGAGCGTAGTGAGAACGAGGGCGGCTGCCGGCTGGTGCTAAATGAGTTTGGGTTTCATTAGGCTAAAATTAGTTTACATGCCCGAGCCTCCTAAATGACTAAAATGCCCCCTCTAATTAGTCTATACTTACCCGTTGCCACTCGGTCCACAGAAAAACGAAAAAATCACCAAAATATTATTCCTAATCCTTTCCGGCTTTTGAATCGTTGACCCAAGGATCGACTAAATACACAACAAACACCACTTCAGACCATTTATGCTATCCCAATGTGCATATTAATCTCAATCAATTTTGGAGTAAATCAACTTAATGCTTAACTTACTTGTTAATTATTAGAATTCCGTAGCAATCCCAATTAACGACTTAATATTTAACCTACTAAAAAAGATTGACTCTATTTTTGAATATTTGTCTACATATATATATTTATTTTACGAAAAATCCCTAACACGAGAAGTCGTGTTCAATAGAACGTGACAATCGTATCACCAAATTCATCAAAATCATCAATAATTCAATAACTAAATCACCATATAAAAATTATCTTCTAAAAGAAAACTCAATATAAAACCTTAACACGATCAATAGAACGTTTAAGGTTTTTCATATTCAATCCTTCAACATAAACGAACTACGTGGACTTTGATCCCGATTACTCGGGTACGTAGGCAACCAATAGGTTCGAGTCCAACTAATTAAAAAACTCTTTCTTCGCTTTTGAGATTTTACATCAATAGATGTATGCTCAAATTGTAGTAACAAAATACTTAATTGAATGCAATAATATGTAAATAAGCTATGAATAATGAAACACTCAACCTTTAAAAAACTTATCGGTTTAAGTAGTTCCCATTTGGGGCGTTGTGGGGTGTGAATACACTTCTCCACACGTAACCGTACTCCCGAACCTAGAATGATCTAAAATTCGCAGACCAGAATTCTGGTTTTAACAAAAAATTCAAAACTGGAAATGGGTGTTCGATCCACCACAAATAAGACCGATGGCGACTCCGAGCGTGACGCGACGGATCCCCCGATCCGGAGGGGCGGTTGCGACAAGTATGGTGCTAACCCCTTATGGAGTTAGCACTATAACTTGTCCCTCAAAACTTATATACTACAAAACCTTATTTCTAATCGTCCATATTTTTTTTCATCTAATGGCAAAAAATGCACACGCATAAGGAAGAGTGTCAAGAATCAAGATGAGCCTAGTAATTTTACCTTCATTTTTTTGTTTAGTTTACGGCCTGTCACGGATCTAGAGGAGAGAGTGAAGCTTATTTGATTAGTCTAAGAATTTTTTTTTCTGACCACCCATTTTTCTTAATCGGGTCATATCTTTTATGTTGTAACCCAAAAGGTTAAATAATTTTCATATAAGTGACACATTAATTAAGAAGATCTACACATTGAGATCAACTTTGCTGTGTTTTGAGCAAGAAAAAGAATTTGCTCTTCAAAAGACGTGTTGTTTGTAGTATTATCACTATCATATTTGTCATATCATGACCTTACCACTATGGTCATACTAACTGCACATTATATCAATATCATATCATGTATCACTATATGATATTGTAGTATATGATGTCATCAAATTATTTTGTCAAACTTAAGACATCATACCAACATCATATCATTATCATATCTTAATATCATCATTATACCATGTTGATAATATTATGATATGAGAGTAATATGATGTTCTCAAATTATTTTGTCAAACATAAACTTCATACCAACAATATATTACTATCATTACTAACATCATACCACTATTATATCATACCATTGTCAGTGGTAATATCATGATATGATAGTACTATGATGACTTGAAATGTTTTTGTTAAGAAAATTATCAACATCGATATCATCTTGTAAAGCACAAAAATTATAATACTTCTTTGCAAAAAAAAATTAATATCCTATTTAAAACGAAAGAGATATGGTCAGTTGAATTTTTGGAGAAAATTTGAAAAGTGCATTGAAAGTACATCTGGAAATCCATGAGTTGCCCAAAAATCAAGTTAGCTCTCCCCTTAATCTGTTATTTCTCTCTTTGCCCCTTTATAATACGAATCATTAGATTTCTCTTCCCCAAATCGCAACCATTAAATCAGGTTTTGTAATACTACAAAAAAGAATGGATTTGTACCGAAACAAACTTAATTAGTGTAGCCATGAACTCTGATATTAGATATATTTATTTTTAGAGTATGCCTAAGGTGACTTGCAAGTCACCATGATTTGGAGAAAACGGTCTACCTATTCCCCAAATCGGTCAACCACTTTCCAAGAAAATGGTCTACCTCTTTCACAAAACGGTCGACCACTTTCCAAGAAAATGGTCTACCACTTCCTTCAAGTGGTCCAACACTTGAGGCAAGCGATTGACAACTTTGAACATACGGCCAACCTGATGAGTGATGACACACTTACTTTCAACTTACACCGCTTTCAGAGAACGGTCTACCTCTTCCACCAAACATTCGACCAGATGACACGGTTACCTTCTATTTATATTAGGAAAATACTGGACAATAGAAGGCATACAATACGAAATTGTATTAAGTAATGCAACATCCTATCATTCGTGGGCAACCAAACTCTGCACATATTATAGGCATAGATAAAAAGAAATAACAGCCTTTTCTTAACTTATAGAATTAAAACCCTTAAAAGCAAGATGATTTGAGATTTATTTGAACGTTGAAGATGACACAATGGTATAACAATTATACTCTACTTTTTAAGTATCTTCATAACAACAATATCAACAAAGTGGATTTATAACAAGACAACCACAGGATGAAAACAATCAAACTTAGAATTTGAAGGAAAAATGAAAGTCTCTGTAGAGTAAGTCCAATCTAAGAAATAAATATGAAAACCATTTTCCAAATCTACGGGTGAACAATCACCCGAGAAACTTCTCATCAATGTTTCGGCCTTTGTACAAATTTTAACTCTTATACCAGCAAACATGTCTATTAATATTGGATTCCTCTAATTATATATGATAATTTTATTAACAATGATTCATCAAATCGACCGGTTGTTGAAATCGGTAGACCACTTGGTGTAAGGGGTAGACCAATTTCTTGAAAAGTAGTCAACCACATAGCGAAAGAGGTAGACCGTTTGATGGAAAAAATAGTCCACTTGATGGAAGCAGTAGACCAATTTCTTGAAAAGTGGTCATCATTATAAAAACTCTTGAAAAGTGGTCGACCACAAATTAAAAAGGTAGACCATTACTCCAAGTCATGGTGACTTCCAAATCACCATAAGAAAGTCTTTATTTTTAAATCTACATAAATCAAGTATCCAATTGAACCCTCTTCAACCATTTAATGGCAACCGCAACCAAGTTACTTGATTGGATCGACTATCCAATATGAGTTGACAACCTTGGCCCATAGTATCCATGCGTTTATATCATTTGCATAATGAAGCCAACAATATGATTTGTACATGTTGAACATTTTCACAATTCAAATGTCACAATGGATCCTTTTGTTAGTTAAGCAACAAAAGAGCCGATGATGATATGTTACACTTTACACATACATACAACCTTTTGTGGAACCCTGCCAATCTCTGGCCTCATATTGTTGCATCCTACAAAAATGACAGGATCGTTTTGACGTTTGTGATAAGTCTCATTTTTCTCTTAGTGCCAAAATGAGGGGTTTAAAGGTCGAGAGAAGACTACTAGGAAGTCGTTATTGGTATAGTAAGTGATAAAATGGTGGAAACCATTAGCTTATAATCAATTGGCTTTGTTAAATAAGCGTCCATCCCCACGGCCAAGCACTTAGCTTCATCTGATGACATTGCATGGGCCGTCAATGCCACAATCGGGATATGAACCCCAATTCTTCCTTCTTCCCATCTCCTGATCTCCTTTGTTGCTTCATATCCGTCCATCTTCGGCATCTGCTATTCTCAACCCCAAACCCACACAGTATATCGAACGTAAATAAGAAGTGAGATAGTAAAGAACAAGAACCAGGAGCAGTTTCAGAGTAACTTCTCACCTGACAATCCATCAAAACAAGGTCGAACGCCTGAGAGTCTTGAATCTCAGGTGAATTTGCGGCTGCACTCCCACATGTCATTACGTTACTGTTTAGGGCTTCCACAGCTTGAAGTCCATCGCCTACAGCAACGACACTAGCACCCATTTTCTCCAGCATTATGGTCGCAACTCTCTGCAGGACTGGTGTGTCTTCTGCCAGTAGAATCCTCAATCCATCAAGAGCTTTCACATGTTTCCCATCCACCGCATTCCTTTCCGTCTTGCAACTTCCTTCATCTGAATTTCCACCCGTCATTTCAACAATTGAACACTTTTGTTTACTCTCCGCTGACCTTGTGGCAGAAACCAAGCTGTTCCAATTTCCATTCCCAAATTTATTTTCACTTCCTTGCTTGTTAGGGCTGGACACTTCGAAATCCTCTGAGCTTGCGGTTTCAAATTGAGTGGGATCAATCTCCACGCACTCATGCATATCACTGCTATCCCTACTATAGCTCCTTTGTCGACCTACATTTTTCTCTTTGATAATGGCCTCAAGGATCTGAACCATCTTTGCCTTGTACAACGGCTTGTTCACCATCAACATGTGCCCTTTGCGGCGAAGCTCCATCTTCACCGGGTTACAAGTGTCATGGTTCAGCATCCAGGCGAACTTGGCTTTCTCTGAGAAGTTGTCCAGGAAATTGAGCTGCTCTTTCCATATCTCTGTGCTCAAGTCAAGCAGCCCTATGTCCACAACTATGACTAGCAAATGCTCCTTCATTTCTTGAACACGAATGACTTCGGCCTTTAGTGGCTCCTTCAGTGGGTGATGCCCATCAATGTTACTACTGCCATTGTTGCTAATGTTATTGTTGTTGTTACTTTTTTGTCTTTTTGATTGAAAGAGTTCATGGAGGACTTGGGTTAGCTCATTCCACTCTGAAATCCCTAGTGTGGGAAGTCCCAAACCTTGTAGCCATTTGGACATAACCACTCTTCCCATGGTTCCGTAGAGTGCAAGCAAGACCTGCATTGTTGGCAATCACAAGACAAAAAAAAAAAAAAAAACGAAAGTCATAATTTTTTTGTTGTGATGGTAGGTGATGAAAGTTAAAACCCATTGTGGTCGATATGAGGAAGCTCTTTAATTACCACCAAATTATGCCTAACGATATCCGTTTGAGGGTGTATATCTGTACAATCTGCTGGTGTACTTAGAAGTAAGAAGAGTCGCATTAGAGTTCCCGCTCCATTCTTCTTCACAACCTTTATTTCTCCACCCATTTTGTGCACCTGGTTTTTATACAGATCTCATCATTCAAAAACTTGCTAGATGATTTATAGTTTATCACATTCAAAACTATTTGAGCAGGCCCAAGATATGGACCAAAAGTCTCTGCTTTTAGAGCAAGTTAGATGCTTACCAAGGTCCGAACGATGCATAATCCAAGGCCAGTGCCACCATGCCTGAAAGCATTAAAATTTAGAAGTTGAAACCAAATTCAATTGAAGAATATAACTATACTTTATTATTCAAGATAAGTGTATAGATTACTCACAATCGTGTAGTGGAAGGATCAGCTTGCTCAAAGCTTTCAAATACAGATTCCCATTTGCTTGGATCAATTCCTAACACAAGAAAGAAAACAAAGTTTGTTAGAGTTTCTTTTTAGGATATTGAGCTGCTTTAAGCTTTGGTTCTCGGTCTGTTGACAACAATATGCAAGTTTTATTTTCTTTACATACCACAGCCTGTATCGTCAATTTCAAACCACAGAATTACTTTATTCTCCTTCCTATTTGATTTCTTTGTATGATTCCCATGTTGCCTCAGCTTCGCCTTGATTGCACATCTCATTTTCTTGTGATCGGAAGGGAACTTGGCAGCATAATCGAAGCTGTTCAAGTTTTCGCACCAGCCTCGCAAGATAATGTGACCAGCTATCAACAAAACAAACATGCCTTCAAGATTACTTCCCGACATCCATGGAGAAATGAAAGTTGTTAGATCCGGGAACTTACATGTCGTGAACTTGATGGAATTGCTTATGAGATTAGCAAATATCTGAACAACCCGGGCAGAGTCTCCTCGTACTAGTTTTGGCATATCGTCTGTAAGAAAGAAAGAGGTTGGACTTGCATTCAGTAAATATATGTAGAGGTGCATTGGTGATTTAATCATTGACAAGAATGAGGGTTGAGCTCAAAAAGATCTTTCTATACCAGAAATATCAAGAACGGCCTCCACATTATGGCTAATGCACTGTACAGAGAACATGTCCATGAGTCCTTCAAGTTCTCTGCATAAATCAAACTCAGCATCTTCCAAAACCAGCTTACCAGACTCAACCTACAAATACAAAATCTTTTTTTCCTGATAAATGGAGAAATTTCCAAAATAATGTTGCTAGTTATTATTGAAGTATTCACATACAAGTGGTAGTTGCTTAATTAAGGAGTTATCACCTTGCTGATATCCAATATATTGTTAAGAAGGCGGAGCAAAGCTGTGGAACATTTCCTGATCTGGGTTACTGTTGCATACTGCTCATTTGTGAGACAATCATCAGAGATTAGAATGTCCAGCAATCCAATAACTGCAGCCATAGGAGTCCTCAATTCATGACTGTAAAATGGAGAAAAGCAAAGAAGAGAGGAATGAAATTGATGATTAAGAAGCATGTTCTTGCATCATACAAAATCAAAAGAGAGACCCTGAATATTGCACATAGTCACATTCCTCACCTCATGTTTGCAAGGAACTGGCTCTTATAATTGTTGGATGCCTCGGCTCTCCTTCTCGCATCAAGGTGGCTGATAAGCTCTGCTCTCAGTTTCATTTCCTTGGACACTCCATTGGTGAGAATCAAAATGAAGACACACCCAGCTACCAGAATGCACAGAGATGCAGAAATCAATATCACCAATGTCTTGAACGCTCTCTCGTCCACCTTCCCCATTATGTAGCTTCTTGGAATCATGATCACCCCGACCTGCACAACAAACCAGTGTTTGCAACATACAAATTCATGCCTAATCGATCACCCACGAAGCTAAATCTAGACACGGCAAAGTTAGAAGGAAGCAAAAACAACTCACTATGGGGAGTCTCTTGAGATTGAGGAAGAAGGAGTCAATATAGTACTGCTGGTGCCCAAGATGAGCATTCTCAACGTGAACCACATGCCCCGGTGGGAAGTTATTCCCGTAGATCTGATTCAAACACTGAGCACCGTTCCTTATCGTGGGATCTTCAGAGTCGACAGCCATCATAAGCTTGGTCCCCGACGATGAATTGGTCAAGAGAGGCGCATCCGTGGAAGTGGCGAGCAAATACCCTTCTTGAGAGGTCAAGTAGATAACATGGCCGCTGTGAACCTCCACAAGCTCCCTCATCAACTGCCCGACGCTATAGAGTGCGGTGGTGACACCCACAACGGCGATGATGGTCTTGTTGGAAGAATCCCAGACGGGCAACGCCGCGGAGAGCATCGGCGAGTCGGCGTACTTGCTCACCGCCACGTGCCACGAGGCTACTCCATCCGGCACCTGTGAAAGCCCCGCAATGTTGATCAAATCGTCGGGGAGAATCGGTTGCGCCTTCCCTAGCTTGTCGCCGGTTACAGGGTCGAGCGGCTCTCGGTACCAAATTGCAGAGAAGTTGTTTTGGATGGCATCGACGCCCCACCCTCGGTGGGCGGTTGTGGACATTGTGGCGTTGATGCCATTGTTGGTGGTGGTGGTGGTGGTGATTGAGTAGTCGACGAGGTCGGAGTAGATGTAGAAGGTGTTGTTGGTGATGTGGTCTCGGTGGAACGCTTGGACGAATCCGTTTCTGTAATTTATGGTGATTGCGTTGAGAGCCTTCCTGCTCGCGAATAGTGCCCACGTTACATCTCTCATCACTTCGTACAACTGCATAAATCATGTCACCCAAAAGAAAGAAAGAAGAAGAAAAAAAACCACACCAAATGATTTCACATATTTTTGTTTTGTGAGAATTAAAAGACGGATGGATCAGTCCAGCAAAATTGATTGCACCAACCTCTACTTGTTCAGCTTGAGTGGAGGGATTGTTGTAGCGTCTCAGGACGTATTCGGTGAGCTTGACTTGGGCAGTCGTGATTTCGGAAGTGGAGTTGACGATGTTCCACATGCGCAAGATGGGCCGCTGTAAGAGCTCGTAACGAAGGCCCGAAGCTAGGGTGTCGAGCGACTTCTTGGTGTAGCTCTTGGTGAAATGCCAGGTGAGTATGGTGAGAAGGCCTATCAGAATTGCGAGCATCACCTGAAGCAGCAAAAGGGAATTCGAAATTCGGGTTTTTCGAAACAGTGGAGGAGAGAATGCAAAACAAATTGTGGATGGCATACCATGATGGCGAGTCGAACGACGAAGACGCTGTAGTAAGAAGAGAGACAGTGAGCAGCAGCACAAGGAAGCTGCTCGTCCTCTTCGACATCCCTTCGGAAAACTCGCTGTCTTGTGCTGCTTCCCACGGTGTTTGGTTTCATCCAAGTCCAGCTAGAAATTCTTTCGAGGAATCCGGTGAAAGGAGGAGCCATGGATGGGGCAACAATACTAGTGCTCAATGGCGAACATTCTGAAGCGACGGTAGTGGCTGTGGAGTTGGTTTTGCTCTCTTGATGGTTGTCTGCCATGTCTGAATCCTATAGCATGAAGCAGGTGGTCTGAACATGAGTTGGGTTTCTCATGTACTATGGAGCACTCCAAATCTTTCTGATATCTTTTTTGGGTTTGCAAGTAGCCAACACTGGACAGTTGAAAGAGGGGAATGTTTGTGCTTTTATTCTGGAAATGGAATGAGATTGAGACACCACGCTGGAGAAATATATACACACAAGTCAAGTTGGGTTGTGGGCCCACAACTTTCATATACCATGATGCCAAATTAAAAGAAAAAACTGAAGGACGAAATTCAATTTCTTGAGCTTTTATCTCTGGAACACTCAACTCAAGTTGCATAGTCCTGAATATGGTCGCACACGTGGCCCGTTGTTTGCCATGTCGTCTTTTAGTGACGAATCATATGCCTTGTAAGTGTGTGTGGATTTTCTGGTTTTAGGGGGTTGCTATCGATTTTAATCGATTATATTTGTGTTTAGTGGGTTTTGACCATGAGGAACGATGTCAACAGAGTTGGCCTCCGAAAATCTCACCGGCGACGGACGATGGGAAATGCGATGGTTCTGGTGAATTTCTTTGGTTTCAATTGTGGCTGAGGGAAAGGAAACCGAGGGACCGAAAGGGAGGAGAAGAAGCGGGCGGCGACGATGACTAAGGGAAGGTTTTGCTTCTGGTAAGTTTTTTTTAGATGTTTTGGTGGATTTTTAGAGGTTCTGACCTGGGTTTTTTCTGGTTTCTTTCATTTTTGGCCGAGAGAGGAGGGAAAGCACGACTGGAAAGAAAGTGGATCACCTCCGGCGGCTGATGTGGCTGGTGGGTGAGGTTCGGCTCTATCTTTGTTTGGATTCTGTTTTTCTGTCATGATACGATGGGTTTTGTATTTGGGATCTTAGGACTGATTTCGGCTATGAATTGGAGAAATTGGGGTTCATTTGTGGTTTTGGATCCTGAAATGGGATTGTGGTTGGTGGTAATTGTCTGTTTTTGGATTTGGCAAGTTTGTGGGTTTATGGAGGCTTTGGTTCTGGAAATTTTGTAGCTTTTATAGCGAAATTGGTAATGGCAATGTTATGTGGTAGTTGTGTCATGTGTGAGATATCTATATTAGATTTGAATGTGAATTTAGATAACTAAATGAACTTTAAGGTAGAGAGAAAAATTAAAATGGGTTTCCCAAACATAGCATACAAGCTGCTTTTCAGAAAAGACTACCCTTTGCTCTCTTTAGCTTTAAAGCAAGAATTGGGTTGAAATGGATGGAAAGGGTGGATGAGTTACTTAAGCTTGTAGTAAAAGTAGAAAAATGAGATGGAGATGATATAGATGATTATGGTGATTACGATGGTATTGGTTGAAGAAATACTAACCTTGTTTATCTGATGCTTGTTGTCGGTTCTGTCTTCTCTCCAAACTTCTTGCTGCTGCCTTTGTTGTCTCTTCTTTAGTGTGTTCGTTTATGAGGAAAAGGGAAGGGGAAGCTCTCTGTTCTCTGTAAGAAGTGAAGCAGAAGAGATTGGAAATCGTGGGGAAGAAGGAGTAGTTGTATGTGGACTTGTGGTTAAAGAGGAAGAAGAGTAGTGGTCATTTCATATTTGTTCCGGTATCTCTCGAGCTCTGTCTGTGTAAAGGGAAGAATGTCTTGGGAAGAAGCTGAAGAAAAGAAGAGGTCTTCCGTTTTATAGGAGAAAAAGGTTACTGTTTGGCCATTTGGTGGGGGGTTTTGATTGGCTAGTAGGGTGTACATTAAGTTGTATTTTTTTTATTGGTAGTTGAGTGGGCTGGACTTACATATTGGTATACTGTAGTGATTAGTGAATAGTGCATGGTTTGGGTTTTGGGTCTGATTGGGTTTGGTCAACGGGTCAGATCTGTCTATTGACTGGGGTTGACTTTCGTTGACCGGGTTTGACCCGAGACCCGAGTAGACCAGTGTTTGGGATTGGACTTAGGTCGACTGGTCTTTAACTTTTGATATGGTTTTTGACATTTGATTTGACTACGCATTGGACTGGGCTTGAGCCTAATTTTTTTATTGGGAAGATTTGTGGTCAGTTTATTTTTTGTAATTAGTTGTAAATGTAATTGTTATTATTGTAGTAACTAGCCTTTTTACCCGGCCCGTTGGCCGGAGAGATTTAATTTATAATTTATATGTTTAAATTATTTTGGATCTTCTAAATATTTTATAGCAGAGTTTGTAGTATGTCTATATTGAAATTTCCAATATTTAGTACACTCACTTGTAATGCTTCGGTTTTTGAATCATAAATTATGTCGCTGTCACGTCCCATTTAGAACTTATGTCAAAATTTGTCAACCAAAACACTAATATTTAACGTACGCCAACCTGAACCACACACACATATATATAGTTCAAGCTAGCGTGCGCCAGGAGTACGCTATACTCTTGTGTTCATACTACCATACGAACATTGAGTTTTACTATTTAGACCCGAATTAACCGGAGTTTTTTGGGGCATGATACTATACCCTAACCTCTAATAGGTGAACTCTAGTCCCTAATTCTGTAACCTCTAATTTATGCACATACTTCGTAATTCCTATCTTCTATCGTATCTTGAGTTAAATAAAGTATAGTATACATTGATATTACATATACATGTATATATATGTGTGTGTATATGTATATTAGACTCAAAATTATCTAGAGATCTCGCTTTTACCCCCATAACGCCAGACAACCATTGGGGTTGTCTATCGTTCCATATGTAATATATAAAGAGACAAATACTAAGATCCTACTATTTATTTCTTATCCTCTCCCACTATCCCCTTTATGGAGAATAAAAAGGTAGGGATGACAGGATCATAGCTCAATATGGTTTTATTATGTTCATCGTATTGGAGGTTATGTTCTTTTTTGCTTTTTTTTTTTTTTTTGCTTCTTTTTCATTCTACTTTATTACCTATGGTTGTGATAAGAGGTAATTAGCCCTCGAAAGGGGTTGGGAATCCAATACACATTCATGATCCTCGAGTTTGGACGAACTCTCGACCAATGTTGTAAAAATTACGACTTTTTAGTGAGAAATTCTTAGTAAAGATACTTCATTATTGGATTTATTCATCCATATTGAAACTTGACACACACCGTAGCCCTCATGATGACTAAATTCTCTAATATCGACTCATTTTCATTTTGGATGTTTGTTTTTTTATCCAGACACTTAAATTTAGTATATTATACAATATGTATCAATTGTTAATTCTTGAAGTTTATACTAAACCTCAATCGGTGGTCATTGTTTATATGTTGGCTTAGAATCTCAATCTAAGGCACTCACATACACTATCGAGGATTTTGGTCTTAAAATGATCGTTGAATGTGTAATTTTCAAAGATTTTATCACTTATATATTAATAATTGATAAAGAGTGTCTCCAGTACACAAATATTTTAAGTGCATTTAAAATGTCTTATCATTTGAACAATATAAGTGTATTTCATTTGATTATTTGCATTAACTTATTATCTTATACAACATATATTAATTCGTGTTTCTCGAGTCTAGACGAACTGACAACCAATTTAGAGAGCTGAGATTATTGGATAAAGATACTTGATTCCTGGAAAAATATGTTTATCCCAATTGACGATCTTACTAAAAATTACCAACCTTTATTTGGTAAATGCCTAGGTCAGTAGCTGATGAAACGTGATGTTTATCGTAGATTCTGAACAAAGATTTTTCTAACCTTCACATCTATTATTTTTCAAGTAATTTTGTGTCTCATCCTAGGGTATGAAGTCAAAGTTCGTCAACAATCATACTTAAGTCATTTTGAAAATTTTGATTTATAATCTTCGAAGATAACTCCAAGTCTGAAAGAAAATTTCTTAGCATACGACTTAGAACCTCAATAGAGCTTGCTCAATCAACAGGATATAGAGCAAATATTATTAATGTGAACTTAGGTCACATTATCAAATTATTGCATATGCGATTCCTCTTCATTTGAGGAATTTAAAGTAGAACATGATCTGAATGAATAAGAATTTTTTTTTAAATAAATAAATGTAACTACTCGATCAAGATTATACTCTGACATTTTGCTGAATAATACAGTTTTATTTTATAGATATATACTGTACGAATAAGAGAGTGTTTCATTGCAACAAAATATAAAGTAATATAGTTTATTTTTCAAAGGTAATTGAATGTCAAATGTTTATTTTCTCTCTTTTCATTTATATTTTGGTTTAATCGATTAAAACATAATTGTTTATATGTATGTTTGTTCATCAAAATGTAACTTATCATTGAATTTTAGTAAAAATGAGTAGAAAATTTATTTCATAAGGTTTAATCAGATATTTTTTTATTTAAATAAATGTGATATATGTCACTCTCTGTTTTCTTATTTATATTTTATTTATTTAACAAAAATTATTATTTATGTGTGTTTGGTTAAGTTTATCAACATGTAACTTATTATTAAAGAAAAAAAATTAATGGATAAATGAAAAAGAATAATTGGATAAAAGAAATGGAAATGTTAAAGAAGAGAGAGGTAGCTCCATAAATACATTAATAACTAATTTTTTGTTTGTAAAAAAGTTGTCCAACTTGGCAAATTGTGGATCCTCCAAGTGCTTATGTGGCAAGAAATTTCTTTTGAATTGCCATAATATATAGTATTGATGATTGATTGATGATTGATTGAAAGATGATTGATTGATTGATGATTGATGATATTGATGATGATAGATAGATAGATATAGATAGATAGATGTAGATAGATATAGAAGATAGATAGATAGATAGATAGATATAGAAGTCTAATTATAATTATTGCTCGGCCATCGGCCGGGTGAGTTCTGTTTGAATATTTAATTCATTTTGAAGATAGATAAATTTTGTTCATATTTTTGAAACTCTCACTAATCTTGAATTTTGAAAAATGAAGGTTTTGGTAAATTTTGGATTTTGTAAAATCATGGATTTGTTTTTTTCATCGATTTCATAATGAAATTTGTTAATTAGATTTGTATGTATGAAGTGAAATATGCATTTATTGCACTCATTGATATGAGAAGAGAAATTAAATAAGAGGGGTAGTTTGGTCTTGAATGATGGATTTTAAAGTCTATGATTAATTCTGCATACGCTTTACCCCAATCATTTCGGATAACGCTTGCATACTTTGTATACCGTGGCTGTTGGCATAGATTAGCCTATGCTTATTCACCTCTAGGTGGAACTTTCAAGTACGTGGGGTCCACAAATTTGGACTCTTAAAGTTCGTGTGACCAGTGTAGTCAAAATCGCGCATTAAAACGTAAAAACTTACGTTTTTACGTATCCAAGCCACCAAAACGTTTCAGTTTCTACCTAAAGTCGCTTAGTCACAAAAACTGGTAAAACCATGGGTAAAATCGATAAAATCACTTAAAATCGGTAAAATCGCGATTCTGAAGCGTTTTTATACGATTTTGATCATCTCATAAAAATGTGCTAATTGGCCCAAAATGATGTAATTTTGGAGACATATCAGTAAAAAATAAAAAAGGAAAACATGATTCATCACTCGTTCTACAATTAGTGTCGGAATAGGGGATTCACATTAGGTTGAAAAGACACCTAATGATATTCTCAACAACTGCTGACCTTCAATTAGTCTTCTCCCTTAATTTTCACCTATGGCTCTTACCTTGGTTACGATGAAAGTTTTTGGGTAATTGATCATATGTAATTATGTAAACTCAAACCAGCTTATGAGAATTTGGATTCTCAAGCTCGTTTACGGGTTACGATCTACGTTTATGAGCTTATTATTGAGATGCTATGAGTTATCTCTACTTTTGAGTCAACGCAAATTAGTTTATGTGTTAGATATTACATTTTAATTATGAATTTCATGTAGTTATCCACTTATCTAAAATCTACACACTCACATTTTACATACTATATGTTGTACTTAACATATTTTAGCTATTTTAGAGGGTGCGTAAAAAACTTAGGATTTTACGCTTTGATTCTACGTTTTACGATTTTACCCATTTTCCGTTTCTAGGTAGAATCTCGCTTTTAACTGCATTGCGTGTGACCCATGGATTTGTCGCCCCTAAATATATGAAGCAAACAATGATTTTTGGACAATGAGATTTGTTGTCTCATAATCAAATCCATCAAGCAAACGACCCTTTAAGGGTTTTTATAATTAGTCTCTCATTATGGTTACAAATATTTCCTTACAGATGTTGATGATTGTTGATAATTAGTCTCTCATTATGGTTACAATGGTTTCCTTAATTAGATTTGTATGGGCTCAAGCAGGATAGCAGAAAGTGGTTCATTGAACTCTATGGGTTTTTTAACGAGTATAGGATTTTGACAGTCATAGGAGAATTTTTCTATATTCAATACATTTGAGGGGTTTTCATTGCATATGGAGATTATCTACTAGCAGGTCCTAGCATGAAAGAAATTGAGGTGGTCAAATAATAATTAGAAGAAGGATTTAAGATCAAGCGTATAGGAAATATGAAGTACTTATTGGGATTGGAAGTAGCAAGAAATAAGGTGGGCATTTCACTTAATAAAAAAAAAAGTTATGTCTAGAGCTATTGGTCAATGCAGACTTCTTAGAAAACAAACCTTCAAAAACTCCACTTAGCATGAACACTATGTACTTTGCTTCAATTGGAATTCCACTAGAAGATGAGACTCATTTCAGAAATTTGCTTGGTTAACTTCAGTACTTGACTTCGACAAGACTAGACAATACCTTTCATGTTCAACTATTATGCAATTTCAAGCTAATCCGACTAGAACACATGTGAAAGGACTTCATCGAATCCTAGCTAAGATACCTGGAAGGTAGTCCAAATCAAGGTTTGTGGTTCTCTACAACTCATGACTCGCATTGAGATGATACTATGATTTAGACTGGGCCACATGCTCTGATATATGGAAATCTGTCACTAGCTAGTACACCTTTTTGAGGGATTCATTAATAACTTGGAAGAGCAAGAAGCATAATACAATTTCATGTTCTTCATGAGAAGCAAAACATATGGCACTGCAAAAATCTCGTGATGGGTACAATGGTTAAAATCATTGCATTTAATAGAATTTCTCATCCAAAACCTGTACAAGTATTTTGTGAGAATTAGTAAAAAATATATATTGTTGAAAATTCAATCTGTCACGAACGCACAAAGCATATAAAAGTCGATTGTCTTGTGATTTGTGAAAGGCTAAAATTAGGGAATAAATTGCATATCTATATATTGTCTTGTGATTTGTCTCACATCAATACAAAAGAATAAATTGCATATCTATATACAAAAGCTTGTTTGGATAGATGCGATTATTTTTTATCCAAGTTGTCAGTGCACAAGCACAACATGTGCTTGCCAGCTTGAGGGGCGTGTGATTGTGATGAATACTATGGTTGTGCTTAAATGATGGAAGATAGTAGAAGGCAACCATTGCAATCCTTGATGCATTTGGATTCAAACAAGATGAAGATGTCTGATTCAAAATTCCTTTCACGTGAACCGGGCCAATTCATTGTGGTTCAACTTTTGTGTAATTATTTGTTGTAATTAGTATTCATTTGCTACTTTGCGTGTTGATGTTGGTAGGTTTAAGTGTTTATTTTGTTTTTGTTAATTGTACAATGTAATTCACTATATAATGAGAAAGTCATCCATAGGAAATAGGAAAGAAATCATGTTGATTCCCCATATAGATGGAGTCTTCACCTTTCATTTTCCTCTTCTCTGAAACCATAACATACTAGGTGTTGTCCGCGCTTTGCTACGGTACGTTATAGGTTTTTAGGTGGACTTTACTATACGGAGAAATTTTGCACCAAATTTCAAATAGACAATTAGATTAGGTTCATACAGAATATTCTATTACTTTAAAGAAATACTAATTTATTATTATTATTATTATTATTATTATTATTATTATTATCATATCAATAGCAAAGTTGAAATATGAATATCTTTCAAAAATTTGTTGTGCCAATAGATTTGTCAAGATGATGAGTCTTCATTTCCAAATACATCAATGTTCTTAAATCAAGAACCGCGTCGAGAAAATATAATAAATAACGGACTAAAGAATTTTTCATAAATATATGTATGAGTAAGCGATGTGGGTGCACAAAAAAATGCTTGGATCCAACACATGGTCAAATTGATGCGGGTGCACATATAACACGTAGCGGCATATGAGTTTTTTCCTCCGAAGGGAGATAAAAGAACTGCACCGAGAGAAAATCCGTAAATAGAACCCTCTTTGGTTAATATTGTGATACATATGCAGTAAGTGTTCATATAAACCGTGACTCTGCTTAACACATACTGCTTATCTGGGACTTATTGTAGTTGTTGGCGTTGGATTTTCAACAACACATTCAATTGCGGAGAGTAGTCGAAAGATGTGGAAGGCTCAAGGTCGGTGGGTGGAATACCAAAGAGCTTAACAAATACGAACTTGGTGTATAATAACCGATAAAGAGGATGAGTGGGTGCAAAGTTCAATTTTTGCAGAACTCTGCCTGCTCTTTGGATGGCGATATGATCTCTGCATCGAAGCTTTCGTGGTAAGGGTTGAAGTGAAGCAAATGGGCGAGTGGAAGCGTTGGAACAAAAGTCCCAACATATGTCATCGAGGCCATTAATTAATCCATAAGTGGCAGTCAGAATTAGCCTACAATAAATGTACAACATCATTTAGAAGCGTTGAAATGACGAAAAATGATATTGAGATTCACTACGCTTCCGTTTTCAAAATGTTGAAAATTTAATGCATAAATTTCTTTCATATATTTTATAGATAGATAACCATATGATATTTGATTCGGAACTAATTGTACATATATTACCCCTGTTTTCCTTAGGTGTTTGTGGCAATTGTGCTCCTAAAAGAGTGGTTTTACGCGAGGTTTCTTGTGTTTTAGCATGTTTCAGGATCTAACAGGTGAAACTAGCCCCGGACAGTGGCGGACCCAGGATTCTCGTAAAGGTGTGTCAGTCGATAAAATTAAATAAAATAATAAATAACTTTTAATTATATTTTACTGTGTAACACAACGAGAAGTGGGATCGAAAGAGCCAAAGGGAACATTGGAGTTTTTTTTATAAGATAGTGGTCCATATGTAACCAGACTCCCGAAGAAAGAGCATTTTTTGTCACTAGGTGGACAACTATGTGGAACCTACAAGGATCAAGAAGAAACAAAACTTATTTAGGTAGAGAGAAAAAAAGAGAAAACTTCCTTACGATTACCCATGCCTAAGACCTAAGAGCAATAAACCCTTGCATCTAAATGCTTAAGCAATGGAAAGAACCCCAAATTTGTCATAAGTTAACTAAAATTTAAAATAAATAACATATATTTACGAATTTTGGGAACTTTATGACACCAATTTCATCGTAGTGTATTAAAGGTGTGTCGATAACAATTATTCAAGGTGTGTCGAAAGTCCTAAATTCCAAAAAATTATACCGACAAAACATGGGTTTCTCACAAAATATTCGTGCGGAGGTGTGTCGCTTGACACACCTCTCTACCACATGGGTCCGCCCCTGGCCCCGGAGTCGAAAGTTGGACGAAAAGGAGCGAAAACCGGGAGAAGGGGTGAATAGAAGGCAGTTCACATCTTTCCTTGGATGTTCACGGTCTGCTTAGACCGTGAACTGGAGTTGTTGCCCGTGAACATCAAGGCGTCCAGGGCTAAATCTCAAGTTACTGAAGCTAATTGAGTTCACGATCACTAAGACCGTGAACTGGAGCCGTTTCCCGTGAACCAGTGCAAGCGAAGCGGTGAATTTCAACGCCCATCTTGAGTTCACGGACGCGTTTCAGAGTTCACGGCCATGAACTGACCACGATCCCTGTTTAAAAGAAGAGCTGAAAGGAAGAGAGGAGGAGCCAAAAGAGTGAGAAAGTCTTCTTCTTCAGATTTTAGAGAGAGAAAGACGAACCAAATGAGAAGGAGGCTAGGGTTTTGCTCCAAGAGTGGATTTTGGAAGATTCTCCCCAAGAGAAGTTCAGCACAAGTGCAAAGAAGATTGGAAGCCTCCCTATGATTGTTTCTACCTCTTCCCCTTGTGTTTCTCCCATTTCTAGCATGAAGTAGATTTCTTTTTCACTTGGGTGTTGTGAAACCCTAACTATCTACCATGTAGTTTTTGTTATGTGTATTGAATGATTGTTTATGGGTGTTGTTTAATTCAATGATTGAGATATTATTCATGTTGATTGTGCATGTTTGTGCTTAGCAATCTAATTGGCCAATTTAACCTAGACTAGAGAGGGAAAACCCCCTTCAAGGGAGGCTCAATTGAGTTGGTATTCTCCTAGGGCTTTTCAAGTCACATATCTAGGTTAATTTAGGGCAAACCTCGATGTTGGATTATGCAATTTGTTTAAGCGCGATTAAGCCGACCAACCATTGGGTTGAGTGATGGAGTAAGTCAACCATCGATTGCCTAAACTGAGAGAGCCGAGTGACAGCCTATAATGTATCCCTCGGTTTAGCAATCGAGAGTGTGGTCTATGATCAACGACCTCGACACCATCCATGGCATGCATGGAAGCTTCAAAACTCATTCTCTTGGTTCGGTTACAGCTGAATTAATGGATCCAGATCACCCGAAAAATCCCCTGCTTGAGCTCAAACACGAAGAAAAAATGGCGGAATGGGCTGGACAGTCTGGGGGTGATTCGCCAGCAATTGTTGATGAAGAATCGTCCAATATGGTCACAGGAAGCTATCATGACCCTCTAATTTGCCTGGCGATGTCCGAATCACAAGTGCCCAATTTGGGATTGAAGCTTGGAGGTGCTGGAAATTTGAAGATCGACGAAGGCGGGAAATGGGAAAGCGACGAATTGACGACAGCTGTGATGATTTGAGGCTCGAGGTCCCTCCAGAACTTCGATTCAAGGCCAGTCGCTTCCAATGGTGACCTTGAATTATGCTACAGATCCTTGACCTCAAAAGCCCCAAATTCAAGATCGAATGACATTAACCCAGTTCTTCAGACCTGTGTACTTGAGCAGCCCTTTTCATATCCTATTTGGACCCAATTTTGTGAACGGTTCGAGCATAAGAGGAATCAAGTGTTGAGGGCAACACTTTTTCAAGAGAGGGGGCCTGATATGATTCCGTTAGGATCGATATTCAAGCCAGAACGGTTTGAGCAAGAAGCCATCTCAACTACGTACTATAATGCTGAATTTTTGTTAAGTCTTTTAACTGTTTCAGGTTGCCCAATTTACACGTCCGGAACATTTTATTGGCTTAATGGAAATCCGAGTTTGAAGGCTTGCTGGGCAGATAAAGTCACGAGCTACAAAATGGTATGTCGCAACTGGGAAAGGACCAAAATCTGCCCAAGTCTGGAAACCAGTTTGGGTACTCGACTTTGAAGGTCAATGTGTGTCGAATCAGTGAGACTCGATCCAAAAGGGCTTTGCTACATCAATCTACAAGTTTCATACTACAACGACGGGGCATTGGATGACCGGATCAAAGATTGGAAGGCCTCGAACGAACCCGCCAAAGATCGTGTCGAAGCTGACTTTTTCCTGTCTTTGGATTCAGCAATCTTAATCCTTATCGAAAAGGGATTCCTAGGTTGTTTTGAGTTTTAATTCCTTTTCCGAGTTTGTTTGGGTTAATTCGAGTTGTAATTCGTCAAGGACTTCCTTATGAGTTTTTAGGAATTAGTTCGAGTCTATTTAAGTCGAATCTTTCGTTGTAAATTTCAGTTTTATGCATTATTGAATACAGAGTTAGCTTTGGTTCTCCTTGCTTGTTGGCTTGGCGAATTGGGTTGATTGCTTAGGGTTTTCTAAGAAATTGTTAGCTTGTATCGAGCTGCTATTCACGTTGCTCGTGGCCAAGCCTCTACCATAGAGATCGAGCCTTTCTCCCGTGTGAGAATTGCACGAAATCTTACATCAAAACCTAACTAAAACCCCCTGCTTTGTTCGAGGAAGAGTTGTGTTTCACATCAACTCTCGGCTGCGTCGCTCTGGGATTAAGAGTACCATTTAAGGACTCATCAAGTGGCATCATCGCCTGGTTCAAACGCAGTGGACAGGACGGAGACGCAAGTTGCGGAAACAACGCACTGGACGAGATCAAAGGGCTCTGTCTCTGAGGATCCTGCACTTTTACACCGCAAAACAGAGGCTAAAGAGGAGACTCGGGTTGAAGATCAGACGATGGGGGACTCGTCTGTAAACACCACGGAGTTGCTCCAAACCATCATCGCACATTTGAATGCGACCTTCCAGGTCCAATTCGACAAAATCAGACGTGAAATTGCCGAATTAAAATCGACGATGAATGCCCCTGCTCCGCTGAACGCTGTACACGAGGAAGTACCGGAGGGGAATCAAATCCAAGGCGTGCACACAGGGGTTGATCAGGCCGTTGTAAATCGTGTTCAGCAATTGGAACGACAACTGATTACAGCTGAACCTGGCCCTCGTGATGACAACCACGAACGGCGTCCCCCTGAAAACCAGGTGCCAGAGCTCCGGGGAGTAAAGCTGATAGTTCCAGCTTTTTCGGGCTCCAACAATGCATCAAGCTATCTCGATTGGGAGCGCAAGGTGGTTTTGTTCTTTCAATGTGGGAATTATACCGAAGCCCAGAAGGTCCTCTTGGCGACCTATGAATTCACGGAATACGCAGCCCAATGGTGGGAGCAAATTCGAATTCGCCGGCGACGGAACTTGCAACCCGACGTGGAGACCTGGACGGAGTTGAGAGGTCTCATGAGGGACCGTTTCGTGCCTGGATACTACCAGCGCGATTCAATTACTGCTGATGCGAGCAGACGTCCAGGAGGATCGCGAAGGTACAATTGCCCGATTTTTACACGGATTGAATCGAGACATTCGAATGGAGCTGGAATTGAGATCCTTTGTGGACCTCGAAGAGGCTGTCCATCTCGCTATCAAAATCGAGCGACAACAGAAGTCAGCTTCGCGACGATTTTCTTCCACGGCCAAACCAGCAGCAGAGGTGAGCAATGAAACCGTTCCTACGCAAACAAGGCCTGAGGTGGGAAAATTGGCACCTAAACCTGTTCCTCCAGCAATTACTGAGCGCTCTGGTGGCATCCAGTGTTTTAAGTGCCACGGTCGGGGACACAAAGCAAACCAATGTCCCAACGTCAAGGCTCTGGTAATTCGAGATGGTGCTTATGAATCCGATGATGAGAAAAGCGCAGAGGACGACGAAATAGAAGAGGAAATTGAGGTCGAAGCCGCTCCTGGAAAACTTCTTGGAGTCAGCAGGAGAGCAATGACAATGGAATCGACCCTGGACCCAGGACAACGAGATAATCTGTTCCATTCTCGTTGTCTCGTTAATGGGAATTTGCTCTCGTTGATCGTCGATGGCGGCAGTTGTGCCAATGTGATCAGCCAAGAAGTCGTGAAGAAACTAGGTCTGGTCACGATCAGGCATCCAGAGCCATATAACCTAGGGATGGCAATTTCGACCTGGCCCGTTTTACCCGACCTGTTTGACCTGTTTTGGGGCGGGTCCGACCCGCCCCGTAGGCGGGGCGGGGCGGGCATGGGTAGTCTTATCGACCCGACCTGCCCTGACCCGCCCCATTCTTGACCTGTTCTTATCTAAATTACATGAAATCTTAGTCAAATTACTTTGAATTTTCCTTTTATTGCATCATATTTTAGCTATAATAAAGTTGTAAATTAGTGAAAACCTCAATTTCTCCAATAATTTAACTACAATTGTCATAATATTGTTTGTTTTCTTAGTTTTATAATAAAATAACGAATATTTCTAATGTTTTTCATATAAATTGCATACCCATTGGGTCGACCTGCCCCGACCCGTGACCCGTGATCAATTACCCGACCTGGACCCGCCCTGCCATGGGGCGGGTCTGGGTACCAAGAAACCCGCCCCGGACCTGCCCCATTGCCATTCCTAATATAACCTCCACTGGCTCAATGATTATGGGGCTCTTCGCGTCACCAAGCAAGTTGCCGTGAAGTTCGAGATAGGAGGCTACAAGGACGAGCTCCTCTTCGACGTAGCACCAATGCAAGATGCACAAGTACTCTTCGGTCGCCCTTGGCAATTTGATAGAGGGGTAAGTCACGACGGTAGATCGAATTGCTACCGATTCCGACACGCAGGGAGGAAGATCCTTCTGAGGCCTCTGTCGCCGGAAGAAGTTCGCGGCGACCAACAGCAGTTGGAGGATAATCGACGGCGATCAACAGGGAAAGTCAGTAGGGAGAAGCCTGACCAGCCTGCTCGCACAACTCTGACGGCCCGACGTTTCATGTTGACGGCGTATAAGAAGATGAGGAGACCTCGCCGTCGACGGCCCTGTATTGCCTCGCCGGAGCAGGGTAGGAGAGAGGGTGAATTGGATGGGACGCTGGGAAGCAAACCGAAACCAACCAACGACCTCGACACCATCCATGGCATGCATGGAAGCTTCAAAACTCATTCTCTTGGTTCGGTTACAGCTGAATTAATGGATCCAGATCACCCGAAAAATCCCCTGCTTGAGCTCAAACACGAAGAAAAAATGGCGGAATGGGCTGGACAGTCTGGGGGTGATTCGCCAGCAATTGTTGATGAAGAATCGTCCAATATGGTCACAGGAAGCTATCATGACCCTCTAATTTGCCTGGCGATGTCCGAATCACAAGTGCCCAATTTGGGATTGAAGCTTGGAGGTGCTGGAAATTTGAAGATCGACGAAGGCGGGAAATGGGAAAGCGACGAATTGACGACAGCTGTGATGATTTGAGGCTCGAGGTCCCTCCAGAACTTCGATTCAAGGCCAGTCGCTTCCAATGGTGACCTTGAATTATGCTACAGATCCTTGACCTCAAAAGCCCCAAATTCAAGATCGAATGACATTAACCCAGTTCTTCAGACCTGTGTACTTGAGCAGCCCTTTTCAGATCCTATTTGGACCCAATTTTGTGAAAGGTTCGAGCATAAGAGGAATCAAGTGTTGAGGGCAACACTTTTTCAAGAGAGGGGGCCTGATATGATTCCATTAGGATCGATATTCAAGCCAGAACGGATTGAGCAAGAAGCCATCTCAACTACGTACTATAATGCTGAATTTTTGTTAAGTCTTTTAACTGTTTCAGGTTGCCCAATTTACATGTCCGGAACGTTTTATTGGCTTAATGGAAATCCGAGTTTGAAGGCTTGCTGGGCAGATAAAGTCACGAGCTACAAAATGGTATGTCACAACTGGGAAAGGACCAAAATCTGCCCAAGTCTGGAAACTAGTTTGGGTACTCGACTTTGAAGGTCAATGTGTGTCGAATCAGTGAGACTCGATCCAAAAGGGCTTTGCTACATCAATCTACAAGTTTCATACTACAACGATGGGGCATTGGATGACCGGATCGAAGATTGGAAGGCCTCGAACGAACCCGCCAAAGATCATGTCGAAGCTGACTTTTTCCTGTCTTTGGATTCAGCAATCTTAATCCTTATCGAAAAGGGATTCCTAGGCTGTTTTGAGTTTTAATTCTTTTTCCGAGTTTGTTTGGGTTAATTCGAGTTGTAATTCGTCAAGGACTTCCTTATGAGTTTTTAGGAATTAGTTCGAGTCTATTTAAGTCGAATCTTTCGTTGTAAATTTCAGTTTTATGCATTATTGAATACAGAGTTAGCTTTGGTTCTCCTTGCTTGTTGGCTTGGCGAATTGGGTTGATTGCATAGGGTTTTCTAAGCAATTGTTAGCTTGTATCGAGCTGCTATTCACGTTGCTCGTGGCCAAGCCTCTACCATAGAGATCGAGCCTTTCTCCCGTGTGAGAATTGCACGAAATCTTCCATCAAAACCTAACTAAAACCCCCTGCTTTGTTCGAGGAAGAGTTGTGTTTCACATCAACTCTCGGCTGCATCGCTCTGGGATTAAGAGTACCATTTAGGGACTCATTACGACACCCGAGTGATCCTTCTCACAAAAGAGCTTTCAAAACCATTTACTTTTACCTTGCTTTACTTTAATTAGCAAACTTTTCAACCAAAACCGAGTCGCTAGATAATGATTCAAATGACTGAAGTAGGGGTATACGGACCGGCCCGAGTCGATATTTAAACATACTTGCCATGTACTGCACCCGACTAAGGTTTAATTACAAAAGAGAATTTCATAGACATATATGTGTCGCCTCATCAACGATCAAACATAGTTTGACCTCAATTAGTTCAACTGTTAACTCTAAACATCGACAGACGATTTGAAAACATAAATGACATTGACTTTTCATAGACGATATATTTCTCTCTTTACCGAAAATACAATATATAAATGACAAGTTTATAAAATAATAATATAGACCCAAAAAATTAATACCATGTTGATAATAAATCGTCTCAATCATTCAAATTAATTAAAATTCCTAAAATCTTATTATCATTTCATCCCAACTTTCACCTTTCTTACTTTAACTTTTGCATATTGGATCTCTGTATCTATAAAGCCATCCTCTTCCTTAAGCTGGTTTACAAGAAGATAATGATAACATTCTTGTAACTAAACTGACTCTCTCTTTGCTAATTAGTAATTGATATAATTGTTGCAACACCCCTCCAATAAGATTATGCAGTTAATGTAATCTCAAGTTGCTACTGGTTGGGCAAGAAATTGACAGAAACCAAGAAAAGGAAGGATTTGTTTGGCTGTTTCTGCAGGGGTTTCTGGTGGAGATGAATGAATGAACTTTACAAACATGGTGAGTTGAGAATGAGATGAGATAACCAACCAACCAACCAACCCCCATTGAGACTTTCCCCCACTTTCCATCCCCAGTTGTTACGATGGACAAATGAGAAGGCAGATATATGATTGTGGTGAACAATGATCTCACTCTCACTCTCTCTCTAGTGTGTTACTAGTGGCTTCACAGTTCATTAGTTAGTTAATTAATTAATTAATTATATAATAACCATAAAGAGATGTGGGCGTGCAAGCAAGCAAAGTGCACCACATGATAATTTATCCCTTCTTAATGGATTGATGAAGTGTTTATCACAAAGCAAAACATATATATTGCTTCTAGACGAGAGGACTAATTAATTAACCTTCCGTACTCTCGTCCTTGACTCTTCAGGCCTACTCACCCTCTTCTAGTTTGGATGACGTTTTTTCCAAAATGAGGGATTTTGGCTAAATTTCTCATACCAAAAATCTAGAGTTTTTATATATGAAATTTCCAAAATTGAAATTTCAATCATGGTTTGTGAAACTGTACCGAAAGTCATAACTAATTTGTTCGTGGTACGACTGTGGTTCAACCATTTTATACAGATAAAATAACAATTTTGAAATAATAAATATTTTTTTTTTGCCAAAAAAATAGTGTCAGAGAAAATAGGCTTCCGTGCTGAAGTAATACCAGATTATGCCGGGAATATTACAGATAGTAAAAGGAAAAGGATTGGGTACAAAATTCTCTACTACAAAACTGAATCTAGATCACTCCATTTAAACCATATATTACGCTTCAAAATAATTTAAAAAATACAGGAGAGGTAGACTGGTAATTTTTCATCATCTGTCTTTTTTGTTTTATACTGACATGGATGCAAAGGAGAGAGAATACACTTTTCTTATTTCATATATTTTTTAATCGGATCATATTTCATTCGTTTTAACTGGGAATTTAAAAAAAAATTGCACAGAATGTTATGTTAATTTAGATCTATACAATGATATCCATTTTGATGTTTTTTTTAGTAAAGGAAAAAATTAGCTTTTTAAAACACATGTTGGTTGTAGTGTTAATACTGTCATATTATGATCTTAGGACTATCATAAAATTGATTGCATATTATAACACTATAATATAAGGATATTATTACAATGGTCTAATGATAATATCATTATGAGAGTGATATGGTATCATCAAATTATTTTCTCAAACATAAAACTTCATAGAGGAAAATTGGTGTCAACTTGACTGATCGGAGTTAAAGGAGAGTCATTATAACTGGAGATAGATATGCCCGAGCAGAAATATGTGGCACTTTAGTGGCAGAGGCATTCACCCTGTAGATATAATGATAATATCAGGATACGACAGTGATATAATGTCATCAAATTATTTTATCAAATATAAGACCTCATACCAACATCATATCACTATCATACCTACATGTATCACTATCATATCAACATCATACCACTATGATATCATACCATTGTCAGTGGTAATATTGTGATATGATAGTGGTATTATGACCAGAAAATTGTTTGTTCAAAAAATATCAAATTGGATATTATTTTATAGCACAAAATATGATATTTATACAAAGTTTTTTTTTTTAAATCCAATGTAAAACTAATGAGATATTATCCGCTAAAGATTCGTAGAAGATTTAAAAAGTTCATTAACAAACTCTCTTACTCACTTCTATGAGTAACTCTTTCAGAAAAACTCTTTTCGAACAAAAAATCTAAGGATGGGAAGCGGAAAGAGTTACTAGACAAATCTTCAACTTTATAAAAAAGGGAGATACAAGACAAATGAGATATGATAAGAAAAAGAGGAATGAAGCCAGGGTTCTCGGGTGGATTATGGGCACTCTGGAATGCATTGGACATGAACTTGCGTCTGGAACCTCAAGCAACCAATTTCTCCAATTTTGAGTCTGTCCTCTGAAAACCAGAAAGAGTTCATTACTGGTGTGTGGGTCGCCAAACCCAGTAATCTATGAGCAAGATGAGATGATCTACATCTTTGTTAGGGAGAGTTGGTTACTGGTGCAGCTGAATTACCTGAAAAAGTGGAATGAATCCCATATGCCAGTATCACGCCTGTAAGAGGAGGACGAGGTTCTGAATATACTTCAATAAACTTTGCAACATGAAGCAGCCCTTTGGTATACAAAATTCGGAGTGTTATGGTTTTGGAAGGGGATCAGAGCACTCATTTTTTCCAACTAGAAACCCTTAAGCATAGGAGTGCATACCGAGTCATAAAACTGAAAAAATGCACGGATCATGGATCGAGGACGTTGATGAAACATAAATGAACTATTTTAAACTCTCGTATTATGATCCAAAGGGAATTCATTTCCTATATTTATAATCATAATATGTTTAATTCATGCTATGAGTGATTCAAGTGTGCTTTAGTAACCCTAGGATTGCTTCTTTGGGTTTGATGTGCTTTTGGTATCGTTTTGTGCATTTCTAGGTCAAAACAAGCTAGTGAACCACTTAGTAGCCGGATGAGACATCAAGTTCTAGTTGCTGGAGCCGTGAACCGAAGAGAAGATGGACTTAAAAAATGCGCCTAAAATGAAAGCCCATGATGGGAAATGACGCCATTGCCGTCGTTTTACGTGGCACCTCAACTTCGTCAAAAAGTTACATGGAAGCTTCTGGATTTGCTGGCCACGAATTTGGAGCTTTTTGATTGGTTGGATGATGCAGTAGCTATGAGTTTCTCTTCCGAGAAATTCTAATCAAAGGACTATAAATAGGCCTCTAGAGATAGAAATCGGGAGGAGAAGACAAGAGGTCAAGAAGGGTCGTTATTTTGTCGACAGAGGGACTCACCTAACCTATAAGAAAACCAAATTAAAGGGAGGAATCGATGCCAGAAAGGGTAGCCTAGGCAGGCCTTGTTTCCTCTATTGTTGCTGCTGATTTAGTGGTTTTTCTGGTGACTTCGTTTCGATCGATGATCACGCAAAAATCCTTCCCCATGACGGGCTTGTTCATTAAGTGTTTTTAGGTATGTGAACACTAGGGTTGTTGCCCTTTAAAACTCGATGTTTGGGTTAATAAGATTGTTTTGTTTCATATGTGTTGATGCTTCATTTCCTATATTTTGTTATTTGTGAATTTGAATGATTGTTTAGTCGTCATTGCACTCCTTCGAGGTGCAAGAATCGAAATCCCAGTCATGTAGGATTAGACTAGACATGGCGGTCCTACTCGATCAATCTACATTCAATTTAACGGCGTGGCGCCTCAAAGGAGAAATCCATAGGGTCCTCGTCTCCGATTAGTTCGGGTAAATACTTCGCCCCAAGGTGGGATAACAAAATACGAAATCGGCATCTTTTAAGTTGGCGGGTATCGAGGGATACGTGAGTATAAAACCTAGGGGGAGCTTATACCCGATTGTTGGTTATACTTGCCCATCGACCGACATCTATTTTTGGAGAATTGTATATTCAAAACGTTAATAAAGCATTAATATCTACCAAATTTTTAGATAAATATATACATCCAGATCAATATACACAACACCTCTTTTTTTCAACTTCAATGTATACATCCATATTAAGAAGAAAATAACCATTTAATTGCCCATTCAAACAATTTGTTACCAATTTTATACATAAAATTATCTAAACTCACTTTGTTGATTAAATTTTATATATATAATAAAATAATAAAAGTACATGTATTCTCCTCCTGCCGCAACCCCTAAGTTTTCCCAAATGGTATCCTAGTACGCCATCCCACCGTTTTACTGTTTCTTATCATCATCCTATTTTCTCTATTCATTGACCGTCAATTTTTTGTTCTCATACACCAAAAGGGTATTGTCTACAAAATTTCAGGATTCTAATGCAAAATTTTCTCGTACCAATCCAAACAATTTCTAAATCAATGGCCACAATAATCTCAAGAAATCTATCTCTTCCAATCTAGTCATAAGCTCTTAACATGGCTGAGTTCACATCACATGTAAAGAACCTGAATTCTATAGAGTCTTAGTCAATCTCTGGTGATTGGCGGATAATTAGTCTGTAGTTGGAGCCCTACAAAGAGCTTGTACTGTCATCAATTATTCTTCATCTATACTCTCACCACTACATGTATGCCTCTTTCTAAGTGAAAAACAACCGCTCATTGTCTTTCGATCGCATATATTAATTGACGAATGTTTTTCGAATTCCTCCAAGTTCGTATTTGTCGATGTTGATGTCTTTTCTAAAAATAAGAAATAAATAAATATTTGTGAAGATAAAGTACTCTTCCTACTTTCGTTCTCGTTGCAGAATATATGAAATGGGGCAACAGCTTTATACTCCACTATCATATGTTTTGTATATTTAGCTAGATACAATAAATATGTTTAGTGTACTTGGTTATGCCTCTATGTATATATTTGAAAATTCATGGTTCAAATCCCAACAATTGTCTATTTTTCTATAAATAAGAAAAAAATAAATATTGTGAAGAAAAAAATATATGTCCTACTTTCGCTCTCGCTGTAGGAAATTTGAAATGAGACTCCAATTTTCTCATTAGACTATTATATATTCTATAGAGATAATGACAAATATAGCCATATTTAAGAGGTTTATTGGACAAATATAGTTGTTTTTGTTAGTAATGTAATGAAGTTAAATGTGTTGTTAAAAATTAACCGCAAGTTGAAGTGGACACCTCTCCAACTACAATTTTATTTCCAAATCGACATGTCACACCACATGTTGCCCACATCAATTAGTAAAAAAAAAGTTTTAATTTTAATTTTTCCTATTTTATTTTTAGTTCCTTCTGCTCCTTCTAATGAAAAGACCTCCATTTATATATGTCATCCTTCATCTTCATCATCAGCGTCGCGTAAATCAAAATCCACAAAATATTAAATCCAATGAAACCATTTTGTTATTTATCTGTTCTGATTGCTCCACAAACAGGTCATCTTATCTTCTCAGTAAACACCAACCCCATCTTCTTATCGACACGTTCTTCTTCCCTTTGTTTCCAACCAATCAAGCAATCACTGAAGCTTTTCTTGTAAAACCAATCAAAATTCACCCAATCAAAATCACATCGAAGCTTTTCTTTGGTTCCCCCAATTGAGCTAGCGTATGGAGAATTCAAAATCCTATATAGGAGTTGAGATTTAGATTAGGTCGGTTCATTACTAATTCCTCGTTACCGACCTTGTCTCTCTCTGTGAGAATTCAAAATCCTATATAGGAGTTGAGATTTAGATTAGGTCGGTTCATTACTAATTCCTCGTTACCGACCTTGTCTCTCTCTCTTTCTCTCTTCCTTCAATTAGCTCGAAGCTCTATTGAGATTCCTAAATATAATCTTGTTAAAAATAACATGGTTTGCAAATCTCAACCTCTAGAAGCAAACGACTTTGTTCTATCGAAGTCTTGTATATCTAAATAAAGAAATTGAATCATGGTGAAGGAATAATATAATTTTAGAAAATTTGAGTTGAAGGGTGCTCATGAATAATTTAGCTAGATGTTAAAATGTATTAAGAGTGCTCGTGCAACTTGCTTCATGTTTTGTGTTTTGTCGGCATCGATTAAGTCGCCGTTTGGAGCATGCTATTCTATCTACGTCATTACCTTACCACCATAGCATTTTCATGTGTTATATTGAATTCCAATGTGAAACTAGATGAGAACCGACATAGATTTGGATTTTGATTGACGATGAGAGATGGAGAAGTAGTGAAAAAGGTAAAAAGGGTTGGAAGAAGACGTCACGTGACCATTCATTTGTCCATCTATATTTTTTTTACAGCAAAATATATTCTTTTTTCTCTCCCTCTTTTACTTATGTTACTTAGAATAAAAATGTTGAAAATCGCAAGTTGGCAAGTTAACACAAAACTGTCTCATCAGTATAATTCTTTATATTTGTCATAAAAATGACTATATTTGTCACAAAACTCCATGTTTTAGTTACACATATGTATTATCTCTAAATAAATATTTAATATTAATGTTCGAAACAATTCTAATATCAAAATTAATGTCTTTCTCTAAGATATAGATAACTTTCAGGTAAAATATAAATATGAAAGCGTCAACACCAAATATGTTTCTAGAGTTTAATCAAAGACAATAATTCAATTTAGTCTAGTTGGTTGTTATGTTTTTTTTTTTTTCATTTAGGTGACCAATAGTTAAAATCTCAATAATAATTTTTTTATATAAAGGAAAATTGGACAAAAGTAACCTTTCTAGAATTACTTTCATATCACAAAATTTGAAAGGAAGGTTGCTGTTTTCCATCTCACAATCCAGTGATCATTGCCATGGACTCTATTAATGTTCCTCGTGTACGAAGCTCGGAACCAAAGCAATAACCACGATCCGATTCTTCAGTTCTAGAAAGAAAAAGAACCGAACTTTCCCATTTTCCAACCCCCATCGTTTTGTCTTCTTCTTTTGGAAAATGGTAACGGTAATTATGGCTAACATAATAGCTTTTTAGCCGCCCCAACCGACTCAAATCAGAAAATCATCATGAGGAAAACATAAAGAAGATTACAGAGCTACAAAGTGGGTTCGTGAAAAGTTGTCATGATGCAACTCACAGCACTCCTCAACTCGACTCTTTCCGGCCAACAGTCCATCTTCTTCTCGATTCAGGATTTTCTGTTTAAGAGCGGCGCCAACCACAATTGACAGGACTGATCAGTTCGTTCATGTCCAAGTACGAGAAGACCCACAAGCTTCGTTGGGTCTCGATAAATAAAACAAATGTTTAGAAATCGAAATTTATTGTTCAGCCGGATCAAAAATATCGGATATCAAAATTCAAATGATAAGGCTGATTCCAATAGGTACCCCATTTATGGGGGAATCTGCAAAAATGAAGGAGGAGATGGTCCGGTGGGGAGGTTTGGGCCTCCAAAAATGGAGGATCCTGCAAATGGAACCCCAAATTTGGAGGTGGAAATGGGGATCCCCTCCTAAAAAAAAAAAAAGAAATGGGGATCCCCAAATATAGAGGCTCACCAAAGCCTGCCATGTGACTTTTCTTTTTCTTTTTAAGATTTTAGGAGTTAATTGAGAGTTTAATTATGGGATTAGTTTGGGATTTAATTATATCAATCATTTTTCAAGTGTTGTGTGTAAACTCAAATTAGGTACATAATTTTTTGTCAAAAAATTCGGACTCGGAATTAAACAAAATTCTATCAAAAAATATGTATTAAAAAATGATGACGAACTATACAAAAATTAACATGAATAAATTATATTAAGGCTACGATAAGTACATTTTTAAGTAAATGAAAAAACTGGAAATATTAAGAACCCCAAATATGGAGTTTGTTGCATTGGAACAAAAGAAGGGAAAATAGAGTTCAATCCCCAAATTTGGGGTTCAAGGCCCAAATTTGGGGTTTTGCATTGGACTTGGCCTAAGCGAGTTTAAATTATGAAATATGGATCTCGAACCACAAGTTTATTACAAAATACCATACAACTGAATTTTCTGATATAGCCATTGGCAGGGCTGTCTCTTGGAGTGTGTTGGGAGGCCCTAACCTACCGCACATGACCTCCAAATTATAGGGGCCTCCTGAGTCCCGAGCCTCTATCATGTATATAGCTAATTATTATTAGAGTAAATACAAGTTACTAATCAAATCTTTCAAACTTTTTCTTTTGAAATATAAATAATTAGCCAAATGCTTTGTAAAGCATAAAAATAATAGTAATTTGTCTATTTTCGTCAATAATTTTGTAACTCTTTTTTAATTAAATACTAAATTTTTAAAATTTTGACGGCCACGTGTTGTTAAATAAGCGTTACTAACAAAATTTCTAACTGGGTTTGGCTAATATTTTGTATTTCGAAAGGTTTGGCTAATAATTTGAAAACAAATTAACTACATTAGGGGGGAACTTTTGTTTTGATTTTTTTTTTATTCAATCACCTATTCATGTGAGTTCGTTTAATTTCTTAAAATTCCACTTTGTTATGGTGACTTGCAAGTCACCGTAACTTGGATAAAATGGTCGACCTATTCACTGTTGAGTAGGGATGTCAATCCAACCCGTAACCATGGGTACCCTACCCGACCGTAATCGGTCAACGAGGGTAATTACCCGCTTTGACGGGTTAAGGGGCGGGTACGGGTGATACCCGGTTTCAAAATAAAGGGTAGGGTACGGGTATGGTAATCGATAATACCCGCCCCGCTAACCAAAGGGTCAATTTCCCTTGAGAAATTTAGTTTAGCTTGAGAAATTTAGTTTAGTTACCATTATTGATGATGAAGATGTAGACGATCATTATGTTTGTGTGGATTATAGAAGCAAGAACAATTATTATGTCTTTGCTGTTTTTATTTGTGTGGATTGTTGAAGCTAGAACAGTTACAAGTATTGAGAATTTTTAATGGACAACATTATGTATGTGCATATATGTATATAAGTTCATAGTTTAGGATTCGTACCCATGGTTACCCGAATACCCGTGGTTACCCGGTGGGTAGGGTATGGTTATATAATTTTCATACCCGGTGGTTATTTGGTCGGGTATTTTAGAAGGCTTTACCCGGCGGGTTAGGAGTTGGTATAGGGTAAACCCGCACCCGACCCTACCCATTGCCATCCCTACTGATGAGGTCGACCTATTTGGACAAAACGGTCGACCTATTCACTGATGAGGTCGGCCTATTTGGACAAAACGATCGATCTCTTCACTGATATGATCGAAACCCGTGGAATAGGTCCTTGGTCGCCACTATATTAGCAATGCCATTTCGGGCTATAATTGGCACGTAATGGGGTAGTTAGTTAGGTCGTGCAAACAATTGACATGACCCTTACGGGGTTTAACCAATAGCATTAAAACTTTGAATAAAAGTAAAGACATATGTGAGGCCATTTTTTAAGTGAGGTAAGAAATATTTGGAAATGGAGAAGATAAAAGGATTAATATGAACAAATTTGGAATAACAACAAATTTGGAATAATCACTAAAAATGCAATATACGTTAATAGATAAAATGGTTGTTATAATTTCCATTTGAAAGTAATTTTGATGTCACATTAATATATATAAAATTAAAATTTTCAAATAATTGAGATAAACTTTGTGATACGATTTATCCAAATAACATTTCAACCATCAGTCCAAGTAGCAGATTAATAATATAATATAAACTTTCGCGTAAAAAGCCTTACCATTTCAAATGTATTCTTCCTTCCACATCAAGAGCCTCATTCAACCAATCACAATTAGTTTTCACAACACAACAAACCTTTTCTCGGTAAGATATTGTCCACTTTTGGACCCTGATATTCACAATTTTTTCCTTGGAGATTAATAAATAAGTACAAAATCAAATGGTACAAAAATACAAATTCATTGGTTACAGAGAACCAATTACCTTGACAAAGCATCGTGTAATTAGGTTCTCACATCAGAGATCAAAATTTATTGACGGAAGGCTTAACATCTAATATGGAAAAGCTCATTGATATTGTGTCAAGAGTTAGATGAAACAATAGTGGGTCTCAATAAATACACAAATTATGTTCATATTGGGTTTCTTAATTTTAAAATATAAATCAACTAAAAATTGTTTAATTATATTTTTAATAAATTATTAATAACAAAATTTATCCAACCAATGAACGCGTACAAAGCTGGAACAAGTTAAAAGAATAAAAAGAAACCCATACATAGAACATCACATCTACAAACAAACTCAAGAATAAAAGAAGATAAATCCACATAGGCGGATTATGCAATTGGCAAAAGGATGGTTGAAGGCTTGAAGCATGCCAAGCTTGAATATGGCTTGTAGTTAAGAAGGCCCCGCCATTCATCTTCTTCGCCATTTGTTTAATGATGCCTGCCTTGTGGGTTATTGGGGTGGTGGAAGAAGCCAAGCAAATCTTCCATGGGCAGGCCAATTACATCAGCATTAATCATACTTCAATTTTTGGCGGCTCTTTAAAAATGGTCTCTCTCTCTACTTATTTACAGAAAGGATTCATCTCCTTTTCAATTGGCTACATTGACAGTAGGGTTTAAGGCAAAACATTCCTTTACAACAAGCAAATAGAAAAGGTGATACCTGGAGAGGAAAACAATTGAGGGTGATAACTGAGAACATGGGTCGTGGAGCTTCCTTCATACATGATTTTAGGGCTTCATCGTTAATGTAGTGTGAGTAGAAAGCGGTATTTTATTTGCCTGCCTTGGCCTTCGCTTCAGCAGCTGCAGCTTTAACAGCAGACTTGGCTAAAGCAGTGGTCTTTATTGCACTTTTAGGGTTAAGCGCCTTCCTAATTTTCAATGCAGCCCAAGCTACCCCAAAGGCATGCCCTGCAGCACCAAGCCCTTCATTTGTTGCCTGCCCTGCCTCTTCACCATACCTGCAGCAACCAACATCACCAATTTCACTCTCAAACTTTCTACCACTACCCGTTTGCTGATATGCACGAGCTGTCGAATCAAAAGCACTCTCTATGCTGTATTATGAATCAAAGCTCCTGAAGCATAAAGGTATTTAACCTGTGGGAAACGATATCGGTTGTGACATCAGATGATGTCGACATCACACTCCTTCCAGCTACTTCAACAGCATCAAACACCTTGCCTATTTCATTTCAATTAGAAAAGAGACTGAATCCATGTTCACGAAAAAAAAACCCACATCCATAAACATTTTTGTAAACAGTTCATTGCATCTAAAACTTACTGAATCCATCCAAAGATGCAAGAACGATTTCACCAGGCAGAAGGCTCAACACTTTCTTGCCCATCATTGAGTTAGCTAGTGTGCTGGTGAAGAGCCCTGTTACTTTAATAACACCAGTGAGCACCCCGTTTGCTACTTTCTCAGTCAGTTGCGTCATCCGCTTAACCCTGCAACATCAAACATTTTCCCATCTTTACTCAAACAATCCTAACAAAGAAAAACCAACATGAACAAATATTCTTCTCCTCCCACCCACCTTCTAATCCTATCCATGGTTTCTGGACTGATCTCTGCGCTAGATTTGGGACTCATCCTTTGCTTCATCGCCTCGTTCCCCTTTTTCAACCTGTCCACAGTAACATCCCCACACCACAAAATCCCTTTAATTAGTTGCGCTGATCCAGTTGCAATCATCCTCGCAGCGCTGCTGCTATAATCTTCAACATTGGGCGCCAATGTCGTCCAGTAAGCCGCACAATTCCCTTCCATCATGGCTTTGTTCTTCTCCGACTCCAATTCCTTCGGCGAGATCTCCTTTGCCATCGAATCATCCAGCAATGCCTCTCCTGACATTTTCTTCGCATTCTCCGAAACTCTTTGAATGGAAAAACAACAGTAGGTCTTGAATATCTCATCCAGCTCCTTCAATATCCCTTCCTGCCCTTTGGAAGCAATCGTCAATCCGTAATTCAGAATCTCTTCTTCGTGTTCTTTCTTATCGGCCTTCCTTTGATTCTTCGTCGTCTTCTTCTTCTTGGAGTCCTCATCGTCGCTCGAATCGGAGTTCTGCTCTTGGGGCAAGCAAAGAGAGAAGAAGTAATGCGAATCGTCAAGCTTCACAGCGGCTCCTTCTTTCCCCAATGGCCATTGAATCTCGTCCCCAACTCGAGCTAGAACCGCAACGATGTTGTCGCCCTGACGGAGGAGAATGACGGTGAGATCGCCCGAGGCAAGCTCAACGCTGTAGGTTTTGTCGACGAGATTGAGAATGGCACCGGGGACTCTGATTAGCAATTCCTCCGACGCTGAAGGGGGAGCAGAGGGGGAATATGGCTTAGCGTCAGCTTTAGGCTTTTTGCCAAATTGTTCCGGTAAGAGATTTTCGGCGAGGTCCCGGTTGTCGATAGTGGGGTATAGATTGGATGACGAGGAGGAAGATGAATTGTGATTATTATTCGCTTCCGGATTCGATTGTAAAACTTCTGGGTATAGAGGATTTTTAATTTCGTAATTTGGGTTCAGAGCCGCCATTGAAGGATAGAGGAAATGGCCGTCGAGGGAGAAACTTTGCGGGAAGGAAGAACGGGAAATTGTGAAAATATTTTGGTGGAGTGAAATCTTTTTTTTTTTTTTTATAGAAAGCCTGGTGAATATTATTAATAGCTTCCGGCCCCAAGGCCCACATCATCCTCAATAAGGCATCTAAGATACATGGGAGGATTATCCACCCAAACTCGTTGTTGATTCCAACTCAAACCCACATGAGCTAACCTGTGAGCCACTGAGTTGGTTTTTTTTGAAGAAAATACCCACCTAACCTTATCCCCAACCAGAGATTCATTGACCGATGCTAGCTTCCTCAGTTCATCACACAGGACCCCCAACTCAGTGAAGTCTTCATTCCCATTCTTCAGCATCTTCACCAGCAATTGACAGTCAGACTCAACGATCAGCGGCCCTATTTGCCGGCGATTGGCCTCTCTCAGACCCATCACCATCGCTCTAGCTTCTGCTTTGATCGGCCGGCACGCCTCTTTTTCTTTCTTGGCCAAAGCACCCACAAAAGCCCCCCGCTCGTGCCTGAAGATACAACCTATGTCGATTCCCTGCTGCTGAAAGACACCGGCGTCGGTGTTGAGTTTAACGAAGCCCACCGGAGGAAGAGACCATCGACCATTCTGAGTGACACGACCAGCTGGAGGCGAAATGGATATCTGGGGGTCAGAGGGAGACTGAGCAGCAAGATACGACGATAACCAGCCCAGCGCCCGAGGGACAATTTCATCCTCGTCCAATTTCCGATTGTTGAATTTATGATTGCAACGCTCCTTCCACAGGTACCAAAGAATCGAACTGAACCTCTGAGCTCTGTCTTCTGGTAGTTTCTGAGAATCGTACCAAGCCATTCCTTGCTAGTCTTACCATCACCTAATTCAAAGAGCTCCTTTTCTTCGCAGTCTTTCCAACGTCTCCTTATCTAGTCGCAGTCCTGGAGAGCGTGCATCTGGGTTTCCACGAGGTTGCAGAAGGGGCACTCCGGGGCCGCCTTATCACTCCATTCTTCAATATTAGCTCCCACGGGTAAGATTTCTCTGCATACTTTCCACAAAAAAACTCGGACTTTAGGTTGAACATTTAGCTTCCACGGGGCTTTATCTCAGAGTCCTCCTGCTTCTTGGTGTGAGACCTAGTCAGATACCGAGTATGACTCCTTCGGATGAAGTAGTAGGCTGATTTCACCGAATAAATACCATCTTCCTCTGCCTTCCAAACTCTGGAATCATGCACAAGAGGGGTTTTTAAGGGGATCTTAGCAATAAGATTCTGGTCATTGATAGAGAACAAGGTTTTTAACTTTTCCATATCCCAGCCCCCTGAACCATGGTCAATTAGGTTGCTCACTCGATCTTCAGTGGTTTCACCAGTAGGGACCGAATCAGCTTGGTAAAAGCTTTTGCCTGGGATCCATTCATCCTTCCACATAAGAATAGAATCACCATTACCAACTCTCCATCTAAACCCTTCCCTGATCATTTCCTTCGCTCCCAAGATGCTTTTCCAGATGTAACTTGGTTGATAACCCAATTTAGCTTGCAGAATATTTGTCTTAGGGAAATAGCGAGCCTTCAACACTCTAGCCATGAGAGATTGCGGTCTAGTCAGCACATTCCAAACTTGTTTTCCAAGCATCGCATAATTGAAAGATCTCAAATCGCGGAATCCCATACCCCCCTCTTCTTTATCATCGCAAAGATCATCCCAATCCAGCCAGTGTATCTTGAATTCTTTTCCTTTTTGCCCCCACCAAAAAGTCGAGATCAAACTCAGAATTTCCTTTAGGGTACTCTCAGGGATGTGAAACACAGACATGGGATACAGGCATTGAGCCTGATCAATAGCTTTGATCATTATCTCCTTTCCAGCAGCAAACATAGTTCTGCTCTTCCAATCCTTAAGCTTCTTCCTGACCCTCTCCTTGACCTCATCGAATATAGCCTTCTTCGACCTTCCAACAACAGTAGGCAAACCAAGATACTTTGGCAGCTTTTCAACCTCTTTAATACCCAAAGTTCCACATATCTCCAGCCTCCTGCTAATCCTCACGTTTTTTCTAAAAGAAAGTTCAGATTTAGAGAGATTTACCATTTGTCCAGATTTTGGCATAGGTTTTCAAGATTTCCTTCAATCGATCACATTCCTTCAAAACCGCTCTCCCAAAAATAACACAGTCATCCGCAAATAGAAGGTGAGAGATGGTTGGGGCCTTCTTCCTCATCTGAATCCCATGTAGACTTCCCTCCTCCTCGGCTTTCTTAATCAAACTCGTGAGGCCCTCTGCACACATAAGGAATAAGTAGGGAGATAGAGGGTCACCTTGTCTCAGACCCCTAGAAGGATAGAAAATCTCAGATTTGTGCCCATTAACTAGAATAGAATAGGAGACAGATGTAACACATTTCATCACAAGGGCCACCCATCTTTCCTCAAAACCGAGTTTCCTCATAATACTTTCCAAAAAATCCCATTCAACACAGTCATAGGCCTTGGCCATGTCCAATTTAGCCGCAAAAAAACCATCTTTCGCCTTCTCTCTTCTCTTTATATACTGAAAACATTCAAAAGCAACAATGACGTTATCCGTAATAAACCTTCCAAGAACGAAGGCACTTTGTTCCTCTGAAATAATATCATCTAGAATCAGCTTTAGTCTATTTGCCATTACTTTAGATATAACTTTTTAGATCACTCTGCAAAGGCTAGTAGGTCTAAAGTCTTTTGCAGTAGTAGGGGTTTTCACCTTAGGGATGAGAGCTATAAGAGTGTGGTTCAGATCGGTGGGGAGATCACCACCAGTAAAGAAGTTCTTGACAGTCTCAATCACCTTTAAACCCACAGCGTTCCAATTCTTCTGGAAAAAACCTACAGAGAAACCATCCGAGCCAGGGCTCTTACTTGGTCCCATTTGGAATAGGGCTTCTCTGATTTCCTCATCACTTATGGGTTTTAGAAGGGATTCATTCATGGAAGATGTCACTTTCCTTTTAATCGCATTAACCACAAGCATTGTATCAGGGATATTACCTCTTTTGAATAGGGATTTGTAGTACTCATTGATACACAAGGTAACCTCCTTCTGACCTTTGAAAAGCCTACCATTCTCATCTCTTAGTAGTTTAATAGTGTTCCTCTTTCTTCTGGCCGTGGCCTTGGCATGGAAGAATTTCGTGTTCTTGTCTCCCCCTTTCATCCAGTCAGCCCTAGAGCGTAGTTTCCACAGTTCCTCTTCCTGCATTATTATGTCACTTCTTTCAGCTTCCAGAGTTCTTCTCTGTTCGAGGATAGCTTCTGTCTTTGGTTTATGATTGAAGGTTTTGAGAAGCTTATCAATCCTCTCAATCTTTTTTCTAAGATCACCAAACTTCAGTTTGCTCCATCTCAGCAGTTCTGACCTGCAACTCATAAGAATAGTCTACAGATTTTCATTAGCATTGTCTCTACAAGCCTTACTGACTATAGCTGCACTCTCGGGATCCTTTAGCCAAAAAGTTCCACTCGAAAATACCAGCCCCATTTAATCTCATCTTCCTCTTTTCCAGCAGTATAGAGAAGGATAGGGCAGTGATCCGAACCACTTCTTTCAATATGAACCACTTGATGATTAGGGAACCTAGATTTCCAATCCCAGCTAGCCACACAATGGACGGGACAAATCTGAATTCACATTTATCATCCCAAATATAGGGGGCTAATTTATGTTTTTATAGAAAATATAGTACGTTAATAATTTTTTCCCAAAAATTCTTAAATTTCTTTAAATGTTTCCATTGCCCTTTGTCTATTTTTTTATTTAAAGGCGATTCTTGCAAGGTTTCTCTGCTAATCGGGTCCCAATATGTCTTTACCATGGTGCAAATGGATTCTCTACCCATCCCAACTAGAGGTGGCAAATGGATTGGATTAATGGATTGGTGGATCTATAGATTGGATCAAATGGATTGGTGGATAAATAGATTGGATCATGGATCTAGGTCACATCTAAAATTTGAATCAATATGTATTTTTGAAAAGTTTAGGTACTAAAATGGCATAATAAAATATTTTAGCTACCAAAATGTAATTTTCCAATGATATTTTCCATCAAAAATAAATTTTAGGTACCAAATTATAAAGTATATAAAATGTAGGTACTAAATTGTAATTTGCCAACAATCAATGAATCCACCAATCCAATTGAATTTGGATAAAATGGATTGGAGATATTTAAGTGAATGAATTTGATTGAATTAGTGGATTAGATACAAAATTGTCACTACTAATTCTAACTATGGTTGGATCGGGATTTCAACCACAGTT
This sequence comes from Linum tenue, assembly GCA_946122785.1. Lineage (NCBI taxonomy): Eukaryota > Viridiplantae > Streptophyta > Magnoliopsida > Malpighiales > Linaceae > Linum > Linum tenue. Next base: position 28,204,267 of record CAMGYJ010000003.1, read on the forward strand.
AGTAAATATTCCGTTTGATACATGTATATGTACCCTTACGTATTTTACCCATTTAAAATTCCATATTCGTATCATTGTCAAGCCGTTTCAATTTTTTCCGTTCCTTTGGTGGCTCCCATACTAAACGCGTATAGAACCCGTATAATATGTTTAATATCTGTATTTAATTAATTAAATTGTTAAATTTACTATTATTTATTTATTTTTAAAATAAATAATTTTATATATTTATGAATATTAACGTGCTACTAAACATAACATTTGCTTAGAGACGACGTAAAATACCCATACATATTTTATACGTAACTTTCCCGTACCGTATTTTACTAACTAATTTCCAGCCCATCTTTGCCAAATTTTAGAGTGGTCCCTGGCAATGCAAGAACAATCCCATTTTTGTGCGAAAGTGGACATTGGAAATTCAACCCATCAAGATGAGTCTTAGCTTGTAGTTCTTCCTATTTGGGTTCGAATTTGTGGTTTGCCATTGGATTACCTAATTGTTTATGGTTTGAATAGGGTTGTGAGCTTGATTGACACCCAATTGTAGATGGATCTAGCCAAGAGGGTTGGGGCTCACATAGGTGTTGCTAAACTGTGAATTGAGATTGCGGCAGTTTCATCATTTCCAACTAAGCTTCGTATCAGGCCTGAAGGAGGTGCTACTATGACATTGCCTGTCGAGTATGTCAGTATATGCTAGTTTGATGCACTTAATGTGGTCAATTTGGTCATGAAGTTGGGGAGGGAGCTAAATGTAAGTTAGTGGAGGTGCAGGTGAATAATCTAGTTACAGCTGAAGTTACTCAGGGTATTGCGAAGCAAGCAAATTGGGCTTCTAAAAGCAGGGATTCTTCCCCTTCTTTGAGTAGATTTTCTCACCACCACCAAACTTCAATTCAGGAGGGAGGTATGTTTGTTCCTTCTGTGGAGCTTAATATCCCGCAAGGGGTAATAAGGTGGGTGCTACTGCTATAGAGAAAGGAAAAGAATTATGGATGATGATGGGTTTCAGTTGGTAACAAGGAAAAATATGCATTCTGGGGGATGAGACGAATCGGAGGGGTGAAGTGTCTCATATCTTATATGCTGATGATGCCATCGTTTTTTGTGATGCTACTGAGAGTGAAATTACGAACTTGCTTGCAGTCTTGTTATGTTTCCAACAGGTATCGGGACTGAGAATTAATCTTGAGAAGAGTAATTTGTTTCCTGTTGGTGAGGTTCAACAGCTGGAGAGATTGGCGGATCTTCTCTGTTGCGATTGGAAGTTCCTCCCAACAACATACTTGGGACTTCCGTTGGGTGCATCACCTGTTGCAAGCAGTAGTTGGAACCCGCTTATTAATAGGATTCAGCTGAGATTGGAAGGCTGGAAGGGGATTCTCTTGTCTTTTGGAGGCATAATTGTTCTCGCCAAAGCCTTCCTTGCTAGCTTTCCTACCTACATGTGTTCCCTTTTTCTTGCACCCCTTCATGTGGTTAAGACTATCGAAAGAATTCAATGCTCTTTCATTTGTTCTGGGAATAATTATCAAAAGAAATTCCATCTGGTTTCGTGGGATCATTGTAAAAGGCCGAGGGAGTTAGGAGGTTTGGGCATTCATGATTTGCACAGGCATAACATAGCACTTCTGGCTAAGTGGTGGTGGAAGTTTGCTAAGGAGGAGAGCTGGTGGAAGAGGTTGATGATCGCCAAGTATCCTAATGTTGATTCCAAGTGGAGTCCTGGTAAGCCCTTTAACTCGGCTGGCTGCAGCCCTTGGAGTCAGATATACAAATTGAAAGGCGAGTTCTGGAAGTATGCTGTCATTAGTCCCGGAAACACAGGAGAAGGAATTTCCTTTTGGAAGGACCGATGGATCAGAGAAATCACCCTTGCTGACTGCTTCCCTCGAGTTGTGGCTGCTGCTGAGAACCCCCGCGCAAGACTTCCTAATATCCTTTTTAGACTTAATGATAGTTTTTCCTTTGATATTCCACTTAAATTTCATTTGAGAGGTGGGGCGGAGAGAGAAAGAGAGAGCTTGTTTAATCTAATTGCAGGTCAAAGTTGTGTTTTTTCAGCAGGAGAAGATAGGATTTCATGGTTGCTGAAGCTTATTCTGATGTTTCAACAGGTTTGGATGTCGGTGATTTTCCCCACAAGTTCATTTGGCAGCCACATATACCGTCAAAATTTTGCTTGTTCGTGTGGTTGGCATATCAATGGAAACTCCTCACTCAAGATGCACTAAAACGCAGAGGTTGGAACCTCCCTAGCAGATGTCCTCTTTGCTTGCTGAATGAAGAAGACGTGGATCACCTGTTCTTATACTGCAGCTTCACTTCTCGCGTGTGGGAATTCATCAAGAGGTTCGTTCCAGTTCGTGGGAGTCACCTTCAGGGAGACGTTGCACAAGTTATTAGAGGTTGGCCTTGTCAGAAGCCGCAAGAACCGAGAGAGTGGTCTACTAAGTCCCTGATTCATGCGTTGTTTTGGTGTGTGTGGAGAGAAAGGAATTATAGGATTTTCGAGGACAGGCGGACCACACCATGCATCGTTGCCCTCTCGGCTGGGAAGCTTATTGCAGAGTGGCTCATGGTGGCTGGTAAGATCGACAAACAGATAGTTGAGGCTTGGCTTGAGAATCTCATATTGGCCCTCACTGCTACTGGTCTTCCCAGGCCGTAATCGGCGCTGCAAATGTGCCGCGTTTGCTCACTGCCTGATCATGTGCTCCTTGCAGCGGGACTTGGATCAAGCTTGGATCGTTCTTCCCTTTCTTTAGTTGTTGTTTTGTTAGTTGGTGTCCTGTTCCTCTTTGTCTTGCGAATGTGCTTGCCGTGTTCGATCCTTAGAGACCTATTTGTGTTTGTGCTTACTCTGTTTTGGTTGGAACTCTCTACTGCTGGCCGCCTGTCTGGCCTTGACTCTTTCTGGTCTTTCTTTCTTTTTGCAACTTTCACTTTCTCTTTAACTAATAAATGAATTACATCATTACCAAAAAAAAAAATGCATTCTGGGGGAAATGTGTTTATTCAAAAATTTGTTGTTGCTTCACGAGTTCTGGCTACTAAAGGAAGGGACATGAAACGAAGTAAATATGAATAATCTTGAGTTGGAATCTCAGGGGATCCAATGCCCCTGAGAAACATAGATATATTAATATACACTTGTATAAGCATATATTTGATTTTGTTGTTATTTTGTAAACACAGGTGATATCTGGTAATGCTTCATATATAATAGGGATTAGGGGAAAAACTTTAGTGGTTAGTCACACTGAAATAATTAAGATCACTCAAAATCGGGAAGCGTGTGGATATTTTGGAAATTTGAGATGAAAGTTACCAAAGTTGCAATGGGTGAGCACTTCATTCAAGTCAAAATTGCGGGTGATGAAGGCTGTATGGTGACTGCAACGTATGGTCCAAATAAAATTCTAGACAGGCAGAAGTTGTATGATGAATTGCGACCTAGGCTAGTGGCTAATAAACCATGGTTGTTTATGGGTGACTAAATGCTACGATTGATCCTATAGAAACATCAAATATAGATGTAGTAGGTTAGGTTACACTGGATTTTAGAGAGTGGATTGGTGATATGGGTCTGTTGGAGCATAAAGTGTTAGGATCTTGGTATACATGGTGGAATGAGCAAAAAGCTAATCCTATTGTGAGGAGGCTAGATAGTTTTTTGGTTAATAGTGATTGGTTAACTGATTGTTCAGAGTACTGCTTGCACGGTAGCTCCTGGGGTGTTTGATCATTGTGGGTTACTCATTGATTCTACTCCTTTGGTTGCTTTACTTCTCAATTAGGCCTTTTAAGTTTTTAAACTTCTGGGGGCAGTATCCTCAATATATTGAATTACTCTCTGAAGCTTGATAGAAGGAGATGTTATTAGGTGTTCTATGGGAAGCTAGGGGAATTAAAGAAGAAACTCAAAGTTTTGAATTGTAATTTCTATATGGAGATATCATAATGGGCAAGAGAAGCATAGAGGAGGTTAGAGGAAGTGCAGTTGGCTGTTTTTCAAAATCCTAAGGAGGAGTTTGTTAATCAAGAGCTTGAATTAGAAAGTGTATGTAAGCAATTGCAACTTGTTGAGAAACGCTTCTTTCACAAGAAGTCAAGAGTCTAATGGGTTAAGGATAGGGATTCAAATACAAAGTTTTTTCATGCTTCAGTGAATGAAAGGAATCATAGGCAAAGTATTAACAGTGTCAAACTATATGGAAATTGTAACGAACTTGATCACGCACACGATTTACGTGGTTTCCCCAGCAAGAATTGCTGAGACTAGTCCACGGAGAGAGAGCCTCTCGAGTCTATATTATTAGGTTTTTGCAGCAATCAAACTTACATCCATGGCTCGACTATTACAACTATATATATACTTAGCCGAACACAGATCCCTAATCGCAGGACCAAATTGGTAATTAACCATAATCAATGGATAATTACCAATACATACATACTAACTCCAACAAACATATTAATTGCTTATGATGGGAAGAGTGAAACTGATGTGATAGAGTTCTAAGAAGGGCTTCTTGGGAAGGTAGACTCAGCAGTGGGAGACTATCCTCTTTCTTTCTCTGAGTAGTTGCTACAACATAAGCTATATGAGGAGAATAAACAGTTACCAAGTATCCCAATTACCAGAGAAGATATCATAAGTCTTTTAAGGAATGAGAAATGGTAAAGCTCCAGGTCCAGATGGATTCCCTACAAAGTCATACAACACTGACTAGAATGTAACTAGGAAGGAAGTGGAAGACACTGTTTGGGTTTTCTTCTGCAAAGGAGTGATGCAACAAACAGTGAATTCTGGGGTAAACTCTCTTATCCCTAAAGTTAAGAATATTGAAAGAATGAAAGAGTTTAAGACACGGTGACCCATTGTGTGTGGGGGGGGGGGGGGGTGGTGTGAGATTATTTTCTAGCTGGGAAAGATTTAAGGCAGGGTTACTAATAGAAACACGATTTTCGTGTTTTATCATATTTATCATTAATAGTCATTATTAGGATTTTGTTAGATACGGTTAGTAGTCATTGAGTCATATTAGGAAAGTCTATTAGGTTTTTCCATTCTTTAGCTATAAATATGTATTTTGGGTCTTTTGTTCGATTAAGTAGAAATCAGTAAAGAATTATCTTCCCAAACCCTAAGCTCTCCCTATCTCCTAATTTCTCTTCTTCCCTAGTCCAAGGCTTCGGTCGATTCTTTATTATGTTCTTCCTCTCCTAATCCCAATTCCAATCCCAATCCCTAATTCTGCTCGTACAAACCCTAATCCCCAAATATCAAAGCAGATAGAAACCCTATTTCTATCATTTGGTATCAGAGCCATGGTCACAAACTTGAGTTCATCACAACTCTCACCAGGGAATTGCTATCAGAAACTCTATGAAGGGCTTGAAGCCCTCTAAGCCAATCTAGTAAAATATGAAGCTAGCAGGGAAGCTCACGACAACAATATGATGGCAAGCCTGGAAGAAATTCTAGCCAAGCTCGAGCATCGCGCGACCTGCCGCCGCGCGACCCGCAACCACTCAGAGTCGACGTCAAAGGATTCATTAGCACCAGCCACTGTTGAAGACGCTCCTGCTGTCGTGTAGTTCACTCCTGCCACAGTGGAAATCGGCACAATTGGCGCAGCTCCTCAACTGGCTGCCGCAGACAAGAGGGCGGGCCGGCCCCTACTTCCGCAATCGTCACTCAATCACTACTACCACCCCTTACAGCAGCATCCGCAACTAGTGTCATGGCGACCTCGTCGGCGAAGACGAATCCAATCACCACCGTCACTGCTCTCGTTGGAGAGCTGGAGAACTGGGGAGAAAAGCTAACCGAATGGCTGCCTTTGATAGACGACGACCTCGGGGTGAGAACAGCTGTTGCAACGACATCGTCCGAGACAAACCCACCGGTGAACAGGGCTGCTGCCGCACCGCCATGGCCGCTAACGTTAATCAACAACCTCCAGCTTCCTCCAATTGAGCTGAAGTCGTTGTCACACGAAGACAAAGGTCGGGTGAGCATTTCATCGGCGACGCGGGGAGCGTCGAAGGAGAAAATGAAAGAGAAGGGCGATCACTTCACCTCTTCTCGTGTTGTTCGAGAACCCAGCAGGGGAATCCGGTCGGCGGTCGTGAAGGGAGAAGAGACCTCGCGGTCGCTAGTAGCTCTCGTGGCAGCGATGAAGGCAGGGCAGGCGGAGCCGGGGACCGATGCAACGGAGACGGGCGTGCAATTTTTGGTAGATGTCGCAGCGACGTCGACCGACGAGGAGGAGGCGGCATCGATCGACGAGGAGGGGGTGGTGAAGAAAGACGACGGGGAGCTTCCTCGTGCGTCGCCGAAGAGGGAGAAGAAGAACGAGGACGAGGAAGACGACATCGAGACTCTCTACTCGCCGAGGACGAGGAAGAAGAAGTAGAAATCGAATCTCGAAGTCGGAATCAACCGCCGTCGTGAAGTGCAGGCAGGGAGGAATCCGTTGGATCGCGACGTGAGAAGCTGAAGTTGACTTTCCGTCGCCTGGTGTATTGCTCCCCGCCGGAAATGGTGTCGAAGATGCAGCTGATGGCCGGTGACTCGAGTTTGGGAGTTGCCTCTGTTCTTGCAAACCCTAGAGCACTAGTCTTGGGCCACCCGTCACCACAGTCATCTTTGGGCCAAAAATATCAGGGGGTCAGGACAAGGCTTGGGATTAGTTGGGCCGCCGAAATGAAGGAGTCAGAGGCAGTGGGTCTCGGTCGCGGGCTGAGTGGAAACCAGCCAAATGGGCTGAAGCTTGAAGTAAAGTGGGCTAAACATGAGATTAGTGATGGGCCGAGAATGAACGAGTCTTATGGGTTTTCAACCGATGGGCTGATTGGAGGACTTGGGCTTCAAAGGAGTTCTTTGGTCATAGCTCTTTTATATGGTGTGGGCTTCGAAGACAAGGAAGACGAATCTGTGGGCCTAGTAAATAAGTTCTCAAGGAAGAATGGGCCAGGAGCAATTGGAGAGTCAACTAAAGGAGTTGATGGGCTAACTTCAAAGAAGATTAGCTCTAGTCCATATTTACAAACTCTGAACAGGGTCAGACCTGCATGGGCCAACGATATGGAGTTCGAAGTCTGTGATGGGTTGATACTTGAGGACAGATCATTGTTCAAGAAGGAAGCAAAAAGTGGGCCCATGGAAGCGAAGTTCGAAGAGTTGGGTCATCACAGGAAGATTGATGCAAGAAGCCCAAGTCAAGAGGCGGAACATGATTGGAAGAAAAGGAAGCGCAAGAATTGAAGAAGCCAATGTGAAAGAGATGAGAAGATGTGGGTAGAGTCGGTCAACCTTGATGGTAAGGTTAGTCTCAATGGGGAGGAGATGATAGAAACACAATTTTTGTGTTTTATCATATTTATCATTAATAGTAATTATTAGGATTTTGTTAGATATGGTTAGTAGTCATTGAGTCATATTAGGATAGTCTATTAGGTTTTTCCAGTATTTAGCTATAAATATGTATTTTAGGTCTTTTGTTCGATTAAGCAGAAATCAGTAAAGAATTATCTTCCCAAACCCTAAGCTCTCCCTATCTCCTAATTTCTCTTCTTCCCTAGTCCAAGGCTTCGGCCGATTCTTTATTCTGTTCTTCCTCTCCTAATTCTAATCCCAATCCCTAATTCTGTTCGTACAAACCCTAATCCCCAAATATCAAAGCCGATAGAAACCCTGTTTCTATTAGTTACCCACTGTCCCCTTATCTATTTAGTGTTTCGATGAAAGTTTTCTCTTGTATGCTTACTAGAGCTGTTAGATAGTGTCAAATCCTTTTCCATCCACTTTGCAAAGCATTAGGGAGCACTCACCTATACTTTGTAGACAATTACTTGTATTCTCTACTGGTTGTGTGAGGGGAGTAGAAGGATAAGGAGGTTGTTGCATCAGTTTTATTCAGTCTCTAGGCTTCAATGTAATATGCAGAAGTGTAGTATGTATTGTGATGATATATCAGTACCAGAACATGAATATATTTCAAGGGAGACAGGTTTTCCTCTTGGCCATCTACCTGTGAGATATTTAGGAGTTCCTTTAATCCTAGGCAAAGTTGAGTGCTCTTGACTGTTAGATTCTGGTGGAAAATATTATAGTGAGAATTAGAAGCTAGCAAGCAAGGTTTCTCAGTTATTCTAAGAGAAGTGGAAATGATTTGCAACAGGGTTTCGTGGGGTGTGGGTGCTGATGGAATTAGGAAAAGAGCACTTATAGAATCAGCATATGTTTCACAGTCTAAACGGGAAGGGGGCCGGAAATCAGGGAGTTCAAAACATGGAATTAGTGTGTGTTATCAGGCATCTCTGGAGTATTGATGACACACGAAACATACTATTTGACACCCCGTATTAATGATAAAAAAATGCATTAGTTTCCTATATTTAATGTCATAATACTTTGGATTTCCTATGTGAATGCTCAAAGTGAGTTTAGGACTTGTTTTGTTATCAAATTACGCTTTTGGTAGTGTTTTGTGCATAAGTAGGCCAATAGACCACTTAGGAGCTTGAGAGACGTCAAGGCCCAGCTGATGGAGAAAGATTAAAAGGAGAAACATGGGCTCATAAATGGTGCCCTAATAAGTGTCCCAAGTTGAGAATCGGCATCATGGCTTCCAATTTTGGAAAGACGTCAACTTCGTCCAAAAGTAGTAACTTAATTGAAGGACTCTTCTCATTGGCCGGATGACAAAGGAAGGTAAATTTTCTCTCCCAAGAAACCTTAATTTCAAGCCTATATAAAGGTCTCACGGGTTTAGAATTCAGTAGCTAGTGATAGGAGGCATTAAGGGTCATTACTCTACCGACATGGTAATTCTCCCGACTTAGAGTGACACATGTATCGAGGAGGAATCAGTTGTAGCATCAGTGTCCCTAAGCCCAATTTTTATGTTCCGGATGCCGATTCTAGAGGTTCTCGAGGAGTTTCGTTTCAAATGATGACTCCTTACTCATGTTACACCAAATAAAATCCCGACTATAGCCTAAGTATAAACTCTAGTAAGGTGTAGTATAGGGCAAGCATTTTAAAATGTCAACCCGGATCGGTCCATGTACTCATAGTTCAACCGTTTAAAACGATATCTAGCAATCACTTTTTAGTGAAACTAAGAGCTAAAATATAAAGCAAGCAAGAATTCAAATTGTTGTAGATTCTATATGAGAAAACTTCACCCGGGTATTGCTCCCCCTAGCTATATATTAAGATCGACCGAATAGAATGCAAATGTGTAGAAATATGTTCATACACCTTAATGAGGGTGAAACTAGGGAAGAAACTTCACTCTCTCGGATGATAGGCTAAGGAATAACAAATTAAGCTAAGGAACTAGCTCCCTTGACCAATCAACTAAGGATTGCATAAGATACTCCCCCGGAATTTAACCCGGATGGCAAAATAACAACCAAATCAAAGTGCTAAATCGAAGTTTGAGGCTAGCCCTAAATTTCCCTGGATGGGTGACTCAAATGGCCAAGAAATCCAGCTTCTCAAAAGCCTCAAGCAAAAAGGCTTCTCTCCACCTAGGTCAATTTGGCATGGTTATGAGAAATGCAGAACACAACTCAAGAATTCCGAAAATGCCTCAAAATTTGAATTAAACACAAATCCATACACATATCATTCAGTCCGTACAATTTGTCACATGTCTAAAGCTAGGGTTTACAATACCCAAGTGAAAAAGAGCACTACTTCATAGCTAAGAGGAAGAATCATGGTGTGGTGTTTGACTTCCTTCCTTGGTGTTGGAATCACCCTTGGAAGAAGAAAATCCCCAATCCTCAAGCTTGGAGCAAACCCTAGACCTCTTCTTCTCTCTTGGTTCATCAGTTTCTCTCTCTAAAATAAGAAGAAGAAGAAGAAGAAGAAGAAGAAGAAGAAGAAGAAGAAGAAGAAGAAGACAATCTCTCACTGGGCTCTCCCTTCAAGTTTCAGCTCCATCCTCCTTTTATTCCCAGACCGCATACACATCACGGTCAAATATCACAGGCATGAATAGGAAGATCGGACCGTGATCTCGGATAAAAGCGCACCATTTCATTTATGACATTCACAGTCTGGATGGGATTATCATGGTCTGGTACCATGATAAATTTTAGGCCTGCGAGGCGTAAAAACTCTTCTGGACGCTAGGCACATCACGTTCTTGCCCTCATCTTCACAGTCGGCTGACTGCGATAATGTTGCTCTAACTGTGATCTTCCTCTTTTTGCCCCCTTCGATCTGCTTTCACCCTCTTTCGTTCAACTTTCGCTTCCAAGGCTAATCTCACCTGCTAGAACCTAAAACATGCTGAAAACATGCACAACCTAGCATAAAAGTGGACCACAAGCGATATAAAAGCCTCAAACACCACAAGGACATGGGGTGAAAACATGTGCAATTTGACCCTAATTACTCCCCCACACTTGGATGTTTGCTTGTCCCCAAGCAAACCAATCTCAAACAAGGTAATATCTCAACCGAAAACAATGACTTTGGGACATATCAAAGGGTTCAAAGAGAATGAATCCCAATGGCTATTAGGCATCAACACATGGACAATCACAAGCAATACCGGCAACCACCACAAATGACATTCGAATGCATTAAGAACGTGCAAACGAAAAGTTTCACCCTGTTCACAAACCAACACATGACTTGAGAAAACTACTCGAAAACCACAACTATCCATGCATAGATATCAAGCCCTAAGAATCAATGAATGATCGAGCTAGGTCCTTACCAGGATGTATGATATGAACATGAAAATGTGAATGAATCACTCACTCTCGACCAGTGGGGCCAGGACCATTTGATACAAAAGATGTGCATAATCAACAGTCAACCCTATTGTCTCTTCACCATGACGGTAACCTCTAAATGTTAGAGCTCACAAAATGGTTGTCGTGGCTAGCTTGTCTGGAGATCTAAGACACGGGTTCAGATTACTGGCTAGGTCTTGGACATGAGGAAAAGGCTTTCTGGGTGGTGGCAAACATAGCATGAGGTTCCACATCTTCAACCTACAACCAACAAAAGGTTCTATGGTTTTGACTATAACATTTTCCTACAAGCAATGGCCACTAGCATGGGACAAAAACCACACTTCCTCAATTTTAAATCACAAACCAATCATGAACGACATTCAAGCGCACTTTCTCGACTACACCTGCTATCCACTTTTCAAGCATAGTAGCGAAGGAGGTCAACAACAAAGTAGGTGTTTTGATAGCTTGGATGCTAAGAAACACCTTTCTTGAGAATACACATCAACTTTGTGGCAACTCACTATTTTTTATTTACCCCTTCTTTTACCTCTTTTTCGCTTATTTTTCTTCCTTTCCTTTTTCTTTTTTATCCGAAGGGTACTAGAGAGCTAAACACATGCCACATTTTGGATATATCGAACAATGACTATTAAAAACTTCCTCCAACACTAACTTTTCATTCTTAGCAGGAAACAATGCAAAAATCACCAATGTAGAACCTCAATGGAACTCAAGTAATGGGAGCTCCAAGACACAAGGATGACTCACAACGGTTTAGACACAAAGAAACAAAGGGACGCTCTATCAATCTCAATTAAGCTCAAGTATCAAAAGCTCATAAAATGAGAACGACCCTAACCCTCTGTTTCTGAAGGAAGGGAGGAAAAGAAAGGGAGGTGAAGGAAAATTAGGAGGGGAGGGGAGAGTTGGAGGTGAGGAAATTGGAAGAAAAATGTTGTTTTATGAAGGAAAGTGAGAAGAAAAGTGTGTATTGGGAAGTGTGATGAATATGTTATTTTATTGGGAAGTGCGAGTTAAATTTGTACTTTCTTTCCTAAATCGCACCAAAAATTGTACCGAAAAAATTAGTGGTAGGATATTTTGTTTTAAAATCGTGATTTAACCACATCGATTATTTTATACTTTTAAAATCGCTTATCGGTTTAGACTCGGGTAGGATAGGAGGTTTTTCCAGCCTAATTGTCGATGGTATGGTTTTAACCGGTGTTAAGTCGTTTGCGAAACCACTAATGAACAGGTGATTAATAAACAAAAATATTATAAATAGAGAATTTATAATAATTGCTCAAGCATTCTAAATCAATTAAAAATTATTCATCATATATTATACAATGTTAAAGAATCACAACTGTATCGGCCGGTTGGACCAGAAATATTGGATATCGGTCCCATAACAGCAGGCGATTTTAGAGGTAGAAAATAGTTGAACTATAGTTAAAACACGATTTTAGTACAAAATACCCTACTTTTCCGGTATAACCTTTTATATGGTCTCTATTAAGTTCATTACTTATGAATTGTGAACCAACCTATTATTAAATTTTTTATCACTATTTTATTGATTAATTAACATATCAACTAAATTCATAAATATACAACAAATTACACTATTTAGTCTTCAATCTCAATAAAAAGTTAGGCCTTAATCAACGCAATGTCCATCTCCTTGGTCCAACTAAGGTTCTCCTTGGTCGATGTCTCCCCTCAAAAGCCTGCTTACATTTGGCACTTTTGCTCATTTTACCTCATTAATAAATAAAAAATAGAACATTACCCATAACAATTTGACATAAATAATGGCAAAACATAGAACATTAGCCATCACAAGCCCATTAATAACAAGGGAACTGACTAATTTGCTAAACACAATCGTTGGCTTCTGCTCACTACTCTGCAGATGGGAAAAAAGCCAAAAATCCAAAATTAATTAGGAGTGCAAGATTAGCGGTGAATAGGATGAAAGCTTGGATAGATTATGAGAGAGAAGGTATATTAATGGCTTTCTCTGTTAGTCTGTTTCCAGTTTGTTAGAGAGAACTTAGAAGACAACAGCGAAGAGAGAGGAGAGAGAAAAGGAGTGGCAAATAAAAAAGAGAACGCGAGAAGGATTAATTGGCCTAGTAAATAAAAAAAGGAAATGAAAAGGTTTCGTGGCTCTTTTTCTCTCCCTTCTCCCTCGGTCCCTCCCTCTGTTGCTGTGCACTCTTTCGGGAACGGGGGAAAAGAGAACGCGAAAAGGATTAATTGGCCTAGTAAATAAAAAAAGGAAATGAAAAGGTTTCGTGGCTCTTTTTCTCTCCCATCTCCCTCCCTCTGTTGCTGTGCACTCTTTCGGGAACGGGGGGAAATTTATTGGAAACCCCACTTTTCTTCCTAATCTTTCCCTTCCCTCCTTTTCTACTCTAAAAAAACACAGGGTAAGTCACACAGCTCAAAGTTTTTTTTTATAGCATTTTTTGTTTGTTTTATGTTTCGATGATGCTATTCAGAGCATCCTGATCGCCATGTTGTTATTCGGAGCATGTGGTTTTGTTTCTGTTACAGTGATGCTATTCAGAGCATCTTGATTGTCATGTTGTTGTTCGAAACCTGTGGTTCTGTTTCTGTGACAACAAAATTTCCAGTATCATCCTTCTTGATAGTCACTTGGTTTTGCCGCTTCCTTCTGTGCGGACTTGTGGCGAGTGATCAGTTATTTTGTTGGACACTTGGTTCGACGGACTAGACGACTTTGGCCAGAACTTTTGTTATCTCCAGCTTATCACCATCGACGTTTCACGAGGCATTGGACATGGTCTTCATCGACATCGACATATTTGGCGGAGCAGTTATGTTTTTCATTATTTTTTTTTTCATATTGTTCGTAGTAATTTGTGTCGGTTTTGTTTCGGTTTTCAAATTGTTGGTAAGTAATTACTGTAACACTTTAGGCGAATCCCACACCGACAAAGCACGGGAGAGATCCATGGTTCATAACTAAGAAACCGGCATTAACTGACAAGACGCATTTTGGGGTGAAATGGAGGAGTTCTTGTAAGAACTCCGAAGTTAAACGTGCTCAGTGTGGAGTACAACAAGGATGGGTGACCTTATGGGAAGTCACCTTGAATTGCACCCCAAGTCGAAAACCGTGAGGGTTGAGGCCAAAGCGGACAATATCTTCGCCGGGATAAGTTTCAGGATGTTACAATTACAATCAATTTGGGGAGGGTATTAGAATATGTGTAGTACGAGTAGTATTATGTTATACTACGAGTACTGGTATGTAATTGGGCAGAGTTTCGTATATGTGTTAGGTTTATTATAGACATCCTCTGTACTCTATATAAACCCTATGTGATTTCAGTAATAAGACACAACAATTTCCACCGTATTCTGATTTCCTAACAGCAATTCACCTAAGATGCAACGTATGCTTTTAAAACAAGGAATCTATTGATCACACTGTCCGATTCATGTTTCGGAGCTGTGCTTCAAGGAGTAAAGTTTTCATCTTTCTACTCGTAAGTACTAGCTAGGACGATGGTTGGGGAGCTATTTCACTTGTTTGTTTCGAGAATAAGAGAGGCAAAATTGAATCTTACATCATATATATCCAGATGAAACCTTTGGACTTAGTATGGCGGGTGATGATGATGATCTTCATCATGACCTTCAACATCATAATCACTATAACTACCATAGGAAGGAACAGTTACATCAGTTTCGTAACCATGATTCTCAAGCTGAGGATCATCATCATCATCATAGTAAAAATCATGATCATCACCAGACTCGTAACTGTAGAAGTTATCTTCACTCTGCCTGCCAGATGGACGCTGAGAGTGAGAGCCCACAACTACCCGCAGCTCAACGATCTCATCATGAGCATTATCAGGCGAAGCTCCACTAGCATTCGTTTGAGCAGGTGAACTCAATGCATCATCCATCTGGTTATGCCACAGTGACGCTTCTGCTAGTGCTAACTGATGTTCCTCCAATCTCCTGCTGCCGCCGCCGCCGTGCCTCTTGCTGTTGCCCTTTTCTGTTCGCTTGCTTGATCCAAAAGATTTCTTCTGCGGTCTCCTGCCGCTGCTCCCTCTGGAACTGGAGGTTTTGACTGTGGCCGTCTCACTCTCGAATTGACTGAAGGGACTCCTCCTTGCTTTTACCCTTCTTTGCCATCCGTGGAGTGATCTCCACACATTCTCTGAAACCACTGTCCTTTTGAACCTTCCACCCATCTGCAGTCAGAAGCAGATGATGATGATGCCAGAGTTAAGAGGTCATGAGATGGCAGAGAAAGATGAGAGTGTTTGAAAATAATTATTCAATATGAATATTATTATTTTTTTCTATGTCTCGTTTTATTATTGGAATCACATAAGATTTCAATAGAGCATAATGATTACTTCTACGATAACTCTAGTACTATAAAAACATATGTTTAACTACTTTAATAAGCCTAACTAACATTATGTCCGGTTGGTTTATTCAATGGATCTGGAAATCGGGACTTCAGAGATAGAGGACAAGTGGCTTTTTTCGGTTTGATTTCAGTTTCCAGGGGCTTTATTTTATTTTATTTTTTGTTTAACTTAGTTGGAGCATTTTGGATTTGCTTCAATTGTTATTGCTCGTGTCGTCTATTCTTTGTGAATTCGAAAATCTGACTGATTTGTGTTTGATTTTGTGGGCACTTTTTTTATAGGAGATGCAAACATGTCAATTGCTCTTGCGGTTAGCTTTTGCTTAATCAAAACAGTTAGTTTCAAAATATAGCTAACTATCGTCGTTTAGAGTAGAATAGTTACATATCGTTTGGTATAAATGAATTTCATAAGTTTTGATGAATTTATTTTGAAATGAAACATTTTTGTGTTTGG
This sequence comes from Linum tenue, assembly GCA_946122785.1. Taxonomy (NCBI): domain Eukaryota; kingdom Viridiplantae; phylum Streptophyta; class Magnoliopsida; order Malpighiales; family Linaceae; genus Linum; species Linum tenue. Next base: position 28,219,932 of record CAMGYJ010000003.1, read on the forward strand.
TATTTAGAAGAATTCATTTTCAATTCTAAATTTTGAAATCTATGGAATTGGTACTAGTTATAGCAATTCTGAGGAATTGAGATGAAATTTTCAAATGAATTCCACAACTATTTACTAATTATAATAGAATAACATAATTATCCTCTTTATTAACTAAATTACTTATATATATGACGTACCAAACACGGGAATTCATTTGACAATGAATTTTACACGACAATTCATTTATTTCTAAAAATTTGAATATGACATACCAAACACAAAATTTCATTTGACAATGAATTCTATACGATAATTCGTTTTACAATTAAATAAATTTTTGATTCATTTGATACCAAATGGTATGTAAGAAATGATTTAGACAGGGAGACCTCCCACAATGCAAGTTCTTAAGAGTTAAGATTGACTCTTTTTTTTTTTTTTGGGAAGACTTTATTGACTGCGGTGACTAAATTTTACGGAGGATGCAACGAGATGATAATTTGAAAATAAAATAATATAATGCTATCTACTAAGAACTACGTATTAGAAAAAATATCCTGAAAATTTTGATGTAAAATGCATAAATATTTTAATATAAAATCCTTTTATTTTCTTGTATCAAGCAAGATTCTTCATTATCTAAATAAAATGTAACTATAGTATTAGTAGTAAATAATTATGTCTCTAAAATAAGAAAGTAGGACAATAAAATATAAATTTGAAAGTGAAATTAGCGACAAAACTATTTGTTGCAAATTCATTAATTAGAAGCAAATAGCATTTGTAGCTAACATCTGTTGCTAAAGAGTTTTTAGTGACAACAGTATCGACACCACATTGTTATGTGCTACTGTAGAGTTATCGTGTCGCATAAGTCACTTATTGTGACACATACACTTAGCTACTAAAATTCATTTTTCTTGTAGTGAATCTCAACTATTAGGTCTAGTATAGACTTGTATTGAAAATACTCCATGTTTCATTGTTTCATGCCATATTTTGCAATGAATAATTTTCATAATCTAAAATACTCCATTTTATTGAAGATATCAGTGACTTGTATATTTATGTACACTAGAAAATTGGCCCGCACTTCGTGGCGGGTCCTAAAAAATGAATCAACCAATTCGTGGCCAAAAAAGTTATATTGTCTCAAATCGAGGTGAATGTCTTTAGTGGTATGAGAGCAATAATGTATTAACTAAAAACGTATGTATTTCGGATTGGAAATGATTTTGGAGGACCCATTGAGTACGGGTAGGGTACGGGTAATTTTATATGAGTTTGAAGGTTTGTATATGGGTTTGGGTAAGGTATATGGATATTTCCACTATAATCTAAACGGGTATGAGTTAAGTATGGATACTCATTTATATGAGTTTGAAGGTTTGTATATGGGTTTGTTGCGTAAGTACTGTCATTTTGTAATCTTTATGTAGTGTCTTTCTATCTTGTGTAACATGGTAACCTGTGTAAAATCACATTACATAATATTTACATTGCTAATAATTTTTTTTTTGTAATGATAATTATACCATGTTACGTAAAACGCCAAGTGATTACGCGAGTCTTACACAAACGTATAATTTAATTGTTATGTAAGAAATAGTTATTATGTCATCTTTATGTAATGTGCTTGTATCTTACGTAACAGTTGTAAAATGACATTAGTTTATGGTCACCCATAGTATTTATATGTTTTATTCATTTTAATGATTTCACTATATTTAAAAAAAAACATAAACCTGTAATATGAATACAATCAACCTTGAAACAATGTCTTGCTTCTCTAATTTAATCCGGGATAGAAAAAGCATTAATTGACTGCTCACCATTGGCTCCGACTGGTCTATCTACCCAGCCTCCATCTCGAATCTCTTGGGTGGATGAGAAACTTTCGGGAGAAAAAGAAATAGGCAGGGGCGCAGGGCAAGTAATTAAAATTGAGCTATAGTATACCAGCCCGTGTCTAACTAAACCCCTAATGCAAAACAGGCGCTATTTATATATTAATTAATTATCATATCCATTATTTATTTAATTTATGTTCTGACGGCAAGTTGGAGAGACTATAGAGGGTCATGAACTCAGGTTGTGAGTGGAGACGATCCTCGGCTAAATAATTAATTAACATGTTTGAACCAATAACATGTGGCCACGTCTATGGGTAGCAGCGCAGAGCTGCAACCCAGACAACAGCCAAGTATTGCCCTATATTTGGGTATGTTGTACACCAGCAATCTTCACCGTCCACGTCCATCTCAACAACCAGCATTAATGCAGGGTTTTTTTTTTGTGGGATTAAAAAATAAATTACCTCATTTATGTTGGCAGTTGAGATGGACACGGACGGTGAAGATTGTCTGGTGTGCGATAGAACCATCCATGTGTGTGTATGGGTTGATAATAGTTAACTTATAGGGCAAGAAATAGTTAAACTGAAACCAATAAGGAATAGTAGACTAGGTGTGTACATCACCTGAGTGACTATTATGTATAGTGGGAATGTGATGAAGCTGCACCAGATTTGTGAAACCACCCTGGAATCATTTAATAACATGTGGAGAGGAAATGTCAATCCTTAGAACCTCTGTTACCAACCTTTACACCCATTTTTGGCATAGTTGAGCCTGTGAGTTGAGGTGGAAAATGTACCCGGCTACTAGACGGATGATGACGAAGCTCTTACTTGACATGAAACATGAAGTGCCTCTAACTTCCCACTGACATTCAAAAGGGCCAGAGTTAGTTTTGTGATACGAGGAAGAAAGGATTGAAAGCACAAGGCTGAAAAATCATACCAAGGACCACAAGAATGTTGCCATCTCAAATGCATTCTGCACAGAAAGAAGATTCAAGAATGACATTTTGTTTTCAAGAGAGTGGACTAGGCAAATATATACTCATGGGCCTCCTTTTGCTCTTTTTGATTTTTATACCTGGAATGAGACTAACTGTATCAACCTAAGAAGCAATCTAGGCTTCCCAAACCAAAACAGCTCATCTCTTAGGTTGAACTTGTGATGCCCTGAGCTCTGGCACGCATCTCTAATTTCAACAGCCAATGCCACCACTATTCGATGCAGCTTCGTGCCAATCAGCAGTACTAGCTTTGGTAGAACCAGCAGTGAGTTGGTAGATAGGAAGCTAATATGTGGTGAAAGAAATTTTCATGAGCAAACAAGCTGCCAAAATATGTTTGAGGTACTTACAATGACTGGAAGAAAGGAGAGCCAAAAGTATATTTCCGTTCCTGTACAAAAACAAAGCCACAAGCTCTCATGAATGACAAAGCTAACTACTTGGTGCACAAGAATCGCGTTCGAGTCAGTATAAGTGTATAACATTATTCACCGTGGAAGTCCAGGAAGATGCAGAATATGGCATACAACCAAAGAGGTAGACTGCAAAAAATAAAGGCAGGAAAACCAAAGATTGTATTTGTTTAGCTGTTAAGGAAGCTTCCCCTAACAGAAGCAAATTGATAGGAAGCATTAGTTTAGTTACCTAATGCCAACAATTTCAGAGAACTCTTCTTCCATGTTTCTCAGCATGTAGTTATGGAAATCATACACCAAAGGTAGTTGGTGTGTCTAATCAATGGCAAACTTACAGTCAAAATTGCTACGAGCGTGAATTGATGAAAGAGCATAGCAGAACTGCCAAGACGTCAGCAAACATACCGTGATGAACCCTAGACGAAGAGCCATGTAATCAGCATTGGTTATGGAAGTCCAGAATTGGCGACTGAAACAAAGCTGGCAACTCTATCCACATTAGCTCAAAGTTACAGCAACTGCTAACTTTAAAGAGGTCAAGAAGCCTAAAGGTTACCAGCCAAACAAGGGCTTTGTGCTCACTCCATGGATGGGATGCATGGTGAAGAATGAAGGTAGATATTCTTCCCATTTTCCTTTTGTGAGAAGAAGCTTCAAATGAATCTGACCAAAATAAGAAGGAACCAGAAACAGGAAATCCAAGTAATTATTGGATCATCTGAAAATCATCAACTCCAGAAAACACTGGAACTCTACAATAGTATGCCCCCTACCATCAAAACTCTGGAGCGCCAAGGTTTTTGCCCGGTTTTCCCAACTTCTCCAGCTGTAAATCTGCATCAGACCCGGAAACTAATGAAATTTTTTTTTTCAACTGGTGATAAATAAAATAGAAATGCCAAGCTTCAGACATTTGTTAACCTTGATCATCCCTAGGGCAATTGCTGCGAAGCTGTAGGAAACGTGGGTCACAGGAAGAACAAACATCAAGCGGTGAAGCTGCTCGAGACTGTCATGTGAAGCGAACGATTCATGGCCCTTGTAACAAAGGAGGAGGCCAAGAACACACACACACACAAAAAAAAACTCAAAACCAATTGTAGATCTGTCTGTATCGATGCATCAAATGGATAAAAATGCAGAAGAGTTGCTTGAAGCCCAAACCACATACTGGTGGACAGTTTCCTTTATTGTAACTGGAGTCCATCTCATCCCTAGCAACTGTATTGTTGAAATAATAGTGTGAAACTGAAGCAACCGTGGGCTGAAATGTTGAAGCTGATCTGTTTGGGTCACAGAAGTAGAAGCGGCTGTTCAAATACGAAGATTTCACGCAAATCTTAGCCACTAGAGAGAGCCAGTGACCCATGAGCAACGAAATTAGCCCGAAAAGCATCAGCTCTGCAAAGACCGCATTAAAAAAAAACATAGATAGAAGAACCCATTTGAGTGAAAACCCAGGTGAAACCGATTCGAACAATTCTAATTTGATTACCGTCTTTGATCTTGTATAGAGCTGACAACAGAGCCTTCCTCTTGGTTTTGTGCAGAAACTAACACATGGGGGCAGAAAAGATTGCAAGTTTAGGCGAGAAAGAACAATGGGGTGAAGGACATTTCCAGTTTAAGTGATTGAGTTGTCTGCTACCTGTCCAGAGAGCTTGAGAAGGCCCTGAGAGCAGAAACCGAAAGCAACCATTACAGTGACTACAGTGGCAACAGCCCAAGTAGGGGTTAGAGCCAGCCCCATTTCTCCAGACTCCGCCATCTTCCCTTTGCCCAGCTCGGAAGAGCAAACTTGTTAAGTCGGAGAACAGTAGCAGTCCTCTGTGAATATACCAATATGGATGCACAAGTAATAAATGCCACTACCAGTTTCCTGCTTGGGTAGTTGGGTTCTAAACCCCTTGGATTTATATCAAAATGGGACAGAGATCGAAAATTTCCAAATCCTTGCTTAGCATTTGAAAGGGGGGAAAACAAGAAACCGTTGCCATGGACGAAATGACCTAGGTGGATTACGTGCTCCATGGATTTTCTCTTATTTCCTTGAACAAGGGGAACTGCTTTGTTTAATTTGATTTGGTATTGGATGTTCCGTCAATGACAGATTTGGGACATGATAATTGACAAGTTGCAAACACCCTGGTCAAGAGTGAAAAGAAGACCAAATGGACGCGGGGGAAATGGGACGTGATTCCAACTAATTCATCCGGTACCAGCTCCGGGGACCGGGAGTCCGGATCTGGTGACTAAGGGGGTGCTTAGTCAAGTGGCTAAGCTCCCCTCAGCCCTTAGATTAGAATGGGTAGATCTAATGGTCCAGATGAAGGAAGGGTTAGCAATTAATCAGAGGGGTAGTTTTGGCATTTAAAAAAATAATTAAATCCTGATTTCCATTTTATTTATTTTTTCTTTTTTCCCCTCTCCAATTCTCTCCAACCGTCTTCACCAAAAAAAAAAATTTCTCTCCAACCGTCTCCTTCTTTCACGTTCACAGAGAGAGAGAGAGAGGATAGAGATGCGCGGCGACGGTGAGAGAAGCGCCGACGGCGACGATGGAGAGAGAAAGAAGATATCGACGGCGTTGATGGAGAGAGGAAAAGGCGTCGCGACGGAGGCGGTAGCATTTGAGAGAGAGAAAGTAGATCTAGAGAGAGGCGATGGCGGAGAGAGAGAGAGGCGATGGCGGAGAGAGAGAGAGGCAGTGGCGGAGAGAGCTTCGACGACGATGGAGGAGAGAGAAGCGGCGCGGTGATGGAGAGAGAGAGGTAACGACGGCTGTAGAGAGAGTCGACGGCGGCGGTGGCAGCGGCGGCGGCGGCGGCGACCCGTATACGTCGTCTGAAGGAAGAACAGTGATTTGTATAGTTTGTATGTTTTGTAACATTAGTTTGTATTGTTAGTATTTTTGTACAAAATGTCAGTATGGTTTGTATGTTTTTCTTTGACAGTTTGTACTCTTAGTATGTTTTTCTTTGACAGTTTGTACTCTTAGTATGTTTTTCTTTGACAGTATGGTTTGTATGTTTTTCTTTGACAGTTTGTACTCTTAGTATGTTTTTCTTTGACAGTTTGTACTCTTAGTATGTTTTTCTTTGACAGTTTGTATTCTTAGTATGTTTTGCTTGTATTCTTAGTATGTTTCGCTTTGTATTGTAAGTACTAATAATTTGTATACTTTATATGTATTGATTTGTGATGCAAAAAACATTACAAACATGGTTGACAAAAATGACAAACATGTGGACAAAAATAACAAACATTACAAACAATACAAAAGAAACCAACAAACATTACAAACATTACAAAATAACAAACATTACAAACATTGCAAACAAACATTACAAACATTACAAACAAACATTACAAACAGTACAAAGCATACTACACGTACAGAATATCACTACTTACAATACAGATTGGTAAACTTGTATTACAAACAAATGAATACAAAGTATACAAATCATAACATAAAAGTATACAAACTTGAATAACAAAAGTTACAAATACAAATCAATGAATAGAAAGTGTATAAATCATAACATAAAGTATACAAACTAGACAAACAAACATTACAAACATTACAATGTATACAAAATAGTAATATAAACATTACAAACATTACAAACATTTCAAGCAAACATTACAAACAGTACAAAGCATACTACACGTACAAATATCACTACTTACAATACAGATTGGTAAACTTGTATTACAAACAAATGAATACAAAGTATACAAATCATAACATAAAAGTATACAAACTTGAATAACAAAAGTTACAAATACAAATCAATGAATAGAAAGTGTATAAAGCATAACATAAAGTATACAAACTAGACAAACAAACATTACTAACATTACAAACATTACAATGTATACAAAATAGTAATATAAACATTACAAACATCACGAACTCAAATATTGTTGCCGGAAAACCATCCACCACCGTTTTTGGTCGCCGGAAAACTGCTCCGCCGTCGCCGGAAAAGCTCTCTCTCTCTCTCTCTCTCTCTCTCTCTCTCTCCTGGGACGAGAATCTCTCTCTCGTTCACTCACCTGGGACAATTCTCTCCTGCCAAAAAAATAAATGTACAGCAACATGAATATAAATGGACAGAGATTATAAATGGACAGAGGACAGAGGAGACGCCACCGGTGGCAGAGTCAGAGTCGCCGAGAAATTTTGCCGGCCGGGGCAACCGCGGAAGTCGGTAAAGGCAACAACCGTCAAATTTAATTTTCTTTTGTTTATTATATAAATTAATAAATTAAATAACCATGCAATTACTATATTGTCCTTTATTAAATTGGATTAATATGGGCCATTGGATTTTAATGAGGTGCAAGGGTGGAGATTGACTTAGTCATGTGACTAAGGGACCGCCCCTTAGTCACCTGATCTTAGCCCGGGGACCGGATTGTTGTTGTTGATTTTTTATTTATTTATTTATATATAAATTAATAAATTATATAATAATAATAATAATATAATAGCTCAAAACACCTTGGACTGTACATTCAGATTGGTTTTACTATTCATATACAGACTCAATTTCCCTGTTCACCGAGTTCTGATTGGTTGTTCCTTGGCGTGGGCCCCGATTTGGGCTCTGCAATTTCTGTGAGACTGTTGTTTTGCTTCGTCTGATATCTTTGGGGAGGCTTGGGTCTGACGCGAAACCCTTAGCTGGAGGAGGTTGAGAGTAAAATCGCGTTGGTCACAAGTCGGCTGACTGGACACGTTAAGGCCATAAAGTACTTTGGGATTCTGATGGAATGTATCTGTCTGCTCTATTTTGATTTCTTTGGCTTGCTTTGATTGGGGCCCAGTTCTCTATGCGTTGATCGCCGTGAGGTTTTGGTGAGGCGAGAAGAGAGGTGATCTCGCGCACTGGGTGAGCCAGTGAGGGAAGCATAGATATTTTGTAGCATGCTTGGCGAGTAAGAAGCCACGTTGCTATTTGATTTTGGTCCATCCATTTTATATAACCGGCGCCATTCTCTATGCCTACTTTTCTCTCTAATTGGTTTACGTCACCACTCATCAGAGTTGCCTCTCAGTGGGAGAGAGAAGATAGAGAAAGGGTTTTATCAGCTTCTTCATTCATTGCTTTTGAACGACTCTCACTTTATCATTCCTCCTCCTCTCATTTCTTCTCTCTGTTATGCTTTCTCTTATCATTGTTGATTATGTTCTTCTGGTTTTTTAAACGGTGCGAGGATCAAAGCATCAATGGCAGATTGCATAAGTCTGGGAAGGGTTCTGAGGAGAGCCAAGATCCGTTTGATTTGAGGTGATTATGAGAAGTAAAATTGATCAATGTTGACAATAATTGTTATCTGCCTATCTCGATGTGAATGGTTATGCTATTTGATTTTGACGATTTTTCTTTGGTTTTTGTGCTTTTAAGCTTTGGGGTTGAGGTTCTGATAGCTTCCGGATAGTTGTGTTCTTTGAAAAGTGGTGGATTGTTCTGATGGGAACCCACAAAAATTGCTACGCTTCCATTGGATTTGCACGTTCCTTGGGTCATTCTCTTATTTTATGGAAATGAGCAACTCATTCTCTTCATTATCTTTGTTGGGAAACTCAGCTGTAACTCTGATTCTCTTCCATCATAAGGCCCCCTTTTAGTAAGTCGTTCTCAAACAGTTAATACTATTTCACTATGAATTCTCTCTCCATTCCATTCCAGATCTACTCGGCAATTTTTTTTTAAATCAAAGATCCATTCAGTAGTATATTATGAATCAGTGTTCTTTTTCTATCTTTCAGATTTGTTGCGGGCGGAGTCTCGGGTCGGATCAATCGATTGAGGTACCGATCTCTTGCTTTCTTGGTGACTTTTTCTATCACGTCCGATTTTGTTTGAGTGCTCCGATTTTGTTTGAGTGCTCCGAACCAATCGTTGTGTGCAGGGGACTCAAGTCCGGCTAGCGATTGATGGCCATTCTGATTGTCAGCCCATTTTTTACGTGCTCGGTATATTTGTTTCAAGTGGCCTCAGGAAAGTTTTTGATTGGAATCGAATTTTTTTCTCTCTTCGATTGTGTAGGATGGTTGTTGTGCTTGAAAAGCAGTTTCTATATATTTTGATCGATTGTTCCTATTTTGATTTGTTCCTTAAGCTAACACTTCGAATATCTCGATGCATGCTGATGCTTAGTAAGTATTGTATTGTATTGCATTGCATTGCATTGCATTTTTAACTTCTGGGATTTTCCCCCTGCCATCTGTAATTTTAATTTCTATTTTTGAAGACTGCTCATGTTGTGGCCTTTAATGGATATTTGTGATTGGAGGGTTTAGAGAAGGTAGCCTTACGCTTAGAGATAGGGGTGGAAATCGGTACGGTATCGGTATCTCAATACCAAATACCGAAATCCCGAATACCGAATTACACCCTAAAGTCAATCCCAATCCCAATCCCTAAATAATTTCGGTATCCCAATCCCAATCCCTAAATATTTCGGTATCCCAATCGGTACTTCGGTATCCCAATCGGTATTATCGAATACGAAATTAATTACCTTTGCAATTAATAATTAAATATATAAATTAGATTTTATTGTTTAATTTACGGGAAAAAGACTAAGCAAAGAGTTTTGAATTAGAATAATATTAAGGAGAGTGGAGGAGAGGAGACATCTCAAGTTTTTGTTATTGGTCATCTTTAATTTGACGAATTAGAGGTTGAGAGACGACTATTAATAGTGATGGAATGATCTGTGTATAATTAAATGACACTTTTGGTGGTTGAGGGTCATTTAGTAGTAAATGAGAGAGTCTAGTTGAGAGGATAAAATACAAACTCGCTTATATTTCGGTATTGATCGGTATTTCGGTATATCCCGATCCCAATCCCGTAATCCCTAATACCGAATAACAATTGAAATTCAATCCCAATCCCAATCCCAAGAAATAATACGTGTATTCGGTAATACCAAATATAGACAAATTCGGTACGGTATTCGGTATATCCCAAATACCGGTACCAAACTTCCAGCCCTACTTAGAGACAGACAGGGGCTTAGGTTTCATTTTAGTCATTTTTTGTTAGCAGTTAGGGTGTCTTTTTATGACTATTTGTGGATGTGTGAGTAATTTTAAGGTTCAGGTTGAAATAAAATTGGTTACTTATTAGGTGACCCCAAGAACTTCAGTGTGATTGTGATATTTATGCTACTGTGGGTAAGCAGCTTATTTCCCATGTTTACTCCTTTTAGGTAGTCTTGAGGTTTGAGGTTTTCTAGGTTACCATCATTTTGAATCGTATATGCAATACATTTGTTTATTGCTTTCACTCGATTTGTTTGCAACACAAATCTCAAATGCTGTAAAAAATACTCCGACTTTTCAAGTTTTGAGCTGTAATAATAGGCCAATTCATCATCTAATTCTCCCCATTTTTGTTTTAGTTATCTACAAAGAGAAACGATGGCTACCCAATGGATGATAGGAAATTTGGTAATTCTGAACAAGCGACGGTTCAATTGTGGATTAAAACTTCTTAATTGGAGATTGAGCAGTGTTGTTACCAGCAATTAGTTAATGACCAGACTGAAGACATGTACTTTTTGTTTGATTTCATGCTCATGTTATTACTTGGTGAAACCTCAACTCTCAAACTGTGATGCATAATTCTACTGTTGCTGGGAGAATGATATAAAAAAAGGTAAAAGATTTTGTTTTAGAGACTAATTACGGTGTGTTGTGTGTTATCAACTAAAAAAGTTGCTTTTGTTCTCTTATTGTATTAAAAATATAACACTTATCCTGGCGCAGATCGCGGGCAAAGATGCTAGTATATATAAAAGGCTTAGTTCCATAATTACTATTCATTAAGAAGTTATAATTTGATTTTACATCTTTAGTCATTTCTCTTGCTCGACCTCAAATAGGAAAATCACGGAGAAATCTTCTAACATGGATTACCATGCTTTTTTGTTGTTGAGTTGAAATCGAGCTTTTGTTCGTATTTGGTTCTGCATTCTTACTTATCTCTTTCTCACTCTCCATTTAAATAGTCATAGTGGCATCGGAATAAAGAGTCCATAAGCATCGCAAAATGCGATGTAGTCGTTGCTAACAGTAAAATTTCTGCCCGAGATTAGGGATGGCAATGGGGCGGGTTTGCCTAAACCATCCTCATCCCCATCTTCAAATACCCAAACCCATACCCGCCCCATACCCATGCGGGGGAATATTTTGCAAACCCATCCCTATACCCGTGGGTTTCGGGTACCCATGGATAATACCCATCCCCGTACATCCAACATTATTATACCTAAAACTTACAAGAAAAGTTTTAATTATAACCATAAACAAACCTATTATATCATGAAGTCAACAAAACACGGTCATTTTCTAAATACGATTCAAAGAATATGATTCTAAAACATCCATTAATACATAATATAGACTACAATATTTTTTAAATTATTATGCTCTAACTCTTGATACATTTACTAAGTAATAATTAAGTAACATAATCTTGTTGACAAGGGGGAAAGTGAAAGAGTGGAAGGAGAATTGAGGGAAATGAATTAGGTTTTGATTAAGGTGGTTACTCAACTGCATTTCTACTATTTATTTTCTCGAGTTATCATCATCATCATTGATAGATTACAATTTAATTCACATATTTTTTTGTATGTGAAGAAATTCTCTTGGTGGGGCATACCCGCCCCATACCCGGTCAAAGCGGGGATTTCCCGCGTTGACTGGATCGGGGGCGGTCGGGTACCCGCGGTCATGGCCTCATGGGTTTGATTGCCATCCCTACCCGAGATAGAGCGCTGGTCGTCGGAAAGTGGGTCACGTCCGTCGGCCACCGGTAGGCGAGTGAAGGTGGTTGGACTGCTCTCGGACTCCATGACTTACAAAAATCCCTAATTGATTTAGGGATGTGGCAAAAAATCCTTCCATATCCAAAGTTGTTACGATTGGATAATGGTTGGGAGACTGATAGTCCTAGTTAAATCCAAACACAAAAACGGATTGGAAATAATGGAAGTCCTACTCGGGGGAGGGGACTGGAGCTTAACTGCTCTTTAAATAATGAACGTCCATCGTACACTCTCACTTTCAGTTTGCAAAGTACAAAGTGGTCGGCGAAGAGAGCTGCTAAGGAACCCTCCCGTCTTTCCCACGAATCAGGTACGTCAAGATTTGGTATCCTTCCACAGCATCCCCTATTTCCCTTTGGTTGTACTCTCCCGAGTTTAAATCTTTCCATACTGGGGGGTGATGCATGGGACTGTTCAGTCCATTCTACGTTTATTCCTACTCAACCCCAATGGTTCATAGGACAAGATTTTACCGTGGGGAGCAATAATGAAGGAGGTTTTAATTCTTCTACTCGTTATAACCAGGTTGCGAACATGGCACATGTGACTAATGATCAGATCGTTCAATTCTCTATGGAAGATGTTCATTCCAACACGTTTCGGCGGTCTCATTCGCTGTTGGGGATAGTCTTTTTTGACACCCGTTTCACAGTAGCGGAGCTAGGGGAAGCAGTTGATGTCCCCTAGAAAGGCAAGAGCCAAATCTGGGTGCTGGAAACAAGGTATGGACCATGGGTGGACCTAGGTTGGGAAATGCCTTGTCAATTGACAAAGCTTGATCCCATTTTGGGACAAAATTCCTTTTGTAAAATTTGATTTAATGATGATAGTATTTGAATTCGAGACTATTTGACAACTCTTGGTCATTTTGTTTTATCGTTGAATACCCTTGACATAATTCTTGGGTCTGTCACTAACTATGGACTATATGATTTTGCCCAGCCTAGTGAGGCCTCGAAATTTTGGGTATTGAAAAGAAAACCATAGGTCATCAGAGACAAGATTCTCCACCTTACAACATGGACCCCGACTATCATGCGTCGTCTCTTTGACGATAGCCCCTTTTCGTGTTTAGATGTGGGGCATTAAAGAAGACTGTTGTAGTCACCAGTTTCCAAAAAATGGCGACGACCACGATCGGCCAAGTATTGGAGGCAGGCGTCTTTGCTTGCCAAGATACTAATCGGCACTTTGTGAAAGTGCGAGTGCTTATTGGTTTCACTAAGCCACTCCAATCCCAACTAATGGCGACAAGTGATGATATGGGGTGCTTCTGGGTGAATCTCAAATATGAGTACCTCCCCAGTTTCTATTTCAATTGTTGTCGGGTGGGACACTCTTTTAGAGCTTGTACTTTCGATCCCCCAAGGAAGAAAAGTGTATGAAGAAGTTGAGGAGCTGCCTGATTTTCGGGGACCTCCTCAAACTGTTTGGGTGAATAAAGAGCTTGGATCACGTCAAGATGGAGGGGGATGACTTCTCATGAAAGTGATCACGCTAGGAGGAAGGCGGCGACCCAACATAGACGTCATTTTGCTCCTTCAACCACTGCTGATCCTTCAGTGGTGGAGTGGCAAGATGCGGATCTGTGCGAGGGGAGCCCCCGGGGATTTCCAATCTCCAAAACTGCCAAGATTGCCCATTTCCATGCTCCAAGGAGGCCAACTCCGAAGGGGAGGATTGATAATGTTACTGTGACAGCTGGACTGTGCTAGGTGGCGGATCGAGGGGTGCAAAGAGATGATGATGTAGCCCAGGTCCCATGCCATAAGTCTGGGCGGTCTGTCTAACCTCTTGCGAGAGCTACCCAGCCCAAAGCGGTGAAGGACCACGCTAACCAGCTGGCATGGACTAGTCCTACGAAGAAGGAAGTGGAGATGGAGCTGACTCGTCCTGCTGGAGGGATGACGTGGCGGCGACGGCTGGTTCTTGCAGATGAGGATGATAGTCCTTGCCTGCCCCGGCCGGTGATGACCGCCCGTTGATGCGGTGTAAAAGGAGTGCTACTCGAATCTCATCCATGCTTCTCGAATTGAGCTCCAAAGTAGACTTCTCAAACACGTTGCGAGACGTAGCCATTTACAGACAGTTTCCCAATTTTGGCATAGCCTTTTGATCAGGTTCAAAAATGGTCTTCTGGACTTCCTATCGAGCTCCCAAGTACTTCAATGTGTAGAGGGACACTTCATATTCAAAACAAGCCATCAATCTCCAATTTTCATCGAGCCAATTGTAAGATATGAATCTCCAAAGTAGGCACCATGAAACTATTTTTACACTGAAACAACATATTAGGTCGACCTAATCGTAACTGAGGTCAACCAAAAAGTGCAAGTTACGGTGACTTGCAAGTCACCGTAGCAAAGTCCAAAATTTTATTATGTTCATCCAATGTTAATATAACCTCTTTTTTTCTACACTCAGTGACTTATGTAATTTTTATTTCATTTCTTACATTTTCTTACCTTTAGAGAGATATATCGGTAACTGAATTTGTTATACTCCACACCAAGTTTTATTATAAGCTTTCCCCCTCCTCCTGACACATTCTTACACCCGATTTTACCATAATGTATTTTTTACCTCTAGACTTAGGTCACCCAATTTAGAGCCTTGCAATCCCGCTTTAGAGCGCGGAAACCGCGGATTCTTCCCGATTCGCAGAAAGTTCGCGAATTTTTAATTTATAGAGCGCGATTTCTGATTTTTGGAGCGCGTTTTTTCCAAGCGACAGCCAAAGAAGAAATTAAAATACCCAATTTCAAGATGGTAGTTGTCGGAGAGGGCGTAGGAAAACAATCGATAGAAGCAAAGAAGAAGACAATAGATTGGCATCCGTTTCAATTGGCAAAAGAAGACATCGGAACTTCCGAATATCCAGAGAATCCCGAAGTTACCATGTGTGAATTTGTTTAGAGATTTCGATTCTCCAATCTTCTCTCTCGCACCCTTCGCCGTTGGAGTTGAAAAATCTCGAGGATGCGCTAAGATAGATCTGGAGTATGCTTTTCCATAGACGAGTACGACTTACTCTGACTTGTAAATTTTGATAGATGACCCAAAAAGGAAGATCGTGTTGTGAGAAGCCCACAACTATTAGACGGATCTAGAGTGGGAGAGAGACGGCAAGCAGTTAACGTCGGGGAGAGCTAAAATCTTGAAGAACTGGCCGTGAATTTGCTGGATGGGGACGGACTCTTAAATTGTCGGCCACGACAGAGAACTAGGTGGTCGTAGTGATTATATTGAGTCAATTAGTTGGAGATCTTATCGTAGCCACTGGTAGGCTGGTAGCTGCATATGACACAGATTGGGAATAGGAATTCCTATAAAGATGGTATGCTTGGGAGATTGGGAATTGATGTTTCTGGATGAGAATTTGGAATGGGGAGTCATAGATGAAGTCGTGGAGAGAGGTGAGAGTGGATATTGGGGAAAATGGATGGCCGTGGTGAATTTACTCGCTCCCCTATACTCTTTACTAGTTTTAATTAATTTATTTAAATTTGAATTAAATGAAATGGCAAACCAGTCCTTGGCTTCATTTTACGTATTTAATTATAAGATTCAATTAATTAGACGCTATTACTAACAATTTGATCATATGCCTATTGATGTAATTTTTAAAAGTAAAGAAATATTTTTGATTAGTTGGTGTCGAACGTATTGGTTGCCTACGTACTTGAGTAGTCGAGATCAAAATCCACGTAATTTGATTGTTTTGAGTGTTTTGGGAAAATGGAGCCTAAATCGTTCTATTGATATGTGTTTAGGGTTTGATATTGGACTTTAAGGAGGGAACACTTTTTGACCATTACTACGTATTAAGGAGTTTTGGGAAAATAGATATGATGACATAATATTAAAGGCTAATACCATTAGGGCACCCCAACTATTAACTTTGTGTTATTTGTGTCCTAAGTATCAGATATGACATTTGTGTCCTGACATATGATAGTTCTGTGTCATTTATGTCTTGGCGATTTCGTTGACCGTTAAAAATAATGGTTGACCTAACGGTCATTAGTGAAACGTTGACCGTTGATTACGTGGCACATATATGGCGGCCACGTCAGCTGACACATCTGATTATTTGGAGAAAAAAAAAACAAAAATAAGAGAAAAGTAAGAAAACAAATTTTCTTAACAAAAATCCTCTTCCCCGCTGAACTTCTTCCCCAACACTTCCGCCGTCCTCCGCCGAATCCGACCCTTCAACATCTCTAGTACGCTCTCGTCGGTCGTCGTCTAGTTCGTTAAGGAGCAGCCGTCTGGTTCGTCCTTAAACCCATGTCTCCATGTATACTTGTCCTCTTTATCTACTCTCGTTCCAGGATATTTCCCCTCCTATCCCAAAACGCACAATCCAACCCCCAGTCCAAATCGAATCTCGTTGGCGACGACGAATCGAATCTCGTTCCAGGAGATTGCCCTCTTTATTTGCTCTTGTTGACGACGATGAATCGATCCAACCTAAGGGCAAGCGACCGGATGCTGGCGTCGGAAGGAGACAAATCTGGAAGTCATATTCGAATATGGAATTCAGATCCAATGCCTGGGCAAGGGGCCATGATGCTTAGATAGATCTTCGACAACAAATCTGAAGTCAGATTCGACCTCTCCTCTCACCCATGGCGAGTCTCGTCTATCTTCCAGCTCTTAACGGTGCTGCATCTCGGACTTTGAAATCTAGGCAACGGGACGGCGGAGGCTTGACGAACAAAGGAAGATTTCAGCGTTGTTGCTTCCTCTGTTGATGGCAATGCAGGGGTCCTCGATCTCTTTGTGTAAGGGGTGAAGGATTTATTCGACGACGGAGGACTAGTGGAAGGGGACAATGATTTATGCAACGTATGAACGGTGGACCGGTGGAGGAGGATCGTGGATATGAAGCGCCGACAATGGCGACTGCATGGCGCGATGAAGGGTTGGAGAAGCGGTGTCGAGTGAGGAGAGAGGAAACCAAGAGATTTTTTTTAATTTCGGTAAGTTTATTCACTTTTGTGAAAAATAAATAAAAATAAATAATAAAAATCCACGTCAGATGCCACATCAGCGTTGACTAGACTTTCTGTTAAAAACTAACGGTCAACGCCAGTCAACTCTAACGGAAAAATAGTTTAGGACACAAATTTCATATCGAATACTTTAGGACACAAATGACACAAAGTTAATAGTTCGAGTTTCCTAGTGATATTAGCCCTAATATTCAATACTCATTGAGTACATGGGCATTCGTACTAATCTTCAACGAATGATTCGATCATGTTTAACTTAAATATGATGACATAGAGGGTAGAATATTAAATTCTTCATTGATTTGGTAAAAGATTTGGATTCATGATAGACTTTGTCCAAAATCCATAGTTTGCTTCAAGTATTCAGAGATAACAAATCCGTGGGACTTATGGACTTTAATGGTCTAAAATCGGGGCCCTATAGACTTGAAAATCTCACTTCTTTATATGTAAATTGATAATGAACTTTGAAATCCATCATTTTTTACCAACCTACTCCTTATATATTCTCTCTTCTTATATCATTGAGGGCAATAAAGGTAAATTTCACTTCATACATATAAATTTAATTAAAAGAATTCATCATGAAATTCATAGCACAAACAATGATGTTTTTTAGATCCGTAATGAACCCAAAACCCTCTTATATCCATAATTTTTCAAAACTCAAATTATACCAAAATTTCATTTTTCAAATCCATGAAGCAAGCAACCTATAAATAAAGCAAAGCTATTGGTTTACCAAATATAAGGCATATTGTCTAACTGATCAAGTTTTGATATAACTTTGGTTTTGATATGTTGGGAATGAATAGCTTTGAAAGCTATATTGAATTAATTATCCCGTATTCTTTCTAGATACGAAAATAGATGGATAATTAATAAAAGGAATATTATGGAGATAATTAGGAATAATTATCTTAATAGATTATATTTTAATTGTGGGAGTAATTATCTCCCTAATTAAAATATGACTTATTCCCAAAGAAAGAGGGAATATTCTGGGTTTTCTGCTCCTATAAATAGGAGA
Source organism: Linum tenue (assembly GCA_946122785.1). Classification (NCBI taxonomy): domain Eukaryota; kingdom Viridiplantae; phylum Streptophyta; class Magnoliopsida; order Malpighiales; family Linaceae; genus Linum; species Linum tenue. Next base: position 28,238,096 of record CAMGYJ010000003.1, read on the forward strand.
CGCCCCAGACCCTCTAAACACACCTCAGAGAGCAGAAACACGAGATAGAGAGTGAGTTCATAGAGCTCCGGTTTTCGCACAAAACCGATGAGCAACAAAATAAGAATGACTGTTTTATCCTGGAGGCGACCGGCTGATAGTCTGTTGTGCGAATAACGAGGCAGTGCCGCGAACGTCTTAAAGAGAGCGACCTAGTCCGCGACTCAGCCAGATCGGTAACCCTATTTTTCTATTCGGTTTCTAACAATTTTAAGACGTTGGTTGCTGTCATGTCTTCCGAGCAGATCAAATACCGCATCTGGGTCCAATTCGCTGCACAAACCCACCATCGCTCTACGACCGGGATGAGACGTCTGTCCGTTGCCCTAGGACGACGGCATAAGGAAGAAACGAAAGGGGAACTCGATTTTGGCCACACAAGCAGGAGGCGTTTAATCATTGCGTGGAGGTTTGGGGTGTCATAATTCATAATTAATTGATGCCATTGATTTCAAATTCTTGACGTAAAGTAGAAGTGCTCACCATGGGAATATAAGCAATAATCATATATGCGTATGGGAATCTTGTACGCTAGCTGCAGCAGGTTGTATATTTCTTTTTGGAAAAAAAGGATGTTGCTGCTTCCGTTGGCAAAGAAGAACATGGAGCCGGGATTTGTGCTAATCCCTTACGAATCGGCCGAATCGTTTTGTTTGGTGCTTTGGTAGTACTATTCTTAACAGGTCCAGGTACTTAGTGAAGATGACGGAAGGATTTTGTCCCATGATTTAGTTGATGCTCGGCGGCCAAGTTACCACCGCAAGCCCGCATGTTCCAGGGCCCTCTTTCGTGGGCTGCTCAATAAGCGGACGAGGCTCCGAGAAGTTCGAGCCCAATTAATTTTCAGAAGTAACAAGACTTCTGAGGGGTATTGTCTTTGGCGATGATATTATTATTATTCTTGTGGTTATTATTATTCTTCTGATAAACAGATCGGAGAAGGAAAGAAGCGGAGCGCCATTGTGAAAGCATATCGATTCATGGGCATCAGTCTTGTGCTCTTTTCTGCATGGGCGAAGTAAATGGGAAAAAAATGTCATGGTCCATTTAATTTTGCGTCCATTATGGAATCATTCCGGCCCAGGGCTTGGGCGGTTTGAACTTTACAGGGTGGACAAGATAAAGGTCCACTTATGGAAATCAAGCTAATATATGGTGATCACTGATGTTCTAGTGCATCGGCAATGGGAAGTCATACTCGAACAAAAGGTTATTTAATTGGAAGCTAAACCACAAATTAGCTATATATTGCAAATTCATAAAGCAATGGTTTCTCGGAAAAGAGGTAAGAACTGAAACCTTACTTATGAGTCATTTATTAATGACAAATTAGAATCTATCATATGCATGGAATTGAGAATCATTATGAATGCTAGAAATGAAGAGCTAGAATTGATGCATGTATATGTCGATATTGAGATGTATTACCTCGATGATTAGAGTACAAATAGAATACATGTTGTGGAATAGAATGATTTTGTTTGAATGCGTGCATATATATGAAGAATATGTGGGAATAGAATGGATTAATTTTCCATAGTGTGATATTGTAAGAAGTACTTTTGTACTAGATGAACCATTGGGGTTGCTCTGAAACATTAAAGTTTCAAGAATGAGAGCATCAAGCCGAACTAGATCCACAACAAATAGAATGGTATCCTTCGTGGTAACCATAAGATTGTCACCCAATCCTCTAAGAATGACGTTATGTTTCTCTGTTAAATTTGTGAGAAGCTAGGTCATAAGACACGAAAGTGTAAGAACAAGTTTAACCTAGTGTTAACTTGACTAACGAAGAGGATTTGGTAATAATATTCACTGAGGTGATGACAGAGGTCAGCCTTAATGGTAACTCTGAAGAATGGTTGTTGGATAGGACCGTTTCAAAATATGTGTATGATAAACGAGCTAAGCTCAATCATATATTGACGCGTATTGAAGGAGAAAGTGTTGTTGGGCAAGACCCTCACCACTATTGTTGATGGTTCTGGAAAAGTGGAAAAGAACCCTGCCTCTAGAAAGTCATTGACTATCCTAGTTGTAAGGAATGGTTAAGTAGATAAGATAAATTCTTCCGAGTGTGTCTGTATGAAGAATTAGAATATCTTATATCGCATTCCCATATTATTATTGAATGCTTGAGAAAAATATGAATTTTCTATATCCAAGCTAAATGACCCATAATATGTGATTAGAGAATCAGAATAAACAGATCTGATTTATGTGGGTAAACTTGATGGAAAAGACAATAAACAATTTATTGCTCTTTAGAGTGCTCTGATTGTTTGACTAGTTATTTGAAATGGTTTGAAATGCCTAATTGCATTATGATTGCACTGATCATTCGATATGTGGCATGCATGTGGTAGCGTTAGAAAATCAGTGTAGCATGATAACTAGAAGAGCATATGAGTGTGTTGTTATCAATAAAAACACATAGTTCCTATGAAACGAAATACTCATGTTGTTGAGAAATCCATTAATGCCAAGAAAATTCCATTTTAAATCAAGAAATAGTGGGGGTAGTGTCCTGCCTACTATTAGAAATAATGGAACTAGTGGGGGTAAAAAATCTGAGTTTAAACTCAGAAGAAACAAATGAACCATAAATCACGAAAGGATTTTGGTTATGAATTTGTTATTTACACCCTAAGAAAGAAAGATCCTACAAGTCTGCTAGAAGTTCAAACTTCCATAAAGATGCAGAATTGTGGGAGAATCCATTATTAACGAAATGGAATTATTGGAGTCTAATAAGACTTAAAATCTTGTAGAGTTACCTCTTGGTTGAAAAGCCTTGGGTAATATATCGATAGAATCGAACAAGATTTGGCATCTTTGAGAATTACCTCTTGGCAATGAAGTCATGGGTAATAAATGGATTCTTAAAAGAAAAGTGAAACCTATTGGTTTAGTTTATGAGTATAAGGATCGCCTAATAGCTAAGGCTTTAAGCGAAAAGGAAAAATTGTAAATTTTCTTGTTATCTATTCACCATATGTTGAATAACATCCATGTATGTTCTGATTGCTAGTGTTGTGCGTCAGATGGATTGTTAAACAAGTTTCTGTGAATGGTGATTTAGATAGGAAAATCTACATGGGACAACCTATAGGGTTGTTATTCCTGAACATGCTTAGGGAGTCTATAGTTAGACAAATCATTGTAAGATTTGAAATAGACTCTAAAACGATGGCATGAATAAGCTAGTTCTCTCTCATGGTTTTAAAAATGAAAGTGACAAGTGCATTTAGTAAAAATTTGAGAATGACACTTGCATTATGAATGACACTTCGATCTTTGGTACAAAGACTCGTGATGTCAATATTATGAAAAACCATGTTGTTTGAGAATTATGAAGGTAAAAAGATCTGGATGAAGCAAGTGTTATGCTCGAAGATCCAGATTACTAGGATAATGAAAGAGATTTTATCTAGATCAGTTTAACTACAAAATAGATCTAGAGGAAATACGAGTTCTACACCTGCATAAATGTTTGATGGTGCTAGTATAATTTTTAAGAGCACCAAAGACGGTGTAAGAAAGTAAGAACATACTAGCATCGACAGTCTGCGTGAGGCAGCTGGTAAACATGAGACCCGACATAGTGGGGGTACTTGGCAGGCTTACTGATTGTCCTAGTATGAAGCATTGAAATGCTATTGAAAGGGGTCGTGAGACACCTTAAAGGAACAGAAAAACCTTGGTTTTTGTTATCAAAGGTTTTGCTGTATTGGTAGGGTATAATGATGCGGATTAGAATACCTTATAGAGGACTCCAAGACAACAAGAGGATGTGTTTTAAACATCGATAGAGAAGCTATGTCTTGGAAGTCTAAGAAGTAAACGATCCTGGCTCAATCAACTAAGAAAACGGAAATGATAGAACTAGCAATGGCTAGTAAAGAGGAAAGTTGATTGAGAGGGTCATTACTAGAGATTCCCTTATGGGAAAGACCGATCCCTCTGGTAGATGATTCATTGTGATAGCACCGCAGCTATTACTAAAGAAGGGAACCGGTTCTAGAACGAAAAGAGACGACAAATTCGTCGTAAGCACAGTACTGTAAGAGAACTCCTAACGATAGGAGCAATGAGGGTGGATCATGTAAGGTCCTAACAGAATCTAGCTGATCCTTTGACGAAAGGATTATCTAGAGAGAAAGTCCAAAATACCGCCAATGGTATGTGACTTATGCCTACCGAACCACGGACTACAAGTGATGGTAACCCGACCCAATAGACTGGAGATCCCAAGAAATGGGTTCAATGGGTAATAACAAGTCATGAGTAGTATGCGAAAAGTTCATGCATAGTGAAGCATGAATCCCAAAGCAATGGAGGTTGAGTTAACAACTCTTAATGAGATCTATACCCTATGTGGGGTGGAGTACTTTACTTTGGGGGTACTCCTGATAGACTCACCTATGTGAATGTGGGAGTGAGGCCGCTCCCTATGGAACTTTGGAGGCACAAAGTTTCTAGAGCGTTCACTAAACCAGGATAACGTGCATGGCCATAAACGCACGGCCTATGAGAGAATATCACTCAATGAAAAGATCCGGCGTGCTACATTGTCTGAGATAGGGTTCAAGACTACGAGTCACCCTTATGAAATCGGAAGTGTAACCACTACGCTAAGGTTCAAATCTTCGCGATACCTTAGTTTATGCCCGATCTTATGGAACTGTTGATGCTTAGAGATAGTTTCAAAACTATTCAAGTGGGGGATTGTTGGGAATGAATAGCTTTGAAAGCTATATTGAATTAATTATCCCGTATTCTTTCTAGATACGAAAATAGATGGATAATTAATGAAAGGAATATTATGGAGATAATTAGGAATAATTATCTTAATAGATTATATTTTAATTGTGGGAGTAATTATCTCCCTAATTAAAATATGACTTATTCCCAAAGAAAGAGGGAATATTCTGGGTTTTCTGCTCCTATAAATAGGAGACGCCCCAGACCCTCTAAACACACCTCAGAGAGCAGAAACACGAGATAGAGAGTGAGTTCATAGAGCTTCGGTTTTCGCACAAAACCGATGAGCAACAAAATAAGAATGGCTGTTTTATCCTGGAGGCGACCGGCTGATAGTCTGCTGTGCGAATAACGAGGCAGTGCCGCGAACGTCTTAAAGAGAGCGACCTAGTCCGCGACTCAGCCAGATCGGTAACCCTATTTTTCTGTTCGGTTTCTAACATGATATACCATGGATGGAGGGTTTTGGATTTATTATGGATTTGAAAAAAAAAATCATTATTTGTTTCATGGATTTCCCTTCTCCATTTCAGTTCCTAGCTAGCCGCCGCTCAGTCGCTCACCCTCTCCTCCTTTTCTCGTTCTCTCAGTCATTCCCTTCTCTTTTGCTTTCTGGGAATGCGAGGAGAAAGGAAGAAGTAATCCACGACGGCAGCGCAGTGGAGTGACGGCGAAGGACGCCGATGGCAAATCCGACGACGGCGGCGGAGGTAAATTTTTTGTTTTTGTTATTTTGCATGTCGTCTTTAGGTTTGATCCGGTATGGGTAATTTGATACATGCTATTTCTGTGTTTTGGTTTTGGTCGAAGGAAGTGGAAGAAAGGGAGTCTCCGACGCCATTCCCGGATCTCGCCGGCGACGAAGACGACGACGGCAGGGTGGTTTCCCTGTGGTAATTTTTTTAGGTTTTTCTGATTTTGTTTTTCTTTGGATTTCTGGGTTTGGATTTCTGATATGCTTTTTGTTTGATTTTTTTGGGTTTTGTTTCGGGGGAATGGTGAGGAAATGCGGAGGGAAAAGTGGACGAAGTCAAGAGGGCTGCTTGCGCAGTCTCTGATTTCGCCGGCGGCAGACGAAGGTGACAGAGTGGTCGTCGGGAGGTTTTTTATTTTGAGGCTCTGGTTTTGGGGAATGGATCAGGTCAGTAACCTTATGGTGAGTAACCATGAGTAACCCGTCCACATCAGCATGACATCAGCATCCTCTCTCTCATGGAAAGCCTTTAATTTTTCCCTCTTTAATCTTTGACGGACGATTTCTCGCTCATTTTAAGTCGAAATTTAATTTTTTTTGCACAGTTAGATCAGATTAATTGTGCTCTTCAAAATGATATCCACTTTAATATATTTTTCGAACAAAAAAAATTGCGCCATTTTTCACCAGCCTATACCATATGGTATTGACTGGTATTGAAATAAAAGCATACCTATGTTTTGAAAAACGTACCATGGTGGTATGAACAAACCAATACTGTAGGATGGTTGAATACATGATAGTAGAAGTATATTAATTGTAATTTACGACTTTTAACATTGTATACCACACAATACCACCCCGTACCAGGGTGGTATTGTATGGTATTGTGTGGTATTTTTTGATCCTGTAATTTGTTCACCCAGAAATTTGTAGATCCAATAGATCATGATGAACTCGTCCCTTCTGTGCAAACGTTTTCAAAAACGAATTAAAAACGAAGAAGATACCATACAATACCACCCCGTACCAGGGTGGTATTGTATGGTATTGTGTGGTATTTTTTTATCCTGTAATTTGTTCACCCAAAAATTTGTAGATCCAGTAGATCATGATGAACTCATCCCTGCTGTGCGAACGTTTTCAAAAACGAATTAAAAACGAAGAAGATACCATATGGTATGTGGTTGGTACCGAGAGGCCAGAATTTTTTTTTCCTAAAAAAATATTGAAAATTGATCTCATTTTGTAGAGCACGGTGAACTCGTTCCATCTGTGCAAAAAAAATTAAAATCCGAGTTAAAACGAAAAAGATATGAGTCAATTAAGAAAGTCAGTGAAAATAAAAATAGCCTTTAATTCTCCATCCTTATATCTGGATTTTCTAAATGAAGGGTCCAGATTTGGTTATTGATGGGTGCATAACCCATGGTTATGCACCCGATTTGGAGGCTGATTTGGCTTAGGGGTTTTTGAGATTAGATATCCTAATTGTGACTATGATCTGATTTCTGTGATGTTTATGATGATTATGGAATTTTGGGTTTGTAGGGGGAAATTAGTGGTGTCTCTATCATGTTTGCTTGCTTTAATATAGGGTAAAATTGGTGCAGACATACTACTTAAATTTGGATAGGGTGTCGGGTACCACTGAACTCTATTATTTGCGCACCGATACCACTTAAATTTAATGTTAAGTGCATTCCGTTAAAGTTAACAGAATATTCTTGGAATATTCCGTTTTCTAAATTTCTTAATTGGTCCTTCTACTTTTCTTATTGTAAAAATCATTTTGACTTATGAAAAACATCTATTTTATTATTTAGTTGGTATCCTCTTTTGAAGACTTGATACCAAATTAATTTTTGAATAGAAAATTTAGAATCAATTATCATTATAAGTATTTTCAAATATCATTATATTTTCTAATAATTGAATTATTTACTGAAGCAAATATATCATATTAATTCTGTTTAGTTGGAATGCACTTTTGAAAACTCTTATACGAAACCAATTTTTGAATAGAAATATAGAATCAATTATCATTATAAGTATTTTCAATTATCATTATGTGTTATAAAAATTGAACAATTTTCTCAAACAAATATATCCTATGAATCCTATATCGATATAAAGAATTTGAGAAAGTTATATTTAAATTCTCGTACATCATGTCGATGTTGTATAATTTTCTATGTTAAATATCCTTACAATTTTCTAATATTATATTGTAGATGTTCCATATTAATTAAATTTACTACTCTAATTCTCTTCCTATAGCTATATTTTCTTTTCTAGATTTGTTACGGAATATTGTAGCTTTTATAGTTTATTTATTATTTGGATAATTTTCGTTCTAAATTTTCTTCAATTACTGGAATATGTTTAATTCTTTCTGGTTGTGTTCCAATTATCCTTCTTTGATCTTGATGTATTGATAATCGATTAGGTTCATTTTAACTATTTTTAATAGTACTTCTAATTGGATTAGGGATTTAAATAGATCTTCTAATATTAATTTTAAATATTTACTATTATATGCTATATATCTATTATTCTTCTTGATATTTATGTATTATTTTTACTAATTTATCTATTTTATTGACAATTTTGATTAGCCATTTTAGTAATATTATGTTTAGAAGTTTTTTAATTTATATATTAGATAAAAACTTGTTTAAATATAGTTTTGGATATTTTTAAAAGTTTTGGATACCAAAAAGTAATGAAAATTTAGAGTTGGATGGAAAACTGGACGGATGCACATTTTGGCGACTTTAATGGTACCCAACGCCCTATTCAAACTTAAATGGTATGGCTGTCCTAATTTTCAAACTTAAGTAGTACCCGAGGTATTTTACCCCTTTAATCTATATATACTAAACAAAAGGGAAAGAAAAAGGCAAAATACACTTTCATAGCCATAACTATTCGCGTTGTGACAAATATAGCCACTTTTTGAAAAATACACTCGTATAGCCAAAAGTTAAAAGTTTTTAAAACTTTAATGTCAACTATAGCCATTTCTGTTACTGTCGTTAAAGTTATCACGGACGCCGTCATCGCCAAGTGACATGGCTTCCACCTGGATGACATGTCGTCGCCAACTAGACTCGGTTAGCCCACGTCACCGCTGACTTGGATTCCACCAACAGATTAAAAAAAATTATTATATAATTAACTAGTTCTCCTTTAATTTCTCCTCGCTCATTACCTCTGCCATCTTCTTCCGGATCCAAAATCAAATCGAGACCACAAAAATCCTGCACATCAGCTCCCTTCTTCTACTTCTTCTTCTTCTTCTTCTTCTCCTTGATTTGACGAAATCAATTTCGTTGCTCACAACCTAACCCGTCCCCAGTCAATAACAATGGTGAAAGAGGACGAGCGGTTGCCGTGACCGCCATCAAGGTGAGGATTTGGCCGGAGATCGACGATTTCCTCGGAGAGGATCCGCCTCCAATCGACCGCATCGCTTCTCCATCCAAGCCGAGAGGCATAGAGCAGCCGCGACCTTCATTTCTCCCTTTCTCTTTCGCTGCCGACAGGTGAAGAAACCCCAGATCTGTTCTGCTCTCGTCTATCTACAGCATCGATTCTCCTTTAGTTTCCCCACCGCCGACGTGACTTCCCTCGAGCTCTATTGCCCTCTAATTTACCACAACGGAGCTCCGCAATCTCGTAGGTATTCAATTTGCTCTGCATAGCAAGCAATTGCGCATCTTACCTATTGTAGGGTTTCGACGACAAAGACGCGCCCCGCTCCCCGCCGCCGTTATTGGAGGAATCGGAATCATAATCAGGGGAAAAAGCGTTTGAGAGATCTCTATCGTGGGAGATGATATGGGCCATGGATTTTCACACGGTGGCACCGATGTCGTCGATCGCCTGGCCGACGGTCTCGACCTTCTTCATGTTCTTGTTCGCTAGGCTAAGGGGAATGAGCTTGTGGGTGCCGCCTTCGATTTGGAGTGATGGTGGAGGGGTTTTAGTGAGAAGTGAGACAGAATACTCTGGGTAAAACTCAATCGACGACAGCCGACGGGATATATGGACAACGGGGAAGAGAATCGTGATGGGTCTCCTGGGTTGGGTATATGGAAAGAAGGGGAAAAGAAGATGATGAAGTTCGGTTTTCCATTTTTATTTATTTTTACTTTTTTGTGTAATTACAATAAAATAAGAAAGGAAACTTTCCACCTAGGATTGGTTTAAACAAAAAAATCGCCACATCACCAGAAAACGTTAGTACAGTCAGCATTTAAGATAGTGTCGTTAAAGTTTTGGACGGAATGGCTATACGAGTGTATTTTTCAAAAAGTGGCTATATTTGTCACAACGCGAATAGTTTTGGCTATGAAAGTGTATTTTGCCAAAGAAAAAGACATCACTTTTGATATAAGATGAAATTGATTATAAGGTTCTAGAGGGGTTCTCTGGATGTGATTTTGGCGGCAGGAATAAGTACACTGAAATCAAATCGAACTCGATTGCTAACAAAATGTTGTTGTATGACTTGTTGCTTTCTTGGATAAATTAAAAAAAATGTGGAATTTCTGTTCTATGTGGGCTTGAATCTTGGGAAATGGTCGGTTCTGCTATTTTTGGGTTGGAACTGCTTTTACTGGTGTTCTTTTTGGGTGAAATAAACAACCGGTCATGGCCATTGAAGATCACCAATTGCTGATTTTGTTGTGAGTTAATAAATCTGGACGTTTGCTTGTGGTAATAGCAGGCTGTGGGTTTATAGTATATTGAATCTGAAATCTGTGTATGGTTTAGAAAATGGAAGTTTGGTGGTGTGTGTTTGTGTGATGACGATAGGAATGCTTAGATTAGAAACCAACCTTTGGATGTTTGTTGTTGATTCTCTTCTATTCTTTCTTCTGAATCATGGGGATTGCTTGCTGCGTTTTGCAGCTCCTTTCCTTCCTACGCTCCTTATTTGTTGCTGGTTTTTGGTGTGGATTAAGGAATGGGAAGTAGGAAGTTCGGAAGAGTTCCTACTCCCATTTTTTGTCTCTCAATTTCCTTGTCTGTATGTTTTGTAAGGTTAAGGAAGTGTGTAAGAAACAAAAGAAGTGGTGGAAAGATTGTGTTTTTTTCTGTTCTCTTTTGTGTGTTCTGTTTCTGTTTATTGGAGAAGAGTAAGGATGAAGAGTTTTAAGGAGGGTAAAGGAGAGTGCAGGAAGAAGAAGATGCAGCCGAAGAAGAAGAACAAGCAAGAAGTTCTTTTTGTTCTAAGCTCATTTTTGTCTGTAGGAAGAGGGAAGTGTATGATGCGTGGGGAAGAAGAGTTTCTCCTTTTGTTTTTTCCTCTTTTGTCTGTGAGAAGAGCGAAGTGTTTGTGTAACACTAACACCCCAAATCACACTCAAATTAGTATTCCCCTAATTGAGAAATTTTACAATACTATATAGTATTGGTACTATAGATTTTTGCTTTTATGGTACACCTTAAAATTGTACATTTATGTTATGGTACAACTTCAGATTGTACCTATATTTTTTGTACAAATTCTTTTAGAATACAACTTGAACTTGTACCTTTATGTGATGGTACAACTTCAAGTTGTAAAGTTGTATCATAACATAATGATACAAATTACTTTATGGTACAACCTAAACTTATACATTTAATGTTATAGTACAACTTTGAGTTGTACATTAAAACACCAATGCTATATAGCATAGAAAAAGTGCTCCCCTAATTACCCTTCAGGAATTGCATTTATCTCTTTTACACCCACCTATCAACTCATCCTACTCAAACCTCCCATCTCTCTTACCCCCTCCCCTGCCAAGCAGGATGGCAATGGATCGGGTTAGCTCGGGTTTTGTCAAATCCAATCGCATGAGTTTATCCGTGAAAAAAATTCGGGGTAAAATCCGTTGGGTTTGAAAAACTCAAACCCAATTCAACCCGCTGGGTGTCCGCGGGTTCATGGGTACTCATGAATTTTTATCGTAAAAAATTTACAATAACAAGTTCCTATCAAAATAAAAGTCAAATATCAATCTCTTAATACAAATTATTCATATATAAAACACCATTCTAGAAAATTCAAACAAATTACAAATTAACCATACAAATTGTTCAACACCAATCTAGAAAACTCAAGAAAATTGAAGCAAATCACAAATTATCCATAAACAACATGATTAATTGAAAGCTTCTTCCTCCTAGTCAATTAAGTTTCTTCACTCTCCACTCGATAATATCAACTTCATTCTAGACAATTAGAAAGAAAAAATTAGACATGTCTCCACAAACATAAATAAGATTAGTTGTTTAGAATATTAGATATACCGGGGAAATTAATTATATAGGTGTGGGCGGGTACCTATGGAACGGATTTATCTAAACCCAAACCCAACCCGATGAATAATGAAGGAGTTTAAAACCCAAACCCGGTCCAAACCCGTCAACACAGATTGGATCAGATAATATACCCATAGAATCGAGTTTTGTTGTCAATTGTCAAAGCCTCGCCAACCCCCCCCCCCCCCCCCCCCCCCCCCACCCCCATCATTTATCTTGTCATCTCCAACAATGATAGCAGACCAATAGCAGACCCACCTTGCAACAACCATACCCAAGCCGTGACAAATGAACTGGCCAAATTAATGGTGGAGGGAGTGAAGTGGTAAAACTTAGGCACGAAGGAGGAGCAAGAAGTGACCATCATAGAGGGAACTCGTCATGGTGATCCTTATATCTTCTTTTCTTGTGATTTCTTCCGTAATCATGAATAGCTAAACTCTAGATTGTTCAGATCATCATGTAAAACCTAGGTAGATGAATTGATTTTGTTATATGAATAAATTGATTTTAGCATAAGTTCTTTTTTTTTTTTCCGACTCCAATTTTAGCATAAGTTCTTGTTAATGATAGTGTATTAGGCAAGAGTTGCATCCCTCGTGGTACAACTCTTGAAATTCAATTTCTAGAAGGGTGAGATCCCAAATGACCACCTCCTGATCGATCATCAATCTATTAAATTGCGCGTCACCTAAATGAAGAATTGTAAGATCTTTGTTGCCTATTAGTTCGGGTAAATGCCGCGACATAAGGTAGGAGGAACTCCATGCAATTTTGATCCATTTGAATGACCTATCGTTCCATCGAACCTAGCTAGGGGGTGCATGGTTTGAACGATCGCTCACACCCATCTTGTTATTTCCTATTTGTTATCTCCTTTGCGTTTAGTTTTAATTATGCTGGCTCGTTTATTTATTTTTTTATCTTGTTTTGCCGAATCTATGTACAACCGTTGGTTTTGATTAGTCGATTGTTAGAAATTTGAGTGATTACGATATAAATACCCCTTGTGTATTCAGTGAATTTGATTTTACACTACAATATGATCATTAATCACAGTAGTAGTAAGTCACGTGCAGACAAAAAAAATTGCGCCATTGCTGGGAAACTTTAGGTTATTTCATACAAGACGTAGAAGAAGATCTTCATCATTTAGAAATTGAGGTGAAGGAAGAAGACAAGGATCCCAAAAGCAACCAACATTGGAACAATAATGGTGATGAAGAAATCAATGGAAACTAATACGGGCACGGAATCGGTGCACGTAGTTATCAAAGTTGTACAGACAAGAACAGGGGTTATGATCAAGGATAAAACGGAATTGAAGTGAAATCTCACACCTGCGAGAAGGCTCTATCAATATAGAGTAGAAGTTTGACCACAATCAAGGGGAATACTCTATTGATACAAAGCACAATTCACAAACTGAAAGCTCAATGAAATAAGAATAAACTCAATAATATTCAAAGTCTGCCAAAAACTCGATCTAAGCATTTAAACATGACAAAGAAACAAAAACTGGTCAAAAACTCAAAAAATAAAGGGTAAAAACAATTTAATAGTCAAACCTTTCACTCGAAAACAAAATAATAGCCAAACCTTTTCGAAAACATTTTATTAGCCAAATCGTCAACTCTCCGTCTGGTCAGCCGTCAGTTGACTCCGACGTGGAAAGAAATTGTACACGTGACACATTTTTTCTGTTGTGGCACCTAATTAAAATTAATGGAAAAATGAAATAAAAAAGGAGAAAATCAACACATTATCTAATCACTCTCTCTCTCTTCATTCTCTTCCACCCATTCTCCCCGTTCGAATTCCTCCCTCACAGAAGAAGCCCTCTCCTCCTCCGGCGAAACCAAACCCATCGCCCACCATAGAACCAAAATCAACGGCGCCGGCTTCGTCCTTCGTCATGTGAAAGCCGGAAAAAGCTAGCGTCGCTCCCAGCCGTGCATTCCCAAGTCGGGGCTTTTGGCGAAGGAAACGTCGGAGCACTAGCGAGGAGACAGACGAAGCGCTGGCGAGGAGACGACGGAGCGAGACGACGGAGTGCTGAAGGAGACGACGGATTTTTTCCCCTCATATTCCTTTTTTCACCACAATCACTTCCCTCCTCTCTTGGTGCCATCTCCTTCTTCTCCTCCTCGTCAAATAAATATGGCTAATCTAGAACAAAGGCAGGCGAATCGTCAAGCGCTCTTAGCTATTCTGGTCGGAAGGAGAGGGATGGGTACGGCGACGAGGGGAAGAAGGTGAGTAGTTTTTATGGTCAGAAACAGGGGACGAGGGGAGAGCAACCGTCACTACGAGCAGAGAGGGTGAATGAGAGCAGCGATGGTCTTGGCGTAGATGATTATCCTGCGATTGAAGATCTGGAGTTGGGTCGGATGGTGGCTAGATCTGGGGTTAAAGAATCGACAAAACCACAGCGCCTGTGATGGCGGGTGTTTGAACGATTGCAAAAGAGACGAGCGAGGTCATGAAGCAGGATGAGAGGGCGGCGCGGCCACACCGGGACAGACGCAGTACACCTAGACGGTGAAAGCAGATGCTTCCCAAAGCCGACGCCGTCGATTATGGAAGAACAGGCGGTTACCCTAGGTCTGCTATGTTTTCTTCTTTAGGTTTGTTTTTGTCAAAAATGAAAAATTAGGTCACTTAATCGAGACCCTGTGTATCATTATGTTAGTATAATCCCATCAAAGTAAGGTGGCCACTGATTGTTCACCTTATTCCCAGTAACCAAATAGAAAACCCAGAATAAGGAAACCAGAAGCTTGATAACAGAGAGAAGGAGATTTGATTAGAGAAAGGACACTCAAAAGTCTTCCTTTTTATCATTATTTATCTAGATATATGTAAAAGTTAAATTAAAAATTTATATAATATCTATGTGGCATGGTCAAACATTTGACATCTTGCCACATCATAAAAAAATCTTCCATCTCACCTAATATTTTGCCACGTCATAGTCAACTAACAGTTGACCGGACGGAAAGTTAACGGTTTGGCTATTAATTTGTTTTTGAAAAGGTTTGGATATTATTTTGTTTAGAATAAAAAGTTTGGCTATTAAATTGTATTTACCCAAAAATTAAAAGAATCCTAAACACAAAAGATAATTCCAACTCGTCAGCACCGATCCAATATTGCGTGTCCTCAAATCCCCTATCGAGAATTGTAACCCTCGTGACCAGGGCCCTCCTGTTTGTACTCCCCAGTCACCTCCTCATGATCCCCGGTCGGGGAATTTGGTCCTCCTAGCTGGGGAATCACATCGAAAACTCACATCTATGGCCATGCGATTCTACACTCAGTCCTTGTGCTATTGAAATAAATACAAAGCATTATAGGCATCACACTATCTCGACAACAACTTTGAATTCAAAAACTAGCATGATTTGAATTCAAATACAAGCAGTAACCATTGCATGAACCTTGAGAAAGATTGCTACCTTGATCCTTAGGTGTTCTCACTTCTCACCATAGGTACATAGACGTGAGATTTTTACGTCAACAGAGACAAACGAAGTGGCTCTTTTACTAGTATACTTCTATTCAAATGAGGCTACTAAGACGATTTGCAATTTTTAGGTTTCCTACTTTCATTTATGACGCAATCATTTATGAAGCTGGGGTTGAAAACAAAATGCAAGTCTGTAGATCGAGTTTCACCCGGTGTTTGTGAAAGCATATCGTATCGGAGGTACAAGTAGAAAAATTTCCATGAATCCACCACGGTTTCAACACATATAATGCCATATCGCTTCCATTTTTTTTTTACAACCTCCAATACGATTTTACAATCGTTCATTTCTTAAAGGGGGAACCGACAACATTTTTACAGTTTTACTTGCAGTTTGAAAATTAAAGCCCCTAATAAGTCGTTAACTTTTAAATACTAAAGGCATGGCAAACTTTACGGGATACGCATGATGACCTACAGATTTAAGTCTGCGTGCCAACTGCCAATACATTGGACAACCGCAAAGACGCAGAAGTCATCTGCTTGCCTAGAAAGAAAATACAAACGGGAACTAGTTCAGGGCAGACCTGAATCGGCCAGCAAAATAAGTAAAAGAAATCACGGTTCAGAGTTCTTCCTTGAGCTGATGTTTCTTCACTGGGAACCCATTCTTGTCCCAAGCAAGATAACCCCCTCCCATGTTGCAAGCGTGCTTGAAACCCTGCCAGAAAAAAAAAAAAAAAAAAAAAACTTCTTCAGTTTCTCTATCTGCTGCAACAAACTTAGGCATAAAAGTTTCGGTTGTGTATCATCGTATCAGACAAATTGTTGACAATTGCTTACTGCACTAAGAAGATCAGCAGTTGCAGACATAGATCTCACTCCACTCTGACACCCCTGCAAAAATGATCAGCAACGCACCAGGGAACTAAACCACCTCTTCTTTTTGGTTATTATTCAATTGTTGCAGATAATACAGCAAGTTAATGTTCAATTTGTTTACCACGACGAGATGGTCGTCTTGGTTGAAGATCTTCTTGACCCTCTCCAAGAAGTCAGGATTCTTCACTCGGCCTGGACCACCAACACTGTTATGGAGCAGGTTGTTGTATGCACACCGCAGCAAATGAATCAAACAGAAGCGGAATCTAGGACCTTGGGAAGTGTTGAACATGTAAGGAATGTTGTGTATCTTGGTGACCATGCAATCATCAGCGGCGCAGGAATTGGGATCGACTTCATCAGGTTTCGCTTGGCCTCGCAGCTTCCAGATCTTCGTTGCATCAGGATGTGCTGCCCTGAATTCCTCCTCCGTCCTGTTTCCACGGCTCATGGAACTAGTAATGTCAGAAAAAAAGAACTTATGGGAAACATTAATCATCAAAAGAAAACCCCAGCTGAGAAATACGAATTACCTGACATCAACGTAGAGATGGCCGGATTCGATGAGAGACTTGGCCTTATGAACATCAACGGTGAGGACTTCTTCTGCTCCTGAACTGTAATAGAGCCAATTGGACAACAAAAGCAACAACAACCAATACGAACTCCGTTGGAGCAGAGAAACAGTGCTCATTTTTTGTTCAAGTAACAAGCAGAAAAATGGAAAGAGGGTAATTTTGTTAAGAGTGAAAAGAAAGAAGAAGAGATGATGAACCTTTCCTCCAGTGAACCCATTTGAGACCAACACTTGAAGAGTTCTTATATACCACCCTGAATTAGTCGGGAAACTAGTGGGTCTTGGATGGACTTCTGTTCCAAATCCGGTGGCAAAGCCGCCGCCTTCCTTAGCTCCTTTTTCCGCCCTGAGAAAACCAGCTGCAGCCTCAAGATTGTTACTTTTTAATCCGGCGGCAATGCTACCTGCTTTTGCCTGCTGCCTCTGTTGTTTGATAATCAAGTAGTCTCCAAAAAGAGACAACCAAAAGATAATATTAAATATAGAGAAAAGAAACGAGAACAGACGTGGAATCTGGAGTGGATTGTGGAACTGCATCCAATGGGGTCAAGGCAAGCAAGGCGTTTGTTTAGTGAGACAAAAACTGCAACTCCATCTCCACTTACGTTACGTTATATTTGAATTCCTTGTCAGCAGTTTCAACCTTTTCAGGCCGACTGTGATTGATCATCAGCACGCAAGTATTGTGCTACTTCTAGGCTCTAGCTTTCCGAAGCTTCTGGCTAGAGACTGCAAGACTAGAGTTATGCACATTTATGGTGGTGTAGACGTGTAGTCCACAAGAGTCCGGATCCCCTCAGATTCTTTCCTTCACTTTAGGGAAGATTAGACCCCGAGTCAGTTTCTTTGTTATCAATAGAGGGGAGAATTTGATTGCCCTTTGCTCTCATGATCATGTCAAATATTATGGGTAAAAAGAAGGCCACAATCATGGTGCAGGTAGAAAGAGAGGTGAAGCAAATAGAATATACAAGCGTTTATACAGCAGCTAAAACACATTACAAGACGATACTACACATTTGCAGTTTGTGGAGATGGAGTCCATAACAACAGTTTACAGATATCGCCACTTTGCAGCACCTCCTAGACTTCTTCCTCTTTTGTGATGCATGTAACAACATTCTAAGCAAGCTACAGAGGTTATGACTGCCCAAAGATTCTGCCTGAAAAGGCAGAGAGAGAGGTTCACTTCAATAACAATACTTGTAGAAATTAAGTACTTTCTACTGTTTGCTTCAGTTGACAATTATCTCCTATGAATTGAATTAATCAGAAATACATAGATAGTTCTGGGGAAGGTGTTTGCTGCATGTATACCTTAAAGTACAAAGTCCAGCTGAGATCCCCCCGTGTGTTCATCACCTGTTCTGTGGCCGGATTCCCCGCTTCATCTGTCGCGATGAAACAAACAACATTGATGTCAAGATTCTGTTTAACAAGTAATGAAATGTAACAACATAAATGTCGAACACAGCAAGTCATTACTTTAGTCAATCATATGCTGGTGCATACCCATAACAAAGTATTCAACTAGCTTTCTATACCCAACTGGCCACCGCCATTTCAAAGTGAAAACATTCACAAGTTCTTGGAAAAAGGGCGATTCTTTCTTTTATGAAAAGAGGATATTGGCGAACCCCAAATACCAAAGTGCACATCTGAATTAAGAACCAGATTTGCAAATAGTCTCCTCCACTTCAACAGTGAGTGACAAGCACTTGCTAGTACTGGTGTTATTTTATGCTAGTAGATGGTGGAAGAAGCTAGTGGAATCTAGAAACGTTATTTGCTGTCTCACCTCAGAATAAGTGAAGTCATTTCTCATATCTAGCTTGCATACTGGACAGAATGTCCCCCACTTGGTCAGCCATGAATTGACACAGCTTGAATGAAACTCTGGAATTCTCGAAAAGTTTGGAGACAGTGTTAATCAGTCATCAACTAGTAACAACATGAGCAAACACGCAACTTCCTAAAATTTATGGTTTAGAGGTCTCAGCAAAACAAAAACCAGTACCGTGTTTGCAGGGCAGAACCTTAAGAACTTCACCATCCTTGTAATCCTCGAGGCAAATCACGCAAGTTTCTCCACCGTGGGTCTGCCTGAGATGGCCTGAATGAAAAGTGAAGCATGGCAGAGTCTCCACCGTCTTAGCATCCACACTCCTGCTGTGGAAATTGAGCCGACGCCAGTGCAGCCAATGGCGTGGAGTTACAAGGGCGATCAGAAGGAAAGCCATGATCACAACAAGAGACAGAAATGAGATTGCCAAAACCGTCCAAGCTGTATCGTTCTGAGACGGGTAGATGCAGCATTCGGCTTCCTCCCCACCCACTTGCTCCATCAAAATCTCACCAGTTGCCTTTGAAACAAACACTGCATGTATCTTCACTCGGTCCGGATTCACCATCACTGTCAATACCCCACAAAGAATCAACAGCTATTTGCATTGCCCTAGAAACAGACCCACTGGACATCTAAAACTAAAAGCATGAAGAACAGAACTACTGACTTACTGTATACCAAATTCCTCTTATCCCTATCATCAAACACAATCGCGGCATGAAACCCTGCAAGTTGGGCATTCCGGATTTTCTCCTCGAAAGGACATCCGCCCCTCACAATCAAAGCGAAGCTGATTTTTCCAGTTCCGTTAAACCCTAATTGTCCCCGGAACGGAGAACAAGCGTCCAGAGGACTCGCTGCGTATAGAGCTCCACATATCCCAGAGCTATTCACTCCAGCAGCTGCAGTGAAAACCAATAATCAGGAAGCTGCGGACTATCTCACTTCAAAATTTTCAGTAAGCGGAGATCCCGAGCGGCTAAAGAGGATAGTTTTTTTTTACCGAATTTGGCAGGAAGGTCGGGAAATGACATGAAGAAGGGTTTCAACACCACCATAGCTGAAGTCACAGGGATGCCGAAACAAATGAACAACAGTAAACATATAGCGACGGAACCTTTCATTGCTCTCCGGGAACGACGATCGAACTCGGCTAGTGTTTTTTTCCCAGTTGAGATTTCCCGGCGGGAGAGTCAAACAGGACGAGACGACGGCGCTATTTTGCTGGTGAGAGTATAACTGTTTTCCACCATAAGGTTCCGATGCGAATCGTCTTAGATAAACTTGAACGGGAAATGGGCCGAGAACTGAAGCCCAAGTTCTATGGATCAGTTGAGCTCTATCCAAAATGGGCCTGTTGTTTATGTCTCTGTGCCCCCGCCATCGACTGTCTGGCGACTCTCTTGGCTGCCACAGACGGCGGGCGACTCTCGTTCTTAGATAGAAGTGGTTGCTCCGCCGACCGATGGCAGAAACGTCGGGGCTTCCTTTGCCGGGACCTTTTCTCGATTTCCTCGAAGCAAACGGGCTTAACCCTGCGATATATACTGCAAGCAACTCCATTCCTCGTTATATACGGTAACTTTTCGGCAGTCCTGCTTCAAAGGGTTTAATCTTTCGTTTTTTCTTTCATGACGTGCGAAAACAAATTTCTGGGTAAGGTTGAAGCCTGGGAGTGAATCGCTTACCGAAGAGATTGAAGCTGAGATGCAGTGTAAGCTTGAGAGAGTTGGTTGGTTGCCTGGTTTCTATTCGCTTCCTCCACAAATTCAGATTGCCAGCTCTCAGGCGTACAAAGAGGGAAAGGTAAAAGTTGTCAAATTCAAACATTTTCAAGCGGAATCAGGGATTTCCGGGCACCCCTAGAATTCTCATTTTTTTTTCTTTTGATGATGTTGGGATCATGCCAGATGTATGGAGTCGATGCAGCTTCTGGGGCTGCTGTTCTTGCTTTGGATGTCTCAGTGGGAGATCACGTTCTTGATCTTTGTGCGGCTCCTGGTACGACTCTATATTGCCTCCTTAGTTTTTTTGTCCAGTTCACTGTCTTCTTTTAGTCATAGAGCATGTCTTTTCAGGTGCTAAACTTTGTATGATATTGGACCTTCTTGGCGATTCTGGGTCGGTAACTGGTGTTGATGTTGCAAGCCACAGGCTTGCAGCTTGTAGAACCATGATTCAGAAGTATGGAATTGGTGATCGGTGCCGGCTTTTCGTCTCTGATGGGACAAAGTTCTCCCTCATTCCTGTGAAGGGTTGTTGGGATTCTACTTCATGTAAGCAATCTGGGGAAGTGTGTGAAGTTACTACCCTACTTTTCTCATCTTCAAGTGTTAAAGTTTGAGAATGTCATTCTATCAAGTTCAACAGGTCAACCAGAATTGGGGTGGGGACGATGTATTTAAGGAATGGACATCTAGAAGACCATGGAAAGAGAGGAAAAGAACAGCTAAAACAAGGAAATCCTCGTCGTTGAAAGTAGTTGCGGAAAGCGATCATCTTCCTGAACTGATCTTTTATGGGAGAAATTCTGGAGTTGTTGGGTTGACCAAAAGTGAATTGCATCAATCTCCACCTGATAGTGAAGTCTCGGGCAATGGCTATGACAAAGTAGGAGGATCTCCAGGTCTTTAGTTTCTTGGTCAGATGCTTTGATTCATGACTTTGCCTAATTTGCTTCCAGGTTCTGGTCGATGCAGAATGCACACATGATGGTTCAATTAGACATGTCCAGAAGTTTGAACAATGGGGTTGGGAAACTCTCAACCAACGTGTATTGAATGCCGAGAGAACTGACAACTTGACCACTCTCCAGGTCAGTGTTGCTAGTCCGTGTTGAACTTCTGCATACACAGACCATTATATATGTGGACATGATCCTTATTTCTTCCCCACTCACATATGACTTGTAATTGTGTCACTGCAGTTAAACCTCCTAAGAAATGGGTTCAGGCTACTGAAAGTCGGTGGATCCCTTGTCTACAGCACTTGCAGGTTTGTTCATAGGCTATTACCGTTGCTCATTACGAAGGAACAATAAATGTCCTCATTTGCATTCGAGTCATTAACAACTTCTTAATTAGAATCCGGCATTTCCTGTCTGCCAGTTTAACAGTTTGCCAGAATGAAGAAGTGATAATGAGGTTTCTAGCAGAGAATGCTTCTGCTGGTAAATATTGCCACTTGATCCACACTATAGTTCTTGCAGTAGCACCTTCCAAAGTTACATTTCCAAGTGAGTGATATGCGCTCTGACTTTTACAGAATTGTTGGAGATCGATGCTGCGAGAGATTGGCCATGCAGGAGTGGAAGCATACCAAAGACCTTGCGCTTTGATCCTGTGGTGTCAAAAACCAGTGGACTGTTTGTAGCCAAGTTCACAAAACTAAGCCCGTAGCAGTTCTTTACTTAATACGCGGACAAGTGCGTTTGTATATTTCACCCTGTGCTTGTTATTTTTAAGTATACCTGGAGAATGAGCATTTTCGGTCTCTGTGGATGTTACAAAGTTGAAAAGGAAACTGGTCTGATGGTTTCTGCAAAGTGATTGAAATGCGAACAATTCCATAACTTAATCCGGCGATGATAGAAGATTTGGCCTTTTGGAATTGTTTACCGTGTACCCCTAAAAATTATATTGTAACAATCTACTTTCCTCGAAAGCTAGACCAGGACGTGCTGGCAAATCACATCCGCTGCGCCCTAAACCTGGTTTCAAGATGGGGATTGGTGAGCTGGAAGAGATGATGTTTGACCGGAAGAGGTCCAACCAGGAGATGATGACAGAACCAGAGCCCCAGCCGCTTGCCACTTAAAAAATTATGTTTTGATGATTCTGCTTTGCAGGATGTGGGGCTGGACAATGATGATCTCCTTGGTGAGGAAGAGCAAGAGGCGGACAAGTGTGAAGAAGAGCTAGATGGAGATGGAAATGAAGATGCGGTGGAGGAAGCTAGCCGGGAGTGGCCCCAAGAGGATAAATGAAGTTAATGTTTTGGAATTGCCGCGGCATTGGACCGGTCACGACAATTTGGCAGTTAGAGTCTTTGAAGTTTAGTTATTTGCCATATGTTATTTGTCTTTCGGAAACTATGTCGAATGCTGGTGTAGTTGCTCGCCAGATGAGGCGTCTTGGGTTTTCCAATTCTCGTACTTTCTTTGGAACGGGTCGGATCGAATTGGAAAATGGAAAGATTTGTACAAGTTAGACCTTTCGTCACCACTTTGTGGAAAATCATTAGGTATGAATATGTTAAATACCTGTGACTCGATTGGTGAAATAGTATCTCTCTCCAAAAAGGCATGTTTTTTTTTACCGCCGCACAAAGAAAAGATTTTGGATGCCGTCCAGACTGTATGTGGGGATTTGGGAGCCGACTCTTGTGGAACTACTAGCCTTCTGGGATGCGCTTCGATGGTGCTTAGCGTTTGGATTCCAGTCGATGATTTTTGCAGGTGATGCCCAAGTGATCGTGGGGAAGATCCGGGATGGTGAGGTAGATGATGTCCATGGAGGGATGTTGTTGGAGGAGATTCGAAGTATGCGTGACTTGTTCTAGGAGTTTCGGGTTATTTTTGTGGGTCGGGAGTCTAATAGGGTTGCCCATTTGGTGGCAAGAAAAGCCCTTTCGTTGTCCCCTTCTTTGGTGGGGTTCAATTTTGTTTCTTGGATGTTTTCAGCTATGTGACTATTTTGTATCTGGCTGTTTTCTCGGTAATACGAGCGATCTTTTGGCAAAAAAAAAAAAGATTAATTAAAATAATTAATGTTGGACTATCAAAAAAACAATTAATGTTGGGTAAATTATAAGTTTGATCACTAAATTTACTAAAAAGTTTCAATTACGTTAACTTTATTTGATGTGATAGTCAATATCCATAATTGATCGTTAAATGAGTGACGTGAAATTTAAAAACTATATAAATAAAAAAAAGTAATCTTTTAAACTTTTGACCTCATTTTCTCGAAAATAAAAATATCTAACTTAATTTCCCATCTCCATCTTTGGCTCTCCCTCCCTGTTTCACTGTACTCGCTGGTCCACGACGAAGGAGTGATGTAATATCGAGTAATAAAATTCTAGGAGGTCCTAGGGTCTTATTCCACGAGGTCTTCTAATGTATAACTACTGACACCAAACCATTCAAAACTTACACGACAACTATAGAGAAACATTTAGGGATTTTCTTTTTCATTCAATAAACAAGCAAGGAATAGTAAAGAAGAAGGCGAACTCGAATACTATCATGCATAGTATGTCATAACAAATTAGAATGAACAAATTTGTTGTATATTTCTTAATGGGTTATAGGTATAATATACTCCTCTATTATATATATATATGGTTATGTTTTTGGTGCACTCACTTTTTTTAGTGCATTCAATGCACCCGCCTCATAATCGTCATTCTAAGCATGGGATTCATGTGAAAACTATGTCAATCATCACTTGTGGTATGATGAACAAGAACCACATGAATTTGTACAAAAATCATTCAAAGATTCATTTTAATTTGAATGATCTAGGGTTTAGAAATTTAGGGTTAGAGTTTACAGTTTGGGATTTTGGGTTGGGATTCAAAATTGAAGGTTAATAGGTTCAGATAATGGACTCATTAGTTGTGATTTTGTGTTATATCATCATACTAGACTAATGCTATCCATTAAAGTTCAAAATTTGATGTATTATAACCACTTTTAGAATTGGGTGCATTGAATGCACCAAAAAAAGTGAGTGCGCCGAAGTAGCCACCATATATATATATATATATATATATATGGTGGCTACTTCGGCGCACTCACTTTTTTGGTGCATTCAATGCACTCACTTTATAACCGTCATTTTAAACATGCGATTTATGTCAAAATGATGTCAATCATCACTTATGATGTGATGAATAATAACGCACATGAATTTGCACAAAAATTCTTGAAGATTTACTTTAATTTGAAGGATTTAGAGTTTAGAGATTTAGGGTTAGGGTTAGGGTTTACAAGTTGGGATTTAGGGATAGAACTCAAAATTGGAGGTTTAGGGCTTAGGGTAATCCGCTAATTAGTTGGTATGATATGTTATATCATCATATTACACTAATCCTATCAATTAAAATTCAAAATCTGACACCTTAAGACTAGTTTTTGAGTTGGGTGCATTGAACGCACTCATTTTTGTGAGTGCACCGAAGTAGTCATCATATATATATAATTAAGAACTCTATTATTCACTAATGCATGCAATTTCAGTTTCCAAACATATTTTACTCAAATCTCTCTCGTTAAGATGACATGTAATTTGACATTGAGACGTACATGGCGCTGTTCATGAAGCGGCACATGCTTCTCGATTTCTAGATTGACATGGCCCTCCTTGTTGAAGTGGCACATGCCTCTCCAGACTTAGAATATTTTTGTGCACCAGAGGGGGCCATGATCACGTGACTTGGGGAAGACTCCTTCTTACGTTCATGATGTCTCGTTGATATGGCATGTGCCTCTATATTCTAGATGGAAATGGCCCTCCTCGTTGAAGCGACACGTCCTTCTCCATACTTAGTTTATTTTTATACAATCTCGTGGCATGGCATGGCCTCCTACGAGAGGCCCATGTGTGTCATTAGATCATGTGCATGCTCATTATTACTTGATGGCTTGGGCTTAAAATCAATATCTATAAGACCCAACTTAAGTAACATTAATTCATGGTCCATGAAACCGTACCGTACCGTCGGTTCAACCAGGAAATACCAATATCGGAGGCCAAATCGGTACGCGGTATTTAATGGTACTAATGGTTGAACTACGGTTAAACCACGATTTTACCATAAAATACCCTACCGCTCACTTTTTCGGTACGATTTCATGGACCATGCATTAATTGTTATAATTGATGTGGCCTTATAAACTCATTATTTATCTTGTAACTCATCTATGTGGTACAAGAAAATTTTATGGTGCAAACAGGTCCTCACCGGGATAAATATAATATGGATATTAATCACTCACTCCCGACGAGTAGGGTTAGGACAATTTGATGCAATAGATGTGCATGCTCTTTCTCTCAATCCAAACGTCTTTTCACCATGATAGCAACCACTACGTCTACGGGTTAGAGTTCACACATAAGTTGTCGCCACTAACTCGTCAAGAGGACTTGGCAAGATCAAAATGTATTGGCTAGGGTCTAGGACACGGGAACATATTTGTAGGTGGTGGTATCATTTCAAGCACATGTTCCACCGTATCAAACCAAAAACCACATTAATAAACTAGTCAAAACAAGCTATCCTTCTCTACTAATGTTGTTTCTATCACCTTTTAAGCACAAGAGTATATGATGGGTATCTTCCAACAACTTAATTACTTTGTGGCAACTCTCTTTTCTTGTTACTCTTATTTTCTTTCTTTCTTTGATACCCTCATAAACTTGCCACATTTTCCATTTTGAAGAACATAATGCTCATCCTTTACCTCCTTCACTCACTTTGAATTTCAACACAATTATGTAAAACGACCATGTGGAACCTTAAAGAAACACAAAGGGACCTCTACGTACACAAAGAAGGGACTCATGGCTCAAGGGGCTGACTAAGGGATAATATTAGCCAACCTTTAACTTCCCGTAAATAGTTTTGTTTGCAATGTTGACTTGGCAACATGATGTTGAGTTGAAAGAGATACGTGGTGATCCACTTTCCAAAATTTTATTATTTTAACTAATAATAGAGTTACAAAATTGTTAATGGTAACAGACAAATGACTAATATTTTGATGCATTATAAAAATCTGGCTAATATTTTATATTTTGAAACATTTGGCTAATAATTTGAAAAGTCTAAAATAATGTCTAATAAATTGTATTTAACCAATAAATAATTTCAGCATTATTGGAAGAAAAATTAATTTGAACATCTCTTGCCGAGGGATAGTCCAAGCTTCACAAATTATCAATTGATAATCACCCATATATATGGTGGCTTCTATCGTACCTTGGGTAAAATCTAGGGTACAACATACCATGAGTAAGAAATTCTATATAGACCTCGAATTAACCGGATTTTTGGGCATGATACTATACCCCAACCCTTGATGAATGAACCCTAGGTCTTAGTTTTCTAAAATCAAAGAGCCTAATCCCTAAGATTGTGCCTGTAATTTGTTGCATATATTTCGACAAATCATAGTCATTGATTTTTGTTTCTAATTAAATTGATCTTATTGTATGAGATTTATAAAACTATGACCTAGATTTTAATCCTTAAGGGTTTGTGAATAATATCAGACGCCAAACTATGCTCAATTCGAGATCTAAATATTATTTTCGTACTCAAGGTATGTCTTACCCTTGATTTTACCCAAGGTCTAGATATATATTGTTTGAGGCAATTATACTGAATATTTTGGTTGACAACTTTTCAAATAAATCCTAAATCGAGAGTTTATAAACCATAATTTCAAAATCAAAATATTGTTTTTGTAGAACTCCATAAAGAGCAAGAATCAAGACTGGATAAATGAACTATCATCCGTGGGGTGCCAAAGGTTTTAATTTTTTATTACAAACATATTATAGATTTATTTTATAGATTTAGTTAAAAGTTAATATTTTCAATTAAGAGTTAGAAAGTTTTGACTTGAAAACATATATCACATACTTGAAAGAGTAAATATCATTGATAAATTATTGAGTGATTATTGAATATATATTAGCCTACATATATTGGATGAAGCTCTCATAAAGCTTCATTATGATCACACACAATATTAACTAATATATTTTTTTAGAACGTATATAAAAATATTAGCAATCAATTTAGGGGTCGTTTGGAGAACGGGATTTAGGGCATGGATTCATTGAATCCATAGATTTTGTAGAAAGTTATATATATATATATGGGCAGTTCTACGGTGCCCAGGGCAAAATCAGGGGTACGGGTAACCGGGGGCAAGGAAAATTACCAAATGCATCACGAAGCGTTTATGGTGACTTCTACGGACTTCAACCTAAATGTACCCGGTTTAATGATAGCGATTAAGAGGTTCAACCCTATGGATACGACCCGCCGCCCTAACCAATTTCCAGTCTCCCTTCTACGATCCCTCATTCGCCTTGGAGGGTCCCCTCTAACTCTAAGTTCGAAGTTCGATCATAAGCTGCCTATCAAATCTGAAATCTCCAACAAAATCATCGTTTCGAAACCCAAATCCTTTTATTATTTGATCCACATTCGATTTAGCTCCCTATCCAATCTCAAATCCCCAACATCATCATGTTTCATACGCCAAATCTATGTATCCACATTCGAAGAGAAGATCCCCATCCAATATGAAATCCTCACATAATCATCGTTTAGAACCCCAAATCCTTTTATCCACAAATCGACGTTTTGTTCATCGCCATTTTATTTCCGTGCGGAATTTACTCGCCTTACTCTTTCTAACACGATTACGGCGACCATGTCTATTATTGTGTTCATCAAACTTTTCGTTTGCAAAAGAACCCTTGAAAGAGATTTGCTAACCCTAGGGTTCATGTCGCTAGTGCTTTGTCATCTTGTCTTACCGTTATTGTCATTTTCTCGAAACTTCTATCACTCGGTGAAATTAAGGTTTCCTGATATGCAGTGTTCGTCTCGCCCAGAGGATTGAGGAAGGAGATGAAGAAGACCTAATTTGATTCGAATCAGATGGAGAGGTCTCCTTAATTTGTGTTTATGTATTAACGCTGCGTTTAGGACTAATTCTAGTTGGACTGGGTCTGATCATTGATTTTTGCAGGCTTTTAAATAACATTCAAACGTGGGCTTGTACATGGACCCATGACACCTAGTTTGTTGATAATAGATACTGAGTTCCGGATTGTCATTAGGTTGGGCCTTTGATAATTGTCTATCTCAGACTCTCAGTGGCGATTCTTTGTTTTACTTATTTTCATCTGCTTCTGCTTCTAAAATCCTGATCATTCATTGAGTTCACGCAATTTAAACATAATTCTATGTTCCATCTTTTTTGGAATTTGGTAAATGTTAGCGTGTCTCTTTACACATTTAGCGGTACGAGGTAAACTACAATCCGCCCAATTTAACTCTTCATTAATTGAGATCCCATTCCACTCTCTCACCGATTTCCCCTCTTTATGCAATGCACTCGTACATAACAAACCTCTTGTAGACTAATTAGAGGCTTGTGGTTGGATACTGAGTGAGGATATTTTTTGAATTTATGTTTTGAAACGAAAGTTAGAGTTTCACTTTTGAAGTACCTATGTACTTTAGTTGGGCAAGTATTTTCAAAATGTAAAATTTTATCAGCGTATAGGTATACGATTGTTGTATAAGGTGTTGATGTTAGAGGAAATGGGTACTGACTGCTTAGGGTATTAGGTTGTTGATGGTTTAGAGCATATGGTATCGATTGGTTAAAGGGTGAGGGTAGGTGTTGTCTTATTTTTTCTCGATTATATATTTTCTTTATATTTGCTTATAAATGCTGATCATGCCTTATTACTAAGACATAATTCGTTATATCTGCTTATAAATGCTTTATATCTGCTTATAAATGCTGATAATTTATTGTTTGATTTGAACCTGCGTGTTTTTGCTCCGAATGATTTTGTAGTGGCGTGGTAAAGACAATCCGTCCAATTTAACTCTTCATTAATTCCCCCTTTTCTTTTCTGTTTTGGTAGAATAATTACCCCTTTTCCACTCTCTCAGTCCCCGCCGAAGTTGAAACAATCCCCTGTGATATATTTATCGATCATTTTAACCCTTCACTCAATAAGAAAGCGAAATTATGCAAGATGGTCATCAATGTGATGTAGCTTAATTGGTTAATTGTCTCTTATTTGCTTAGTCAATAAAGTAGAGGTTTGTGGTTCGATACTTAGTGAGGTATCAATTTTTAATTTATGTTTTGAAAAGCAAGTTATAATTTTAATTTATCAGCGTATAGGTATACGATATTGTATAAGGTGTTGATGGTTTAGAGTACATGGTATTGGGTTAGTGTATTGATCATCTCCATCCCTAAAATAAGATATTGTATAAGGTTTTGATGGTTTAGAGTATATGGTATTGGGTTAGTGTATTGATCATCTTCATCCCTAAAATTGAACAACAATTTCTAAACGAGGTCCCTACCGCCACATCATCAATTTTAGCAATTCATCACTTAACAATTTCTATTCATCTACATCCCTACATTATGCTAGTAATTGCCAAGGTGGGTTCCATTTTATATTTCAAAGGAAACACTTATTATAAATTGAAAGTTGGGGATGGAGATAGAAGAAGGTGTTGTTGGTATACAGTATAAGGTCTTGAAGGTTATGGACGTATAAGGGAAGGAGCAAGGTGTTGATGGTTTAAAGTATATATGTTATTGATTGGTTACGGTATAAGCCTATAAGGTGTTCTTATTGTTGTAGAGTATATGATATTGATTGGTTCGTGTATTAGGGTTTGGTTTAGGGTTTAGGGTTTAGGGTTTAGGGTTTCAAGTTAGAATAACATAAACCAGATCAATAGAGTAATGTTGGTAAACGAAAAAGTTAGTTAATCTACAAATTCAGACTATTTAAAAAAGTACATCCCCATTTCCCACCGTCAATTCCTAAACTTTTCCCTTGATCCGATGGTGAAATACCTTCGATCCTCGTCGCGTGCGTGTCACCCAATCAGATATTGCCGAATTCGGAAAGTCGCTTTTGCCCATAACCAATGCTGGCGTTACCAAGGCCGAGGCAGTGGTAGGGACTGTAATTTTCAGTAAATGTGAAGGGAGGGAAAGTAAAAGTAATTACGAGTCAATCTTTAAATTCGTTAATAGGCCGTGCTCCGATCCTTGAAAAGAACCCTTTCTTCCATCTTCTCAATATGAGACTCCGAAAACCATCTCCTGCTGCTGTTCGTTCCTCCTCCTCTCAATCCCTGAAAAGAACCCTTTCTTCCATCTTCTCAATATGAAACCCCGAAAATCAACTCCATCCGCCTCTCGTCCTCCTATCCCATGCTTTATTTTCGGGTGCAGTGGTAATGATGAGACTGCGTATTATTTTAGATCTCAGTTCCTTTAGTTATGTAATTGTTATGACTGTTAAACTAAATCCTTCGTTGTATTGTTTCTCCTTTTCTCTCCATGCAGGGTCTTTGTTAGAGGCATGGAGGGGAGCAATGACAATAAGTCGCCGTCTGAATATAGCCAGAAGAATCATCACATGTTGTTGCGATTCCATAATAGGTGTTGTGGAACCCTACTTCATGTGGTGATTCTTCTGCGCCATATTGACGCGTACTTGTTGATCATGCTCCCAAAATGTATACAAGATAGGAAAGTTGCCATATGTATAATAGGATAAAATAGTTAGGGAAAGTACAGCTTTTTGTTTTTGTTCGACTCTATGTAACATTTGTTTATGTTTGTATACTGTTTTGTGATTTTTTCTTCTGCTTCTCTCTTCGCTTCCATGGCGGCTTCCAAAAGTGTTTGAGATCTTCTAAATATGCGAGGGATCCTCCACTCCCAATAAAAATACTGTACTTTGTACTATTAGCGTTTGAGATCTTCTAAATCTGCAGGGGATCCTACACTCCCAATAAAAATACTGTACTTTGTACTTTAGCGTTTGAGATCTTCTAAAATCTGGAGGGGATCCTACAGTCCCAATAAAAATACTGTACTTTATCTGTTGACTACTGACTCCATTTTTAGAAGTCTTTACGATTGGGCCAACCGGATATTTTGCCGGATTTCGAACTCTGCTCCTCTGTAGCCACATGCTCTACACATTTAATGAGTGCTCAAAATTAGTGCAAAAAATACGATGTAATAATTGAATAAAAAAACTAGTTCTCAAGATTATTCAACTGAAATGTTGCACATGATTTATTTAGGGTCGTTTGGATGTGGAAATTTTAAAACGTTGAAACTTGTCTGAATTTACATGTTTTACAAAACCAAGGAATTGACTTGTGGAAATTGAAAAAAAAACTCACGTTTGGATAAGGTTTAGTTTGTGAGAATTGATGGTATGGAATTTGGAAAAAGAAGTAAGAAAACGTGGTAATGTCAAATTACTAGGGGGAGGTGTAGTATTCTCAATTACCA
This sequence comes from Linum tenue, assembly GCA_946122785.1. Classification (NCBI taxonomy): domain Eukaryota; kingdom Viridiplantae; phylum Streptophyta; class Magnoliopsida; order Malpighiales; family Linaceae; genus Linum; species Linum tenue. Next base: position 28,269,796 of record CAMGYJ010000003.1, read on the forward strand.
TCAAGTGCTTACAAATTGCCATCAAGTGACCATTAATGAGTGCATAAATTAAACGACACCGCAAGAGCCAACAGTCTTCTTATATACCAAACGACTCGGCATAGGAGGACTTCCAGTTTCAGTTCAAGTTTCCAACACCGAGCAAATATATGGTCCCAAATGCCACTTTAGCAACTTTAATCGTTTGGAAGTTGTGATTCTTCAAATTGATGTATTAGGTCAATTAGTGTATTATCATTTGATGTATTGATTCAATGCATGTATTAGGAAAATACTTTGTTTGGAAGGGCAACGATGAAACAAAAAGTAGGGTAGACAATCCTTCATTAACAATCTCACCTTTTAGTAGAGATTTATAATCATTCATTTTGAGTGATTGTTGGTGGGCCCAACAAAAAGGTAATGCATGTATTCTAACTCAAAGTGAACCAAAAAAAACGACTTAATCTTATCATTACATGTATTTGCTAAATACCTCACTTCAAATCTCAACCTCCAAACGACCCCTTAACTATATATCAATTGTGACCATGGGTCCTACTTAATTTTCGTTGCAATTCAATATTAATTGGTGAGTGTATTATATTAATTTGAGTGCATCTCTCAAGTTGTTTTTTGTCGTTGTTTTATTCGAATTATGTAAGGTGTTGATGGTTTAGTGTATATGTTATTGATTGGTTCGTGTATTAGGGTTTGGCATTGCCAATTGCTAAAGGTTGGTTTAGCAATGGGATGGAGATGCTCTAAGGTGTTATTGTTGTAGAGTATATGGTATTGATTGGTTCGGGTTTAGGGTTTAGGGTTTAGGGTTTAGGGTTTAGGGTTACAATTACATGTACCAAATCTGTAGATTAATTTTGGTAAACGAAAAAGTTATTTAATCTACAAAGCCAGTCTAAAAGCACATCCCCATCTCCCGCCGTCAATTCCTAAATTTTCGTTTAATCCGATGGTGAAAGAGCTTCAATCCTAACCGCGGCGTGTCACCCAATCAGATATCGCCGTTTTCGGAAAGTCGCATTTGCCCCTAACCAGTGCTGACGTTACCAAGGCCGAGGCAGCGGTAGGGAGTGTGATTTTCAGTAAATGGGAAGGGCTGGAAAGGCAAAGTAAATTTATGAGCTCATTTATAAATTCTTTAATCAGAGAGGGAGAGACCATGCTCCGAAACCCAAGAGGCACTCATCTCCTGCTGTTGTCCGTTCCTCCTCTCAAATCCCTGAAAAGACCCCTTTCTCCCATCTTCTCAACCCCGAAAATCATCCCCATCCGCCTCTTCGTCCTCCTGTCCATGCTTTATTTTCGGGTGCAGTGGTAAAGATGAGACTGCGTATTATTTTAGATCTCAGTTCCTTTAGTTATGTAATTGTTATGACTGTTAAACTAAATCCTTCGTTGTATTGTTTCTCCTTTTCTCTCCATGCAGGGTCTTTGTTAGAGGCAGGGAGGGGAGCAATGACAATAAGTCGCCGTTTCAGGTCGAATTCAATCAAATCCATCCGAACTAAATAAAACGACACCGTAGCAGGCAGTAGTCTTCTTATAAACCAAAGAGACACACCGTTAAAATGACACACAAGTAAAACGACACCGCAGATGGCAACAGTCTTCTTATAAATCAAACGACGCCGCTTCAAGCTGATACTGGCAGTCTTCACATAGTCCATTAGTCCTAATCCGAATAGGATAAGGACGTCCATCTTCACTCCAAGTTTTCAACAATCCTTAGTTTGCTACTTCTTGTAACAGGCCTCTTCTGCAAAATCGATAACGATGATTTTAGACGTACACAAATATTGGATGCAACTGCATTGTGTAGACACGAACAATTATATCTTATTCTTACCCTAGGTTGCTCATAATCGTCGTCATCGTCATTTTCATCATCGTCATTTTCATCATCCGATGGTCCTGACCCAGTACATGTTCTTGCATTATGATTGGTAGAACCGCACTTACTGCAATGCTTTTGCCTTCTCTTCTGTACTGTTTCCGACTGATCTTGAGTGGTGGGAGGATCAACATCGTTGTCATCGCCACCGCCACCTTCTTCCGAAACACCATCATTCGGGGCATCACCGTTTGAGGTTGGCTTCACATAGCCAACAGGATGTGGGCATCGGGTCCTATAGTGGCCAAATTCCTGGCAATTGCTACACTGTCGTGGTTCTCCTTTCTTCCGTTTAGATTTTTTAGCCCCCGAACCTTTAGCTTTGACTTGTAATGGATCCAACAAAATTTCATTCGCCTTCGGCCTATTAATGCCGGGTATGTCCACGTTGCCAGTGTCCACCATGTCCAACTGTTCACATAATGATTGAATTCCCTCACGAGCAATCTTGAAGCACTCACTAGATTTTGCCCCTTTTAACATTAGTTGTAAGCTGTGTTGTTGAATAGTACCATACCTGATTGACACAAGATTTTATACAAAGTGAGTAAAATTAATGTTCACCTAGCTTCGAACTAATACTAAAAAAAAAAAAATTAAAAGTGATAGTCATGGCAAACCTCAATGCGAAAAGTTGCGATTCATCTAGTCTGCCCGGTTCGTCCAAGCTCTCTAGTGTCTTCGGCTTCTTTGACCATCTTCGACGTACTAGGCCTTCAGGAAGTTCCAGTATGCTCTCTTCTTTCAGTACAAAAATCATATGACGACATGGTATTCCCATATAATTGTAGTGATTACAACTACATTCCATTGCAAAGGGTTCAACTGCGTACGTGACTTGAAATACCTTAGCCATGCCAGACACCTTGACCTTGTACACATGCTCAATTTCCGATCGCTCTGTCTCCAACCTTATGCAACATGCCGACTTTTCAACCTCGTCTCTGAATAAGAAGAATGCGTTCTTTGTGAAAACCGCCGCTCCACTCTTCTGAAGTGAGACTAAGACATTGCTTGTGATGGTTCGTTCTCGATGAATGGATTCAAAATCAGCATGACGCTCATTCTCCCTCATATCCCTAGTCCAACGATCAAAGTGAATAAAGAACTCAAGAAGATTTTTATCCTTCTCGATATAGTTGGCAAGTTGAGAGTTCAGTCCTTCACATCTTGATGTTGTACTCAAGCCTGCGAAGAACTTCGAACGCAAATATGCATACCCCCATTCATGTCTTTGGTCAAATAAATTGGAGACCCAATTGTTGTGCTGAAGGGAGCATTCCTCAACCACTGTTTTCCACTTTTCTTCGAATTCTGAAGGTTCCCAGTCAGCTGACACAAAATGCTTCCATCGGGGCAAAAAAGTTGGATGATTCTTCACATTTCTGGTTATAGTCTTGTCTATATGCCAGGAACATAGACGATGTGTTGCATCGGGAAATACTTTCTGAATAGCATTACGCATTGCTCTATCCCCATCTGTAATAACAGTCTTGGGATCTACACCGCCTAGCCTTCTCTTCAAAGCTCCCAACACCCAAATATAATTGTCCTCTCTCTCGTTAGCCAAGAAAGCACATGCAAATACGCAAGTTTGCGAATGGTGGTTGACACCTTAAAAAGTTCAAACAAAGTTAGATTATGCAAACTTCTAGGGTTATTTTAGCATGCTCGGGATAATTCTATGTGTGAAGGAAAAGTACCTGAAAAAATCACGAGAGGCATCTGGTAAATGTTCCTTTTGTAAGTAGCATCGAATGACAGTAATTCACCAAAGCATGCATAATCAGCAACAGAAATACTATCGGCCCAGAAAATGTTAATAAGCCGGTCGTCGTCATCCTTCTTTAGTTCAATAACGAAATGCTCGTCCGCGGTGCATTTAGCTTGCAGGTAGGCTAGGGCTGTTGCGGCATCACCTTCACTGATTTGTTCTTTCCTCTCTTTGTCCACATAATTATATGCATCCTTCCTCGTGTACCCCAAATTGTCGTAGCCTCCTGCTTCTGATACGGCCAGATTCACAATTTGAGAAGTTTTCATACCTGCAGCTCTTCTAAAATTTATCGCTGCTTTGACTGCATCACTCATACGACGTTTCCCTTTCATGTAGTGTCTATATTCTCTCGGGATCGTTTCATGTGTGTGTACATCATCAAACTGGTGCACGTACCACTTCCCATCGACATTGTGTTGTTTAACACGCATCTTGGCTCTGCAGTTAAATCTGGTCTCCCCTCTTGCTTCTCTCTTTCGTTCTGTGCTCTTCATGCGCCTCTTTCCCTCGCCAGAGCATACATAGTCACGCCATATCATAACTTTGTTCTTATCACGACCAATGTCTGATTTTCTGATGTCGAAGCCTTTGACTAACCCGTAGTCCATGTAGAAATCATAGGCTTCTTCTGTATCATCGAACTTCATTTTTTTAATATCTTCAGGCTGTAGCAATAAGAGATCGGCGACATTATCGTCCTGGGTGGTGTGACTTGTTCCGGCACCAGCGTTTTCTTGGACTCCCTCCGACGTCAATACTAGGACTCCCTCCGACGTCAATGGTGAGTCTGCCTCCGACGTCATTGTCACGGCTGGAAAGTTTGGGGAACCAAGGACGTAGATTACACAACCCTACTGGGAATGATGGCCGAATTAATGATTCAACGGGCCACTTAATAATTATCCCCATTAATAACACGATTTGTGTTATCTTTTATTTTTGGTAGGAACGAGTTGCACTTTCTGTTCTTTATCTTAGTGATTTCTTTACCATTTTCACAAATAACGAAAATATTTAAAATGAAAAACCTTTCGTAGTAAAGCCAAACGCCAGCTGACTCTAGGTGTCTACTACGTGTATGGGGAAGGATCAAATATTAATATGAGCGAATATTTACTAATACCACTCAATTCTCTATTCAATCGAAGAAAGTATCTTTTTAATTTTAGGTTTAATAACTACCCATGTTTATCCCAAGTTCATGTACCTTAGACTAAACCCTAACTATTTTTCCGCGGGAAAAATATGGCGCCACAATTTATCCTAACCTTGTATATATAATTAACCTTCATCGGTAGAGCAGTGGTTCCATATCCTTCTTTGCCGCGATTTTGAGTACAGAGTAAAGCTTAGATTACAGGCACAACATGGAAAATAGGAGACTTACTCGCTCTTCGTCCAAGCTCGTGGTATGTATAATAGCTCTTTTTACCATTGAAATTCATTCTACTTAATTTATTAATCGCAGGTTCACTGTCATTGTAGGAGACAGCCGAATTTGTGACTCCAACAAAGAAACCAAGAATACCCAAAGGCAAAGGTGTAAGCACTCCACCCACTCCTGCTTCAGTCATCGTTTTTATTTCGGACGATGAATCTGACTCTGAGGTCACACCAAAGAAGCCAAATGGAAAAAGTATTTGTCTACCTTCTGTTGACAAGGTAATAAAGGTGTCATGTTTGCCATTGAAGTGTTCTTTGCCGTTATTCCGTCATGACGAATGCATTTCAACTCGTGTTTATTGTGGCCCCTATTCCAGGTTGTTTTGAAGTTTAAGCTACCTACCGCTATGGAATACGATGATGAGCAAATCCAGCTTGCTCACTACATATTTTTAGCCCATCTGCCACCTGACGAAGTATTGGTCAAAACCTCCAACAACTCTTGTACGAGGAAGTCATTGTGGTCCTTAAGCCCTCGCTCATTCGTAGATGCTGATGTAATCAACGGAACTCCAAATTTTTTTTTTACATGTCCACTATCAATGCTTTCTACATAGAATTATTTTATAACAACTCGATAGTATCATGAAGTGTTTTTTGTCCATGTTATATTAGGTTATAACAGCGATGGCCTGCCACTTGACTCTAGAAGAGTTGTGGACAAATTCCAAGGACGGAAAAGGAGTGTGCTATCTGCCTGCTGAACTACAGGTTGTGTTCCGATTATACTCAATGACAATTTCCTCTCACCATAAAAATTACAACACATGTTTTTTTAACGTGAATCATATTGTGTTGACAAAATTTCAATTGTGCAACTACCACATGGGCAGGAACTAGTGATTTCATGTGGAATAACACCCAAGATGGCATTAGACCTATACCAATCAAAATTCCTTAGTCGAACCCATATGGTGAACAAGGTAAAATGTTCGTCTTAATAAGTATTACATGGTTTGCAGTTTATTTTTTTAATACGTGTTGACAATTTCCGCATATGTAGGTGTGTGTTCCGATGAGAGATAATGCCCATTGGTACTTGGCTGTCATTAAGTTGGACAAGGAAGAGGTCCATATCTTGGATCCACAACCAAATGAAGACCGCAATTCCTTTCGACTACAATCTGTTCAAACAATGGTAAATATGTGACATTGTGCCGTTATAACGCAACAAAATATAAATAACTCTTTCTAAGTACAAACGTTTCTTAATTTGTACAGATGTGCTTTATGCAAGCCTTGTGGAAGATTCTCTATCGTGAACAAGGTCCGGGATTGTCGCCACCAAGGATTGCGGAGTTTTCGTACCCAACTCCTTCAATTGTGCAACAACAACTTCATCGGTAAGTATGCCCATTTTTTTGTGATATTAAACGACGACTTATCAACTTGGTTCTTATCACGCAATGCTTTTATTTTATGTAGGTCTGACAGTGGAGTCTGGGTATGCATGTGGATGTATGGCGCAAGCTGGGACTCCTCTTATATTTGGGTAAAGACAATTCTAATTCCCATATTAGAAAACCACAATTGATTGTTATTTTTGAATCATGCGGTAAGCACCATGTTTGTTGATGTTGATAGCCATGCACTCAAGTGAGGAGGATGCAGATCGCTTTGTACCTTGTTCGAGAGCCCATGAACTACATAAGGCATATGGTGCTCACGGAAGCAAGAAGAGTTGCACCTCAAGTTGAAGCTGCAGTGGAAGAGTACAAGACAAGCCATGAAAAGAGGAAAAAGGAAAGAGAAGAGCACAAGGAAACCCGGTCAACGAGCCCAAAACAACCTGATTTTGAGTTCTAAGTTTTTGGTTTTGATGAAGGACAACAGTTATGTTTTTTTTTTCTCAGGATGATGGACAACCGTTTTTAATTTGGTTCGGTGAATGCTTATTATTTTTGGTTTTTATATTTGGTTTTTGGTTTGGTGAATGCTTTTTATATTTGGTTTTTGGTTTGGTTTGGTGAATGGTTTTAATATTTGGTTTTTGGTCTGGTTTGGTGAATGGTTTTTTGGTTTGGTTTTTGGTTTGGTGAATGCTTTGTATATTTGGTTTTTGGTATTGTGAATGCTTTCTATATTTGGTTTGGTTTGGTTTGGTTTGTTTTTTCGTGGAAATGGCAAAGGGACTTCACCAAAATTCCACCTTCCAACTTGTGAGTGAGGTTGCGTCTGTTCAAGGCTTCAAGCCATTGTATCTTGTAGAGAGGTTTAATTGGGATCATGTATAGTTAAACTGATTGGCTCCCAATCGTATAATTAAATTTGCATTCATGTATAGGTAACCCAAAAGGTAAAACTGATTGGAAGTAGTGATTTACATTGATGAGGAGAGTGGCTTAAGTACCAACTCTTGAACAGATTGAAGCTACAAAGTAGGAGCCACTAACCCACTAACTAAAACTAATGACGTTACTAACTAATAATAATAAAATTAATTATTTACAGAAATTGAATTTATGCACAGCCCTTATCATTCCATTCCTTGAATTTCCACCAACGATGTTTAAGCTCCCCTTTTAGTCAGAGAATTCATTGTAGTAATAAATACAATAAAAAGGCATACATAATTAATGGATTCTTTATTGTGTATAATTAAAAGGATATTTTACTATAAACGAAGCATGATAGATCCACAGGGGGATAAAAGAAGCATGAGTCTTGATGAAAAAGGGGAAAAAAATCACCATAGATAAAAAAATCATTATAATCAACCTAATTGGAACTGCTTAGAACAAAAGCGGATTAAAATCTCCCCCAATGAAATTCATTTGCAATTTCATAGGTAGTCCCTACTTCCACTTCTATAATTTTGACAAAACATTGCAATTTCATCAATAGTCCCCACTCGTGGGCCAATTTCAATTGCAACCAAATTTGCACCCTTGCAATAGCTTCTCACATCATAGCAAGTGTAGGATGCAATTGCACATCCTTGCTTAGGGATGACCATTACTGCATCTCGTCACCTGTCTTAGGGAAATTAGCCATGGCAAATTCACAAAATACTGCATGCATAGAAAAATATTTGTCTGGATAATTAAAAAAATGGGAGACTTTCCTAGTCAGATGATGTACTGGCTCCCCTCAGTACCTGACAGTTTTGAGTGCTGGAGAAAAAGACTGGAAAAAAAACAACGAAGCCTTACAGTAAACTTCTTAACAAAACACATCCAATGCTGGCCCCTTCACTGCTCCATCCCGCCCTGCACTGCTCCACCCCGCCCTGCATCAATCGACTCTCATGTAAGCCGAGGACGTTTGCTTGAGGATGCCTCAGGGGTCTCTTCATGCTCCGTATGCCGAAGTTCATGAAAAGTATTGGTCACTTCGACGATACGGTAGACTGGCAAATAGGCGGAATGGTCCTCCCTAGCATAAACCCCCATATCCATCCCAACCCTTCCAAGAAAGGTGGTCAAGAAGGTGGCATATGGAAAGGCAGTGTACCAGTTTTCCCCTCTAGGAGCCGCCTCAACCATGTTCACGCACATGAGAGATGCGAGGTTAAGAGGAACACCTCTTTGAGCTTGCACAAGGATAAACAGGTCAAGTCTACGAATTATCGAATGACCTCTGTCCCTTGGCATGAAGCAGTTGACGATCATCCAATGGAGGAATCGAAGAGGATCTGGGAGGTAAGAAGCCTGGATGCACCCATTCGTCAGTTTCCCCAGTTCAACTTCAAAATCAAAATCGTACAGCCGCCGAAGATCGCTTCTGCTATCAATGTGGTGTCCTGCGGCGGGGAGATCGAGGATCTCAGCAAACTGATGAGGCTGGAAGCAGACTCTATGACCCAGGAAGATCGACACGAGATGAGAATCGGAGGGACCAGACAGCTCTAAATTGTGGTAGAACTTCCTCACCACATGCGGGCAGTAACTGGTGCTTCCTCGACTCCGGAGATCGAAGAACTTTTCCCAGCCAAGATTTTTAATTAACTTCTTAACTTCTTGAGGGAAAGGACTCAGGTTGATGAACTCGTACTCGGCCACAATAGATGTCTTGCTCGTGAATGAAAGATAGTCCGCGAGACTTGTGATGGTTCGGCAGTCGTCGTTTGATAGAGTTTGAATGCCCATGTTTGCCATGGAGTCAGAGGAAGAAGGAACAAGGGAAGGTGAAGATGGAGGAAAGAGAGATTGTAGGGAAAGAGAGATTGTAGGTGTAAGAAAAAGTGGGGGTTGAGTGTGGAGACGTGTGATGGAGACGGTTGAGTCTGGAATGTCAAGAGTTAGAAGATTTGGGAAGATATGTAGTAATGATGATGTTAACTCGTGTAGGTTAGGGTAACTAAATCTAGTTAAACTAGGGTTGGCGCTGATACCGCAGGAGAAAACTAATGGGCTCGCACGTTCCAGGCACAATTTTGAATATTTCATGGGTCATGTACAAGCCCACATTTGAATGTTATTTAAAAGCCTGCAAAAATCAATGATCAGACCCAGTCCAACTAGAATTAGTCCTAAACGCATCGTTAATACATAAACACAAATTAAGGAGACCTCTCCATCTGATTCGAATCAAATTAGGTCTTCTTCATCTCCTTCCTCAATCCTCTGGGCGAGACGAACACTGCATATCAGGAAACCTTAATTTCACCGAGAGATATAATCACAATAACGCTAAGACAAGATGACAAAGCACTAGTGACATGAACCCTAGGGTTAGCAAACCTCTTTCAAGGGTTTTTTTCCAAATGAAAAGTTCGATGAACACAATAATAGACATGGTCGCCGTAATCGTGTTTAGAAAGAGATAGGCGAGGGGAAATACACTGGCGAAGAAGAAACAAGACAAAATTATTTTGGGAAATTCAATCTACGTCGAATGTGGATGGGGAGCTTCTCTTGGAACTGTGAAGGGGCGTCCCTCCAAGACGAGAGAGGGATCGTGTAATTGGTTAGGGAGACTGGAAATTGGTTTGGGCGGCAGTGGGTCTACCCAATTGGGTTTGGGTCTTAATCCATTTAATTTAACCGGGGCAGTTAGTTGGACTAGGATGAAAACTGACTTAACGCGGAGGAGGCAATTTGTAATTTGTTTAGTTATTTAGTGGCGCAGCTAGGTTTAACAAACGTGAGCCGTGGAGATTGAAAACGAACGGTTAAGATCGGCCAAGGCACCCGTACCCGGGTTTTGCCCTGAGCACCGTAGAAGTCACCATATATATATATATTATAAGACATTTGATATCCGTAGATTTTGGAGATTTGAAATCTCTAAATCTAAAATCCATAATACAATATATATATATATATAAGAGATTCTATATCTTGATTCGTGAGATTTTTTTCTCTTATTTTTTCTCTTTCTTTTATTTATTTATCATATTAAATATATTTATCAACAAAGTTTTTAATATTTATCGAACCACTCTAATTTTTTTATTAAGGATAAACACGTTATTTAATATAAAATTAAAATTTTTATTTTCACTGAATGTTAACAATCACAGTTACCAAACGATAAACATTTTAGAATCTATTTTCAACAATCCGAAGAATTAAAATTTTTAGATTGTTGACAATTTATAAATTTAAACTCATATTATCCAAACTACCTTAGCGTAGATGTTGAATATCTTCTTGTTTTTTTTTATCTTAGAACTTATTTTAAAAATGAACAGACCAATCGGCCGGCTGGAAAGCTGGTTGATTGGAGGAGGATTGTAAAACTTAAAAGTTCGGGCCACCCGCGGGTGAGCGGGGGTTTAAAGTTAGTAGAATACCATATTAGCACCGGAGCTCCATCTTTCGCCCTGCCAGGCTGCCAGTGACGCAAAACCCCCCCTGAAGTTTCTCAAAACCCTAGAAAAATCATATTCCGTCCACCCTAAAAAATCTGATCCAAACCTCGCTGACTGGCTCGATTGAGTGAATACAGTGTTAGTTTACTCCAGCGGGGCAGCCGGCCGAGCGATTTCAGGAGCCAAGTCGCTGCTTTAAAACCCTCGAGGAGAAACTCTGTTGAGCATAGTGTTGGGTGAACAGGGGAGAATTAGGGTTTTCCGTTCTCCAGTAAGTACATCCGGGAGACAAGCCATCGCCATGGGTCCAATTCAGAACTTCGAGCAGCATTCTCGTCACCTCGTGGAGCCTGATATCCGTAACCCTCTGTCTCACTGTCATTACGTCTCATTTTGTGGGCAATTTATTGGATAGTTCTCATACCGATGCATTTGATCGTCTGTTTTTATTTGTTTTCCCATTTTGGCAACAATGAAGATTCTTTGAATTGAATAGCTAACACTGTAAAATTTATGATCACTGCGTATGTAAAATCTTACTCGAATTTGCTTTACTTCCAAACAGCAATGCAAACGAGGCTTCAGATGGCGATGGAAGTGCGCGACAGTCTCGAGATTGCACACACTCCAGAGTACTTGAACTTCTTGAAGTGCTATTTCCGTGCATTCTCAGCCATTCTCTTACAAATTACCAGCCCCCAGTTTGTAGACAATCCAGAGCACAAGCTTCGTAACATTGTTGTGGAGATACTCAACCGTTTGCCTCACAGTGAAGTTCTGAGGCCCTTTGTTCAGGATCTATTGAAGGTTGCCATGCAAGTGCTTACCTCAGATAATGAGGAGAATGGATTGATTTGCATCCGCATCATCTTTGATCTTCTTAGGAACTTTAGGCCCACGCTAGAAAATGAAGTTCAACCATTCTTGGATTTCGTGTGCAAGATTTACCAAAACTTTAGCTTGACCGTTAGCCATTTCTTCGATAACATGACCACTAATCTGGAGGATGTCAAGCCAATGGAGACTTCTTCTTCTTCAGATCAAGGGATCACGGGTACTGGATATGTAGGGAATGGCCAGCTTAATCCCAGTACTCGGTCATTTAAAGTGGTCACGGAGAGTCCCCTCGTGGTGATGTTTCTGTTCCAATTGTATAGCCGACTTGTGCAAACCAATATTCCGACTCTGTTACCTCTAATGGTTGATGCAATATCTGTTCCTGGCCCTGACAGGGTTCCTCCCCATCTAAAGAGTCATTTTATTGAACTGAAGGGAGCACAAGTTAAGGTTAGTGCCAGATGGTTCAAGTTACTATTACCACATACTGATGTTGGAGTCCAATTATTCGCATTTTCCTCTTTGATTTTGGATTGCAAGAGGAGTCGGATATGGCCCTTGTGTTCAATAAAGTGGTTACTGCATTTACCATTAACATCATTTGTAGGTCTGCATTCATGAAGAATCAGACATCTGAATAATCTAGATAATTGCAGAATTTTCTGGTCTGAATGGGAAGGTGTGCACAGGTCTGAAGTGCATGCCATATTATCAATTTGAAGAGTTTTGAAAGTATTGCCTCCATGTGTTGGTTTTAACTTTTATGCTTCATGGAAAGCCTTGTGCCGTTGTACTTGCTCCTTTGACTCTGTGGAATGCTCGTAATTCCTTATATCATGTATTTTCCTTGTTGCAGACTGTTTCCTTTTTGACTTACCTGCTGAAGAGCTTCAGTGATTACATTAGGTCCCAAGAAGATCGTATATGCCAAAGCATTGTAAATTTGCTAGTTACATGCTCAGACTCTGTATCTATCAGAAGGGTGAAAATCTTTACTATATCCTCTTAAGTCCCTAGTTCTTGTCCAATCCGTAAGTTAGAAACTGATACTGCAGCCTGTTTTCTGCAGGAATTGTTAGTTGCTCTAAAACATGTTCTTGGAACCGATTTCAAAAGGGGATTATTTCCTTTGATTGACACACTTTTAGAAGAGAGGTAATTGCTGCAACCATATAATATTCAGGGATATGATATTGTAACGAGGTAGTGAATATAGCTTGAAGCCAATTGTCTTCAAAGTTGTTTGTACGGATAAATTTTGTCTAAGAAGTTATTGGTGAAGAGCTAGTAATGAGAAGAGCAGAACAAGACTTGAACTCCTGCTTTCTGCATTTCTGAACCTTTGCTACTTGATATGTTTTATTATAATCAACTTCTAAGAGAAGAACTGATCTTGGTCTTGGATTGAAAATAATTGGGGTTCATTTGTTCAAGATTTTTTTTGTGTAGATATTTTTCCGTAGTATCTTGTTCTTGAATCATATTTTGTCCCATGTATTTGGGCCATGCAGACATGCGGGCTTTCTGGCATTGGTTGGAACATGTTGCTTAAAGTTGCTCTTGCTTGATATTGCTGCTTGTTTTCTTTTTCTCTTTTTGAATATATTCGTACATCTGTCTTTGTATTCCAGAGTTTTAGTTGGAACTGGCCGTGCATGCTATGAGACTTTGAGGCCATTAGCTTATAGTCTACTGGCAGAGATTGTCCATCATGTTAGAAGTGACCTCACATTGTCTCAGGTGATGTTTTTATGCCCTAGTTTTTGTTTTCATTTCTCCCTGACATGATGTCTGCTGTTGCTTGTCATGACTGATGAAGGTATTTTTCCCCGTATGTTGCTTCATAATTGCCTTTAACTGTTATATAATGTCATTTTCCATACTGGCTAGGGCTTGTAATGGTCCAGAAAACCTGTTCTGTTGGATGATTATTGTTGTTATAAAGATCAAATTTTGATGTTGTGTTTGAGGTAGTATTATATATTCAGTAACTGCATTATTTTATGAAAGGTGTTCAGTGTCGAATTTCGATTCTCCATTTGAAGCATGGAAAGTAAAAACTAGAAAAGGTGGCAAGCTCTGTGACTCGCTGTTTGCTAATGCATCTGCTGTGCTTTACTTCACAATTTCTTTTCTTTGCGAGTCATTGATAAATTGATATTGATGTCTTTATCTGTTACTTTCAATGGTTCATCGACTGTTATAATCTCCTTTCCACTAATGGAGTTTTGTGATATGCTGCTGCAGTTATCACGTATCATTTATCTGTTTTCTAGTAACATGCACGATGCTTCTTTGTCACTCAGTATACATACAACCTGTGCCAGGTTGATGTTGAATCTGGTATATTTTGTACCTCAAACTTATAAATGCTTCAACTACAAGTTTCATGTATTCTCCATTTATGTTACAATTTCCCCCCTGCAATGTAGGTAGAGCCAATTTTTGAGAAGGGGGTGGACCAGCCGTCTATGGATGAAGCTCGAGTTCTACTAGTACACTCTAATCACTATGTTATGTTCTCATGATACAAACTGATCTTCTTTGAGGCTGACTTAATTGTCTGGACAGGGGCGCATTTTGGATGCTTTTGTTGGCAAGTTCAGTACTTTCAAACGAACTATCCCACAGGTGATCCACAATTCTAGTGCATTTTCCCATCACCCTTTCCTCAGGCTAACTTTAATACCAGCTGTAGCATTCTTTATTTGGGATTGATCTGTGGACATGGTTGCTCAATTGGTGTGAACAACAATTTACCAAAATTCATATGGAATTTGAAGTTCTTTCTGTTTTTATTTTTGACTTTAGTTGTTTATTTTCCAAATATGACAGCAAAAGGCTATGCTGCTCTTAATTGTAGACTGTGAAAGGGTATCTTGTATAGCTGTTTAATGTTCGAAATATTTTGTTGTTACTCTGCTAAATAAGAATATACAGTGGAAACTAAGAGAGAAACTTGACAATTCTCTTTACTTAAATGTGTTGGAAAGAATAAAATAGCTTAAGATGGCAGCTGATATAAATGTGACATACAACTATTGATGTGTCTTTTTTTTTTGTTTCTCTACCCAGCTTTGTTATTTCTACACCCATGTTTTCTGTAAGTTTTAACATTCTTATTCTTTTAATGGTAGCTCTTGGAAGAAGGGGAAGAGGGAAAGGAGCGTGCTACTTTAAGATCAAAGCTTGAGCTTCCTGTGCAGGTCATTTGATGACATGCCACTAGATGCTTTAGCCTTCAAGATTACCTTGTTTATTGTTGAAACTGATTTATTTGCTTGATTTCTTGTGCTTTGTATTATTTTTTGTTATTCTTTGAAATTGACCTATTTCAGTTGAAGCTTCGGCGTCCCTTTCTTCCTTGAATATTGTTGTTCTTGTTTTGCTTAGTGCACTGTAGATTCTTGGTTCCTTGCAGGATGCTTTCTATGCATTACAGTGTCAACTATTCATTTAAAGAAACATAATATTATTTTTAGTCTCCTTGTAACAAATAGCTAGAGCAAGCTTCTTAAATTTTCATTGAAGTCTTGAAGCAGTTGATTTGCTCAAACTGTGTTCATTTTTTTTTCATAGTTAAAGGTACATGAAAGGGCTAAATGACATAGAAGTCTCTGCATTTTGGGAACTTGGCTGCATTTGTGATTCAGAGTCTAACCTGTTTCAAGTGCAGTATTTCCTGGAAATAAATGGAAGCATTTTTAATGTGTCAGTTTAGTAACCTTTTGTCAGTGTGTATAACACTACCAATTATGGATCAGGCGTGTATGCTGGAGAAATTAACTATTACATGTTCTTGAGAATCCTCTATCTTCTTCTGTTTGCAGGCAGTTTTGAATTTGCAAGTCCCTGTGGAACATTCTAAGGAAGTCAGTGATTGTAAGAATCTGATCAAGACGTTAGTCATGGGTAGGTCATATGAATACTTTCTTCTTGCTGGTTCTTCTAAATGCCATAAGTGTCATGTCCGAGGGACATGTTTTGTGTGGTTGACAGTCCTGTAGGATTGATTTCTCTTGTAACTAATGTTTGCCTGAGAATATTCACTCTGGCTGATGATATATCCAGGAATGAAGACCATCATTTGGAGCATTACTCATGCACATTTGCCTCGGTCACAGGTTTCTTTCTGTAGTTTGATATTTTCTTCTACTCCGGAGTACTTGATTTATGATTCAGTGTGTTTAATGTTCTAGGTTTCCCCCTCCACACATGGAGCGCACTCTCAGGTACTAGCTTCACACCCCTCCAACTTACCAGCTCAGCAAGCATTTAAAGGGATGAGGGAAGATGAGGTAACACATGCAATATGATAAATTTAATGAAGTTCTCGTTTATTTAATTGCATCTATCATGGTCTGAAACTAGTATTGGACAGTTGTGGAAAGCATCAGGTGTTCTGAAGAGTGGGGTTCATTGCCTAGCTCTCTTCAAAGAAAAGGATGAAGAAAGGGACATGCTTAATCTCTTCTCTCAGATTTTGGCTATCATGGAGCCTCGAGATTTGATGGACATGTTCTCCTTGTGCTTGCCTGAGCTGTTTGAGTGTATGATTAACAATACTCAGTTGGTCCACATTTTCTCTTCTCTTCTGCAATCTCCAAAAGTATACAGACCATTTGCGGATGTACTGGTTAATTTCCTTGCAAGCAGCAAACTTGATGTTTTAAAGCACTCAGATTCACCTGCTGCGAAACTGGTTCTGCACCTTTTTAGGTTTATATTTGGTGCTGTTACCAAAGCACCTGCAGATTTTGAACGGATTTTGCAGCCACATGTTCCTGTCATTATGGAGGTTTGTGTGAAGAATGCTACTGAAGTTGAGAAACCTCTTGGTTACATGCAACTACTACGCACTATGTTTCGAGCTCTTGCAGGATGTAAATTCGAACTTCTTCTACGAGACCTCATTCCTATGCTACAGCCCTGCCTGAATATGTTATTGACAATGCTCGAGGGTCCAACTGGGGAAGACATGAGGGACCTTTTGCTGGAGCTGTGCCTTACATTGCCTGCACGACTAAGCTCATTGCTTCCTTATCTTCCTCGTTTGATGAGGCCTCTTGTTTTGTGTCTTAAAGGAGGCGATGATCTAGTGAATTTAGGATTAAGGACACTTGAATTTTGGGTAGATAGTTTGAATCCTGATTTCCTGGAACCAAGCATGGCTAATGTGATGTCGGAGGTGATTTTGGCTTTGTGGTCTCACTTGAGACCTCCGCCGTATCCTTGGGGGGGAAAGGCATTGCAACTTCTGGGCAAGTTAGGTGGTCGTAATAGGAGATTTCTTAAGGAGCCCCTCTCTCTCGAGTGTAAAGATAACCCTGAACATGGACTTCGCTTGATTCTTACATTCGAACCTTCAACTCCATTTTTGGTGCCACTGGATCGGTGTATAAATCTTGCTGTATCAGCTATCATGCACAGAGATGCTAGCATAGATGCATTTTACCGGAAGCAGGCGCTGAAATTCCTTCGCGTTTGCGTAGCTTCTCAGCTAAACTTGCCAGGGAGTATCTCCGATGAGGGGTATACGGGCAAACAGTTGTCGACATTGTTGGTTTCTGTCACAGATTCGACATGGCGTAGGTCCGAGACATCAGACATAAAGGTAAAGTATAACATTATCCAGTTTTGCTGCTATATGTCATTGTAATTGGATTGTTCACTGCAACTGTATCTTGTTCATATAATGTTCATGAAGAAAGTAATTGAACTGCCCCTTGGGCATGATCTTGAAGCTTTTACTCTAGTTTATCATTTAAATTATTCGTCAGTAGAATCCTGTTGACTGACCGATCAAAATGATGCTTAGCAGTAAGATAGGCTAGGCTGGTGAATGCTTTGTATTTGTTTCATTTTAATTTTTGTTCTACTTATTGCTTCCTTAGTGGCAATGAGTCAGCTCTTCATTCTAAGGAATGCTGTAGACTTGTGTATGCTTGTTTGTCATGTAAGCTTATTGACATTTTTCGACTCACTTTGAATGCCTCATATCCTGATCCCAATACCAGACTCGATAGTCCATCTTCCAAAGAACTCTACACCACCATGATCTTATGCCCCCTTAAAAGGACATTTCTGTCAATTTGTCTTCATTTCTCTCAGCATTAGATTTGCTAGTCAGAAAACAGAGCTTTAGTCATACTCACTAGGGTTACATTGTACAGGCAGACTTAGGTGTGAAGACAAAGACTCAACTGATGGCGGAGAAGTCCGTGTTCAAAATCTTGTTAATGACAATAATTGCAGCCAATTCAGAACTGGAGCTTCAAGACCCTGGGGATGATTTTGTTGTCAATGTTTGCCGCCATTTTGCAATGATCTTTCACATTGACCACACACCAACCAACTCTTCACATGTGACCAGTATTGTTGGTGGTTCTATGGCCCCATCAAATTTGAATTCCAGGTCGAGGAGTAAGTGTTGTTCCAATCTTAAAGAGTTGGACCCTTTGATATTTTTGGATGCATTGGTGGAGGTGCTGGCGAGTGAGAATAGGGTCCATGCAAAAGCTGCTTTAAGTGCACTAAATGTGTTTGCTGAGACCCTTCTGTTTCTTGCTCGTGCAAAACATTCTGATGTTCTGATGACAAGAGGTGGGCCCAGTACACCGATGATTGTTTCCAGTCCATCTATGAATCCAGTCTATTCCCCGCCTCCGAGTGTACGAGTTCCAGCTTTTGAACAGCTTCTGCCTCGTCTCCTGCATTGTTGCTATGGAAGCACATGGCAAGCTCAAATGGGTGGTGTTATGGGACTTGGTGCTTTAGTAGGAAAGGTCACTGTTGAAACTCTGTGTGTCTTCCAAGTGAGGATTGTCCGAGGCTTGGTATATGTGCTCAAAAGACTTCCTCTTTATGCAAGCAAAGAGCAGGAAGAAACCGGTCAAGTGCTTACTCAAGTTCTTCGGGTTGTAAACAACGTCGATGAGGCAAACAGTGAACCCCGTAGGCAAAGTTTTCAAGGGGTAGTTGATTTTCTGGCATCAGAGCTATTCAATCCTAATGCATCTATTATTGTGCGGAGGAATGTGCAGTCCTGCTTGTCACTTTTGGCTAGTAGGACAGGCAGTGAGGTCTCTGAGCTACTTGAGCCTTTGTATCAGCCTATGCTTCAGCCCCTCATAATGCGCCCTCTTCGCTCAAAGACTGTTGATCAACAGGTATGTGCTGGTACTACTGATTATAAACATATTCTTCCATCAGTATTTGCAACTGAAGTTAAATTTGTTTGTCAATTGTAGATCGGAACGGTTACTGCTTTGAATTTTTGCCTGGCTTTGAGGCCTCCTCTCCTGAAACTTACTCAAGAACTGGTTAACTTCCTCCAAGAAGCATTGCAAATAGCCGAGGCAGACGAAACTGTATGGGCGGCTAAGTTGATGAACCCAAAAGTGACCACCTCACTTAACAAGCTCAGAACAGCTTGCATTGAGCTGCTCTGTACCACTATGGCATGGACAGATTTCAAAACCCCAAATCATTCTGAGTTGCGTGCGAAGATCATTTCCATGTTCTTCAAATCCTTGACATGCCGAACTCCAGAGATAGTTGCTGTTGCGAAGGAAGGCCTACGACAGGTTATTCGTAAAAAAGTTGGCTGTGCTGATTGGTTGATTTCATACACTGGATTGTTTGTTTTGACTTAATATTTCTAAAAAGAATAGGAACAGAGTTAAAACTAAAACACTTTTCCATGTAACTTCGTAAGACAACTATTTCAACATGTACTCTACAAGTTATTATAAGTAAATCCACCTCAGTAAAGAATAAGATATAAAAATATAAATACCTTAAATAGTTATTTTCCAAATTCCATCTATCGTTTATTTATTAGTAAACAAACTATCTACTGTTGCATCAACAGCTTTTCTACCACTAAATAAACTCGTACATCTCATCAACTTAACTTTTCTAAATAAATGTACTGATCACCTAGTCAACACTAACTTGCCAACAAAAAATAAGATATAGGCACATTGGTTCACTCGCTGAATGACTTTAACAATAGCATGCCATGTTGTATGGCCTTTAATATATTTGAGTTCTTTTAGCTTCCCAGCTCTCTCCCTATTTGGTTTCTGTTTTCTTTTGAGCAGAGTTCTGTTTG
Source organism: Linum tenue (assembly GCA_946122785.1). Lineage (NCBI taxonomy): Eukaryota > Viridiplantae > Streptophyta > Magnoliopsida > Malpighiales > Linaceae > Linum > Linum tenue. The sequence continues at coordinate 28,289,615 of CAMGYJ010000003.1, forward strand.
AAATAGTCCTTGTTTCTTCTATTTCTCAAAATTGATATGAAATAAGCAGGGCTACAAGTTGTTGGAGATTTGTATATTCCCTTGTTTCAACAAGGGTTTGATACACTTCTCTGTATTCATATTTGTCTTTCTTTTCTATTGAATCTGTTTGATGAACTCTCATGCGAACTTTACTCTTGAACAGGTTATTAATCAGCAACGCATGCCCAAGGAACTTCTTCAGAGTAGCCTAAGGCCCATTTTAGTTAACTTAGCCCACACCAAGAACCTTAGTATGCCTCTTTTGCAAGGGCTTGCCCGTCTTCTCGAACTACTATCCAATTGGTTCAATGTTACCTTGGGTGGCAAACTGTTGGAGCACCTTAAGAAGTGGTTGGAACCTGATAAGCTTGCGCAAAGTCTTAAAGCATGGAAGGCTGGTGAAGAACCAAAAATTGCAGCTGGTAGGGCATCTAACTTTTATCTTTCAGTAGTTTTAAAGGTGGGATATAAATGAGTTCCATGAGTTATGCAACTGATCGTCTCACTGCTCTTGTTTTATTCTGGGTGGTACTATGCAGCTATTATAGAGCTTTTTCACCTACTGCCTCTTGCTGCGGCAAAGTTTCTTGATGAACTTGTGACTTTGACTATTGACTTGGAAAGAGCTCTTCCTGTTGGACAAGTCTACAGCGAGATAAACAGCCCATATCGCCTTCCACTGACCAAATATTTAAATCGTTATTCGGCTCTTGCTGTTGATTATTTTCTGGCCCGACTAAATGATCCAAAATACTTCAGGCGGTAAGATTGACAGGTTGTAAGGAATTTCTTCTATGGACTTGAGACTATGTTCTGAGCCTTTCCTTTTTGTGTGCTCTACTCTCGGATGCAGGTTTATGTATATAGTACGATCAGATGCAGGACAACCTCTGAGAGAGGAACTTGCAAAGTCTGCACTGAAGATTCTTCCCACTGCCTTCCCTGATTTTGTACCAAAACCTGAGTCAGCAGTTACTTCTGGATTGTCAACTCCAGCCACTGGTACAGCGGGTGATGATGCAATAATGAGTTCTCCTGCTGACACTCAAAAGTTACCATCTTCTGGTTCTGGTACTGCTTCAGATGCACATTTTCATGGGCTTGCTCTGGTTAAAACGTTGGTCAAGTTGGTACCTTCGTGGCTGCAGAGCAACCGTGCAGTATTTGATACCTTGGTACTTTTATGGAAGTCACCAGCTAGAATATCTCGTTTGCAGAATGAACAAGAGCTGAACTTGGTGCAAGTAAGTGCTGTTATAGTAGTCATAGATGAATAGATTTTCATATCAATATAAGTTTGTTCTACATTATTGGATGACTTGGAAATTAGTTGATGCATGTTTTATACAAATCTCTGATTATGCTAATTTTCTCAGTTATGTCGAGTGCTTATGCTTGTGCCAAATGCAGGTTAAAGAAAGCAAATGGCTCATCAAATGCTTCCTGAATTACCTGCGTGTTGACAAAAGTGAAGTTAACGTGCTCTTTGATATTCCATCCATATTCTTATCTCACACGCGTATTGACTACACTTTTCTCAAGGAGTTCTTTATTATTGAGGTATGACAGCTCAGATGATGTTTTATAGGCTAAGATGTCCTTCATTAGCGTTTTTTTAATTTGAGGTTGATGAACAATTCATTTCCTCCAGGTCGCTGAAGGGTATCCACCAAACATGAAGAAAGCACTTCTTTTACACTTTCTGAACCTTTTTCAATCGAAACAACTTAGTCATGACCATCTGGTGGTTGTCATGCAAATGCTCATTCTTCCGATGCTTGCTCATGCCTTCCAGAATGGCCAAAGTTGGGAGGTTGTTGACCCTGCTATCATCAAGACAATTGTTGACAAACTTCTTGATCCACCAGAGGAGGTAATTTCCTTGATTGTCTGTGATTTCAATATCATTGTACTTATTCTTGGTTTTATCTTTTTCTTTTGTGTGGTTAATGTCTGACTGCTCAAACTGTTGGGTTTATATCTGTCAGGTTTCAGCAGAATATGATGAACCTTTGAGGATAGAACTTTTGCAGCTTGCTACTCTTCTTCTAAAATACCTTCAAAGTGACCTTGTGCATCATAGGAAAGAACTGATTAAGTTTGGCTGGAATCACCTCAAGCGCGAAGACAGTGCTAGCAAGCAGTGGGCATTTGTAAATGTTTGTCATTTCTTGGAGGCCTACCAGGCGCCTGAAAAGATAATACTGCAGGTACTTCACTGTTGATTAATTCCATGTCCTTCGGACCAGTATATTTGTTTGTTTCTCCAGGTTGACATGGAAGATTCCCTTTGTTTCTTCTTTCTCTGTTCTTGAATGTTTTAGGTCCATAGAATGTATTAAAAGAGTTCCAATTTGTTCCCTCTCGTTCCTGCGAAGTTGTATACCAATTGAGTTAATAGTGTTACCACTATTTACACGTATTGCTATTGTATACAGACCAAAATGAGAAAAAGGCTTAATCGAGCTTCAAATGCAATTGCAGGTTTTTGTTGCTCTTCTTAGAACTTGCCAGCCAGAGAATAAACTGTTGGTCAAGCAGGCCCTTGACATACTAATGCCAGCATTACCCCGAAGATTACCTCTTGGCGATTCTCGCATGCCAATTTGGATCCGATACACCAAAAAGATTCTTGTTGAAGAAGGTCACTCGCTTCCTAATCTGATTCACATTTTCCAGTTGATTGTGCGGCATTCTGATCTCTTCTATAGCTGTAGAGCACAATTTGTGCCGCAGATGGTCAATTCTCTTAGCCGACTGGGATTGCCATATAATACTACAGCCGAAAATAGGCGTCTTGCTATTGAACTAGCTGGTTTAGTCGTCGGTTGGGAAAGACAGAGGCAGAATGAAATGAAAATTGCAGTTGATGCTGATGTTCCCTGTAATGATGGATATAACCCTGGCTCTGCTGTTGCTGATGCAAAACGCGCAACTGATGGATCTGCATTCCTAGAAGATCCTAGTAAAAGAGTTAAAGTGGAACCTGGTCTTCAATCCCTCTGTGTGATGTCCCCTGGTTCTTCATCAATTCCTAATGTGGAGACCCCTGGATCCGGTGGCCAACCTGATGAGGAATTCAAGCCAAATGCTGCCATGGAAGAAATGATTATCAATTTTCTTATCCGGGTGAGCCTTTTGCTAATGGTCTCTTAACACTATCAAATGAATGCTTTTCCATTTCCATTTTATGAATTTGTGTTAATGAGTTGAGACTGCGAACTGCCAAATTTAGGCCCGAGAATCCATCAATTCGAGTTTAGCTGAATTCTACTAGTCGTAAGGTGATACATGATAGAGATGCTGATTAATTGATTGTCCATGTTTTCGAAGTATTCACATACTGCATTCTTTTGCATCTTTGTTTTCAGTAAGAACAATTGCATTCTAGGAACATGATATTTGAATGTCTTGCTGTGATTACAGGTTGCCTTAGTCATTGAGCCAAAGGACAAGGAAGCAAGTACCATGTATAGACAAGCTTTGGAGTTACTGTCACAAGCTTTAGATGTGTGGCCAAATGCTAATGTCAAATTCAACTATCTAGAAAAGCTGCTCAGCAGCATCCAACCATCACAGTCAAAGGATCCTTCAACAGCTCTTGCACAGGGCTTGGATGTCATGAACAAAGTATTGGAGAAACAGCCTCATTTGTTCATTAGAAATAATATTAGTCAGATCTCTCAGGTATTACCATAATAAAAACCCACTCACATCTTTCATCCTGCACGATATATATAATAGCCATTCAAGTTATTTATGGTTGTGCTCTTCTTCATATCAGATTTTGGAACCTTGTTTCAAGCACAAAATGTTGGATGCTGGGAAATCATTGTCCACCCTATTGAAGATGGTCTTTATTGCTTTCCCGCCTGATGCTGCTAGTACACCGCCAGATGTTAAGCTATTGTTTCAGAAAGTTGACGAGCTGATACAAAAGCATGTTACCATTGTTACTGCTCCTCAAACATCAGGCGAGGATAACTCTACAACTGCAATTACTTTCGTGCTACTTGTTATAAAAACCTTGACAGAGGTAGAGAAGAACGTTGATCCATACATCTTGGTTCGTATTCTTCAACGGTTGGTTCGAGATATGGGGTCATCAGCAAGTTCACATTTGAGACAGGTTTGCAACTGCAATGTGCCATCTATACTTAGACCTGTTATTAGTCTAATGTAATTTTTCTGGAATTGGCCTGTGCCTGCATCTTTGCATATCGATTGAGAATACTGCTATATGTTTCATTTGATACGAACCTGATGGTTCTGGGAGACAAAGAAACCTAAATTGTGTGCTCTTCCATATGATAACTGGTTTGTCTTTGCTGTAACATCGCACCAGTCATTCCTAATGGCTTCTCTTGTCCCCTTCCGTTTAAGGGTTCGTTGCCTTCTCTTACAGAACCAGATGTCTGAAATTACTCAAATTTTCTGATCTTGTTAGACCTCAAGCAATATATTTTGGCGTTCAACTTAGAGTTACATGAGTGATTGTGTAAATACATGATGAACATTTCTAGTTGGTTGCTCCTAAGGATGATTTGTGAACTTACGATTTAGGAGAAGGAAATTGGTTTTTTGAAATGTTCTAGAAAGAGTAGAATTGATGCAAGTGAGAAATTTTTTATATTTATAAAACGTTCATGATGGGTCGGAGATGTTTTTCTAGGGATAAACAAATGAATAAGTTCTGTGAACTTTGAGAATTTGTGTTTAACTGCACGAAGTTGGACGTGAAATGCCTTTAGGTGATATGAGTTTAAGCCTTTACTAATTTGTTTGAACTATTTTTTCTACTTATTTTAGGAACTTAATAAAATGGATGAAACAAACATAGGCGAGTTGTTTTTCATTATGTGTATTCTTTTCGCTGCAATGGTTGTCACTTGTATAATCTCTTGTCCTATTCTTTGTGTTAGGGTCAGCGTACAGATCCTGATTCAGCAGTTTCTTCTTCCCGACAAGGTGTGGATTTTGGAGCAGTCATCTCTAACTTGAAATCGGTATTGAAGCTTATAAGTGAAAAGGTCATGTCAGTTCCAGAATGCAAAAGATTAGTCACACAGCTATTGAATGCATTGCTCTCAGAGAAAGGCACTGATGCTACCGTGCTTCTTTGCACACTAGATGTGGTGAAAGGGTGGATTGAAGAAGATTTCTGCAGACCAGGAGTGGGCACATCAAGTGCCTTCCTGAATCCAAAAGAAATTGTTTCATTTCTTCAGAAGTTATCGCAAGTTGAGAAACAGAACTTCTCCCCTCATTCTTTGGAAGAGTGGGACAGGAAGTATTTGCAGCTGCTTTATGGAATTTGTGCGGATTCTAATAAGTAAGTTTACCTTTTTCTCTTTACTGTATTGGTGGTTGGCATTTTATTGGGAATCCTAACATAGCATATTGGTTACTGTCAGATATGCACTGGCTTTACGTCAGGAGGTATTTCAGAAGGTTGAACGGCAATTCATGCTTGGTTTAAGGGCAAGGGACCCTGAAATGAGGATGAAGTTTTTCTTACTGTATCATGAATCTCTTGGGAAGTCATTGTTTACGAGGTTACAATATATTATTCAAATTCAGGATTGGGAGGCTTTAAGTGATGTTTTCTGGCTCAAGCAAGGGCTTGATCTTCTTTTGGCAATCTTAGTTGAAGATAAACCCATCACACTTGCTCCAAACTCTGCCCGGGTGCTTCCACTAGTGCTTTCAGGTTCTCTTCCTGATGGTTCTGCAATGCAACAAGAAGTTATGGATGTTTCAGATGGTACGCAGGAGGGTGCTCTAACATTTGATGGTCTCGTTCTCAAGCATGCCCAGTTTCTTAATGAAACAAGTAAACTTCAGGTTGCTGAACAATTTTTTTTTTTTTTTTTGAGGATTTCCATGTTTCTTTATAGGTGGTGTGGTAACACCCTGCATTCCTACAGAGTTGATTAATCAACATTAGAAGTTTTCTTTTATGAACTTATGTGCCGTCTGAGTTTTATTTTGTTCCCTTTTCCAGGTGTGTGATCTGGTTCTTCCACTAAGAGAGCTGGCTCACACAGATTCAAATGTTGCATATCATTTGTGGGTTCTTGTATTTCCTATTGTTTGGGTAACATTGCACAAGGAAGAACAGGTAGCATTAGCTAAGCCCATGATCACTCTGCTATCTAAGGATTATCACAAGAAGCAGCAAGGTAGCAGACCAAATGTTGTCCAAGCACTCCTGGAGGGGCTTCAGTTGAGCCATCCCCAGCCTCGGATGCCTAGTGAACTCATTAAGTACATAGGTAAAACATACAATGCATGGCACATTGCTTTGGCTTTACTGGAAAGCCATGTTATGTTGTTCATGAATGATACCAAGTGTTCTGAATCACTGGCTGAACTATATCGCTTACTCAACGAAGAAGATATGAGATGTGGACTTTGGAAAAAAAGATCCATCACTGCGGAGACAAAGGCAGGACTTTCACTTGTTCAGCATGGCTACTGGCACCGTGCTCAAAGCTTCTTTTATCAGGCAATGGTCAAGGCAACTCAGGGTACATACAACAATACAGTTCCTAAAGCTGAGATGTGTCTCTGGGAAGAACAATGGCTTTACTGTGCCAGTCAGCTAAGTCAGTGGGACGCATTAGTTGATTTTGGGAAAAGCATTGAGAACTATGAGATACTACTTGATACCCTCTGGAAGCTGCCTGAGTGGGGGTTCATGAAGGATCATGTAATCCCTAAAGCTCAAGTAGAAGAAAGTCCTAAACTTCGCTTGGTACAGGCCTTCTTTGCTCTTCATGACAAAACCACCAATGGTGTTGCGGATGCTGAAAGCATAGTTGGAAAAGGAGTTGATCTTGCCCTTGAACAGTGGTGGCAGTTGCCTGAAATGTCTGTTCATGCTAAGATTCCTTTGTTGCAGCAATTCCAGCAACTTGTGGAAGTTCAGGAGTCTGGCCGTATTATTGTGGACATCGCTAATGGAAATAAATTGTCTGGTAGTTCTGTGGTTGGTGTCCATGGAAATCTCTATGCAGATCTGAAAGACATTTTGGAGACATGGAGATTAAGAACACCAAATGAATGGGATAATATGTCTGTGTGGTTTGATCTTCTGCAGTGGAGAAACGAAATGTATAACTCTGTTATTGAAGCATTCAAGGATTTTATAACTACAAACCAACAACTCCATCACCTTGGCTATCGTGACAAAGCGTGGAATGTGAATAAGCTTGCTCATATTGCTCGTAAACAAGGCCTTCATGACGTTTGTGTGACGATTCTTGAAAAATTGTATGGTCATTCGACCATGGAAGTACAGGTCTGTTGCTGTTGTATGAGTTTTCTGTTATCTTGAGCTCAAGTTTGCCTGATTTGTGACTATACCATTCTATTTCGAATAAGTGGACATATAGGAAACCGATATGATAGTGTTTTGCCCAAACCCATATGATAGTGTTTGGTAGTTATTGATTGATGTATTTTGGATAATTTTTTACTGAGTTACAATCCCTTCTATCCTATTGATGCTTGGGTCAACTTATAGCAGTTTTTGTCGGTTGTGGAAATTTACAGGAGGCTTTTGTCAAGATAAGAGAGCAGGCCAAAGCTTATCTAGAGATGAAAGGAGAACTTATAAGTGGTCTCAACTTGATCAACAGCACTAATTTGGAGTATTTTCCTATTAAGCACAAAGCAGAAATATTCCGTCTGAAGGGTGATTTTCTGTCAAAGCTAAATGATGCGGAAGGTGCTAATCTTGCATATTCCAATGCCATCACCCTTTTCAAAAATTTGCCTAAAGGATGGATAAGCTGGGGGAACTATAGTGAAATGGTATGCTTTTCTGTAGTTTTTTTTCCTGGGTTCCGGTAGCCGACTTGATCCAATTGCTGATCAGCTGTGCTATGTTTTCAATTCAGGCGTATAAAGAAACTCATGATGAGATCTGGCTCGAATATGCTGTGAGCTGCTTTCTTCAGGGAATCAAATTTGGTGTTTCGAACTCCAGAAGCCACTTGGCTAGGGTTCTGTATCTTCTTAGTTTTGACACTCCCAATGAACCCGTTGGAAGAGCATTCGATAAATACTTGGAGCAAATACCCCACTGGGTTTGGCTTGCTTGGATTCCCCAGTTATTGCTTTCCTTGCAGAGGACAGAGGCGCCTCATTGTAAACTTGTTTTGCTTAAAGTTGCTGCTGTGTACCCTCAGGTATTCACCATGGGTCATTTTTGGGCAGACAAGTAATCTTCTTTTATGTAGATATGTTAATAATGAAGGTTCTGATTTGTCTGATCTCAATTGTCAGTCTCTCTACTACTGGCTCCGCACATATTTGCTCGAGCGTCGTGATGTGGCCAACAAGTCTGAACTTGGTAGACTAGCAATGGCGCAGCAAAGAATACAACAAAATGCTATTGCTGCTGGAGCTGGTTCTCTGGGATTGACCACTGATGGGAATGGTAGAGTACAAGTTCAAGGTGGTGGTATTTTATCCTCAGACAATCAAGCTCAACAAGGTCACAGCGGAGGTGGAATGCCATCTCATGATGGTGGAAACTCTCATGGGCAAGAACCTGAAAGGCCCACACCATCTGAAAGTAGTGGGCATGGTGGGGGGAATGATCAACCTTTGCAGCAAACATCTGCATCAATGAGCGATGGTGCTCAGAATGCTGTCCGGCGTAATGGTGCCATGGGGTTGGTTGCTTCTGCTGCCATTGCTTTTGATGCTGCAAAGGATATCATGGAGGCTCTTAGGAGTAAGCACACTAATTTGGCTAGCGAACTTGAGGTAATATACTGGTACTAGATCTCGATTTACTTGTCTGATCTAGAACGTTTCCTTTTCATTTTTGGATAGTTGCAGTTGCTCTGTATTCATGTAGCCTCCTGGCGTTTCAGCAAGTTTGAATCAAATCTTCCTCGAGGATGTGTCTTGTGTCAGAAAAACCATGGAAGCCATCTGTTTTAACTGCAGTGCTTGTGCTTATGTTTTACTTTCTTATTGGGAATGATTGTGGGCGTGTTTGTTTTAGCTTTTAAAATTGAGAATGATTTCAGGTGTGTTTGTTTTAGCTTTTTATAAGTCGATGACGTGCTTTTAAGTTGTAGTAAGCGGAGATAAAGCGTGTGGTTGGTTTCTAGAAAAAAAGTTGCTTTGATAGATGTGAGATATTTTTGTAAATAGAGAATCATTTGATAGGACTGTAGATGGTTTATCTAATAATAATAAAAAATGACTGGGTATTAAGTTTAAGAATAAAATTTACTTTAAAGGGCAAAGTATGGAAATCAAATATTACTAGTATTTTGGGTGTTGGATTTTAATAATTCGTATACGGTGGATTATTTTGTGCTACTGCCAAATTGATTGATTACATCTACGACGTGCGCCAATTGGTTTTGCAGGTTCTCCTCACAGAGATCGGCTCACGCTTTGTCACTCTTCCTGAGGAGAGGCTGCTTGCAGTGGTTAATGCCTTGCTCCACCGCTGTTACAAGTATCCCACTGCTACTACTGCTGAGGTTCCTCAATCCCTGAAGAAGGAGCTCTCTGGTGTTTGCAGGGCTTGCTTTTCGGCAGATGCTGTGACGAAACATGTTGATTTTGTGAGAGAGTATAAGCAAGACTTCGAACGTGATCTTGATCCAGAAAGTACATCTACTTTCCCTGGAACACTCTCTGAATTGACTGAAAGGCTGAAACACTGGAAAAATGTGCTTCAGAGTAATGTCGAGGATCGTTTTCCTGCTGTCTTGAAGCTGGAGGAAGAAAGTAGGGTCTTGCGTGACTTTCATGTGGTCGATGTGGAGGTGCCTGGACAGTATTTCAGTGATCAGGTATTCTATCTTGCTGATGGGATTGCTAGTCTTCTATGGTTGCCAATTTATTCCTTTTGTTTGTACCTCTCTTTGGTTATATCACGCTTTCCCCCCAACTTTTAAGCAGGAAGTTGCACCAGATCATACAGTTAAGTTGGACAGGGTTGGAGCTGATATACCAATTGTTAGAAGGCATGGCAGCAGTTTCCGTAGGTTGACTCTGATAGGATCAGATGGTAGTCAGCGCCATTTTATTGTCCAGACTTCTCTGACTCCTAATGCAAGGAGTGATGAACGCATGCTGCAACTGTTCCGTGTAATGAACCAGATGTTTGACAAGCACAAAGAATCAAGACGTCGCCACATATCCATTCACACACCAATCATCATTCCTGTTTGGTCCCAGGTAATGTTTCTCTTTCTTCTTTCATAAGTAGAATATTCTAGTACACATGGACAGGATCGAGCTGGCTGGCAGTTAATCGTAGGGGTTATTGTTTTTGGCACATTGGCTAACAGTCTCGATAAACCCTTAGATAAGGGATTCGGTTATGGTTTGCTAATCGTAAGGATTATTAATACGCATAGGGTCTACACGTCATTCTAATTAAAGTTCAACACAAGTTATCAAATATTGGCCGTTTATAGTATTTTTCAGAATTTATAATTTCAAAGCAAATATAAATAGAACAAATCATTAAATTATCTATATTTTACTTCATGGATCAAATGTGTTGTACTTGAAACATCAAATAAATGGAAAATTATGGAATAGCTCTAGAGCTGCATGGAAACAGAAGTCTTGCACATGGGTATTGTTTGGATTTTTACTAACTATGCTCTTTAGTGGGTTTTTGCCTTGACCAGACACGATAATCTTAGCGGCGAACCGGAAACCAAAGTTAACGTATTGGCCTTTATAAACTGGTTTTCAAGTTTTTACTTTGTTGGCAATTGACCGGTTTGGACGTTTCGTTACCTGCAAAACCGAACCAAGTTGCTCACTCTTAATAGACAATCCAATTAATTTCTGACAATATTTCGTGGTGATGAACAACAGGTACGGATGGTTGAAGATGATGTGATGTACAACACCCTTCTAGAGGTTTATGAAAACCACTGTGCAAGAAACGACCGGGAAGCTGATCTTCCAATCACATATTTCAAGGAGCAACTAAACCAAGCAATCTCTGGCCAAGTTTCTCCTGAAGCTATTGTAGATCTTCGCCTGCAAGCGTACAGTGATATAACAAAGAACTTAGTGACTGACAGCATCTTTTCCCAGTATATGTACAAGACTCTTCCCAGTGGGAACCATATCTGGGCTTTTAAGAAGCAGTTTGCCACTCAGTTGGCTCTGTCGAGTTTCATGTCTTACATGCTGCAAATAGGGGGAAGGTCCCCAAACAAGATATTATTTGCCAAGAACACGGGGAAGATATTCCAGACAGATTTTCACCCAACATATGATGCCAATGGGTTGGTGGAGTTCACTGAGCCTGTACCATTCCGGCTAACGAGAAACATGCAAGCATTTTTCTCTCATTTTGGTGTGGAAGGTCTTATTGTCTCTTCAATGTGTGCTGCTGCACAGGCTTTGGTCTCCCCTAAGGTAAAGAGTTAGTAAACTGTCTGTCACCAGTAGGGGGTTGGTAGTGATTCTTGGATCCACACTGGATCAGACCAAATGGAGATTTGCATTGGATCAGACTGAGCTGAATATAGTTCGATTCGGTTACAGATCCTTCGAAAATAAAGAAAAGAACGCACTGGATCAAATGATACCACGTGGCCTCTCTGTTTGGCTATGGTGCTCATTATTGCGTTGTTTTTTATCCTGGTCCCATGCTTATTTGGTCTGAATCTTGGTCCCGATCATAACATGCACACCCCTAGTAGTCAGTCGTTGACAATAGGATGTTCCCTATTTCACTAATATCTCGACGTTGACTAACAAGACTTGGTTTTTGTTTAATGCAGCAAAGTCAGCACTTGTGGCACCAGTTAGCTATGTTTTTCCGTGACGAGCTAGTGTCCTGGTCTTGGAGAAGGCCACTCGGGATGCCTATGGCGCCAGCTGCTGGAGGGTCTGGCACAAACCCTGTCGACTTCAAACTCAAGGTAACGACGAATGTGGACCACGTCATCTCCAGGATCCATGCCATTGCGCCTCAGTTTTTGTCGGAAGAGGTAATGCACATTACTAACTGGAGCTAGATTTTAGTTTTTGTTTAATGAGGCTGTAGTTGAAGTCAACAAGGTGCGTTGATACTGAATAATGGTGAGTTATATATTCAGGAGGACAACACGATGGATCCGCCCTATTCGGTGCAGAGGGGAGTGAACGAGTTGGTGGAAGCAGCGCTGATGCCGAGGAACTTGTGCATGATGGATCCAACTTGGCATCCTTGGTTTTAACCTCGCAACGTTAAATTGAACCCTTGTACATCTAGCATATACGATTAGTTGTGGCCATCGTAAATAAATAGTCTCGGTGTACATTCTTCTTTAGATTCCTATGCAACCCGGCTAGTTGTATCGCGGATATTCGTCCTTCAAAGGAACCTTGGTATTTGTATATTTGATGGTCTCTGATAAATTGCATGCTCTCTTCTCTGGTTATTTTTGACCAGTAACTTCAGGTGTACCGAGTCTAGTGCGTCTCAAGACTGTCTGGCTCGTCATACAGCGTTCTGACGGCGTTGTTAACACTAAGCTATGCCTAGTGTTCAACAACCACCTACTGGGGAATGGTGATTGGGAAGGTGCAAAGTCTTGTGATGCAAGGGTATTGGTCGGATGTATGCTTTTAATTCCTGTGTCACCGATTTAGCATCAGGAATGTTTTCCTGCAGGGCTATTTGAAGTCATAGGTTTGGTTTGGTTTTATCATCTTAAGCAGTTTCCTCTTGCTTGGAGTCATAGGTGATAATACTTTAGAGATATTCACGAGTGTAACCATGCTTAGTTTTAGATATTCACGAGCGTAACCATGTCTTCAAACATCTGTTAGTCAATAGGAGTACGTTGTTCACCAGTCGGTTGATGAGGAGAACTTGAGCACCCCATGACACATCTGTTAGAATATGATTTATCCCAAGTGCATACAACTTCCTGTGTTGCATGTACATCAGTACATGTATACTTTTTTTTTTTGGCATTTACGTTCTCCATAAAAGCATTGATTACAAGTGAAGATTAAAGTTTGATATTTAGTGGACTTTGTGGTGTACAAAGAGTCTTCCAAGTAATGAATGTGGTCAAGACTTTATTTTCGGCATTAGTCAAGGTGATTACCACTACTCCTCTAGCATGCTCCCCATTCACAGTGAGTATGCGCTTTCTTCCTTATCATCCTTTCTATATGGGGTTGCCTCTCTCATTACCATGGTTAAAAAAGACACGGTTAACCTTATGCTTAGGCACGCCTAGGCGCAAGACAATGGCAAAGCGCCTCACCTAGAGGTTTCACGCCTAATTAGATACTGGGGGAAAAAAAACCGTAAGGTGACATATAAGTCTCTCCTAACCATTACTAGATGGAGCTAGAAAGTCAATATTAAGGAAAAAATTAACATAAACTACGAAATCAAATTTCTATATCAATATTTCAATATCTCAAGAACTTTGTGAGCTATTGAGCTATAATTTTATGAATTCATGAGCTATGTTCTTGTAATTAAGTGTTGAGTAAGTTATTAATCATTTTAACTGTAGTGAGGAAGTGTTGGAGATTATTATTTAATTCATCATGTAGTGCGAATAGCTATTTTTCTTCCAACGCCTAGGCGAGCTAGGCGCTAGGCAAAGCCTCAAGCTCCGCCTTACGCCTAGCGTCTTTTTGAACATTGCTCATTACTAATCATGGTTGGGAAGGATTCTTCGATCTCCGAGTACTTCATTCTTCTGCTTTCTGTCCACTGGTTGTTCGGAAGTTCTACCGTAATCTTCGTCTGACAAGACCTGGTCCCTCTCGTCCAGCTTCCATGTCACTTTTCAGATCCTAACAACTTGCTACCAGGGGCGGAGCTACACTTAAGGTAGGGTGCCCCACCCCCCCCCCCCCCCCCCCCCCGGATTGGTCCCGACCCCTAGGATCGTAAGGATATTTAGTACGAATTTTATAAGAAGAACTTGTTCCGTAATTTTTTTGTTGTGTAATAGTCATGTAGTCTAATGGTACACAAACTTGACGTGTGTTTTAAAAGCACACGAGTTCGATCCACCATAGCTACATACATTTCATTTAATCATTTTCGGCCCCTCTGGTCTTGAAATCCTGGCTCCGCCCCTGCTTGCTACCATCCTCCATCTTAGTGTACACGTCAAATCTTCAGCTCTATGATATTGACTATGAGACAGAGCTTCAACAGCTGACTCGCGGGATCATCGACATATCTACTCTACTGACCATCAAAAAGTACTCTACTACTAACATATCACCAGGTTCTTTCCTCCTCGCACTACTCATCTCTTCACCATTGAACACATTGATCCATTCATTATGGTCAATGTTGTTCGAGGACGAAAAGGTTAATCTTGTCTCCCTTATGTGTCTTCACATGGCCAAGATCGCTCCACGCGAAGGCTTCTGGGACACTACTTTTCCCTATGCCACCCTTATGACCCAGTTTCTTACAAATAGTGGGTGCGATCTTGATGACTACTCTGTTGAGCATATGGCGATTCTTTATTCTCTTCCCAAGATTTTTTCCATCTCCAATACCTACAGCCATCTTAGGGTTCTTAGCCACCAAGCTGGAGAATGAGGATGAGGTTACCTTATTTGTTACCTTTGGGACAAGTTGACATATAGGGGGATGCTGGAAAAAATCCCACTGTACACATGTTCTTAAAAAAAATTCCCAAAATACATAAGTTATAAATTTTCCCCCAAAATACACATGTTTGGCATTCACCGTTTTTGACAAACGCAATGAAGAATATCACCGCGTTTGGCAGAAGCCGGACAGAGGTTCGACGGGTTTGGGTTTGTAAGGGACGGGAGCTTAGCGGTTAGGGTCAAACTCTAGTAATTCTTTCTGATGTGGAAGATCGGACTTAGCCGCAACCACAGAGCATACTTAGAACGAGACTAGAGCGGATAAATTGCGGGAGAAAGAAGTGAAATGGTTGTGGTGTGAGTTGTAAGTGGTGGAGAAGGGTATATTTATAGTTGGGGGAAGGGATCAGCCGAATTAATTCTGGGGGGCATTCACCGCCTCTGTCAGAAACGGTGAAGGCATCGCGTTTCTCGAGGACGGTGAAAGGGCGCGGATCGAGCGACGTGGCTTAGCGTGAGGCGTCGGATCTGGGAAGAAAACCACGATCCGCGCCTCACCGCATCCGACGGCCACGGTGAACGCGTCAGCGACGCGGATCGCTGACGCAAACAAACACGGTGTATTCACTGTGTTTGTTTAACGCGGCGAATACCCGCGTTTGTCCACGTCAGCGATCCGCTTCACTTCATCGTGGCCAATCAACGCGGTTTAAATGTCACCGCTTTTAATTAAAACGGTGATTGATTCACCGTGTCCGTCTAAAACGGTGATTGCCTCGCTGTTTGTTCACCGTTTTAGATGAAGACGGTGAATTCGTCACCATTTTTATTTTAAACGGTGAACAATTCACCGTCTTTGTCAAACGCGGTGATATTCTTCACTGCGTTTGTCAAAAACGGTGAATGCCAAACATGTGTATTTTGGGAAATTTTTTTATAACTTATGTATTTTGGGAATTTTATAAGAAGAACTTGTTCCGTAAATTTTTGTTGTGTAATAGTCATGTAGTCTAATGGTACACAAGCTTGACGTGTGTTTTAAAAGCACACGGGTTCGATCCACCATAGCTACATACATTTCGTTTAATCATTTTCGGCCCCTCCGGACTTGAAATCCTGGCTCCGCCCCTGCTTGCTACCATCCTCCATCTTAGTGTACACGTCAAATCTTCAGCTCTATGATTTTGACTATGAGACAGAGCTTCAACCGCTGACTCGCGGGATCATCGACATATCTACTCTATTGACCATCATAAAGTACTCTACTACTAACATATCACCAGGTTCTTTCCTCCTCGCACTACTCATCTCTACACCATTGAACACATTGATCCACTCATTATGGTCAATGTTGTTCGAGGACGAAAATGTTAATCTTGTCTCCCTTATGTGTCTTCACATGGCCAAGATCGCTCCACGCGAAGGCTTCTGGGACACTACTTTTCCCTATGCCACCCTTATGACCCAGTTTCTTACAAATAGTGGGTGCAATCTTGATGACTACTCTGTTGAGCATATGGCGATTCTTTATTCTCTTCCCAAGATTTTTTCCATCTCCAATACCTACAGCCATCTTAGGGTTCTTAGCCACCAAGCTGGAGAATGAGGATGAGGTTACCTTATTTGTTACCTTTGGGACAAGTTGACATATAGGGGATGTTTGTTGTAATCACGGGGAGTACGAGGTATGTTAAGTCTCTTATGTTGCGTTCGTTGTTTTACTTTTGACTTTGATGTGTTCTTCTTGTGATATGTATCTTTTAGTGATATGGTTCTTTTGATATAACAATATGGTCTTCTTTGCTTTCCTACTTTAAATTTAATATTGATTTCTTAGCATCTCTTATGATTAGGGCTAGGAACCGGTGTGGTCTGGTCCAGACCAGACCATATATACGGTCTATGGTTCAGACCGATAGGCTGAAGTATAGACCACAGACCAGACCACAGACTATACGGTCTGGTCCAGACCACGCCTGTGCAGTTTGGTTTGGTCTGGTCCAAATAGGCTACACTCAACGAAAAATGAATAATTTGTTTAGTCAACCACACAAAAAATTGAACCAATAACCAAGAAAAATAATTGTTATTTGCCTTAAAACATTAATTCTAACATGCATGAATAATTTTGATACCCTAAATCTCAGTACATAACAAAGATACAAAGTAAAAGCATCCCAACTTGCACCATAACGTCATAAACATTAACATAATGCCATATGAAGACACAATTATCTCTACTCTCTGGTTAAATGTGGTTTTGAATGAAGGAGGAACGAGAGTCACAAAGCTAAGGTTGAGCTTGGGTGTCATTGTGGGAGTTGGGAGAGTGGTCGAATGGGTTGTTAACACGTATTGACAAGTCGGTTGGATCCACGTTTGGTCTGGTAAACCGCGGTATAGACCAGACCAGACCAAGAGATCAAAACATAAAATAATACAGACCATGGACCAGACCAGACCATACTTAATAGTCTACGATTCGGTCTGGTCTATTTTCCTAGCGCTACTTGTGATGGTTGATATCCCTTGAGAAATTAATTGTTGTCGAAAGAAAAGTAGGGGGAGATTGTTGGGAAAAGAAAGGTTTTCCCTTTCTACTCCCATATATCAAAAGGTAACAACCTAGGTTAAAAATCTCTATATTTATCTTACTTGCCATAGCTGTGAAAGTATGATCGCAGGATCTCCTAAATCAAAGAAAGATCGAAAAAAGAATCTCCCAAATCAAGAGAAGTATGTCACATTAACAAACTATAAATAGAAGGAAGCAACAAGACAAGTCTCACAGAATGTGGCAGAGCAATCCTATACAATGCAAGATAAAACATTGTGTGATTAGTAATAGGTGTCAGAAGTGATAGAGGTTCACTGTCTATATTAGTTGAGTGATTGTGAGGTTGTATAGTTTCTCACTTTGGCGTGAGTGCTTGTGAGAAAGAGAGAGAGATTATCACTCTATTTTTGGTAAGGGTCTAAATTCCTCTCGAAGGAACTCAACTTGGAGTTCGCTTGGAATAAGATAAAAAGTTAGACAATCGGTCTCAAAAGATAAGCCACCTTTGAACCGAGACATAGAGCCATAAGTAAAACTAGATTAACAAAACATTTTGTATAGTGTCTCTCTAAAGGTTGAAGACGAATCAGCAAGGGCCACAACCCATCTCGTAATATACTCGAACTCTAACAACGAGTAACGCCCAACACTCTAGTCTAGAAGGCCAATTCTTTACTCATATTTCTTTATCTTATTTTATAAGATTATTTGTGTGCTACTCGTGTTCTACAATACCGCTCTTTAACTATGCACCGCTAAGGCTGAGGAAATCATGTTACCGGAAGTATTGAGCTACATACCATTTCCATTTCCTTCCTCCAGATCACACAAAGCCATACTAACCTCTATATCCTTCTTCCGTAAATACATCGAGTTCATTTGGGTTCATCAATCGAGTTATACTACCTAACTATATTGCATTAGCTAGTCGTTAGTGACACTATAGACCCAGCAGCAAACAAGGCTTCTGTCATGAGTTTCAATTCAGTAATAAACCAATGATGATATTTATATCTACAGGATCTACTTTCTCCCAACATAAGCAGCCAGTTTTGACAAATCTGGAATCCAAAACGATAGCTCTGAAGACCCAGTTGCAAACATAAGTGTTCCAGGAGCCCATTTTATGACGTGGGGTTCTGTTTCGTAAGTCATCCAACTCGCTACCTGCAAACCACAGGCAAAGGATTATGCTATGGCAAAGACACAGTATTGCGAGCATGCGCTCCTCTAACCATCTGAGATGCAATAATGCATGCCAGAAACAGCTCGGTCACCATTTCCCCTACTTGTAGAAACATCTATTTTATGCATAGACATGCCCTTTCGACTAAAGGACGACTCCACACTCATTTCTACCAACAGCTACCCTCCATTGGCACAGTGCATTGAATCTTGGAAAAAGAAAAGAAAGTTAAATCTGTTACCTCCTGCCCAGACCTTACGCTCCAAGCATGTACACTTCCATCACCAGAGCCTATTCAACAAAGTGACCAGAGGAAAGAGATAATAAGAAGGTTTCCATCCAAATTGAAAGAAAATATGAGAATGCTCCAGGTGAAGCAGTTTACCTGATATAACATGCATTCCATCGGGGCTGAAAGATGCTTCCAATGTGGAATCTCTTGAAACTGGCTTTACATTGTACGTGGATAGCTAATGAAAAAGTGACGGTAGATGCACTTCAGCATCATTGCTCATAAGGGCTCCAAGTTCATGCTACTGAGAGACAAACTTACCAATGTTCCACGGAATGAATCGAGGACATGTATATTCCCATCCATGGTTGTCAGAAGCATGAGTCTGCCGTCATTGCTGAACTTTACAGCATTTGCATTCGAAGTATCTCCGCCAACAGAATAGATTTCAAAAGGACCCTAAATGGTAATTTTAAACCTCAGCAATAGGGATCCGTCAAGACTTGTCAGTGTTATTACCAAATATGTTATGGAACATAAACGGTGCAGAACTTACCTTTTCATATTTACGAGAATCAAACATTCTGATGAATCCTCCAAAGGCAATGGCAAAAACAAGTCCCTGATCATCATATGCTGCTGCAGGTCGTCCTTGAACCCGCAAAAGGCCCTGGGTGAAGAGAAGGAATTCAGCTTAGGGTGTGTTAATTGTCCCAATTGCATGTTATTTTTTTTCTTGTTATCATGTAAGGTAGAAACAAATTGTTTCGTTTATTGATTAGTGGAGAAATTTGTTTTAAAAGAGTGAAGAAAGACATGCAAGAACCACTATTTCAGAGTGCACCTTGTTTATTACTTTGTATCTTATGTATTAAAGATAAGCATCATTCTGATATAGTAAACCATTACTGCATGTGCAATTTCAAATACACCCACATATATCGAAGTGTGAATGCAAAACCAAATATTTGCTCAACTCCATGTCATTGCAGATATCCAATTATCCAGCCAAATGACCTGTCAGAGGTTCATATCGCAAATTGAAGCATGATTTCGCAAGCTCAGCCACAATAAACAAAGATATCAGTCAAACCTGACACTTTTCAGCTCGTTGATCCCAAAGCAACACAGTTCTATCCAGAGAACCTGATATAAAACACTCTTTCCGAGAGCAGAAACTTAGTGATACAACCCTGCAAGATAAGAAACAAGCATATAGGATCATCCAGTACCCATTGACACAAAGAATTCAAGGAAGTTAACTCAGCAAACCTGTCATGATGACCCTTAAAGTATCGCAAATACTTGTTGTCGTTCAGTGAGAGGAGCCGAAGAGATTCTGTAACAACGAGTTTGCAAGTGTATAAGAGCACATAAAGAGCCATAAGCAGAACAGTGACAAGTAAACCAGATCAACACCATATCTATCCAAACATACCATCCCATCCATTTTTCGAGGAGTATATAACGGTTGTAGGATGAGAAGTGAAGGAAACCAGATCAACACCATACTTCTTGCTATTAATTGTCTTCAAACATCTGAAAACCACGAAAGAATCATCTTGAAGTTCAGAAGTACATGGAAATTAAGCTCCAGTAATCTAAATCAATATCAAGGAGGGCCAGAGCTCACGTTGCACTCGCAACATCATAAAGGCGAATGGATTCGTCGTCGCTAGCAGTCACCAAGTAGCTCGACGGCTTATGGAAGTCCATGGAACTGATTCTTCCGCTCTGACGCGAAAACAGAAGCAATCAGAATGAAAAAAGAACCCTAAACTTGAAAACAAAAAATCATTTAGCAAGGACGCCACATATAATATAACTGAGTCGGAAGAATTACATAGTCTCTGAAGACCATGCCGATTTCCATACTCTTGAGGATCTCTTCCGTCAACTCCAATGATACTTTCTCATCTCCTCTCTCCGATTGCGCCCCTTCAATCATAAGTTCGAGTTCGACTCAAAGGGAGCCGGGAAGTTTCAGAAACCGAACGGCAAACAATTCCATCTAGAACTTCGAAATCAGGGAAGAAAAAATCGTAAATACCTATCATGCTCATACTTTGAAAGACGTCGCTTCGCCGGAGCGCGGAGCAAAATAAAGGCCTTCAACCGCCGCGGAAAACCGGGGCAGACGGCGAAGCCGGCGAATGAAAAGCTGAAGATTTACAGAGAGAGCCGAACGAGGCTAATTTAATTGGGCTTTAATTCGGAAACGAGACGAGATGTGGGTATAGATTTTTAACCGGGAGATCCAAATTTCAACTTGGGCTGCATTCTTCTATAAAAAGTTAAAAACATTTATCCAGTTAGATTGTTTTTTAGAAATACCACTAAAAACAAAAAAAATTTCGAAAATTCCAAAAATATTACCATTTTTCAAAGAACAGCCACTCGAGGGTGCGGTTTTCAGCAAAAACCGCATGGGTAGACGGCGGTTTTGGTGACCGCATGTGGTCGGGGCGGTTTGGTCCAAAATCGCTGCCCCACCCAGTTGTTTGTCCAATTTTTTTCCCGAACAATCTAGGTGGAAACTTCAAACGAACGTATCTTTGTGCTCAGTTATCCAATCGTAGCGAATTTTATTTTATTGCGCATAACTTTTCGAGATCTCGCAATCAACAGTCCCGCCTTCATCCCGAAAAAACGTCATTTGCTACTCTGAACGAGCTTTTTTCCGATTTTGCCAAACTTTGGACGGTCATAACTTTGTGCTCCGCACTCCGAACGTCATGAATTTTTTATTTAATTTCGTATAATTTTTGAAGGACTACAACTTTTAGTAGGAAGGGATTTTCAAAACAGGATTTATTTTTGGATATACGGGATTTTGGCAATAACATTACCTTCACTTTTCAAAAATCCACGTACATTCCGAAATTATGGCTATGATAAAAATTGTATTCCTTCAAAAGTTATAAGAAAAAAAAAATCATGACGTTTGGAGTGCGGAGCACAAAGTTATGACCGTCCAAATTTTGGCAAATCGGAAAAAAGCTCGTTTGGGGTAACAAACGACGTTTTTCGGGACGAAGGCGGGACCAAACAACCTACGGTGTTCGCGGCTTGCAAGATCTTGAAAATTTATTTGGAATCAAAAAAATTTCGCTACGATCGGATACCCCAGCACAAAGATACGTTCGTTTGAAGTTTTCACCTAAGTTAGAGGTGACGATTTTTGAGCAATAGTGCTATTTTTGGAATTTTTTGTAAATGGGTTTTTGGATTTTTTTTCTTTTTGGTGGTATTTCTGGAAAAAGTACTTTCATGGGGAAGAGGACTATTGGGGGTCAACATCGGTACTTAGGATTGTCATTTTTTATTGGGCGGTCAAGTGTAACATTCCAAATTTCCTACCTTTTTTCTTACTAAAATTTTGTCCGTTTTAGGTTTAGATCCGGATAGTTTTTGCCTGAAGTGCATACCAAGGTGACTTTTTTCAATTGTCACGCATTTTTGCGTTTCTAGAACGTTTGACTTTTGAGTTTTTACTAGAACTCTTTCCTTTCACCCAAAAACGTGTCTAATTAGTTAATGTCGGTTTCTAACTTATGAATTATGGATCTATCATGTGCTTTATCGATATGAGATTTGTCTAAAGTGTTACATACCCCTTGTAACACCTTAATCTGCCCGAATACTAGTTTTACCAAAATGCTCTTGATAAACCGTGAACCAAAAAATGATTTGAAAAAATAGTGGAAATACTTTAAATTCAAATAACAATTCCTTGAATAATTTGAAAACCATAAATACTCTTAATAAACTCGCATCAAGTCTCGAGTCCTACGTCCAAGATCGCAACCTCTCTTCTCCAGATCACGCACGTAATCTTCCCTCATCCAGCCATGAACTTGCATGTCATCCCAAAACTATATAAATAGGGGATTCTTTCCCTTGAGTAGTGTGGCTTTTGGCAGATTTCTTATTCTAAAGTGAGGTTAGAGAGAGAATTAGAATCTTGGAGAAGAAGAGGAGGAGAGCTTTAGAGGAGGATTTCTAGCCCTTGAAGACTCTTTCTTCTTGATTTCTTCCCCTCTTTGCATGTTTCTTCTTCCTCCCTTTATGGAGTAATCCTTGAATGTACTTTGGGGATTTGTCCCCCAAACCCTAACCTAGAGTTTGATATATAATAGGATGTTTTTAGGCTAGATTTGTGAATGACTATGAACCTATTTGCCTATGTCTACTTAATGATTATCTTTCTTGCATCAAGTAGTGTGAGATTGTCTGTATCGCATTTGCCCTAGTTGCAAATTAGATGGTAGGTGATTATTCATTATCTTTCTTGGATTTATTGATGAACTGAGTTTTCCTAGAGTTTTATGGTTCATCTATGATTAAGTATGCTTGGGCTTGTCTCTCCAATTCTTTTCATAGTAGCCTAGGATTGCATGAATTACATTGGATTTGAGCGCTGGTTTGTTAGGAGTAGATGAATGATCTAGGAGTCTAGTATGGTGGACGAGGCAACTGTACCCTTGCTTATTAGACGTCCACCTAGGAAATGCTAGGACGTCTAGTGCGTGACTATCGACTCGAAAGTCTAGTGTGCGAATGGGTGAAACGCATTTAGAGGAGATAGGTTTTATCCCTACAACGTGAAGCTAGCTGAGGTGACATTGGGCTAGTGGATCGGCATAGGAGTGAGATTGGTTGCATGACCATTAAGACAATCCCTAGATTAGAGATCTCTACACATCGATCGCCATAAGTCGTCCTTATATCCTTTTGCATGTCATTTCCTGTAGTTAGAGCAAGGGAGGCACCCCAAGTACCTCTTCTCCTCTATCGATCTTTAGTTCAGAATCGACAGCAACCTGATAAGTAACTGGTCGACTAGATAACAACCGAGCCTAAGTAGCCTCGGATAGACGGATACTGTGACCCTTGGAATAAGACCTCGGTCACCACTATACTACTTTGCTGATCTAGGGTGCACTTGTCCTAAATTGAAAAAGTTAGTATTATCGATGATCGAGTTTATAAATGTAAAGCTCGATGCACGACCGCATCAGCTATCACCTCGTGCAACAATAGCACAGCCAATATAGAATGAGTTGAACAGACTGTCAGATATAGCAAAAAATAATTTGACAAACTTGAGATAGGAATGAACCTTAGACTTAAAGCCAGAAGTTGAGAATTCTCACAACATTCAATCTCATACAACACCTTCCTATTAAATTTGCATAATTGATACAGTATCATAATTAGCTTCCACATGCCTCGTGATTGCTGTAGAAAACTAAAGGAATGAATTCGTACCTAACTTTATTCATGTACTCTATATAACTCTCCCAAAATTATGAATCATAAGAGCCTCCTCCATTTTAGCCTTCTTTCATAATACATCAAAGATACTGCTATAATGAACACCAAGCCCAAAGGGCACTAATTACAACAAAATAAGCTGCAAATAAAAGCATCATAGATGAGTACAAAGGATGTCTTGCCCAAATTGGAAACAACAGTTGGAACCACCACCTTCTTGGAATACTTGGCAAGGTAAAATGTTGAGTTGTACTACATTGATAGAAATCAAAATCTTTTGGGTTCTATCTTATTTATTATAATTATTGTTAGAGTTATTATGAACATAGTTAGCAGTATTTTAGTCATATAAGGGTTTCTCATTATTCTCTATAAATATGTACTCAGGCATTACGCCATAAGAAATAAAGAAGAATATTAAAAAAATCTTAATCCTCTCAACCTCTCTTCCTCCCCTAAGGCTGCCAACCATCTATCTTTGTTCTTCCCTAATTCTTTCCCAATTCTCTTCTAAATCCATAAACCACACAATTCTCTTTTATAATCCCTAGTCCATAATCCCACAATTCAACCCAGAAACCAGATGGAAAACTGGTTTCTATTAGTGGTATCAGAACTTAGTTGCGAATATGAGTTCATCAAAACTCTCAACCGATGAAGAGTTTTACAATATAGTCGATCCGCGATTACTATAGACTCAGAGGTCCTTTCAATGGCAGAAATCATCAACTTAATGCTCGCGACCTGCGATAGAGCCATAACTACCTGCGAGAGTATGATTGTTGCATATGACAGTCTCGTGCGAGTAGTGGAAGCTAAAGCATAGAAAGAAGGTGTTGTTGCCGTCAATGTTGCAAAACCTTCCCAGCTAGAGTCATTTGTACCTCTTGTTACGTTACCGACGAATGTCTCTGAGCCATCGTTGTCTTAGGATCAAACCCTAACCACCAATGGAAAAGTAGTGTCGCGGAAAGCTCCACTATAATCACCACCATAGCTGCATGAAAGCAGTCAAAATCCCGATTTAAATCCTAAAATCCTACGATTTTATGATTTTACTTACCTGTTCCGATTCTGATTTCACTATAAAATCTATGGACATTAAAATCCTACACTATTCACGATTTCAATCCTTAAAATCTTACGATTTTACGATTCAAATCTTTGGGTCAAGTTTACTTCCCCTCCCCCCCCCCCCCCCCCCCCCCCCGCAAAAAAAAAAAAAAAAAAATGAAAAATTATGCCTAATTTCCTTCTCCTCCACCTACATCATCTAGTTTTCGCACACTAACCACCATCGACCATTATCAATTCACATCAGCGTATTAATCATAATCACTTCACCACTTTCAAACATTATCCTTGATAAATCATAATATTAACCTTGAGAAATTATCATTGTAATTGTTATGTGTTGTTGTATTATTCATGATTTTCCTTATTAATATTATTCCGTCTTCATTTTTATATGGACCTTAAAATCCTACGATTTTACGATTCGATTTTATAATTCCGATTTTAACCCCCCCCCCCCCTTTTAAGTTTACTTAAAATCCTGATTTTGATTGATATGGTTGCATTGCCAGTGACAGTGTCGAAGAAGACCATTCAGCTGCAACAGTTTTTGGTGATCGCTGCAACGTTCCTCCCCATTCGTCAAGCCACAAGTTGATGCTGCAATGTTTGCCGCTATCCTCGGCAAACATCTGCTCTTGGCTCATGTAGTTGAGCCAAACCCATCGACGGAGAAGACTTCTGGCGCACCAAGCACGCTGATGATTCGGCTCTAATAACACATGTTTTAACCTCGTATTCTTGTGGTGTTTGGAGCGTTTACATCGCTTGAGATTCTTTTGTACGCTAGGTTGTGCGTGTTTCCAGCATGTTTCAGGTTCTAGGAGGTGAAATTTTCCTTGGATGCGAAAGTTGAACGAAAGAGGACGGAAGCGGATCGAAAAGGGAAAAAAGGCAAAGATCACGGTTAAAGCAGCTTTATCACGGTCAGCCGACCGTGAAGAAGAGGACCAAACAGTGAAGAGCATTGGCGTCCATAAAGTTTAGTACACATCGAGGGCCTAAAAGTTATCACAGTCATGAGACCGTGATATTCCCACCCAGTCCATGAAGAGCTTAAATGAAACGATGTGTTTTTGCGCTAGAGCACGGTCGAAGGTTTGAGATTACGATTGTGACGAGAGCACGAATGGAGTATAAAAGGAGAAGTGAGTTTAAACTTGAAGGGGGGATCCAAGTAAGAGATTGTCTTCTTCTTCTTCTTCTGATTTTGGAGAGAGAAACTGACAAACAAAGAGAGAAGAAGAGTTTTAGGATTTGCTCCTATCTAGAGGCTTGAAGATTTTCATCTCCCAAGGGTGATTTCAACCACAAGGAAGGGAGTCAAACACCTAACCGATCATCAATACATCGAAATCAAAAAAGGATAAATGGAACATAATCAGAAAGAATTAAACATATTCCATTTATTGAAAAAAATTAGAACGAAAAGAGATGGAAAGTAACCAAATAATAAATTAAATATAAAAGCTACAACGTTCGGTAAATAATGTACAAAAGAAAATATGACTATAAAAGCTACAACATTGTTTAGTTACAACAATAATGAAATAATTCAATTATTAGAACACATAATGATAATTAAAAATAATTATAATGATAATTGATTCAAAATTTTCTATTCAAAAATTGGTTTGGTATCAAATATTCAAAAGAAGATTCTAATTAAACAATAAAAAATTAATTATCAAGTATTCAAAAGAAGATTCTAATTGAACAATATTGTTTTTTAATTTTTTAATTTTTTATTGTTTAATTAGAATCTTCTTTTGAATACTTGATACCAAACCAATTTTTGAATAGAAAATTTTGAATCAATTATCATTATAATTATTTTTAATTATAAAAAAATTATGCATTATAAAAAACAATAAAAAATTATGTTTTTCATAAGTCCAAACGATTTTTTACAATTAGGAAAGTAGAAGGACCAATTATGAAATTTAGAAAATGAAATATTTCAAGAATATTCTGTCAACTTTAATGGAGCACTTAGCAGTAAATTTAAGTGATACGAGGGGCACATATAATAGTATTCAGTGATACCTGACGCCCTGTTCAAACTCAAGTGGTATATTTACCTCAATTATCAAACTTAAGTGGCACCCAAAATATTTTACAACCTGATCTAGAAATCCAATGGAAACAGGTTTCTATCCTGCATAAACAAAGTCACAATTATGACTATCCAAATCCACCCACCGGGAACGAGATACAGCTCTGGCCCTTCAAAAGCTGCAAACCAATGGCACTCCAACGCAGAGCAACGCCCGAGGCCAACCGTAATAATCTCCATACAGACGTTTCCTAACACTCAGGTTGAAGAAAAAGTAGTGGTATACAAGGAAGAATACGATTGGCCGGTGAACAAAACAGGTCTCAACTCCCAAACACAAAACGAGTTAGTTGGGAACCTCAAAACCTTCCCACACTTGCTAAAAGCCCTACCAATTTTGAGGTGGGTTCGTTAGAAGACATTCTCTTCACATCATCCCTGTCTTGCTAGCTGTTCCACCTAAGCTTACATCAATTATGGGCCAAGAGCACACCAATCATGGAGAACATCGAAATAATGCAGTTCACTGACCCCCATTTGCAAGGATAAAGTCAACTAATTCATAATCTGATGATAGAAAGAGCACATATGTCCCC
Organism: Linum tenue; assembly: GCA_946122785.1. Classification (NCBI taxonomy): domain Eukaryota; kingdom Viridiplantae; phylum Streptophyta; class Magnoliopsida; order Malpighiales; family Linaceae; genus Linum; species Linum tenue. The sequence continues at coordinate 28,317,206 of CAMGYJ010000003.1, forward strand.
ATATCCAGGATCTGGAAATATAATCTGCCATCGACACTAGATGTCAAAGCTACAAATTGGTTGCTTCCATGACTGGAGGAAATCATTTTAATAATACATTCAAAAAATCAGGCAAAGAAAACAACATATAGAGTGGGGGGGAGCCAAATTATATGTACACTCAATTTGAACTGCAGCACAAGAAACTATGAAACCATTTATGCAACGATAAAAACATATATAAGCTAAGGCCACGAGGGTTTTGGAAATTTCAATGGAACCCCCTTGAACCTCTAGATTGGTAAAGTTCCAATCTGCTCTTGGCTTCTGGAAGCAAAGGATCCAGTATTTCGTTCTGGGTAATGAATGCTTGCTTGCAAGCCCATTCCAAGACAGTCAAAACCTCCGCCTTTGCAAGCTCCTCGCTATCTGGAACATGGAAAGCAATGTAGCAAAGAAGAACCAAAGCTGAAATCTGAACAACTTGTTCACCAAAATAGACAAGCTGGATCAAATGCTTTGCCCCTCCAGCACTAATGATCGCCTTTGCATGATCAAGGTGGAGATAATTGTCTGAACTGGCAAACTTAGCGAGAGCAACCGATGCCTCCCTTGAAACTTCAGCTTCCCTCTCATCTAGAAGCTTAACTAATGGGGTGATCATCCTGGTCTCTGTAGCTCTAAACGTTCTTGCTAAATTGCCAATAGCTTTGACACAAGGAATTAGCAGCTCGGTATCCCCTTGCTCAATGATCCTCAGAATTTGATCCACAACAGCTTTGCAAGCAGGAGCATTGGGCTTGAATGCTGATCTTCTCAAATCCGAATCCTCTTCAGCTACTGCAGTGAGCTCCATCACTGCCATGGCTGAATTGTACTGAACCTCCCCAGTTCCTTTCTCTAACAGAACTGCAAAACACAAGAGAGCTCTCGACTCCGTTATGCTTCGGCAAATGGGTGAATTCCCCTTAGCAAGCTGCCAAAGTGATCTTGCTGCCATTGCTTTCATGTGGGCCTTTGTAGCTGCGTCTTCACCTTCCCTCCCTTTAAGATTGACAGCAGAGAGTGAGTTGGTATGTTGATGGTGAGTAGCCGGCTTCACGGCAGCAGCAACAGCAACAGCAGCAGGAGGGGTAGTACTGTTTCCATTCCCGTTGGCCACTGCAGCATTCCCATTGGGGAGCTTGGCGACTGCATTCATGGCCATTGTGTTTGCAATTACACTATGGAACTGGCTCCGCGTTCTGTTCCCTAAAGGGTGATTAATCCTGCTTTTATCTTCTTCAACATTCAGTGCAGCAGAGTTCACACTGCCATTACTGTTGCTACTAGCGACAGCGTTTGAATTGGCGTTGCTAGCGAGCACCAAGGCGTGGATCGAAGTAGCTTTCTGGCTAACAATAGCATACTTACTGTGCTCTTGAACTGTCTCAAATGCGAGATGGCCAACCAACAGACGGATTATATTGTGCTGAGCGAAGAGATCCTGGCATTTGGGATAATGAGCAGCCAGCTCCGAAATAGCCCAAGCCACCACTGCCTGAACCTTCATGGGAGCTTCTTTGAGGATTTTGGCGAAGACCGAGCAAACCCCGGCGTGAACCATGTGTTCGACGCTTTCAGGGTCCCGACCAAGAAGCCCAATTGCTCTTGCGGCGTTCTCCTGACCTTCCAATTTCCCGTCTTTGACCAATTTCAGCAGCGGCTGAACCCCACCTTCCTCGATAATCAACTTACCGTACCGATCATTGTCCCGAGCTAGGGAGACGAGGGAAGCGGCGGCGTCAGATCTATCGTCGGGAGACCCAGTGTAGAGGGTGGCAATCTGCTCCCATATAAGGCAGAGGATGGGCTCGTTGGCGGCGATCGGCGGGAGTCCAAGGTACTCGTCGTCTCGGTCGTCGGCGGAGGCGGAAACCCGGAGGAGCCAGGAGACGTCGCCGATGGAGTTCTCAAGCTGAGCGGACATCTTGCGGAAGGCGGCGGCGGGGATAATGGTGAAGACCCGCTTCATGATTCCGTTGGCTCGGCATTTGAGGACTAGAGCGAGGGCCTTCTCGAGGACTTGCTCCGTGTCGTCGATTATGCGGCGGGTGGGCCGCTCGTAGAGGTCGGAGCTCGCCCTAGCGGCTTGACGGAGCAAGGCCGCGAGCTTCTCCGTCTTGGACTTCAGCTCGCCGCACTCCTGCTTGAAGGAGCTGGCTTCGTCTGCAGATTTGATGACGTGGTCGGCCAATTGGATTGGCCTGGCCAAGATCTGCTTTACCAAGTCAGCCATGGAAGGAGGGAAGGAGGAAGGAGAAAACCCAAAGAAAGGAAAGAGATAGAAAACCCAAATAACGAAGCTAGAGTTGAGGAAGATAAAAGGTGGAAGGCTTGATTGAAGGAGATGATTGAGGGGAAACGGAACAGGGTTGGCAGGGAGAATGAAATGAGCTGGAGACGAGAAAAAGAAACGGGGGAATAATTGTTGGGTGAGGGGGAAATGAAAAGGAAGAGAAGAGAAGAGAAGAGAAGATCTTGAGGGCAGATGTGAAATGGTATTAAGAAGTGGAATTTAGGAAGAACGAATCCTGGAATTTTTGGTTTAATGGCGACGATGCGGGACTAGTCTTTCTCTTCTCCTGGCTCGGGGACGGGGTTTACAAGGTCAAAGACGCGGTTTTTTTTCCCACTTCGCTTTTATTTTATTTCTCCATTTGATTCTTTCTTTATGACCTCTACTCCAAGTCCAAATCCTCCATCCCACCAAGTCCCATTTTTTACATAGATTAGATAATTCATAAGAGTTGCAATATTAGATGTTTACAAAGATCATAAAGTAATCACATGTGGTAGTCGATAAAAATCGATATACTAATAAGGAAGTCTTTTTATTACTATATGAACATCTCTATTACAATCCCTAAGAATTAAATGACATGAAAAACATAAATCTATTAAAAATTACACAAACTTCCATCTGATTCGCACCGAATTTCCCATAAGGCCTAGCCAATTGCGTGCCAACAATTAAGCTAAAAGAACAAGTATTAAAAAATGCAAACCAAGCAAACGAATTGCCTGAAAAAACAAAACAAACAAGTCCAACTAGACTTGTCCATTGAGATAGGAAAAAGCCTAGTGAAGGAGCATAGGCCCATGAGGCCAAAATAATTAAAGGGGTCCTTTTAATGGGTTATTGCAATGAGTTATTTTGATCCAAATAACTCATTGTGAATTATTTGGGTAAGAATAACTCGTCTGAATGCAAAATGGAGTGATGAGTTAATCGGGCCCATGTTCTTTGTAAATAACGCAAAAATGTGTTATTCAAAATCACACGGAGGTATCCAGTTATTTCAAAATAACGCATTCTGCGCATTACTCATTCCAACGTTGTCCCTCTTCTCTAACTCTCAACCTATTACACAGTCCTATCGTAAGCCAAGTATAATCATACGACTGGTGTAGTATAGAGCAAGTATATTTTCAATTATCAACCTAGTCGGTTCGTCTACCCTTACTTCAGTAAACCACAAGTTAACTAGCAATCAGAACGTTGTTTAAAACTATCAAACTAAGCAAACAAAAGAACTCAAATGATGTTGAATTCAAGTAAGAAAACCCCACTCAGATGATTATCTCCAAGTCCTGTATTGAGATGAGATTCTGATAGTATGATTGGCAAGTTCTATATACTGTTAGGAGATCAAATATAGTTAGGATCCCCTATTCGAGTGCAATATCACCCGCCTAATTGATTTAATCGAAGGGGCATACCACACTATCACAATAGACGATTGGGGAAACAAAATCCACTCCCTCGGGCATTCATCCGGAACGATGTAAAAGCTTACTTGACGGCCTGGGACCGTGATCCTTGCAATGCCCGCAAGACGACTAAAAGCTCCTGGAAACTTGCAATCTTCACGACCTCCTTGTAATCTTCACAGTCTGCTACGTGTTACAATCTCCTCCAAACCGTGATATGTGCACTTTAGATCGTTCTGCTCCATTTTCATTTCGTCTGACTTTCAATCCTTTCACACATTTCACCTGCTACGACTTGAAACATAGTAAAATATTCCAAAACCTAGCATAAAATAGCTACAAGAACGATGCTAAACAAGTCAAACAACCAAGTAAATGGGGTAAAAACATGTATAGAATGGCTCGAATCAAACTCACCTACACTTAGTTGTTTGCTTGTCCCAAGCAAACCTAACTTAAACTATTGCAACATGCAAGAAACTCACAATGGTATGCACTATATTTTGTTGGTAGCACCTCAAAGACAATCAGAAACGAGAAAATATTACTTCCATCATTATCTATGTGACAACACAAACTCCTGGATGAGGACTTTGACGACTAAAGAGGTCTAGACATTTCACGCATGCACCAGGCGGGCTCTCAAGAAAACATGAAAAGCAATGGAATCCATGGTGGTGCTCCTATTTTTTCAAAAGATTACTCAAGCTTTCGAGCATCAAGTTAACATTGCCCCACATGGCACCACACTTGCATTTTTTCAAACAAGACTTCTCTCCCTCGGGGCTAAGAACAAAAGTACGTTGCCTTCTCTTTCCCAGTCTCATGTGGGGAAACTTATGGTTGAGGGGATGGAATAGTGAAAAAGGTGAAGCTTTGGACGTTAGTCCTCTCTCTTAAGCCCTAATTCCCAGCATGCACTCCCGTCTCAACGACATACGAGTTGCCACACATGTGAGGTACAAATGAGAGTCGAGGTCTCCCAACTTGCGGAGAGGCACACTATCTCCTCGCATACAAGTCTCGTAAGGAGCATAGGTGTAAGGAGGATGGAAGCTAGAAATAGTGATGGTTCGACGGTAGAAAGTAGGGGTGGGAATTTGGTTGCAGTTTTCGCGGTTAGCAATATTGCATGTTTTGTGGTTTTCGGGTTAACCGGAACCGCAACCGAACAACATGTAACTACGTTTTAACCAATTATCACCGCGGTTAGTGCGGTTAACCGTGACACAGTGGCACAACCATAGACCAAAATGTCCTTAAACCATAAGAATGTTTAGTAACACGGTTTAGCGTGGTTAACCATTAACCACACTTTGCGGTTAGTGGTTAACAACAAACTGTGCGGTCGCGGTTGGCGTAAATGGCTACATTTCGGTGCGGTTAACCGCAACCGCCCCGATTCCCAGACCTACTAGAAAGCTATCCAATCCCTAAACACATCCTCAAATGGCACTCCGGACCAAGAGAAAAGCCTTTGACTCCTTAGCTCAAACACTATGCCATGTTGCCTCTCATGTGAGAACACTCATTTTTCAAAATATTTTATCAAATTAGAGAACCTTTTTGCAAAAAAATTTTGTGTCCAAAATTTGGGGAGAGAGTCTCGCATACATTACATAACCTCGATAGTAAACAGTATCAACACATCCAAGAGAAAATAGAAGTATAGCCACTCATGATAAAAAAAATCTTTGTTGCGCCACGAGCTCTCGGACACTCTGGACCAAAAAATTCTGGCAAGTGGAAGAAACCAGTGGCGGATCCGTGGGGCTCTTCCTAAAATTTGGGAACACGATTATTCAACCTCCCATAGTAGTTTGCATATAGGTAAAAAAATATTTAAGTGGTAGCGGGACACTCCTAAAATTTAAAAAAACGATTATATCCCCCAATAGTAGTTTGTGTATGGGTAAATATAAACATTTAAGTGGTTGCCTATGTGATTTAAACTTGGGTCGATGCTACTATTAGTAAACATATTTTCATTAGACTATAACTCATTTGTTCTTGTATTTCAAATCCAAATATAATAGACAAAAGCTATTTTTTATCCCAATTATTTTCATAAGCTAACGATTAAACCCAATTACGGGATCCCCTAGTCTAGTAGGATATATCGAGAGAGATTTATAGAGCATTGTTAGACACCGATTGTATTTTACAATTTTTCCAAAGTATGAAACACGTCATGTGCTTTGGACAAGTCAGATATTTTATTATTCAATAATTATTTAATTATTAATTTAACTTAATTTTTCGGAGAGGACACCCCTATATAAAATTTCTGGATCCGCCACTGGATGAAACTTCTCTTTTTTTTCTTCCTTTAGGTGTGAATGATTGTCTTGTTTAAGGCTGACCGTACCTACTGCCTATAATGCACAAACTTTTCAAAGCATAGTGAGTAGGAATAATGCATGGGACAATGTGTTTGGAACTCATGAAATTTTTAAATTTTGAGCATGTAACCTAGGTTCCAAAACATTCTCAATGTAGGCCAAATCCAATTATTCATTCCACAAATTCTTGGAGCCCTCAAATTGTAGAAATTTGGCAATAACAAGGCTCCAAATCATTCAAATTTAGGTCATTCATCACATTCGCATTCACTCGCCAAGTTACAGAATCATTAATGAGTGGAAGTCTGACGGGAGTCCAACTAGTTTTGAGGGATATAGAGAGCTTCACATTAAACAAACACACCAACACAAACACATGCTCACCAAAGTCGAGGCTATTACCACAAACAAAATATTCAATGTCAGAATAAAAGAAAAACAAACTAAGTATTTCACATCCACACACACTAAGAGAAAAACAAAAGTTCAGAATCAAGGGGTAGAGAAGTGGAATGGTGGTACTATAGTGCCATAATGGCACTCATGACTGGTCGTCGTCCTGTGGTGGGTTCTCCTGGAAAAGAGGTGAAGGATGCCATTGGGCGCCTAGAACTGGATGTCGTGAGAGCGTAGGAGCTCCTCCTCCATGTGGTGTGAATGACATTGGGCGTCACACTATCAGTCAATTTGAGAGGAGAAACCAGCTACGTGAACCTCAAATGCAATGATTCAGGCCTCAATATTTCCCGAGGAAGAAGGACCGACTCCTGATGATGAAGTAGAGGCACCAATGTGGCCACGTTTGCGCGATGGTGGAGCCCTCTGGGATGACTCTCCAACCTCTTCAACCACTAGTCGGAAGAGGGACAAAGGTACGAGGCCATCAATGTAATCTATGCCTCTCTCAACACGCACCAAACCCATATGATGGAGTGTCTCCACCGGGAAGATCTCCGTCCTCCCAACCATTGTGCAGTTGGCGGTGTCGACTCCAAAGTATCTCACGAGTCGAGTGATGATAGGGCCCAAGTGCATATTGTAGATATGCACTCACCCCAGAATCCTGAAAAATGATGTTGCCATGAATGCTTCTAGATGGAGGGGCTCTCGAGGTGCGCTCATAGTGTGAAGCGCCACTATCTCGCAGAGGGTCACCTTCCCCTGAGCTAGCATATTATGAAAACAGGGTGTGTCACCAACATGTGGAGGATCTTTCACTAGGGTTGGAACTGAGTCGCCTTTGTGTGACCCACACGAAACATGTGATCCCAGTGCTCCTCTAGGTAGATCGCCCCATACATCCGTTGGGGAACCACATCCCAAGTTTACTCGAAATCTTTCAAGGTCATGATTGTCGTGTTGAGCCCCAAAGCCTAGGTCAAGGTGTCATATCCAATCATGTGGATGATGCCACCGAGACTAAACTTGATATATGGTTGGGCATGTCGCGGTCGAAACTGCTCGTGCCTAAAGGTGGACTAGAACTCCCAGCATAGTTCCTAAAAGATCCGTTCATCAATGCTGAGCAGTTGGCACCACTACGGATGAGCCCGAACATGTCCAGGTCGAGGCACCAACGGTGTCTAATGTTGTCGTTTCCCCACGACTCATATCGATCCCCATACATGGGGTGATTCACCAAGGGATGGATGTACGGGTGCATAGGGTCAACCATTCGTCAAAACACCAAATTGACAAGCACCATACGTGGAAATATCAATAGACAAAGCATAACGGGGAGGAAAATCACTTCCCTATAGTTAATTTCCAACATAGGTGATAAGGTGACATAAAGTTTTCACAAGGCCGGGTCACCATCAAATGAGCTCAATCCTCCCAAAAACACATCGAGGAATGAAACTAGGTGTTTCCTATATCAATTGGGTTGCATTTTCAATCATAGAACATGCCTAGAAGGCCATCATTCAGTAATCACAACATGGTATCAAGACTAGGCATTTAATCAAGCACTTGGTGAGCATGTTTCAATACAATATCTATAACATGCATAATTTTTCCCACAAAGGCAAAAACAAGCATACAAACAATATGGATACATGCAAATGATCATCATATATCAAACCCCTTGCCCAATTTCATCAAATCAATCAAGCATGCAAATCATCCTCAACCTACAACTCATATCCAATTCTCCAACTTAAACAAGATACGTGTCAAAACACATCTATAGAATCAAGTAGGAATGATGATGGAGGTGAGGAGGTCAAAATATGGCAATAAATAGCTAGAGAGGGTCACTGGAGTCTCGCTGGAGGCTATCCAGAGAGAATGCGTCAACGACAAAACTGCCGCAAAATTTCCCATGAAGCTCATCAAAGGAGCACCTAGGCAAGGGAGAATGGGTATGTGCTTGGTTTTGATTCGGGCGGCGATAAGTAGATCAATCATTAAAAACCCTTCAGAGGTGAGGTTTTCCGGCAACAGATTCGAAATAGGTGTAGTATAGACCATGTATATTTTCAACTATCAACCCGGGTAGTTCGTCTACCCTTACATGAGTAAACCACAAGTTATCAAACTAAGAAAACAAACAACTAAAACGATGTTGAATTCAAGTGAGAAGTCTCCACTTAGGTGATTATCCCCCTAGTCCCGTGTTGAGATGAGATTTGATACTCTAGTACGATTGGCAAGTTCTATATACCGTTAGGAGATAAAATATAGTCAGGATCCCCTAAGTGCATCCTAACTCGCCTAATTGATCTAATCGGAGGAGCGTTCCACACTACCTCAATAGATGACTAGGGAAATCAAATCCAAATCCTCGATCATGGCTCTCTATGATAATTGAATAGTGACCCAAATTGCCATAATGATATATTCTCTCTCTTAGGTCAATTAGCCCTAAAATGGAGGGAATTGATCTAGGACACTCAATTTTCATGATAAATACTCAATTAATATATAATTAAACATGCCCATCATCACATAGAGTTCACAAAAATAAATCTACAACATTCTACAATAGAGTTCACTTCATCCAAGTGAAAAGAGAAACTACTCCATAGTTAGAGAAAAAACAACGACTAGAAAAATGGAAAACCCCATGGGAGCTTGATTCTTTTTCTTCCAAGTTGCTTGGATTGATCCTTGGTGATGAAATCTAGCCTCCAATTGGATCTGGTAGGTCAAATCCACATTCGATTTTCCCTTGTTCATAGCTTTCTCTCTAGGTCAAGGAACAAGAAACTCAATCTCACACTAATATTCTACTCCTTTGAAAATTTGCTCCCTCTCCTTTATATAGCCCGAAAGTGCACGTTTAAAGATTGCACGTCACGCCCCTGAAGTGTGCTATAAAACAGTTATCTCAACACAAAATGCTTTATTTCATTAACATGTCTCACTACTGACTTCACAGTCTATGATCATAATCCTTGCAATGCTTGCGAGACGTCTGAAAGCTCCTGGATACTTTCAATCTTCAAGGCCTCCTTACAATCTCCACGGTCTCTGGTGGTCGTGACAATTGCCTCCCAACTGTGATATGCGCACTTTTTACTGTTTTGCTCACTTTTCGATCCCTTTCGTCCGACTTTCGATCCTTTTGCCCATTTCACATGCTATGGTCTGAAACATATTAAAATATTCCAAAATCTAACATAAAATAGCTCCAAGAAAGATACTAAACAAGTCAAACAACCAAGTAAATGGGCTACAAACATCTATAGGATGACTCAAATCAAGCATACGAAGGGTGAATAGGATACGAAGAATACAATTGTTTTCTGAGTTTCACTGAGTAGGTTGGGATGGATTCTTTGTTAGAATGATAGGGTACTGTAAGAGGTTCAAGCTAGTGAAATTTCTTGGAAATTGGGATATGTCGAGGGTAATATGGTATTTTTTTAGTTTCTTCAATCAAATACCGCATACGAAATAACTCTTTAAAAAAGCCCCACTATTCGGTGGTTTGAGTTAGTTTGGAAACCCTTATCCATTCCTAAGAACTCTCTGTTCTCATGGTTGGTGCAACTAAACAGAACTAGTGCGTTGGATAAAGTTCTCAAGTGGAAACCTGATATAGATACTACCTGCCCTCTCTGTCTTACTGAGTCTGAGTCCAATGATCATATATACTTCAAATGTATGTTTGTACAGGAAGTGCTTGCTATTTGTTTCCCTAGAAACTAGAACTATCATCCTGCAAATGGTTGGGAAGAAGGTATGTTGGTTGCAGTTTCAAGGTTTTAGCATTGCAAGGTAGGGAGGCTGGTGTGGAATTTAGTGGTCAGTGAAGTCTAGAGGGAGTGTTGTCGAAGAATTCATGGGAACAAAAAATTGCAGGTTGGTGAGCTTGTGCATAAAATGCAACAATTGCTTGAATGTAAGCTTGCTGATGATATCAAATTGGTTCAAGCTACTATTCAAAGGCAGCTATGGTCCACAATCTATATATATATATGGCAAAGGCTAACGTATGCCCGAGCGTACCTTAGCCTACCGTACGCCCGTTGAGTTTTGCTATTTAGACAATGAATTAATAAGGGTTTGGGGCATGATACTGTACCATAACCCCTAATGAGTGAACCCCAGTCCCCAATTCACTAACCCAAAGCATAATATTCATTAAATCTTTAAATGAAAATCAACTGTTCTGATTCGTCGAAATTATTGTTGATTTTCATTTTAAGATTAAACGAATCTCATGATTTGTGTTAGAAAACTAAGGACTGGGGTTTATCCATTAGTGGTTAGGGTATAGTATCATGCCCAAAACTTCTGTTAATTCATGATCTAAATAGCAAAACTCAAACGGGCGTACGGTAGTCTAACGTACGCCCGGGCGTACGCTAGCCTGAACCATATATATATATATATATATATATAGTTTCAGGTAACAATTTTGATTATGTTGTATGTTCATAACATCCTAGTTTTCAGGGGGTCGTTGCTCTTGGTTGGGCTCTTTTGATGAAATGAAATTTACTTTTCATAAAAAGAACTCTTTAACCAAACAAGACAATTCAAATTAAATTACTACATTACAAAGACAAATAACTATGACATACCACAATCTCAAATAATTCACTATTTGAGATCAAATACCACACCTCATCAAATAATCCATCTAAATGACCCCATAGTCTAATTGTACTTTGTGTCATTAGGCCCAAGCAAGCCCACAACCTCTACCTTCACTTTGAGATAAGGATCTATAATCTACTTTTCTCGTCATTGCCACAAGCCATTATCAAAGCTCCCATCACTCCACTACCGCCTGGCTCGCTCTAAACTACTCTCCTAAGATTTGATGGTTAAGAAACTAAACTCACTAAACTATTTTGACAACTACACTAGTTAAATTACAAGTTGGGAGTTCACTTAGGCATTGAATCCCTCTAGCCACTAACCGGATCGGTACTGACGTTCCTAGCTTGCCCACTCAAGATTTGTACCGCTGAGAGTCCTAAGTCGGCTTGGACTCTCTATTCAGGTAATCCAAGATAACGTAGGATGAACTATCTGAAGGGAGAGTTTCCACATTCGGCAAAATAGATAACCTAGGGCATACAATGTAGATCCAACTAAAAGATCTCGATCCAATACAACATTGTATTCCAATTTAACGCTCGATCCATTGACCGATAATGAATAATTGAAAAATTGCTCTAATCAATCTAATTGGATATTCTCTACCTTAGGTCAGTTGCCCCAGTTTTGGGAGTATGATCCATACCCACACAAATTCATGGTTATATATCAGTTCCATTTATAATCAAGAGTGTAATCAAACAAAGGAATTGTTCAAACACAAATTCCAATAACACAAAACTAGAACATGGCTTGGTTTATCAAAACCTAAGTGAAAGAAAACTAATCCATAGAGAGGAGAGAGAATACAATATAAATATCAAGATCTTCAATCTTCATCTTCTAGGCTTGATCTTCTAGCTCCAATGGGGGTGGGTACCTCCAATTTAGCTCAAAAACCCTCCTAGGTCACTCTCCCTCTCTTTGGAATGCCCCTTGAGTGTTTTTGGTCGAAAACCCAAGCTCTTCCCCTCTCCAAATGGCAGAAATAGATTTATATCAAAGTTTGCAGAAGTCACACGACATTTTGGCCATTTGAACATCTCAAATCTCCCCCTGTATCAAAAGTCATTGTTTTGTGTCAAATGTCCCCAAAATGAGGTTATGTTGCTGTCTATTTGCACATGTCACTGCTTGGTTGGGAATGTTACTCCATGGGCCTTGACTTTTGCACTCAACTTGTGACTTGTTGACTCGCCACAGACTACACTGCGAATTAAAATCCCGACTAGAGCCCAAGTATAAACTCTAGTCGGGTGCATCATAGGGCAAATATGTTTTAATTGTCAACCCAGGCCGGTCCATGTACCCCTACTTCAATCACTGAAGTTCTTATCTAGCAAATGGTTTTTTCGTTAAAACTAAAAAAACTACTAATGAAAACAAGCAAGTAAAGTAAATCGAGGTTGACCCAATAAAAGAAGAATTCACCCGGGTATTGCTTCCCCTAGATATATATCAAGATTAGTCGAAAAGAATGCAAGTGCGTGGAAAAGTGGTTATAAACAGTCGGAGAGCGCAACTAGTGAAGAAGTTTCAATCTCTCGGTCGATGGGTCAAGGAATGTCAAATGAATCTAACGAATTAGCTCTCTTGGCCAATCAACTAAGGGTTGCCAAGGCTAGTACCTCGGACCTTAATCCGAACAGCAAAACACCAACCAACTCAAAGCGCTAAAACATAGTATGATGTTTGCCCTAATTCGGCCTAACTAGGTGGCTCAATTGGCCCAAGAATTTCAACTTCTAAGAGCCTCTTAACAAGAAGGGGATTTCCCTCCGAGGAATTTTACAATGCTATATAGCATTGGTGCTATAGGTTTTTGCCTTTATGGTACAACTTGAAATTGTACCTTTAACGTTATGGTACAACTTCAGATTGTACCTATACTTTTTGTACAAATTCTTTATGGTACAACTTAAACTTGTACCTTATGTGATGGTACAACTTCAAGTTGTAAAGTTGTACCATAACATAATGATACAAATTCCTTTATGGTACAACCTAAACTTATACATTTAATGTTATGATATAACTTCAAGTTGTACATTAAAGCACCAATGCTATATAGCATAGTAGAAGTGCTCGTTTCCCTCCACCTAGGTCAAATTGGTGCAATAGTGAGAAATGGAAAACACAACTCAACCTTCATGAAATAACCTCAATACTTGCATTAAAACACAACCTACACACAAGACAGTCAATTCATACAATCTATCACATACAAAGAGCTAGGGTTCACAATATCCAAGTGAAGAGGAACTCTACTCCATAGCTAGGTAAAGGAAAACAACAAAGATGAAAGAAAAAACCATGATGGATGCTTATCTTTCCTCCTTGTTGATGAGATTTCCTTTGAGAGGTGAGAATCTTCATTCCTCTAGCTTGAAGTAAGCCCAAATCTTCTTCTTCTATCCTTGTTAATCACTTTCTCTCTGTAGATTTTGAAGAAGAAAACCTTTCTTTCACTAGGGTTTCACCCTTGGGGTTTCTTCAGCTGGAACCCTAGAAGGGAACCCAGAAAATGTAAACTAACCCAAGATCCAACCTCCTTTTCTCTCTCCCAATTGCCTTCTATTTATACAGCCCGACAGTCACAGTCTCAACATCACGGTCGTGACTTTGGAGGTCAAACCGTGGTGTCGAACAAAAACGCAGGTCACTAGTTCCGTTTTGGTCCGACATCATGATCACTGGACATTTATCATGGTCAGGAGACCGTGACAATTCTTAGGCCCGCGAGACACCAAAATTCTCCTGATTCCCTTGCACTGCATGCCCACTATTCAATTATCACGATCTCGTGACTGTGACAAATGATTCCAAACCGTGATAATTGACTTTTCTTCACATTTTGGCGCTTTTTTACTCTAATCATCCTGAAACTCGTCCTCGACCCTTCCACACGTGATAGGACCTGAAATGTATAAAAAATAGCACAACCTAGCTAGCGTAAAATAGGTCCAGGGAAGATGAATGCAAAGTTAAACTATCAAGAAATGAGGGGAGTACAATATGTGTAATTATCCCCAAATCACTCCCCCACGCTTGAGGTTTGTCCCACAAAATCCTCCATGGCCAACTCCAACTTGGATTTCACCTCGAGTTGTGGAGGGAAAACCTCTTGATATGGGGAAGCTTCTTGGTATCCCCGTTAGCATGGTTGCTCTTCTTGGAAGGGAGGTTGGTAGCAGAACCCAGATCCTTGAATTCCCCCATTTTGATCGTCCCATGAAGTTTTGGGGTAACTACTCTCGGGTGGCGTTGGATACCCCCACACTTGAGTGAAATCATAAAGATCCATGATCCAACACCTACAAACACAAAAACACAAACGAAAAGTCAAACACACACAAACCACCCTTCAAGACGAAGAGTGGGTTAATTAAAATACAAAAAGGTAAAACACAAAACAAAAGGCAAGATACAAAATGCTAGAGTAACACTAACCGAATTTTTTGGGATAACGGACCACAAGTTCCCGGAAACGGCGCCAAAAACTTACCACGGACTACACCACGAATTAAAATCTCGACTAGAGCCCAAGTATAAAATCTAGCTGGGTGCGGCATAGGGCAACTATGTTTTAATTGTCAATCCGGGAGGGTCCATGGACCGCTACTTCAATCGCTTAAGTTATCTAGAAAATGGTTTTTTGGTTAAAACTAAAGAAATTACAAATGAAAACAATCAAGTAAATTAAATCGAGGTTGGCCCAATAAGAGAAGAATTCACCCGGGTATCGCTCCCCCTAGCTATATATCAAGATTAGTTGAAAAGAATGCAAGTGTATGGAAAAGTGGTTGTAAACCGTAAGAGAGCGCAACTAGTGAAGAAGCTTCACTCTCTCGGTCGATGTGACAATGAATGTCAAATGAAGATAATGAAATAGCTCTCTTGTCCAATCGACTAAGGGTTGCCAAGGCTACTTCCTCGGACCTTAATCCGGACGACAAAATAATAACCAACTCAAAGCGCTAAATCGTAAGTATGAAGATTGCTCTAATTTGGCCTAAGTAGGTGGCTCAACTGGCCAAGAAATTCCATCTTATAAAAGCCTCTTAGCAAGAAGGGGACTTGCCTCCACCTAGGTCAAATTGGCACAATAGTGAGAAATGGAAAGCGCAACTCAAGCTTCATGAAAATACCTCAATACTTGTATTAACACACAAACCACACACAAGACATTCAATTCATACAATCTATCACATACAAAGAGTTAGGATTCAAAATAAGTGAAGAGGAACTCTACTCCACAGCTAGGCAAATGAAAAAAATAAAGATGAAAAATAGAACCAAGGTGGATTTTAGTCTTCCCTCCTTGTTGATGAGAATTCACTTGAGAGGTGAGAATCTTCACTCCTCCACCTTGAAATAAGCCCAAATCTTCTTCTTCTCTCCTTGTTGATCACTTTCTCTCTGTAGATTTTGAAGAAGAAGCCCTTTCTCTCACTAGGGTTTCCCACTTGGGGTTTCTTCAGCTGGAACCCTAGAAGGGAACCTAGAAAACGTAAAACCAGCCCAAGATCCAACCTCCTTTTCTCTCTCCCAGCTACCTTCTATTTATGCAGCTCGACAGTCATTTTCATGGTCTCAACATCACGGTCATGACTTTGGAGCTCAAAGCATAATGTCGGACAAAACGCAGGTCACCGGTGCCGTTTTGGTCCAATGACTCACTCCTACTGTCACTCTAGAAAATGGCCAAGTGAAACCACTTCCTAAAGCGTAGTATAGCGGGTTTGGGTTTTCTTGTCAACCCGGGTCCTAGATGTGATGACTACTCAGTGAATTCGTATTATCTAGCAATGAAACTTTAGTGAAAGTCTAAACTAACAAGCAAGCAAAGCAACTAAACAGTTGTTTTCAGGTTAAGAGAGGTCACCCGGATATGGTTCCCCCTAGACTGCAGTTAAGCCAGATTGTAATTACCAAGTTCAATTTCTATGATAGTTATACTGCGGAAGGTTCTTAAACAGTCCGAAGTCTCGACTAAAGGTCTTCAGACCCTCTCAATCTGAGTCTCTAGCGGGCGACTAACCTCCACCGGAGTAAATAGATTGAGGCCCTAACGAACCAAACCTCCACTACCGAATTGACTTCGGTACAGAATAGTGAATTGGCTCCTCGACTAAAGTCACCAATTCACTACCTTCAATTAAGGATGCTCTATCAACCTAGGCAGATATTCTCATTCTAGGTTAAAGCAGAAACAACAGGAATTTGATCAGGATTCATGCCATTCAATCATTCAAACCTCAATCGAATATAATCAAATCATAGAAACAGTACTTGGGTTCATACAATCAATCCTAACATACAGATCTAGGGTTTCCCACACCCAGATGAATGGGAGAACTACTCCATGGAGAAAGAAGCAAAAGCAGAATCAGATGCGGAAACCATACTGTGAAGGATGGAATTCAGCTTCTGGACATTGATCGGCACTCTCCCAAGCTCAAGCCAAGCTCCAATGGTGATGAAGATCAAGCTAGGGCACTTGGAGACTCTTGTTCGTCGCTTTCTCTCTCTAGGAATCGCTCTGTCTCTCTAAAACTCGAATCCCCTCTCAATTTGGCTGAAATCTGCCTAAAAGGGCATCACTAGACAGAACACGGTCGAGGGCACGGTCGTGTTCTGGTCCAGCCCGCCCGTGCCCTCTGCCACGTGGTAATTACACGGGCACGGGCTGGGGAAAACACGGGCGTGTTCTGTGCAAAACACGGCCGTGTTCTGGTTGACCCCGCCCGTGTTTTTTAGCTGGTTCAAGCCACACATGGAGAGCCTCGGCAGTAAAAGCACGGCCAGGAACACGGCCGTGTTCTGAAGGCCTCCTGCCCGTGTTTTGGCCCTGGCTCGACCAAACGACTTCCAAACGATCCGAAACTCGCGCTTGGCCTTCCCTTCGACGCCTGGGACCTGAAATAGGACAAAATAGCACAACGCGGCGTAAAATAGGCCAAAACACACAACTATGCTCCGCAAATGGATAAGAAATAGGGGTATAAAATCATGCAATTACATCGTTATCAAACTCCCCCACACTTAACCGTTTGCTTGTCCCTAAGCAAACCAAGTCAGACATCAGGTAAGCTCAAGACATTTCAATCAAGCAGGCTTCAGGGCAAATCATATCGGCACAAAACACGTGGATCATACTGGCTTTCGATCATCAACACATGGCAACTCGAACGACAACCTAGACAACCACCACAGATGACATTCGAATGCAATAAAGTCGAGTAAAGGGAGAGTTCTTTCCTGTTCACCAACCAACATAGACTTAACTCAATCACTTGTTCAAAACAGTCACTTCATGCACAAAGCTCAAGATATCAGAATTAAGACCGAGCAATCTAGGTCCTCACCGGGGTAAAGAGTATAGAGAAAATGAGAAAATGAATCGCTCACTCTCGACCAGTGGGGTCAGGACAAATTGATGCGAAAAATGCGCATGCTTATTCTCTCAATCCCTAATGTCTCTTCACCATGAATGCAGCTTCTAAATGCTAGAGTTCACAAAGGGGGTGTCACCACTAACTAATCCGGAGGTCTTAGACACAGGTTCAAATGACTGGCTAGGGTCTTGGACATGGGGAAAAGGCCTTTTAGATGGTGGCAGTTATAGCACAAGGTTCCACAATTCCAAACCCAACAAAACCACAATCAAGCAAACCAGTAACATTCGTCCTGCTATTATGCATTAATCAAATTCTTTAGGGCACAAGAGCGAAGGAGGTTATATAAATGCTAGCATTTCCAAGCTAGATTGCTAAGAAACACTACCTAATGGGCACTATTCAGAATTTTGGTGGTGGCTCTCTTTTGCTTTCATTTTTTTCTTTGTTTTTCTTTATTTTTTCTTTATTCATTCCTTAAGAGAACCACCACCTCTGCACATTTTTCAAACACACGCCCAACTTTTAAGCACTACCTCCAGCCCTCACATTACATTTAGCAGAAACAGCAGAAAACATGCAAAAACCACTCTGTGGAACCTTCTAAAAGATGCAAAGGGTGATTTTTCATTTCAGACCGAAAGAAAGGATAACACACGGCTCAAAGGGGCTGACTAGGGGATATGACACATCAGGACAGTCAGTTTGGTCGTGGGCTAATCCTATGCATCCATCATCTTAGCTAGTGACAACGTGAATGCTACATTTCATGGAAGAGGGATCTATCGCACAAGAAAGAAACGAGCAGGCTCAAATCTCACATGGCTACCTATATGCTCTATCTCACATTCTGATTCCCTGAACTAGATGCATAAATGACTGTCAAAAGAAAGTGATCAAATGCAAGTCGCAGTTGGTAAGCAAACAGTTGAAAACTGAACCCCTACACAACTCTACTACACATCTCAGTCATCGTAATAGGCTGTCTTAGTCACACTCAAGTTGTCATGCATCGAGTCAAAAGCCATTCAATTCTCTAATCACATCCACATTGCCAATACGATCAATTATCAAGCAAACAGCAGTGCTTGGAGCCCTCAAATCTCGAGATTTGGACAGTGGACTAGGCTCCAAGCACCCATACACACGTTCTAATTAATACAAAGAACCCCCCCACACTAAAATGCGACAATGTCCTCAATGGAGCAGAGGGAAGGGGAACGATGTTACCGTGAAATGAGATCAGGAACGGAGATGGTGAGGCAGACCAGACAATAGCAGAGGACGGGAAGGGGACCCAGTCCGAGGCACAGAGCTAAAGTCAACAAAAGACACACACTGGGTGATAGAACCGGAGTTCCGAGTCTACAATCCAAAATAAAAGAAAACAAATCCAAATGAAACAACAAAAACATGGAGTCTCAGTCTGGAACAGGAATCACGGTCATAACCAGGTACTCTCGCCACTAGAAGTCATCGCCACCATCGCCGGCAGGTGGTGGGTACTGGTCCTCATACCCCGGGGACTGGACGAAGGGATAGTGAACTGCGTTCGGGTCCATGCCCAGGAATGACATGATGTAGTGCTGGCCGGACATCAGACGACGGCCGCGGTCCCGCTCATGATCAAGGCGGGTGTGAATGCGCTCCTGGCCGGTCAGAATGCGCTCGTTCTGCTGAGCGACGGCCGCCAACTGATCAGTGATGGGCACCACCACGGGGGGGGGGGGGGAGACCTGGGAGCAGGAGACCTTGGAGCAGCGGAGGGGCTCGCGGGAGCCTGGGCACGAGGAGTAGCACGACGAGGAACCCGACGTGATCCAGCGGCGCTGGACTCCGGCTGGTCTCCCTCTGCGGGCGTAGGTGGCTGGGGAAAACCTGCAATCCAGCGCAGACGCCCTTGGCGAGCCACCAGGTGCTGAGCGTGGAGGTTGTTCTCGCTGAGTGGAGTGGGCCCGTGGACCAGGGTCATCCCAGTGATGTCGACCCCGTAGTAGCGGGCCAGGGCCGTGATCACCGGGCCACAGACAAGGTGGCGATCCTGGCTAGCGGAGGCTTTCCCGAATGTCCGGGCGACCACCGAGCCCAGCTGGATGGTGTCCTCAGTGCGACCCATCGCCTCCATGAAGAACAGGGTCCGGAGGGTGACCCGGTTGGCCGAGCCCCGGCTGGGGGTGTAGGAACTGGTGAGCAGGTGGTTGAGGATGCGCCACTCAGGCCAGAGGAGAGAGGCCCGCGTCTGGCTGGCGATGTATTCCTCGTCCACGTAGTCGGGGTGGCAGATCCGCCAGAAGTACGCCTGGCATGGAAAGTCGGTGGGATCAGTGAGGTCCAAGCGCAGGAACCCGCTGCTGGAGTGCGGGGAGTTGACCCCAAGTGCATTGGCGAACTCCCAGTAACTGATGGAGTGCTCGACCCCGCCAAGTGTGAACTGAACTGCGTTACTGTGGTCGGCATTCCCCCTCTGGTTGTGGCGGAAGGAGGCATAGAACTCCCAGACGAGCTCCTGGTAGGTCGGCTCGGCGAGGCCGAGCAGGCGCCGCCAACCATAAGCCCGCACAGCGGCCTCCATCTGCGGCCTGGCGTGAAGTGCATCAAACACCGCAAAATCGAGGTGCAGGTGCTCGGGAATGGTGCGGGTGCGGATAGTCCGCAGCAGATGGCGCTGGGTGATGCTCAAATGGTCGAGGTAGCCTTCCATGACCCTTCAAAGCACAAGAATGGACAAAATGGGACACGAGCGAACAGGGTCAATGTTAGTCAAAATCACACTAGGAGCCCTCATATCGAAAGATATGGACAGTGGACTAGACTCCCGGAGAAAAAGCATACCCATCACACGAGAATCACACAACCAAATTCACCGGGGGCCCTCAAATCGAGCGATTTGGACAGTGGACTAGGCCCCCGGGAAACAAACACCAAATCCAATCCAATTAAGCATCAATCAACCAACCACACCCAAAATCACCACAAGCCCGTAAATAATTCCAACATGCAAATGGTAGGCCGAGGAACTGAAATCCCAAGATAAAATATAGCATGCAAAGAAAGCCATCGGCCTACCAAATCATTCTCAAATTATTGCACAATCACAAGTTCTTCACCTAACTCTAGGTATCGAGTCTCCAAAAATATAAGACAGGGCAAAGATAACACACCTGGAGAAGCAAGGAGATACCCTGAGAGAGGTGAAGAAAGTGGCAAAACGCACTCCAAGTCGCCGGAAAACTCACCGGAGACTCGCCGGAGAACTCACCGCCGGCGACCCAACCTCGGCCAAACTCGCCCAAACCTCTGGGGAATGTGCTCCTCGACGCCAGGAGCGTGGGGGTGGTCGCGGTTTTTGATTTGGAGGTCGGGGGAGTGATTTATGGCCGGAAAATCGAAGGAGAAGGTGAAAATGGCGACTTTCCGGCGAGGGGTGGCGGCTAGGGTTTGGGAGAAAGGGGGAAATGGGGGAAATGGTCTGAAAATTTGATTTTATAGGGGGGATTAAAATACGGGCGGGCCAGAACACGGCCGTGTTCTGACCGCGCCCCGCCCGTGTTTTAATGGCCGAGGCCTTGTTCCCCCCCCCCCCCCCCTTTAAACCACGGGCGGGCTGGGGGCAGAACACGGTCGTGTTCTGACCCCCACGTTGCCCGTGCTTTTACTGCCGAGGGCAATTAGGCTCAGCCAAGTCATGAATAAAACACGGGCGGGCAGAGGTCAAAACACGGTCGTGTTTTCACTGCCGAGCCTATTTTGCCTTATTTTCCAAGTTCCAATTTCACACCACCAAGACTCATTCGTGCCCCGGCTCTAAAATTTACTCAATCACACATTAATAAGCACCGCCAGAGGCACGAAATACTTCCATATAGACTCAAAGACTCAACAACCGACAAAAATGAAAAAAAAAAAACAAAGGATAGAAATGCAAACCGTGGTGGGGTTGCCTCCCCACAAGCGCTTCTTTACCGTCTTTTAGCTGGACGCCCATGGCGGAACTAAGGGTCCGCGAGTTCCACTACCAACTCCGCACGTTCGACCTCGTCTCCCATGTAGAGCTTGAGACGATGGCCATTCACTTTAAACGGCTCAGTTTGCGGGTTGGCAATTTCGATTGTGCCATACGGGAACACCTGTGTGACCGTGAACGGTCCAGACCACCGGGAGCGGAGTTTTCCGGGAAAGAGCTCCAGGCGAGAGTTATAAAGGAGAACTCGATCACCAACCTGGAATTCTTTCGGACCCCGCAACCGTGCATCGTGTAGGCGCTTAGTGCGCTCCTTGTACAACTTGGTGTTCTCATAGGCGTGGTAACGCCACTCTTCCAGCTCCAACATCTGCATTTTTCGCTCAATACCTGCAACACGAACATCCAAGTTGAGCAGCTTAAGGGCCCAGAAGGCTTTGTGCTCTAGCTCCACGGGCAAATGGCAAGCCTTTCCATAGACAAGCCGGTACGGTGAAGTACCAATGGGTGTCTTGTAGGCAGTGCGATACGCCCAGAGAGCATCATCGAGCTTGGTGGACCAATCTTTGCGGGACTGATCCACCGTTTTCTCCAGGATCCGCTTGAGCTCCCGGTTTGTTAGCTCGGCCTGGCCACTGGTCTGAGGATGATAGGCCACGGACACCTTGTGAGTCACACCATAGCGAGATAGTAGCTTATCAAATTGGCCCTGGAAATGGGTGCCTCGATCGCTTATGATGGCTCTAGGTGTCCCGAACCGGGAGAATAGCTGCTTCAGAAAACCACAAACACGTCTAGCATCATTAGTGGGCAAAGCTTGCGCCTCAGCCCACCTAGAGACGTAGTCAACAGCAACCAGAATATAGGTATTACCAAAAGATGGAGGGAAGGGGCCCATGAAGTCGATACCCCAGACATCAAAAATCTCACAAGTTATAAACACATTCTGGGGCATCTCATCACGGGCAGAGATGTTACCTGACCTCTGGCATCGGTCGCACCTGCGTGCGAAGGCGTCTGCATCCTTGAAGAGCGTGGGCCAATAAAAGCCCGACTGGAGCACCTTCCTCGCCGTGCGGTTACCTCCATGATGACCGCCAGTAGGTCCCTCATGACAGTGAGATAAAATGTCCTCAATCTCACTCTCCATAACGCAACGACGGATGATCCCGTCGGCTCCGATCCGAAAAAGATGAGGGTCATCCCAGAAGTAGTACTTCAGATCGGAGAAAAACTTCCTCTTGGCATGAGTTGTCATCCCCTTGGGCAGCTGCTGGCCCACCAAATAGTTCTCAAAATCAGAATACCAGGGGGTGACACTCTCCACCAAGCACATCATCATCAGTCTCTCATTTGGGAAGGAGTCGTTGATCTCCTCCACGAGATTGTCCGCAGGAGGTGCGTCCAACCGGGAGAGGTGATCAGCTGCAACATTTTCTGCTCCCTTCTTGTCCCGAATCTCAATATCAAACTCCTGCAGCAATAAGATCCATCATATGAGCCTAGGCTTGGCATCGGCCTTGCTCATCAGGTATCGAATCGCGGAGTGATCTGTGTACACGGTCACATGGGACAAGACCAGATAGGGGCGAAATTTATCGAAGGCAAACACCACTGCAAGCAGATCCTTCTCTGTGGTGGTGTAGTTCTCCTGGGCATCATTGAGGGTCTTCGAGGCGTAGTAGATAGGTCGGAAGTGTTGATCTCGCCTCTGCCCCAAAACAGCTCCAACAGCAAAGTCACTGGCGTCGCACATCAGCTCAAATGGTAGGGACCAGTCAGGGATAACCATGATAGGAGCTTGGGTGAGCTTCTCCTTCAAGGTTTTGAACGCCGCTGTGCAAGCATCAGTGAACTGGAAGGGGGCATCCTTCTCCAGAAGCTTAGTTAGGGGCAGGGCAATCTTCGAAAAATCCTTGATGAATCGCCTATAGAACCCTGCATGGCCAAGAAAACTCCGGATCCCCTTAACAAATGTAGGAGGAGGCAGCTTGCTGATAGTCTCGATCTTTGCTCTGTCTACCTCAATCCCCATCTTGGAGATCTTGTGCCCAAGAACTATGCCTTCTCGAACCATGAAGTGACACTTCTCCCAACTCAGTGCCAGGTTCGTTTCTTCACACCGTTTAAGAACAAGTTCCAGGTTATGGAGACAGTGAGAGAATGAGTCTCCATAAACCGAGAAATCATCCATAAACACCTCCATAATC
The DNA here is from genome assembly GCA_946122785.1 of Linum tenue. Lineage (NCBI taxonomy): Eukaryota > Viridiplantae > Streptophyta > Magnoliopsida > Malpighiales > Linaceae > Linum > Linum tenue. The sequence goes on from CAMGYJ010000003.1 coordinate 28,340,904, forward strand.
TCGCCGACCAGACGGTCAAAGATGGCGAGCATGCATCGCTGAAAAGTGGCCGGGGCGTTGCATAGCCCGAATGGGATCCTCCGGTAAGCAAATGTGCCGAAGGGGCAGGTGAAAGTGGTCTTCGCCTGGTCCTCCGGTGCAATAGGGATCTGAAAGTACCCGGACATCCCATCCAAGAAGCAGTAGAACTCGTGCCCCGCCAACCTCTCCAGCATCTGATCAATGAACGGTAGCGGGAAATGGTCCTTCCGAGTGGCGTCGTTGAGACGCCGATAGTCGATGCACACACGGTACCCAGTCACCGTGTGCATCGGGATGAGCTCGTTCTTCTTGTTAGGCACCACGGTCATCCCACCCTTTTTGGGCACCACCTGGGTGGGACTGACCCACTCGCTGTCAGAAATGGCGAAGATGATCCCCGCGTCCATCAGCTTCACGATCTCTGCCCGAACCACAGCCTAGAGGTTCGGTGTCAATCTCCTCTGCGGCTGCCTCACTGGCCGCATCTCATCCTCCAGCAGTATCCGGTGGGAGCAAAAGGAGGGGCTGATCCCCCTGATGTCTGTGATCTTCCATGCTAAAGCTCGCTCGTACTGCTTCAGCAACGCCACCAGTCTGGTCTTCTGCTCGGGTGTGAGGGTCGAGCTGATGATGACTGGCAGCTTATTCCCCTCCCGGAGAAATGCATACTCCAAATGAGGAGGGAGGGGCTTAAGCTCCAGCTCTGGTGGTTCCTACAAGGAGGTGGTGATGCGAGTGGAGGATGAGATCGGTTTAAACAGCCTGTCGCCCTCCAAGAAGGGGCCACTCTCCAACGCGGCCAACTGCTCCGCCAGCTGCGGCTCCTGCGATGCCTGCTCACCTAGCAAAATACAACGCTCAAGAGCATCATCAGTACCCACACTCGTTATGGCGAGTGCGGTCTCAAAGTCAGTAAGCACATCACAGTAATCTATGTCATCATGCAAATGAGAGTGCTTCCCATTCTCAGACACAGAAAAAGTAGCCTGTTCATCACCAGCACGCAGAATTAATTTACCACTATGCACATCAATAAGCGCCCTGGCGGTGGCGAGAAACGGTCTACCCAAAATCAAAGGCACATCCACATCCTCATTTATATCCAAAATAACAAAATCAACAGGATATGTGAATGCACCAACATTAACAAGCAAGTCCTCAATGATACCTCTAGGATGCTAACTGAATGCTCATCCTAGTAGCTCTAGCTTCTTAAACAATTTATAGGGCATGACATTTATACTAGCGCCTAGGTCCGCCAAGGACTTTCCTACATGCATGCTGCCAATAACAAGAGGGATAGTGAAACTCCCTGGGTCTTTGCGCTTCTCGGGCAGCTTGTTCTGCAGGATAGCAGAACACTCCTCGCTGAGCATCACTGTCGAAAGATCCCCAAGTTTCTTCTTGTTGGTGAGGAGGTCTTTCATGAACTTGGCATACTTGGGCATCTTCGACAGTGCCTCCACGAACGGCATGCTGATGTTGACCTGGTTCAACATTGCCATGAACTTGGCAAACTCTGTCTCCAGCTTGTCTTTATGAAGTCGAGTGGGGAAGGGCAGCTGGGGTGTATGCTCCTTAACCACAGGCTGCGGCTTGGGAGCAGGTGCTTCGCTGCCTTCCCCCCCTTCTGCAGTATCAGCTGGAGGTGTTGAAGCAGGTAGTGGGTCGTCTCGCCTGGGCTGGGCAGGAGCAGCAGATATGGTCTTGCCACTCCTGGTGGTGATGGCGTCCAGCTGCTGGAGAGGGTCACGAGGATTAGGAACAGTGGTGGCAGGCAGAGTCCCCGGTGCCCTGGTAGTGTTCTGGCGAGCCAAGCTCCCAATCTGGTTCTGTAGATCTTGCAGAATGGCACCTTGGTTTCTCTGGCCTGCCTCTAGTGAGGCTATGTTCTGATCCATCCTCGTGAAATTCGCCTGACTGGTGGTCATGAATGCCTGCAAAATATTCTTCAGATCAGCCATCTGATTATCTGGAGCTGCGGCTGCTGGAGGCTGAGCAAACTGGCGCTGGGGCTGCTGGAATGGCTGCCCTTGCCTAGGCTGGTAGGGCTGCTGCTGCGGTGGTGGCCCCTGCCTAGCCTGGAAGGGCTGTCTCTGCTGAAAACCACCTGCTGGTGCTGGGAAACCAGGTGGTTTGTTGGTGTTGCTGCTCCAGGCAAAGTTGGGATCCTGGCGCCATCCCTCATTGTAGGTATTGTTGTATGGGTCCAGGCGCCGAGCATTGGCGATGAAGTCCACCTGCTGTTGGGGAGTAGAGGACTCCCTCATAGACTGACAATCTTCCACCAGGTGGTTCGGGCTCTCACACCACTGACACTGAGCTACTGGAGGCGGATCTACACCTCGGCCCGGAAGGAGACTGTTGGGCTCCTTCAGTGTCTGCACCAACTCAGCCACATGCTGCTCTAACCCGGATCTGGCCTCCATAGCATGCACACCACGGTCCCGGGAATGTCTGCCTCTGCTGCTCTGCCCTCAGGAATGATCGCGGGCAGCCAAGGTACTGATCATCTGGTTCAGCTCGGGTGGAGTCTTAGTGAGAATATCCCCTTCTGGGCATAGAGACTCGATCACCCTCTGGCTGTCTGGGGTGAGGGCACTGTAGAAGTTCCCCACTGTGAAAGCATCACTGAAGCCATGATGGGGACACTGCCAGAAGTATCCCATGTACCGCTCCCATGCATCACGAATGGACTCATCTGGCTCTTGGCGGAAGTGAGTGATCTCCCGCTGAATCTCCGTGGTCTTCGATGCCGGATAGTACCTGTGCACGAACTTGTCTGCCAGATCGTCCCAAGAAGTGATGGACAATGGGGGCTGGGTCTCCAACCACCTCTTAGCATTCCCCGCCAGAGAATGGGGGAAGAGGTGAAGGCGGATTGCGTCATCCGGAACACCATTCAGCTTGAACCCGTTCGTCAGCTACAGAAAACGGGAAAGATGTGCCCGGGCCTCCTCATCCTTCAAACCATGGAACTGGATAGATGATGTAATGAGTTGAATCCAGCATGGCTTGATCTCGAGGTTGTTTGCTGGGATGGGTGGATAGAGGATGACCGGGCGGATGTCAGCAATCCGTGGAGTGTAGTAGTACTCCAAGGTGGGACCCGGCGGTGGTGGTGGATGCTGATTCACCGGGGGAGCCTGTCGAGCATTCCCCGGTTGTGGGATGTCTTCGCCCTCCATCTCGTACTCGTCCTCGGATTCGCTGCTCAATTGGCCGTCTCTGTGCTCCACCGTAACCAGTCTAGCTCGCTGTTGTCTCCGAAGTTGGTTGCAGGTGCGTTCAATCTCTGGATCCAACGGGAGTAAACCTTCCGACTGGCTACGGGTCATGCACTATCTGCACACAATCAAGCAATGCAAACCCGTGAAGGCACAAGTGGGAAAGAACAAAAACTCAATGCGAAAATGAAAATGCTAGAGTAACAGAAATCACTTTTCTTCAACAACCTAGCCGTCCCCGGCAACGGCGCCAAAAACTTGACTCACTCCTACTGTCACTCTAGAAAATGGTCAAGTGAAACCACTTCCTAAAGCGTAGTATAGCGGGTTTGGGTTTTCTTGTCAACCCGGGTCCTAGATGTGATGACTACTCAGTGAATTCGTATTATCTAGCAATGAAACTTTAGTGAAAGTCTAAACTAACAAGCAAGCAAAGCAACTAAACGGTTGTTTTCAGGTTAAGAGAGGACACCCGGATATGGTTCTCCCTAGACTGCAGTTAAGCCAGATTGTAATTACCAAGTTCAATTTCTATGATAGTTATACTGCGGAAGGTTCTTAAACAGTCCGAAGTCTCGACTAAAGGTCTTCAGACCCTCTCAATCTGAGTCTCTAGCGGGCGACTAACCTCCATCGGAGTAAACAGATTGAGGCCCTAACGAACCAAACCTCCACTACCGAATTGACTTCAGTACAGAATAGTGAATTGGCTCCTCGACTAAAGTCACCAATTCACTACCTTCAATTAAGGATGCTCTATCAACCTAGACAGATATTCTCATTCTATGTTAAAGCAGAAACAACAGGAATTTGATTAGGATTCATGCCATTCAATCATTCAAACCTCAATCGAATATAATCAAATCATAGAAACAGTACTTGGGTTCATACAATCAATCCTAACATACAGATCTAGGGTTTCCCACACCCAGATGAATGGGAGAACTACTCCAGGGAGAAAGAAGCAAAAGCAGAATCAGATGCGGAAACCATACTGTGAAGGATGGAATTCAGCTTCTGGACGTTGATCGGCACTCTCCCAAGCTCAAGCCAAGCTCCAATGGTGATGAAGATCAAGCTAGTGCACTTGGAGACTCTTGTTCGTCGCTTTCTCTCTCTAGGAATCGCTCTGTCTCTCTAAAACTCGAATCCCCTCTCAATTTGGCTGAAATCTGCCTAAAAGGGCATCACTGGCCAGAACACGGTCGAGGGCACGACCGTGTTCTGGTCCAGCCCGCCCGTGCCCTCTGCCACGTGGTAATTACACGGGCACGGGCTGGGGAAAACACGGGCGTGTTCTGTGCAAAACACGGCCGTGTTCTGGTTGACCCCGCCCGTGTTTTTTAGCTGGTTCAAGCCACACATGGAGAGCCTCGGCAGTAAAAGCACGGCAGGAACACGACCGTGTTCTGAAGGCCTCCTGCCCGTGTTTTGGCCCTGGCTCGACCAAACGACTTCCAAACGATCCGAAACTCGCGCTTGGCCTTCCCTTCCACGCCTGGGACTTGAAATAGGACAAAATAGCACAACCCGACGTAAAATAGGCCAAAACACACAACTATGCTCCGCAAATGGATAAGAAATAGGGGTATAAAATCATGCAATTACATCGTTATCATCCAACATCACGGTCACTAGACAATTATCACGGTTTGGTGACCGTGACAATCCTTACGCCTAGGGCTGGTAATCGGGTATCCGGTTAACGGTATAACCGGAAACCGAACCGGTAACCGGTATACCGTTAACCGGTGTGTAGCGGTACTCGGATGGGAGAAAGGAAAGGCCGGTATACCGACCAAGTTTCGGTATAATACCGACGGTCAGCCGGTTTTACCGATACCGAGAATCTTCAATTCATCTTAAACAAATAACCCTCCCCATTACTCCCCACCCTCCCTTCACCTTGCGAGAAGCTCTGCAACCCTTCTCTCCTCTCTTTCTTTTTTCTTCTTCCCCAGCAACCTCTGCAAAAAAAATCCCCAACCTCTCCAAATCAACAAATCCAAAACCAAAGTTCATGATTCTCAATCTCAAATGGCCACAGCCCACTAAAAATCCCCAATCCATGCGCATGCTACCTTTTCCAAATCGGCAAATCCCCAATCAGCCGATTCCCGACCCCAACTCTCTCAGACAGGAGATTTTCGACCCCGGCCTCCGATGACGGCTTCGCAACCTCCGACGGCAGCCTCGCCTTCGTTCCCGAGTCCCGGCCCCAACCTCTGAAGGCTGCTTTACCTTCGTTCTCGAGTCCCGACCGCAACTCCGACGAGAGATTCAGCAGATCTGGAGATCCACCGCTGCCGCAGCACCTTCGCAGACGGCCGGATCCACCAGCGACGACTGCATGCACGAGGGAGATGGAGAGCCGCCGTGCGCTGAAGACGCTACTCTGTCTCGAAAGTTTCTCCAGACCCCTGCTTCTGCTCTCCGTGCTCTGCAAAGAGTGGGTCGGTTGGGGGAGATGAAGAGTTGAAAACGAAAAAAAGAGAAAGGCTTACCGGTTTTCGGATAACCGGGAACCATAACCGTTACCGACAATCCGGTAAGCCGGTTAACCGGAAATTACTCGGTATCGGTAGTCGGATTCAAAGCTGGGCATGTCGGTAATACCGATAACCGGTAAATCGGTAACCGGTTTTACCGATACCGACCGATTACCAGCCCTACTTACGCCCACGCGATGCAAAAATTCTCTTGGTTCCCTTGCAGTTCACGCCCACAGGTCAATTATCACGGTCTCGTGACCTTGACAAATGACTCCAAACTATGATAATTGATTGTTCTTCATATTTTGGCATTTTTCGACTCTAATCGCCCCAAAACTCGTCATCGACCCTCCACATGTGCTAGGACTTGAATTGTATCAAAATAGCACAACCTAGCGTAAAATAGGTCGAAAGCCGGTAAAATGCAAAGTCAAACTATCAAGAAATAAGGGGTAAAATGTGTGTAATTAGCCCCGAATCCCTTGTGCACAAACTTGCACATCTCACTACCTGTTTGTATGTCACCCATAGGCCATGACTTCTGCACTCAACCTGTGACATGTGCATTACCTCTACTTTTTGGCATGTTTTGACCTTCAAATGCCTTAGAACTCGCTCTTAAAATCTCTCCTAATACTAGGACCTTAAATATGACAAAAGAAACACAATCGAAGCGTAAAATAGACCATAGTATACGAATTTCCTCAATTCCTATCAATCAACCAAGGTTAATTGAAAGAATAAAGGTGAGATCTTAACCAAACACTAAAAGAACTTCTGATCTCCAATTGGGTCGAGTTCAAGCCTTATAAGTTATAAGCACATCAACACCAAATCGTAGCCTTAAATCCAAAGTTGATGCATGAACATGAGTCCAACCCATCCTAATCATAACTAAGAGGAAGAGAATTGACAGACGGACTTGGGCCATAGCTTATCTTGTTATTTGAAAAGAGTCTTTCAAGAACTTGACTTTACTTGTTTGCTTTGTCAATAAACAAAAGAAGAGTTTTGGTTGCGTTGTTTTGCTGGAAGCTGATGAACATAGGTATGTAAGCGACATGTGCTGGAATTGAAAAAATGGAGCATAAGAAAGTTATGGAGAGAGCAACAATTGGCAAACGGAGGAAACTCCGCGAAATCGAAGAACTCGTCAGCAGAGCAGTCAATTAATATTCTCATTGCTCTATCAAAGCACATTACATTGAAATTTTTTGTGTCATTAGTGATTGTGACGAGGAACCGAAAGAGGCGGATGGGTGGCGCTGGAGGGCAACCAGAGTTGAAGTTGGAGCAGAATTCACAGTTAAACTTAGAGGAGAGCTAGAAATTTCGCCGCCGTTTATGGTTGCCCGTCTTCTCCTCCATTCCACAAGTCTCATCTTTAGTTTTTCCTTACTTCCCAATGTTCGCTTCAATGTATTTTCATAATTTCGGTAAGTCTTGAAAAATTGATATATTATTTTTTCTCAGTGGTTGATTGAATTTTGATTATTATTTATGCCAGTTAATGGATTTCACTACATAAATTATTTTATGTCTTCAATTCTTTATCCTTTTAGCTCACTCTTGTAAAAAATATTGGTGTCTCTTGCATGAGATCAAATTTTATGAGGATTATATGAGGCATTTACTTGTTGTATAATTTCTTAACCAAGCAAGGAGTACTAGACAATTATATGCATTTGATTTTTTTTTGTATCAATATGATGTGCATTTGTTTTTTAGAAGTTATATGCTTTTGTTGATGTAAGCAATGCATACTTTTGAGATAAAATTCATTTAGTCATTCTACAAATATTGACTATTGTGTAAACTTATCATAAAATTTGTTTTGACTAACTCTTTTTTTTACTAACTCTATGGTAATGATGAATGTGTTAATGACAGTTCATATATTCTTACTATAATGTATTCAACTATTCTACACTATGGTACACTTTCATACCATGTGGTATGATCATATGTAATACTAAGCATTACCAGTTACCACCATGGTATAGACTAGCACTAAATATATCAATATTTTTTTTTCAAAATATATCAAATTGGATATCATTTGAAAAGTACGATTCATCTGATTTATCTGTGCAAAAAATTAAAATAAAATAAAATACTACTTAAGATGAAAGAGAAATAGCCCATTAAAATTTATAAGAAAAAATATTAGACACCTTAGATAAATGGTGATATAAGGCCAACTCCAAACATAACTCTCAAATTTAATACCTTCCCTACTAAATACCCATTTTTTCATCCCCATTTCACCTTTTGCTCCAACCATAAAACTGTTAAATATAATATCCTCACATTTTCCTTCAGATTTTCTAACATAAATTGTAGAATTTGTTGATGCGGAAGAACAAAAGAACACAAGATTTTACGTGGTATCCTCGATCAATTGATTGATCGAGACTAATCCACGGTGAGCTCATAAGAGCTCACGGCTGATCTCTTATTAGGATTACATCTTGACGGCTTGCTATCACAAAAGTCGATAGCTAAGCTTATATAGATAAACTTAGGGTTAAAACCCTAATCCAACGAATCAGACGAGGCCCAACAAGGCCCAATACTAACACGATTTAAGTAACCGCAACACTCCCCCTCAAGTGAAGACATGAATGACAAGAATGTCGAGCTTGAAGAAGTAAATGTGAAGAACAAGCATGATGGCTTGAACCACAAAACTCGAGATGAATAACATCTCGAACGAGGTTGATTGGAGACGACTGACTCTCTCTGAACAACCTAATGATGGAGATGGTTGACTGCGTCTCTTGAACTTGAACACACTTGGTACATCGCGGTCGACCTGATGACTGAGTTAGTAGACCGACATATGTTGACCTCATATTCTCCCCCTCAAGCTGGAGCATGAACATCGTGAATGCCCGGCTTGAAAAGTGATGAATGGTTGACATGTGCCCAATAATGAACCGGAAGAGGGGACGACCATTTCTTGGATCGTGAATGCCAACTGGACGATGAAGGGACGATGATTTCTCTGATCGTACTACCTTTGGAACGCCAGGGGAACGACCATTTTATGGATCGTGAATACCTCGACCTGATGACTTGAAAATTTTGTTGACAGTAGCTGTTCTTTCTCCCCAACACTATCTACTTGAAGAGATGACCACTGCCGATCATGATTGCCTTCAATGCCATGACTGTGATGTTGGTGAAGATTTTTCTCTCTAAGTGACCTTGACTGGCCACAATGACTACTTGAATCCCACTACGGACAGAGTATGAGTCTCATAACATCAACATCTCATGTGCTGTAAACTTTCGGAAGTATCCCTAAACTGAGAGTTGACGATGAGGAAGCTACTCACAATAAATAGGTTGGACAAGCTTCTGGCACTACGCATGCATTAATGGAACCAATTGATGGATAACTGCCCAAGTGAAACTAACTCCACACTTGAAATGCCCCACGACCAATTGTGACTGTGAGTGCTTGATGAAGACCATGACATGGAACAAAGACAGGATTGGCCAACAAAAGACCAGCATGGCTGGAGAACCAACTTCACCTCTCCCCCTATGCTCGACAAGAAGGCCACACTTCAGCCCATTGTTTTATTGACTACAAGTCAGGCCCAGCCATCTGGCGGCCCAAAGAGTGAAAAGTAGGGTTTGGAGACCCATTCTCCTGCCTCCATTTTCCCTTTGCATCTGCTCGTTCCGAGGCTGATTTGCTCGGCAATGGCGACCTGGCGACACGACAACAGGAGATAGAGCAATGGCTGCCCAATAGAGAGGGCGACGTTGGCGGAAGCTAGGAGACGGAGCGATGGCGATGGTAGCACATGGACTAGAAGCTAAGAGACGCGCTTAGGAAGAGAGGTCTGAGTGGCGACGAAACTTGGACGACAGCTGAACTGTGATCTCTGGGCAGCAAGGCTGCTACTGACTCTCGCCCGTTGCCGGACAGATCAAAGGTGAAAGGAGACGTCGGTCGATGCTGCTGCGAAGAGGCAACAGATCCAGACGTATGGAAGCTCAACGCCCTTGACAATTGATGGTGGACGTTTGTTGATTGCTGAACGAGAATGCGGAAGAGCGAAAGCAAAACCCTAATGGATCGAGGTTTGCTCTGATACCATGTAGAATTTGATGATGCGGAAGAACGAAAGAACACAAGATTTTATGTGGTATCCTCGATCAATTGATTGATCGAGACTAATCCACGGTGAGCTCATAAGTGCTCACGGCTAATCTCTTATTAGGATTACATCTTGACGGCTTGCTATCACAAAAGTTGATAGCTAAGCTTATATAGATAAACTTAGGGTTAAAACCCTAATCCAACGAATCAGACGAGACCCAACAAGGCCCAATACTAACACGGTTTAAGTAACCGCAACATAAATCTTATTGTTAAATATAATATCCTCACATTTCACCTTTGGAAGTGGCCCCACCCCAATAGAATCCGCCACTTCTTCTAGCTATTGGCGCACGACCGACTCCTGACCTAGGTGGAACGACGATGACACCACATGGCCGCTTCCGACATGTGCCACATTTCCCAGGGAATTGAAAAAATTGAAGACCATGTCCTACGAAAATGCCCAACGGCGAGGGTTGTTTGGCGGACTCTCCATCCTGGTCAGATCACACATGACTTCTTCACGGTACCTTTCTTCGATTGGCTCTTTTCCCATCTTTCGTTGCCAGATTTTTAGGTCCGTCTTGGGATTGCTTGTTGATTTTTTTACGAGCTCGGAATGAGGACATCTTTTTAGGTCTAGCAGCGGCACTTAATGAGATTAGCAAAAGAACCTTTGCTTAGGAGAGAATCTCAACTAAGGAGTCATCCATCAACATACTGGGGACCACGATGACCCGTCGACGAAGCCTGGACGTGGGGTGGAGACCGACACTATAAGAAGAGTGGGTCACAGTAACTTCGACGGTTCATTATTCTCGTCTTCCCGGTAGGCAGCAGCCAGAGGAGTTGTGCGAGATTTGCATGATCGATTGTTGGGTGCCTATGCTATGAACTTAGGGAGTTGTACCCTTACCAAAGGCCAAGTGAGAGGTATCATTGAGGGTTTCGAGATGGCTTGACACCTCGGTCATCGAAAGGTGGAAGTTTGGCTTGACTCCACCGCTGCAGTAACCATGTTTCAGAGCGAGGAAGACCTGAACCACCAACACGCTTCCCTCATCCTGCGTTTGCGAGCCCTCGTGGATCGTGATTGGCAGGTTTGGGTAATTCACATCTACAGAGAAGGCAATTGCTTAGCGGATTGCCTAGCTAGAAAGAGTTGCTCTGTTATTTCTCTTTCAGATCCAGATGTTACTCATTTGAACATGTATGATAGACTTGGAGGGGCAACGCACCATTGTATTTTATGTTAATTTGAGATAGTGGTGCTATGCACCCTTTTCTCTGATAAAAAAAGATTGCTATTCGTCGCCCTAAAAATCCTTATTCGTCGCCCTAATTAACTTAATTTTACTTTAATGTCCTTAGTGCATTTATTTACAGGGAAAAAACTACAGCGGTGGCCGGGCTACTACAGATCATCTCCATTTCAGCTGGGGACGTGGAAGCAAGCTACATTGGGATTTATTAATATGGTTGCTTTAATTTTCATTGGGGACACAAAACTGTGGCATTTATTTGGACAAGCTATTATTGGAGACGAGGAAGAAGATGACTACGTGCAAGGCGACGGTGGACGGGGAGACGGGGTTGAAAGCAACGGCAGAACGAAAGCCGGTTAGACTCTCCTCTTTCCTCTTACCTGATTCCTGAACGATGGACGACGATGACTAGGACAAAAATGGCACCAAAATTCCGGCGTCAATTCTCCGACAACCGCCGCTGGAGCTGTGAGCGGGCGGCTGGGTCGCGTTTTGCAAGTAGGAGTTCAATTATACTTAAATCGAGTAATCGACTCCTTGTTCCCTTGCCCTTTTTTCGTTTGAATTAGCTTCGAACTCCGGCTACTCCGAGGTGGGAGAGAGACGAAAGCAACAAGAAAGGAGAATAAAGCAAATTATCTTCTCTGCAATCCTTTGGTTTAAGGATAATATAAATTTTATTAAGGGGTAAATATGTCAATTTAGTGCGTTTTAGGGCGATAAAATTTGAATTTTAGGGCGACGAATAGTGATTCAGTAAAAAGGGTGAATTGCAAATTTGGTCACCTATATTGCTCATTTATAACACTTTAGCCACCCAAAACAATAACCATTCAACTTAGCCACCAATATTACATGTTTATGTCATATTTGGTCACTCGCCGTCTAGTTCCGTTAAGTCTGTCCTACGTGGCAGTCAACTATAATGTCTGACCGTTAAAAAACTGATGTGTCAATTAAAACTTTTAAAAATAATTATTTTGTATTCCATCTCACAATAAAAGATGTAAAAATAATTGAAAACCAAAAAAGAAAGAACCAAAATCCCTCTTATCTCTCCACCGTCGGTCTCGTCCCTCTCTCGCTCTTCGTCTCACAGGCATCTGCCACAGAAAATCTAGATCTACCTCGCCATAGTTAGCCAGAGCTCGGCCACCGAGCTTCGCCCCCTCTTACCTGATTGGACTTCGCTTGCCGTGCACTTTCGGAGATGAATTGAAGCGTCGGCGTTCATTCATCTGTCCCAGTACGACCCCTTGGTCGGGAAGATTCCTCTTTCGCTCTCTCGATTCCTCATCGGCGCCGCTCTCTTTCATTCTTGCCCATCTCCAAAAACAACTCCAACTCGGCGATTCCAGTCTGAATTAGCGGTAAGGTGCGGCGGGGGAGGGGGATTTGATTATGAATATGGATAGTCCTTCTGGGTACAGAAGCGCTAGAGCGATGTCTCCATTGTTTCAGCGATGACCCTTTCTCTGCCTTTTTCTGCCGCTAGCAGCGTAAATCAGATACCATGTGTCGTTTGTGGCACTAAACGGGGACGAATCAGCGGTAGGTGTAGGCAACGAAGCTCCGTTGGGGCTCCCGTTGCTTGAATCCGACATGCTTCCCAGCCCGTTCAGCGTCAATTTGTGCGACCCAGCCACAACCATTGTTTCAGCGGCGGTGAATCGATGGTTGGCTGGGGGCAAATCAATGGTCGAAACTCTGGATGGCTGATGAATGGTGGTCTTGCGATGTGAACGGCAGCGAAGCTGGTGGGAGGAGAAGTCACCATTCTCTGGTCGGCGGCTGCGGGAGGAGAAGAGGAGAGGACGAAGAGCTTGCGGAGAAGTGAGGAGGGGAGATTTCTTTTAGATTTTAATTTTAATTGTATTTTGATAAAAAAAAAATTCTGATGGGTCAATGATGTGGGGCCTATGTGGTTGTCACGTGACCACTTTAACAGTCAAAGATCATTTTTGACCGCCACGTAGGACTCACTTAACGGACTTAGACGGCCAGTGACCAAACATGACATAAACGTGTAGTATTGATGGCTAAGTTGAATGGTTTTTGATTCGGGTGGCTAAAGTGTTATAAATGAATAATATGGGTGACCAAATTTACAATTCACCAAAAAAAATAAAAGTAGTGTAGCAGGTTGCAAATTTGTTTGATTTATTGTTTGATGCATTGCTCACTCAACTCGAGGAGCAAAAAATGAAATCTGAAGTAAAGTAAAAAGGTTCACAAGCCTTGAATCTTAATCCGCACTGTACACTCTTTCAGTAAAGATTGACTCATAATCATAGGAGAAGTGAATCTGTTTACCCTAGAAATTAAAGAAAGATTTTGCTCTACACGCGCTGTTCACAGAAGGTCACCGCCGAAATTCATGTTCAAAAATGGAGCCGGACGACTCTGCCCTCCTCCGTTTCTGCAATTTCCTCCGGGTGCGGCGGAATCCCCGTCATGCCGAGCCACCGCCTGATCCCTGCAAATCGGGCAGCTGGAAGAGCGGGTGGAGAGCCAGAGATCGATGCATCCCCTGTGAAACACGTGGTCGCAATTGGGCAGCACCCTCAAGCAATCCCCGACCTCGTACTCCTCCAGGCAGATCGAGCACACCGCCGAGAACGAGCAAGACGTCGGCGCCGGCGATTCGTCCGCGCCGTAGGTGAACTCCGGAAACGTCGCCAGAACTTGCTCCACCGCCGCTTTCCTATTCGATTCGGAGCGGCGATCGGTGCCCTGTTCGGGGGAGGCCGGGCAGAATTTGAGGAAACAGAACACGAAGAGGCAGAGAACCGTGAAAAGAACAGCGAATGTTCCGCAAGTGAGCAAGATTCTCACCGTCAGGCTGCTGGGGCCTTCTCCCGACGGCGCGACGGCGTCGGCGAGCATTCTCCGGCACGGGAGCTCGATGTGGAGAGCCGTAATTTGATACTCCATATCTCCCCTTGCAAAAGGTGCGGACGGAACAGCCGTGCGAGGTGGATATGAAGTGAAACTGTTGGACGAAAAGCCCGAGGGGGGAGAGAATAATATATATATTAAAAAAAAATGGTGAATTGGAGGGTGGGAGAAGATGGCTGGTGAGTGATCCCCAAGGAATGGAAACTCCATGATTTGGAAGTTTCCTGGAAGCAGCAGCCAGAAGCGGAAGCAGCAGCAAATCATTTATTTGCTGTTTAGTGCAGCCATCGGACATATATACATAGATAAACCTTAATGACAGTGTTTCTTACCTAATATCAGGAGCTAAACGTGCTCTAATTCGAAAGGCTGTTACCGATAACAGATTGGAGCCCATCCTGTGTTTTTCCATATACAATCCATCCATCCATAAATGGACTTCTCCTTTTATTACTAATTAGCGTGGACATGGCGAGTTGATCGGAGGAAGGTGAGGTATGAAATTTGAAAATGTAATAGGTGTATAGCTTATTATTATGTAGTTTTTTTGTGAAACACGTGATAGAGATAGTGAATTTTAGCAGGAAAGAGACATGGATGATGCAACGAATCAAAAATCAGCCTTATGAACCAAAATCAAGTACCTGTTACCTTGTGAAACAATATTATTTTTGGTAATATGATGAGGTGGAGTAAGTTTTGTAGAAACCGAATTCCAGAAAACCGAATAAAAAATCGCATATCCCGTCGGTCTTCGGGAAATGAGCATCTCACAATCGTTGCTATCTTTTACTCGGCCCGTTGGCCTATTAATTTGCTTTATAAAAATTTCATCGTGTCGTCGTTGTGCTTTTTTGTTTTTGTCAGGCCATGATAAAATCTAAAGAAATCAAGAACGAACAACACGATTTGGTATAGTAACCGATGTTCCTATATCCCTAGAAAATGGTGGTAAACACGGACTCAGCTGCCGAACTGGTTTGGATTGAGATTTTTATCGGGTATCAGGGAACCATGTGATTATAAATTAGACTTGATCAAAACGGGCCAAAACTTGAAATTCAGCCTGTTTGACTGACCCTTGCCAAATTCTAATTATTCTTTACATTTAAACTTTCTATTTGAAAATAAAAAATAGTGAAAGAAAAGAGATGACTGTAATTCGCCATTTGCACATCACTGATTCACGAATAAAACAATAGAAATTCGAAAAAGAAACTGAAAATGTTTAGGATCGTTTTAATGTTAAAAATAACCAAATATGGCCAACTGATGATCGCTCAATTAAGGTGGGTGTGGCTTAAAGCCATCTACCTCCTATCTGTGGACATTGCCACTCCTTTGGCCTCAACTATGGATGCGGTAAGAAGGATCATGCTCTGAAGAATAAGGGGAATCAGGTGAATAGAGAAGTGGAGCGTGTCTGGGTAAGGAAAGAGGTTGGGGTTGCTGCAGCACAGACTAATCCTAGTCCTTACCAGAATGGTAGTCCAGTCATGGTGGATAAAGGGAAGAGTGTGATGTATGCAGGTTCTTTACAGCGTACTAGTCTTATGGTTGGATCCAACTGTGTTGGCATTAATTTGGAACATTCTTTTCAGTCAGTTGCAGAGTGTAGTTCACCAAAGCTCCCCACGGAGGATGAGTTTCAAAAAGTGGTGACTGGAGCAAGGCCTAGATGTTGGTCCCCTCTTCCTAGTCCCACCAGTGTATTGCAGACTACTCAAATGTTTGCTGCATTGCAGGGGTTAGGTGATAGGGAACTTACTCAATTGCAGGCTGCTCCTAAGAAAGGTGGTAGAAAGGGTGGGGGTTCTCAATCCTCCCCAGGATGAAGATTCTATTCTGGAATGTTAGAGGGTTTAATAAACCCTCTAAGTGAAGGGATTTTTCACAAGTCCTGAGTAGGTACAGGGTGGATGTGGTGGCTATACTTGAAACAAGGGTTAGGAAGGCTAAATCTGATGAAACTGTAGTGGATTTTTGTCTAGGTTGGAATAAGTATCTCAATTACTTTGAAAGTGATCTAGGAAGGATTTGGCTATTCTGGGATCCAGGTATTGAATTTAGAATTCTTGTGGCCAGGAAGAATTATGTGCACTGTGTGGCTAGATAGTCAAGTGGTGCTAGTTGCTTCATCACAGCTGTGTATGCGTCGAATGATGATTGATGAGATAGAGAGAAGAGACACTTATAGAGACCTGGCTAGGTTCAAAGTATCCTTAGCCCCTTGGATTGTTGGAGGGGATTTTAACTCTGTTTTGTCCCCATGGTGACTAGCTGTATGATGGATTTCAAAAATTGGGTTGATGATATGGAACTGGTAGATCATAGATCGAGTGGACCTTTCTTTACTTGGACGAATAGGCAAAAGGATAACCCTATTGCCAGGAAGCTCGATCGAGCCCTTGTGAATGAAGCTTGGTTTGATGGTTTTCCTTGTTGTGGTATTGATATCCTGGTAGGGACTTTCTCTGATCATTGTGGGGTTTGTGTTGACACAAAACCAGGGCAGCGAACTCTACCAAAACCTTTTAAATATTTTGAGCTTTGGGCCGGTCACCCTGACTTTTTCAAAATTGTAGAAGAAGGATGGTCTACACCTGCTTAGGGGCGAACCTGTTACTGGTTGTCAAAACTAAGCTTAATGCAGTCAAGAAGGGTTTGAAGAGGTTGAACAGGGAAGTGTTTAATGATATTAGTGGGCAGGTGAGAGACATAGAAGGGCAATTACTTGCTTCTCAAGAATTGGCTCTATCCAGCCCCTCTGGTGATGTTTTTGCTGCAGTAGAAGATCTGAATTCAAAACTTGTGAAACTAAAGAAGGATGAGGAGAGTTTTTACTGGCAGAAGGCTCGGGTAAATCACCTGAAGTTGGGCGACCAGAGTACTAGATTCTTTCATCAGTCAGTTAAGATCAAAACTACTAAGAAGGCTATAAGGAAGCTAGTCCTTGAGGGGGTGAGGAGGTAGTGGAGATGGACAAAATTGCTGATGAAGCGGTGAAGTTTTATAAAAATTTGTTTGGCTTTATTGATCCAGAGGTAAACCCTTGCAAGCAGTATTTGGAGGGCCTAGTCACACACAGACTGAGTGATGAGCAGAGGGCTTCCTTGTGTCAGGGCTTCACAGCTGATGATGTGAGAAGAGTTGTGCTTAGCATGAGTTCTCATCGAGCTCCTGGGCCTGATGGGTTTTCAGCTGGCTTTTTTAAGCACACATGGGGGATTATAGGAGGGGATATCACTGCTGGGATCCTGGAGTTCTTCACTACATGTAAGCTTCCTAGTAGTATTAACTCCACTGCTGTATCTTTGATACCAAAGGTTGCTTCTGTTTGTAAATTAAAAGAGTTTAGACCAATCTCTTGTGTGAATATTCTCTACAAAATCATTGCCAAGTTGCTAGCAAGCAGATTGAGGAAGGTTTTAGCTAGTGTAGTCAGTGGAAATCAGTATGCTTTTATTGAAGGGAGGAGGATTGTGGATAATATTTTAATGGCACAAGAGCTTGTGAGTGGCTATCATAAAAGTAATTTGTCTTCTCGTTGTGCTATAAAGGTAGACCTCATGAAAGCATTTGATTCAGTTCATTGGGGATATTTGTTTCTTATGATGGAAGTAATGGGGTTCCCCCAGAGATTTGTTTACTGGATCAGGCTTTGTGTGAAAACAGCAAAGTTTAGTATTTGTATTAATGGTGGCCTGTGTGGGTTCTTTGGGGCACAGAGGGGGTGAGGCAGGGGGATCCCCTCTCGCCTTACCTGTTCACAATTGCAATGGAGGGGATATCTCTTCTCTTGAATCGAGCTGCAGCAGAAGGAACCCTGGCTTTCCATCCTCAGTGCAAAAAGGTTGGTTTAACACACTTGTGTTTTGCTGACGATCTCCTCATCTTCACAGTGGGTTCAGGGCAAGCTATTCAGAAGGTTCAGGGGATATTGAAGGAGTTCCATACCATTTCTGGTCTAAAGTGCAATCCAGGGAAATGCGAGGTGTATTTTGGAGGGAAATCAGTGCAATTCAAGCAGAATGCCTTGCAGGTATCTGGGTTTGCAGAGGGAGTTTTACCTGTTAGATACTTGGGTGTGCCTCTTCTTTCAGGGAAGTTGCCTTCTAGTGAGACTGACAAACTGGTTGCCATAATTACGAAGAAGATCCATTCTTGGAGAGCAAAGAAGCTCAGTTATGTTGGAAGGCTACAGCTGATATCGTCAATATTGATGGAGACGCTTCAATAATGGATGCAGATCTTTATTTTGCCCAAGAAAGTAATTAAGCAAGTTCAAATGGTGTGTTCAAGGTTTCTCTAGCATGGGGGAGAAGAGGGACGTGCTAAAGTGAGTTGGGAGAGGATGGCAAGGCCTCGAATGGAAGGAGGTTTGGGTTTACGTGAGCTTTGTGCCTGGAATAAGGCATGTACAGTCAGGTTTCTCTCACTATTCTTAATGAAAAGTGGAGCTATCTGGGTGGCTTGGTTCCAGCAGTATAAGGTAAAGGATCACCGCATATGGATTGTTTCTGCTTGTCCAAGCAGTTCCTGGGCCTGGCGGCGTATCCTCAAGATGCGCCCTATGATCCAACCATTACTTTTGATACGTAATTCTCAGCTTATGTGGGAAAATAAACCTCTGCCTGTTTTCAAAGTGTCTGTAGTTTGGAATACCTTGCGAGTCAAGTATGAGGTGGTGGATTGGGCAAAGCTCATTTGGGGGAAGAATTATGTTCCCAGGAACAGCTTTCTAGTCTGGATGATTATGTTGGATAGTGTGGTCACTAAGCAGAAGCTATTGCAGTGGGGTAAGCAGACTGATGGTTTGTGTGTGTTGTGTGGTAATGTAGTAGAAACTAGAGAGCATTTATTCTTTGCGTGTGGTTTTTCTCGTCAAGTTGTTATGGCATTGCAAATGGGGGTGTTCTGCTGTGGATCCTGGGAAGCTACTGTTGATGCAGGTATCGCCAGTTGCAAAAGGCCGAAGCTGGGGAGAGTGACCAGCTTGATCTGGTGCCTATGCTGCGCTGGGATTTGGAAGGAAAGATGTCGTCGACTGTATGGCAATGCTAGGAAGCCAGTGGAGGACTTTGTTCGGGAAATTACTAATGATTTGTGGATTATTTGTGCTGATAATGAGACCCTACTTGAAGGTCTGCAGTTGCTTGGGTTGCAGGGAAATGTATAGGGGAGGATAGTTGTTGGTAGGTCATTGTGGAGGGTGTGGTAGGAGGTAGAGTTTTTCTTTCTGCTTATAGGGCTGCTCTACTTGAGCTTTTCTTTTCGTTGTATTGGTTTGGCCATTTGTGTCTTGCAAGTGGTCTCTTTTTTACCATTAATAAAAAGAGTAACTGATTCAACGAGAAAAAAAAAACCAAATAGATCTTTCTGTTTAGTTTTTTTTACTAACAAATAGCAAACGATTTCCTATAAAACATACTATAATTTAATCATTATAATATCAAATAATTACACTATATTTGAAATGATAAAAATTGGACTAATTTGGTTGGTCGATGTTGAATCATTTAATATCATTAAAATACATTATATTTTTTTTTTTTTTGGTAGAAAACAGACGCCAATGACGTCTAACTCTCGATGTTCAATACATTATATTTTAGGCACTAAGATATAAAATAATAGCATAATATATATTATGCTAGAGAAAATAGCTTGTTTTAGAATGGCAAACCCATGATGTTCATTTGTTTTACTTGATGGCTAAATCCCGTATAGGTCAGGCCCATTCAACTCTTTGATTTTATGGTTAGTGGTTAGCCCGTTAAAATCCATGCATTAGTTTATTGTTAAATTTTTTCCTTTTTAGCAATAAAAAGGAGATTGTTTTTGCCCTTTCATATATATTTTACTAACGCTGAGAAAAAAAGGGGTTCAAGAAAAAAATTGACACTCCTGGACCCGTTTAAATTTGCATGTGTACGGTAAGTTGGCCCGTTCCACAAAGGAAAGAGAGAAAAATTGACACTTCATATTCTACCCTTCCTACAAACACTCTTGGAGCAGGGAATTTGAAATGGGGAAGATTTTTTTCATCCCTGCTATTATATTATGAGTAAAAACACTATTATCTAGAAATAGAAAAAGATAAGCAAAAAGGCGAGAATCAGTTAGACAATGGAAAAGCCTGCATAGGAATACATTGCTCGCTCTTGAGACTCTTTGTCACAATAAACAACCCTCTAGAAAATCCAAAACCTTGAGACATCAAACAAACCTCGCGCGACACTAATGTATGGCATGCCCATTTTCCAATAGGTTTGTCCAATTTAAACTTCAAAACGAAATTCAAGCATTGGATTACTTCTAAATAAATGAACTTTTCACCATTAAACCAAAATTCACAATCATTAACAGTTAATGCAAAGAATATATTTCTCATGCCAATTACAACATTTAACTAAACGATATAGTAGAATGGATTCAATCTGTTTCCTACTAATGGTATAAATATATACCGGTATCATCGTTGTACCCTGACCTGCCATTTGAGATGAGTTACTTTGTAATACAAATGCATTTTATAAACACCCATTAGGGCATTACGAAACCAAGTTTAATAAAAAACCTTCATATTCCACTTCGAAGATTCCATTTCAAAAATAGGAGAGTTTAACATGTTAAATCACTCATTTGACAAAATCTCAAACAACTATTAATCAATGTTATATAAAGGCAAGTAGCCCAAATTTTGTACTTTATGGAATAATCCCAAATCATTATCAACTAATGTTCCAATTACCTGATGTGCAGCATAGCTCTGGAGCTGTATTGTTTGCGTTGGTCTACCTTCAAACATAGCCGCATCACGAACCAAAGTAATTAAGCAAAAATCTTCATATTCCAAGTAGAACGACTCAATTCAATTTGGCCAACGCTTTATATATATATATATATCGGTTACCCATGGACCTGTTGCACTTGCTGCCTTCAGATCTTCATGAACACAATACAATCGAGGAGAGGAGGCTTTCAATGGAGTGGAGTGTGTTAATTAAGAGAATCATCATACGGATGAATAAACGGGGTCTTCTTGATTTGCTATCAGAACAGTAGGGGTAGCTCTAATCCGTCGGTTGCTCCATCTATGCATTCTAGTTAGAATATGCAGGCCCGGCCCTGGGCCTGTGCTGGTAGGCCCTCCAGCACAGGGCCTCAGGAAAATAAGGGCCTCGACCTGTTGTTACTTGTTGTGACGTGGACTGGGCCTCTCCGAAAAAAGTAATTACTTACTTAAATATGGGCCTCAAGGCTCAAGCTCGTGTTATGAGTTGTTGGCCTGTTGCCCAGGCCCCAGCGGAAGAAAAAAAATGAAAAGGTAATTACTTAATTAATAATTAATGTACTGAATTCCTCCACTCCAGTCCATAGTTAGTAAATACTCCGTTTAATACACGTATATGTACCCGTACGTACTTTATCCGTTTAAAACTTCCGTATCCGTATTATTGTCAAGCCGTTTCATTTTTCCCCGTTCATTGGATGACTCCCGTACTAAACACGTATAAAACCCGTATAACACGTTTAATATCCGTATTTAATGAATTAAATTGTGAACTTTACTATTATTTATATATTTATTTATTTTTAAAATAATTACTTTTTATATATTTATTGCTATTAACGTACTATTAAACGTAACTTTAGCTTAGAGACGACGTAAAATACCCGTACGTAATTTTTACGTAACTTTCCCGTACCGTATTTTACTAACTATGCTCCAGTCTCCACCAAGAGGAGCAGACGTAATAGGGTAAAAAGTGTGTATCTATCAAAGGTTAATAATTTCTAGAAATGGCTGGGTTTGAAGTAAATACTTGTCAATTGAGTTATTGTTTTGTTTCTTTTCTTTTAGTTTTGTTTGATTCATTCTATTAATTAATCAATTTTCTATTGTAATTTTCTGTCCACCCATCATCTGTTCATCAGTTATTATTATTTTGTACTTTGGTTTATATTTATCTAAATTATAAAATAAATTTAGGAAAGTATTCTTCCTCATGTTGTTGAAAGTATATTTCAAACATAAGTATTTTTTAACTAACGAATGTATTCTTCCTTTTAAGTTTTTAACGTTTTGAAACATGTCGATTGTTTTTCTGATGCAAGCATATATAGAATCTTATTAACTATTCCCGTGACTATTTATTGAAAGAAACTTTTCGATTTTGAAGTCTTATCTGTGTTTTAAAATGACATCGGAGGCAATTGAGAATAAATTTTTGGATGATGCAAAGATGGAAGAGCTAATAAATGATTTTATTTCAAATAATACTAGATAGTTGTTACTTTTTAAACAATGATAGATGATATTATTACTTTGTAATAATTTTTTGAACTTATCTATTTTTATTATTATTATCTAATAATTTTTATTTTTAATCAATTTGCGAAAAAGTATATTTTAGGGCCACATTCTAAATTTTTGAACAGGGCCTCCAAACATCATGGGCCGGCCCTGAGAATATGCGGCATAGGTTGTAGAGATTAGGGTTCAATGATAACTTTGGAACAGGAGGAGAGTAGGTTCATGAGGGAGGTGACCCGGCAAGTAGAATGGGAAGCTTTGGCGAGGCTGCGATGGCTGCATCCATTAACATAGTTTTAGTGTTTGATTAATATAAGGTGCGTTAAATCTACGTTGTAACTTTGTAACCTCATATTTAGGCTCATATTCAATCTCTGATTACTTCAATCTTCTACTCTTCTTAACTTAAACAAAATTATAGTATGTCAAGGATTGAAACACATAAAAGGTAGAGAGATAGAAAATTTCGATCAAGTATGTAAATCAAGAACAACGAGTTTTCAATAAATAACCATGTTCGATAAAATTTTGATAAACTATCGGTAAAATTTGGTGATTTTCACCGTATTTGATCAGTGCTACTAATAAATACTATCTGTAAAAACCTAATTGAGATATTTAATCTAAATAAATGTATATATTCCGGTAGGGGTGGCTATACGGTCCGGTCCGGTTAAATTGGCCCAAATTGATCCGGTCCAGTCCGGTTTTTTTGAAAATATAAGGACCGAAGATTGGATTGGATACAGTCCGGTCTTGATCCGGTCCGGTCTTGACCCGGTCCGGTCCCAATTCGGTCTTGGTTTTATATTGAGATTGTGGGAATTTGAGTGGCCTAAGGCCTAAAAGGGTGAGGAGTTGGTTAAATTTTGTACTAAGTCCAAAGGTTTGTGACCGTTTATGCAAATTACCCTTAAGTTTTGGATGTTGAGCTCTCTTATCCGGTCTTTATCCGGTTTTTTACCTCAAATCTAAGCCCAAAGATTGGATTGGATTGTTTACTATCCGGTCCCGGTCCGGTCTCGGTCCGGGTTATACGGTCCGGTTTCCGGTTTTTCATCCGGTCCCGGTCCAAATAGCCACCCCTATATTCCGGCCAACCGGCTGAGTACAAACTAGTATATATAGAAAATATTAATTGACCGTTGAGATTAGTCGGAGCTAAAAAAAGGAGATCTAATGGTCATATCACATGGAGTATGGTATTACCATATATATATATGGAGAGTTTTACGGTACCCAGAGTGAAATCCAGGGTACCGCATACCTTGAGTAAGAAAACGCTATCCAGAGCTTGAATTGACTAATCTTTCGGACATGATACTATACTCTAACCCTTAAAGATCAACATCTAGGTCTTAATTCTCTAAATCTTATACCCCAAGATCAATTTCATTAGAAACAATAATCGACGGTTATGATTCGTCCAAATATAGGCAAAAAAATCAATGCACCATCTTCGGGTATATATATGGTGCCTTCTACTGTACCCCGGGTGAAATCCGGGGTACCACATACATTGAGTATGAATACGCTATCTAGACCTCGAATTAGCAGAATTTTTGGGCATGATACTATACCCTAACCCTTAATGAGTGGTGCTTTCTACGGTACCCCGAGTGAAATCCGGGGTACCACATACATTGAGTATGAAAACACTATCTAGACCTCGAATTAGCAGGATTTTTGGGCATGATACTATACCCTAACCCTTAATGAGTGAACCCTAGGTCCTAATTATCTAAATCAAAAACTATAAACCCGAAGATGGTGCATTGATCTTTTGCCTATATTTGGACGAATCATAACCGTCGATTATTGTTTCTAATTAAATTGATCTTGAGGTATAAGATTTAGAGAATTAATCATGTCCGAAAGATCAGTCAACTCAAGTTCTGGATAGCGTTTTCTTACTCAAGGTATGCGGTACCCCGGATTTCACCTTGGGTACCGTAGAATTCCCCATATATATATGGAGACGACTGGTATGCTCCAGGAGCATAGTATGTTCCAGATGATCTGGCCGTTAGATTTACATGGATTAGCTCCGGCCAATCTCAACGGTCAACTCTTCTTTTCTCTTAAATTGAACTTTGGGTTTGGGATTAGAAAATCGGGGCCTGGGGTTTATCCATTTGAGGTTAGGGTATAGTATCATACGCCAAACTCGGTTTAGTTCATGGTATAGATAGAGATATCTCACTATGAGTACATGGAGCATAGTATGCTCCAGGAGCACACGAGTCTGATATATAGTTTTAAATCATTATCATATATGTATATATTTCTATATTGTGTAAAAACAACTTTAAACGGTCAAACATCAATTCGACCAATAAATCTCAAAAAATTTGTTTTATCGGCCCAAAGGCATAAACCGGTTTGATGACCATGGATCAAACTCATTGTCGTTAGGATAAAATCGAGCAAAGAGAGTGTTCAGGATTTTGATGAAATAATTATGGAAATTAAGGTTTAGTTGGACTTTGTATTAAATCATAATTACATTCATGTTTTAAACATAACAACAATTGGGTTGTAGCATAATTGATAACATTTGTTCAATAATTATATTGTTGTGGGTTTGAGTCACATAAAACTATCAATCTTTCCTTCTTTTCTTCCAAATTCAAACTACTACGAGAAGATCTCCTAATTTTAGGCGTTTCCAAGACACTCCTACGGGACCATGGATACACCCCTGTTCCAAAATCAAACTAGTACCGAAATTAGTTAACTCTCCAAATTTTAAGGGTGTCCAGGTTCCTGGATCCGCCATTGACAGGAGGTGGGTTCTGAGAGAAGGAAACCACGATTGTGGGAAGTGGGAAGGAAAGGATGGGTCTTGTATTCTTGTGTTTTAATTCTGGGAATTAGGTAGTAAATGAAGGATTTGTTTTCAATGTGAAGGGGTAGGGTTGGTTTTGGAGGTCTGGGCGGATTGGGTACGAGTGGTTGGTTAGGCGAATATTTTTATTAATATTTGTGCTAACTTGGATTGCTGACTGGTACAATTGAACATAATTTGGATGAAAAATGAATGAAATGACCCATTTTGTTATACGTACAAACCCATAACACCAATTTGTGCAAAATGAAAGTTTGTGACGGTTTTGTACAAAGTTCAAAGTTCTTTCACTATTTGAGATAATTACTTGTATCACTTTAGAAGCGTGCCGTTCCAGGATGACCTTCTCCTATGAAGCATCATTTTAAGACAAAATGCGGTAACTGTTGATTGAAACGAGGCCGTCAGGAGCGTTTGGCTCAATGATTGTTGTATCATCAATTACGATGGTTTCCCACTAGAACCTGGCCATGTGCAGAAGGATAACGATATGGCGGTCCATCCTCCTCCCTTTGCTTATTCCTTCAATTTGGATTTGTTTTTCCGTTTCTTTGTTTACTTGGAGCTTTTGCATCATTGATATATTTGCTTTATCGGCAGTTTTTACCTATCCCTCTTCTTTCTTGATGGTTTGATGTTCTATCTCTTCCGAGCTGCGACGAATTCATTATCGGCGGGCTTGCCTCCATCGCCACTCATTGCAGTTCCTTGGATGGTTAAAACTAATCACAGTCTGTCATTATACAGAGCTCTGTTACTCTGTTTCCTGATTACAACGCTTGTTGTCTTGATTAACATGTGTTCTCCTTGAGATGAATACATGGTTAAGTTTATTCATCATTTGATGTTATTCTAGGCAAAGTTGAGATGCTCTGTCAATCCCGGAATAATTACCGTGGATCTCCCTTGGCATGCTCCCGGCCGTCGCTGCTCACCTTTTTTCGATCAAAGCTCAGGCGAGTTTGAATTCTTGTCCAGCCTTAATTAAGGGCAATTTAGCACGGATTTGACGTTTAACATTCCGCTTTCCCTATTTTGCAGCGGGTAATTGATTATTCTTCCCTTTTTTGCTCCTTACAGCTCAAATTTGAGCTTTATCGGTCAAACTGCATTAATGTTCACTTTTATTGCTTTCCTCCGTTATTAATTGCTTATTTTTGTAATTGAATTTACTTTGTATTCAATGTTCACTTTTATTACTTTCCTGCTTTTGGTGCATTAGTGGCACTAATGCTCTCCCCTTTCATTTTAACGTTTATTGTTTCCTCCTAATCAAATTGTGTTCTTTAACTTCTTTTTTATTTTTTAGAGTAGTGTAACTTTTGGCTTTGGCCTGTCTTTGTATTTGATTTTTTAGATTAATTTTCTTGCTTTCAGTCATTTATTATTTCTTTCATTTTGGGTTTAACTTTTATTTGATTTCTAGTGTCCGTTTAGTTTCTCTGGGTAAGGTTTTTCGGGTTGGGTTTTTTTACTTTGGGTGTGTGTTTTAATTTTCTCCGTGTGTTAGCTTGTTGTAACCTTTTTTTGTCATTTATTTGGCTTATCAATAACTGAGATGGGAGGCTTTTTGTTACTTCGGTAAGTTTGCTCTCTACTCTATTTGGTTGTTGTAATCGGCCGGTCTGTCGTTTACTTTATTCATTTTGTACAACATATTTGGTTGTTGTATCCGGTAAGTTTGATCTTGCCTTCGTTTCTGTATCTTGTGATAGTTTTTGGTATTTCCATATATGTGCTATTTTATTTGTATTATTGCAGGGATCTTACCTTCGCTTTCATATTTGGATGCAATTCCAATGCTTATTCCTCTCAGACGGGGTATTCATGGGGAAGTACTCTCTTCTTTCTCTCTTCCTCAATCAGTTTCGTGTCTTTTTGCTCTTCCGAGCTTTCTCAGAGCTGCCCATCTTGTGGCATAAAAGGCTCTTTCATCGGGAGTCCGGTTGCATACGGACTACCGTTCTTTATTGTTGTCTTTCTTATATATTTGTTGTCCGGCCATGCCCTGGGGGCTTATCTTGGATAAAAAAAAAAAATTACAAGTATATATATTATCAATGTAACGGTTATCCAGAGAAGCTCACTAAGAAACACCAAATGTAAATGAGGAGTCATTTGCATGCTAGATTTAAAAATCAAGATTTTGCCAAAATCTGTCCATCCCTAAGCCATTTACTGCCAAAGACTTACCTTTTATATATAGGTAGAATAACTAAAAAATGTAATTTACCATCTTACCCTTTCATGGGTTTTGCTAATAAATCTTAAAAGTCTAATTTACATCATGTAAATATCTTACTGTTGGTTTCAAAGGTGGGATATAAATCCCAGCTTTGAAGGGTATAAGACTGTAAGTAACTTCCTAGTGCATTGAAAATACCAAAAGCTGGAGTTAAGAATTAATTGATAACAATTAACAAGTGTTTATATAA
The DNA here is from genome assembly GCA_946122785.1 of Linum tenue. Classification (NCBI taxonomy): domain Eukaryota; kingdom Viridiplantae; phylum Streptophyta; class Magnoliopsida; order Malpighiales; family Linaceae; genus Linum; species Linum tenue. The sequence goes on from CAMGYJ010000003.1 coordinate 28,368,530, forward strand.
ACTGAAGTAGCCAATGTTAGCAAGTAATGAACATCAACTACGAAACGTTGTTCTGTAGTTGTGATAGATCGACAGATGGCAAGAAACAAGCACTAATGCTTTATCTTTTCATTCCAATTAAATGATGATGAATGGTTGTCATGCCACTCGGTTGAATCTGGTTCAACTTGTGCCGGTCATGAAATTGACATGACACTATTGATATGATCGACTTATGCATTTTAAGTAAAATGATATCATTTTAATGAATTTAATTAATAAAAATAATTATTTATTATCATTTTAATTAATTTAATTAATACAAATAATAATTATTATTCATTTTATGAATTTAATAGTTAAAAGTTGATGATATTTGTTGGATTGTAACTAAGTTGTCCACAAATATGTTTTATATATGATTAAATACATTGAATATTAATTTTTTTTATATTTTTTTAAACTGGCATGAACCTACACAAATTGGTTATACCACCGGTCGTACCATTCCACTTGCCAAACCGGCACAATGGTATAAATCGGTTTGACAACTGATTGATGATGATGTAAATTTTACTTCATATTGGGATTAGATAGCGTCACTTCCCCTAAGGGGGAAGTGAGTTTCGCTTCCTCCTTCACAGCCACTAGATCCACTCTCTCTTGTCTCTCCCTTGGTTTTTTAAATTAACGATTTAGATTAAATGAAGGATTTTTTGGAAGAGAAAAACTTACCACACATGATCCTTTCTCATTTTCTATATAATCTGATTTCCCGAGAAAAAAAACTCTTCCGCTCTCCCTTCTCTCTTCCCTCTCCCGAGAACCCTAACCGCTCTAGTCTCTCCCTCCTGTCGCTATCGCCACCTCCCCTTCCCATCGCCACCGTCGTCGTCTCTCCCTCCCGTCGCCACCGTCGCCATCTCTCCCTTCCGCTGCCACCGTCTCTCCATCCCGCCGCAGCCGTCGCATCCTCCGCCTCCCACCACTGTCGTGTCATAACGCTCTTCCCGTCGCAGCCCTCTCGCCCTCCAACTCCTGTTACTGTCATCTCTCTCCCGTCGTCCCCCTCTACTGCCGCCGCGAGGTAACGACCTCTCCCCTTCCTTCTCCTTTCCTCATCCCTTAATATATATTTTTCCAGATCTGGGATTTTCCAGATTTTATTTTTTTATGTTATTCTCTAGTGGTACTGATTTCTGTCTAGTGGTACGCTATCAATGGTAGTGGTAGAGGTACCAGTGAGTAGTGGTACTGATTTCTGTCTAGTGGTACGCTACTAGTGGTAGCGTACCACTACTCTGACTCTCTGGTAGCACTACCAGTGGTATTTGTAGCGTACCACTACCATTAGTACATACCACTACCACTGGTAGCGTACCACTAGATGAAAATCAGTACCACTAGCGCACTGATGGAGTGATTTTGTTGCAAATGGCCGGAGCGAGTCTGATTGGAGGATTTCGCCGGAAAAAGTCGTCGGTCGGAGAAAGTTTGGCGGTCGGAGCGAAGAGGTTGCTGGAAAAGAAAGATATATATATATATATATATATATATATATATATATATATTTATATAAGTGTATTAATTGTAGGATTTAAATTAAAAAAAAGTATTTAATCTGAGTTTTTAATTCCCAATCTGTAATTAATACAAAAATAAATAAATAATAAATTCTATTTTTTTCATACCCAAATTGTCCTTGGATGTGAATCTCACATCCCTCTTAGGGGAACTGACGGTAACTCATCCCCTTCATATTTATAAATCTAATTAACAAAATTTTGTATGAAATCTATGAAACAAATAATAATGTCTTTTTAAAATCAAAGAATGGTCCGTCGGGCAGGCGGACTCACGTCTCTTACAACCGAACACAGTCCTCTGTTTGTGATCCCTGCTAAGTATCCATGGCTGAATGGTTAAAACGCCCAACTCATAATTGACGAATTCGTAGGTTCAATTCCTCAACATCCGAAATTTCAATTTCAAAAGAATATACACGAAAAAGTGGGTTAATCCAACCAATCCTGCTTCTTTCTTTTTTTCTTTTTTGGAATTAATCATTCTTTTTATTTGATATTTTCATTAGTTTTGAAAGAAATTATTTCAAAATTCAGGTTTTACCCAAATTTTCATTTTTAAATCCACAAAACAAATCTCCTATAAATTTTGCATTCAAATCCATTGTCCAACAGATTTGCTTCTTTCATTTTCTACAAGCAATTAAAAGAATTCAATAAAATTGAATTTGGAAACCTAATCCATCATCAAAATCAAACAAACAAAAAAACGACCCTTAATAATTTCTTTTATTATTTAATTGTGGGGATGGAGGACTCGTGGAGAGCACAAGTGGGAGAATTAATAGATTTTTTTTATTTAATTTCGGGGATGGAGGACTCGTGGAGAGCAAAAGTGGGAGAGTTTTGGATTTACCTTTGGGGTTGGGGATTTCTGGGAGTTCCTTCATCAGCTCTCTGTTGCCTGCAGCCTTTCTAGATCAGGATAGGCTGCCTCACTGCAGAGCTGAAGCTAATTCGAGTCGGCCTACGACAACCAGCGAGGGCACTCTTACCCATCCATTTCTGTGCCTGAACTTCTTCCCTGGTTCATTGTTTTCCGGTGGGGTTGTTCTGAAGTTGCCACATGAATCAGCACAAGGCATCAAACGATTCCCCTCCTGAACCCAGGTGGGTTTTTGCTTCCTGGGCTTTGATCTGTACTCTGTAGCTTCAATTTCGCTAATTGTTTCATACTTGATGATGGGTTGAATTCCACGAATTGCTGTTTTTGACTCACCTTCTGCTTTCGTGGTGGATTGTGGTGTATTTTCTGATGCAGGCAGAGGCAGGGCGCGGTAGCAAAGGATCCAATTGCTGCTAGAAAAGTCCAGAAGGCAGACCGTGAGAAATTGAGAAGGGACCGTTTAAATGAGCAGTTTATTGAGTTGGGTCAAACTCTAGGTAATCTGAAGTTTTACTCTTTTAGTTTCCTTCTTCTTTTTCTGATGGAAGAATTTGCTTTAGAACAACAGCCTCCTTTGGATTGTCAAATGTTATCTTTGGGCAGTGGAGTTGAGTTCATTTTGTTCTAGTGCCATTTCTGCAAAATCAAAGGGGAGTTTAAGCTTGTATCAGTTCAGTAGGCAGCTGCTTTTCCTTACTATCCCTGCACTGGTTATTGGGAGCTACTTACTTCGAAAGTTATTATTATGGTATAAAAATTGAGTCATAATGCTGCTGCAACTCCTGGGAGTACATGCGTCAATCGTTCTTTTTCTGAATAATTGTTTTGAACGCAGACCCTGATAGGCCTAAAAACGACAAGGCCACGATTTTGACCGATACAGTTCAAGTTCTCAAGGATCTAACATCTGAAGTAAACAGACTCAAAGCCGAGTGTTCTGCCCTCACAGAAGAATCCCGTGAGGTGATCTCATCTACCCATTGTTCATAGTTTGGTTTCTGCATACAGAATTTTGGTTGTGATATTTAGTTTCTTCTTTGCAATCCAGCTTCTGCAAGAAAAGAATGAGTTGAGGGAGGAAAAGGCATCGCTTAAGTCTGATGTTGAAGCTCTGAACATGCAGTATCAGCAGAGATTAAGAGCCATGTTCCCCTGGGGTCCCGTTGATCCTTCTGTAATTATGGGATCTCCTTATTCATATGCAGTCCCTGTACCAGTGCCTCCTGGTTCAATCCCCATGCATCCACCAATGCAGCCATTCCCCTTTTACAGAAATCAACCTCCATCCAATCCTGTTCACGGTACTTGCCCGACTTTTATTTCATTCCCGACTCCTCCTAACCCTCCTAATGAACAGCCATCGGCTCAAAGCGCCTCTACCTCCCATGGCTCGAGCAAACCAGATCCCAGAAGCAAGTTGGTATGCCACCCTGGGGATAGCCATATTGAGGAATGCTGTGATGACTCGGGTGAAGTTGCAACTGAACTTGTACTTAAAATGCCTGGATCGTCTTCTCAGCAGGTCAGTTCTTTGTCTTTCCGGCAACTAGTGATTCCCTAGGACATTAAAAGACCAGAGTAACATACTGACTGTGGGAAGGTTTTGTATAGGCAGCTGTAGAAAGGAAAGGCAAGCAGAGGAAGGAAAAGGAGAACTGTGTTGTTTCTTCTAGCATTAGTTCTTCCCCTCATGTCGCTCATGATTACTCGTCTAATAGCATCGGTGATGCAGCATCATCTAAGCCTTGAGATTTCTGGCTGTGTAATTGGATTTTCACATAGCTAACCACATAGAGAGGCATGTCCTTATACCGAGTCCTGGGAGCAGAATCAGTCTTTAGTGTTGGTTGTAACTTGATGGGATCTCTTCCCAGTTGGATAATGGGCTTTGACTTCAATTGCTAAGTGTTGTATGCACACTTATGAAGCTAAAAGTGAGCAGCCGGGATGAGCTTGCGGGCGAAGAAAGAAGAAGCCGTGGATGGGATGCTTTCTGTTCTCCAAAATGGTAGGTTTGGTGTGTGTATAAGGGGTTGGTCTAGTCACTAGTGCTTTACCTTACTGTAATATGATTAGTCTTGAATTTGAAGGTCTCAAGTTAGAATAATTTAAGTAGCACCTAATATCAAAAAGTAAAACTATAAGTAGGTTTAGTGTGTGAACAAGTGCTTGGTTTAGTGTTGGTAATATGACTAGTTTTGAATCTCTAGGTCTTAGGTAGGGGTGGGCATACAGTTCGGTAAAACCGAACCGAATATAAATCGAACCGAAACCGAATTAATGTTATTCGGTTGGAATTCGAAAGAGAAAAGGGCATATTTTGGAAACCAGGGTCCTTTCGACCGAACCGAATTTTCGAATTCCGAACCGAAAAACCGAATTATTATAATTGCAAGCTCCAAATGGTGGATTTTTACGTTTCTACTTATTACAAGACTTAAATATTTGAATTATGTTAGTGTTTTATGACTTATGCGTTGAAATGTTTGATTTTACCATTGATGATGCATATTTATTGTTTACATTAGGGGTGAAAATTCCATTATTTTTTGGCAAAATTCCAAATCCAAAATCCCATTATTTTTTGGCAGGACAATGTATAACTATTAACCGAGTCGAGAACTACTGGTTATTGTTTAATGATATATTAACTGTTAGAGGCTCTTGGATTCGTTTGTCGGTAGAAAAAAACTACTTATCGATTTAGCGGTTAGTAACCAACAGTTTCTCAGATAACCGTTTAACCTACTAGACCTCCATGTTTCACTAAAATGTCACCGTTTTTCCCAAATGAAACAACCCTACCCCACCCTTGAGTTGTGCTTCTTTTGTAGCTTCTCTTTTTTGTGAAATCTCCTCTATGCACTAGCCCTCTTCCATACGGATGATGGAACTCAAACACAACCATGTCTGCCGAAAGTACCTCATCTTCCATGTCTCTAATTCAAAATTTCTGCCTCTGGTCTCTGAATTCGAATAAGCGAATGCCTTTCGCCTCCTTCCAGTTCTGCCTCTGGTCTTCAACTTCTCTTTACTGCATTCCCAGTATTTTGCCGAATGTGGGTAAAAATGTACGGTTGTTTAAAAATCCTCTCATCTTATGCACTTATGTTCTTACTCCATCTTTTGGATGGTCTAGGACACTGGGCCAAGATCAGGTGACTAAGGAGGAGTGGTCACATGGCTAAGTGAATCTCAGCACTCAACACGTATCCTACAATTGGTATCCGAGAAGGTCTCTAATGAGGAACAAGATCCAAGATGAAAGCTATGAGTTCCTTAGCAAGATTAATGAATCATCTGCCTCTAATCACGCAAGTTGAGGACAATCTACAACAGAACCACCTAAACTTGACGAAAATAGTTATGCCTTTTTGAAAGGTTGCATGGAAGATTTTCTACAAGTCATGACATGAAGCTCTGGATCAATATCAAAAGAGGACCGAAACAAGTTGAGAATGATATCAGAAGTTGGTCGGAAAAAGATCCAGTAACTCTCTAAATTAATGCCAAAGGAAAAAGATCCACTTTGATTTTTGAATATTATGCATATGGTAGAGGTAACGATACAAAGTGGAACTCATGTATTCCCCTATTTGGATTAGATAAGATGGTACAACCTCATGGCTCTCTAGAAATGCAGCAAAGGGATCCTCATCAAGTAGTCGATTGAGATTTGACTTGACTCTATGATGCATTTTTATTAAGATTTTGAAATTTTCTTCATGGTCTCCAACTTCAGGTATGTCATCCTCCATTTTTTGACTAAGTGTGTCCTTGTAAATGGTGAACTCTTCATTCTCTACCCTTACTTCCTCAAGGTTCTTGTTTTCCAAGGTTTGTGCAGATTCTTGAAGAGATGATGTAAGGGGATCTTGAAGGGGTCCATTCACTTCAAAGCTTGGTTCTTTTATGCATAGAGAATCCTTGCTTAGAGTGGGTTAAATTGCTACTCCTTGCTCTTCTTTCATTGTTGTAGAGGAAGATGTACAGGTTCCTTCTCTTCCAAGAACGAAGTCGACGTCTTCATCAATTTTCTCCTCCCAATTTGAGTTAAACTCAAGATGAGTGTGGCTTGAAGTTTCCTCCAACTTCCAAAAAACCAATGGACAGAAGGCCGAAGAATGAGGTACTCGAAGATTAAGAATCCTTCCCAGCGAAGATTAGCGATGAGAGAGGAAACCTCATCTAGAAAGGATGATAAGGGAGGAAGCCTATACTCACTGATAATGGGAATCATGCTGGAGGCGGAGTGGTAATCTCCTTGACTGATGATGAAATTACATTCAACATTTGAATAAGTAAGAATAGCATTTAAACCAGCCATTATAAGGAAAGATGAAGACAAAAAGGCGACGAAAGAGGCGATGCTTGCGAGATAACAAGAGAAAGAACATGTAGAGGGTATTTATGGAGCAAGAAAATAACAGGAAAAGGAAAGAAAAATATATTGCTAGGGAAACTCAATAGAGGTTATGTGGAGAGGAGAGTAGCACCGTCAATCATCCCTAATTCTTGGCTAAGAAAAGTGAAACCATCAAAACCTAGGGGTTTAGTATCATCCATCTGCAGGAATATGTGAAATGGAAACAATTCCAGTTTGAACTAAATCGCGAAGGAAATGATATTTGATCACAATATGCTTAGTTCCTAGAGTGATGCTCCGGATTTTTGCTCATGTGTATGGCACTGGAATTAATACAGAGGATTAGCTGATTGGAAATAGAGAGTCCATAGTCCTGGAGTTGTTGTTTGAGCCAAAAAAGTTGTGTGCAACATGATATTTAACTTTGGTTGTAGACAAAGCAACACATACATGTCTCTTGGAAGACCAAGAGACATGTGACTCTCGGAAGACCAAGAGACATGTGACTCTCGGAGGAATTGACACTCGCTGGAGGTACTTCTATAAGTTTCGTTGTTGGCGAAGTCAGAGTTTGAATATCCTATAAGTTCTAGGGAATTAGATGAAGGATGTCAAAGTCCTAAGGTAGGGGTATGGTAAGATAACAAAGAATTCTTTTTGTTGTTGTTAGATGGTATTTCTTGGGATTGGCTTGCAACCTAGCACATAGACATACACTGAACATGATGTCTGGTTTTGTAGATGCTACGTAAAGCTAAGATCCAATGAGACCTCGATAGAGAGTGTCACTAGCTGCGGCACCAAGTTCATCAAGATTTAGATGACGAGAAGTGGCAATGGGAGATTTTTAGGGTTTGGTTGGACATTTTATACTTTGCTAGCAAGGAAGGACATACTTGCTTTGATTTATCAAAATTATAGTTGGAGTTGGATGAATTTGGAGACCTAAGAAGAAAGTTAGTTCTCCCATCATACTCATTTCCAAGGTACCCTGCATGAGATTGGAAAATTAAGTGCAAAGGTTTTCTTATGTGGCCCCAAAAACTATGCCATCCACGTAGATTTAAACAATGAGGAGACCTAAGGAAGAATAATAAGAAAAATACTAGTGTCTATTGGTCCTCTAGTGAAGTTATGTTTTAATAGAAAAGTACTTAATCTCTCATACCAGGCCCTAAGAGCTTGTTTTAGGCAATAAAGAGCCTTTTTATGTTTGTAAACATGATTAGGAAAGAAAGGATTTTCAAAACCAGGGGGTTCTACATAAATATCTTGATTTAGAAAACCATGTTGTAAATACACTTTTGACATCCATTTGATATAGCTTGATTTTGTTTGTACTAGCAAATGCACAAAGCAACTTAATTGCTTTTATCCTGGCTACTAGAGAGAAGGTTTCTTCAAAATCTATTTTATGTTCTTGATCATAGCCCTTGGGAAACTAAACGAGCTTTATTCCTAATGTTTTTGCCTTATTCATCATATTTGTTTCTAAAAACCAACTTTAAACCAATAACTAGCCAGTCTTCGGGTCAAGGTACAAGATCCCAAACCTGGGCTCGTTTGAACTAGTTGAGTTCTTCTTGCATAGCTAGATTCCACTATTCATATAATAGAGTTTCTTTAATGTTTTTAGGTTCTATTTGGGACAGAATAGTGAATAGAGATAAGAGTAGAAGATTTTTTTGATTTAGATCGAGTAACTAGTGGGGCATCATGGTCACGTATGATCAGGGAAGGTGGATGCGTTTTTGTATATGAGCAGGTGCATGATGAGATGTTTGTTTAGTTTCAACAGGTTTATCAGAAAATGGAGTTGTTGGTTCTAGATTTTGGGAGGTAGACTCTGTTATTGTGAAAAGAGGTTGTATTGCAAATGGATCCTCCTCGGTTTGATGTGGACTTCCATCAAATTTTATACGAATAGACTGCTCAATTTTGTTGGTCTTTCTATTAAAGACCCTGTAAGCTTTGCTTCTGGTCGAATACCCTATACAAGTGGCTAGATCTGATTTGGGTTCAAACTTTCCTAATTGACTTTTTTGTGTTTAGGATGAAGCAAGGACTTCCAAAGGCATGGAAGTAACTTATATTTGGCTTCTTCCCCTTCCAAAGTTCATAGGAAGTCCTTTTGTGCTTACTTCTATTAAGCACTTTATAAGTTATGTAGTAGGTAGTATTAGTGGCTTTTGCCCACATATGTTGAGGTAAGTTTCATTCTTGGAGCATGGTTCTTCCTATTTCTTCTAGAGTTCTATTCTTCATTTCAAAAACCCCACTTTGTTTAGGTGTTCTAGGAGCTCAGAAGTTATGTTGTATTCCTAGATTGTCACATAATGCTTCAAACAGATGACTATCAAATTCTCCTCCATGATCACTTCAATTTTTTTTTATAATGGTGATATAAGTTTTATTAATAGGAAGGAAATAGGAAGAACCAAACGTACAAAAGCAAACGAAAAGCAAAAGCAGGGGTGCGAAGCACTACACAAGCACGCACAACCAGCCTAAAAGACTGCAGACACATGCCGCAAGCAGCCACGCGACAACATCGCATCACAAACTCACATCAAAACACAAACAAACACAGAGAACAACAAACTCCAAATCACAATCAGCCTTGTATCAGCGGCATGCACTCATAAAGTTAACCTGATCGTTGTCATTGCCAGGGCAGTGTTATCGCCAGCCACGCTATTACTAATAATTATTTCTTTATCTGTATTTTGGTGATAATTTTTTTTTAATTTAGTGATATTTTCATCTTTTTTTTTTTAAGAAAAATACCCATGAATACCTAGAGAAGTCGTCTAGCAGAACAAAAACATATTATTTTCTTCCTAAGCTCATGGTTTGGTTCGGACCAAATAAATCTATGTGAATTAGATCAAGCATTCTTATGGTGGTTAAATATGGCTTACTTTTTGAAGGATTCTCTCGTTTGTTTTCCTAGTGCACATGCATTATAGAATAATTCTGGGTTTTTACTTAAAGAAGGAAGACCCCTGACTAAGTTGAGCTTGGATAGTTTCCCTAAGACAATTGTGCTTACATGTCCTAGTCTTCTATGTCATATTTGTTGGGTATCATTGTTAGAGGCTAATAATCTTAATAATAATAAACCTAATAAAAATAATAGTAATAATAGAAACTGTAGGTTTCTATCATCCCCTCCCCCTTGAGACCAACCTTGCCCTCAAGGTTGATCGAATTGACCTACTTTTTCGTAAAAGCTGTTTGTCGCCTCCATCGTACTTTGTGTTTCCTTCTCTTCCAATTGCGGTTGGCCATTCGAACTCCTCCCACCCACGCAGCTCCTCCGAACTTGAACGTCCTCATGATGGCAGCCAAATTAATTGCTCCCTTACTGCCATCCTATCCAATAGATCTTTCCCCATGTTTTTCTAAGCCCACCCGATGCAATTGAACCAACATACCTCCCTTCATCCTCATTCCTACCTCAGACTGAGACCCAAGACCAGTAGTGAAGCCCACTACCTCCTTTCTATTCTCCTCTGTTACATAGCCCTTCACCGGCCCACTTCATTCCTAAGAATGGACCAAAGCCCGACCTTAGATCACCTTTCTCCCTCTCATACTACAGCCCGCTCAACAGATCCTGGTCAAGCCCGACGAAACATATCAGTTTTGTCGTGCCCTCCAGAAACCACCCTGTCTCTCTTGGCTCAATAGGGCATGTAGCCCAAATATCTGAGCCCATGTCCCCACTCGGCCTCTGCTGATGTTGAACGAAGCAGATTAGCCCATGCTGCCTAGGGTTTGCGAAGGAAAGGATACCTCCCACCTGCACATCCCCCGTCGGCAGCTCCCCTGCCTAGTCCTCCCCTAGCGAGCCAATCGCCTGATCGGTAGACAGCTGCCCCAATCCGGCGACTCTCGTCTTCCCCATCGCCCCTGCGTTGATTGACGCTACACTTGTCGAGCTATTGGAGAGAAAAACGCCACAGCCTCCCATCCTTTGCTCTACTAGAGGCAACTTCTTCCTCTTCTCCTCTGGTGACGAGCTCGATTCCAGTCTCCTCCTTGGCACTTCGTTCCCCGGCAGCGAGCGATTCCCCAGGTGACCAGAAGGTGATCTCGAAGACGCGATGCCCATCTTCATCTTCTTCTCCGACGATCTATCCCTTGGCGGTGAACTACTCCTCCCCTGGCAGGGAGGTCCATCCACCATTTTGGCCTTCGTCGCCACCACGAAAGCCATTGCTGGGGTCCTCTTCAATCGCTCCCTAGAACCCATCACACCGGTCGTCTTCTCCATCTCTGGCGCGGTTTCCTTCTTCGGCAACGCCTCTATCGTCACCTTATTTTCCGTCACCTACTTTTCCTGCACCGGTGACTGCATCAGATCAGCAGCGTCCTCGACCCCGTTGCTCTCCACCAACGCTTCTCCATCGGCCTCCGCAATCTCCTCCGTCGGTGATGGTGGTGGTGAATTCGCCACGGTGGTGGTGGGTGGCTTGGTTCGCCGCAACGAATCTAGGAGCCGCATGATCTCCTCCATATTCGCCTTCCACCTTCGTTCCTCTTGAGTTCGGCGATCGCGCGCTTGTTGTATGAGGGCTTCTAGTTGATCGCACGTTGAAGAAAAGAGCTGCAACTCCGGTGCTTCATCCATCCTCGGCTCAGGCCTCGACTCCCTCGTCCCAGAAGCAGCTGCTAGCGTCTTTCTCGTTCCGCCGTCCACATCGTCTTCTTCATCGCCGTCGGCGGAACCTCCACATGATTAGCGCTCGGTGTCGCGATGGCTTGTCGTCGTGCCGCACGTTCGAGTGCTTCCTGGTTTTGCTCGGCGAGGATCGTGTCGAGCTGATATTTCACACAAGTCCACTCCAGATCAGAGAGCCTCGATGAGCTCATGTTGGCTCTGATACCAAATGATAGAACCTTATATTAGGGTTCTATCGGGTCTGGTCATGATATTGGGAATTAGCGATTCAGAACAGAATTAGGGATTTGAGAAGAGAAAGATAGAGAATCGGCTGAAGCCTTTAGAGGGTTGAGATCGAGAATTGAGAGGATAGGAAGAGATTAGGGTTTAGGAGAGTTTTCTTAATATTCTTCTTGACTGACCATGACGTAAACCCAAAGTACATATTTATAACAAAAGACTAGATAAACCTATAATAGACTATCCTATTATGACTCAAAGACTACTAATCTTAATAATAATAAACCTAATAATAGAAACCGTAGGTTTCTATCATGGTCACGGACCGCTCCCCTTTCCGGCAACGTGTTCTTCAAAGTTTGACGTGTTATTGAAGTAGTCACTGTTGAAATAGAGAAGATGACTCGGACAACCATAATAGCATAACCATATAGCTGATGTGAATATGACTTTATACGGCAAAAATTGAGAACCACGCTGGTGGGGACTTAGTAAGCTGCCACGAAGAGGAAGACGTGCGGAAGCTCAAAATGCTAGACAAGGGATCGAGTTTCGCTCTGATACAATGAAGAATTTGATAACGCGGTAAAGAAAGAACACAAGAGACACGAGATTTTACGTGGTATCCTTGATCGATTGATTGATCGAGACTAATCCATGGCGAGCTCGAAAGAGCTCATGACTGGCGTTTTATTAGAGGACTACATTGTGACGGCTTGCTTACAACAATCTCCGCAGCTAAGCTATGTATAGAAAAAAAAAAACTAAGGTTAAAACCTAAGGACGACCGAGTGTCCTTCTCCTTCTGGGACAAGAAACAAAAGGCCAAAGACTCTGTTACTTATTGACCAAGTAACAAAAGTAACCACAACAGGTGAAGGCTCATGTAAATGCATGTGTGGATGAACAATAATGATAATTACAAATGAGAAGGGATGTAAGTAAATTTGCAGCAACTAATTAAGTTTAAATTGACATGGTGGCATGGTCCTATGGATGGCTTCGTTGCACTTCAAGCAAGGAGTTGTGTTAGAGAGAAGTATAAGATCCAGCATAACCTTCTCCCAACAACTCGAGTTATTGGGACCAGTTGGTTTATGATAGGGCTGGGAAACGGTGCGGTCTGGTCCAGACCAGACCATATATACGGTCTATGGTCCAGACCGAGAGGCTGAAGTATAGACCACAGACCAGACCATAGACTATACGGTCCGGTCCAGACCACGCCTGTGCGGTCTGGTTCGGTCTGGTCTGGTCCAGATAGACCACACTCAAAGAAAAATGAATAATTTGTTTAGTCAATCACACAAAAAATTAAACCAATAACCAAGAAAAATAATTTTTATTTGCCTTAAAACATTAATCGTAACCTGCATGAATAATTTTGATACCCTAAATCTTAGTACATAACAAAAATCCAAAGTAAAAGCATCCCAACTTGCACCATAAAGTTATAAACATTAACATAATGTCATATGGAGACACGATTATCTCTACTCTTTGGTTAAATGTGGTTGTGAATGAAGGGGAGACGAGATTCTCAAAATTAAGGTTGAGACTTGGGTGTCGTTGTGGGAGTTGGGAGAGTGATCGAATGGGCTATTCACACGTATTGACAAGTCGGTTGGGTCCATGGTTTGGTCCGGTAAACCGCGGTCTAGACCAGACCAGACCAGACCAAGAGATCAAAACATAAAATAATACAGACCATGTACCAGACCAGACCATACTTAACGGTCTACGGTCCATACCAAACTGTGCGGTACGGTTTGGACCATGGTTTTTCTAACGGTCTGGTCTATTTTCCCAGCCCTAGTTTATGACATGGTATCAGAGCTGGTGTGTCCTTGAGGTCACGTGTTCAAGTCCTCACGACCCCCAATATTAACCGTTGTCTTCAAGCACATGGTATGGCGAGCCTGTGCAAACTTCAAGCCCACGAGTTGGTTTTCGTTTGTGGGGGGCGTGTAAGGAAGTGGTTAAGTACCATACATGATCCTCTCCCAACAACTCGAGTTATTGGGACCAGCTGGTTTATGACAGTTATTGGGACAAGTTGGTTTATGACATGATATTAGAGTTGGTTTGACCAAGTGACCGTGTGTTTGAATCTCCACGACTTCCAATATTAACAGTTGATTAAAGCACAAGGTATGGTGATCACCTGTGCAAACTTCAAGCCCATGGGTTGGCTTTCGTTTTGGGGCGCGTGTTAGAGAGTGGTATAAGATCCAGCATAATCTTCTCCCAACAACTCGAGTTATTGGGAACAGTTGGTTTATGACAAGCTGAAGCATCGGATCTACTAACTTGGGGGATAATTCAAGTCAATCAGTTTGAATGTAAGGTGAGTGGTAAAAGGGGGTAAATTCTACGTATGATGAGTTTTTATCATGTGCTTTTATGTATAATGTAATGCTAGTACTTGAGTTTATGTTTGTGTTTGAGGATGCCTGCTCTTTATTTTAGTTATTATCCGAGACAATTGCTAGAGCTTTCAATATTTACTTGAAGCTGTTATGTTAATGTCTTCTATTAGTAGTATTTTACCACTATAGGATTTAAGGTAAAAATGTCAAGAGTTAGGTCACTAATGCCAATCTCCCACCCTAGTGAAAGTTTAAAGGAAGAGCACGCTATGCTCTTACGGCTTATGGGATGAATCAATAAGACTCCCATAAAGATGTGAAAGTTAAAGGAAGAGCATAATATGCTCTTCAGGTGTATGAGGATGAATCAATAAGACTCGCATAAAAGGATAAGGAAATGATAGGCCTAAATCGACCCTCATAGGTATGATTTAAGCGGCTGACTAGTTAGTGAGGGGATCCCTGATTCGGTCAAAGGTTTAAATTTTTTAGGGTGGCGAGTAACAACAACTCCAACATTTTGAGGGTTTAAGATTGGTAGTGATAACAACTTCCACTGTTTTTAAGGAGAACCTTAAGGAAAACCCCTCAAATGCTCGTAGACTTTTAGTAACGACGTAGACTTGACCCCAATCCACTCACCTAGTCGTAGAGAAGGACTGATGGAGCAGCCAGTTGAAGAGCAACCAACTAGAGAGTAGCCAACTAAAGGAGGACTCTAGGAAGAATCATTTTCAATTTTAGGTAATTAGTACACTACAAAAAGACATACAGTTCTGACGATAACTTTCTGACAGTAGTAAATTTTCGTCGGAAAAAGACATTTTTCTGACCAAAAAACTATGTCAACAGTAATATCCACCTTTTTGGTGACCACATAAAAATCTCGTCAGTAATTGTAATATTTTTCATTAGTTATGTCCATTTATGGTGCAATTCCAAACCATCATTATTTTCGACAACTATATTTTTTTGGGTCGGTAATACTCAATATTACTAATGAAAATTCATTTTCCCCCGGAAACAAATCTTAATTATTGACGGTGAAAAAAAATTTGTAAAAAAAATTAACATTGTTGACGCAATTACTATGTCGTCAGTAATACGTTGTCAGAAAAGATACTATTATTGACAAGTCATCAAGTCATCGAAAATATGAAATACTACAAAAGACAATGAGATAGTTATCAGTAATAAGTGTCGCAACCGTCCCTCGGAATCGGGGCCGACCGCATCGTGGTCTTAGTCACCATCGATCTTACTAATAGAGCATTCGACTCTAGTTGTTCCACTCTCGACCTTAAGGTCCAAACTGGGACCTAGTCTGCGAATTATAAGGATTTTAGATTGAGGGTATGGTTACGTGTGAGAAAGTGTATTCGCACCCAATACCCTAAACTAGTACTACCGAAATTGATAAATTAAGAGTTGGGTGTTTTATTGTTCGGCTTATTGCATATTTAATGTAGGATTCAATTAGTCAAGTATTTATTGTATTGCGTATTTAGAGTCCAATATTGGACTATTGAATTAAAATGAATTTCATATCCGTGGTCGTGAAAATGGCGCAACAAACATATAACGAGTTTTTCAGTCTGTCTCGACAACTAGATGAGCACCCACACCCAACTCAACCCACTAATTTCAAAAGTGGGTAAAATTCTCACCCGACCAAAAATTCATCAAAACTAGATTTTACCTACTTTGATTGGGTTTGATTGTTTACCCTGAGTACGGGCTCAATTGTCATCCCTAGAGGGACGAGGCTTCTTATCACATCCCTAAGTAGTCTAATGGATTGAATTATTATAATAAATATGTTATTCTTGTATGTGCTACTTATATTTCTCTTGTTATAAGGCACTAGTTTATTAACGGTTTGATATCGGTTAATTAGTAAAATGTGAATCACTCACTAGACCGATAGAACATTGGTCTCCACTACACGCACCCAATTGTGAAATTTCATATTAGTAAGGGTGTGTTAGGAAATGTGTATTTCTAATGCTTGTATTTGAAATTTAAGTAATCCAAATACATTGTGGTTATTCATTTGCAACTTTTTGGTATTTTAGATTTTATTATTTCTATTTTTTGAATTTGGAGTCATCTTGCCAAGTATTAAAAAATTATATTTTAGACCTAATTTCTTGTTCCTTCAACTTTATTACCTAAAATTTAAATTTTTCATACAATTAGAAATTAGTTGGCCATAAAAAAAATTAGTACTTATATTTTTTTCTTCCTATTATAATCCAGTTTCAAGAAGGCGCAGGCATGCATTGGAGCTTTGCCTAGCTCCTAACACTTTTAAGTAGGGGTATACAAGGCTTGGGTGGTTTGAGTTTGGTCATTTTAATCACCCAACTCATATATTACGATTTTGAAAATATGAAATCAAACCCCACTAAAAAAATTAAAACCCTACAGTTTGTTTATAATTGGGTTGAGTCGGGTTGGAGATACTTTTAATTAAAAACCCAACCCAACACAAAAAAGAAAACTATTATACATTACAAAAATATTATATAACTAATTAAAATTTTAAAGAATTAAATGGAGGCAAAAAAGTATCGATACCATAAATGTTGTTTGGATTTGAATGAAATGCAATTTACTTCAACATATGTCTAGTCTTTTTCGTTTTTTTTAAATAAGCTAAAGTGGTTATAAGCTAACACATTCATTATATATCGTTCTTCTAAAATTATACGCAAGAAAAAAGATCACGTGAATTATAGCTTATATTAAATCTACATCTAAATATTCAGTTGAAGAATGTATTCAACTAGGGAAACCACAAGAGAAAAATATGATAATATAAGCTTAATTTTCTCAGAAATATGTTTATTGACGACACAAATATGTTTTCGATACGAACACTTGTGACAATAGTTCAACACATATTGGGTCGAGTTCTACGGGTTACGTTACCCAAAATCCGTACCCAACCCAATAGAGGCAGTTGTACAAAAGAAAACTCTCACATAACATTAAACTTTAATTTTGACGATAAATACAGGTGGGTCGGGTTGAGGGTTGTTTTGTTTACCCCTACTTTTAAGCATCGTCTAAGTGTGCCTAGATGCTGAAAGAAAAATACCAATTTTTACTTCATGTTAAATGAAATCACAATTTACAACATTTTCACACTTCAACTCAAATAATTAATAGCTTACTTAATACTTAAAAAACAATAAAAATAGCTCACAAGTTGATAGAGTCTTGACTCATTGACTCATAGACTTCATGAACTATTGAAAAAATTGAGATAGAAATTTGAATTTATAGAAGACGTTAATTTCCCATTTGATATTTACTGCCTAGACTTGAGCAACCGATCCGATCTCTGGTTATTCCGTGAGGATTGCTACGAGTCACTAATACATAATGAACAAGGGAGGCTTGGGGCAGACACCAGAACAGTATTTGAAGAATTAACAGTCGATATATGAGGTCTATTACATCCTATCTACACAATGCAGCGAATACAGTTTATTGCAGGAGCACACATTCTTTTGGCTTCCAAATATACATCTCACCGAAAAGAAAGTAACAGTACTAGTACACTTCCACATTCCACTGCTCAGCCTTCTTCAGCTGCTTCTTGTAATCAAACCAATCAATTCCTGCCAACAACAGGGAAACAACAGATTTAAAGATTATAAGAATAACCACCAACAAGCAAAGCTTATTCACAACATGGAACGTTTTTTTGCCAAAATTCCTTCCAAGATGTTTCGGAAGCTTTACCATCCTTAGCAGCCAAACCGACCATAATGTCATCGATGCCCTTCTCCATTCCCTTCAATCCACACATGTACACGAATGTGTTATCTTTCTTCAGTAGCTCCCACAGCTCTTCGGCATATTGAGCCATGCGCGTTTGGATGTACATCTTTTCGCCTTTCTCGTTAGTTTGCTCTCTGCTCACTGCAAAGTCTAGCCTGAAGTTTTCAGGTGCCTTCTCCTTCATCTTCTCAAATTCCTGCCCGTGCCAATGTCGAATGAAGATTTAACAAAGTGTACAACTTAATCATAGTTTAAAAAACGGGTTTTTGGTTGAATATACCTCCTTGTACAGCAATGAGCTGCTAGTGGGAACTCCCAGGAAGAGCCATGCGAGCCCATTGAACTAGAAAAATTGTTGGCAGGGAATTCAGTGATGTCTATCTATATGAGTGTTTGACAGTCCTCATGACATCAACTTAGCTGACACATCAACAGAGTGGCTTGCAAAGAAAGAAAACAAATGATATTCAGTTTGTACCTTGTAGTCCTCATGCTTCTCAAAGAACATTTTCCACAAGAACGATCTGAAGGGTGCAATGCCAGTCCCAGTCGCAAGCTGCAAAGAAGAGGAGTTCAACGCAGATAGCATAAAAATCTACTGGAACCCATAACGGCTGAATGCATAAGAGCAGTTTATTTACCATGACAATTGTGGCATTAGGATCTTTTGGCATAAGCATTTCTTTCCCAACTGGTCCTGTGATTGAAACTTCTGAGCCGGGCTTCAAATCACCTGGAGTCGAGCACAAACACAGACCGCAATTACTCACAAGCATTAAGCTCTAACCAAAGTGACCCATTTTTCTTAATTGGAGACAGCAAATTTTGTTCTAGCCTCGTGAACTTACACAAGAAATTTGAGCAGACTCCCTTAACAGTCTCTCCTTGGTCATTGACGTAGACAAGCCTCTTGACACAAAGGGAGACCTGAAAATGGCGATTGCAATGACAAGGATTCCAAAATTCAAATGAACATGCAGTCCAGTGGCAAGTAGAAGAAAGATGGGTAAAATTCTTTGATTGTAGGGAAAAGACCATTCATTACGTTAACTTAAAAGTTGAAGGAGAAGAGTTAGAAATAGCCCTACAGTTTTAGAGTCACCAAAATCACCGAGAGCACTGCTGGCAATTGAATATAATCTAAGCTTGTGAGGCTTCCCATTCTTGTCAATGCCCTCTGGAATAACTCCAATTGACTGCCCTTCTCTGTACGGCACCTCCCCTGATTCGGCCGAAGAAAACGAGAAGTACCCAGTTCATTCAGTGGAAGGAAAACATCAGCCTCAAACATCCCAAAAGGACTTATACATGAGCGCAATTAAAACAGAGATATGACACACCTTCAGTGCTGAAAACCATGTGCCAGGTCTCGCCAGGTGCGTCATCGCCAGTGATCTTGGTGTTGAGAAGGCATCTCCCGGTGTAAGGCTCCTTGGGTTTGAACTTGTTCACAACCACACCTTCCTCCTGTTTCTTGGACTCCTTCTTGACCTTAGCAGGAGCTTCGGTGGTGACCTGGCTTCTCACTGAAACCAGTCCCCTGCTTCCAGTATGCACATGAGATGACTGACGAAATGCAAACAAGAAAAGAAAGATGGAAAAAGCCCCTTGTCAGGAAACGAGTTCGAGTAAAAAGTGGAAGCAGATCAGAGAGATGGGTGAGGGGAACCCAGAGACAGAATTGTAACCTTCTTGAAGGTGATTCTTTCGTGGGTGAAGACGATGGAGGTTCTGGAAGAGAGTGGGGAGGAGGACTTGGTAGAAGGAAAAGATACTGCAGCGGAAGTCACTGCAGCTGCCATAGTAATGTGAGGGAAGAATGCAGAGAAGAGATGTGGAAGAGAAGGGAAGTGTGAAAAAGGGATCACTAGAGACTAGTGTTTGCATTTTGTTGGTTCTAGTTTGAGGAGATTACGCGATTGCGTGGACCAGATTCTGGTTGGCAATGCAGTGGCTCTTGTGATGTGAGGATAAGTCTACGCAAAGAGTAAAAGATAAATATGACTGTTGTCTTATCGTTCCCCTCGCTCTCCATCAAAACGACGGCGTCATTGGTATTCTGTCTTACTTTTCTACCAAAAAGGAATTGGGTAAATTGCAAGTTTGGTCATTGAGTTTATTAAAAAGGTTAATGTTTAGTCACTGAAAATATTTAATTTCATTCGTGATTACTCAAATTAGTTCAATAGTTCAAGTTTGGTCACTCCCCCGTCCAATTCCGTTATTTTTATCTAATGTGGCGGTCAATTATTAGAGTTGACCGTTAAATTAGTGATGTGGCTATTAAAAATAATAAAAATTAATCTTTTCAATTTTCACCTCATTTAAACAATCCATTAAAATAAATAAAATAAAATTATCAAATTGAAATTAATTCCTCCCTCCAGCTCTTTCACCTCCTCCACCGCCACTTCCCTTTCGCCGATAATTCTCTCCTCCCTCTCTTTCCCTCATCAATCTCTCACTAAAGTATCATCTTTTTCCAACTTCTTATGTAACTCTGTTTCCCGGACACTAACATAAATTAGGCTCCCCAATCTCTATGTTCCCTCATCAATCCCCCCCTTCTGTTTTCTATTTTCGTTGTTGCGAAATTAGGCTCCCAATCATACATCGGAGTCAACTACGCCCAAGTCACCGTCAATCAAACATCGTTGTTGCAGAACAGAACCTCATCTCCGGTGACCAGACCGTCATCTCCCGAATCCTCCCGGCGACGAAGGCGCTGCTGCAGTTCCAGAGGGGTAGGGTCCCCGATCGCCGTGAATACATACCCATTCTTCGCTTACGAGAGTGACCCGAAGGCGCGCGACTTCTACTTGAGGGTTAAGATCAGGTGACTAAGGGGTACCCTTAGTCACTTGGCTAAGTTAATCTCAGCCTTCCATGCTCATTAAAATCCTAAGGCTACAATTAATTTATTTTAAGGAAGGACAACATGGTAATTATACATTTTAATTTTGTAAATAAAAAAAAAGAAAAAGAGCCCTTCCCTCACCTGTTTGTCGCACGCGGAGATGAATCCACAGAGACGGCGGCGGCCATGGACGACGGCGGCGAAGGACGGCGGTGGCCAGGGACGACGACGGCGAAGGACGACGGCGGGTCGATGGCGTTCTGTGTTCGGGGGAGAGAGAGAGAGGCGGAGGTAGAGGAGAAGAGAGAGAGGCGATGGCGACCGTAGAGGAGAGAGAGCGGCGGCAGTAGAGGAGAAGAGAGAGAGACGGTGGTGGCGGCGAGGAACAACGACGACGACGGCGAGGAACGACGGCGGCGGCGAGGAACAACGACGACAAGAGAAGACGAGAGGGACGACGACCGTGGAGGAGAGAGAGGCAGCGGCGGTTGAGGAGGAGAGAGACACCGACATCGCCAATTTGTTGGCGGCGACGATTTCGTAATTTCATCATTCCAGTTTGTATACTTTATGTTATGATTTGTACTGTTTGTATGTTTTGTATTGTTTTGTACGTTTAGTATGCTTTGTACTGTTTGTCGGATTATTTTGTAATGTTTGTACGCTTTGTTATTTTGTAATGTTTGTTGGTTTCTTTTGTATTGTTTGTAATCTTTGTATGACTATTTTGTATATATTGTAATTTGCAATTTTTGTTGCTCTAGTTTGTATACTTTTATGTTAAGATTTGTATACTTTGTATTCATTTGTTTGTAATACAAGTTTATCAATCTGTATTGTAAGTAGTGATATTTTGTACGTTTAGTATGTTTTGTACTGTTTGTCGAGTTATTTTGTAATGTTTGTACGCTTTGTAATGTTTGTAATGTTTGTTGGTTTCTTTTGTATTGTTTGTAATCTTTGTATGACTATTTTGTATATATTGTAATTTATAATTTTTGTTGCTCTAGTTTGTATACTTTTATGTTAAGATTTGTATACTTTGTATTCATTTGTTTGTAATACAAGTTTATCAATCTGTATTGTTAGTAGTGATATTTTGTACGTTTAGTATGCTTTGTACTGTTTCTTTTGTAATGTTTGTAATGTTTGTTGGTTTCTTTTGTATTGTTTGTAATGTTTGTTATTTTTGTCCACATGTTTGTCATTTTTGTCAACCATGTTTGTAATGTTTTTTGCATCACAAATCAATACATATAAAGTATACAAATTATTAGTACTTACAATACAAAGCGAAACATACTAAGAATACAAGCAAAACATACTAAGAATACAAACTGTCAAAGAAAAACATACTAAGAGTACAAACTGTCAAAGAAAAACATACTAAGAGTACAAACTGTCAAAGAAAAACATACAAACCATACTGACATTTTGTACAAAAATACTAACAATACAAACTAATGTTACAAAACATACAAACTATACAAATCACTGTTCTTCCTTCAGACGACGATACGATCTCTCTCCACCGCTGCCGCCGCCGTCGACTCTCTCTCCACCGCTGCCGCCGCTGATTCAATCTACTGCCATCGCAACCTCTCTCTCTCACTCTCTCCATCGTCGCGCCGCCTCTCTCTCCTCCATTGTCGCCGACGCTCTCTCTCCGCCATTGCCTCTCTCTCCTCTGTTTTCCGATGATGAAGACCAGATCTGTTTTTCTCTCTCTTCAACGCCTTTGCCTCCGTCGCGATCTCCTTTCCCTCTTTCCATCGTCGCCGTCGCTATCGCCATCGTGGTCGAGGTCTCCTTTCTCTCTCTTCATCGTCGCCGTCGGTCGCCTCTTTTCCATCGTCGCCTTCGTCTTTCTATCTCTCCCGTGGCTAGCAGCGCAGAAGAGAAGGTGGAGAAAAAAAAATTATTGAATTTTTTCTAATTCCAGGATTGCCCTTCTTATTAATAAAATAGTCCTTCCATTATCTACACCATTAGATTGATCCAAGGGTTGAGGGGGCTTAGCCAAGTGACTAAGCACCCCCCCTTAGTCACCAGATCCGCTCTCTCTACTTGATGACCTTTCCATTAGATCGGAGTCGGGGTACCCAGATTGCTGGCTATCTCGGCGAAATTGTTAGGGAGGAAACAATTAACCAGGGAATCCTCAGCAGCGACAATGGAGTAGTCAAGGTGAGGAGGGTAGGAGCAATGGGTTCTGGCTGTAGTGGAGATTTTCGAGATCTAAAAATGGGAGAAGACTGGGGACGAAGAAGAAGAATGGGAAATGAGGGATTTTTTGGGGGTTGAGGAGAGGAGGAAAGTTTTTTCTCCGGTCCGTTCTTTTTTGGTTATTTAAGGTGTTTTTCATTTTTTATAATTATAATTTATTACTTTTCTAGTTTATTTATTTTAACTTATTTGTTTAAAATGAGGTGGAAATTGAAAAAGATTATTTTATTTATTTTATAATTTTTTTAATTGCCACGTCACTTACATAACGGTCAACTCTAAGAGTTGACTGCCACATAAGATAAAGATAACGGAATTGGACCGAGAGTGACCAAACTTGAACTATTGAATTAATTTGAGTGACCACGAATGAAATTAAATATTTCCAATGACCAAACATGAACCTGGAGCGACCCAAAACAAACGAAGAAGGAAATATCACAGAAGAAAAGCAGTGCTTTGTTGGGGTATCAAACTCCTGTCGAAAAAACAGCCCCTGGTGGTGCATATCGTGGTCCCAGAAGCGGTACGACCACCTCATCCCTCTATATCGCCGCCCATAGCTTAAAGCAGAACTTACAAGCTTCTCACTGACCTCCGTGGGAAAGCTAAGTGCCCCTATTTAGTAAGGCGCCCTCTCTTTACGCGAATCGGGTATTACCGGCCGATGGCGAATAAGTCCTCACAACAAAGGTTAGGTGCTTGAGATCATAACTGCTTACAGCAGCGCTCCTGGCGCGAGACTCTTTCGCCGTTAATGAATTCGGTAAGGAAAGGAAGGGTAGAGCCTCATGGTCAATTGAATAAGCACTTCCCTCAGAATTCGTCGAACTCGAAATAAGAGGCTTTGCCTTGGTCTTTATTGCGCACTAGTTTACGATTCGACCCCGGGGGCGTCTAATGCGCAGACTCCAAAACAAAGATTCGCATGATTAGGTAGTTTTTTCAACTTCAATATTCCTTTCCTAGGAATACTATTAACGATTTCCAAAATTAAAGAAACTTATTTTCTTCGCTCCTGGGCCGGCTCTTTCAAGGGCCACATAGATCCGTTGAGTCAAGCCCCTCATGAATGGGAGGGCGGGCTTTTTAGTAAACCCAGTGATCAAACTTGCAATTTACCCAAAAAGAATTTTACAATGCTATATAGCATTCGTGAGATAAGTTTTTGTCTTTATGGTGCAACTTCATATTAGTTTTTGTCTTTATGGTGCAACTTCACATTGTATCTAGATTCTTTGTATAAATTTTTTTTATGGTACAACTTTAAGTTGTAAAATTGTATCATAACATAATGGTACAAATTCTTTTATGGTACAATCTGAACTTGTACATTTAACGTTATAGTACAACTTCATGTTGTAAATTAAAGCACCAATGTTTTATAGCATAGAAGAAGTGCTCTTCTACCAAACAGTTATTTGGTGATGTAGTTTTAGAATGCGCGTAGCGGCGTAGGTGTAGATCCGCGCCAAATTGGCTAGTATGCTAACACATTTTTTTTTGTTAGTATGCGATGCTGCTAACACCTATGCCAGTCAATAGAATTCTTTCCTTGTGTAGATTTTTTATGTCAAATTTGTTAGCCATTTTTTCATGTGAAAATTTAATAGAAGGGTATGTCATCGCAAAATTTCAACCATAATTTCTCCCTACAGCAAGAAGGAACCACACTAAGGGGATTTGACGAAACCAATACCAACTGTGGAGATCGTGGCGGTGGTGGAGATGCACAGGGGAAATGATATCTGAATTCTGGATGGTGCAATTTTACCTAAGCTATGAGTTGAATACTATTTTTGACATGTTGGATTACCTAACTTCTAGGCCCAAAAACCATGCTCCCCATTCACAAAAAAAAAAAAAAAAATAACTTACCTCTTTATTCTTTATAAATATTTACCATTAGATTTAGTTTTTTTTCTTTCAAAATCAATGGTTAGGATTTGATTGTCTAGTTCTATACAACCGTTTTGTATTGGAAAGTCAACCAAAGTTATAAATGTATTCAATTCAAATTAAATATACTTTGTCCTTTCTATACGTTTCTGTTTCTGTTTCATTGGTAAACCGCAAATTATGCAGGGAAATTATAACAGATGACAACAAAAAAAGAGAAGAACAAAAAAGAAACAAGTAATTTACTAGGGCTCTAGGAAATCAAAATCAAAGGGAGAAAGAAGAGGAAAAATTGAAGAAGAAAAGAAGAAGAACACAGCTAGCGAATTCGCGTATGGCTGCTCCGAAGACGTTGACGGCCCTGGCTGAAGAGAAGACATTGCATGCAAACTTCATTCGCGACGAGGATGAACGCCCCAGAGTAGCTTACAATCAATTCAGCAACGAAATCCCCGTGATCTCCCTTGCCGACGGGACCAACGAGGAGGCAAAAAGAAGGGAAGTTTGCAAGCAAATCGTCAAAGCCTGCGAGGAATGGGGGATTTTTCAGGTCGTGGATCATGGAATCGACTCGGACCTTATATCTAATATGACTCGTCTCGCTCTCGAATTTTTCGCTTTGCCGCCCGATGAGAAGCTCCGATTCGACATGTCTGGTGGGAAGAAAGGTGGCTTCATTGTTTCCAGCCATTTACAGGTGATCGCCTTTGCGTTTAATTATTTTTCTATCATTTACAACTGATTTATGACATGGTATCAGAGTCTGGTTTTGGCCAAGTGGTCGTGTGTGTTCGAATCTCCACGACCCCCAATGTTAGGGAGTAGCACTAATAATCTTGTGCGTCGCGGATGCATATGTAGGGAGAAGCGGTGCAGGATTGGCGCGAGATAGTAACCTACTTTTCGTACCCGATCCGGAACCGGGACTATTCGCGGTGGCCGGACAAGCCGCCGGCGTGGAGGGCGGTGACGGAAGAGTACAGCGAGAAGGTAATGGGATTGGCATGCAAACTGCTGGAGCATCTGTCAGAAGCCCTGGGGTTGGAGAAGGAAGCGCTGGTCGAAGCCTGCGTAGATATGGACCAAAAAGTGGTGGTGAATTACTACCCGAAATGCCCTCAGCCTGACCTGACCCTCGGCCTTAAGCGGCACACTGATCCGGGGACCATCACGGTATTGCACCAGGACCAGGTCGGAGGCCTCCAAGCCACCAGGGATGGAGGTCAAACCTGGATCACCGTTAAACCCATTCAAGGCGCCTTCGTGGTCAACCTCGGTGATCATACCCACGTAAGAATCTTCTCAACGTCCATGCCCGTCTTATGCCTAACGCCTTTTTGAACCTTGATTATTTCATGTGGAATCAAATATATTGTTTTCCCTGTGTGGATGCATGAGCAGTTGCTTAGCAACGGGAGGTTCAAGAGCGCGGACCATCGGGCAGTGGTCAACTCAAACTGTAGCCGGCTCTCAATAGCCACATTTCAGAATCCAGCTCCTGAGGCAAAGGTTTATCCACTGAAGATGAGAGATGGTGAGAAAGTTGTGATGGAGGAAGCGATCACATTTGCGGAGATGTACAGGAGGAAGATGATGCGGGACCTTGAGCTGGCTCGGTTAAAGAAGTTGGCCAAAGATCAAACAACTGATGCTGATGGCAAGCCTAAAGGGGAAGCCACGCCTTTAGAAGAGATTCTTGCTTGAACTTTTTCTTCTTCTTGTTTTTTTTATATATATCATAAAACGGCAACAAGTATGGTGCCGGTACTACACTGATGTTGTCATTTTATTAGCAGTTAGATATTGTACATTAAATTAGTGCCTTTGATTTAGATTCACCATTTATTCCAAACTCGTTGAATTATTTTTCATTCACCATTTATGGACTGTGTGTGGAGTAGAAGGTTGTAGAGAAATCATTAATGGGGTTGGCTGCAATTATTAGTAATTAAAGAATTGAAAAAATTAGAAACCACAAACCTATGGCGGTTCTAAACTGTGAGTGTAGATCTTTTGTAAGTTCGAGCTTATAAATAGGCACGATTGGGAACCCGAGCCAAGAAAAGCAAGAAGTAGCCAAGAACAAAAGTTCTTTCATCAATTCCTCTTACCTTGTTTCAATTACAAGACATTCATTCTTTCCTCCCAAAACATTTTCCCAACCATAGCAAATAAACAGAAATTCATTTTCCCAAATAAACAAACTGTTCACTTCCTATTGCCAAATACGTGCCAAATGCCCACCATATAAAAGGAAATAACATTTATTTCCAACAAAGTGGAAACAAAGTCTAAGTCATTTCTTAGAATGCTCTGTGAGCGCAGTCTGAACTTCCACATCATAAAAGAATTTCTCGTGGTGTTGTTATAATGATTGAACTATAACCCAAAAATCAAATTTTCCAATTCAATTCCTAATTAAATCCTGCCAAAAAGAAGGTGAGAAAAATAGAAAGAGTGATAAAAAAAAGTACTCACTCTTATTCATCAATGTTTTGATGAATCGATGTTCGACCAAGTAGCATATGCTCGCACTACAAAGGAAGCATGTGATATTTTGCAAAATGAAATGCAAGGTGTAGAACCTGTAAAGAGGTTCGACTTCAGACACTCATGGGAGATTTTGAATCAATGAAATGGGAATAAAAGTGACTGTTACATCAAAGTTATGAGATCATATAGAGAGGGAGAATTTATACTAAAGAAGTTTAGAAGGTTTTGTGAATATCAAGGAATTCACAAGTTCTCACATTCCCAAGATCCCCATAGGAGAATACAGTTGTTGAGAGGAAAACAGAACTGTACTCAACATTGTGAGAAGCATGTTGAAAAGCAAGAATCTGTCAAAGGAACTATGGGTTGAGGATGTTAACTGTGCATTCTACATGTTGAATAGGTCACAAACAAAGAGTGTTCGGAATAAAACACCCCAAGAAGCATGGAGCGGAAGGAAACCCACAGTCTCTCATCTCCTAGTCTTTGTAAGTGTCAGATATGTGCACGTATCGGATCAAGAAAGGAAAAGGTTGGATGATAAAAGCAAGGAGTACTTATTCTTTGGATACTCTAAACATTATAAGGGATCAAGATGTTTGATCTTGTGGAAGAGAAGGTGATCATTAGCAGAGACGTGGTAATTAATGAAGAAGCAACATGAGACTTGACTACTGAAGCACATAAGAAGTATACCTTTTATCAATTCACTTCTGATGAAAGTGATGAAGTATACAGATACACTTTATCGAGTCCATCCAGTCATAGAGAGCATGCTAGCTCAACAGGAAGTTCAAGTGAAAGTCCAACAGAAAGGCCACAGAAGTATCGATGTCTTAAAGATCTTTATGATGCTACAACAAGCATTGATGGTGATGAATTGACACTATACTGTCATTTCATTGATAATGAACCAGTGGATGCTTAAAAAGTCATGAAAGATGAAAAACAGAGAAAGACTATGGATGAAGAAATTCAAGCATTTGAGAAGAACAAGACTTGGGAGCTTGTATCACTTCCTGAGAACCAGAAACCAATTTGTGTGAAATGGATATTCAAGGCGAAAAAGAATGCAAAGGGAGAAATTTTCAAATATAAAGCAAGACTAGTCACAAAAGGATACAGTCAAAGACTAGACATTGACTTCAATGAACTATTTGCTCCCGTGGCAAAAATTGAGAGTATTCGCATGGTGATATCTCTCGCTGCTCAAAATGGATGAAAGGTACATCACATGGATGTGAAGTCAGATTTTCTGAATGAATATCTTGAGTAATATTTATATATTGAGCAACCTTCTGGATATATCATTGAAGGCCAAAAGGATAAGGTGCTAAAGCTCAAAAAGTTGTTGTATTGTTTGAAACAAGCACCTAAAGTTTGGAATGACAAGATTGACAAGTATTTTTAGCATAACAGGTTCAGTAAATGTCCACATGAGCATACCTTATACTACAAGGTCCAATGGAGAGCAATATTAATAGTTTGTTTGTACTTGGATGATAGCATCTTCACAGTCATTGATCCTTAAATGTTTGAAGAGTTCAAGAAGACAATAGTTCGTGAGTTCGAGATGACAAAAATTGGAACGATGTCATACTATCTTATCATTAAAGTGAGTCAAAAGGAGGAAGAAATTTTTATCTCACAGAGTGGTTTTGCCTAGGAGGTCCCGAAGAAGTTTAAAATGGAGAAGTGTAATCCTGTGAGCACCCCAACTGAGTGTGGACTGAAGTTATCCAAAGATGACAAAAGAGTTAAGGTTAACTCGACTGAGTTTAGAAGCCCTTGTGGGAAGTCTGAGATATCTGACTTGTACAAGACCAAATATTCTCTACGCAGTTGGGTTAGTCAGCAGAAACATGGAGGCACTGACAATGTCACACTGGAATGCTGCTAAGAGAATCTTGTGCTACATTAAAGGTACAATTGATCATGGGTTGTTTTATACAAAACTGGTTGGATACTGCGATAGTGATTGGACAGGAGACGTGGATGATCTCAAAAGCACTACATGATTTGTATACTTTTTGAGAGATATAGCTTTCACATAGAGTTCAAAGAAGCAAACTATCGTGACACACTATCTACTTGGAAAGTCGAATATGTTGCTACAACATCATGTACGTGTCATGTGATTTGGCTCATAAAGTTGCTGAAGGAGTTGAACATGGAACATGAAGAGTCTACTGAGATATTTGTGGATAACAAATCTACCTTGGCGTTAGCAAAGAATCCAGTGTTCATGATCGCAACAAGCATATTGATACGAGATATCATTTTCTGAGAGAATGCGTGGAGACGAAAGAAGTGATGCTGGAATATGTAAAGAATGAAAACCAGACTGCTGATATCTTCACTAAGCCGCTCAAGTAAGACGTGTTTGTCTAGATGTGGACACAACTCGGAGTTATGAAGAATAAAACTTTAAGGAGGAGTGTTGATATTAAAGTTTAATTATTAAAAATAAAAATCATAAAGGCCTAGAAAGAACTATGGGGATCAGTTAGCGTGACTACCCCTAAAGGGGTAGTGATTTTTGACACCCCCTTTATGATTGGCCAATTTTATTTCCAATCATTGGCAAGTATTAATTAAACTGATTTTTTATTTTTTTTTTAATCTTGTAATTTGGGGTCTCTCACCACATTGGAAAAGAGAAAGAATCTGGGGAAAAACGAAATCACCCCCATTAATTACATAATTAATTTCTCTCACTGGTACATTAATTACATGTACCACTCCACTGGTACACGTACCACTCCACTGGTACACGTACCACTCCACTGGTACACGTACCACTCCACTGGTGCGAGCAATCCACAAGGTAGGTTAGAGTGAGAACAATACCAGTGCAATGATATTTTTCATAACAATGATAAACAATAATAGGGAAAAAATAGGAACTTTCCATTAGTAGCCAAAAACTGTGTTCCAAAATGGGTTGCAAAATTAGGGAAATGCCAACAACAATGCCAAAAGCAATAAATTATCCTTCGAATGTGAATAAACATAAAGTCTTCACAATTTTTTAAGCCTAAACAGGACATATGGTTACACGTACCACTCCACTGGTACACGTACCAGTGGAGTGGTACGTGTAATTAATGATCCAGTGAGAGAAATTAATTATGTAATTAATGGGGTGATTTCGTTTTTCCACAGATCCTTCCCCATTCATAATTACCAACGTTTTTCTCCTTCCCCATTCATAATTATTATCACAATTAAGGCTTTCCCAATTTACAAGATTACAATAAATAAAGTAAAAAGCAACTTTCATTAATAAAACTTATCAAATGATTAAATGGAAAAGTGACCAATCAAGAGGAGGGTGTCAAAAACCACTACCCCTATAGGGGTTAGCATAGTATCCGACCCCAGAACTATGTGGAGCATGTGTGGATTGGAAGGTTGTAGAGAATGCATTAATGGCGTTGGCTGCAATTATTAGTGACTAAAGAATTGAAAAAGATAAGAAACCACAAACCTATGACGGTTCTCAACTACGAGAGTAAATCTTTTGTAAGTTGGAGCCTATAAATAGGCCTCTCTTTGTACGATTGGGAAGCATAGCCAAGAAAAGAAAGAAGTAGCCAATAAAAGAAGTTCTTCCATTAATTTCTCTGTTCTTCTTTCAATTACAAGACCTTTCCTTCTTTCCTCCCAAACCAGTTTTCCACCTTAGCAAATAAACACAAATTCCTTTTCCCAAATGAACAAACCCTTCCCTTCCTATTGTTAAGTACGAGCCAAGTGCCCGACATACATGTCCAAGATGAGGTGAGTAACCCTTTGGTTATTCACCCATGAGTAACTAAATATGGACCATTAATTTTGAGTGGGTCCAGAAAATCCAGATCTAAGGGTCAAGAACTAAAGACATTTTATTTCCCCTACTTTTCTTTGTATCTTTGATAAAAATACAAGATAAAAAAAATACCACCCCATACCACCCTGATATGGGGGTGGTATCTTGTGGTACACAATGTTGAAAGCCGTAAATGACAATTAGTATACTCCTATTATTATGTATTCAACCATCCTACGGTCTGGTATGTTCATACCACCATGGTACACTTTCATACCATATGATATGCTCTTATTTAATACCAATCAATATACCCCATGGTAGACTGGTAAAAAATGCCTCAATTTTTTTGTTTCATAATATATCAAAGTGTTTATCATTTTGAAGAGCAAAATTAATCTAATTTATCTATGTAAAAAATTAAAATTCTGACTTAAAATGAGAGAAATCGTCAGTTAAAAATTAAAGGGGAAAAGATTAAAGGATTTCCATAAATGAGAGAGAGGTGCTGCTGCGACAGTTACTCATTATTACTTACCTGATTCGTTTTCCGACATATAAAAGAAAATTACACTCTATTTCCAACATTATCGACAGGAAGAAAAAATTAATCCCGCCAGTAGAATCAATAATGTCATCCAAATCAATCTTTTCACCTCTCTCTCATCATTGTTAATGTATAGTTAGTAAATACTTCATTAATACAGGTATATGTACCCGTACGTAATTTATCCGTTTAAAACTTCCGTATCCGTATTATTGTCAAGCCGTTTCATTTTGTTTCCGTTCATTTGACGACTCACGTACTAAACACGTATAAAACCCATATAACGCATTTAATATCCGTATTTAATGAATTAAATTATTAACTTTACTATTTTTATTTATTTATTTATATTTAAAAATAAATAATTTTATATATTTATGACTATTAACGTACTATTAAACGTAATGTTAGCTTAGAGATGACGTAAAATACCCGTACGTATTTTATGTGTAACTTTCCCGTACCGTATTTTACTAATTAGCTCTAACATTGATACGACATATTCCCAGGCGCCCAATATACTTTTAGTCTGAAAAACTTTTCGGCCAGAATTCCTTAAAAGATATGTGCTTAGGGACTGGGGCGACACCATTCGCATTCCTGAACTATTTCCATGGTGTCTGAAATTGAAATCAATTCAGGTTATTCTATTTCTTCTAGTTCTTCATGCTATCTCGATATCATCACCCGTCTCCCTCGAGTTTATGCTCAACGGTTTGGAAGAGCTCGTCTATGGTATTCACAAAGCAGACGGTGGCGATGGTCGGGCGGCAAAAATTATGGTGATTCTAGTGGTGATTTGGATTGATGAAGGCCGAGACCTGGCTGGTGATAGCTGGTTGACGACAACGATTGCCCTCGGCCGATTGAATACGCATATTTTTTTAGCAGCATTTTTATTTGGGTTTTAGTAGCTGAAAAAATTGCTACTAAAACTTACACCAACAATCCGTCACTTTTCCTCTGCGGTTTTGGCTAGATTTAGTGGATGTTTTTTAGCTGTAGTTCTGCTGTGGCAAATTTACAAAATAATCACTAATAATAAAATAATTTGCTTTCTAACCATTGTTGAGAAATGTTTACAAATCTAATCAGTTAAGAGTTCTTCTACGCGTCGTCGCCTAAAAAGAAGCGTCGCAGGCTTGTGAACTGTTCCATCGACAACTTGTACTTGTTCTTCACTTTAAGAGAATTTGTCATCTGACTCATCTCAATAACCCATTCTCCATAGTTGCTTGAAGTTTGGACATCTCCAGGCTGCAATCGGCTTGTAGTTTCAGATGGGTGCATATACAACGGTGACGGAGGATCTTGATCCTTGTTGGGGGACAACGAAGAATGAACTCGACTACCTTTTCTCTTGTTCGTCAACTCATGATGATAAGTTAAAGCTTGAAGAGTGGATCAATATTGCTCTGATACCATGAAAAATTGATGAACAACTCAAAAGAAAATTGAGACGATGATTTTACATGGTCCAACGTCTTAGTGTGAGAGACCTACGTCCACAAAACATAAGCTACTTATTTTATTAGTTAGTGGCCGTTGGCCATACTTATATAACCCTTTCAACACTCGAATTTAGGGTTCTAAACAAGGAAAGAGGAGAACAACTCCAAGACAGGCAAGGACAGATTGCCATGTGCGAGTCAGTGCAGTCAAAATCGCGCATTAAAAAGTAAAAACTTACGTTTTTACGTATCTAGGCCACCAAAACGTTTCAGTTTCTACCTAAAGTCGCTTAGTCACAAAAACTGGTAAAAACATGGGTAAAATCGATAAAATCGCGTAAAATCGGTAAAATCGCGATTCTGAAGCGTTTTTATACGATTTTGATCATCTCATAAAAATGTGCTAATTGGCCCAAAATGATGTAATTTTGGAGACATATCAGCAAATAATAAAGAAAGGAAAACATGATTCATCACTCGTTCTACAACTAGTGTCGAAAAAGGGGGCTTCACATTAGGTTGAAAAGACACCTAATGGTATTCTCAACAGTCGCTGACCTTCTATCAGTCTTCTCCCTTAATCTTCACCAGTGGCTCTTACCTGGGTTACGATGAAAGTTTATGGGTAATTGATCGTATGTAATTATGTAAACTCAAACCAGCTTATGAGAATTTGGATTCTCAAGCTCGTTTACGGGTTACGATCCACGTTTATGAGCTTATATTAAGATGTTATGAGTTTTCTCTACTTTTGAGTCAACGCAAATTAGTTTATGTGTTAGTTATTACATTTTAATTATGAATTTCATGTAGTTATCCACTTATCTAAAATCTATACTCACATTTTACATACTATATGTTGTACTTAACATATTTTAGCTATTTTAGAGGGTGCGTCAAAAACTTACGATTATACGCTTTGATTCTACGTTTTACGATTTTACCCATTTTCCGCTTCTAGGTAGAATCGCGCTTTTAACTGCATTGTGTGCGACAAGTCTTCTTCTTCTGTATACAAAGAAACTTGTTCGGGACAGAGACCAAGTGTGCCAAAGGGCGATCTCGGTCCAAATAAAGGTAAGGAAACTGATTCAAAATAAAGGGGAAATAAAAAAAGGTAAATTGCAAGTTTGGTCACTAGAATTACTTAATAATCTCAACGTTTGCCACTAAAATTAATTTATTTTATTCGTATTCACTTAAATTAGGTTAACACTTCAAGTTTGGTCACTGGTCGTTAGTCTCCGTTAACTTTTGCTGATTTGGCGGTCAACTCTTATAGTTGATCGTTAAATGAATGACGTGTAAATTAAAAAAAATAATAATAATTTTTTATTTTCCAGCTAATTATTATAAATTAAAAAATAAAATACTAGTTCTTTTAATTATTTTCCACCACCATCTTTTAATTAAAAGAACTAGGATTTTCATTTTTTAATTTATAATAATTAGCTGAAAAATAAAAAATTATTATTATTTGTTTTTTCAATTTCCACGTCACTCATTTAATGGTCAACTATAAGAGTTGACCGTCACATAAGTAAAAGTTAATGGAGACTAACGAGTAACGACCAGTGACCAAACTTGAAGTGTTAACCTAATTTAAGTGACTACGGATGGAATAAATTAATTTTATTGACAAACGTGAAATTATTAAATAATTCTAGTGACCAAACTTGCAATTTAGCCAAAAAAAATTACCAACTCATACAAGATTGATCATTGTTTTCCTAAGCACGATTCAATTATTATTGAGGTAGTCAAGACTTGGTATAGAGATCACTATGGACTATGGTGCCAACGGAGTAGAGAAAGCGGTTGATTATATAAAGGTGATAAATGGATTTATGAATAAGATGCGAAGACTCATCATTTGCTTTATTATTATTAGTGAAAAAGACTGAAGAGCACAAGAAAGCATTGACGATCCACTACCCTCTTCTTTTCTCCTCTCTTGGTCAAGATTCCTCCGTAGGGCTTCCTGAGTTCCTGTGACGTGAGCGTGAGAAAACTCAAAATTGCCGAGGAAATGACCCATTTTGTTGAATTGCATTTTTTATATATTAGTTCATTAAAATTAAAAATTACGTGGGATGGAGTAGTTAGATAAAAAGCAAAATCCAGGTTAATAAAAAGAAGGAAAGAAAGCAAACAAGATGCACAATTCACAACCATTTGAGCAATAAAATAATCACAGATCAGTTAGACTAAATAACCTATTGATCAACAATCAATGTACTCCTCACCCAACGATTGCAGCTCCCAACTACTCATTATGATCATATGCTCAACAAATCGTTTAGTTCTCGTATCGACGAATTAGAAGAGAAAGTATCGACGAATTAGAAGAGATGTCAACCTACAATCGTTTCTGGAAACAACTATTTGGTTTTTGAAATTGTGAAAAAAAAGTAACAAATTACCAACAGAATTTACACTTGTCGCGTGTCAAAAATAATCTAAGTAGAAAAACAATAAACAAAAAAACAAGAAGGAAAAGCAAAGGAAAGGCCAGGTCGTATTTTGACCACCATCAGCAGCAGCACCACCGTTTCTTCCCTTCTTCCTCCTTTCTTCCTCCTTCGTTTCCTCTTCCTGCTTCATTTTTTTTTAAAACAAACAAACAAAAAAAAAAACGAAGACCGATAACACCAGAAAACCCAATCAATTCCAAGCGTGTTTCTGAATATAAACGCCGCCTGCTCTTTTTTTCAATTCCCCACATTCCCATGATCTGCCCCTCAATTTTTGCATATACTTCAATCGCTGACTTCTCCTTGCTTGGTTTGTCGATCCTCTGAACTCTGCCGCCGACCATGGGGATTTGCCTCTCCACAACCAAGGTCAGTGGCTCCAGCAGCAACAATCACAACCACAAGAACAACGCCGCCGCCGGAGGAGGGGTAGCAGGCGGCGTCAAGGCTACCGCAAGCGGGGCGGCGGCAAAAAATAAGCAGGCTTCGTCGGCGAACAATACTAAGAAAAATCACAATACCAACGAGAAGAGGACGACCAGAAAACAGCAGCCCGAACAGCAGCAGCAAGTGAAGTTAAAAGGGAAGCAGAGCTCGAGGAAGGGCAGTGGGGCGATTCCGTGTGGGAAGCGGACGGATTTCGGCTACCATAAGGAATTCAATCAACGGTACACGATCGGGAAATTGTTGGGCCATGGCCAATTTGGGTACACGTATGTTGCTACTGATAAGGAAACCGGAGATCGTGTTGCAGTCAAACGGATTGACAAAGGCAAGGTAGTGCAAGCGTTCTCTGTTTCCTATTTCACAGTTGTGTTTGCCTTTTCTTAATGCTTCCATATCTGATTAATCGGATTTTCTACCTGGGTTTTGGTTTATGTGGCCTCAATGGGTGATTGATGAATCTGGGTTTTGCTTAGATTTCGTCTTTTGATCCATTTATGTTGAATAAATAATGTCCTTGTTGTTTCTGATGGAAATCTAACTGGGAATTTGTGGTCGTTATTGAGATTAAAGATCGTCAAATTGGGCGGGGAATATTTACAATTCTGCACTTGAATCATCAAAATGGTGGATTGCTTACCAGATCCTATTTACGTAGCTGTTTTTAACTATAGAAGACCTTTTAATAGGGTCCTAGATGTTTGTTCCTGTGGAGATAGTTCATCTCACTTTCCTGATTAGAGCCGGTCTAACTTGCTGTGATACCACCTTATCCAAGCCACCGGATTGATACCGTCTACTGCATGCATCTATCTGTGTTACTTGGAAGACTCTGCCGTCTGCTATCAGATTAGTCTCATGGCCGAAATCCTATTCGAGTTTACCAAAAAAAAAAGAAAAACTTACTACTATGTTCTCTGTGGGACCCATTTCATGGAGGATTAGCAGTTTCAGCTCTGATCCTGTGTCTCTCCTACATGCTTGTTTTTTTTTTACCAAAGGGATTGCTGTAAAGCAAACGCCAGGGTTTTCATAAACCTTCTTTCTTTCTTGTTTCCTTTTCATATGATAGTTTAAAGTTGTTGAGGGGTGAATCTGAGATGCTATTATCTAGAATCTGTCTAAAGGATGAACAGCTTTCTTGATGGCATGAATCCGTTGTCTCATGTGCTAGAATGCTGCGAGGATGATGCTTTGGTTGACTCGCTTGGGAGTTCGACCCTAGCTATAACCTCTTTTGTTCGTCTTCATTAATGATTTGCATCATTGTTCAATGTTCTTCTAAACTAATTCTTGTGGTGGTGATAGATGCTTCTTCCTATTGCTGTCGAAGACGTCAAAAGAGAGGTCAAGATTTTGCGGCAACTTGCTGGTCATGAGAACGTGGTCCACTTTGTCAATGCATTTGAGGATGATTCATATGTATATATAGTTATGGAGTAAGTTCTGTACTTCTTGTCATGGCAACTTCTTTACCATTGCTCTTGTTAGGGGAAGCCTGTAATTCTCTGGTTGGGTAATGGGTATGCGAACTACCATGTTCTGATTCTGTCATCAAATCTTTTATCTGACGATCATTGTTCTTCTTGCACTTATTTAGGTTATGTGAAGGAGGTGAACTACTAGACCGGATTCTGGCAAAGTAAGAAATCTGATATCCAGAAATTCGCTCTAGTATTTATCTTGATATGATTTTTCCAATCTGATGTTTTGGTGTCATAATACGTAAAAAGAGTTGTTTATTGTATTTCGTCTGATATTGTACTTGTGTCTTCTTGCTACTCTTCTCTCAGAAAGGACAGCCGTTATTCCGAGAAAGATGCAGCAGTAATTGTAAGGCAGATGCTTAAAGTAGCAGCTGAATGCCATTTACATGGTTTGGTCCACCGTGATATGAAGCCTGAGGTATATCAAGTATTTGGCCAAATATGCTATGCTTATTGACATTCTGAGAAGGACAGTAGTGGCATGGACAATAAAATTTCTTATCAGCTCTTTCTGTATTGTTTGCCTCTAGAACTTTCTCTTCAAGTCAACTAAAGAGGACTCAGTGCTGAAGGCTACAGATTTTGGTTTGTCAGACTTCATAAAGCCAGGTGAGTGGTGCTTCAGTCAAGCTAAGGGATCACCATTTGGCCGGACACTTCTGATGGCCTCAGTCAGTTATCTTAGGAAAACCTTAAACACTATCATATTGTTAAATTTGATTTTGCAGGAAGGAAGTTCCATGATATTGTTGGCAGTGCTTACTATGTTGCTCCTGAGGTCTTACAAAGGAAGTCTGGACCTGAGTCAGATGTCTGGAGCATTGGTGTCATAACATATATTTTGCTCTGTGGAAGACGGCCCTTTTGGGATAAAACGGAGGATGGTATATTTAAGGAGGTGCAGTACCAATCTTAATTATGATCCTGGCCCTTTGGTATTTTCCCTTCATTCGCATTGTAATTTATGCTATATATGCAAAAGATTTTCACTTGTTTAGAGTATACAAGTTCGTCAGCATGAAAATGAGGTTCTTTAAGCAAGACACTTCGTAATAATGTTTCCAAAATTTTCATGGTATAACTTATTTATGCTGCAATTCTACCACTGTTCACCTAGCAATCCTCAATGTCGTTCTGCTGATATTCACTGAATGATTTAATTGACTTTAAGTTTGTATTGAGTGGACCATTTTATCTTCTGCTTCTTAATCTATTTGGTTTCCATGTCCGTTATTTTACTGCAGCATCACTCTTACTAGTATTATTAGTTCTTCAGTTCGCTATTGCGTAATTCTTGCAGGTCCTAAGAAACAAACCTGATTTTCGCCGCAAACCATGGCCAACCACAAGCCACAGTGCCAAAGATTTTATTAGGAAGTTGCTTGTGAAAGATCCTCGTGCTAGACTTACAGCTGCTCAAGCGTTGTGTACGTTTTCCTATCCCTTTAACTTGTCCTAAAAAGGGGAGAAAATAGCTAAAAATGAACAGGTGAAGTATTAGGTGAATGTATTTCGTAAA
Source organism: Linum tenue (assembly GCA_946122785.1). Taxonomy (NCBI): domain Eukaryota; kingdom Viridiplantae; phylum Streptophyta; class Magnoliopsida; order Malpighiales; family Linaceae; genus Linum; species Linum tenue. The sequence goes on from CAMGYJ010000003.1 coordinate 28,407,622, forward strand.
TCATCTGTAAACATAGTTACCCTGTTTCCCAAGTATAAAATCGCTTGGCTTGAAGTTCTTATGCCTTTTAGCATTTGACAGCACATCCATGGGTCCGAGAAGGAGGAGATGCATCCGAGATTCCAATTGACATATCTGTTCTGAAGAACATGAGGCAATTTGTGAAGTACAGTCGCCTGAAACAGTTTGCTCTCCGTGTAAGCTTATAGTTTTAGATTCTCAGCTGTAACAATAATACGATGTCTTATCATTTTCTTCCCTCTTTTATACTAATATGCTTATCCCATTGCAGGCATTGGCTAGCACACTTGGTGAAGAGGAGCTATCTGACCTCAAGGATCAATTTGATGCAATCGATGTAGATAAAAATGGTTCTATCAGTTTTGAAGAGATGAGGCAGGTGGGTATCAAGTTCTATATTTTGAATCGTTCACCGTGCTATGTGTTGTTTTTCTAAGTACTTGATAACTGATGATATGGGGCCGCATACTTGCAGGCACTTGCTAAGGATCTACCCTGGAAGTTAAAAGAGTCGCGTGTTCTAGAAATTCTACAAGCAGTAAGTCTGTCTCCCTCCTTTCAACTTGAACGAATATCTATTAGGTTTCGTCAGTGAATTGATGTGGCATTTTGTGTGTTCGTTGTTTCCCCAGTAGGGTTTCTTGCATACATGCATCCCAGAACCTTGTAGTTGTTTGCTTGTGGTGAAACTGACTCCTTGCCCCTTTTTTCTTGAATAACCTTGTTGGTGCAGATTGATTGCAACACGGACGGGCTTGTTGATTTCTCTGAGTTTGTTGCAGCTGCTCTACATGTGCATCAGTTGCAAGAGCACAACTCCGAGAAGTGGGAAGAACGTTCTCAGGCCGCTTTCGACAAATTTGACATTGATGGAGATGGTTATATTACCCCTGACGAGCTTAGAATGGTAAGACGAACTAACTTAGTGGTGAATTGTTTCAACAGGCACCAAAATATAAAATAAGATTCCAGAGTGAGTGCTGCACTCTCAACTGATTTTGGTTTACTGTTGCAGCATACCGGGTTAAGGGGTTCAATTGACCCGCTCCTTGAGGAGGCAGATATTGATAGAGATGGCAAGATAAGCCTATCAGAGTTCCGAAAACTTCTGAGAACCGCAAGCATGGGGTCAACCAATCTGCCGAGTCCTTCTGGTCACCGCAATTCTCGGAGGGTCTAGAAGATGCAAGTGGAGATTTTGGCGATGAAAGAAACTTGTGTCATTGTTGTTTATTCTTTATCTTTTGTGGAAGTTGTTCATAGTAAGGATTTGATGTGATGGTGAGTGAGGATAAGGCGGAATGTAACGAGTTATAGGTCGGAAGGGAGGGAGTTGGTATTTTTGTATGTGAAACTTCAGTCGTCTCTGTAATTGAAGAAACAAAGAAAAGAAAACATAAGGGCTGGTTCCTGGTGTGGCCCTAAGGGCGCTGGTGATGTTCGATAGCATCCTTATGGGGTTGGGCGTAAGTAAGGATGTCCTTACGCCGATCTCCATATGGACCATAGCTTATTCAGTGATGGATGGGTAATGTCATTGTCGGATGTACATTCTTCTCGAGTGTTATGAGTTTGTTTACTAGTGAAGGAGGATTAACCAAATGTCAAATGAAAGCTCAAGGATTTAGAGTTGAGATCAATTAAGTTGGTTGACGTTGCTTCATTTCATTTCGAGTTTTGTCTTTTTGACACTGCATCTGCATGAATAGTAAGCCTAAGGTGTCCGTGAGAGCGAGTGTCTCTATACTACTACACCAATTCGAGTTATACTTGGCTCGGATTGGAGTTGATAGTTTGGTTAACAACGGAGTTTATAACTTGGTTTGTATCAAGTCGTTTAATTTGCTTAATCACCAAGTATTTCTCCCTCTTCCATTGGAACATCTTCACAGCTTTAGCTAGGCCATACATAAATGGCCTTCTCTGAGGATGTCACTGAAAACCTCTTACTTGCAGCCTTCTATGACTATGGTGTGACTGGCTTAGCCCCTTCCGCTTGGTGGTGCACGCTTAGAGAGATGAATCCTAAATCATATCAATCATGTCCTCCATGGTAACAAGCATTCATGGAATCCACGTTTTAACGTTGTTTCGATAGTCCTCTTAAACATGTGTTTGCACATGAAAAATTATTTTAACATTTGAGCTACCAAACCATAATTGATTACATTTTTGTTTTTTGCCAAAAGCTAACTTGTATTACCAAGAAACTGAAGAGATAACCGAGTTTACAACTTACCTAAGCAACCACAATTCAAAGAGCAAATTTTAACCAATGACGAAAATCAAAACCACTTGTCTCTGCAGGAAACAAAGAGATAGCCTTTTTGGCCACTGAATGGGCTGCCCAGTTGTTACTCCTGCCAATAAACTCCACTCAAAGCTCTCGTAATGTCTCCGGAAGCATTGAATATCCTCAAAGATGACCCCTCCTCGAACATCCCAAGTGTCTCGACCCCTAACTTTGTTAATAATTGTCTTTGCGTCTCCTTGAAACACCACCTATGTAAAAAGACCCTTCAAAGAGCACCAATGGATAGCATCCCGAAGCACCAGTAGTTCGACAATGTACGGGTCGTCAATATCTGCATAAAGAAAGCCCTGCACAAAAAGCATTGTACCTACCCTATCCCTCAACACCACACCCCTGCAAAATATGAGCCTTGAGCAACCGCACCATCCACACTACAAACAAAAGGAATCCCCCCATAGTACCCATTATATCCTCATATTGTCCCCTCATTCCCACCGAAAAGGGAACCTGTCCCGGTAATGCTAGCCACTCCAAACTTGTGCTTGATACTGTCAGAGCAAAACATAACACTTGTACTGGATGTGATCAAACACAACCCAGTTTCGAGACTTCCATATACGCCACAGAAGGGCCACAAGTCGCATGACTCGATCTGCAGATGAATCTCTTTCTAGGATTCGATGAAAGAATAGTCCAACATTCAAATCCTATAGGTCTTGTCGAGCTACCATCAAGCCACTGCCTTCCCATAACTCGACCGCCACACTGCAGTAAAGGAACAAATGATCCATAGATTCCAACGGCTCCCAACAGACCGGGCAACGCAGTAGGCAAAGAATTCCTTTCTCTCGATACGTCTTTGCAGTAGGAGGAATCATCCGAAGGAATTGCCACACAAAAAATTTGAGTTTTGGGGGAATTGGGAATCCCCAAACTCTATTCCAGAAGCTAGTTTCAAAATACGAGACTTCTCCTTCCATCCTGGCTCCTTACGCCTAAAGTGCAGCGCCAAATGATATCACGAGAGAACTGAGTATACTCCATCAGCCTCCACAGTCCATACTAGACGATCCATCACTAGCAAACGAGGCAGCGGAATACCCTCTATGCTACAACTGGCTGATGGCAGGAAATGGTGCTCGACACACTCTCGCACCATTCTCTTGTACCAACACTAATGAGAGAACAAATTGTTGCCCTCTCTGGCAGCGGAGCATAAGGTCTCACATACCGGCTCAAACTATACACCTCTGGGACCCAAGCATCCTCTAAAATATGAACATACAAGACATTCCCAACCTGCCACCGTAGACCTTTCCCTAGAAGCTCTCGCCCTTGCAGAATACTAGGCCATCCTCAAGACGAACGTGATCCACTCTTTGCCTGTAGAAGTGACACCCGAGCATAATACTTGCCTTTCAATACCCGTGTTAATAAAGAGTCTAGTTCATTCAGTATAAGCCATGCTACCTTAGCCAATAAATTTTGATTGAAATCCTCAAATCTACAGAACCCAAGGCCACCGTCAAACTTACTACAACATAAATTCCCCCAAGAAACCCAACGTGCTTTGTTCCCCGTCGTCGAATACCCCCACCAAAAGTGTGCCATATGCTTATGTAACTTCCGACAAAGAGTAAATGGAAGTAAGAAACATGACATGACATGAATAGGCAAAGCAGCAGGCACAACCTTAAGAAGAGTTTCTTTCGCCGCCTAGGACAAATGCTTTTCTTTCCAGCCCTACAGTTTGCTCAACAGTTTTTCTTCTAAATATCGATAAATCTATTTTTTAGATCTCAGCCCAAGAGTCAGCAACCCCAAATATTTATCATGTACTCCCACAGTGCCCACCCCCAAAATGGTCTTCATATCCTGCCGATCATCCTCTTCAACATTCCGGCTAAAACAAACAACAGACTTTGCTAAATTGACCTTCTGACCACTGAGATCCCGATACTCCGCAAGTACTTGCAGTAAAGAGTGACACTCTTGATTCGGTGCTTTCATAAACAAATATGAGTCATCCGCGAAAAAAAAAAGTGAGAGACACTCGAACTTCGCGGACTCACTTTGACTCCTTCCAGTTTATGTTCAGTTATTGCCTGGTGGGGCAAAGCTGCAAATCCTTCTGCGCATATCACAAAAAGTAGAGGTGATAAAGGGTCACCCTGTCTAAGTCCTCTTGTGATCGAAAGTAACCTTCTGGTTTACCATTCATCATAACCGAGAATGTAACAGAGGAAACACATTCCTTAATCCAATCAATCCATTAAGGACTAAATCCCATCTTTGCTAAAACTGCAAACAAGAATGGCCATTCGACTCTATCATAGGCATTTTCCATATCAACCTTCAAAGCCATATAACCCTTCTTCCCTTGTCGTTTAAGCTTCAGATAATGCATAATCTCATGCCCAATCAGAACATTGTCAATAATGTGACGATCCGGACAAATCCATTTTGCCCCGGAGAGATAATATGGGGCAAATGAATAGTCATCCTTTCTGCTAGAATTATAGAAATAACTTTGTAAAACAGTTGACAAAGACTGATTGGGCGGATCTGCTTCATTGATTCTACTGAATCCACCTTAGGGATTAAAGTCAACCACGTATGATTAAAACTTTTGAGTAATCGCCAGTGGAGAAAAATGACTGCATTGCCTCAATCACAGATGGGCCAACAATATCCCAATATGTTCGGTAAAACTTTCCTGTGAATCCATCCGATCTAGGAGCCTGCGTTGATCCTATCGAGAAAACCGCCCTCCGGATCTCATCCGGAAGCACCACCACAGTTAAATTGGTATTAATCTCAATCGAGACCACTAATCAATAGGCAAAGCAGCAACTCTTTCCGCCATATTTCCGACATCAGTCTCTACCCAGAAGAGAGTTTCATAGAATTCTATAGCCACCTTGACTTTCTCTTTCTCATCTGGGACCCATGCCCCAGAAGCATTCCTCAACCCTTCAATGTCGATTGCATCTTTCTAAGTAAAATTATAATTAAAATAGTAACATAATTTTTTTGTGTTCTTATGGAATCATTTGAAAATACCAAACAATATATAACTTTTGAGACGGTTAAGATTGAGTTTTAAAATTTAAATACGAATTCTCGTGAAAGTTATAAATAATTATGAAAAAAATTTAGTGTTAAATAAAATGTATTAATCAAACCTTTCATTTTAAACAAAATAATAGCCAAACCTTTTAAAAAATAATTTATTAGTCAAACCGTCAACTTTCGATTTGGTCAACCGTTAGTTGACTCTTAGTTGATCGACGGGGAGGAGAGATGAGCGACGAAGAAGAAGAATTGTGTTTTTTTTTTGTGTGACCATTATCCTTTTTGTTTTTGTAGAAGTGATATAAATTACATCATTTAAATTGACCATTATTATTTATCTAATTCTCCATCGGCGGCTTAATCATCAGCTACAGGAAGCCAAGAATGGATTAGGACTCATTCTGGGGAGGGGCAAGGACGACAAGATGGCCATAATAAACCCACTATTGTGCCTGCTCTAAGTTTGGTCAAAGGGATGGTTTGTGCATTTGTTGGGCCTTGTGTAGGGATTCGCATGCGACTTTTTGCTTGGTCATTCAAGACGCGTTTGGGAGGTTGTGATGGTTAAAGTTGGGCGACTCGAGTGGGTGTATGAGCCAGCATTGATTGAGTTTATAGCTCTTCGTGAGGCGTTTTATTGGTGTGTCTCTGAGGGACTTAGCTCGGTGTTGATATGCGGGGATGCGAATGGGATAATTGACAAGCTCAACGCAGGATGCATGGTTGTTGCACAAGGGGGCACCCTTTATCGAGAGATTAGGGCTCTTAAGCAAGAATATTCGAGAGTGGTAGTACAGTTTGTTGGGAGACAAAATAATAGGGTTGTCGCTACGTTTGCATCTAACGGGTATGCATGCTTAGGCAACACCTAAGCATACTAGGCGCTAGGCAAAGTCTCAACGCTCGCTTTACGCCTAGTGCTTTCTTGAACCTTGATATAAACTGACCTACCACTATCCCTCCCACTCACGGACGTCTATCCACTTTCCCCTCTTTCTACACAAACCTTCTCCTCCCTCCCCCCCCCCCCCCCCCCCCCCCCCCTCTCCCTACTCAAACTGTCTCAGTACACGGTGCTACGACAGTAACATTGATGAGGCATTGAGGTAGGCGGCACGGGAGAGGAAGCGTAGTCGGAGATGGCCAAGAAGAAGGCAGGAAACGACGATGGCGATGGAGTCAACTAATGGTTGGCCGAATAGAATGTAGACAGTTTGACTAATAAATTATTTTTAAAAAGGTTTGGCTAATATTTTGTTTAAAATGAAAGATTTGTCTAACAAATTGTATTTACCCTTAATTTTTCCAAGGGTTAATGTCACATTTGGTCAATGAAATTAGTAAATCGTGTCATGTTTAGTCACTAGAAAAATTAATATCAAATTTGGTCACTCAAATTACTAAAACATGTCATATTTAGTCACTCTCCGTCCAACTCCTTTGATGAAGTCTGTTATGTGCTGACGTGGATAACGGGAGCGCCTAGTCAGCACCATTTTGGCCCGAAAATGGTCAAACCCTACATGCCATGTCATACATCCAACCCTACCCATTAACCCAACACGACCCAGAACCAAACCCGAGCTTGTCACCACCACTAACATACCTACCCGCCGTCCCACCACCACCGCAACCACCGTCGTCCGGCAACCACATCGGCAGGTACAACAACCCGTCCACCACCGAGTCAACGAACACCGCCTTCTTTTCCTCCCGCATCAACATCGATGCTCTTTCTCTTCCACGCCGGCGTCATCGCCGCCTACTCTGTCCGATCACCACCACTAATTATTGAGAGGAGAAGAAGTAGAAGAACATCAAAATGGAAGCAGAAGGACCATAGAGAGTCAAAACCTTTTCCATATCCCAGCATCGGTAAAAATTAGAGCAGCATCTTAACCTAAAAATTGGAGATTTTTAAAGCTCGCCCCTTTTGAGCCTCTTCTCTCAAAATTGTTCATGAAACCCAATCCCATTAGGTGCCCCACGACGGTGGAACGGGCGATGGAGATTTGCTGCCAACGGGTTTTGGAGGAATCGATGGCTGCGGGGAGAAAACAAGTAATCCATTAGCCTCTGCCCTGGGTTCCCCTTCCATCCACTAGACCCGACTCGAGACAGGATTTCCGCTGCCAAGTCGCTCTACCCTTCATAAATAGCTGCCACGACTTCCATCAACACCGGCCTAGAGCAAATCGTTGGAGTTGCGGCAGAAGTCGTCATGGAAGAAGTTGTAGAAGACTACGAGGGAGAAATCTCGGGTTTGGTTCTGGGTAGGGTTGAGTTGGATGTAAGACATGGCGGGTATGGTTTGACCATTTTCGGCCCAAAATAGCGCTGATTAGGCTCTCCCATTTGCCATGTCAGCACATAACGGCCTCCATTAACGGAGTTGGACGGAGACTAACGGAGAGTGACTAAATATGACATGTTTTAGTAGTTCGAGTGATTAAATTTGTTAATAATTTTTTCTAGTGACTAAACATTACACGATTTAGTAATTCCAATAACCAAATGTAGCATTAGCCCATTTTTCCAATTGGTGATTTTGTAAAAAAACAATAAATACTTATGCGGTGTAATGAAATAACATATTTTTAGCCACGCCGCCAAATTTTTTGAATCAACAATTCATTAGCCACGTCACCAAATTTGTATCCAACTTTTCATACACAGTAGGTTTAACAAATTACAGTAGTTCCTTGTATACGCAATTAGTGTTGGGCATATGGATGGTTAATCTGTGGTTTAATATTGATTCACCCACAAATAACCCGGATCCACATGAGAAAAAGTAGGAAGTGTCCAAAGTGATAGTCTTAATAACTTGCGAGGAACTTATTATAAATGTTAGTCAACTTTCTTAATAGCTAGATGGAGAATTATTTTCGCGGATTGACTCGCAAACCAAGTACGCCCATCCATCCACCGCCGACCCAACCTGCCCATTGCCCCACCCCTATACACAATGCCTTTTTTTCGTACCGATCAACAGAAAAGAGACATGCGAATCAATGCTCGATTGTCTTAAAATTGAATCTATGTTCTCCATCTCACAGATGGTATAACATATTAATTCATTCCAAGCAAATAAGGATTGAGTTAGTGTTAATATCATTAGTTTTTAAAAAACTTAAGGTCTCAAATTAGAATCATTTCAGTAACACATAATTATAAAATCAAACCTGTAAAAATAATCAACATATTCCAAAACCATCGCAAACAAAAAAAAAAGGAAAAAATAAAGACTGCAAATTGAAAACAGAAGGCAACGGGAACACGTCAATTCTTAATACTCGTCGTTGATTAACAGGCGCACACAAGCGTAAATCAAGGAAATTAAGCAAAATTTCGATTCAAAATTAAACTAATTAAGGGCAAACTATATATGTCTGGAAGGAAATTGAGTAATATCACATGACCGGGACAGGCATCACCGTGGTATTGGAGGCGGCGGCGGCGGCGGCGGAAGTGTCGGCGTGTACCGTTACGGATGTCTTCTTGATGAACTCGATGCAGTCGGCGAGTGCTTCGCTGTTGTAAGGATCAGCCAGATGGCGGCGGTGGTGGTAAGTATCCGAAGGCGAAGCGGGCCTGGGCCTGGGCCTGGTGGGCTTGGAGAGGGCGGAGATCATGATGAGGCGGAAGACGGCTTCCCGGAAACGGTGGAGGAGGGAAATCGGAGAGAGGCGGTGGGTCTTGAACTGGTTGCTCTTCTTCATTCTTCTTGTCGACGGAGGAGGGGATGGCGATGTGTCCATAGGAATAGGATTTAATGTTGCCTTTTGTTGTTTCTTTTGTGGAGTTGAGTTGGGGTATAATTGGAGAGAGATTGAGAGCGATGAAATTATGGAATTGGAGAATCTTGTGAGATAGAGACAAAGTTTGGATTTTAATTTAGTGTTGGGGGCGAGCCGGCGGGGGAAAGTGGTCGGCTCTTTGTTTGGGCTCGTTAGCTAGCTGTACGCTAAATAAATATAATCACCATCATGTGGCATTATCGGGTTGTCTAGTTAATTATGCCGCTGCTTATTTGTTACTCAACATCTTTGGGCTCAAGATAGGGTGCATAACCATGGGTTATGCACCCATCAATAACCAAATCTGGACCCTTCATTTAGAAAATCCAGATCTAAGGATGGAGAATTAAAGACTATTTTTATTTTCACTAACTTTCTTAATTGATTCATATCTTTTTCGTTTTAACTCGGATTTTAATTTTTTTTGCACAGATGGAACGAGTTCACCGTGCTCTACAAAATGAGATCAATTTTCAATATTTTTTTAGGAAAAAAAATTCTGGCCTCTCGGTACCAACTGCATACCACATGGTATCTTCTTCGTTTTTAATTCGTTTTTGAAAACGTTTGCACAGCAGGGATGAGTTCATCATGATCTACTGGATCTACAAATTTCTGGGTGAACAAATTACAGGACCAAAAAATACCACACAATACCATACAATACCACACTGGTACGGGGTGGTATTGTATGGTATCTTCTTCGTTTTTGAAACGTTTGCACAGAAGGGACGAGTTCATCATGATCTATTGGATCTACAAATTTTTGGGTGAACAAATTACAGAACCAAAAAATACCACACAATACCATACAATACCACCCTGGTACGGGGTGGTATTGTGTGGTATACAATGTTAAAAGTCGTAAATTACAATTAATATACTTCTACTATCATGTATTCAACCATCCTACAGTATTGGTTTGTTCATACCACCATGGTACGTTTTTCAAAACATATGTATGCTTTTATTTCAATACCAGTCAATACCATATGGTATATGCGGGTAAAAAATGGCTCAATTTTTTTTGTTCGAAAAATATATTAAAGTGGATATCATTTTGAAGAGCACAATTAATCTGATCTAACTGTACAAAAAAAATTAAATTTCGACTTAAAATGAGCGAGAAATCGTCCGTCAAAGATTAAAAAGGGAAAAATTAAAGGCTTTCCATGAGAGAGAGGATGCTGATGTCATGCTGATGTGGACGGGTTACTCATGAATCATGATTACTCACCCTAAGGTTACTGACCTGATCCATTCCCCATCTTTGGACGTTCAGATTATAACGGAATTTGGTTTAAGTTTCCCTCAAAAGAAATATAAAGGATTGGGTAGCAGATCCGGTAAGTAACGTTGTGGTGAGTAACCTCATGCATAACCCAATAAGAATCTGCCATATTAGCGTATTCTTCTCTCTCCTGAAAAAATCATTAATTTTCTTTCCCTTAATCTTTAACGAACGATTTCTCACTCGTTTTAACTCGGTTTTTTTTTTTTTGCACAGTTAGATCATATTAATTATGCTTTTCAAAATGATATCCACTTTGATATTTTTTGGAACAAAAAAAAATTGTCAGTTATTACCAGTCTATACCATATGGTATTTACTGGTATTAAATAACAACACATGGTATTGACTGGTATTTTTCATACCATATGGTATGCTGTTATTTAATACCAGTCAATACCATATGGTATTAAATAAAAGCATACCATATGGTATGAAAAATACCACCTCATACCAGGGTGGTATAGTATGGTATGGAGTTGGTACCGAGAGGTTTGAAATTTTTCCCCCAGAAAATTTTGAAATCCAATAGATCATGATTAAATCGTTCCTTTTGTGCAAAAATTTCCGAAAATGACTAAACAACGAAGGAGATACCATATGGTATGGAGTTGGTAACGAGAGGGATGAAAAAAAAATTCTCAAAAAATATTGAAAATGGATATCATTTTGTAGAGCACAACGAACTCGTTCCATCTATGCAAAAAAAAATTGAAATCCGAGTTAGAATGAAGAAAATATGATCCAATTAAGAAAACTAGGAAAAATAAATTTCTTTAATTCTCCACCCTTAGATCTGCCGTCACTTAAAAGAAGGGTCCAGATTTGGTTACTCATTGTTACTCACCCTAAGATTACTCACCCTATCTTGAGCCAAAAGATTGGTGAGAGTACTTACGAGGGTAAATTCCACGGCTAGACCAATTTGGTTTAGTTAAATGATTAAGCAGTTTATAGTGCCAAAACCTAGAAATTAGGATGGTATTATTGGGCGGGTGTATCGGTTTGGAAGGTGAAGGTCGGAAAAAGATATGAAATATTTTTAATTTTTCTTTTTATTTATATTGTAACACGAATAGTTAATTATCAATTATGTATTGGACATTAAAAAACATAGTACATTCATCATTCAAACTATCAAGAATTTCACTTTTAATGTCACCAATCAAAAATAATTCGTGATTTCATCATTCATTCTATTCCGAATTATTTTCTTCACGTAGTTCATTGTAAAAAATCATGCTCTTTTAATGCTTGTCATGGCAACTGATAGACCGATAATTGCACATGTTTTTACCCCTATTCTTGAGCCGTTTGAGATGTTGATTCTCGAGTTTTAAGCCGATTTCACGCTAGGTTGTGCGTTTATGTCATATTTCAGGGATTGGCGTTGGCATCGAGACGAAGAAACGAGTTTCGGGTTGAAAGGAGCACGTTTGGGTTGAAGTAGGCTGGAGGAGAAAAATACCCGACCATGACCAGAAATACCCGGCCGGGTATTATTTGGAGATAGACCGGGGAAAGCCAGTTTTTTACGTCGAGAAGCATAGAGGGGCCCGGTTTCGAAGCTTAAATCCCCGGTCGGGGATTATTGGCCTAGACCGGGGATTTTTCCCTGCCCCCGACGGTGCGTTTTAATGATACCCGGTCGGAAGCCGAAATACCCGACCGGGTATTTTGACCAGGTATCACAATCTTGTGCTTCTTAAGGGAAAAGAAGGCCAAAAGAGAGGGGTGCCGAGTTTTAGAGAGACAGAGCGATTCCTAGAGAGAGAAAGCGACAAACCAGAGTTCCCAAGTGCCCTAGCTTGATCTTCATCACCATTGGAGCCCGACTTGAGCTTGGAGAAGTGCCGATTGACGACCAGGAGCAGAAAGTCATCCTTCACAGTATGATTTCCGCATCTGAATCTGCTTTTGCTTCTCTCTCCATGGAGTAGTTTTCCCATTCATCTGGGTATGGAGAACCCTAGATTTGTATGTGAGGTCTGATTGTATGAACCCAAGTACAAATTTTATGATTTGATTATATTCGATTGAGGCTTGAATGATTGAATGACTTGAATCCTGATCAAATTCCTGTTGTTTCTGCAGTAACCTAGAAAGAGAATATCTGCCTAGGTTGATAGAGCACCCTTAATTGAAGGTAGTGAATTGGCGACTTTAGTCGAGGAGCCAATTCACTATTCTGTACCGAATTTACTTCGGTAGTGGAGGTTTGGTTTGTTAGGGCCTCAATCTGTTTACTCCGGTGGAGGTTAGTCGCCCGCTGGGGACTCAGATTGAGAGGGTTTGGAGACCTTTAGTCGAGACTTCAGACTGTTTAAGAACCTTCCGCAGTATAACTATCATGAAATTCGGTACAGAATAGTGAATTGGCTGGGTGGCTACCCCCGGGACTCCTATCAGTGACGTTCAGGCTGGGTGGCTACCCCCGGGAGCTGACCATTGACGGGTTGGCCTACGCCATGGGGATCGAGTACCACCTGTTCTCCCGCCACGAGGTCGAGATCCCGAACCCGACCGACTGGAACCAGGACGAGTTCTACCGCCGGATAGCCAGGCGAGCCTATGGGTTTGATTACTTCGACGCTGGCCAAGCATCCGTCCGCACCCTCAAGCCACAGTGGCACATCCTAAACCTGCTCATCACCCGCTCCATCGTCCCCAACGTCAACGGCTCGCACAAGATTCCGAAGCGGGTGCTTTATGCCATGTACTCGATGAGGGACCCGGAGCATATGCTGCACTTGGGTTCTTTCATGGCTACCACTTTCTCCTGGTGCCACGGGAAACCCAACCACCTCTACTGTGGTCCCCTGATCACCCGTCTGGCGCGCCATTTCAACATCAGCTTCCAGGGACTCACGGACTCTTCTGCACGGGGCGGCTCCACCCCCCTCAGCCGGGAAGTGCTCCACAATGCACTCCTCCTGGCCACTGATGGCACCCACACCTGGGTGGATGGGCTTTCCATGCCTCCTGAGGAGGATGTGGATCTCGATGAAGACAAGGAGGACGTTGACTACTCAGGCAAGGAGGAGGATGACGATGATGATGATGATGGAGGGGCCATGGATGCTGATGAGCCGGAGCCCCCGCTCTCTCCATCAGGGGACCTTCAGCCACGACGGAGATCAGAGAGAGGCGAGTCTTCCTCTGGTCCTTATGGTCCGTCGATGGCTTCTGGCCCGTCGATGGACTTCTTCATGGAGCAGTTCCAGCAGATGGGACTCCAGTTTCAGCAGCTCGGTCTTCAGAACCAGTAGCTCATGGACCATCAGGTCCAGTTCTACCAGCAGTATTCGGCCCACCAGCCGAGTACCAGTCCAGGCTGACGGCTGTGGACGAGCGCCTCGACCGATTAGAGACCCATATGAGAGTCACTGGTGCTCTCATAGAGCGGGAGAGAGATCGAGGGCGCCGATTGATGGAGTACTTGGAGCACCTGCTCCAGGCATGTCACCCACCAGAGGAGCACCACTGGACCACCCGGTGGGATCACTCCCCACCACCACCACCGACAGATGGGGACGACGACCTCATGAACCATATCGACTTCACCGGTCTAGGAGGCATGTTTTGAGTGTTTTTGTTTTTGTCAGCGTGCAAACTGTCTTGTGTCGGTTTAGTTTCTTTCTTTTTTGGATGCTGTACTATTGGGCTGACCATTGGACCTAACGTATTGTGTTTGAGCTCTTTGGTTTCCTTTAGATGTGCTTGTTCCTGACTGGTCCTCTCTCCAATCCGCTTCACTTCGACTGGTCGACTTCCAGTCTCCTGCAGTCCGTGCACACCGGTAACATCGTTCCCCTTTTCCTTCCCTCTTCTCCATTGAGGGCAATGTCGATCTTAAGTGTGGGGGGGATGTTTATCTTTTGACTGCATTAGATCTGTTTGTGTGCTTGGAGCCTAGTCCACTGTCCAAATTTTTAAATTTGAGGGCTCCAAGTACGTGTTCCTTGCAATTGCCTGCTCAGTATGCTTTGAATCGACAGTCTCTTTAGTAATGTGCAACCTAGGGAGGTAGTGTAGCACTATGGAGGATGTTGATGCATTTAAGAAGTCTCATTTCTTCTTCATATTGTGTTGGTTGATTGTGTGAATTAGTGATCTTAGGACCCTTGAATTGTGTGGTGTTGTGGACTCTCTACCTGTCATGGACTCCTGTATCATGTTTTGAAATAAAAGGTGCTCGAAAATGTGCTTTAAAAGAACGTCTCCCGTGCGAATAGGGCGAAAGTGTGTAAGGGGAGACGGGAATCCGTTCCCAATTTCCACCTAATACCTCCAGCCCCCTTACATATCTTTCCCCCGCACGAGGCTTGAGACATCCGCTCCTCGCATGGCCGGTAAGAGCCGGGCTCCTGCAAAACCTCTGCTAGGTGGGAGCCCCCATTTTCTGAAAAACAGGTTGGAACCCTTGAAAAAAAAACAGAAAAACAAGTAAAAAAGAAAGAAAAGGGGTTCCAACCATCTTCAAGAAGAAAATAGAGCACCTTAAAAATGTGAGTTCATGATCTTTTGTTTTTGAGAGTCCTTTCGTCCACGATTCATTTGTCCTCTAATCACTATTTGCCATGATGCCGACTCGAGACTAGCGTTCTCGCCGAAGAAGCTATGAGATGACTTGTGCGTCGGTTGACCTCGTAAGCTGCTAAATGATCTAGAAAATCCTCTATCAACGATCGAAGGTGCATGTTGCTATAGAGGTCTGGAGAGTTGCATTGGT
This sequence comes from Linum tenue, assembly GCA_946122785.1. NCBI lineage: Eukaryota > Viridiplantae > Streptophyta > Magnoliopsida > Malpighiales > Linaceae > Linum > Linum tenue. The sequence goes on from CAMGYJ010000003.1 coordinate 28,422,795, forward strand.
TTGAGTTAGGTTTGCTTGGGGACAAGCAAACGGTTAAGTGTGGGGGAGTTTGATAGACCGATAATTGCACATGTTTTTACCCCTATTCTTGAGCAGTATGAGATGTTGATTCTCGTGTTTTAAGCCGATTTCACGCTAGGTTGTGCGTTTATGTCATATTTCAGGGCTTGGCGTTGGCATCGAGGCGAAGAAACGAGTTTCAGGTCGAAAGGAGCACGTTTGGGTCGAAGTAGGCTGGAGGAGAAAAATACCCGACCATGACCAGAAATACCCGGCCGGGTATTATTTGAAGCTAGGCCGGGTATAATCAAACCAGTTTTTGACGTCGAGAAGCAGAGAGGGGACCGGTCTCGAAGCTTAAATCCCCGGTCGGGGATTTTTCCCTTTCCCCGACGGTGTGTTTTGATTATACCCGGTCGGAAGCCGAAATACCCGACCAGGTATTTAGACCGGGTATCGCAATCTTCAGCTTCTTAAGGGAAAAGAAGGCCAAAATAGAGGGGTGCCGAGTTTTAGAGAGACAGAGCGATTCCTAGAGAGAGAAAGCGACGAACGAGAGTTCCCAAGTGCCCTAGCTTGATCTTCATCACCATTGGAGCCCGGCTTGAGCTTGGAGAAGTGCCGATTGACGACCAGGAGCAGAAACTCATCCTTCACAGTATGATTTCCGCATCTGAATCTGCTTTTGCTTCTCTCCATGGAGTAGTTGTCCCATTCATCTGGGTATGGAGAACCCTAGATTTGTATGTTAGGTCTGATTGTATGAACCCAAGTACAGATTTTATGATTTGATTATATTCGATTGAGGCTTGAATGATTGAATGACTTGAATCCTGATCAAATTCCTGTTGTTTCTGCTTTAACCTTTAAAGAGAATATCTGCCTAGGTTGATAGAGCACCCTTAATTGAAGGTAGTGAATTTGCGACTTTAGTCGAGGAGTCAATTCACTATTCTGTACCGAATTTACTTCGGTAGTGGAGGTTTGGTTCGTTAGGGCCTCAATCTGTTTACTCCGGTGGAGGTTAGTCGCCCGCTGGGGACTCAGATTGAGAGGGTCTGGAGACCTTTAGTCGAGACTTCAGACTGTTTAAGGACCTTCCGCAGTATAACTATCATGAAAATTGAACTTGGTAAATTGCAATCCGGCTTAACTGCAGTCTAGGGGGAACCATATCCGGGTGACCTCTCTCGACTTGAAAACAACTGTTTAACTGCTTGCTTGTTTGTTACTTTAGACCTGCACTAAAGTTTTACCGCTAGATAATAAGAATTCACTGCGTAGTCATCAAATCTAGGACCCGGGTTGACATTAAAACCCAAACCCGCTATACTACGCTTTAGGAAGTGGTTACACTTGGCCTTTTTCTAGAGTGACAGTAGGAGTGAGTCAGCAACAAAAAGCAATAATGACGATTTCAGGACGATACAATAATGGAGTAAATCAGGGATGAGTTCACATCATTAAGCCTCAATACTTAAGAAGTTTCTTAAGTGAAATTATATCGTTAGATTAATCTATGGTAGTTATCAATTAGTTAGCGGTTATTATTAGTTATTGGTTAGTTAAGGGTAATAAGGATATTTTAATTAAACTGATTAATTTTAATTTTAATCATACGTGAGAATTAGGATTAGTGGACCAATTTATAGGGTGATTCACGTTAGGGTTTTATTCTCCGGTACAAAACTTCCCCCGTTTTAGCAGCCTCTCTTAGAATTTTTCTAGAAATAGTATCATTTTAAAAAAAATTATAAAAATAGCATCATGCCCACAGAAATTCCAGAAATAACACTATTTTATCAAAATCGCACATCAGAGGTGCGGTTTACAAGGAAACCACATGGGGACAATGCGGTTCTCGCTACGGAAGCCCACGAACCAAGCGGGGAAGAGGCAGGTCCCCACGACCGTTGGATCAGGCGGTGGTCGAACTGTTGACCGCGCGCCAGGGCTGCGATCCGCGCAAGGGATCGAGAACCGCACTCTAGGGGGAACGGTTTCCTCTTCGGGTTACGTGAACCGCGCGCTTGAGGTGCGGGTTTTGGTTGGGGGAAATTACGAAACCGCCCTTGGAGGGTGCGGTCCGAGTGCTATAAAAACCACCTCTCGTCTCCATTTATTCACACGACAACTCATTCTTCTCTCTCTAAAATTATCTCTCTATCCAACCCCCCCCCCCCCCCCCAAAGCCTAGGAAATAGTGATCTGTTGGTTGTGGCTAAGTCCGATTTGCCATCAGAAAACATATCTTTGATTTTTCCTTCAAAACCCGTCGAATCTCTGTCCGACTTTCGCGAAAAAATGGAGGAGTGGTTCCAAGAAGAGGGAGTTTATTATGATGAATTTCAAGCGATACGTACTCATTTTACCAAATTTTTGTTGTTGTTATTACCTTTTTAATTAATCTATATACTTACCTTGTTATTATTCTATCGTAGGTTGGGGACGACGTGGATATATACAACCAATGATATTATGTTGATCAAGGACCTAGTGATCCAACCGTGTTGTACGACCAACCCAACCATCGTTCAAGTGATGTTTGGAACGATCACGAGGTACATACAATTCTTCATCATTTGTCATTCTTTTATTTTGCTAACATACTTAGTAGAATATAAAATAAATTTGATCATTTTTAAACGTGTTGGTGTTTTCAATCATTTAATCGAATACATAGCGCCGCCTAGACTCTTTATAAATAGATGTATGCCTAATGAAATGGGGTTTTAAGCGATTATCATGATCCTCTCATTCCCTGGTAAAATCGGATTTTAAGCGATCCTCGGATCCCCCTTTTCTATAAAAAATGTTGTGTTTCTAAGAAGATGTATACCTCTTCTAAGAGTCTAACGACTATTGCATTGTATTCGATTAAATTATTGAAAACAATCAATACGATTTACACAATAATGTCATGGATTTATGTGTATGTGTACAAAATTAATTTCAAATATTTGAATATGTATCTCTTTAAATTAGCATTCATTTAAAATGTTATTTATGGTAAACGTTAAAATTTTTGCTAGGAGGCACACTAAATAATCCGCTATAGAGGTACGAGCAATGTGCTCCCATGAAACGACGTCATCTTGCCCTTTCTCAAAAAGGCACGGTTGGAGTCGATTAGGCATTTTTTAGTGATAAAGATCGATCGTCAACTCATCACCGCACTGGTGGAGAGATGACGAAAAGAGACACATTGCTTCAACTTTCGCGAAGGAGAGTGCACCATCACACTAAAAGATATCGTCATCCTAACCCATCTGCCCATCGACGGCAATGCGGTGTGTGAATGATCATCCCCCACCGAATGTTGGTGATATGAACAGTTGGCAGCATTTCATCTACAGTGTGGCAATACCCCATCTGGTACCTCCGTCCTTATGAAAAGTCCACATGTTTAGGTCGTGTCCATCCAGCCACTATGCCCTTGAGGGCGTAGCTCACGGATCTTCTGCAACTTCTCTTTGAATTTCTTCTCTTGGTAGGCAACAGTTGAGGAATACACAGAAAAGTCTTAAGTTAGTGTTAATTGTCCAATTTTCAATAATTAAAAGAAATACAGGTACTCTCGTTAGACTGTTAGAAGAGGTATATATCTTCTTAGAAACGCAGCCTTTTTGACAGAAAAGGGGGATCCGAGGATCGCTTAAAACCTGATTTTTCCAAGAAATGGGAGGACCATGATAATCGCTTAAAATCCTATTTCCTTAGACATGCATCTCTTTACAAAGAGTCTAACCAAGTGTTGCATTGTATTTCCTATAAGCTATTCCCAGTTGACAAAATTAATTAACCAGTGAAATAGAGAGCTTACCAATCCACCATAAATTATCAGCAAGCTTTCTCCACTTGAAATGATGGTTGCCATTGGTCTTGAAATGATGGCTGGATCTCTTCATCTTTGTAGAGGGGAGAGAAAACAGTGCCAGGGTTAGACGCCTCCAATGCCAAAATCAACCTGGGAAGGAATGCATATGATTCTTCCCAGTCACCAAAGATGGCGGCCAGAGCTTTCTGCTTTTCATGCCACACCTTCTTATAGTTAATAATATATCCATAACGACTAGAAATATCAGCGATGATGACTTTCACCTTCAGGTCGGGCTCTTGCTCAATTAGATGCTTGATAGCCGCGACAACCACAATTAATTTCAACTGTCGATGACCTTGGGATGTTATGGATGACACACATGTGTGAGTGTTCACCGCGCGGGATATGACCCAATGGCCGACTCTCTTGCTGTTGATGGACCGAATCCTAGCCTTGCATCCCTCGTGTTGATTTCGACATCTAACTATGGGCCTCTTCGTATTGGAAAGAGTTGTGTGTCATTCAAATGCCGAGTCATTGCTTCAGTATCAATGGCGTGCCGCACCTCCTTCTTCGTACCAAATTGTTGGCCTTTCATAAACCCAGTGAGTGGACCCCGTACTCGCACCTCTGGCGGCTCCATGTCGGCGTAGACACACCAGTCGTCATCTGTAATGTGATTGTAGTACGAGATAGGTACACGGTCATGAGACACCTCATCATAATTTGAGTCTGACTCTGGGCCCGAATCATCATCACCTTCAAGAGGGTCAAAGTTGTCTACACTGACATTTTTATCTTCTTCTTCATCGGAGGGGTCACTAACTGGTGCTGGCAGGGCATCTTCCATCTGATCCAGATCACGAAAGGCACCTTCATCAGCTCCGTAATGCTAGTTGTGAAAACTATCCCCGCCTGAATGGAAGTTGTACTCGGGTTGGTTGTCATGGTACCGTTGGACTTCTTCTTCATATGATGGGAAGGATTAATGATGACCTTCACCTCCTTCTTGGTACTCAAAATAGGAATGAGGATCATGGTAACTTTGGTAGGGATGATCTTCATATAATCCACCTCCACCGTGGATACCAGATGTTTTGCCGTCTCTAGAACGACCTCCACCGCCTTCGACCGCCTCGGTGTAAACGAACATCTCTGCTTTGAAAAGATTATTGGCGTTCAAGAATTCGAGCATGGTATCTACTTTATCTAAGAGTGGTTGTGAGAAATTCCTCATGCCACAATGACCCGCCTTGTCTGTTTGGATATCGACACACCATACGACTAACTCTTCTCGTGTCATCCATGCAAGTAACCTCAGTACACATTTGATGGAGCTCTTCAAGCATCGGTCTCGTAGCGACCATCATTTTATGAAAATTACCGTCGACCTAACGTACCCCCTTTCCGGTCTCTTCCGTGTAACCATTCCACCGTAACCCAAACGTGAACTTTTGGAATGCATGTGCAATAAAACCGTAATTCAGTTAATATCATAAAAATCACAAATAACAATAAAATATACAAAATAAACTTACGAATTAACGTTAATCGCAAAAACTATAAGAAAGTAGGGTGCTACAACAGAAAATTGAAGAAGAACAAGGAGAGGGGTGAAGAGAACAGGTTTTTCGGGGCTGCCTTTTATAGGCAAAATCATCATTGAAAACCGCAGGGGGAGGGGGCGGTTTTCATCTTCCATGCAGCCCCACATCTGTAAACCCCTGCATGGCCACTCAGCATCACTCAACCCGCCGTTAGTCGGGTTTCTATCACTGTCAATCTATAACCTAAATTACCTAATCGGCTGCCCGATTGACCTGTTAGCCTATTAACTAGTAATCTGAATGACCCGCAACCCAACTAACCCACAATCAGATGAACCCAAACTCGACTAACCCACAACCTTATGAACCCGAAACCCGCTCAATTGACACCTCTAATCACCATTGGTTCCTTCTTTGCAATTTCTTAAAATTTTATGCTAAAAGGGAAGATGTACGGAATTGTTACCCCTAAATATTATAAAAAATGTATATCGTTTTGCACATCATAATAAACTTGTTTCATCTATAAGAAAAAAAGCCAAAATTTGGATTAGAAAAATATAAGTCAATTAAAAATACAATTTGTTTCATCATAACCCACCTATCATATTTAGTAGTGTTGTGAGCAGTTTTTTAGCATTTTAAATTTTCTCTAAGGAGAGAGGAAATAGGAAAGATAGATTTGTCTTTACAATTATTTGTCTTATTCATAGGGAAAAAAATACATCAATCCTAAAATTCGAGCCATGGTTTCTTTAAAAACGGACATGAATCATTAATTTTTACACTAAAGAAATTTGATGTATATTTTTAAACTAAAACCATATAGAAACTTAAAATCCTAAAAACATATGACTTTTCCCCTACGATTTTTAACTCTTCTTTAAGTACTTCTTTGGTGTTTGATAGTTTAATTATTTAATTTGATTTTAACAATTAATTTAACTATTAGATAGAAATACACATTTTAAACATTTTTAAACTGTAGAATGTACATTGTAAATACGTCATATTCAAATGGCATTTAGATGACGGGTCGGACCAACAGCAAACTACCGTCCAAACTAGTATTAGCGAAGAGGGCTTAATTGCAAGTTTGGTCACTCGAACTGCTATAAAATTTCACGTTTGCCACTCAAATTAATTTATTCCATTTATAGTCACTCTAATTAGTTGAACAGTTCAAGTTCGGTCACTCTCCGTTAACCTCCGTTAACTTTGACTGACGTGGCGGTCAATTCTGACAGTTGACCGTTAAATGTGTGACGTGGCAAATAAAAAATAATTAAAAAATAAAAATTAAATTTTTGGAAATTACACATCATTATAAAAAAAATTTATAAAAAATGAAAAAAAATTACACATCCTGATTGAACTCCTCATTCGTCTACCGGACACAAAATCCGCCTTCCGATCCAAACCCGTCTACAAGCAATGGAACTCCCTCGTCTGACTCCATCAGCGTCCGCGCTGCGGTGCATCTGCAGGTTCTGCTCCCGCTGGAACCCTTGGTTGCAGATCTCGCACACGTACCTGTCCGACTCCATCAGCGTCCGCGCCGACAGCGACACCACCTCCGCATCTGGATCTGCCAAGACCCATAACCAACACACAATTCAATAAATTACATTATTGAAATTCAGCAAGGATGAATGATTGATGGAGTGAAACGGGTGGATCATGTGGCGTGTGGGAGGTACCTGGAGTGCCGGCGGGGCGGCGCTTGCGCTTGTTGGTGGCGGCGGTGGCGGTTTCATTTTCTAAGGAGGAGGGAGGGGAAGATGAGGATAAGTTGGGGAACATAGTTTGTTTAGTGGTGGGTAACTATAGTACTAGCTAGCTAGAAGGAAAAGTAGTGATTCCAATCTTTAGCTTTTTCGCTTCTTCTTTTTATGTGATGAACCTAGCTAGAAGATGAAGTCACTGTGCTGTGGGCTTCTTCTAGAGTAATCATGTAATTGGAAACCAAGAGAGAGAGAGAGAGAGGGAGAGGGAAATGGAGATCAGGTTTGGGTGTTGAGTGTTGTTGATGCTTCTGGGTCTTGGTCTTTAGCTTTCGGTCGATGAGGTGCAGCTTTTGTTGTGGAAGGAAAGAAAGAGTAGTAGTGGGAAAAAGGGAAAGAAAGGGGTTTTATAATTTTTTTTATAATGATGTGTAATTTCTAAAAATTTAATTTAATTTTTTAATTATTTTTTATTTGCCACGTCACATATTTAACGGTCAACTGTCAGAGTTGACCGCCACGTCAGTCAAAGTTAACGGAGGTTAACGGAGAGTGACTGAACTTGAACTGTTCAATTAATTCGAGTGACTATAAATGGAATAAATTAATTTGAGTGGCAAACGTGAAATTTTATAGCAATTTGAGTGACCAAACTTGCAATTAAGCCTAGCGAAGAGAGAAAACAGAAGAATAGAGCCTTAGGTCAGGTTTAGTTAATGAAACCAGATGGAGAATTTATCAAAAGGAAAAACTAACTACAGGATGGGGAATCACGACTAACGGCGAAAACTGATTTATTATAGGAATTTCGAATATAACTCTGAGATGTATACAATATCTCGCACATCAACGAGTTATCACCTACCCCCCACCTGGTTCACAAGGCTTGCCGCCTAAAACTGAAAATCCAATAGAAGCTATATAGCTGCCAAACGAAAGCCAATGTTACAAATCACACAAAATGTATATGCCCAGCCAGTATTGCTCTCAATCCCTCTAAGTTACATATCCCCGCAGATAGCAAAGAAGACAACGAATCAGATTATCAGAGACTAAGAAGCACTTTCCTCGACTATAAAACCTTAACGAATACAGGTGTCGCCTCCTTATCCCTTTTCACCTATTCTGCAGAGGCTCCTCTGATCAACTAGAAATCAATGATCCAGGCAACTGGCTCTGTAGACTCAACTCTCAACATCCACCTTTACCCTCCGCCGTGATCCAGGACCCCTCCTTCCCCGGTTACCGTAACGAGGTTCTGAGAAAGCTGCTCTTCTGGCTTCTGTCTTGCCTTCTTTATCAATGGGCTGCCTTCTCGGCGGGAGCTGCTCTGGTTTTGGAGAGTTCGACCTAACAGTACTAGTCATGTCTACTTCAAATGACAATGGTTCAATCCCTTGCAGATCAGGCTCTGGTGCATAACCAACAGGCCATTTCTTCTCATCCATCTTTCTAAACGTGATGGATATCCTGGGAGAAAAAACACATGCATGAGTAGGCAGATGAGATAAAGAGTATAATGTGTTTTGAACGATGAACGTAAGATTTAACCAAATGAGTTTTAGAGGGTACCTCTTTGTGGGGACTGAAGGCACGCAGTGTTTAGCTACATCAGCTCCATTTCCATTCAATACAAGAACAGACCTGAACAGGAAATTATGATGAAAAGAGCAAACAAGAATAAAAATGAAAGAAAATGAGATGCAAGAAATAAGTTTGCTAGTCAGACTTACCCTACAGGCAAAGGAATTGCTACTGATCCGGAGAACTCACCAGGACCCAAAATATCTAATTTGGTTCCGAACACAATATTGCACTCACTAACAAAAGATACGGTGCAAAATGGTCGGAGAAAATCATGGTTGTCAATGTGGGGTGGTATGCAGTCCCCTTCTTCATAAATGTTGACTATACAACTGTCTGGCACACACGTTGGAGGCAGAACATGCCATTTGACCAATCTTCTGATTATAACTTTGAAAAGTTGAGGTATCGGATCAACCATTTCATTCTTCAGAATGCCAGGTGGATTACCAGTTCTATCCTGCATGGAAAAGGTTCCACTTCAAAACTCTTGTACTAACATAAATGAATATTTTCATCATGCAGGGTAATGGATCAAGGGACCTTACAGTTGCATAGTTATAGCAGCATCCGAACTGTAGCGTTACACGCCCTTTACCCCTCATCCACTTCTGAGGAGCAGTAAATGTGCGCTCTAAAGAAGGAATTAGACAGTGATTAAATTAGTAATTGAAACAATTTATAACAGTTAGCTGAAAAACAACCCCCAACAGACGTCTTGGACGATGAACTGTTCACATAGAAACTATATGCAGTATTCCCACCCGAAGAAGATGGAAAACATAGACAAGAACAAATAAACTATATTACTGTCTAAGATGGAACACGACATGAAACAAATACATAAAGATAGAAAGCTTTATGGCAACTGCAGAGGCAATGAGTGGACCACGTTTTAATCGTGATACACACAGTGAACTGATACTAAGAACCCTGTCAATTCTCCGACTGTACTATCAGAACCTAAGCCCACAGCTGGATCAATCTTTATCCCCCCTAAAGCATCTATGCTGGCCAAGAACTCAGAAATAGCACATACCAATAGAAGTGAGTGCCAATTCGCAAAATAGAACGGGCTGAAGGACGAAAGATAGTAATGGACTGATTGGAAACTTACCTTTCAACTCTCCTTTCATGCCCATCTCCTTCAGTTCAAAAACGCGATCGACTATCCTCTTCTGCTCTGCGGCACTGAAAACACCCGAGTGAAGTTCAAGTCCGTCGAGGATATTTATCAACTTGCCACGAACTCTCTCGAAGCACATAAAATCCTTCTTCCTCTTCACATTCATGAACCGAATGTACTCCCTCTGCTCCCTAGGTAACTGAGGCTTCTCTACCGCTCTCGTAACCAGGGGAGAACAACCTAGACCAACTGCTCCTTTGATTGAATCAACTTGTTCTTCTTCATCCACAAATTCATCTTCTTGCGCCATATCAGCCCAAGACTTCCGAGGGCTTGAGGTATTATTATCAGCTCCTGGCGGCGGACCAAGCAATCCCCTACTAGCAGAATCTTCCGGGACTGAAGCAGGACACGCATCAGCTCCATCTTTCCAACTTCCTAATGAATTCTGATCAAAATTCTCGTCCTCGTGATCTTCTGTGCAATTCTCACAAGATTGGGCAGCACTCGCAATTGAAGAGACTGTGGTTTGACCCGAACGTAATTGCCCCGACGAAGCATCGGATTCTGGTAATCGAAAAAAGAGGAAGTCCCAATTATTCCGAGAATGTTTAAAGGGAAAACCCTAGATTTACAATACACAATTCACAATCCTATATTTGTTCAAAGTACCTGGCTGGAGAGAGCGAATTCGATCTGACAGAGTTCGGGAGCAGGTGTGGCATAGACCTCGGGAAAGAAAAGGCAGCCACTCGCTGAAGAACTCCGATGCGATTCGAAGTTCCGCCGGTTGGTACTGCAGGAGGAAAGGATCGGCCTTTTGATCTCCGCTCCGATCAACCATGGCTGAAATCAGGCGGAAAGGATAGTGCGAAGAGCCGGGGGAAATACACAGAAAGAGCGAAACTTGGAACACGAATGGGTAGACAAATTGAAGGGCAGATGGACAAGAGAAATCAGACTTCTGGGTCGTGTAAGCTGGCTAGCAACAACAGGAGGATTCGGAGCTCCTATAGAGGCTGCGGTAAGACTTAGGGTTGTATTCAGGAACGGGAGAGGGAATTCCGGCCAGGAAAAAAGAAAAGGGTTGATCGATGTCGCTTGTCCGACATACAACCGGAAAGGGGAATACTCGTAGATTCGGAATTTCGGATACCCTGCCTGTTCGGGGGTTTCCTTACTTGTTCCAGCATAACCTAATTGTTAAAAGTAACCCTCTACTATTGCATTTTCTCCAACATATTCTTCTACTATTTTTCACGTCAATTTTGTCTCTCTACTATTATCAAGTTCCCAAAGCTACCCTTCTGTTACATTATCCATTAACCATAGTCGAACCATTACGACGCCCCTATTATTCCTCCTCTGACCAGCTCTCTCTCGTCTCTATCGATCTCTCACTCTCTCTGCCTCTATCTCTGGTCTCCCGGAATGGGTTAGGGTGATTACTTGTTTTTTAGTAATCACGGTGACAACCTCTTTATATACCATTAGATTTTATATTTTCCCTTCTTTTTTAATCTTACGGTCATGATTCTTTTAAGGTAATTTTGGAAATGAAAAAGTGACCACACCCGATTATTCTATATAATCTACCCAAACCCTAGTTCTACCCTCCCTCCAGCCAAACCCGCCGCAGCCGCCTCCACCACTCCGTCGCACCAATCCCGCTAGCCGCCTACACCAGCCCCTCCCCTCGGCCACCCCCGATCTTCCGGTGAGCTCCCGACGGAACCATTGTTGCTGTCGTTCAGCACGTCGCGGCCCAAAGGAAGAATCAACCTCGCAGGAACATCAGCTGCGGCGGCGGCAAAAATCCTGGTCTCGTTTGTGCCTGTATTTTCTTCTGGGGAGATTCCAATCATGTGGACACAATCAAAATGGTATAATTTGTTTTTCATTGGAATTTCAGAGACGCTGTGGTGGGGGTGAGATGGTGATGATTTGGTAATTTTTTGTTTTGGTATTGATTCATTGTTTTGTTTTATGAAAAGGTATAGTTTGTTTTTCACAATGGTATTGATTTTATTTCATAATAGTAGTGGCATTGATTGATTTTGGTATTGGTTGACTCTTGTAATGGTATAAAGTGTTTGTATTGGTAGTTTTAGTTTATTGATATTGATTTATTTATGCAATGGTATTGTTTTGATTTCACAGTAGTGGTGATATTGGTTGTTTTGGTATTTATTTGACTTTTGTAATGGTATAGATTGTTTATATTGGTAGTTTTCGTATAATGGTATAGATTTTTTCTACAATGGTATTGATGTTTTTTAAAATGGTAGTGGTTGTTTAATGGATTGGTAGTGATTTCGTGTTTTTTCTTTTGCAGAAAGATTGAGAAAAATATGGAAAGGAGATCTGGCTGGAGATTACGGAAGTGAGAGAAAGAGATTGAATTGTAATAAATAAATTTTTGTAACTACCTAAAATGTAATTTATTAAAATTAATTAATTAATATAATTTATTTTTTCATACTCAATTTACCCTTAGTAACCACAGTGATTACTACAAAAGTAGTAATCACTGTACCCGCTCCCCTGGTCTCCCTCATTCTCTAGGGGCCTCTCACTGCCCCCTCATTCGCACAACAAATTACCCTAACACCATAATTACCCAAAGCAAGATCTCAATCGATCCCAATCAACAACAAAAAGAAGAAAAATCTAGATTTGCATGGGATAAGCAATGTTAGCATGTATTGCATCAAACTGATCCACAATGGCATTATTCCTCTCGTTAATTAAAGGGGAAGAATGGAGAAAAGAAAAGAGGGCAAATGGCAGCGTGATTCGAGATAGATTGTACACTTGTATACCTCTTGCCTTCTGTCGATTGACTTGTTTAGCACCATCCTTGGAGCCATTTTATGCTAGGTTTGGTCTTGTTTTGGCATTTTTCAGACTTTATCAGGTAGAATGGGCGAAAGGATCAAAAGTTGGACAAAAGGGATTGAAAAGGGAGCAAAACGAAGGAAAGTGCAAGGATCATGCTTTGGCGGCAAATATCACGGGCAACAGACTGTGAAGATTACAAAGAAGACCTGAAGATTGCAAAGTTCCAGGAGCTCGATCACGCCTCGCGGGCATTGTAAGGATCAAGGCCCTACACTATGAAGTCAACAGAGAAACCGTGAAGTGTGTTAATGAAACAATGCACTTTGCGCTGAGATCACAGTTTTGTTGCACACTTCACGTGTGTGATGTGCAACTGTGAAACGTGCCCTCACAGGCTATATAAAGGAGAGAGAGAGAGAGAGAGCGAAGTTTGAGGAGACAGTTCTAAAGAGAGTTTGGAGTTCTTCTTCCACAACCTAGAGAGAGCTACTAACAAGGGAGCATTGTAGGTGGATTTGACCTACCCAAGCCATTTGGAGGCTAGATTTCATCTCCAATCATCCATCCAAGCAACTAGTAAGGAGAATCAAGTTTCCATGGGGTTTTCCTCTTTTCTAATTGTTGTTCTTTCTATACCTATGGAGTAGTTTCTCTTTTCACTTGGATGATGTGAACCCTAGTACAGGATGTTGTAGATTAATGTTTATGAACTCTGTGTTAAGGGTATTGTTAATCATATATTGATTAAGTATTTTTCATCCAAATTGAGTGTTCTTGATGAAATCCCTCAATTTTGGGCAAATTGATCTAGAGAGAGAAGATCCTCTTATGACAATTTGGGTCCCTACTCAATCAATGTAGAGTGACATGAATCATTGTGATTGGTGACTCTATTATGTTTTGCGCCAATCACTGAGGGAGTGGAATTGTTTGCCTTGCAGTAGTATGGCACGCCCCTCCATTAGACCGATTAAGCGAGTTAGGATGCACTCGAATAGGATCCTAACTATTTTAGATCTCCTAACACTATATGGAACATGCCTATCGTAGTAGAGTAACACATTCTCATCTCAACATGGGATTAGGGGGATAATCATCCAAGTGAAATTTCCTCACATGAATTAAACATTATTTTAGTTATTATCTTGTTTAGTTACATAGCTTTAAACAACATTCTGATTGCTAGATATTTGTAGATTGCTAAAGTAATGCTATGTAGACCGCCAGGATTTGATAATTGAAATATACTTGCTCTATACTACACCCGGGTATAGGTTATACTTGGCAAAAAAAATTAATGTTGAAAAGTAACCAAGGAAGAGCCCCCCAAACACAAAGAAAAAATAGAAAGGAATCCCGCCAAAGTGTGTGTATGCCAAGCGAGGGAAGGAAGAGAATGCCCTGCATGTAGGGATGGCAATGGGGCGGGTTTGGGGCGGGTTTGCCTAAACCATCCCCATCCCCATCTTCAAATACCCAAACCCATACCCGCCCCATACCCATGCGGGGGAATGTTTTGCAAACCCATCCCCATACCCGTGGGTTTCGGGTACCCATGGGTAATACCCATCCCTGTACATCCAACATTATTATACCTAAAACTTACAAGAAAAGTTTTAATTATAACCATAAACAAACCTATTATATCACGAAGTCAACAAAACACGGTCATTTTCTAAATACGATTCAAAGAATATGATCCTAAAACATCCATTCATACATAATATAGACTATAATATTTTTTAAATTATTATGCTCTAACTCTTGATACATTTACTAAGTAATAATTAACTAACATAATTTTGTTGACAAGGGGGAAAGTGAAAGAGTGGAAGGATAATTGAGGGAAATGAATTAGGTTTTGAATAAGGTGGTTACTCAATTGCATTTCTACTATTTATTTTCTCGAGTTATCATCATCATCATCATTGATAGATTACAATTTAATCCACGTATTTTTTGATATGTGAAGAAATTCTCTTGGTGGGGCGGGCATGGGTATGGGTATGGGGCGGGGGAGGCTAAAACCATACCCGCCCCATACCCATCAAACCTTTTGCGGGTTTTACCCATACCCGCCCCATACCCGGTCAAAGCGGGGATTCCCCGCGTTGACTGGGTATGGGGCGGTCGGGTACCCGCGGCCATGGGTTTGATTGCCATCCCTACCTGCATGTGTGAATGAATCTTTTCATATGGCGCGTTTGTAGGAAAGAAAAGTGGGGCAGAGAATTTTCCACTTTTTTGTTGTAACTCTATATCCGGCTCAAATTTGAATCTTTTGTTTTTTTACCCTATTGTTGGAGATGGTATGAAGTAAGTGGTTTAAGATTTAATGGTATGATTGAAATCCAATATGTTTGAGTCGTTTTATATTTTTAAAATACATAGACAAATAAGGTAGTAATTTGAAAATTTAACGAATGAAATAAAATATATCATACATATATCTATTAGAAACCCACCTCCCATTCAAAAATCCTAATAAGCCTCCTAACACACCCACCATCTCCTTCTCCTCTCTCCGCCAGATCCCCTCCACTCGTCTCCCTTCCCACTCTCTTATTCTCCCTCTCACCCCCTTCAAAGTCAATGTTGCTAGATAAAATACCTTGAGTACCACTTAACTTTGAGAATTGAGGGAGCTATACCACTTAAGTTAGAATAGGACGTCGAGTACCACCTATGTCTTTAAATCGTGCTTCTTTCCAATTTTCCGTCCCAATGACTAACAGCTCTAAGAAAAAAATATTTCTTCGCCAATTCACCATTGACCATGGTCTATAACATGATGAATCACATTTTATCGTTCATAAAATTGATGAGTAATTTTTAACTATCCCTACTACAAGATAAAGTGCATATTTATAAGAACCACTGATAAGTGTATATTTATACATATTTTGACCCTCATTTCTTGATTGATTGGCATTGATATACTAGTTCCTCGACCAATTTTAGGTTCTCATACGTGGGGGAAGTTTAGGATCGAGTTTCGGGGCATTTGGAGGTCAAAATGGGCCAAAAAGTAGAGGTTGTGCACAAGTCACGGCCTGAGACGTGACATTCGACAAATAGGCAGTGAGATGAGCGAAAAGGAAGTAGGTTTTATACAAGTCACGGCCAGTGCACAAGTCATGGGATGAGTGTCCCAAGTCACTGTCGTGGTCGTGACTTATGACACATGGGGTGACTTGGGACGTTCCAGTGGCCAAAATGACACGTTTTTTGCTGATGTCACGACCTTGCTCGATTTCAAGACCATGACTTATGACAATGACTCGTGCAAACTGTTGTATAAAGTTGTTGTAATTCTGAGAGATGAGAGCTGGGTTTTTTACCAAAAACATCCAAGGGGTGTTCCAAAGACAGGGAGATCAACCTAGGAAGACCATTGGAGCTAGAATAGCATCCCTAGGCATAGAGATTGAAGATCTTAAACCTTATATTGTATTCTCTCTCCTCTTTATGGAATAGTTCTCCTTTAATAAAGTTTGGATGAACCTTAGCCATGTGTAGGGGTGGGATTCGGTCGGTAAACAATTTACCGTTTACCGAATTTACCGGTTTCGGTATACCGAAGTTGGCCAAACTGGTTACCGATTACCGATACTGGTTTGTAACCGGTTTACCGATTACCGAATTACCGGTAAACGGTAACAAACCGGTATTACCGAAATACCGTGAGAAGCGATTTCGGGCGATTTTTTCGGTCGGTTTACCGAATATTTACCGAACCGAATTTCTGGAAGTGGGGTGATGTTGTAATATTTTGAGTTTTTTGAGTTTTTTTCATCATTTTTGTAATTAATAATTTATTATTAACTCTTATTTACAATATTTTTTAGGCCTATACTTACATTCATGTATGTAATATTTTATATTTGTGAATAATGATGTAATATTTTTCATAATAAAGCAACAAAACGCAGCGCAGCACTAGGGAGTAGTAAGGGGGATTCGGTATCGGTAATACCGATTTACCGTCGGTATTTACCGATACCGTGTCCGGTAAACCGACTCCCCCAACTTCCCACTCGGCTACCGATACCGCCGGTAAACGGTTTACCGTTTACCGCCGGTTACCGGTTCGGTAAAACGGTAAACCGTTTACCGGATTACCGTTTACCACCCCTAGCCATGTGTAGCTGGATTGAATGATTGCATGAGTCTTGTATCTTGATTCTTGAGTTCATATCCAATATATGCTTGATTTTGTGGCTCCATTGTGTATTGTTGATTATGCTTTGACCCTATGATAGAGAATATCTTGTTAGGACAATAGAGCACCATGGGAGTAAGGGGTCGATTTCACTAGCATTATTCGGGTATTTGCTTTGTATTGTGCAGGAACCTCACCAAATAGAGATAGTCTAGTGTCGAACGCTTTGATCGGTTTATATAGAAAAGGTTAAGGGCCTCTAAGCAATCCACTTAAGAGGGTCTTGATTGCTCAAAAAGAGATTAAAGGTCTCGTCAAGGATCCTCCGCATTATGAATGACGAATAAATCGAGTTAGAGGATCATCAACAATTGATCTGGTTATTGGCTAGTGGGAATCAATGCCTATGTGAACTCCCAATTTGTAATTAGTTAGTGTAGGTGTTATGGTAGTTTAGTTAATTTAGTTTCTTAATCTCAATCTTATGTGGCTAGATAACAAACAAAAGCAGGGCAATAGTACACCTAGAGACCCTAGGGTTCGGTAATTTTATTACTTTACTTCCACTGTACTACACCAGATTGTTAGTTATACTTGACCTGCGATTTGGAGAGTAGTTTAGAGTGATTCAAGTTTTTTTCATTGTTACCAGAGATTTCTAAGTTATTGGGAAATGCTTAAGTTTGTTAATTCAGTTGTTTTTTATTTATTTTATTTCCAACTTTGCGTTTGAAGGTGTTTTTGTTTAGGTTGAATCATGGTTTCCAATAGATTCTTCAACATGTGGGCATGATCCATTAAACCGTACCGTACCGACGGTTCAACCACAAAATACCAGTATCGGAGGCTAAACCGATAGACGGTATTTAACGGTACTAACGGTTGAACTACGGTTAAACCACGATTTTGTCATAAAATACCCTATCGCTGACTTTTCCGGTACGATTTCATGGACCATGCATGTGGGTGCATCTACCCACATCTGAATGGGGTTAAGCTGAAGTTTTATGGGGCAACCAAGAAGGTGGAAGTCAGGTTCATTCCACTTCAACCTCCCTTCCATTAAGGACTACCCATGAGGATTTCAAAAAGCTTCTCCATACAATGTGGGAGTTTTTGTGTTGCTTGGATTACGAAGTATCGTTTTTGGGTTGCTTGGACTACACAAGCAAAGATACTACCGCCCATAAATTCTCAAGCATCATTTACTACCGAAAAGCCAACAAGAGCAGTTGATTAACTTAGCCTGAAATCTCCATAGCAGAAGATCCAATTGGAAAACTTTCAATCATGCATAATAACATCGAACTGGGAAGAAGAGACGGGTCGAATCCCAAATAAAATGGCGCACAAGTATATCTTAATCCAGCATAAAGGAACAAAACCATTAAAACCAACATCTTCATCGTCTTATCAGAACAAGACTACAAACACTGTCTCCTCAAAATGATCTAAATTGCAGGTAGGTAGCAAAAACAAATCCCAAAAACTCGAATAGACAGGATTATGCCTTGTCCGCCTTGGAAGCAGTAGCAGCAGCCTGGCCCCTGAGTCGACCAGTTCTCCTCGCGGCAATAAGACCAACCTTCTGCCCAGGTGGTGCGTCCCTCCTCACCGTACTGGCATGACCAATATGCTGGTGGTTACCACCACCATGAGGATGCTCAACTGGATTCATAGCCACACCACGCACCTTAGGCCAGCAGTTCCTCTTCACCCGGTACTTGTGATAAGCATTACCAGCCTTGAGCATAGGCTTCTCAGTTCTACCACCTCCAGCAACTTGTCCAATCATGGCGCGGCAGCCGCTTGGCACAATTTTCTTAGCACCAGATGGAAGCTTGACCCTGCAGCAGTAAACATGATCCCAACATTAACACTTTACATCTATGGATAACCAACAAATTTTAGAGTTTCAAATTTAGGGCTTCAGGGGATCTCTAAGGGAAACCAGAGTAAACAAGATCACTAACAAAACGACTTCCTAAACATGAAACATATTATACTTATCTGTAGACCATGATAATTATAGAATACCACGAGATAAATCTCATCAAATGGGGATATGCAATAACAACATACAAACCAAAGACATAGCCATACGGCAAATTTGAGATTTTGATATGGGTCATTGAGGAATTATTCAATAACCTAACTTACCCACAACGAAAAAGAGCAAAACCAAATCAAGATATCACACCATTCCAGAAGAAACAATCAAAGACCTAATCAAAGTTCAGCGGGCGTAGAGCAAGTACCAATACATACTACTATAACACCAATCTAGAAAAAGCCCTAACAAGCCTATATCTCATTCGATAAACACCTAGATAAAACGAAACAAGGCGAGCACAGATGAGAGGTAATACTACCTAGTGGTGTCGTTATCAGGATTGTGGCTGATAACGATGGCATAATCACCAGAGCACCTAGCGAAGACACCACGATCACCAACGTGGTGCTCGACGTTGCAGACGACTGCTCCCTCGGGGATAGATCTGAGAGGCAAGACGTTTCCAACCATAAGGTTGGCCTTCTTACCGCAGTACACGAACTGTCCAGTGTACATCCCTTCGGCGGCGACGAACAGCTCCTTCTGCTTCTGGTAGCGGAAAGGATGGCGGAAGGTAACCCTAGCGAGCGGCGCGCCCCTGCCGGGATCGTGAAGGACCTCCGTCACGACGCCCTTGAGGTAGCCATTCCTCTCGCCGAAGTCGAGCGAGCGGAAGCGGGCCGGTCCCTTGCGGTGGTGGGTGTGGGACTTGAAGACAGAGCCGGCACCCTTACGCTGAGCTCGAATGACTCGTCCCATTGCTGCTCTGTGTTTCTGCGAAGAGCTCTGAAGCAGCGGCAACTCAAGGAGGGTATTGGAAATGGCGAAAACTAGGTTATGGATGTAAATATATAGTCTGCAGAAAAACCCTAGCAGCGGGAATTATTCGTAGTTGGGGAAGCCCGAATATTGCTGGACCATAGACTCGGCCATATTGGGCCACAATCAGGCCCAATTGAAGCATAACCAGGGCCGAGTAGCAGTTTGCCCAATATGAGGACGAGACCACGTATGACTATAGAAACACGTTAGGCAAATCCCACATCGACAAAGTACGGGAGAGATTTATGTTCATAAGTAGAAAATTGGCATTAACTGACAAGATGTGTTTTGGGGTGAAATGGAGAAGTTCTTGTGAGAACTCCTGAATTAAACGTGCTCGGTGTGGAGTACAACAAGAGTGGGTTACCTTATGGGAAGTCAACCTTGAATTGCACCCCAAGTTGAAAATTGTAAAGGTCGAGACTCAAATCAGACTTCACTTTTGATTCTGACCTTGGGCCAAATGGCAATTATGGCTTTGAATTGTCAAGGTTATGATCAA
The DNA here is from genome assembly GCA_946122785.1 of Linum tenue. Lineage (NCBI taxonomy): Eukaryota > Viridiplantae > Streptophyta > Magnoliopsida > Malpighiales > Linaceae > Linum > Linum tenue. The sequence continues at coordinate 28,442,976 of CAMGYJ010000003.1, forward strand.
CCTTGACAATTTAGTCGTAGATACTCTACTTTATTCTTATTTTCATTATCTTCTCCTTTTAGTTGAAACTAATAATAGTAGTGCTATGGTGAAACCTAATGTTCAATCGTTAGTTTATTCTCAATGTGTTGTGGTCAATTCTGTTCGGTCGGGAACGTCCCTGAGCACTTTCAATCTTTGTTTTGTGTTAGAATTTGTTTTATATAGGCATGGAACTTGCTATGATTCTTCGCCTTATATTCTCATCTTAGTTTATATTATTTTTATTGATTCGATTAAGGCCACTCAATTTTACCATATATCTTAATTTTGTTTTAATATTTGTTATTCCTTTTGCTTTAATTGCAAATTTCAATTCCATTTAACGCTTGCTGATAAGGAAGGAGCAGTCCATTTCAACTTAGTCAAATTCAAAAAAAAAATCAAACTTTTATTAATGACTTGGGCCTTATAGACATTGGTTTTATTGGTACGAAGTTTACTTGGACTAACAGACGCGCCTGAACTACTTTAGATCAAAGTCTATTGGATATGGCCTTGATCTCTTTTTCGTGGTTGCTAAATTAGCTGGTTTGTTTCATTCTCCATCTTATGGATCAGGGATTGGATGACCGTACCATTCTTTTTCATCTTTCATTCAAAACTCCAAAATTTCAATCTCTCTTCCGTTTTGACGCTAGATGGAAGACCAACCAAGAAGCGAGGTTGACTGTTGTGGAAGCTTAGGAGGCGTAAGTTGAGGGCTCCCCTTGTTTTCAAATGTGGTATTGTCTTAAGGAAACTCGCCATAAGTTGTTTCAATAGCCAAAAATGGGCACCACAAATTAGGTATGTCGCATTGGTCCACTGTGGGGTAGAAGAGCGACCCTCGAGAACTCAAATCCAATGGATGGGATTGTATATAGTTATTTAAAGACATAGTTATCTCAAGCTTGGGCCTTGGAGGAAGCTTTTTGGAAATAACGATTCTAATATATTGGCTTCAAAAGGAAGATCAACATACCCGCTCTTTTAGAATGGTGACTAGAACTATTCAACGGTGCAACAGGATTTAGGGACTTCACATTCGAAGGGGGATTGGGTTACTTCTGATGCTGATAAATAGGTTGTGGCAGTTATGCACTGCAACATCTTTTTGCTTCACAATTAAAGGGGGTGGATGATGCAACACAGATTCAATCAAACATACCATTCCCTTGTCTAGTGAATGTGGAAATGAACAGTCACCTTCTCAAGAATATGACTGTGGAAGAGGTCAGAACTTGGTCTTCCCTATGTGGGCTAAAAGAACACCGAGATCATATAGGTTTACAAATGCGTTCTTCAAAAACCTTTGGATTTATGGGTTCTAGTGTGGTGCATGCGGTTTGTTTGTTCTTTGAAATAGGTAGATTGTTGCATAATTTTAATCACACGTGGGTAGCTTTGATCCCCAAGGTCAACTTTGTGAAATGGATGGCTCAGCAATCAGTTCATGACAATTCATTTACAAGGTGATTACAAAAATCATAACATCTAGATTGGGCATTATCTTACCGCATATGGTGGGTGCTAAACAGAACAGGTTTGTGAGGAAGAGACAGATTGTAGAAAACATTTTAGCTACACATGAGGAATGGTTTATCTAAAAAAATTGGCGTTCATGGAGAGGAAATTTTATGGCTTTGAAGTTAGACATGTAAAAAACTAATGATAATCTTGAGTGACCCTTCATGTTTGCTTTGCTACAACATCTGGGGTTACCTAGATCAATTGAGTAAATGAATGTGTTACCATAAACGCTTTTTCTAATGATGGTAAATGGTACTCCCTTAGAGTATTTTCATTTGACAATGGGTTTGCGTCAGGGTGATCCTTTGTCACCTCTTGGTTTGATCTTCATACGAAAGGTCTCTCTATTATGATGTGATAAGTGACCCTGAATGGTAGAGTGTATGGTTTGAGAATGGGGTACAACTCGCCATCAATTTCACTTTTTTTTTTTTTTTGCAGATGACGCCTTCTTGTTCTTACGAGTGTCTCCAGGAGAATGTCATAATTTATTACAAGTTTACATGATTATGATTCTATCAATGGCCGAAAAGAGAACTTATTGAAGTCTTCGATTTTTTCAGTCACAACACTCCATCTATAATACAAACAGAGTTGGGTACGAATTTAGGAGTGGGGATTATTAGGACACAAGATCGTCACCTGGGTTTACCTTCTCTTATTGGGTGATCCAAGCAAGAATTTTTTTTTTTTTGGAAGAGGATCTATTAACTAAGCTACAAGGATGGAAACGCCAAGCATTTTCACCTGTTACCAACGAGACATTGATTAAGTTGATTGCAACATCCATGCTCATCAAGCCCGACCAATGGGGTGTGTTGGGAGGCCCTCCTGGATAGGGTCTTCAAATATCGAGGACATCCTCTATAGGTCTGTTAGTTATATACTATATGATGAATTTGTGGTGTATGGTTGATTAAGTATGGTTATAATAATGCATTTTAATTGGAGGAGTAGACATGCATATTTATCATCAATGTCCTATCTTAATTTTAAAAATCCTATTTGGATTATAAAATGACACAAGAAATCCTTAATGGATTAACGATGATGATTGAAAATGCTTTCTCTTAGCATTTATACAAAATTTGAAGAGTTAAATACTTTTATTTCAATTTATTGTTTTAATAACAATGATATGACCATTTTTATTTTACTATATTTAAAAAAATTGGACAATTTCTCAATTCTAGAATAGGGCCTCCACTATTCATTGGATGACTCTGATGCCCATACATGTCATGAGTTAATTTTAATTGTCACCATAACTTTTTGTCGATCAAATGCCATTGTTCCACGCATCTGGTGGGGAAGGATTCAGGAAAAGCGGAGAATCCATTGGATTGATTTGCAAAGTTTGTGTGAAGCCAAAGCGAGTGTAAGTTTGGAATTTTGAGACTTCGTTGCATTTAACCAAGCACTACCCGCGAAAATAAATTGGAGAATTCTATAAGATCCTACTTCTATGTTAGCAAGGGTCTATTGCAACCGTTTCAAAAACATTTCTCCGCAGTTGTGTTCTGCCATTAATGGCGAGGAGTTGTGTATTCATTACTTTAATAACCAAAGGGTGGAATATTGAGGCACCCGCTGATTTTTTTCAGCCTTGAATCCATTAAGCTTATTGTCTTAGTTCCCCTTCCTATACAACATGTTCAATATGAGATAATTTGGCACTATGATTCCTCCATAATATTTACAGTATATTCATCATACCATCTTGAATTTGGGCTATCAAAACTGCCAAGGAATCAATGACAAGTATCAGTAGTGGATTCGGGGCTCTGGAAGAAAGTTTAGTCTTTTGCAAGTGCAACCAAAACTCAAATATTTTTTCTGACAACAGGCGAGTATTGCCAACTATCAAAGGGTTGATAAGTCGAGGGTTGGAAACTGCAGACCTCTGTCCAGTTTGTAATTTGAAAGGAGAATCCATGAACATCTATTTTTTCAATGTCTGCTTGCTTCTCGACTATGAGTGTTGGTTGGGTTGTCAAATTTAATGTGTCCTTGGGATATTCGATTCATAACTAGTTTCATTAACTAGTTATTATCTTACTCGGAGACTCTAGAAAGTGTTTATTTGGTTGTGCATGTGAACTCTATATTGTGGCAGATTTGGGAGAACATATGCACTGTTAACTTTGAGTATTTTTCAGGTTTTGTCCTCAACATTTGTACACTATAAATTATACATATTTATACTCCCCATTTCACATCATTTATCATTTCAACAAGATTTATATGTTTTTTTTTTTCAGTTGTATGCGAGGTTTGTTTTTAGTGTATTTTAGGACACCTTGAGTGAATTTGATGATAGTTGAACAAAAAACATAGTAAAGATGGAAGTTATGGAGTTCGGGGCGATTTGAAGAGCATTTGGACATGATTTGAAGATTTTTTACTAGCCCAACATGGCTTAGAGCATAGTTGTGTCACGGGGGTGCTCGGGAATCGGCAACTCATCGTAAATGTGAAAGAAAGAAGGAAAAAAATAATATTCTGAGGTGAACACGGTTGTGCCTAGTCTCGGATTTTTACCTATTTAAGCTCCAATTCAAGTTTTCCAATGGACAGTTCAGTCCGACTTAACCTAAAACAACAAAAATATGAGGTAGAGGGAAGAAAAAGAGGATTTTTTGGCAGCTCTATCCCGGAGGAGTCAACTTGGAGCCATCGATCAATACTTATACTATGAAGATAATTTCTTCATCATTGTTTGTTCCCTCATCCCTCATGAACTAATCCTTATTGTTGTTTGGATTAGATGAACCCTAGCTATGATACTCTTTATTGATAGAATATTATGGAATTCTATGTTTATTTTTGTTTAATTTGTCTTTGATTTATTATTTTAGCATTCAATAGTTACACGTCTATTGCATGCTTGTCTGTTTTGTGTGTATGACGAGGAGGGTATCCCCATATAAATGATATAATTCTCAAAGATGGAATATACTTAGGACTACCAGGAACATGATATAGAGGAGAAAGGACCTTTGAATTAGGGTAAAACCTAATAGGAGAATTAAAGCTTTAATTGATTAGTTCTATGTCAAAGAGGATATCATATCTAGAGTTAATTGATTGATAGGGTGCTAATACACGAGGGGATTGGGTTAGCACCACTTTGAGAATTCATTCAGTCATGGAAAGACAACATCGATTCTGTATGTTATTTGATTTAATGGATTATCTAGGGGGATTCGAAATCAGAACACCATCTTCTCAGCTTGAATTTTCCTTAGTGTTTTGCGTTTTTTCTTTGTTGAATTCTTATAGCTTACTTAGTTTACTTTATTAAAAGAATTTCTACAAGATCGATTAAAGAATAGAAAATACAACCAATTACTAGTACTTCATAGCCTTTGTGGTTTACGACCTTACTTGCACTGTATTGCACCTACAGGCTACAACAGGTACACTTTCATAGTAGTGGCACTAGAAAAGGCCATCTTTGGCTTCTTAATGGCGGCATCAAGTCAAGAGGTGTAAATTACATTCTCAATCCCACACCTCCAATCATGCCTTCGAAAATTTTAATCAATAGCCCAACAACCCCATCCTTATGTGTTGGAAGGATGGCAAGATGCATTCTAAGTGTTAGTTTGATAGCGAGCGATATTGGAATATATACAATTTGGATCGGTTGGTATTGTTATGAAGGACCTGAGTGGTGGAATCATGGTGGCGTCTGCTAAACATTATCCTAATAGGGTAGAGCCCATGGTGGTAGAAGCATTACCCCTCATGAATGCAAATTTGGAATGCAAACAACACTCTGCACAAGGTTCTTCTGTGTGGGGACAACAGCATATCCAGAATAGGTTAGAGCACTGGGCCGCATTTAAAAAGCGATGGAGAGGGCTGGGCCGTAACCCAATAAACACTACAATATATATCCAAAATAAAAAATTTACAAGTACTATACGAGTTTTGGATTCGGGGAGGGCTAGGCCATGACCTGGGGGCGGCCCCCTAGATCTGCCGCTGTGTGGGGATGTGAAAGTTTTGATTGAACGTTGCAACTCAAGTAATATCCATGACACTAAGGTAAGAGCTAATATGAACGAATTTTGTATCCTGTCGTGTTCTCTTACAACTTATTGTCTTAGTTTTGTAAGATTCAATGGAGGCCCATTTGGTGGCTTGTCAATCCCTATTCTTGTCGCTGATGGGATGCGATTTTGTTCGTTGGCTTTATAGCCGATAACTTTGTAAATATTTTTCCACTTTTGTTAGTGATAATTTTTTTTTAAAAAATGAAGGATAATACCATTAATTCGACCAACCATTAAAAAAAATTCATTTATATTTTGAACTTTCAACAAAGACATGAATATTCCAAACTATGGGGTCAATGTCATTTATCTACCTGGATTTCCTATTGATTATTTGAACTAACAATTGACCGATAGAAGTCAAATTATGTTTGACCGATGAATATGTGGTGCTAAATGTCATCCACATGTGTGATATGTTATTTTCCGATGTGATAATATTTAAAGAAATTTTGTTTGTTATAAATACAAAAATAAATTAATCCATCCCCCATCATGTCGTTTTCTCCTCCAATACGCTCTCGCATTTGGCAGATGACATGGCCACGATATGGCAATGTGCACATGTGGCGCGTACTGAAGGCTAGAGCATAGAGATTCCTTTAGGATTCTTCACCTTTATGAGCTTAATGGTGCATTTTATGAGCCACATTTTGGGTAGGGCTGGAGCCTGGAAGTTTGGTAGCGGTATTTGGGATATACCGAATACCGTACCGAATTTGTCTATATTTGGTATTACCGAATACACGTATTATTTCATGGGATTGGGATTGAGATTGAATTTCAATTGTTATTCGGTATTAGGGATTACGGGATTGGGATCGGTATATACCGAAATACCGATCAATACCGAAATATAAGCTAGTGTGTATGTTATCCTCTCAACTAGACTCTCACATTCACTATTACGTGACCCCTAACCACCAAAAGTGTCATTTAACTATACATAGATCATTACATCACTATTTCACACTAGTATTAGTTGTCTCTCAACTTCAAATTCGTCAAATTAAAGATTACCAATTGCAAGAACTTGAGATGTTAGCTCTAGGCAACTCAAGACTATTTGCTTAGTCTCTTTACCCTAAATTAAACAATAAAATCTAATTTATATGTTTAATTATTAATTGTAAAGATAATTAATTATGAATTTGATAATACCGATTGGGATACCGAAATTATTTAGGGATTGGGATTGGGATTGATTTTAGGGTGTAATTCAGTATTCGGGATTTCAGTATTTGGTATTGGGATACCGATACCATACCGATTTCCACCCCTAATTATGGGTCACATTATGGGGGGAGCTTAATTGGTGTAGTAATGGGGTTATTGATGCCTTGTATAAGGATATGCCTATATAAGGAGTCATATTCCTCACTTTTAACTCATTCCATCATTTTTTGGAGTAAACACCTAGAGAGTTCTCCCCACTTACTTTTTTTCTTTCTCTCTTTCTTTGTGAGTTTGTGAGAAGGATGCTTACCATCTCTAACGAAATTGAGACCTAAGGACGCACAACCCAAGATTAGGGGTGTGACAAGTGGTATCAGAGCAAAAGTTGGCTTGGTTCTTGTCAAAAAACGAGACAAAGTGAAGAGGAGGAACCTCACCAAAAATGACGGGGTCAGAAGTTCATGATGAGATCATGGTAGAAATACCTCAAAGGGCTCCAAGCCAAGGAGTGGCGACAATTCCAGCACTCGTGAGCCCTTGGCGACTCTAGTGAAGCGTCTATTCAGAATGAAGGCAAAGGTGACCGACGATGTCACCATGATGGAGGATTTGGGAACTAACTTCACTCAAATCCAATGCGATGTTCAAGGTATGGGGGCTCGGTTGATGAGCTTAGAGATCAACAATGAAGGGCTTCGTGAAGAGCTTGTGGCTCTCATCAATAACACCATCTCCACCTCAATGAACAATGCCAATGAAGTCATGAAGGAGACGATTTATGCTGAGATGACAGTAGTGAAGCAAGAGATTGCATACATCAAGAGTGAGGTTACTCTTGTGAAGAGAGCCATGGCTAACAGACCAACCCCAGTGTAATCCGTCCCAAGAGCTGATGTTCCACAATCGAAGAACTATGGAGGTTCGAGGAACGCAAGGGAGTTGAAGAACTTCCTTTGGAGTCTTGAGCAATATGTCAAGGCATTCGTCATCCAATAAGATGAGGTAAAACTTCGCACAGCTCCACTATACTTGGTTGATGTTGCTACTATTTGGTGGAGGAGACGTAAAGTAGACTTCGAGAATGGTACATTTCTAATGGCAGCATGTGATGATTTCAAGTGAGAAATCAAGAAGTAGTTCTATCCGAAGAATGTGAAGTTTACGACTCATTCGATGTTGAGAAGGCTCACCCAGAGGGGTGGAGTTAGAGAACACATGAAGGAATTCTTGGAACTACTTCTAGAGATCCCTGACATCATCGACAAGGAGGCCATGCATGTGGTTTCCTTGATGGGCTGCAATCGTGGGCCAAGATGGAGATGCAATGGCGAGGAGTGCAAGACTTTGCAACTATAATGTCCACGGTGGAGTTTTTTGTTGAGTACTAGAGGCTCGAGAGCAGCAAGGAGAAGAGTCCTAAGACCAAGGGTGGAGAACAAAGACATTTATCCAAGGAGGGAAATATCACTCAACAATATGGTGGCCCAAGCAAATGAGGTGAGTTTGAACAAAAGCCATTACTTGTTTCCTTTGTGATGGACCACATAAAGTGAGAGATTGCCCAAGGAAGGCAAGAATGACAGCAATGGAGGCTCAAGATGATGAGCCCCAGGCAGCAGAGGCTAAGATAGGCTCCATCAGCAAACTTGGCGTCGTCAAGACTGATGCCAAGGATAGCAAGCGTGAGAGATGCTACGTTCTGGCCCAATTCATGCAAAGTGAGTCAAAAAACTTGGTGGATACTGGAGCCACAGACAACTTCCTTGGCATAGAAGAGGCGAAGCGGCGGGGAGGGTACCTCAAGACGATCAATTCAAAGTCCATCACAATCCACAGAGTTGCTCGCAATGTGCCACTAAAGGTCGGAGAATGGGAAGGCATCGTCGACTTCACCCGTCACCATGGATAATCACTTTACCATCCTCGACATCAACTTCCTCGACAAGGAGTCAAGGAGGAAGTGCTCTTGAAGCCCAACTCCAACATCACGTGATTGGAGAAGGGAGGGAAGTTTAATGCGGTCCAACTCTTGAGGAAGGATGAACCTTATAGTGCTTTGTTTGCCATACAGGTTTTGAAGGGGTTCAAAAGGAAGGAGTCAACATTTCTTGTAGCCTTGAAGATGGAGGAAGAAGGAGACTCAATGGGAACTACAACTCCCATCACCGAAGGTGTGCTTGAAGAGTTAGATTATGTGATGCCCAAGAAGCTGCGACCAAGGAGAGAGGTGGACCACAAGATCGAGTTGGAGCCCGCAGTCAAGTCCCCTTCGCGAGAACCATAACACATGGCCCCACCATAGTTGGAGGAGTTCCAACGGCAACTTGAACCAGAATAGCCCAACAATATAGAGGATGAAGCTGCCATAAAAGTTAACTTCCCCAACCCAATAGAGGTATAGGTCCAACACGAACCCAACAACAACAGAGTAGGAAACTGAGAGAGAGAGAGAGAGAGAGAGAGAGAGAGAGAGAGAGGAGGGCCGACTGGTTGAAACCGCCATCGAGCCCTCTTGCATCCTAAGTTTATTTCGTTGGAGGAAGGTAAAAGCAGGATGGGAAAAATGGAGAGAGAGTATTTCCGTCATCCGTTAATTACTGGGTTGGGTATTGTGGCTAACTAGGCGGTTAAATTATACGACTCAACTTTCTGACAGCCTAGTCAACAGTTACGTTTGTCACATCATAAAAATCTGACGGTGTTAACGGAGTTTGATGGAGACATACGGTCGGCGACTAACGGTGAAATGATTCGTCAAATTAGTACAAAATGGTAAATATAAAAGATCTATATAATTTGAGTGACCAAACTTGTAATTAGCCACTGATTGACGGAAGCTTTAAAGTGTGGACTAGTCATCGACAAGAGAAGAGAAAAGGGTTTATCTGGAGAGTTGGAAGCCGAGAGGGAGGAGAAGGAGATCTGATTAACTGCGGAGCTGCGAAAATAGATTCGGATCGGAAAAGGAAGAACGATTCGATCTCTTCGGAGGATCGAATAGCGAAGGATAAGGAGAGGGGAAGAGAGAGGGAGCGGGATAAGAGCAAGAAGAGATCGAAGCCAATGGCGTCCGGGGATAAGGTCAGGGCTTCCCACATACTGATAAAGCACGAGGGCTCCCGACGGAAAGCTTCGTGGAAGGATCCTGAAGGCCGTGTTATCATGAACACCACGAAAGAGAGCGCCATCGCTAAGCTCGTACAGTTCCGGGAGGACATCCTCTCTGGAAAGGCCAAGTTCGAGGACATCGCCTCTCGCCACTCCGATTGCAGCTCCGCCAAGCGCGGCGGCGATCTAGGTCGGTAATTCTGCTTATCGAAATTCCACGGCTTTCAGCTTTGCGGTCGAGTTTCATATTGTTTACTGATGACTTTATTAGTATTTAGTGATGTCTTTGGTTTGAGAACACAGATTTAAGGTCTCATTGATTCGCTTCACGCTGTTGTCAATTAGGATCTCGATTCCTTTGAAGGGTTTGTGCTTGATTGGTGATAGTTTGAGCTTGCGTTGTGGAATTGCCATAATTCAGAGCTTACTGGAACCCTAGTTCCTTTCCTTGTTCATTCTTATAGTTTTGTTATGTACGGGTATATGGATTCTGGTGGATTCGGAGTTTTACTTCTTTTTAGACTGAGTTTTCGAACTGAAACTTAACGCAACCCAGATAAAGTTAATGATTTGTATTTGAAGGAAAGGACGTGAAAGGAACTTAGTGAATTGATACTGGTTCAGTAAAACCAGAAGCAAGGTTATGAACTTGGTAAGTTTCTTATTAGAGCATCATTGTGACGTTAGTGTGGAGGAAGATCCATTATGTGCTTTCTGTTTCCATGACTTCGAGCTCTGAACTTCAGGGTAAGAGTTCTACCTAAGTGCATTAACGAAAGGCAAATATCTCCTGGCAATATGGAAACAATCTAGTCGTTTGTCTACCAGCATGCGCTGGTTCTCTATGTAAGAGACAATAGAGTTCAGTTCAATTTGTGGTCATGCAATGTTGTCATTCCTAATTCTCTGAAACAAACAGTAGATTCGTTTGCAGTGGATTTTTTTATTGCTAAATTGTGCATGTCGTTTGTAGATTCATTTGCAATCACCAAATCAATTTGTATGGTTAAATTGTGGGTACAGGTCCATTTGGGCGTGGGCAGATGCAGAAGCCATTTGAAGATGCAACATTTGCCCTCAAGGTTGGTGACATAAGTGACATAGTGGATACCGACAGTGGTGCTCACATCATACTCAGAACTGCTTAGGCTACCAAGATGATGGATGAAGCTCTGAGCTATTTCTGGTTTTGCTTTGGCTTATGGATCTTATTTATGGTCTCATTTTTCAGTGGTTAATTCGATTGTGGGGCAGAACTTACTGGTCCATTCGTGTTGCTTTTCCCTCCTTTCAGTAATGGCAATTCGTGCGAGCTGTCATTTCGATGAGCAGAGATATGTTCATGGTTTGGGATTGATTTCAGTGAATCAGGAATTCCATATTTTACATTTTTCTGACTGTTACTTTGGGATTCATTGCACAATTATGATTCTGGTGTTAAAGTGCTTCCCGTGACCGGCAATGAGCATTGGCATACTTGCCGTGTATCCAACCAAACTCAAGTTTAGACTCACATTAAGGGATTTAGGTTTAGGGATTGAGAAGTGAAATTTTGTGACTGGAAATTGAAGGAGATGAGAATTTGCAGGCTGTGCCGGAGGATTCTTTGGGAGTTTGAATCAGAAGCTTTAAGATATGTCGCTGAGCTTTTTGGCCTCAACATCTCCATCTCCAACCTCCACAACCCGCTATCTTCTTGAATAGACCTGGTGGAAATTGATTGATGTCGTTTGGAACACGTACCAAATTTACCTGCTCTAAGACCAGGATTGGATTTTCCTAGGGCCTCTTGTAGAATCCTTACTTCGGAAGCGAGGTATGGTTCTATTGATGAAGATAGCGGGTTGTGGATGTTGAGGTGCTTCTGGTTTTGTAGAACATAAGAGTTTGAAAATTAAAGCGGTGCAAAAAAGTAAATATAAACTACTTGACGAGAGAGATCAAAGAAGAAAGTCGTTGCATAGGCAAGCTCCCCTTAGGTCTCCTAACCATGCACCCTCGATGATCGGTAGCATACGAGTTGCCGATTTCTTATTCCGATAGATCCCACTTTGTGCCGAAGCATTTACCCAAACGAATAGGATTTTTTATCCTTGCACCTCGAAGGAGTGTGGATCTATTGTAAGCACTCATTCAAATCGACAAATAACGAAATAGAGGAAATCAAGCATCACGCATGAAAAGCAAATAATCGTATTAAACCAAATCATCGAGTTTACATGGTTAGAACCCCTAGGGTTCACATACCAATGCAATTAAGGAACTTAGGCAACCATGGGGAATGGAACCTGGGTGTTTATCAATGGAAACAAAGACATTTGGAGGGCCACTAGAATCGGCGCTTGGAGCAAAGAAAACATGCCCAAGGGGAGGGGCACCATTTTGGGAGCCGATTTTCCCTCGTGGGGGGGGGGGGGGGGGGGGCGGGGGGCTCGTTTATGAGGGTTGCTCTGTCGCCAGTAATGACCCTTCCTTGACCTCTCGTCTACTCCTCTCAAATTCTACCTCTAGAGCTCAATTTATGGATATTCGATTAGGCTTTCTAGGGTGGAAAACTCGTAGCTCGTGTCTCAAGTCGCGAGTATTGGACGAATCCATGATTGAGGGATCGTAAACTTGAATTGTCTTGAGGCTCCACCCACGAGACCTTTCCTTCTTCATTCTTCTCTTTGCCCCACACCATGTAATGCATCATCAATTTACAACCATCATCCACCAAGAGGGATCACCGATGGTTTGACCTTGCCTTGGCAAAGAGTTGTACATGAGGTACTATCCTAGCTCGATCGACTCACTATCCTACCATTAGGAGTTAGACTCACTCACGAATGACCCGAAACGACAAGGTGATGGATGGGTAGGTGCAGGTGCTCTATTCAACCTAGGGGTTCATATATCGCTAGGAGGCCGATCGAATGAACTCCCTTGGGGATTACCCAGACAATATACAATAGGAGTGACCTGAAGACGCCAATAATGGGCTCTAAGGGGATTTCTCCCTCCTAGGTTTTGAATTTAAGGAACAATGTACACTTTAAAGAACTACCTCCGCACTCACTTCACATTCTTAGCAAAACCATACACAAATCACTCATGTGGAATCTTATTTAAGCTCAAATGGAATGAATGCAGCTTCCAAACACAAGGGTGACTCGACAATGGTGTAGACTCGAAGAAAGTAGGGTCTCTCTATCTAAATCAATCATGCTCAAGTAGCAAGAGCTACCTAACACGAGAGCGACGTGGTATACAAAGTTGATTACCACGAAACAAATAGTCGTCATGTCGATAGTACTTCCCTTCGCCATGCTTCTCACATAGCTTGTAGATCTCTCAAAAATCAGAATCCTCTTCATAAACCCCTTTGATTTGCTCGAATCCAATGTACTTAGCATCCATGGTAGTGAACAAAGTGTATCTTCTCGATAAGGCATCAACAACTACATTCTCCTTGCCTTGCTTGTACTTAATCACATATGGGAAAGATTCGATGAACTCCACCCAACGAGCATGCCTTTTGTTCAACTTGTGTTGGGCCTTCAAATATTTGAGAGACTCATGATCAGTATGTATAACAAATTCCTTTGGCCATAAGTAATGTTGTCAAGTCTCCAAAGCTCGAACCAATGCATAGAGCTCTTTTTCATATGTAGGATAGTTAAGCGTAGCCTCACTCAACTTCTCGGTGAAATACGCAATAGGCTTATTCTCTTGCATCGATACAACTCCAATTCACAATCCATGCATCACACTCCACTTCAAATTTCTTGTTAAAATCAGGTAGCATTAGAACAGGAGCATGAGTAAGCTTGTACTTTAGTAACTTGAATGCCTTCTCTTGCACTTCTACCCAATAAAACACCACATTCTTCTTAATAATCAACGTTAATGGGGCAACAATGGTGCTAAATTTGGGAATGATTCATCGATAGAAGCTAGCCAACCCATGGAAACTTCTCACTTCATTCACGTTAGTAGGGTACGTCATGCTTGAATCGCCTTCACCTTCTCTTCATCGCCTTCAACTCCATTAGCACTAACCACGAATCCCAGAAATACCATGCTTGAGGTACAAAACATGCACTTCTTGAGATTGACATAGAGCCGATCCTTTCTCAAAGTCTTCATCACATCTCGCAAGTGCTCGAGATGTTCCTCCATGCTCTTCGATTATATCAGAATGTCATCGATGTAGACAACCATGAACTTCCCAATAAAATCTCTCAACACGTGATTCATCAACCTCATAAGCGTACTCGGAGCATTTGTCAAGCCGCAGGGAATCACCATCCACTTATAAAGATCATGCTTCGTCTTAAAAGCAGTTTCCATTCATCCCCTTCTTTCATGCGAATTTGGTGATAGCCTAACCTTAAATCAATCTTTGAAAACAAACTAAAACCATGTAATTCGTCAGACATGTCATCTAAATGAGGTATAGGGTGATGATACTTAACTATTATTGGTTGGCTGCTCAACAATCAACACAGATTTTCCACATACGGTCCTTCTTTGGCACAAGGATGACAGGGTCCGCGCAAGGACTCATGCTCTCATGAGCATGTCCTTTCTTCATTAGCTCATCAATCTGCCTTTGCAATTCCTTCATATCCTCTAGATTCATCCTATAAGACGCTTTATTTGGAATTGTGGCTCCAGGAACGAAGTCAATTTGATGCTCTATCCCTTAAATTGGAGGTAGGCCTCTTGGAGCTTCCTCGGGAAAGAAATCTTCAAACTCTTCCAATACCACTCGTGCTCTAGGTGGTATGCCTGGAATCAACTCTTGGTTGAGTAGCACGCCCTTGTACAAGATGATAATCATGGGCTATATCATTAATGGCTTGCTTCATATATCCACTACTTGCTAGCATTGATGCCTTGGGCTCCCAATTTCTTGCACTTTCCTTCTTAACCCTTGTGGTTAGAGCTTCTATATCCCTTTCTCTATTTTGTTGAATTTAACATTGATCTTCATAAAATTATTTGGGAGATAGTGGTTTAAGTATGAACTTTCGACCTTGATGTGTCAACTTATACTTGTTGGTGACGCCATCATGTTCTGCATTTCGATTGAATTGCCATGGCCTACCAGGTAAAACATGAGCCGCTTTCATATGCACCACATCACAAGTAACTTCATATTTATATTCTCCAATTGCAAAATTTAGTAGAGCTTGCTTAGCCACTTAATCGAGCCATCTTCGTTGTGCCATTGAAGATTGTAGGATTTTGGATGTATCGATGTCTTCAACCCCAATTTCTTCACATAGCTCGCACTCGCCACATTCGTGCAGCATCCTCCATCAAACACAAACGAGAGCAGATTCCCATCTACTATAACTCTTGTATTGAATAGATTTTCTCTTTGCTCAAGCTCCTCCTTTGGTTGTATGTTCAATAACCTTTAAGCCACACATAGCTTGCCTGAAGGTGCTTTCATCTCTAGACTCTATGGTCTCCTCAACTTCAGAATCGGATGTGTCTTTCTCTTTCTGTGCTTGTTCTTCAGATTTAGACACGTATTCTCCGTTCTCCAATAGAATCAACACCCTCTTGTTCAGACATTGGTTTGCAATGTGCCCCCATCCGTGACGTTTGAAACTTTGAATTCCACCAGACGGTGTCCCTTGTTTTGCACTAGGGTTTGGAGGTTTAACCTTTGGCCCAAGCTTTGGTGCTTCCTTTGTAGGGTAACTTGGCCTAAGGTTTGTTGTAGGAGCTTGAGTCGATCTCGTGGTACTTGTAGAAGGTAAGAACCTTCGACTCTTCTGCTTTCTTTCCACCTTACTCGCCTTAGACACCACTTCATCAAGCTTGATGAATTGTTGGATCTCCACAATACTCGAATCTCGATTAAGCACATGTAAAAATCAAGCTATGGTAGCCTCCCTACCTTCACGAACATCGTCTTGGATCATCATTATCTCCATCTCTTGATAATAGTCTGCAACACTCTTGTTGCCTTGACGGAGAATTTGCAATGTTTGATGCATCTCACTTTGATGATAGATTGTCACAAATTTGTCTCGCATAATGCCCCTTCATATCATCCCATGTCTTAATAAATCTCTACCTATATCTTATTCTCATGGTGCACAATTGATCCCACCAAACCAAAGCAGAATTAGTAAATTCGAGAGAGTCTAGGATCACCTTTCGTCTCTCCGAATAATGACGGCAATACAAAATCAACTCCATCTTGCGTTCCTAATTGAGATATGCATCAGGGTCAGTTGTCCCCTCTAAATGAAGGGATGGTCACCTTAATTCCCTTTAAGTCATCATCATCTACTCGTCAATAGGTAGCCTCATCATGATCGAAGTCTTCATCGCCATCCTCATCGTAATTTCTTCTCACATTGCGTGGCCGCCCCAATGGTTGATGTCGCCTTGCTCAATTAAAGACCGCTGCATAGCTCGACCTCTCCCCATTCTTCTCGTCGACCCCTAGGTTTAGGGTTCACATCTTCTGTAGGTTGGGGTTGCTCATTTAGTCACTCTCCATTAGCCTCCGTCCAACTCCATTAACGAAGTTGGACGGAAACTAACGGTAGAGTGACTAAATGTGATATGTTTCAGTAATTCAAGTGACCAAAATTGATATTAATTTCTTCTAGTGACTAAACATGACATGATTTAGTAATCTCAATGACCAAATGTGATATTTACCCCGAAATAAACTTGGAAAGATAAAAATAAATATTTTTTTCCTTTTTTTGTCCACTTTCCTTTTTCTTTTTGTTACCCCTCAAGCAAGTTCCTTCTCTTCTACTTCTCCTAAATTCATTTTCCCAAATAAGCGTTGTATTATTAATAGTGACGTAGGCAACATTTTATTACTTTATTTACTTTTTATTTAAATCATTACTTTAATTACCTCCCTCTTCTTCTCAATTTCTCCATTCAATTTCTCAAATGACCAATTCAACCGATCAAATTCCAAAAGGAAAAAATCCAATATTTATTATACTACTATGATTAATATTAAATTCTTAATTGAATATGTAAATAAGAGAATTCTCAATTTAAAAAATAGTATTAATTTGTAGACGTATCATGAACTCATGATTATGTTTTTGAAAAAGTTATATGCCACCGGTTTTATAACCTGTTAATCACCGGTCATCCGATAAACTTTAAACCTCTAGCTAATCCGGATCACTGTCCGGTCCTGTTTTGACAACAATGGCTACAACCCCCTTCAATTTCTATCTAAGGTTATCATATGTATTCATATATTGAGAAACATAGAAAGTGTTATAATGAGTGTTTCAGCCCCACATCATTCTAATTTATGGATTTGTCATGGGAGCGGATCCACTCAATAACTCAATTCTACATAACTCTCAATAATCATTGAATCAAAATCCACAATTTTCCAAAATTTCATTTAACGGGCTGTATCTCTTTCGTTTTAAGTCGAAATTCAACTTTTTGCATAGAAAATCAAATAAATTGTGCTCTTTGACATATTTTGGAAAAAATTGAGGCATATATTGCCAGTCTATAGAATGATGATAATGCTTGCTCTTGCGTTGCCCCTCCATGTGATGTCCTGCTTTAAGCTGCCCCTGTCTCTGTGCCGCCTATTGGATAGGCATGTGGCCCGTTTTTGGTGGGGGTGGAAGGGGGGCGATCACGAATTAGGTGGGTCTCCTGGCGTATGATGTGTACGAGTAAGCATGATGGTGGTATGGGGTTCCGTAGATTTGAGCATTTCAATCAGGCTTTGTTAGCTAAAATCGGATGGCAAATCTTATCGGAACCTCAATCATTACTCGCTCAAGTCTACAAAGGTAAGTACTTCCCACCTGGGAACTTCCTCTCTGCCTCAGCCAGGTCGCGTCCTTCTTAGGGATGGCAGAGTATCCTATTTGGCCGTCAACTGCTGACTCAGGGCCTAAGATGGCAAATAGGGAATGGCCAGACGGCTTCTCTGGTCTCTGATAGTTGGATTCCGCTCCTCCACCCTGCTGCCCCTACGTTTAGTCCACAAGTCCTTCTGGCTGGGGAGGACCTGAAGGTGGCTTCGGTAATCTGTCAGGGAGAGGGCAGGTGGAATGAAGAGGAAATCGGCCGTTGGTTTGATCCAGTCACATGTAAAGCCATTAAAGCTATACCTCTCCCTCGTGCGGATATTGAGGATAAGTTGATTTGGCATGAGGATGGGTGCTTCTCGGTCAAATCGGCTTACCACTTGGCGGTCTTGCTGGATAAAAGAGGTGGTTGGTGGAGGTCTAGAGTATGTTGGATGGACAGGCCCAGTTGGATCCGGTTTTGGAACGCTGATATACAACCTAAATTAAAGGTCTTTTTGTGGCAAATTTTCCGTCGAATCCTCCCAACGACTGAAGCCCTTATTGAGAGGGATGTCGAGGTGCTACCACGTTGCCCTGTGTGTTGGGCAGAGATGGAAACACTGGAGCACTTATTTCTTGAGTGCCCAGTAGCTCGGGCACTCTGGGATCTTTCCGGCCTGGAGCAACTGGGTCAAGGTGTGCAGTGCCAGAATTTCCCTCTGTTCCTTAAACAAGTGATGGTTTCGATTATTGATCAGCCTCAGCGGTTCATGGCGGTAGTGGGGATTCTGTGGAGGATTTGGAGATCTCGTAATTGGGTTGTCTTTGAGGGCAAGCAATTTGGCATCCAGGCTTTGATGCGGCAATTTCAGCAGCAGTATCAGGAATGGGTTGCTCTCCCGGTTGACCGCCCTGTTGCTTCCCTTGCCCCTGCGGCGGCTTTGGTTAATCCTCCGCATTCAGTTATTTGTATGTGGGATGGTGCAACAAGCCCAGAGTCTCATTCGGCTGGGGGGATTGTACTTAAGGATATCACGGGGGCAATCCTTATGGCCCGTGGTCTACACCTTCCGGATACCGATGACCCTTTGGTGGTGGAACTGTTGGTCCTCCGGGAGGCAGTCTGTTGGTGCCAGGGGCTAGGGTTTCTCTCGACGTGTTTCCAAGGGGATGCCCAGGTGTTAATTGATAAAATCAATCGGCCGGATGCACGAGATAGTAGGGTGGGGCCTGTTTTGGATGAGCTTGTCAGGATTTTCTCTCTTCATTCTGGGCTTAGTGTTCAATTTGTAGGACGGAGTAACAATAGGGTAGCCCACTCGGTGGCTCGAAAAGCCCTCAGTTTGTACCCGACTACATGTCGCTTATTTGATTTCCAGGCCCGGCTGGAATCCAGGGTGTAACTTTTGTTTGATCTTCATATTTAATGAAATATCTTTTGTAAAAAAAAAAAAAGATAATGCTTGTAGTACATAAGGTATTATCATGGTGGCATGAAAGTGTAACGTCACAATGTAAAATGATTGTATACATCATAGTAGGGATATACTAATCACTATTTGCCACATTTCAGCACAATCAACCAATTTATCAGCCTATACTGGGGGTTGTATATGGTGGTATATTTGGTCCTGATTTTTTTCCCCATAAATTTCTATATCATGTTGGGCTCGTTCCTTTTGTACAAAAAATTCCAAAATTTGGTGATGTGATACAGGGTGGTAACATGTGGTAACGTGTGGTACAAAAACAATTTCTCGAAACATATAAAAAATATATATATACTTTATAGATCACAATGAGCCCTTCTCATTTGTGGAAATAAATTTTGGATTAATATGATCCGGGCCCAAATGTACACATTTTACCCCTCATTTCTTATTCGTTTAGCTTAGTATTTTATCATTCCTCGACATATTTCACGCTAGGAAGGGTCGAGGTCGAATTTTGGGATAATTGGAGGTCAAAAAGTGCAAAAACCGAAGAAAAGTCCGAAGTCAACCGTGACAATTGCCTCGTAACAGTGAAGTGAAGGTTTCCCAGGAAACAACTGAGTTCACGATCGGACGAGGCAGTTCACGGTCTCCTAGGACCGTGAACTTCGACCACAAACCGTGAACACCGAGGCGTCCAGCGAGGTTCCTGAAGTTACTGACGAGTGACGACAAGGCAGTTCACGATCTCTAAGACCTTGAACTGTGGCCATTGACCGTGAACCCAGGAAGCAAGGCGGTGCGTTTTGGAGACGACTGAGTTCACGGACACGTTTAGGTGTTCACGACCGTGAACTGGCCAACGCGTTTGTGAACTGATCACTTTCGGGAAAATATGAAGACAGCAGCGGGGAGAGAGAAAGGAGAGCTAGTTTTTGGAGAAGGAACACTTTCTTTCTCTAGGGTTTCAACCCAAAACACCAAAGGGGAGTTCTAGTGAGAGAGAGAGAGAGAGAGAGAGAGAGAGAGAGAGAGAGAGAGAGAGAGAGAGAGAGAGTGCTAGAGTGATCTTGGAGCATCATTGGAGGCTGGGGTGGAGATTCAAGCCTAGAAAAAGAAGAAGAAGAAGATATTGAGCTCAAATTTGTAATCACTCTCTAGAAACTCACTCTTTTCTCTTGGGTGTTGTAGATCCCTAACTAATACTTTGTAATTACTTGTTTAGATGGAATATAATTATTGTTATTGGGTATTGTTTAATTCAATGACTAAATATTATTCCTGTTGATTGTGCATGCTTGTGCTTAGCAATCTAAGGGTTGTGCATAATTGTGCTTAGCATCCTTAGGTTTGTGCATGTTGGTGCTTTGCAATCTAATTAGCCACTTTAACCTAGCTTAGAGAGGAAAATCCCCCTTCCAAGGGAGACTCAATCGAGTTGGTTTTCCTTTAGCTTTTTAAGCCACCTAACTAGGTTAATTTAGGGCAAACCTCAATGTTGAATTAAGTAAATCGGTTAAGCGTGATTAAGCTGTCTAGCCCTTGAGTTGAGTGAGTGAGTAAGTCAACCACTAATTGCCTAAACCGAGAGGGTCGAGTGACAAGGCCTATAATGTTCACCTCGGTTTAGCAATTGAGATTGTGGTCTACGACTATATATGCATCCCTCTCCGGTTCGCGGTTACCTTGCCCATAGCAATCGTTCCAATACAACGAGTCTTGGTAGCTAGTTAGGGGGAAGCAACTCCTGGTTGAAGCTCCCTTAGTTAGACTTTTCCTTGCTAGTTTAGTTTGTAGTTTTCTTAGTTTTAAAACCCTAAACCATTTTGCTAAAAAATAACTTAAGTGATTGAAGTAGGGGTACATGGACCAGCCCGGGTTGACAATTTAAATACTTGCTCTATAGTCTATACTGCACCCGACTATAGTTTAAAAACTTGGACTCTAGTCGGGATTAATTTGTGGTGTAGTTTCATGCGAGAAATAATACAAAAAATATAGAAGCCAATTAAAAATGTATGAAAAATATAAAAAAATCTTTTAATCTCACCCCTTCCCTTAGATCTAGTCCCACTCAATAACAAGGATCCAAATTTAATTGTGCACTTGTGAAAACCATGATTATACTCTATCCCAAACCATTTGTCACTATTTTTATTTTTTTACAAAAGATAATCTTGTACTGATTAAAATGAAA
This sequence comes from Linum tenue, assembly GCA_946122785.1. Taxonomy (NCBI): domain Eukaryota; kingdom Viridiplantae; phylum Streptophyta; class Magnoliopsida; order Malpighiales; family Linaceae; genus Linum; species Linum tenue. The sequence goes on from CAMGYJ010000003.1 coordinate 28,464,304, forward strand.
TCAGACAAATTACAACCTAGGATACGACTAGAAAAGAAAATCAAAAGACCGACATATCGTCGGATACAAAGAAAGAGTCTTTCTAGCCACCATATGAGCTACCCGATTGCTACTCTGACATACAAATCGTACAGGAAGACCATTAAATTTCCCAGCAAAATACGAACTTTCGCAAGAATGATTAATTATCTTGTACACCAAATTAAAAAAAGACAAATTTGACGTAAAAAATAATAGAATAACATATTAGAAAATATATAATAAAGAGACAAATTATGATATTAACTCAAAACAAAACAACCACCCACCTAGGGATGGTAATTTCGACCTGGTCCGTTTTACCCGACCTGTTTGGCCTGTTTTGGGCGGCTCCGACCCGCCCCATAGGCGGGCGGGGCGGGCATCTGTACTCTCATCAACCTAACATGCCCTGACCCGCCCCATTCTCGACCCGTTCTTACCCAAATTATATGTAATCTTAGTCAAATTATTTAGGATTTTCCTTTTATTACATCATATTTTAGCTACAATAAAGTTGTAAATTAGTGAAAGACTCAATTTCTCCAATAATTTAACTACATTTATCACAATATGGTTTGTTTTCTTGGTCTTATAATGAAATGAACGAATATTTCTGATGTCTTCCATATAAATAGCATAACCATTGAGTCGACCTGTCACAACCCGTGACCCATAATAAATTACCCGACCTGCCACGAGACGGATATAGGTAGCATGATACAAGCCCGGACATGTCCCATCGCCATTCCTACCCACCCCATCTAGTCTCCAAATAGTTTTGCCTGCCTGGCCCAGAGCCAACCAAGCCTTTCCCGCAACGCAACCATAACCGGTTCCGTTGCTGCCCTGTCAAACTCCGTTTCTGTGTTAATTTTGGTTGTCATTCAATTACTCTGCATATATAAGGAGCGCAATACGTTAATCAAGTCATGAATCATCATAACAAACGAGAGGAGAGATCTCTAGAATTTTCTCTTGTTGCGAGACAGCTCAGAGAGAAAGAATCAGGGCTTGTTCGTATTTCCTAATTTGCGATTTTTTCGACACCGCCGCTCGCCCTCCCTCCTTCTTTCCTTTTTCCCCGGCGTTCCCCGTCGTCGTTGTTTGCTGCGTAATCTCTCTCTCTCTCTGTATCCTGTTCATAAGGAATTGGAATCTAGCTAGGTTGAGGTTCTAGATCTAATCGGAAAAATCAACCTGACTGGAAATAAAACTTTACGCCAACTCTTTGATTGATCATACTTTGATTGAAATTGAGGGAGAGAGTCAGAGGGGGGGAAGGAGGGAATCTGCCGATAGAGAATATGAAGCGATGGAGGAAATCGAACCGGGTAACTTGGGCTCCTGACGTTAGACTGTCTCAGGTATCATAATAACCTCTGCAATCTGAACCCCCTGCATCAATCCTACGTCTTTTCCTTGTCTGGATTTTTTGTTTGAATTGACGTTGGCTCTATATTCGATCCTTCTCTTCAACCGGGGATTATTTTACACTGAATCGGAAAATCGATACTTTTGATATATTTCTCATTCTCGAAGAAAGATCATTGAATTTGAACACCAACCCTTTAGTACACTGAATCGGATTATTATATTCCCGATCATCATTCATATTGAACATGTAAACATGAACTCAATTAGGCCAATATTGTATGAATCCCGTTAAGAAAGGCAATACCCAACAGAACCAGGGGGAAAATACAGCTCTCTCAAATATGAAAGAGGGAATTGTACAATTTATGTGGGTGATTCAATGACCCATTTCTGATTAGCTATGAATCTCAAACACGATGAGAGGAAAAGAGATGATAGGTAGCATAGACGAGTGGACAAATAAAAATTAAAGGTTGGATTTGGAGTCTGGTTCATCCATCTAATTCTCTGATTAATTAGTTTCGGAAACATGGTGTAGTAATGTGTTATCATTGGTTACAAGAGGCCATTGAGATCCAGGCACAGCAATGCAAATATTATGTGTTTGCATCCGTGGTTCTGATGTTTTGTTTATGGGCGTGTCCTTGAGCTTGCATTATGTTTGATGAACTCTCTCTGTCGTGCTCATATGGAAATGCAGCAGTTCGTAACTATGGATAATTGTTGCTCTTTTGTCTTTGACATGGGATTGTGTTATGAAACAGGTGAAGCTCTTCTCAAGAGATGATTGTCCTTCAAAAGTAGGAAACCAAGCTCAATGCCATGTCAAACACAGGGACAGGATACCCCGTGGCATACTGCAGAATCCAAACAGCCGAGAATTCAGTGATCTCCCTCCTCCTGGGTTTGAGGACAGTCACTCGCAATTTGCTACATTACTACAGTGGAAGTGCCCTCCCAAGGTTAGCATATAATATAGCCAACAACAACTCTTCTTCTCCTCTCACTAGGAATAGCTTCTGATATTTGAGACATTGAATAGAGAGTGTTAATTCAGTCATCCTTTTGAAACAGTTTGGATTGAGCTCTCGGTGGTGCGTCGCTGCTGGAGAAGAAAGCCAGGAGATGAGAGCTCAGAAACAGAGGGAAATGAGTTTGTTTGAAGCTGTTTATCCACGTCTCTCTGCCGTCCCGCCCAAGTAAGCCTTCATTTACCAATCCCAACTCTGATGCAAACGCTCAATTGGAATGTGTGGCCTCACAAGGGTTTTCTTCTTCTTCTTTTTTTTTTCCTCCTGCTTGCAGTCCATGCAATTTATTGAATGCAGAATGTGAAAAGGCTGATGCTTGCGTCCCCATCATCCCTCTCACTCCTGTTGAAGAAGACGCTGAAGCTTTAGTTCCACCCTCTCCTATGAAATGCCAACCACCACCATCTGCCCATGAATCTGCTAACCAGATTAGCAAATTTTCACCTCCATCTGACTTGGTGGAAAAGAAACAGGGACCTGCTGGAGTAGCAACAATACGACATCAAAATCCGGCTGCCGTGAGTATCGCTGCTTCAACTTTAGCCGCTGCAAATGCAGCTTCTATTGACACCGATCTGCTAGTTAGAATCTTGAATGACCCCGACATGATCCAAAAACTAGTTGGAGATGGCACCACCACTGCCAGGGCAAATGATGAAATGGCCAACCCACCTAACCAGCCAATGCTTTCTGCTCCTGTAACACCTCCCGACTCCAATTCTGGACTGATTTTCCGCCCAAACCAGGCGTCTATTGCTGCACCCACTTACATTCCCAGGTCGGACCCGATCTATCCCGACCTGAATCGGGTTCAACCTGTGCCTCCTAATGTCACCAACCCAAACATTATGCGGGTCGAACCGGCCGCTGGACAACCTGTGAAGGACTTCGACTACTTTAAGAATCTAATAAGGGAACACGGAGCAGACATGTCGAAAATGCATTTTGGAGCGGTCCCAAAACAATCTTCTGCTGCTGCTGCTGCTGCTGCCATAGATTATGGCGAAAACAGAAAAATGAGGGAGGTAAATGCGAAATTCCAAAAGGCGTGCATGTACTTCAAAAGTTCGAGGGGTTGCCGCAGTGGCGGAAACTGCCGTTACCGGCATGACTTGTCGTTTCAGATGCACACATGGTCTGGATTGGATGAAGCTCCGTGTGCCAAGAGAATGAGATTTTTTAATGGACAAGTTAGTGGAAGAACGTGATAAAAACGATTTCTCGTTCTTAAGTCGTTCTAATCTGTAGGGTCTTATTTGAACAAATAATCGAGTTATTATATTCATTTCAAACAAATCTTGCATCATTTCGGGAAGGACACTCGTCGTAATTTTGCATATCTTTATTGAATGGGTAAGACATAATAGATATGGAAAATATTTACAGCGAGTTATTATATTGACGAATAACAGTAAAACAGTTTTTCGAACGTGAAAGTCTGTGTGAAGCGAGAAAGATTTTGTAGATTGGAGAGTGCATCAATTTACACCTATTGCTCTTCGAAACCATCCTAGACAAATGATACTGGAAGATTAGTAGTATATTATTTTAATGGTGCAATCATAATTCAATTGATAGCATATCAATGAAGATATCATTTTTAATTAAAGTTCCATCCTCGACGTCTTTTGCCTCGCCTTCCCAGCTAGAGAAGAGTGAGCAGAGGTTTCATTCACCGGAGAGGAGGGTGTGATTTGAGAGGAACTTGGAGAGAGGTTGCGGTTTACAACAATCCAGCGTTCCTCGCCTTCTTTGAACTTCGCCATTGGTTGGAGCTCGTCGGAAGTTGTTAATGGAGTGGTTAGCTCAGAATTGCAGGGATTAGGCGACAATGGAGGCGAAGATGGTTCAAATTAGAAGACAAAGAGAGGGCTAGAGGGATAGATTGGGTGACCAAAAATCACGAAGCATGCCCAATCGTCCGTCGCCGCCTCCAACAGATAGATTTGCGCGATCTGGGGTTTTTGAACGATGTGTTCCAGATCTGCTTTGATCCGACGAGCGTTGCATGGATCTGTTTCCGGTTCCCCCAATTGAGAAGAAGATGAAGTCGATCGCCGTCGATGTCTTTCATCTGCGTCCTCTTACACTCATCTATTTCCTATCCCACCAAAAAAGAAGATGAAGTCGTCATTGTTTCCGATCCCACCAACGAAGAAGATGAAGGATTGTCTTTTTTTTTTGTACCATTATTATTTTAATCTATTCATTTTTCATTAAATAAAAATTGTTGGGTAAAATATGTGGCATAGTCAAACCTTTGATTTTTTGCCAGAGCATCAAACCAATCCATCTCATTTAATATTTTGCCACCTCAGAGTCCACTAACAATTGACCGAATGGAAAGTTAACGGTTTGGCTAATAAACAAGGTTGTCAACCCGCGGGTTCACCCGGACCCGGTCGAGCTAGTGGGTCAAGGGTTAATGGGTCAACCGTTTTAGCTCGGTTTGGCCCGGAAATATGGAAAAAGTCATTATATTGTACTTATCCTCATAAATTATATCAAATCTTATCTAACATATGAGTTATAACATATAATATTACACTAAAATAACATATCGTATATAGATCCAACATATAGTGAAAATTCACACTCACTTATATAACATAAATATTCAAATGTTCAACTTAGCATTCCAAAAATTGAGCTAGGCGAAAAGAAAAATCGGAAAATAGGTGCATTTCGCAAACCAAAGAAAAAAATGAGACAATTTGACCTCCAATCCGGTACCTTGTAGCGGTCGGCCCGGCGGGTGCGTGTGGCCCGTTTTTCTCACCGGGTCAGGGTCAAAGTGGGTCGACCCGCGGGTTGACAACCTTGCTAATAAATTAATTTCGAAAAAATTTAACTATTATTTTGTTTAAAAAATAAAAATTTGGCTGATAAATTATATTTACCCAAATTAATTTGCACCTCAAATCAACTTGGGTGATATAACAGCCAAACGACCCCTTAGATCTAATTTTTTGGAAGGAGAAAGAGATCCAAATTTGCACATGACGTGAACCTAGTGCTAAAGCCTGAAAGTGTTTCATTAAGCATCCCCGCCCGATTACGGTAAGCTTGACTTTTCTATTCATTTCCAGCAAACAGATTAAAAACCAACGTCGATTGCCCACTTACCGGAGGAGAAAGTAGTAATTACGCGCCCCCTTCCTCATTAACCTCAAGAAAGAAACTACTCTGCAACATCGCCATTTCCAATTCCGCCTATAAATTGAAATCCCTCCACCATCCCCCCCAAAACCGCGTCTTTCGACTTCCCCACTCCGTCAACTGAATCTCAAAACTTCCCCCCTTCTTCCCTCCCCGACCCCTCAAAATGGCCACCGACAGCGAGAATTCCAGATCCGGATCCGGCAATGGCGACGCCGCCGCACTGAAAGTGGCTCTGATCACCGGCATAACCGGGCAGGACGGCTCCTACCTCACCGAATTCCTCCTCGGCAAGGGCTACGAGGTCCACGGCCTCATCCGCCGCTCCTCCAACTTCAACACCCAGCGGATCAACCACATCTACATCGACCCCCACAACGCCCACAAGGCCCGGATGAAGCTCCACTACGCCGATCTCACCGACGCCTCCTCCCTCCGCCGCTGGCTCGACACCATCCGCCCCGACGAGGTCTACAACCTCGCCGCCCAGTCCCACGTCGCCGTCTCCTTCGAGATCCCCGACTACACCGCCGACGTCGTCGCCACGGGGGCCCTCCGCCTCCTCGAGGCCGTCAGATCTCACATCCAGGACACGGGCCGGGCTCACATCCGCTACTACCAGGCCGGATCCTCCGAGATGTTCGGATCCACCCCGCCGCCGCAGTCCGAGGCCACCCCGTTCCACCCCAGATCCCCTTACGCCGCCTCCAAGGCCGCCGCCCACTGGTACACCGTCAATTACAGGGAGGCCTACGGCCTCTACGCCTGCAATGGGATCTTGTTCAACCACGAATCGCCCAGGCGCGGCGAGAATTTCGTCACCAGGAAGATCACCAGGGCCGTCGGCAGGATCAAGGTCGGCCTCCAGAGCAAGCTGTACCTGGGGAATCTCCAGGCCTCCAGGGATTGGGGTTTCGCTGGCGACTACGTCGAGGCCATGTGGTTGATGCTGCAGCAGGAGAAGCCCGACGACTACGTGGTGGCGACCGAGGAGTCGCACTCTGTTCAGGAGTTCCTGGAGGTGGCGTTTGGGTATGTGGGTCTGAATTGGAACGATCATGTGGTGATCGACAAGAGGTATTTCAGGCCGGCGGAGGTGGATAACTTGAAAGGCGACGCTGGCAAGGCGAAGCAGGTGCTGGGATGGAAGCCCAAAGTTGGGTTCGAGAAGCTGGTGAAGATGATGGTGGATGAAGATGTTGAATTGGCCAAGAGGGAGAAGGTGCTGGTTGATGCTGGTTACATGGATGCCCAGCAGCAGCCTTGATTTCCATTTCGCCTACTTATTTATGGCTTCACAGAGTTGGGAGAGTAATTTACATTTGCCTTTTGAGTTTTTAAAACTTGTACCTTTTGTTTCTTTGGTTTCGCAGAGGTTTGATTTTGTTTCACCATTCTCAGATTAAATGGCAGTGATAAAAAACTTTCAGATTCCACCTGTGTTCTGTCGTCGTTGCATTGCTTCATTTCTGCAATGAGAGCCGTTGCTGGCAGTTTATGAACAGACAAATGTGAACGGTAGATACGATCTTGGTACATTACAGTTTCTTTTCCAATGAAAATCTCATATGGTTCATACAGAGCAGACAGCCACTCACTGTACTAAATACATAGAAAAAGAAGCTGAAAAGACTTGTCACAGTCTTCAATTTTACCATTTTCACTCTAGTTAGACAATCTGTATCCATCTGAATCCCCAAGCTGAGTTCATAAATAAATACGATCATCATTCATCAACTAAGAAATCAGAGCCTAGCTTTGATTGGAAGACTTATTTCCATGTAGAGCACTTTCGACAGAACCAGCAGAGGAGCTATTGCTAATGCTTGATCCAGGAAGCGTTGGCACGACGAATGGCTTGACAGAGGAACAAAGGGATTCTGGGCCCTCGGTAGTTATTCTCTTGCATAGCGCATCACAATTGCTGATCACCTCTGTCAGCCTCCCTTTTAACTCACCTATCTCCACCTTCAGGCTATGAACTTTGTACGTACATGCATTGTTCATACGAAGTTAGTTAGAACTGTGATGAAATTGGGAAGGTAGAGATCGATTACTGGCTTTGTGCTAACACACAGAAGAGCCAAAGATTAGGAAGGGAAGATCCGTTTATCTCAGCAGTAATTGGTTATTACCTCCTGATAGATGTTGAGAAGTAGTCCTCATGGTTGAGACTGAGTGATTGAACCGTTGAAGAAGCTTGAGTGCCAAAGCATCCACAACTTCTATCTTGTTTTCAATCTCCTCCTGTAACATTTCCACCAACGAGCAGAACACAAAAGCACTGTCATTGGTGCAAATTAACATCATAAAAGCAGGCTTTTCTCAGTTGAAAGCAAATCTCAGGAGTATATCAAACAGTAGGAAAGAGACTAAACAGAGATTGGACTAGCAACTAGCAAGGAGCTCCAGTGCGTGTCTACTACTGCCGCTGCCAAACTAGCAGTGTGATTACATCAACATTGGTGAGGAACTAACCATCAATCAAATCATTCAGTACAAATCATATTCTACTATCTTGTCGAGAATCAAGTTCTTAATTCGTTCAGAAATCTGTCATTGAACTCTTGAACCAACCGGAAGAGGATACTAGCTAGGGTTTATGTTTAACCTAGGCCAGGTTTTAGGCGCAGAATGGGCCATTGGATAAATGGGAAGCAAACATCTCCATGAGAAATCAAAATGCTGCAAATGCAGCGAGGAGACAAGGACGAACAGCGAGGAAACCCAACCTGATTCTTGCTGATCTCCTGGGTCCGTTCCTCCTGCCAAACACGGTACATTGAGAAGAGGTCCAGCAGCACTTTAGGGTCCACTATACCTATGTTCAGTCCAACAAGGAAACTCCATCTCAGTTTCAAAAGCAAAAAGGGGAAACGGGAAAGGATCCCAAAAAGGGGGAAAATGGTCTACCCACCAGGAGTGGTAGAAGAAGACGGCTTCCTCACCAGAATGTCAGTCAAGCTGCCTTCCTTTGGAGAAGATGTCAGCAGTGGCTTTGTCTGCAGTTATAAATCGCCACAGACAATGTCAGCAGAAACGCAGGAGACCTAATTTTCTGTGTGACCCCAAAAACTTACAATTTTGAGCGATTTCAGCTTCTCAGAGAGGAGATCAACGCTCTCGGACCGCTCTGACACGGTGGTAATCTCGTCGGCGAATTTCTGCTCGCCATATCCAGACCCAAGTCAAGTGTAAGTGGACACGAATTTCAGAAAGAATTTGGTGGAAATATCGGCGAGGAATCAAAACAGTTACCTCCGAGATTGAGAGCGTGGATTCCGAGGCACCCATCTCTTAGCTCCTCCCTCCCGAGATTCGTTGTCCGACAGAACTTCAAACTCTTGAGTGGTAATTTACTTTTCCTGAGCATCGATCTTCCGTTTCCAGGACCTGCCGACGGAGAGGGTAGCTGGAGCTTGACGATGGCCTGTTCATTTTAACTTTTAACTACTTCAACCGAATGTTTGCACTTCGCTGGAGCCTGGAGGCGTGTCCCGGGACCTAGGGTGTGCAATGGTCCGAATCGGGATGGTACCGTACTGGACCAAATCGAAGTTTGGACCGAACCGAGTAAAATGAGGTCCGGTTTTTTGTCCACATGAATTTTACAATTATTGAAGAAATGATGGACCGAATTGATATTTGGATCGGACCGAACAAGATCAAATGGACCGAACACAATGATGGTTAGGTCCTTGGTCCTAAGATGTGTTTCACTAATGGATCGCGGTTCTCATGAGTTTGGTCCGATCTGGACCAAACCAAATCGTTGCATAGCCCTACCGAAACCTCACGCACGGTGGTATTTCATTTCAGGCCGGCCGAGACGGTACCAAGGTTGTCAACCGTGGGTCGACTCACTGGCCCACTTTGACCCTGACACGGTGAGAAAAACGGGTCGTACACACCCCCGGGTCGACCCGCTACAAGGCATTGGACGGGAGGTCAAACGGCATCGTTTTTCCTTTGGTTTGTGAAATGCGCCAATTGTTCGGCTTTTCTTTCGCCTAGCCCATTCTTTGGAATTTTAAGTTGAACATTTATATTATATAAGTGTGTGTGAATTTTGGTGTTATTTTGTGCATTTCAAAGATATAGCACACTCAAGAGGAATACAAATCATCAAGGGATAAGAAGGAATATGAGAATACAAGCTAATGGGCTCAAACGGTGATGAATTTGGACATCGTATGCTCACCTGATGGCCCAAAGAACTACATTTATGAAAGCTGACAAGTCAACTGAAATCTAATTGAGCTTAAATTTGAGGAGTAGCTGACTAAGCCAAGGATGAAGGTTTTCATAAAAAAAATCAGCCCATTTGTAGGAAGAAAAATCTCTACGATGGTGAGCGACGTTGGCCCAATCATGTGGAATCATTCGGAATATGCTTTACTTCATCTCAAGTCAAAATATCCTCATCCCAGTGTATCTTGGCACCTTGGGCCGAGTTTTAGGAGGAAAACCCTAGAAAACCTCATCTTTCTTGTACTATGTACATAGGCTTAGCCTAGAGTTTTTACACACACTTTGCCCTAGTGGGCTCAAGTAGCATCCATAGGAGGAGGTGAATTTATGTTAGAGCTTCATGGAGATGCCTTCATCATCGATGGTGGTGTCATCGATCTCCTTTATGGCCAACTAAGTTTGTGTTGTTTATGGACGTGAATTCTTTGACGCTTTCTATTTATGATTTGATGAGATGCTTTAGACATTTGGTGTCATTTTTATTATATCCTTAGTCATGTGATGGTTATACCAATCGATGCTCTATGTGTTTGATGCATTAACTATTCGATGCTTATATCATCTGTTATGTGCTACTATGACATTGCTTATAAATTATAATATCAGCTAGGTTGTGCATGAAACTACTCCTATGTGATGTGCTATTGTCTTATGCATGTATGTTTAGTTAGTGACATGATTATGCAAGCTTGTATGAGTTTAATGCTTGATGTAGTAGATCATCATTGCCATAGACCATCATTATGGCTCTTGAGGCCCACACTTAACAGTGTGTTATCCTGAGTTCCTTGATTTATTGATTAGTCTAATGGCATGAAGTGAAAGCACGCATTAGCTAGTTGCAGTTCCTCTCGTATGTGGCAAAAGCTCGGTTAGGAATGCTTTAGTGGAAGGGATAGAGTTACATGATAGAAGATGCCTAGATGTATCTTATTAATGAGATTGTATGGATGATCATCTAGATGACGCTACCTAAACAATAACCTTTTATCTTTGCTTTCTCGTTGCTTTTATTATTTCGTGCTTTGTTTATATAGTAGATTGTCTACCAAACCACAGGGAACCTCAACCCATCGTATTTTCTTTTATTTGCATTACAATTCAAGCACAATGTATTAGTTTCAAAGTATTTTCTATCAAAAGACTCGTGGACTATGACCCTAGACATCCCTAGGAAATTTATTACTTCGATTGTAATACTAATACATATTGCACATCACTTACCATAGTGGTAAGATCATGATATGACTGGTGAGATGATATTGTGAAGTCTTACGATAGAGGTGTTGGTATGATGTCTTTTTTTTATAATGTCGTAATATCAAAGTGGTATGATGCATAGTTAGCTTACCATAGTGGTAAGATCATATGACATGATATTGATAAGATTACAAAACGCACACGTGTTTTGAAGGATGATTTGTTTAGTTGTGAAAGATATAGCAAAAATTATATAATTTTGTAGATTATAATTGATGATACGATAGTGATAAGATTGCAAGCAACACGTATTTTGAATGAGTAATTTGTTTTTGCTCTAATATACTAAAATTAATATCATTATGTAGATCATACCTAATACATTCTTTTTATGTAATTATTTTAATTTCGAGTTAAAACATGAAGATATAACCAGATAAAAAGGATTAGAAAAAAAAAAACTTTAACTAGTTTAAAAGCTATCCTCATTGACTTGCTTTGAGGCGGTTCCTTATTGCTCCGTAAGCGGGGCGGGGCAGGCATGGGTACTCTTATTGACATGACCTGTACTAACCCGCCCTATTTTTAACCCGCCTTTGTAGACCTGGCAAATGAGGACCCGACCCGTTGACTCGATCCGAACCCGCCTGAAAAATAGAGAATGGGTCGAGGTTTTTATAACCCGAACCCTATTAACCCGTAGTTTTTGGGTTGGGTTGGGTTGGTTTGTGGGTCGACCCGCTAGACCCGTTCCATTGCATATGTCACTCTCAAAATGATAAAATCACTCATACTTTGGTTAGATGTTTAAAAACATTTATTAGGATTTGAAAGACAGGTTTGAAGTGTTAAGATAATTAAACATCATTTGTTTATCGTAGTAGGATTACTTTCGTCATTGTTTTTTGACAATTTGTGCAATCTCTATTTATTTTCATTAGCATGGAAGGAGTTGAGCATTTGTTAATTGACATGTGCTAGGTAAACTATTGTCGCACATACATAAAAATTTGTTTTCTTTAAAAATTTATGAAGCATGTTTGATATTGTTTCTGAGAACGCTCATGACCCGAAACCCGACCCGAAACTCGATGGGTTGGGTCAATATTTGACCCAGAAATCAACAAACCCATCATGACCCGACCCGTGAAGACCCGTAACCCGAGATTCCTAACCCGAAATTACCCAACCCGACCCGATTGCCAGGTCTACGCCTTTACCTAAGTTACATGTAATTTTACTCAAATTTTAGTTATAACGAAGTTATAAATTAGTGAGAACTTCAATATTTCAAATAATTTAACTACATTTAGCATGTTTTCGTTTGTTTCTTGTGTTTTTAATAAAAAATGAGTATTTCTAATGTTTTTCGTTTATCCTGTAATGAATTACCAAAACTAAATTCGACCATACGAGTACGGAGATATCCTCCCCAACCTGCGCTCATTTCCTACTTGTTCCGTTTGCAACGAAGAAAACCAAAACCAGCGCTGAAGGTTTACTTTTTTTTTTTTTTTTTTTTTTTTTTTGAAAATAAGGTTTACTTTTTTAAGTGGGCGGATAAAATCTTATCCCTCTTTCCGCCTATTGTTTACGCAGTCGAAGGAAGGTCCGTAGATTAGCTTGGTTCTGTACCCGTACGTGGACGTTCTGGATTTTTCCTCGTCACCACGCTGGCAATCAGCTGCACACCAGTTCCACCAATCAGCGACGACGTCTGGGCTCTTCGCTTCGATTTCTGGCCGACTATAAATCGAAAACCGACTCCCCCAGTGACGCCAAAAAACACACACAGCCAAACCCCGATTCTCCCTCAGCTTTGTTTTGCCAGATCGATCGTTGTTGTGTGTTTGTTTCGATTGCTGCGAGCGTAGAGAAATATGGCCGAGAAAACGGAAGAGCAAGTTCAGGGCCCTGTCCCTGCTGTAGCTGAAGCAGAGCAGGTGCCCCCGGTGGCGGCGGAGGAGAAGATTCCGGTAGGGGAAGATCCGCCCGCTGAGGAGGAGGCAGGAAACAAGAAGGAGAAGAAGAGGGAGAAGAAAACTAAGTTGGTTGCAGATGCTGTTCCCAAGGAGAAGAAGAACCCTAAGCAGCCCAAATCTGCCTCTCATCCTCCGTATTTCCAGGTAATCGGACTTGGTTTGGTTTGATTTGATTTGATTTCTTGTGGGTTTTCATTCTTTTTTGGCCTCACAATTCTATTTATTCGATTATATTTTCTGAGATCGGGGTTGATGATGATTTGATTTGAGGCAGATGATCAAGGATGCTCTGTTGGCGTTGAACGAGAAGAGCGGGTCCAGCCCGTACGCCATAGCCAAGTTCATGGAGGAGAAGCACAAGGCGGTTCTGCCAGCGAATTTCAGGAAGACACTTGCTATGCAGCTCAAGAATTCTGCAGCCAAGGGGAAGCTTGTCAAAATCAGGGCCTCCTACAAGCTTTCTGAATCTGGGAAGGAGGAGGAGAAATCCCGTCCCAAGATTGCTCCAACTAAAGCTGCTATTGCTACCGCTACTGCCACTGCCAAGAAGTCGACAGCCACAGTAACTGCAAAGCCCAAGAAGCCTAGGACGAAGACGAGGTCTGTGAACAAGCCCGAGACAGGTAAGAAGACTCCGGCCGCTTTGAAGCCCAAGAAATCGACTCCTGCCAAGGTCAAGCAGCCAAGATCCATCAGGTCCCCAGCTGCTAGGAGGGCCAAGAAAGCCTCCGCCGCTGCTGTTTAGTAGTGCTAGTGTGTTTTTTTTGTTAACTGGATGGGTGTGAATATTTTGTAACAAGGAAATAATGGCGAGGATGCAGCAGGCCGCCTTCGTTCCGGTAGGTTCTATGTGTAGATAAACATGGTGGCTTGTTATGTTCGTGTTTGAGCAGAATATGTATCTTTTTGGGTTCCCGTCGTTTATGGCGTCGGATGGCATATAGCCACTCGCCATGAAGAGAACTTGTGATCAACTCTCTCCGGTGCTTCTTCGACTTCAAAATTTTCATCGGTTTCAATTAATGCTTATTAGAATTCAGAAAAACTAGCGGAGCGGGGTATCGACAACAAGGTGAACCAACCTTGCCGCAGCTTTGCATCTTGCGGACAGTAACTTGTGATATATGTGATATTGTTGATAATTAAAACAAAAAGTTTTAAAACACTATTTTATACAGGAGTGGGCAACGGGACGTGATACTCGTTTGAAACGGTTACCCAATTCCGTTTGAAGAGCAAACTGCATCCAATATTCCAAACGCTTATAATTCCGTTTGAAGAGCAAACTGCATCCAATATTCCAAACTCATAAGAGTTAATGGGTACACGTTACCCGTACAGAACAAATAACATGTACCCAAACTACCCGTACATATAGGGGGAAATCGGTATGGCATCGGTATTCCAATACCAAATACCAAAATCCCGAATACCGAATTACATCCTAAAATCAATCCCAATCCCTAAATAATTTTGGTATCCCAATCGGTACCTCAGTTATCCCAATCGGTATTATCGCATACATGATTAATTACCTTTGTAATTAATAGTTAAATATATAAATTAGACTTTATTGTTTAATTTAGGGTAAAGAGACTAAGCAAATAGTCTTGAGTTGCATAGAGCTAACATCTCAAGTTCTTGTAATTGGTAATCTTTAATTTGACGAATTTGAATATATGATTACCTTTGTAATTATATATGATTAATTATCGAATACATGATTAATTACCTTTGTAATTAATAGTTAAATATATAAATTACACTTTATTGTTTAATTTAGGGTAAAGAGACTAAGCAAATAGTCTTGAGTTGCCTAGAGCTAACATCTCAAGTTCTTGTAATTGGTAATCTTTAATTTGACGAATTTGAGGTTGAGAGACGACTAATACTACTAGTGTGAAATAGTGATGTAATGATATATGTATAATCAAATGACACTTTTGGTGGTTGAGAGTCGCGTAGTAGTGAATGAGAGAGTCTTGTTGAGAGGATAAAATACACACTAGCTTATATTTCGGTATTGATCGGTATTTCGGTATATATCGATCCCAATCCCGTAATCCCTAATACCGAATAACAATTGAAATTCAATCCCAATCCCATGAAATAATACGTGTATTCGGTAATACCAAATATAGATAAATTCGATATGGTATTCGGTATATCCCAAATACCGGTACCAAACTTCCAGCCCTATATACATACCCGTCCAAATGAGAAGGGAAAAATTCTGTAGAGCTAACATACAGCTCAATGAACGTGGGAATTTCAGTTCAATGAACATGCATAACGCTGGATTTTTCAGAAGCTAGATGTATCAGTAATCATTTAGTGATAATTATAAAGCTGAGAAGTTCAGATTAGGGTTAACGGATACTATTGAACATACTATCTTACACTCTGTTTGGGAAGAGGGGTAAATGGGAGGAGTGTGCAAATGTGAGGGGTAAACACAGTTTCCAACACATTTGCACCTGTTTGGTTAATTTGGAACAGTAGGGGGGTGCAAAACGAGAGTGCAAATTTACTGTTTCGGCTTACCCCCCGAATTGGGGTGCAAAGGAAGGAAGGAAGAGAGGGGGAGTGGGGAATTATGGAATTTTGTTTTTCTAATTGTGTTATATATAATTATATAATAATTAATATTGTCAATTTCTTTTTTTTATAAATATCATTAATGTAAACATTATTCGGGGTTGATCATTTGACTCTGGAAACAAGTTTATAAATGTTCGTCAAGTCAAATCTAGATCTCTTGGTTGAATCGAATTTGCATTGAAAATTAGATATACAAGGTGTTTGTGGAAAAGATAGAGAGAAATTGTTTGGTTAACTCATTTTATTTGACTAAATAGTTAAAACTTACAAATTCGAACGTGTTTGACTAAGTTTGACAATTTAAGATTAAACTAGACACGAAAACCCTATATAGGATGACCAGTTAGGAGTTGAGCTTCGAGTTTTGAGATCGCTCAATCAATGATTATTACAATTGTTATAATTAATTATTATTTGAGTATTATTATATAATAACTATTTTTAGTAAAGTATATTTATTATTATATAGCAATATTTATTTTATTATTTTATGATAATATTTATAATTTTAAAATCTATTTTATAATTTTAAAATCTATTTTAAAATAATATAATTACTTACTTTGCACCCCCCTACTTTTTCATCCAAACAACAATTTACCCCTCCACTTACACCCCCCAGCAATTTGCACCCCCCAGTAATTTGCCCCTCAACTTGCACCCTCCTGCAATTTGCACCCCCCTTGTTGCCAAACAGAGAGTTAGTTCGACACGACAGATGCAGAGATACAGTGTGAAATAGAGTGGACATGGCTTTTGGCTTTCAGTAGTCATTTAGTGTCTGTGTAATGCACAATCATGTTGTGCTGAATTGAAAAGGGGTGGAATGAGAAATGAAATGAACCATCAGTTGGATTTATGGTTCAATCAATCGTACGTATGGGTGGGGTGGGATGGAAACTTGGGGGGATTGGGGTTGGTTATGTAATGTTTATTGTAGAAATTCTTCCTAACGGGTACTACAGGTACTCGTATTATCCAAATGGGTATTAACGGGTAACTCGTGGGTATCCGTTGTAGAAATCATTGATCTCAAATCCCATACCGTTAAAAAAACTAGTATTTGGGTACCCGTAATACTAAAAAAACGAAATGGGTATGGGTATACCCAAATACCCGTTTCCCGTTGCCCACCCATAATTTTATAGACTCACCTCACAAAAGTGTTCTTTTTGTAATTAAGACCATCTCCAACAACTCACTCAAAAAAATGCTAAAAATATTAAAATAACTCCTCCAACAAGGTTTGTGTCCTTATGATTAAGGTCTTAATTAATTAACTTATGAAAATTGAATACAAATTTCACCTAATTCGATCCGATTAAAGCGATTTGAACTTGGTGCTGAAGAATTTATTTCGACAATGAGTTTTTGTGCCATTGAGGTTGTCAGGTTGAACCCAAATTCAACCCAAATCAATAGAAAGCGAGTTGAACTCGGTGTTGACGAATTTTTCAAGTTTTGCACGCTTAAATTAATGGGGATTCGACCTAATTCGATCCGGTTAGAGCGAGTTGAACTCGGTGTTAACGAATTTTCGGTCGAGGACGAGTTTACGTGCTTTACCTAATTAATTTAATTATGACAATTGTACCCAAATTCAACCCAAATCAATTGGTATTTGAAGGAATTCGACCCAGTAAAAGCGAGTTGAACCCAACGTTGACGAATTTTGGGTCGACAAAGCGCGTTGAACCCAGTGTTGATGAATTTTGGGTCGACAACGAGTTTTACACGCTTAAATCAATGGGTATTCGACCTAATGTCGACTCGATTAAAGTGAGTTGAACCCGGTGTTGACAAATTTTTGGTTGACAACTAGTTTTACATGCTTAAATCAATGGGTATTCGACCTAATTCGATCGAATTAGAGCGTGTTTAACTCAGGTGTCAACGAATTTTGGGTCGAGTACGAGTTTTACATGCTTTTGTAATTGCCCGGTTGAGTCAATGTGACTTTATTAAAAACTCGTCGTACTTGCCTTTGCTAATATTTTGAACTTTCATTATTTTGTTTTCTTTTTATTAATAAGTGAGTTGAACCCGGCATTAACAAATTTTAAGTCGACAACGAGTTTTACACGCTTAAATCAATGGTATTTGACCTAATTCAACTCGACTAAAGTGAGTTCAACTCGATGTTAATGAATTTTGGGTTGAGGATGAGTTTTGCACTCTTTTGTAATTAAAGGGTTGGGTCGTGGTGAATTTGTTAAAAACTCACCCACTTGTCTTTGCTGTCATTTTAAACTTTAATTATTTATATTTTATTATTTTTGTTGATGCATTTTAGGTCGAAAACGAGTTTTACACTCTTAAATAAATGCCATTACCTAATTTGAGCCGGTTAAGTGAGTTGAACTCGGTGTTAACGGTTTTTGGATTTTCTAACTAATTCTTTTAATACAATTGAACCCAAATGGTATTCAATCTAGTTCGACCTAGTGTTGGCGAATTTTGGATCGAGGACGAGTTTTACACGAGTGCCATTCTTATGCTTCAGTGGAAGTTTGAAGGATTATTTAGGAAAAGTTTGCTTCTTTGCTTTTGCATTTTAGTTATGTTATTTATTCCCACACCCACAAAAACAAAATAATCGACTCGGTTAAAGCGGGTTGAACCTGGTATTAACGAGTCTTAAAATTACTGTTTTATAAAGTCACATCAAAATGGGTAGGAGTTATAGTCGGTTCGATTTTGATTTATTCGAATTGAATTCTTAGTTAAACGGAAACCGATATGCCTCTAAATGACCAACCGACATCGCAACCGATATGCAGATCGGTTAGCCTCAACCGCAACCGCAAATTTCGGTTCAGCTAGAAGGAACACAGGCGGAAATAAAAGGGGGTGGGGCCGTGGGGGAATTAAATGGACACAAAAAAAAAAAAAAAAAAAACAAGGAAAGCAAATCCTCTCCCGTTTATTCTCGATCTCTCTAGCTCTCCCCCTGTTTCCCTCTCCCCTCATCAAAATTCTCACCCTCATCGTTCTTCTTTGTTTTCGAACAAATCAAAAAAATAGTTGGAAATGTAGGGGTGAGCCATAGGTGGATTGGGTTAGTTTTGATCTAAAATTGACCCATTCGTTTAGTAACGATTTGGAATAATTGTGACCCGCAATCTATCCACATTAGTTTGTAGGTCGGATTGGGTAGGTGACGAATGAGTGCGTTTGGGTCTTGGGTTAACCCGCAAAATCGATTCTCCAAGTATCTATTAAGAAATTTGACTAATATTTATAATAAGTTTATAGCAAATTAGTACCATTGTATCAATTTAGACACTTCTCACTTTCTCTAAAGTGAATTCATGTAGCATTTGCATCAAAAAATTTACTACTCTATCCACCAATTGTTTAGAGAAAACTTACGGATTTTGTGATTTTGATACAATTAATAATTTATAGTTTTCATCCCAATATTTCATGGATATTAATTATAATTTGAATTTCAGTATCCAATATCTAATGAATATTACACAACACAGTAACCAATAACAGTAGTCAAAACTATTATTTATTCTCCACCTTTAGAAGTATATGGTCAGACTATAGTGCGGTTCGGAAGTTTTATGAATATTCGATACTATAATAACCAACATTTATTTATGTAAAAATAGGATGTGGGTAATTCGGGTGACCCGCAATCAACCCACCACCACCCACATAAGTGCGGGTGGGAAATTTATCACTCCGCAATCCACCCACATCAATCATCCATAGCTTGCGGGCCGGGTTATTTGTGGGTGGATCGATATCAATCCGCGGATTAACCACCCACGTGCCCACCCCTACTTGCATGTCTGCTTCTCTTTCTCCAAGCGCAATTGTAGTTGGAACTCGCCATCACCATTTTGATTTATGAGAGTAGTTTGGTTAATTGATGTTGTGTGTATGACATGGTTTTGCTTGTGATCTTGTGGTATGAACTATGAAGTAATTGCTTGCATACAATTGTGTCAGTTAATTTTTATAGTTATATAGAAGAAAAAGGTCTTTTTTTTACATTATTTTGATAAAAATATTATTGGAACTCCAAAAGAGCTTCATGAAGCCATAGATTGCTAAGATTAGGGATGGCAATTTCGACCTGACCCGTTTTACCTGACTCGTTTGGACTGTTTTGGGGTGTGTCCGACCCGCCCCGCCCTGCCTGGTCGACCCGACCTGCCCTGACCCGCCCCATTTTCAAATTGCTCTTGCCTAAATTGCGTGTAATCTTAGTCAATACTTAGGAATTTTCTTTTATTACATAATATTTTAGCTATAATAAAGTTGTAAATTAGTGAAAACTTCAATTTCTACGATAATTTATCTACATTTATCATTATATGGTTTGTTTTCTTGGTCTGATAATGAAAATAATGAATATTTCTAATATTTTTTTACATAAATTGCATACCTATTGGATCGACCTGCCCCGACTCGTGATCCATGATAAATTACCCGACTTGAACCCAACCTTCCGCGGGGCGGGTATGGGTATCGAGATACCCGCACCGGACCTGCCCCATTGCCATTCCTAGCCAAGAGACAGAAATCAAACATGAATGATTTCAGAAGATCCTTTTTGTGGATCAAGAAGATCTTGAAATAGTGAAAGAGATATATTGCATGAAAAATGACATACATTCAACCTAATGATCATAAGGTCTAGAAGTGACAAATGTTTCATTTAGGCCTTTGGATAGAAATGAATCATTAGGTCCTGAAGTACCGGATATTAATATCATTAGAGCGCTCATGTATCTTTCATGTAACGATGAGAATCAAAGATGAATCATAAATGCTACATCATCAGATTATGCACAGTAGGTAGCATTCTTGAGACTTGTTATGAACTGTTTGGTTAAGATTTGTGACTCAACACGTCTAAATGAATTCTGGTTGTGGACTATCTTTATAGAAAATTATCCTAAGATCATGTATGAAGAAAATGGTCTCATTAGATCATGCATAAAGTGACAATCTAGAAGATTTGATCACTAAGAAACTTACCATGACTATATTTGAAAATTTTGTTCACAAAACTACACCTCAATGTTGTCATGAGGAGGAGCATATACACACTGCACTCTTTTTTTTCTTAATCATGGTTTTTCCCAATGGTTTTCCTGGTAAGGTTTTTATTGAGGTAGTTTCAGATAGCGTATTATGACTATGCACCCTTTTTCCATCACTGAGATTTTATCCCATAAGGGTTTTCCTATAGGTATTAATGAGGCATATTCTTAATAAATGGACATCCAAGGGGGAGTATTATGAAACTATATAGTATTGTGGATGTCCATTGGATTCTACATTGGATGCTACTTTGGATTCCATATGGATATGTGATGTTACGTTAGAAGGTATTTACCTCTCTACATTGATCATGAAAATGAATCATCTTCATGATTATTATATCACATTCATGTGCATAGATAGAGGGGATTGTAAAGGTTATATATATGTGCCTATAAATAGAGTACTCCATTATACAAAGGAAGAAGATGAATAAGATGAAGACTACTTCTCCCCTTTTCTCTTGCATCTTTCCTTTCTACTTTGGGTAAATACAATATAATAGCCAAGCCTTTCATTTTAAAGAAAATAATAGCCAAACCTTTTCAAAATCAAAATAATAACCAAATTGTTAACTTTCCGTCCGGTCAAACGTTTGTTCACTCTAAGGTGGCACACTAGTTTCTGAGTTGGATGGATTCTGATGTCATGGCAAAACAAGCAACTATTTGACTGTGCCACATACATATTTATTAATTTTTATTTTGCTTTATTTTAATAACAAAGAAAAAATACATCACACAACAACCAAGAACGAAGATTACATCATCTAATCCCCACAGGCCACATCACCCCCTCCATCGAAACATCCTCCCCCAGTTTTCTCCGGTGAATCCCAGATCCCGTCCTGCACCAAGTCCGTGTTCGCAGCCAAGGGAGTGGTTTGGAGACGATTCAGAATATTATCATCTTGTCTTGGGTCGGGTCTAGTGGAGGGAAGGGGAACTCGGATTAGAGTGAGCATCGGATGATGACGATTTTGGAAAGAAACAAGCATTTTGTTTAGGGAAGTCGCAGATCTGTAAAGAAACGAGCAGTAAGTCAGGAGCTCAGTGTAGCTACTCTTGCTGGTGTAGCCCTCTGCTCTCTCGTTCACAACCCCACCACCGAAGAATTTTGAAAGAGAGGAACGAAAGGGAGGGAGTCAGATCGTAGATTTTTTTTTTGATAAAAAGCATGGGGAATAATATTAGATGGGAATCACACAGATCGTCGGTACACATGGCCAACATCATCCGCTATCAAGCATCTAATGTACATTGGTGGGTTATCCACCCACACCCATTGTTGATCCCAACCCTGACCCAAGTGAGCTAACCGGTGGGCCACCGAATTGGCTTTCCTTGGAGAAAAAACCCACCTAACCTTATCCCCAACCAAAGCTTCGTTGATAGAGGCAAGCGCCTTCAATTCCTCACACAGAACTCCCAGCTCAGTAAAATCTTCAGCATCATTCTTCAAAATCTTCACCATCAACTGACCATCGGATTCAACTATCAGCGGGCCGATTAGCTTCAATCAACCCCAGCTTCATAGCTCTGGCTTCCGCTTCGATTGGTCGACAGATCCCTCTCTCCTTCTTGGCCAAAGCACCCCCAAACTCCCCTCGCCAATCCCTGAAGATGCATCCAAGCCCGATCCCTTGTTGTTGAAGAACTCCCGCATCAGAGTTGAGTTTGACGAATCCCTCCGGCGGCGGAGACCAGCGGTCAACCTGTGAACCCCGAGCAGCAATTGGAGGTGAAGATCCCTCAGATCTGAGGAGGGCTGGGCAGAGAGGTACGAAGATAACCAGCCCAGTGTGTGAGGGATGATTTCCTCTTCTTCCATCTTCCTATTGTTGAATTTGTGGTTGCAACACTCCTTCCACAGGTACCAGAGAATAGAACTGAACCTTTGTACTTTGTCTTCTGGAAATTTTTTTATAACAGTCCCGATCCATTCCCAGCAGGTCTTGTCTTCTCCAACCTCAAAAAGTTCCTTTTCATCATAGGTTTGCCAGCGTCTCCTTATCCAGTCACAGTCGTGAAGAGCATGCATTTGGGTCTCCAAGAGATTGCAAAAAGGGCACTCGGGAGCAGCAAAATCGACCCATTCTTCTATGTTGGCACCAACCGGTAAGATCCCTCTGCAAGCTTTCCAAAGAAAAATACGGACTTTAGGTTGCACATTTAGTTTCCATAGTAGCTTCCAAACCTCAGAATCTTCCTGGTTCTTAGAGTGAGATCGTTCCAGATATTGGTCTTGATTTTTCCGAATGAAACAGTAAGCCGATTTCACCGAGTAAGCCCCGTCATCTTCACCCTTCCATACCCTAGAGTCCTGGCCAAGAGGAAAAATTAGGGGAATCTTAGAGATGAGGTTCTGGTCGCTTGCAGAGAAGCGGTTTCTGAGTTTTTCCATGTCCCATCCCCCAGTTCCATAGTCAATAAGATTACACACAAATTCCTCAGTAACCTCCCCTGTTGGAACTGGATCTGTTTGGTAGAAACTTTTACCAGGAATCCATTCATCCTTCCAAATCTGTATTGATTCTCCATTGCCAACTCTCCATCTAAACCCTTCCTCAATTTTCTCCTTCGCTCCCATAATGCTTCTCTATATGTAGCTCGGCTGGAAGCCTAGTTTTGCCTGCAGAATATCCGTTTTAGGAAAATATCGAGCCTTTAAAACTCTTGCCATAAGGGACTGGGGTCTCTTGAGTATATTCCATATTTGTTTGCCCAACATCGCATAATTGAAAGTTCTCAGATCACGAAAACCCAAACCTCCCTCCTCTTTGTCATCACAAAGATCATCCCAATCCAACCAATGAATCTTAAATTCTTTGCCTTTCTGCCCCCACCAGAAGTTCGATATCATTCTTTGGATTTCATTCAGTGTGCCTTCAGGGATAAGAAAAACTGACATAGGGTAAAGACATTGGGCCTGGGCAATCGCTTTAATTAAGATCTCCTTGCCCGCAGCTGATAAAGTTCTACCCTTCCAATCCTTTAGCTTTTTCCGAACTCTCTCCTTCACCTCATCAAAGATAGCCTTCTTCGACCTCCCAACAACAGTAGGCAGGCCTAGATACTTCGGGAATTTATCCACTTCTCTGATGCCTAAGGTTCCATAGAATTTCCAGCCTCCTACTAACTCTGACATTCTTACTGAAAGAGAGATCAGATTTAGAGAAATTCACCAACTGACCAGATTCCTCAGCATAGATTCTCAGGATTTCCTTCAGCTTATCACATTCCTTTAGGGCAGCTTTTCCAAATATAACACAGTCATCCGCAAATAAGAGGTGTGAGATAGTTGGAGCTTTCCTCCTTATTTGAATCCCATGTAGACTACCCTCCTTTTCAGCATCCTTGATAAGAGCCGTTAAACCTTCAGCACACAGCAAAAATAAGTAGGGAGACAGAGGGCCACCCTGTCTTAGACCCCTTGAGGGAGAAAAGGTTTGAGATTTATGTCCATTCACAAGGATGGAGTATGAAACAGTGGTAACACACTTCATGGTTAAACCAACCCATCTATCGTCAAAACCAAGTTTCTTCATTACCTTCTCCAAGAACTCCCATTCCACCCGATCATAAGCCTTAGCCATGTCAAGTTTTGCTGCAAAAAATCCTTCTTTAGCCTTCTCCCTTTTCTTCATGAACTGGAAACATTCAAAAGCAACAATAACATTATCCGTGATAGAACGTCCAGGGACAAAAGCACTTTGTTCTTCAGAAATAACCACATCCAACAATAGTTTAAGTCTATTGGCCAGGACTTTGGAAATAATTTTATAGATCACTCTGCACAAACTGATAGGTCTAAAATCTCTTGCAGTTATAGGGGTTTTCACCTTCGGTATTAGAGCAATGAGAGTATGATTCAGCTCTGTAGGGAGATCACCACAATCAAAGAATTTCTTCACAGTCTCAATCACCTTAAACCCCACAGCATTCCAGTTCTTTTGGTAAAAGCCTGCAGAGAAACCATCCGAACCAGGGCTCTTAGTGGGGCCCATCTGGAAAATAGCTTCTTTAATCTCCTCATCTCTTAGCGGTTTAAGAAGGGCCTCATTCATGTCAGGAGTAACTCTCCTTTCTAATGCATTAATCACAAACAAAGAATCAGTGGCATTACCTCTTCTGAAGAGGGATTTATAGAAGTCATTTATGCACATAGTAACCTCCCTCTGCCCTTTGAAAATCCTCCCATTCTCATCCCGAAGCATTTTGATAGTATTCCTTTTCCTTCTGGCAGTAGCCTTAGCATGGAAGTATTTTGTGTTCTTGTCACCCCCTTTCATCCAGTCAGCCCTAGACCTTTGTTTCCACAATTCTTCCTCCTGCATAATCAGATCGCTTCTCTCAGCTTCCAGGGCTCTTCTTTGCTCGAGAAGAGCTTCAGTTTTAGGCTTGTAAGTGAGGGTCTTAAGAAGCTTCTCAATCCTTTCAATCTTCCTCCTCAGATCACCAAATTTTCTTTTACTCCAATTCAGAAGATCAGATCTGCATTTTGTAAGGATAGTCTGTATATTCTCGTTTGCATTTTCTCTGCAGGCCCTGTTAACAATAGCAGCACTTTCAGGATCCTTAAGCCAAAATGGTTCCACGCGAAAGTACCAGCCCCATTTAATCTCTTCTTCTTCTTTTCCAGCAGTATAAAGGAGAATAGGACAATGGTCCGAGCCACTTCTTTCAATATGAACAACCTGGTGGTTCGGAAAGCTGGTTTGCCATTCCCAACTTGCAACACACCTGTCAAGTCTTTCTTCTATAAAGCCTTCATTCGCTCTGCTGTTCTCCCAAGTGAAAGGATAACCGATAAAACCACAATCCATCAAACCACAGTACTCTAGGGTTTCTCTAAATTCCATAGCCTGACTTTCGTTGATAGGTCTTCCCCCTCTCTTTCCATTTCCAGAGAGAACTTGATTGAAGTCTCCAATGCAAACCCAAGGGAGGTTGCAACCATTTTTGAGCCCTCTAAGGAGGTCCCAAGACCTGAACCTTTCATCCCTCTCCGCCCATCCATAGAAACCAGTGAGTCTCCATTTAGACCCCCCTCCTCATTACTGACCAAGACATCAATGTGATGAAGAGTAGCAGAGACTTTCACAATCCTAACCTCCTCAGTCCACAGAAGACACAATCCTCCTGCCTTCCATCCTTTGTCATTCCTAGCTGTCACACCACAACCACCATAGAAACCAAGTTCTCTTTGAACATCTTGCCACCCCTTCTCATCTTTCCTTTTTTCCATAAGGAAAAGGATATCTGGTTGTTGCTTCTGGACCAGCTTTCTCATTTTTGCAACTGCCGAGGAGCTGCCCAATCCTCGACAGTTGTAGCTTAGGACTTTCATTGGGCTCGGCGGCCTTGCTCCTTGGCAAGGTCCGCCACTTCGCCATCCACAAAAGTATTTAGAGCAGGTTTGGAGCGTTTATCCCCAAGAGGTAGTTCATCAATGTCCATATCATCTGGATAACTTCTTTTGCCCATGTCAATCTTCTCTGATTTCCGGTCTTGGGTATTCCTGTTTTTCCTATCCACCCTTTGCCATTTCCTTACACCTTTATTATTCTGTTCTGTTCGTCCTGGGATATCATCAGTGACTTTCCCATCATCTGTGTCTTTATCTTCATCTCTCTCCCCTTCTTTCTCCACTTCGATAACATTCGTCTTCTCTATATATGTCAAGGGAGTGATCGGCTGCTGGAGACCCACACCATCCTCAGATTTCTTTTCTTCAGAATCTTTCTCCTCTCCATTACCATTCACATTTATCCCCTGGATGCTTATGGTCAGTTCCTCTGTTTGCTTTTCGCCTGGTTTGTCCAGTAATTTCGGTTGTTGATTCATATTTTTCTCGGTCTGAACTTCCTCCCACAACCTGGCCAATTTTAGTGTTTTTCCTTTCTCTTTCAACGGAACCTTCTTGAGGGGTGACTCGGCTCTCAGCCAAGGTCCGTATGGATCTTCTTTCTCCTGATCATCAGTTTGAGAAGTAGGACATCCCTTCTTAAGATGACCGATAGTACCACACCTGAAGCAGTAGATAGGCATCCTCTCGTATCCCACTCGAAAAGATATTGGTCCATCCTTAGTCTGCATCTTCACTACCCTTCTCAGAGGCTTCTTGACATTTAGAGAGACCCTGATTCTCATGTAATCACTGTTAACTCCAGAATGTAACTCGTCCCAGCGAACAAAGCTTCCAAACATTGATCCTACCTTCTCAGCCATTTGAAGATTCCTCATATTTAATGGAAGCTTTCTGATCCGAACCCAAAAATCAGTACAAGAGAAGTCCAATTTTGACAGATCCATATCAGGAGGAACTTCCTTGAAAATTAGAAGTTGTCGTTCCAGATGCCACGGGCCTCCAAAAAGCACTTTGTTCTTATCATCATAGCAGTAGAGTTGGACACTCAACAGATCATCTTTTGTTATCTGTAGGTCAAAGTCCCGCTTCAGTTTCCAGGCTTCACTAAGGATTCTCTTCAGAATACGCCCCGACGGGAGCGCTCCTTTGATGACTTTTCCAGCAAGGCCAAGCTCTTTAATCACTTCCTCGACCCCTTCAGTAGCGACCATTTCTTCAAGAGTAATGACCGCTTCCTCCTCCTCTGTAAGATCGATACCAGATAACTGTTTAGCTAATTCAGTATCCATTATTGCAGTAACCAGAGATCCCAAGGCCAAGGAGCAGCCGCAAACCCCCTGGAAAACCAACAGTCAGAACCACCAAACTTCAACAGGAGACAGACACCACCTTGAGACAGAAAGCAGGAAGTACAGAGTGAGGGGAAAACATGAGAAGGTCAGGGAAGGAAAAAGACAGAAGAGGAGGAAGAAACTCCAGGACGGTTGGAATATGAAACGTCACACCACCCCTACAAGTGAGAAGACGAACAGAGCTCTCCAGATCGTAGATTTTGGGGTTTGATGAAAAGAGAGGAAAGGAGACAAATCGAAAACCCTGGAATTAGGACGTGTTCGGCATCCGAAATATTTGTATTTTATTTTTTAATTAATTAAAATTAATATATCCATGTGGCACTGATTTTTTGCCACATCATCATTCATTTGTCATGTCAGAGTCAACTAACGGCCGGAAAATTGACGGTTGTACTATTAAATTATTTTTAAAAAAATTTGAGAATCATATTATTTAAAACAAAAGATTTGATTATATTGTATATACCCTTCTACTTTTGTTCTTGTTTTGTTCTCTATTTCTGTAATTTTCGTAACCCAATTTGATTAGTTGGGTCGGTTTTGTTTTTCGCGAAAACCCCACCGAAGTGTTAAAAATAAGATAATGAGCCCAAAAACGAACATTAGGCCGGCCCATAAAAATTGCCACGCCTGTGCCACGTGCCGCCATCCGCCCTTGCGTTTCAAAACAAACGGTTAAGCTCTCTAGAACTTCTGCGCCATCCCAGCTGTCTGTCAATTACATCGAAGCAAAAAAGAAAGAAACAAAAAAAATTGTTCGAACGTTGAATGCGAAGGTAATTTAGTCTCCGGCGGCGATGGCGATACGGCTCGACTGGCTGCTCGGAGTAGCGTGGGTTGCCGGAACTCTGCCGATACTCCTCGCTTCACTGCCCTTCTCTCGACTGAACCCCATCCACCAACTCTTGCTGGGTTTCGCTAAAAGGGGCAAAACCCTGAAGTCGTCTTCCAAGGTAATGGCAGCACCACTCCTCCTCCCTTTCCCTCACTCCGATTTTCTCTTTTTACCTTGTAATTGAAGTGGGTTCTGCTCTGTTTACCTCAGAAGTGGACGGTTCCCCAGAGATTTTTCCTGCACTTTTACTGGTTTGGTGTGGCGTGGACTAGTTTCTTGCTGGTGATTACTTGGAACTACGCGTCCAAGACGGCTCCGTTGGTACCCGACCCGTTGGACTACTCGTCGGCGGCGGCTCACCTGACCGGGGGCGGCTCGCGATTGTTCTCTTGGCACAAGTCCCATTCGGGGACCGCAAAGCACAGGTACAAGGTCTGGGTGTCGGTGTTCTTGCTGTTGCTGATGGAGACTCATGTGTTGAGGCGGCTTTACGAGACCATTTATGTCCTCAACTACAGCCCCTCGGCTCGAATGCACATTCTGGGCTATCTCACTGGTCTCTTGTGAGTTCCATTCCATTACATTCCATTACATTCCATTCCATTCATTCTCCATTAACATAACGAATGTATCCTTGATCCCATTTTCTTGAATTTGCTTCTTCCATATTCACACTGAATGTTTCTTTCTTTGCTGCCTGTTGGGTTGTGGTGGAATTTCAACAGTTTCTATGCTGCGGCTCCGCTCTCGCTCTGCCACTTTTGTGCATTCAAGGCTCTCAACTTCGCTGTTGATGAAGTGGTGGTGGAGCTCAATGCTAAAACCCAACAGGACCCATCTTTTGCTGCAATCGGCGGCGACAACACGGATTGGAAGGGATTTGTGAAGCCGATGTTGAAGCTGGGATGGTGTCAGTGGACTGGTGCTGCCCTTTTCGCCTGGGGATGGGTTCATCAGCTTCGCTGCCATAAAATCCTGGTTAGGCTTTCTCCTCCCTCCTTCAGTTGTCCATAATTAGCAACTCAAATGGCTCATTTCATTCCATTACTCACTTCCTTTGTTTCTCGACGTATGTATATTATAAGGGATCATTGAGAAGGAGGGACAGAGAACAAAGGGAAGAGTATGCGATTCCTCGTGGGGATTGGTTTGAATTGGTGTCAAGCCCCCACTACACTGCTGAGATGCTAATCTACGCAGGGCTCTTGATTGCGAGCGGGGCTACTGACTACATCATGTGGTTGCTTCTTCTGTTCGTGGTGAGTTGGGCTTCTCCGTGGAAACTCGTATGGTTTTGATGTGAGTTCGATCTCTCAACATCAATATTTTGCAGGTGGCTAATCTTGGATTTGCAGCAGCAGAGACGCAGAGGTGGTACTTGCACAAGTTTGAGGCTTACCCTCGCAATAGGCGAGCTTTTCTTCCATTTGTATACTAGACTGTACCATGATGATTTTTCTCTCTAGTCTCTTTTTCGTAGATCGTACATATACACAGACGGGGTTTGTCCTGCCAGATTCAGAGATTGCAAAAGAAAAATTCATCTGTGTTTTTGTCATAAATGTGTTAAGCCTTCTCTGTATACTGACTGTTGCCTTTTATACATCTGACCAAATTACCACTACAGTATCTATACTACAAATTATATAAACTACTCTGGTTACATTAAAAATTACACTTTAAATCCTACTTACATTAATACCCTTCAATGAGACGGGTTTGCCTAAAGTCCTAAACCTTTTCTATTCATACTTTCAAATATCCAAATTCGTACTTGCATCATCCAATACGGGAAGGTTTAGAAAACCCATCCCCATACCCATGGGTTTCGGGTACACATGATACTCGCTCCATACATCCAACATCATAAACATAAGATTTTACATGTAAATTTTCAATTATAACGCTAAATAGACCTACTATAAGTCAATAAAGATACATTCTTGATATAGTTCAAATTGTATGATCCTAAAACATCTATTAATCAACAAGATTGAATGTAATATTTTTAAATCATTAGTTTCTAACTCTGATACATCTACTAAGTAATACTTAACTAACATAGTTTTCTTGTTAACAAGAGGAAAAAGTGAAAGAATGAAAAGAGAACGGTCGTAAAGGAATTAGATTTGGATTTGAGTGGCCACTCAATTGCATTTCTATTATATATTGTCTTAAGTTATCTTCATTATCATTGATAGATTTCAATTTTATCCATGTAATTTTTATATGTGAAGATATATTTTTGATGGGTCGGGTATGGATCTAGGTATGGGGCGGGAGAGGCCAAAACCATAGCCGCCCCATACCCATCAAACTTTTTGCGGGTTTTACCTATACCCGCCGCATATCGAATCAATGCGGGGATTCCGCTCATTGACTGAGTTGGGGCGAGGGAGGCTAAAACCATACTCGCCGCATACCCAATCAATGCGGGGATTTCCCGCATTAACTGGGTCGGGGGCGGTCAGGTACCTGCGATCATTGGTTTGATTGCCATTCCTAACTGGAGCATGTATATCACACATGCCCGGCTTGGTATTAAGCTCCTGAAACCTATTTATTGGCAGGGATTTGGTCAATATGTCTGTGATTTGATTATTAGTGCTGATGTGGAAGACTTTGAGCAGGTTGTTAGCTATATTCTCTCGAATTAGGTGACAATCTATCAGGAAGTGCTTCGTTCTTTCATGTGCAACTAGATTTTATGGAATACAAATTGCAGAAGTGTTATCACAATATAAAGAGAAGGTAAACAAACAAGACAAAAAGACCCATTTATAACCTATAGCCTTTTCACCATAAGCAAGAGAAGCAAACTGCCAAGTATTAGTGGCATCCAAGGCATTCAGCTTTATAGCTGCAACACATCTAGGATCATGAATTACTTCTTCATAAGAAGAAGGTTCAACTTCTTTTGTAATATTCATAAAAAAAAAAGATTTTGTAAGACAAGGATAAAGAATCATAAGAAACTGTATCAGAAATAGGATACTTAATTTTAGATTATGTAGCCTGAACAGAATTGCAGACATAGTCATTTAAACGGACTAGCTACTTTTTCCGTCTAATAGGCCTGCAAGTGTCAGCTGGTTCATTAATCTCGTTTATTTGAGGCTGATTTAAGATAGGTGGTACTAATGAAGGTTCAGGTACCACCATAGGGGGTGGAGGAATAGATAGTTGTGAAGGAAGAGGCTGTTCTGTGATGATGTCAAGGTTAGGAAAGTAAATCTCAGAATCCGAAAGAGAAGAAATAGTTTTATATAGAATGATGTGTTCATGAAAAATCACATCCCTAGACCCGAAAAACTATTTGTATTAAGATTTAGGAGCTTACAACCCTTAGTACCAAAGGGATAACCTAGAAAAAAACAAGGGGTTGCTCTAGTTTCAAACTTTAGCCTATTGTGGCTTAGTGTACTAGCTAGAGGTGGCAATTAGGATCCAAATCCAATCCATCCACCTAATCCAATCCATTTAAATCCAATCCATTTGATCCAAATCCAATTGGATTGGTGGATTCATGGATCAATCCATGGATCCAAATGACAAATTACGATTTGGTACCTATACTTTTATATTTTACATTTTGGTACCTAAAATTTACAGTTTGATACGAAAATATCATTGGAAAGTTACATTTTGGTACCTAAAAATTTTCATTATGACATTTTAGTACCAAAACTTTTCAAATTTTACATTTTGGTCCAAGCCTTGAATGTCATTTGGATTCATGGATCAATCCACCAATCCATTTGATCTAATCCATGAATCCACCAATCCATTGGATCCAATCCATTTGATCCATGGATCCACCAATCCAATCCACGAATCTGATCCAATTGCTACCTCTAGTACTACTATAGGTGTCAAAACATAGCTCGACCCGATTAACCCGCCCGATCAACCCGATCCGCAACCCGACCGCAACCCGAATTGACTAAAAGTCAACAACCCGTAACCCGCCCCACCCGCAACCCGATTGACCCGCAACCCAACTAACCCGCAACCCGACTGACCCGCAACCCGATTAACCCGAACCCGATTGACCCACAACCAGACTGACCCGCAACCCGATTAACCCGAACCCGATTGACCCGAACCTGACTAACCCGTAACCCGACCGACTCAACCCGAATTTCATCTAATCCACTTGAATAATTATAAAAATATACAATACATAGTTTTTCAAAATAAAGTTTTTCATTTTTTTTTTTTTGACAAAAGGTAATCATATATTAGATCAAACAGATAGTTACATCCTGGAGAGCAGCCAGGTCTGAAAATCAAAGTGACGGTACATAGCCGGGTACAGAGAGAGGGCCTTACGAGCCACTAAATGGGCTACCCTATTGGCACGCCGACCTATAAACCGAACAGAAAACCCTTGATGGCAGGATAAATAATGCACCACTTCCTCCAAGATTGCCCCAATTTTGCCATCGCTAACATTCCTCAGCCGGATCTTCTCAATGACAACCTTGGCATCCCCCTCGAAACGCACACAAGGGAGCCCCAGATCCATGCACCAGCGAATCACAGCCCGTAACACCAGAAGTTCAACCACCAGAGGATCATCAATGATAGGGAAACAGATCCCAGCAGCCATTATGAGATCCCGGGTTGGAGTCATTAGAACCACTCCTCCTGCAGAATGCGAACCACTCCGAACCGCCCCATCCCAACCACAAATCACCCCCGGCACCTCACCTTGGTTCAACGGATGCACCTCCTCCGCGTACTGGGTCGCAGTCCTATCCACCGGGAGGCTTACCAATTCCTCATACTGCTGAGTAAACTGGCGCATCAACACCTCCACTGTAAATTGCTTCCCTTCAAACACTACCCAATTACGCGACCGCCAAATACGCCAGAGGACAGCTACTATGGCCATGAACACCGCAGGACTCTGGATGAGGTTCATAACCTTCTTCAGAAACAGGGGAAAAGAGTGCCGCGGCAACCCTTCCCCGATATGTTCTAGCCCCGCAGCACCCCAAAGGGCTCTAGCTATCTGGCAATCCAAAAATAAGTGCTCCATAGTCTCCTCTTCCTCCCAGCATATCGGGCAACGAGGATGAACCCCCACCTTTCTTTCCCGTAAGGCCTCTGTAGTAGGCAGGACTCGACGGAAAATCAGCCAGAGAAACACCTTTAATTTCGGCTGAATATTAGCCCCCCAAAGGCGGATCCAGCTTTGACGATCCATCCAATCTACCCCCGCCCTCCAGCGCCCCCTTCTCTTATCCAGTGTGACCGCCAGATGATAAGCAGATTTCACCGAAAAAACACCATCCGCTGTATCAAACCAAATCAGTCTATCCTCCACATTCGCACACGGAAGGGGAATAGCTTTAATATTACGACAGGTGGCAGGGTCAAACCATTGCTCCAATTTTGAGTCACACCAGCGGCCCTCCCCTTGGCAAATAAGCTCCGACACTGGGGGATCCCCTCCCACCGGCAAGATTAGTGGGTTATAACGAATAGGCTCAAACTGATTCTGGGGAACCCAAGTTGAGTACAACATGGAAGCCGCACAACCATTCCCAATTTGCCAACGAAGCCCCATCACTAAGAGATCCCTCCCATGAAGAACACTCTGCCAGCCCCATGAAGGACGCGAGCGAGTCTTCGCATTAAGGAAATGCCCTTGCGGGAAGTATTTCCCTTTGTAAACTTGGGCAAGCAAAGAATGGGGCTCCTGGAGGATTTGCCAGCCAATCTTAGCCAAGAGGGCTTGGTTAAACTGCTCAAACCGTAGGAATCCCATTCCCCCCTCATGTTTGCTCCTGCACATGTCCCGCCAAGCAACCCACCTGATTCTCGAATGATTATTATCATCCCCCCACCAGAATTGGGCAACATGCCTATCAAGAAGGCGACAGAGAGCCAGAGGCAGCTTGAAACAGGACATCACATGCAAGGGCAACGCCATGGCTACCGACTTGATCAGAGTCTCTTTAGCCGCCCACGATAGAGTTCTCCTTTTCCACCCCTGCAATCTTTCCAAAAGTTTCTCCTCTAAGTACCGGAAGGTTTCCATTTTTGATCTGGCTATAAGGGAAGGTAGTCCCAGATATTTATCGTGCACCCCAACCGCTCCTACTCCCAAAACAGCTGCCAGGAATTCTTGATCCGATACCAAGATATTGCAACTGAAGCACACCGCAGACTTTCCCAAGTTCACTCTTTGGCCACTTAACTCTTCATATTCATTTAAGACTTCAATTAGATTCTCACATTCTCGGAGCGATCCACGCAGGAATAAATATGAGTCATCTGCGAAGAATAAATGCGAGATCCTCGGAGCTCGAGGAGCCACCTTGATCCCTGCCAGTTTCTTGTCCGAGATAGCCTTCTTGAGGAGAGCCGCAAATCCCTCTGTGCAAAGCACAAATAATAGGGGTGAGAGGGGGTCACCCTGCCGCAATCCCCTCGTTGGAGTGAAATAGCCATACGGAGTACCATTCATCATCACCGAAAAAGATGTAGACCGAAGACACTCGTGGATCCAGCCCCTCCAGACAGAATTAAACCCCATCTTTTCCAAAACCGTGAGGAGGAAAGTCCATTCGACTTTATCATAGGCCTTTTCCATGTCAACCTTTAGAGCCATGTATCCTTTCTTCCCCCGCTTTTTGATTTTCAGGTAGTGCATAATTTCATGTCCAATGAGGATATTTTCCACAATCTGTCGCTCTCGAATAAAAGCATTTTGACCAGCCGAGACAATCGTAGGTAAAACCACAGCCAGTCTTTCCGCCAGAATTTTTGTTATAATCTTGTACACAAATTGGCATAGGCTAATAGGTCGTAATTGTCTCATAGATTCCACATTATCCACCTTTGGGATTAGAGTGAGCCACGTATGATTGAAACTACGCAGCATTTTCCCCGTCGAGAAAAACGAGCAGACGGCTTCAATCACTGACGGTCCCACAATATCCCAAAAGGATTTGAAGAATTTGCCCGTAAACCCATCTGATCCCGGTGCCTGTTTCGATCCCATAGCAAAAACAGTTCTACGCACTTCCTCTGGCAGAACCGCCATAGTTAAGGCATCATTCATAGCAGGAGTCACCTTTTGATCAATGGGTAGGGAAAAGACACGCTCCCTCATATTAGGGACCTGGTTTTCAGAAGAAAAGAGGTGCCGATAAAAGCTCGAAGCGACCTCTGCCTTTTCCTTCTCATCAGTAACCCAATCCCCACTCTCATTTTGGAGCCTAGCTACAAAGTTCCTTTTCCGACGAGTTTTGGTTACTGTGTGGAAGTACGAGGTGTTTTTATCGCCCTTTTTTAGCCAGTGGACCCTAGACTTCTGCTGCCAATAGCTCTCTTCAGCTTCCCATTGCCGATTTAATTCAATCTCCAGTTCACGAACCTCCTCCCAATTAATTGGGTGACTTGTCTTTATTCGCTCAATTTCGCCTTGAAGCGTGCGGATGTTCCGAAGAGAATTCGTGGTCCCAGCTCTACTCCAGACATATAGCAGATGACGGAGCTTTTTGAGCCGTTCCCAAAGACGAAACATAGGAGTCCCATCAATCCCCTCTTGCCAGACATAAGCAACCATGGCCCTAACCTCCGGATTCTCTGCCCAGCGGGCATCGAACCGAAAAAGCGGGCGACTCTGCCGAGCATAGGGTTTGTCTGATAATAAGAGGGCCCGATGATCAGAACCCTGATCAGTGAAGTGTTTAACCAGAGTTTCAGGGAATCGGTCTTGCCAGGCCTGGGAGCAAAGGGCCCTATCCAGTCTCTCACAAATACAGGCTGCCCCCATTCTTTTATTGGTCCACGTAAACGGGTCCCCTTGATACCCAGGGTCAAACAGACCGAGATCCTGCATAAGATTACGCAGTCCAAGGGCTTGTCCCACGTTCCATTGATTCCCCCCATCTTTCTCACTCTCATGGAGAGTAGTGTTAAAGTCACCAATAATTACGTAGGGATGATGGATGCCATTGCAAAGACCCTGAATCTGGTTTAGCTGGTAAGTACGAACATTGACATTACAGCTGATATAAACAAAGAAAACCACGTAGGCAAAATTCATTTCATTAATGCGAACACCAATACAAAAATTTGAATGATAAAACACCGATGCATTGACTTCAGGGGACCAAGCGACAACCAGGCCACCGGAAGCATCAACAGCATCAACAAAGAAACAACACGAGGAAAGGAAACCTAACCCCCGCATACGGCGGGTTACTACTCTCCGGCTTGATCGGGTTTCCGAAAAAAACACGATGTCCGGTTTATTAGAATGGACCAAACTGGAAGCAGACTGAAATGTGAGGGATGGCCCAATACCCCTCACATTCCATGCCAGAAGCCTCATTTAATCGGGTGGGGCCACTCGAGGCTGGCTTCCTCCACCTTTTCAGTTCCCTCCTTTTCCTCCACAAATTGCTTTTTGGGGGTTGGTACATCCGCCATATCCCCTTCAACCTCATCAAGGAGGCGTTTCTTCGAACCTCTGTCCAGCTCAATGATATTGGACCCATATTCATTTATGTCTAGACTCGAATCAATGGCAAGAGGCTGTTGCTGTGCTCCTGCACTCGGCAATTCAATTTCAGCCATGTTCAACCCCATCTCAAATGCTCGAAACACTTGATGTACTTTGTTGGACCGGATCAGTCTCCGCAGCGTACCAGTAGCCTCTGGCGACCTTCGGCGAACTTCAAAGAGGCAAGACCCCTCTTCCGAGCTCGTGTCATCCGATTCCCAACACGCCGCTGGCACCTTCCGATTCTCCCCATCCTTCCTCTCCACAAATGGTTCTTTAGCCTTATCCACCCCTGCCATTTTCCCCTTTGTCCGAGAGTAGTGATCCTTCTGACCCGGTACGCCCCGAGAAGCCTGGCTTCGTGAGAGAGGCGAGGACAGGATGGGAGCAGCATTCAGTTCTGGCGGAATCATCCGCAGAGGGACAGCATCGACAATTGGAATCTCAGCTTGGCCATTTTGATTGACCAGGAGAGACGCCCTTGTCTCCCTCACAGGGGCCGGAATTTTCTGGACGAAAAAATCATCCTCGGATTCCACCTCCAGAATCAGTCGGCGGCGGCGCGAAGCATCCTCAGCGCAGTTCACCGGCGACTGATCTCTTTGCAGGCCCGGATCAATGGGCTGGTGACGGCCCGGCCTGCGGGTCAGCTTCCTCCGGCCCAGGCGGGGCTGTCTCTCATCCGCCCTGGGGTCCATCATAGCGGGTTGGCCCAGCCCTCTTTGGCTTTGGCTCGGTCGCGCCTCAGGTTTTGGGCCATCAGCGCCAGCTTTAGGAGCCCTATCTCGGGCCGACTTTCTGGACGGCCCATCCACCTCCATTGGGACAGGCTTGGGCCCATTACCCGTCCTCCCATTGCGATTTTGTCTCCCCAGTTTCAGTCGCGGGCTCTGGGCTACATTAAATCGGCCTGGGCTTCTTCCTTTATTCTTTTGAGCCGCCTCTGTTGTTAGGAATGGATCAGCCGAGGTCCCCATCCAACGAGGGCTTTCCCTCGGCCCATGTTGGGTTTCAACCTTTGGTATCCCCCTCTTCTCAGCACGAACATCCTCCGCCGCCACTGTCCCCTGAGCATGGTGAACCGCCGTGTTCACCCAAACAGAGGTCGGGTGCCGACGGCTCTGGTTCCGCATCTCTTCGCCATCGAAAATTTTAACCCCCATGTTCTTAGTTGATAGGTGAGGACCGAACCTCTCGTTTCTTGATGGCGGATCAAAAGAGCAGGATTGGCGTGAATGTCCCACCCGGCCACACTTGAAACAGAGAGTTGGTAGGAATTCATACTTGAAGCGTATCCAGAACCCTCCCATCTCATCGTTCGTCGCTAGTATTTGAGATCGCAGGGGTTGCGAGAAGTCAATGAGGGCTTTTACTTTGATAAACTTCTGTGCCGTGGAAGAACACGAGAAGATTCTGGTCTCCAAAACACGCCCTATCATTGAGTTCGCAATCTTGCGGCCAAACTGATGAGTACAGCATTCCTCCTGGACTTCCCAGAGCTGCACACGGAAGGGGGCAACCGCGAGATCATCAAAGGTACGCTGGGATATCGCCGGGGTCCAAGCCCTCAGGTGGAGGATCCTATCCGCTACAATCCAAGGAGTTCTCTGCAGCACCCAATTACGTGCTTCGTCGGACGGAAGCGTGAATTCCAGGAGTTCATGTTTCAGCTCTCGAACGATGATGCGTCCCTGTCCCTGCCAAGGCCGATTGATCGCGTCCCGAATTTCAGTGAGGGAGAGGCGATTTGCAGAAAATAGGCGGCCAATTAGCATACGGGACTTGGGGGCTCTGTTTGCTTGGACTTCATCCAACGAAAATTTCACCACTTGATCACTGTTAATGCGAGCCATTTCGTCCTTCTGCAAAATCAGGTGGTTCGATTCTTGAATCAGAGGGCATTCCACAGGGTTCCACAACGACCAAGGGAAGCACCAAAGTAAATAATTAATGTCAAGAAAGGCTATAAATTCCGAACTGATTCGGAAATGGATGTCTACTAAGGACACTATCCACTCACCCGAGAACTCTCTTAGCCGCGTCGGGGGCTCTTTGAATCGGCGATCCTCCCTA
This sequence comes from Linum tenue, assembly GCA_946122785.1. Classification (NCBI taxonomy): domain Eukaryota; kingdom Viridiplantae; phylum Streptophyta; class Magnoliopsida; order Malpighiales; family Linaceae; genus Linum; species Linum tenue. Next base: position 28,503,144 of record CAMGYJ010000003.1, read on the forward strand.
TTGTTCCTTTGCTTAGAGCTGGTGAACAGAGAAGGGTCGGGAGGCCGGTTTAAATAGAGCTGGGTGAGCGGCACTCTGTAGAGTTTCTTAGGCCTTAGGAGACTTTGGAAACAGCCGTTGTATTCTGTTATGAAGGATAATCCAAAGCTTCTCTTTTGAAATTTTGTACAGATTTGGCGGTTCGAATCTTTATCCCCAAATCGAGATTGGCGGGATACGATTCGGTCACCAAGAGTCCTATTCCCTGTGGGTGAGTTTCGATCCGCCGATCGTCGAATTGTGGCCGCCGGGGAAAAAATCCCCATTCCTTGCCCGAGCCCAGCAATCGCCGGCGGCGGACTAGTCGGCAATTCCCCAGGCCTCGCCCCATTGCGGGATCTGAAACCTGGCTCTAATCTTCTCCCCTTAACATCGTCAATTATACCCGGAATAAGGGTGAAATCGGATGCCAGCTCAATTACACTTTCCCCTTCCAATTCCTCTGACGAGGGGAGTTTGAAATGCCATCTCTGCGGTTGGACTGACCTCGCCCCAGTCTGGGATCTGAATTCAGTCGAACGAGAGATATTTTGCTTGCCTTCTCCGCAGGTCTGATCCCTATCATCAATCGTAGGGGGACTCTGCACCTCCCGATCTAACTCATCGGAAGAAGGGATAATGAATCTCCATCCCTGACGACCCGTAGGGGGAGTCTGGTCCTCCTTGTCTAACTCAATGGAGGAAGGGATAATGAATCTCCATCCCTTACGACTGCGGTCTTGCAGTTTAGCTTTCTTCTTCACCCGCAAGTCGAGTTGACTGGTTTCCAGGGTTGGCCGCCTTTTGTCTTTACCAGGGTCTGGGTACCATTTGCCATCTCTCTGTTGCGAACTTGTGGGCTTGCACAAAGAATAATCTGAAGAGCACCGTTGCCTGTAGTTAAGATCCGATGTTGCATCAAACAATTTTCTGTCGTCCCTTTGCTTCCATCGGTTGAGAATGCTACAGTCAATCCCTTGATTAGTCAGCGCTCTGTCCAAGAAGCAAGCAATCGATCCTGAGATGAACCCGGTGGCCACCGTGAGCAAGCTTCCAATCGCCGACCAGTATCTTGTGAGGAGAGAGGAGAGAGCTCTTCGATTCATTTTTTTTCTTCGTCAAACTAGCAACTTAGTAGCAATAATAAAGTTTTTCATTCTAAACTTAAGTAAAATTATTTTTTCGTTTCGTATAAGAAATTTAAAAAATATGAAACTCACTTGATATTACGTATTTTAAGAAAATTACAAAAATTGAAACATGAAGGTCACTTGAGATCATGACAATATTAATTTAATATATAAATTAAAATTTTGGTTAATTTAACTATTCAATAAAATTATCAATTAAATATAAATAAAGTAAAGTAATGTATTTGGTAATTTGATGTTTTTAAATGAAGAGGGAAATTTTGGTGTATTCAAGTTTTTGGGAATAGAAAGAAGAGGGAAATTTGGTTCTTTGAATTTTTTAGAAAAGAAACAAGTGGGAATTTTAATGGTTTTGATATGTGGGAAGAGAAAGAAGTGGAAAAGTTTGATTCTTTTGATTATGAAAGAGAAATAAGGAGGAAAACTTTTGAGTTTTCAACTTTTTGTAGAATAAAAGAATAGGGTAATTTGGTTCTTTCAATTTTATGGAAGAGAAAGAGGAGGGAAAATTGAGTTTTCTAATGTATGGAAGTAGAAAGAAGGAGGGAAATTTTAGTATTTTTGTGAAAAGAAAGAAGGAAACAAATTTGGTGTTTTCAATTTTTTGGTTTTTCATAATTTTAGCTTTTGAAATATGAATCTTTAACTTTTATATGGAGGGCATGACTAGTTAAAATTATTCTTATATCCTTTGAAGGCTAATATATATGTATGTAATTGTTTATGGGCTAATAAATAAATTAACCATTAGTTACAACAATTTATACTAAACTTGATAAGTAATCTTTGACGGTTCGTTGTTTAGGATATAGAGTATATGGTTAGGTTATAGGGTATAAGGTACATATGGCTTAGGGTGTATATGGTTAGGGTATAAGATATTGATGGTTTTGACGGTTCCAAGTTTTTTATTAACATATGTTCACTTGAAAGTCATTTGAAGTCTTTAACGGCAGGAAATCCCTTTTTAATTTATGTTTATGGTACGTGGTTAGGATACAAGGTATGTGGTGTAAAGTATAGGATATATGGTTAGGGTATAACAATTAGCAACTATCACTTTTATCTATGTTTTGAAAATCAAAATATGAATTTCACTTTTAAATTAACTATACTAGCAAAATCACAACTCAAAGACATATGGTTAGGGTATAGGTTATGTGATTAGTGTATAATGTATTGATGGTTTAGGGTATACAATCAACAACATATACTAACTTAATATTGTTGATTGAGGGTAAGGCTAAGTGTATAGGATATATGCTATTGAGTAATTTATGATTGAAGTCACAATAATTTTACTAAATTTGATAGCTAATCTTTAATGGTTCAATTTTTAGGATAATTCGAACAATTTTACAAATAACTCGTTTGGCAACAGCTTACTGAAATTATTTGGGCAATGAGTTATTTCGAAATAACTCCTTTTATCACTATGCTTTTGCCATATACCACACGCCAAATACCAGATTTGCATGATTATATTAAATGAGATACTTTAATCCAATTACTACTGAATTAATACTAAAATATCAAATAAACAATTAATGGTGTCTTTTGGTTGTAAATATTGATATCACCATTACTATTAGCTATAATACTTTACCAATTATGATTAATTGCATAACAAGTTTGCAAGTCATACTAATTGATTTAACATTTTGACTAGTTTTTTCAAAAAAAAAAAAAGTATATATATACGAGGTAGAAATTAATTGGTTAAAAAGTTGAGAAAATATTTTAAATTAGTGTAATAAAATGTGTAAGTTGGTAATGAGTAATGAGTTAAGTTACTTGATGCGCTGGCCCGAACAACCCAAAACCCTATCCGCCCGCAACCCGCCCGACCCAAAACCCGATGAACCCGCAACCCGATTTGCCCGCAACCCGATTGAACCCGAACCCGACTAACCCGCAACCCGACTAACCCGCAACCCGTTTGAACCCGAACCCGATGAACCCGCAACCCGACTAACCCGCAACCCGTTTAAACCCGAAGCCGATTGAACCCAGCCCGAACCCGCCCGATTGACACCTATAAGTACTAGCATATGCTAGACAACCGAATACCTTTAGATTACCTAAATCTTGGGGAAAACCAGTAAGAAGACATAAAGAAGAAGTATCTTTGCTAAGAGGAGAGGGAAGACGATTTATAAGATGGGTAGCATGAAGAACTGCATGTCCCCAAAATTTTGAAGACAATGTAGCTTGAAAAACGAGAGCTCTAGCTAGTGTAATGATATGCTGTAATTTTCTTTCGAATCGACTATTTTGCTATGATGTTTGAACACACGAAGTCTGGTGTTAAATACCCTTGAAGCATAAAAACTAGGCATGTTAAACTCTTGAGCATTATCATTTCGTATAACTTTAACATTTAAACCACACTGAGTGTTAACATATAAACATAAATGAACAAACAAGTCCCTGGTTTCAGATTTATACTTCATCAAGTAAACCTATGTAGTTTGAGTACAATCATCCACAATTGAAAAAAAAAACGATGATCATCAATTGTAGGTTCCTTATAAGGCCCTCATACATCACAATGAACTAAATCAAAAGAAAACTGACTAACATAAGTGCTGGATCATGGTTGTCACGCCGGCCGGCGTGGTTCTACCGGTATCGGTCATAAAACCGGTGTGACACCATCGGTATGACCGACATGATCGATATAAGAATCTCTAAGTAAAATGACCTTATTTTAGTGAATTTAATTGATAAAAATTATTTTATAATTTATTTTATGAGTATAAAAGTAAAATATTGATCTTATTTGTTGGATTCAAGTATAAATGTTTAGATATTAACGTTAAATGTCGTGTTTAAATATGAGTATTTCTAATTTTATTTGTAATATTGACCGGCATGAACCGGCACAAACTGGTATGTGCCACCGATCGAACCATTCCACTTACTAAACCGGCACACTGACATAAACCGGTTTGACAACCTTGTGTTGGATACAAATGGTAGCCTCTTTTACTTAGCAAGAGAACACACCTTACAATAAAAATGGTCATTGACACTAATAGGAAAAAATTAGCTATTAGACCCTTTATTCTAGGACTGGATGCATGTCCTAAATGATAATGCCACAAATCGAACGAGTCTTTATTAGTATTATATGGAGAATAGAATAAATGAGGGATAGATGTACTAGATTCGACATTTTCATGTTCAAGATAATAGAGTCTAAATTTCTGATCAGCTATACCAATCGTCCGTATAGCGTACAGCTCCTGGATAAACCATTTATTAAAAAGGAAAGTCAATGCACATTTGTGATGATATGTTAACTTGCTAACAAAACCAAGTTGAATGTAAATGTTGGTATGAGCAAGACATTAGATACTGTTTATCTTATTATTCAGAGTAACAATCCAATATGAATAACTTTTGCCCTTGAACTGTTAGGTGAAGTTACAAAAGAATTAAGAACATGTAAAGTGGAATCAAACATATCTAATCTACAAGCCACATGATCATTAGCGCTAGTGTCTACTATCCATGCATGCTTGTTCTAGAGACCTAGGGGACTGTTTTGTAAGAGCAAAAAGCACATAGGTACTTGTAACTTCCTCATATGTAAGTTGTGAAGCCGAGGAAGCAGCTTGTGCCGAAGTTGCATCAGCAAAAAGAGCTATTGTGGAGTGTTCTGGTGGTGTAGGACCAAAGATTGCCATCGAATTCATTGACCCAATATTAGTCTACTGCTGCGGTGGGTGAATCAGAGCCAAGAAGGCTTGATACTGTTCCTTTGAGAGTGTGAAGCTATCTCCAGCAGGCAGCTGATCCGAAAGACCTTTAACTTCTCCAAATCAGATCGCGTTGACAGCTTTGCCATGAGTCTTGTATCTAGGTGGATACCCGTGCTTTTTGAAGAACTTTTCAATCGTATGCCCAGTGTAGGGCTGTAAATTTGGTTTGGTTTGGTTAACCAAACCATTAAGTATGAAAAATCAAAAACCAAAAACCAAATCCCAAAAACCAAAACCATTAAGGCCCTTATTGGTTTTTGGCAACCAAAAACCAATAAGGGCCTTAATGGTTTTGGTTAACCAAAAAACCAACATGTACTCATACACTCATATTTATTCATATTTCCTTCCTTTTTATTGAATAAACGTCATAATAATGGTAAATGGACATTACAAATTATTGGTTGGCATGCGTGTCAAAAAAAAACCAAAAGAAAAAAATTTGTTGATAAATAATTTTATTCTTATTGGTTTCTTAATGGTTTCTATTGGTTTTTCGGTTTTAACCAAATCTAAACCATTAAGTTGCTTATTGGTTTAAAACCAAAAAACTGAAACCATTAGCTTTCCAATTGGTTTGGTTTCGGTTAAAACCAAAAAACCAAAACCAAATGGACAGCCCTAGCCCAGTGTAGCCACAGAAGGTAGTACAAAAGCCTTCTTAGCTGCATCGTTAGAAACTCAGCGACCTTGACCAAAGCTTTGAGCGTGATTAGGAGGGAAGTTTCCTGCCATCGCCAACGGTGCCGTCTGCACAAAAGGACCAGCAGATCCATACCGAGATTCACAATCATGTTGAATCGCCAAAGCAAATACTCGATTATGGAAGGCAGCGAGTCTTGCTGGATAATCTGATATCTCAGCGGGCTAAAAGAAACTCTGAGGCCGAGTTGTTGAAAGAAGGTTTTGCTGGATCTTATACCACTCTCTAACACGCCCCCTCAAACGAAAGCCAACTCATGGGCCTGAAGTTTGCACAGGCCCACCATACCTTATGCTTTAATCAACGGTTAATATTGGGGGTCGTGAAGATTCGAACTCACGACCACTTGGGACTTGGCCAAACAGGCTCTGATACCATGTCATAAACCAGTTGGTCCCAATAACTCGAGTTGTTGGGAGAAGGGTTATGCTGGATCTTATACAGGCCCGTGTATGGTGCTTAACCACTTCCTTACACGCCTCCTCAAACGAAAGCCGACTTTTGGGCTTCAAGTTTGCACAGGCCCAGCCCTACCATGTGCTTGAAAGACAACGATTAATATTGCGGGTCGTGAGGACTTGAACACGTGACCTCAAGGACAAACCAACTCTGATACCATGTAGAATTTGATGATGCGGACTTGGAACAACACACGACAACGATTTTACGTGGTATCCTCGATCGATTAATCGAGACTAATCCACGGTGAACTCGGAACGAGCTCATGACTGATAGTCTATTAGGGACTACATTGTGACGGCTTGCTTACGACAATCTCCGTAGCTAAGCTTATATAGACATAGGGTTAAAATCCTAATGACAACCAAGTTTCCTTATTTGACAAGGACAAGGAAACAAGGAACTTGAAGGACAAGGAATTAATTATTTTTGACTAAATAATTAATATCCTCAACAAGTTTGCCTGACTGAAGCGTTCTTGTAGATCCAACCATACCTCTAGCGCAAAATCCAACTAGAGAACTGATTAAGCAAGGGTTGTCTCCAAAGAATGGTAGATCTAGCCGAGCACCATGAGATTTGCGCGCTCCTAGGCAGGAATAAGAGGATCACCATTGGTCGGACGCGACGCTTTGCCATTGACGAAGACGATCTTGTTTTTGGATAACAACGCCATCCTCATAGATCTCGCCCAGGATTGATAATTCCGTCGTGAAGAAGTGTCGAGAAGAGGACTAACAGATGATTGACATCGATGTGGGGCCTGATACCACTTGTAGCATCGCAAGCCTTTTTTGACCAAAATATTTTCGCTTTGGGTCTACCCCGCATGATTTTGCTTTGGGTGCTTATCATAGTGGCTTTCCAAGAGGTCATCCATCATTGCATCGCTCCACACAAAACACGTTTAACTTCAGAGTTCTTACAATAACTCCTCCAGTTTCACCAGGGGTCGTGTTTTGTCATTTAAGGTTGGATATTCCTTATGAACCATGAATCTCTCTCATCCTTTATTGATGCGAGATGTGCTTAAGGTGTTACAAGGGCTCTGTTTTGCCTGGCTTGGCCGCTCTCAACCTGGTAAGACTGACTGAATTGATTGGATATGACACGGTTTATCAAGTATGACCAGGACTGGATTTATGTGTACCCAATCGGCTAATCCAACCCAACCCAATCAAAGTGTGTAAAACCCAATGTTGTTGAGTTTTGTGTTGGATGTGAGTTGTACCCGATTTTGAAATTGGTTGGTTTGTCTAGGCTGAGTTTTTTTAAAACTCAACCCGCTTTCCACCCGACCCCATACACATTAAACAAAACGACGTCATTTTGTATCAAACCGAAACAATTGGATAACGTATGGATGTTATTAGTCTTTATGGAAATATAAACTGATAATATAGATAATTTATAGATGTTAATGGTCTTTATAGAGATATATTTATAGTGAAAATTGCGATAACATTACAATGAAGATGTTCGAAGAAATAATGTATGGTTATGTTTATAAACCCATGGATACCCATACACCTGTGTTTATCTTGTTTGGTTGGGTTCTTACTTCTAAACCTCACCATTATTTTATTAGGGATGGCAACGGGGCGGATCAGGGGCGGGTACATGCCTTCCGATCCCCGCCCGTCAACCTCGACGGATTTCCCCATCCCCGTCCCCGACGACTAAACGGGGGGAGATTGGCTACCGTCCCCATCCGCCAACGGATTCGGGTAACCGACGGATCCCCACGGATCAGTGAATAAACAAAAAAACAAACACTTTCTGAATAATACCTTTGCATTAAAATAATAACTTGATGGTCAAGCCACCGAATTAGAAAACAAAACAAAGAAAGATCTGGGGCTGTAACCCATATCCCACCACCTAGCACCCAGATCCTAAAATTCAAAATTCAAGTAACAGGCTGCAGCAAACAAACAAACTGCTGCAACCTTAGTCCCATCACCCGAAACCCATCAATCATGTTCATCATGCTAGTACTAGTTTTCAAACTTAAAAAGAACATAAAATGAAAAACAAAGGCATTCAGCCTAATCGTTCATAAATTATGAAATGAAACGAGCAGCAATGATGTAGCTTGTCCATGCTGGAGACCTACTTTCCTCGACCTCAACTGATTTGAACAGCATTCCTCCTTTGTCACAAGTTCCATTTGTTCAGTAAGAAAGAAAACAAGAGTGTTAGAGAATTGAAACTATTAGTAAAACTCATCAATCGTAAGTATTGTGCTAATGATCACTAGTATTTTACCTTTGCACTGGTTTTTATCAAACTATCAATCATCTAGGGATAGTGGACGGTTCATATTGCCAAGTTCCTCTTGTGCTGCAAGTAAGGAAACAAAGGTGTTAAGAGAATTGAACTAAGATTAATAAGGAAACAAATTGAAGAACCAACTAACTTACCCTCTGCTTGATCTTCAGCACTTGTATCTGCAAGTGCTAGAGCTGAAAACAAACCTTCCATTGCCTCAACATCAACCTTTGACTCTGCAAAAAATGAAACAAAGGAAAATAGTTAGAATAATGAACACTCTAATAAACCAGAAAGTTCAGTTGTTGCAGATTACCTTGTTGCATTGAATCAATGATCCAATTACGAGTACACATCATTGCCTCTACTGTATTGTAGTGAAGCCTACTCCGATGAGGGTCTAATAACCTCCCACCAGAGCTGAAAGCAGATTCAGAAGCCACTGATGTGACTGGAATGGCCAGGAAAATCCTTGCAATTGCTTGCAAAGTGGGGTACTTAAGGCCATTAAGTTTCCACCACATCAATATATCAAAGTCCTTAGATCGTTTGGGAATAAGATCCTCAAGAAGATAGTGATCGAGCTCAGTATGAATCAGAGTCGTTTTGCTCTTTTTCCTCCGACTCACAAAGAGCTCGAAATCAAGATCATCACTTACATAACTAGAAGAACCACCAGAAGCACATGAAGAACCATAATTCTTCTTCTCAGCCTTGGTTTGGTAGTCAAGAACCAAACCACAAATACATTCCCTTATCTTATCAGCCACCAATGCAGTATTAGTGCTGCCAAACTTGCCAGCATAATACTCAACTACATGCATCTTGTAACTAGGATCAAGAACTACTGAAACTGCCAGAAGTACTTGGCAAATTTCTTCCACATGCTTTAAGCCATACTAGAGACAACAGTATTGAAATAAGCACACCATTCCAGCAATTTCAATCTTAAATCACAGATCTTGGGGAAAAACATATGGGCAGTGGGATAATTGCTACCAGAAAATAGCTGAGTAATCTCACTGAAAATTTCAAGCTTGTCAATGATAATGGCAGCAAACTGCCAATGCATACTAGTAGGGACAGTATTTTATTGACTATCCCTCTGTCTCAATCGAGAGAACACATCTCTGTATATAATAGCAACAGACAGCATATCATAGGTGGAATTCCACCTTGTAGGACAATAGAGCACAAGTTTCTTTGTACAAGTCACTTTAATCTGTTTAGCAGTTTCAAAGAAGGTCTGAACCCTCTTAGGTGTAGAGTTCCAGTACACAACACTCTCCCTAACCAAATCAATGCCATCCCTGATAACATCCAAACCGTCTTGCGCAATAAGATTAAGTACATGAGCAGAACATCTCATGTGAACCAGCATACCATCCAACAACAAATCATCCATAACAAGTTTGGTTTTTAGATGGGTTATCATAGCATCGTTGGTGGTACAGTTATCCAAGGTAATAGATGACAACTTGCTATCAATATTCCAATCAATAAGACACTTGAACAACCTTTTTCCTAGCCTCTCACTAGTGTGAGGAGCAGGGACATAAACAAAACGTAACATCAAGTTTCTTAGCTTCCAAGAATTATCAATAAAATGACAAGTTACTGCCATATAACCCCTCTTCTGGTTGGGTGCAGTCCACATATCAATGGTCACTGCAACTCTCACAATATTACCATCAAGAACCTTCTTAAACTTTCCCATTTCAACCCCATTATGTCATTCTTCACTGTACCCCTACAAGACACAGTGAACTGTGGTTGCAAAGAACACCAAAAGCGTCTGATCCCCAAGTGTTCAACAATACTTAGAGGATATTCATGGACCATAATCATTGAGCACATTCCTTCCTAGACACATCAGAACTGAACTGAGAAGCAGATAGCAGTGGTTTTCCAGTTGGTTTATAATCAGGACCCAGAACCCTCTGTCTACCATCATGTATCTTTCTTTGGGTACAAGTTTTATAATGGTGCCTCAGATGGGAGGTTCCATTACTAGTATCACCACTAAGTCGTTTTTTTACAGTAACGACACTTAGCTTTAACAACACCATTAAACTTCACTCTAAAAAAATGAGACCATACATTAGAAGTCAACTTCTTATCTTCGTCAAGAATGACTTCACCAGTTTCAATCCCATCAACCAAAACATCATTACCATTACCATTAACAGTACCATTACCATTGCCGTTAACATTACCATTAACATAAGGATTTATAGAACTAGGCACAGGAGGATCATTCACATTCAAAGCATCATTTGCAATTGCGCCATCCATCTACATAAACAAAAATACAATCAATCAATCTTCAAGACTCAGACAGAGCACACAAGCAAGCAATCGACACATGCAAGCTACACATACAAATTAGAAAACAGGGCGGGTTTAGAGTCAGGCTATGCCTAACCTGTAATCTGGCGAGGTAGGATTTGTTGACCAGATTGCAGATGGGGAGTTGATGCGTGATGTGAACCTGATGAACTCGAACAAGGCAAAAATAAAAACAACTTTGTGTTAGCATTCATCGAATGATAAAGACCGAGTTACTAAACTAGGAAAATTGAAGTTTTAACAAGTGATTATCTCGACTGTGCTCTGAGCAGAGTGAAGGTAATGATGAACGGAAGAACTTAGAACAGAGGTTGCGGGTGACCCTGAAATCAATCGACAGGGTTACTATATATATGAAAGCAGAAGAAGATGGAATATATAGGAAAACGAAAGGAAAAGGGAGAAGGAGCTTATCAGTCATCTGTGATAATATCACGCCTATTTCTCCCAATAACTGTGAATCGAAGATTGCTACAGCCATTTTAGGGTTTTGCATGTTGTTTCCCGGCCAAATCGGCGGCAAAACAAGCCTCCGATTGGCCAAATTGGAGGATTAATGATTGCCTACTAGCGATAAACCAGTGGATGGAAAGGATTTCGTGGGGAATCGGCGAATTTTTTTAGCTAAATCAATGCTCGCGTGCTTGGGTGGAGAGAAAGTAGAGAGGAAGCTGAAAGGAAACGGCTGTAGTCGACAGAAAGAAAGAAGAGGAAATGAGGGATTAGGGTTTTTGGGTCCTTCTTCTGCCTTTATACCCAGGTGCCAAAACGACGTCGTTTTATGGACGGACGGGGACGGGGCGGATACTTCTCAATCCATCCCCATCCGTAGCCCGCTTCTGACGGGTTTCGGGTATGCCCGAATCCGACAATTACCCACTGCGGCCGGTTATTGAGACCCCATTTGGACGGGTTTCGGGCGGGTACCAGCGAGGCGGCCAGGATTGCCTTCCCTATATTTTATCAAATTTCTAATGGTACATGCATTGAATTAGGTTAGAGTTGAGAGACCTTACATCTCTAGTTGATAACCATGATTGGGAGTGGAATCGCTCTAATATTGAAGACAGGCCCATTGAGTAGTTCCTTATTTGCCTAGTTCTAATATTGAAGACAGGCCCATTGAGTACTTCCTTATTTGCCTAGTGGGTCACCAAAGTCGGGCTCGTGGGGTGAGGATGGAACGATTATTGGGCTTTGATATATTGCCGACAATCGACATAGACCCTGAGATAGCATAGCACCGAAGCACCTGGCTGGAAGTTTTCCCACCGTTTGTTCATCCCTGCATCATCAACTTCCAGGAGAGGCAAACCCGATTCGTGATCGAATTCCCCTCCCCAGAAATCCCTACCGGAGATAATGTCGTCTACCTTCAGCGGCGATGAGACCGCACCTTTCTTCGGTTTCCTCGGGGCCGCTTCGGCCCTCGTCTTTTCATGTAAGCCAAACAAATCCCGTACTCTCTTCAGATTCCAGATCCGCGATCAGATTGAAAGATGTCGATCTTTCTTTCTTCTAAACTCAAAATTGGAACCCTCAATTCAATTTGCTACTGATGGTTCAGGTATGGGAGCAGCCTACGGGACGGCGAAGAGCGGCGTGGGAGTAGCGTCGATGGGGGTGATGAGGCCGGAGCTTGTTATGAAGTCGATTGTTCCAGTTGTTATGGCTGGAGTGCTCGGTATCTATGGTCTGATTATTGCTGTTATCATCAGCACCGGGATCAACCCTAAGGCCAAATCGTACTACCTCTTCGACGGCTACGCACATCTTTCGTCTGGATTGGCCTGTGGGCTGGCCGGACTCTCTGCTGGCATGGCCATCGGCATCGTTGGGGATGCCGGCGTCAGGTATGTTCTTAGCGATTCTGGTTTCATATCAGCAATCTGATATATAGATTTCATGTGAGGTTATTGTAAGTGAAAGGAATTTTGGCCATGTCAAGTGGATTCAATTCCATGGAACAGACTGAAAGTAGAAGAGTCTTTTTGTTTCTCTAAGCTTCTTAAGTGGAAGGAATGTTGCCACCAATCCATGGTTGGGTTCCATGATTGCACATTTCATGGAAGAACACATATAACATTGTTGGGAACGACCCAAAAGTAAAACTTTGATAGACATAGTTGGTGCAAGTCAGACTCAGATTAAGGGAGTATTTCAAATTAGATCCTGCCTTTAATAGTCTGAAAATGATGAGGGTAACTGTGTAGATTCTTCCTGTCAATATATCAAAACCTGTCGCTTGCAGTTGCTGTCTTTTTTGATTGGGTTGGCTGATTTATGGACGGTGATCTTTTGCAGAGCAAATGCTCAGCAGCCAAAGCTCTTTGTTGGAATGATTCTGATTCTCATCTTTGCCGAAGCGTTGGCTTTGTATGGTCTCATTGTTGGCATCATCCTGTCTTCCAGGGCAGGTCAATCCAGAGCAGAGTAAGTTCTGGATTGGTGGTTTTCTTCCGAAATACTTGGTAGCTGTGAGCTGGATGATATTACGCCCACCGAGGCTGTGCGATAGTTGTAAATCTATTCCTCTTTTAACACTCGACTTCTCCAAACCCATGGCTTATTATGTTGCATTTGCTGGTTTTTATGACTGGAAGTAGAATTACCCCCCCCTGGAAATAAACACTGGTGTCACCTTCTCATTGTATTCTGTTGTTCAAATAAGTGTTCATCTTCATCTTGTCAAATCGGTTTTTCTGCCGCACTTTTACCTTCGCTACCGAGCAAGCTTGAAATTTTAGCAATGTCTGGTTGACCCTTCCCTGGATCTTTGGTCTATGTGATTGATGAGTCTGTGCCAATTCCAACTAGAGAAAATGACAGCTTTCTTTGCTTGCTGTCACAGTTAGGTACTAGGTTTTGGACATGTGATTTTAATGCAGAAGTCTCGTTGGTAAAAGAGTTGATCCAAAGCTGCTCTATGCTTAATTCTAAGCGTTTAGAGACTGATTTGTAACGGCAGAACAAACTGCAGCCATCAAAGATATCTGAAAATCGTAAACTTTTCAAACTTTTCAAATTTGGGTATTACCCTAAAGAGCTCATATATTGCAAATTTCGTGATTGGTAATTGAATTTCACTCTTTAGTTCCTTCATGCAAACAACGGCAAAAGTTCTCTTCACTTCAACGTCTAATTATAGAAAAGCGATTGGAAAACATCCAGTCTCATTAAACATATCTTATTAAGCATTACAAAGCCAACTTTACAGCCTTCAATCATCTCGCATCCTTACAGCCTTCCCCTATCAGATTTACAAGCACACTTTCTCTTGGTCAAATCCTACTCTGCTATTACACAATCATCAGCAACTCCTGTCGCAAAAGAAATATAGCACAGATCCAAAAAGAATAATCAACGTTCGCGTGTTCTTTAGATTAGCCGAATACCCCCCAAACCCTCTCACAAGATGGAAAGCACGCTGCGTTTCCACAGAGAAGTTTTCCGCCTGCTGTATTTGGGAGTGAAATTGAGGAGTCCAAACATGCCCTTCATAGCAAGCTCTTTCCCTTCATCGAAACCAACCAGCTTGGCCACCACATTGGCACTCTCCATTAAGTGATCCATGTCTCCCGGCTTCGTCCACAGTCGGTTTACCAGATGCAGTCTTCTGTTCTGTGAGCTCAACTTAATGCCCCATCTCAAAAACAGGTTCTCCCTTTCTTCCTTGGACAGGTTCCTCTGCATTTGCTTGCAGAGCATATGTTTCTCTTCCTCCAGAGCTCTTTTGCTGATTCAGAAAGCAAGAACAATGTTGAACATAGATCTCTCACACTGTAAACACTATGGATGTTTGAAAGTTGGAAGTATGGGAAATGCAATGATAAGTAGTTTGTTACCTGGAACTGTGTGTCATGGCTTCTGGATGGACCATTGATGGGTTTGCCTGGGAATATGTGTCCTTCAGAAAGGACAGTCTTCTGAGCTCCACCTCCATGTAGAAAGAATCTGCAGGGTCACCTTTGAATAGCAGGAAGAAGTAGGTCCGGTGCACCAGCGAAATGTTGCAAGAATGCCAAAGTTGAATGATCTCTCGTTGGAGCCTCTTGAATTCTGCTGGCCATGATGGAGAACTTGCTCCATCATCTTGTATCGGATCCAACCCCACATCTCTCTTTTCAGGATTTGGCTTCGTATGTTCGACCTGTAATGAAACGAGTCCAAGCACAGAATGAGCAAGTGGGTCATCAATGGAAGACTGGTTCTATATAGGGATGGCATTCTCTAAAAGCAAACTCACCGAAGCATCAGGCGTTTCTATCGATTCAGCTGCGGCATTCCTGACTCTGCTGCTGCTACTCGAATCACTAGGAGTTTTGCCGTTGTGTCCCAGATGGTCATCAGGAATTGCAGTAGTCTCCTGAGAGCCACTCGTCGATAGTACATCATTTTGAAGATCGTACCTCAACGGGAAAATGGGACCGGCAACACTTGCTCGTCTCTGAGTGAAACACTTATCAAACATATACGGAGGTGGGCTGCTTTCATTCTTTTCTGTCCTCTCGAACCAATGCGGGGTTGATTTGGTCGTTAGTGCTGCTCTGCAGCTTTTGCTCCTAATCAACCTCAAGCTTCGTGGGGTGTACAGGTCTTCTTCCATCAGCCAGGGAGATTTCTCCGGTGATGGTATTATAAAATCCCTTGGCGATGGTGTCTCGCTACCTGCTCGGTTGATGTCGGATGGCGATTCACTCACCATCCCCTGCTCCTCCTTGGCCAGAACTGGAGCTACTTCTTTGTTTTCCTTCTCCTGCAGGGGAGAAGACACAGACTCTTTCCTCTCCTCTGTTTCTCTGTCCTCAATTAGTTCTTCCTTATCCTCAGCTTCTGTCTCACTGATCACTGGAGAGGGCACTACTATTACTGGTTCTTTCTTCTCTTCAGCTTCTTTCTCCTCCTTCAATGGAGATGAAACCAGTTCTTTCATCTCCTCAGCGGATTCTTTCTCCGCGTAATCCACTTTCTCCTCCTTCACTGGAGATGAAACTAATTCCTTCTCTGGCAAAGTTTCTTCTTCTTCTTCTTCTTCTTCCTCCTTCAATGGTGATAATGCAATTTCTTTCGTTTTATCAGCTTCATTGGAGTCAAATTCTGTGCATTCCGAAATACCCATCTCTGGAAGAAGAGAAGATGAGACAGCAGGGTCTGAATGTCCATTGTTGTTGGGGCTAGATGCTGACTCATTCACATGCGAGGAGGAAACACTGCTGCCACCCGCTGAGTTGTCGACCTCGATGCATTTCACTTCTTTGCATGATGCAGTGTCTATACTCTCATGATTCTGCTTCTCAATTTCCTTGTCGCAGCCTTCATCTCTGATATATTTGTCTGTACTGGCAAATGATACTTCTGGTGAGGCGTACGACTGAAGGAACTCCTGAAATTCCGCAAGTTGGATGAAGGACTCGTCGGAAATGATACTGCACTGGTCCTCCGAGGTCTGAGATGGTTCGAAAGATCGAAGAGTCTCCGTCATGCGAGGATCCTCGGAGATAGGTGAATATGATATCGAGGTCTCGGATTTCCAGGAATTCTGCACTCTTAATTTGGGGTATTGCTGACCTGCCTCCTCCTGTTCAGATGAAGGACAACCAACATTCAGCATCGTGCAGACTGAAAAGAAAATAAATAAAGAGGCAGTAGATGAACAACAAACCCATGGAAATGAGACTCTGACTCTTTCAGATCGAGCATCATCGACACGTGTCTGAACCACGTTTAGCTGTCTATTTAGGTCTGCTACTTCTTTCGTCAGCTGCAAGAAAAGAGGGGAAAGGGAGAACTATCAATGCTCTAGCGCTTACAATGTATGGATCTTGATATAAAGAACTGAGACCAACTAACCCTCTCAATCTGCATGTCTTTTTCTCTCAGTAACTCGGTGACATTTGACGAGACGGATTTTGCTCCTGTACTTCTCAATTCATTCTCCAGCCTTGCCAACTCTTTCTGCAGTTGCTTGACCAATGCTTTATCAGACACGACAACGTTGACCCGAGCATTAGTAGACACCTCTTTAGCACAGCTTGCGAAGAGGAGAGTGTTTCTAGACTGCTCAACATGGCTTCGAGCAGGGCTCATGGTGCAGATGATGGCGGTCCTGGCATTGCCACCCAGGGAGGACTGTAATATGCGCGTCAGCTTTGAATCTCTGAAAGGGATATGCCCATTCCTTCCTTTGCTGCTCTCAAACATAAAAAAAAAAAGCAACAAATGTATTTGAGAATCGCATTTTGCCAGGTTTCCCTTTGGTTAAGAGAATCAGAATCCCATTTGCAGTTCAAGATTAGAAAAGCCACTTCTATAGTAACAACCTTAATTTACGGATGACAGTCCCCAATGTGAGCAAACTGCGGTTTATGTGGCAACCTTCCTTCAACCTCATGCCTGCGGATAATGCCTGAGATGCACGCTCACTTCCTGCTAGATCAACAAAATTCTGTGCAACAGAAGAGAGTGTTTGTGTTACAAGCATGCATTGCGACTTTTCAATGAAACAGTGATTCCTTAAACCACACGGATCCATACCACAGTGGCTGAAAGGGCGCTTGACTTGTCTTTGCCTAAAAACTCGACCGCGGAACTGTCAATTGTCTGGAAAGTACACCAAACCAGTAAGCGCATTTCATTTCAGCATATAATCTATGAACTAGTTACAGCTTAGAATTTGGAAGAGAAACGACTAGATGATCCTCCTACCAGCCTCAAAATCTGATGAGATCTAGAGCTGGTCTCGTTGAGGGAAGTCTCCCCTATTTGTCTCTGAGCTGCAAAAGCATATATCAAAAGACATGTTTAAAAACATGCATATGGTTCAAGCGCTTACGCTTCATTTCATGGCGCGCCAAAACGTGTACTAAAGAGACCCTCCAGCCTGCCTACCTTCACAGATGGACATGAGTTCTTGAAAATGATTCCAGTCCCCTAAGGTCTCCTCAATCAACTTCTCGACAACAGTCCCCCTCTGTTTACATATAAAAATAGAAAAAATTGTCGCCATTGAGCTCTTCTGACAATTAAATTAACAAGCTGTTTACTGCATTATATGACAAATTTGAATAATCACCTCTGGATCGTCTAGAAGTCGAAGCGGAGTTGTATCCGCACTAAGCAGGTCCCTAACAGATTCATTGTAAATCTCCATGGCAGAGAACTTCATGATAAACTCTCTTTCCTTGTGCTGGTGGAGGAAAACAAACCAAGTTGTCTTTCACTAAGCAGACTAATATGAATGAGGGAGACATGCACAAAAGAAAGTTTAACAAACATGGCATATGTAGGATGATGATGACAACAATTTACCCTGGCTACATAGTCATATATATCAGCCACAGTAGAATGGGTGATTCCCCGCATTGTGTATGTCTTTCCACTGCTCGTTTGTCCATAAGCAAACACACTCGCTTGAAAAGAAGAAGAAGAAAAAACACAGATTAAATGAAAGAAGAAACAAATGTGAAACACATTACTACAACTCAAGCTCAAGGAGTCATAACTCACAATTTATACCGCCGACGACAGAGAGAGCAACTGCTTTGGCTCCATCTCTATAGACCTGAGTTGTTGGACAATCGGGACCAAACACTTTGTCTGCAGCAGCCAATATCACAAAGAGCACGACCCAAGATTTAGGATTCAAGTTTTGTAGCTCTCGGAAGCAAGAGAGAGTGGGGCCGGGGGGGCTTACCAAAGGTATAAGCAGAAGGGTACATTGAGCGCTCGGAGAGGGAGAGATTGTTTCTGTAAATGACAGTGGTGTCGTTGATGCATTCCCAGTCGGACACATCATGCCTTGAAGCTTCCTTGTCATTGATGGGCCTGACTCGAACCGAGACCAAAATCTTCTCTTCTCCATCTTTTGCTGAATGCATCGACTCTTCATCTTCAGCTGCACCCATCTTCCGCGATCTGTGTCTCACCCTTCCTTCTGCGATAATCACAGCTAGTCAGTCCCTCTCTTGTCCCCTATTGCTTTTTTGGTTGACTAGTGAGAAAGAAAGAGCATAATGACAACCGAACCATTAACGACCACACAACCAACCATTTACCATATGTTAATTGTGTGATTAATGACGTGAATGATGGAAAGGAATTATGGGGTGAAATTCACCGACACTTTTTTGGTCGGCTTTCTTTTGTCTGTATCATTTCAAGACCATGTTAAATAATTGGTGGTTGCAGTTTTTAAGCATAGGGGAAAATGCTTGGAATGGGGAGGGTCAAACCCAGCGATTCAATTAATAAATGGCGGAAGAGAGACTGACACAAGATATGGTCCCCGCCATTGTTACAGACTGTCAAGCAACTCTTCCTCACAATCATGTTACCCCCCGCATTTCCAAAAGGGTCAAACCCAGCGATTCAATTAATAAATGGCGGAAGTGAAAAACTAAAACCCAAGAAGAAAATGGCTGGAATTCTTAAAATAATGAAACAGGGAGGGAGAGAGAAGAGACCTGTGAGGACTGAGAATTTCAGAGGCTGTAAGGTGGAATGTCTGTGAATTGTGGGTGAAGGGTTGTGCCAAATTCCATGTGCGTGCGATGCGATGGAGTCAGTCAGTCAGTCAGTCCTCCTCCGCCGGCAGCGGCCACCTCTCCCCAAAATCTGGGAAAAGGCCTTTAGCTGGGGGGTTATCCGCCCTCTACTTCCGCTGTTTGCCAGTTTCGATGGCGTTGAATTCAAATGCAACCCTGCCGGGAGGAAGCAAAACACAGGAAATCTTTTTTGGGGTCAAACTTAGGAACTTAACCAAGCTCAAGGAGGACAAAACGAAATTCAGAAGAAAAAAAAAAACAATTGAAGCATCAATGGCCGGGCGGGTGGAACTTGCATTGGAACCCAGATCGGAGCAATAATGGGACATGCAGATTCGTTGTAGGAAACACGATCAAAACTGGGATTCAAAGCAACCCAACAGAACAAAAGGAATCCGAGGACTGGAAATTGGCGCCAAGGAACGAAGGCGGTAAAACAATGCATCTCAAAATTGGAAATCAAAATGCATGAATCACCTGGAGCAAAAGCAGGCAGGGGTTGTATGGTCTTGGCGGAAGGAAGGAAGGAAGGAAGGAACACCCAAATAGATTTGAAGCGACGAAAACAGAGCCGGAAAAACAGGGGGGGAGGAGGAAACTAAATAGGAAGGGAGAATTGGAGGAAGAAAAAAGGAGGACCAGCCGAATCCCTTCCCTGGGAGTTGGAAGGCGAGAAGAAGAAGAGATAATTTAAGGACCCTCTTCTCTTCTCTTCTGTTCTAATTTTTCTTCTTTTAACCTTTCGGGTCAAGAAGACTCTGTTTTTTTCCCTCTCTTTCTCGCTCACACTCCACTTTCTCTCTCTTTTTCTTCTCTCTCCTTACTCTGAATATTCTAAAAGAGAAATATAGAATATGAGATATTAATAATAAATTATGTTCATGGTTGCCTTGGCCGGTGGGTTAGTTAATGGCTCCGGCTGCCGTTGGTTAGGTTGCAGAGTTGCTTTCGTTTTTTTTTTTTGGGATGAGAGATTAATTTGCTGTGATTACTATTGGCCTTTGATTTGAAACTGCCGCGCTAACCACAAATAGATTAGTGTTTTAGCAAATTCCTTTCTCTGCTTGGCCATCTAACTAATCAAATGTTTTACCTAATTTTGCTTGATGATCAAGCCTTAATTACGTTTCAACTAGCAGCAGCATCATCATGGTTATTATCTGCAACACCTCATTTCCCTTTTTTAAATTTATTTTATTATTACACAGTTAGAAAGAGGGAAAATAACCATTGGCATGTGACAGCTCTTTCCTACTTCCCTCCACTTCCCATGTGAACAAAAAGGAAAAGAACGGAGAGAGGATATCATATAAGAGAAAAGGAGTGGCAACTGTGGGCAGCGAGGGAAATGCAACCAACAACTCAATTCTCCAATTCATTCAAAACCAGGCCATATGAGTTTTGAGATATGGTGGATGGAGAGCAATACTTATTGGGGGCAGTTTGGATACGGCTCCTTGTTGCAGAAAACGCACAGGTAATCAAATCTAGATGGGTTTATGATGGTATTTATTAACAGACCTGATCCGTAATGAGGTGGGTATTACCCGATTCGCAGTAGCGTGGGGCCAACAAGAGTACTTATTTCCGACCCGTCTTGCCACACCCCATCACGTTTTTGTCCATTTTACCTCAATTTCTTATAGTATCTATTCATATTTCTCATATTTCGAATTTTCTTCAACTAGTTAAACTCGACCTTTCAATTAGACTTAATTACTCGTTCTATTATCATTATTTTTCATTCATAAAGTGTTTTCTCCTTCATTTTATCGTAAAAAGTAAATTATGCGTGTATTTTTTCATAGAGCGTGTAAGAGTGGGTCGACCCACCCCACCCCACTCTTTACCCGCACGGGTATTACCCGCTCGACCCTCAGTAGCGTGGGGCGGAGCATGAGTATTGAGGTACCCGCCCCGACCGCCCCATTGTCATCACTAACCGTATTCCAGAGGGTCTTTTTATGATAGTTACTCAAAACTAGATGCTTAAGTGATCGAATGACAAAAAGTAAAATCAATGGGTTGAGGTTCTCTAATATTTGACTAGTCTATGAAAGTAAATGAAAGCAAAGTAAATAAGAGAGTAAACAAGAGAGAAACAAGTTGTTTAAGTTGTATAATCTAGATGAGCATGCATACTTTTTCTTTAACAAGATACTTATATGCATTGATGCCATGTTGATATTCTATTCCTTATTTAAAGGTCATTCCCTAGCTGTACATGCGCCTCTTCCGATAAGAATTTAGGTAGCTAATGTGATTCGGGCCTAATTCTACACTTTTTATCCCCGTTTCTCTTTGACATTTGTGGCAATTGAGCTCCAAAATGGGTGGTTTTACGCTAGGTTTCTTGTGTTTCAGAATGTTTCAGAGTCTAATAGATGACACCAACCCGGAGTCAAAAGTTGGAAGAAAAGGAGCAAAGACCGGGCAAAGAGGAGGATTCATCCTGTGTTCACGGTCCAGCATTGGAGTTCACGGTCTCCAGGACCGTGAACTGGAACCACAACCCGTGAATCGCGAAGCATCCAGAGGGGGTTTTGAGGTTACTGACGCCAAGGCTATTCACGGTCGCTAAGACCGTGAACAAGAACCACAAACTGTGAACCGCAAAAGTGAAGCAGTGCATTTTGATCAAGCTCACTATGTTCACGGACGCATCTTGATGTTCACGTCCGTGAACTGGGCGCGATCTCAGTATAAAAGTGCCAGCTGAAAGGAAGAAGAAAAGGGGGAGACCTAGTGTGAGAAACTTCTTCTTCAGATTTCTAGAGTGAGAAAGTGACGAACCAAAAAAGAGGAGAAGCTAGAGTTTCATCTTCAAGCAAGGAATTGGGAATTCCTCTCCAAATGAGGATCTCTTCAACAAAGGAGCAAGGCTAGCATATCTTTCATGGTTTTCCTTCTTCTCTCTTGTGTTTTCCCTTCTTCTAGCATGGAGTAGTCCCTTCTTTCACTTGGGTGTTTGTAAACCCTAGCTACAATTATGTGAATGCTTGTATGAATTGAATGATCTGTGTGTGGTTGTAAACCCTAGCTACAATTATGTGAATGTGGAGGTATTATTCATGAATGATTGTGTTGTGTGAAAGTCTATCAATCTAATTTCCATTCTAACCTAGGTAGAGAGAAAACCCCCCTTCCTTTATTTCTTTGAAAGAGGCTTGAATACTGGGTTTTCTTGGGCAATTCATTGTCTCCTAGTTAGGTTAATGCAGAGCAAACCTCCTATTTTGTATTAGCACCTAGGGTTTGGTTGTGGGTGGCCGTCCAAACTCCGATTCGAGGGTGAACTCTAACCAATCCTTAGTCAATAGGTTGAGAGAGTCGCATTAGTGGCTTGGATCATATCCCCTTTCCTCGACCTAGAGACTAAGAGGGTAGCTTTGGCTACTTGTTAGACTTCCCTGCAGTTTACAACCCCTCACCACACACGATCATTCGATCCATCAAGTTGTAATTTCTAGCTAGGGGGAGCAAGTCCCGGGTGAAGCCTTCTCAATTAGTGTCAAACCCATTTCTCTTTGCAAAGTACTTTAGCTTTAGATCTTTGTTTTCACCAAAACATGTACTTTTAGCTTTAGATCTTTGTTTTCACCAAAACCATCCGCTAGATAATTTTTCTAACAATCGAAGTAGCGGTACATGGGCCGCCCGGGGTTGATATTTAAACATACTTGACCTATACTGCACGTCTGCACCCATCTAAGGTTTATACTTGGGCCTTAGGTGGGATTTTATTGTGATAGTCAGAGCGAGTCATAATGCGTGCTTTTGCTTCATGCCACCAACTAATTAATGAAGATCAAGGAAGTAATGATAGCACATCGCCAATTTTGGGCTTCTACAAACCACGACGATGGTCTATAATATTGAGGATCTTTAAGCATCAAGCATCATCATCATTCGGGTACTACAAGTTTGTACCTTCCCCTCTATTACAAGCCTAACAATGATGTCTAATAATTGTGATTAGTTTCCTAGTTTCTCATAGTAGTAGTACAATCAATATACATAGTAATGCACCATAACATGATAACAAGCATACACGAAACTAAACCATCGGTGCTCCAAGAAAGACCATCGATGCTTTAGGGCATCTTATCAGCTAATAGAAAATAGTAAATCACATCATGGAATCAATACCCCAAACAAAAAAGAACATAGCTAGCCATGCGAGAATGAGAAGGAGCAAACAAAAAATGAGTAATTCTCTCCTCACTCTGACAGAGCTTCAATAAGTCTGATTTATAAAAAGGTGCTTTACATATGAAGTCTAAGCACATATTTATAGTACAAGAGAGAGGGGGTACAAAGCGTATTTCCCCCCAAAACTTGGCCTAAACTTTCCTAATCCGACTTGAAGTCGGTCTTCATCCCCTCCTTGATGAAGTAGTTTGCAGAGAAAGTTTCCTTCTAGTTGACTTACCCGTCATTGGACTACTTTTTCTTCGTGTAATCTCTTTAATATTCTCTTCATAGCTCCTTTGGTCTTCCAGAGTCTTTCATTGCTTGATCTAATCATCCTTAAGTTGCATTGTACCTTCAAAACCATCAAAGACATACCTAGAAGGCATCAAAGCATACAAGAATACAACCTAGGTATCTTAAAGCTCATTGAAAAAATAGTTGTGATTTAGATAATAAATATCATTGAAATGACGAAAGATGTTTTGATAGAAGGGGAAATGTATTAAGAATGAAAGTTATAAACACTATAATTAAAGTGCTATCAGAAATACTCTACACTTAGAACTTTGCTGGTCCCCAAGCAAACACCACTCTTAATCATACAACCCAATGAAAACTAGCCGTCATCACTCAACCTTGGTCTTAGGTAGTGGATCATAAGTAACTTTACAAGGTCAAAAATAGCACGAGAGACTCCTAACCACATCAATATACAAGAATACCATATCATACAATCCAAACATCAATCTTTAATCATTCACGCGAGTCTCAAAATGTAAGGGTGAAGTTTTTTATAACAAAACTGTTACTAGATAACAAAAATAGTCCCAGTCTCACTTTAACCATTCACATAGCATATCACAATATGGGGTCTAAAATAGTATATTTCCCATGTCATCAGTCTTCTTCTTCCTTTGCATGGTTAGTCGGTTTTGGAACCTTATGCCAATGTTGACTTTACGAGTTGTATTCATGTAAGGCGCTCTACTTCTCCTTGATGTGTCAAGGTGGGTGGAGCTTTTGTATCCTAATGTTGTCGGAAGCAAGATAAAGTGTCAATATCTTCTACTGAGGGGAGTATAGGTCGATGTCCTAGGTAAGTTCAGAACCTATCTGGTTGCGTTGCCGGTTCGACAAGATTGATTTGCCGATATCTCTTCCTATGCAGCAGTATGATGTTAATACCAGCACTATTCAGATAGCGAATAACCTTGTCCTACATGAACAAACGAAGCACATCTAAGTTCATGTCCATTACATCAAGGAACTATTTTTTGATGGATGTCTCAAACTTTACTTTTAAGATTAGACTGCTTACGTCTTAATTAAAGTAGTGTCCTCGTATCGACATTGGTTTTTTCCTAACAAACTGATGATGCCAACCGCCCATCATTTTGAGAGAGGCTATTAATCTAATAAACGAGGGTTATATATGTAAATATCCTAACACTAATATAAAGAGGTTCTCCATGAGAATGTGCTTAATTCAAAATTTCTACCCTTCTGAGTGAATTTAGAAAGGATATTTTTGTCATCTTAATTAATAAATACCATTCATTAATTATACTAATGGAACAAAATACGTTTTTGGAAACTTTTATAAAACCAATTATTATATTAATAACTTTATTTTTATTATAAGGTTGTGTCGTGGGTGTCTATATGTGATTTAGTTTATTTATTTAATTTTTTATTATAAGATTAAGTGTTTGAGGCAAACTCTTATATATGTGACTTTGTTAATTAACTCATTCTTAATTAATTAACTAAACAAATCAAATACTCTTCAGTTATAAATTTGGATTTGAGGTTTTTCATAAAATAGATACAAAATAGAAACGTTTAACGCGTTAATGAGAATTGATAAGAGTGAGGAGGTTTATGAATGTAATTATCAATGATTGTTTAATTAATTATTAGTTTATTTTTCAATTCTTCTTTTAGGTATTGATTTTCTCTTATAGTGATAAAATATAGATCACATCTCTATCTAGAGACTAGAAGTTCAAAGTTTAAAAGTAGTAGCTAGATAATTTCTTTCTCATACCACCTTAGATCTACATTTGTTATGTATTGGTTTCTTTACATAGTAGAAAATGACAACTCTATTTTCTTTCTTTTTTCATAACTTTGCTTGGTTTTGATCAAATATTAGTGAGAGATTTAAAACTTGCTTGGTTTTGAACAAATATTAGTATGGTGATAATTCTTATCAAAACTTGCTTTGGCAGTAACATATTATTTTTTATGTTATAGCTGCTTCAACATTATTTTGAGTTTTTAAGTCAATTCATATAATTA
Organism: Linum tenue; assembly: GCA_946122785.1. Taxonomy (NCBI): domain Eukaryota; kingdom Viridiplantae; phylum Streptophyta; class Magnoliopsida; order Malpighiales; family Linaceae; genus Linum; species Linum tenue. The sequence continues at coordinate 28,528,900 of CAMGYJ010000003.1, forward strand.
TTAAGTACTATATTTATTGATTCTACGTATTAAAAATATATTCATCTTGGAGAATCATCTTATTGACAAAATAGTGTTTTAGTATGATCTTCAAACAATCAAGTAAAAGGGCTGAAATTTTGGTGCATAACCTCCTTTAGTTAAGGCTGACTCAAATCTCAAGAGCTATTATTAAGAGACTTACAATTTCTTGCAAATTAGCGGACTATATCTCATTCGTATCCATTGATTCTAAATAGGTTAGGAAAACCATATTAATTGTAACTTGCCAAAGAAAAGTTAAAGAAGACTACGACGAAATTTTTTATAAGAATTATACAACACCATGGACAATAGTAGTTAGGTAAATGATCTACCTCTACTCTTTAATTGTTTTCAACTTCAAGTTCATTCATTAGAGAGAAAAGAACGTACCCACTAAAATATAAAGTTTTCAAGAGAATAATATATCTTAATTGTTATTATTTTATAGATTCAGGATTAGCTGTGAGCTATGGACAATATTTGTTCAATCGAACTTTGTATCACGAGGGAGCCATACTTTTTGGAATGATTTTTGAGAAACTACTCAAAGATAGTGACAAAATGAGAGAACATTTTCGTATGAAGCTCATAAGTTACAACATCGCAAACCCCATAAGTGTGTACACAGTTTTGAAGATAATGAAGAATGAAGAAGTGCAATCTCGCGCAAAGTTCATGACATCTAGAGAGTAAATTTAAGTTATTGAAAATGGAATTTTCATAATTCAAAAAAATTGCCATTAAAGTTTTGCATCACCTATTCCTTAGGGGTTCTATTATTATTAGTATTATTATTATTATTATTATTAAGGTATTGATAAATAAGGTTAGTAGACTTTTAGTAGAATTAGGTTTATTATTAGGTTTTCCTATCTTTCCTATAAATATGTAATCTGGCTTTCATTATCATGTTGGCAAGAACAATTATTCATAAAGTATCTCTCCCAAAACCCTAATCCCCTATCTCCTAATTTCTCGTTCTCTAGCCCTCTAAGGCTTCGGCCGAATCTATCTTCTTTCTTCTTCTTCCTCTAGTTCCCAATCTCAATCCCTATTCCTATCTTCTAATTCCCAATTCTGTTCTTCCCCAATTCTATTCCCAAATTCCTAAATTCCCAATCACCCCTCGCAATCGATAGAACCCTAGAAATAGAGTTCTATCAATCAATGAAATGTAGAAGAAAGAAGAACATGCTAATATCAGAGGTAGTGAATTTAGAGATGGAGATAAGGATGTTATTGAGATAAAGAAAGATATTATTGATGGTTGATATAGAAATATATGTGATAGCAGGAAAGAGCGAATGGTTGAAATATTTGATTTATATGAGGTGAAATTCTAGCATCGTGAAAAGATGTTTCACATTTTCTAACAGTTTACAATTAAAATGATTTTCAATGAAATGCATGAGAAAAGGAAGCAAAGAGAATATTAATGGTGAATATGAAGTTTCATTAATCAAGATGATGTGTGGAGAAGATGTTTTTTTATGGCGGGAAAATCAAAAAGAAATCCAAAAGGAAAATTGCAGTAACATCTAGCAACAAAGAATAAATTGAAATACATTTTGAATATTAAGTTTTTTAAGAATGAGTTACCTCCATGAGTTGTGTTGTTTACTTTTGATAAGAACTTTTGTACGTGAATGATCTAGATGTGGTAACACTTATAAGTTATATTGTATATTTTTTTATATGTTTAGTTTTTTTTTTACAACATCTGGCATCTTTATTTCCAATTCGAACAAGGGGAAACATAGTTTGTTACAGCAGTGGAGAAACAAGATCAGCAATTACAACCCAATCTCTCGGAAGAAGGTCAAGGCTAGCATTATGTGCAACCCAATCGGCAAGCGAGTTGAGACGTTGGGGGAACAAACTCCACCCTCACCCATGGAGCCGAAAGGAGGAAGGGGATGATACGAGCTAAGATAGCCCGACATTGCCATGGCCACAAGTCAGGATTCTGCCTCAATGCATTTACCAGAACCTGACAATCAGATTTGATAGATGTAGGGCAAGGATCCTGAGCCGCCAGAATCACTGCATTCAACAAAGCATAAGCTTCCGCCTGTATCGGACTGGAACAAAGAAATCTCTCAACCTTGCCGTCATACACCTGACCATGAGAATTAGCAATAGTAATCATCCCATAAGCCGCCACCTGTGAAACAGAAACAAAAGAGCCATCACAGTGCACAAACTTCAAGATTGTGTCAGGCGGTGGTGAGGGGTGTGAACGGGATCCCCTAGGTTGAGGAGGCTCCAACGCTGACCGGTAAGAAGATGAAGCGCGGGAGCAACTTCTGACTTCGACCAAGCTTAAGAAATCACGATCAGCCAAGGTAGCCGTAGTGGGGCGGGGAAATAGCCCTCTGCTCAAAGATAAGACCATTTCGAGCAATCCAGATATTCCAAAGGCAACAAACGATCCTTTTAATAATCTCCTCCGAGCAACTCTCTTTCAGGTTAAAAAACCACTCTGCTTTAGTTATTGAATGATTAAGTTCTTTCATTTACCAAATAAATTATTCGCAAAATTACTGTTAATGTTTATACTCTTAATCTAATCCATCCGGCCAACGGGCGGGCCCAACTCTAATATATTATAGTAGTAGAGTTAGGGTTGGCCGACTGAGAGACTATTATATACATGTAAGTTTTGCCATCAAATGGGGTATTGTTTTTCGGTTATATTATTATATTTAGGGGTGTTAGTCGGTGCGGTTTCGGTTTAACCGCACCGAAATATCGGTTAACCGCAACCAAAATTGTCCCAAGATCACTAACCGAAACCGACAGAGACTTCGGTTAACCGAAAACCGCAAACATCGGTTTCGGTTTTCCCTTGCGGTTAACCGAAACCGCAGGTTCTGGTTCACTTTGTCGATTTTCGTTCAAAAACCGACCACCCAAAACCGAATTTCAACCACCTTTTTTAATGATTCACCCTCAATTTTGAGTGACCTGCTTTTGTTTCAGCCTCTATAATCACACACCATAAAGTCATCTAAATCAATTGAACATAAAGCCTAAAGCAACCACACAATTCAACCACAACTCCACAACATAAAGTCTACATGCCTACAATTCAACCACAAGTCACAATCACAACAAGACACAAATAACAAGTTCATTATCTCCAAATCATCAACCTAAATGATCCGAGGATCTCGCTCCAATTCATCTAGCCCATAGTCATCAACCTAAGGTTCACTCTATCGAGTGCAAAGGGGATTTAGGGAGGGGTGACTTTCGAGTTCTAACTCTTAAAAACATTTGAGACTCTTGATGGAGGGTTGTTTGCAATAGGTGAGAATTGGGATGTTTGGAATTGCAACTTTGATTGGTTTTGAATCGGCTAAATTACACGTTTGGTCACTCAAATTATACAAATCTTTCACGTTTGCCACCCGAATTACTTTTCTTTCTTATTCGCCACTAACTTTACGAATCATTTCACGGTTGGTCACCGGCCGTTACACTCCGTTAAGTTTGTCCTACGTGGCAGTCAACTATAAAGTTTGACCGTTAACTAGGTGACGTGGAAATTAAAAAAAAAAAATTTTCTTTCCACCTCATCATTGCACTTATTTTGTTTATATAATTTATCATATTAATAATTTAATAAAATTTAATAAATAATGGGCAAATCCAAGCACGTGCCTCTGTTCTCATCCTTTCCACCGCCACCGCAACACCATCGCCCCTGTTCTCATCCTTCCCACCGGAGGAAACCCTCAGCTCCTCAATCCTATTAATCCTCTCGTTGCTGCTGACGTGGAGCAAAGCCGCCGAATTCGAATCGAAATTTCCCGAATCAATTTAATCTTCTCCCCTTCCCCGCCACCATCCCCCTTCCCCGCCGCCGCCGACGACCGGCTCCTCTGACTCTGCTCCTCCCCTCCCCCGCCACCGCCGCGGGAGTACGAAATTGTTGCCCCTCCCTCAAAATTATCCTTCAAGAGTACTCCGCCGTCTTTTCTAATAAACTGCTTGTTTGAATCAACAACATAACAAATTAACTTCCGCCTAATTGTCAGGCATACATTCCAAGTTAATTGCCTTACAAGCAACAAATTACCTTTGACTCCGCAGTATGCTTGAGCTTGTCGGCATGCTTGGTAACACTTTGCAGGGAAAGCATATGCTTAATGGTGCGTTCAAGAAGAGCATCAATACTACACTGTTAACAAATCACATTATCATCCAAAGAAAAGTGTCAACCTTCAACGTTAGGAAATAAATAAATAAATAAAAAGTACATAAGGATAATAATAACAAGGAAACTAATTACCTTGCCTCCATTTGGTACAATGTCGCGCAACTCCTTCACGCGATCTTGGATCATTTGGCGATCCTTGGGCCTAGGCCTAGGATTTTCTCCAGGCTTCAGCCGCTTACGGTTAGGTTTGTTGCTTGATTCTTCATTCTTCTTGGGAAATCCAGATGTTGATATACTATTGTCCCACCTCCCATTATGGCTACCAAGTGAACTCAGCTGAGATCCATAAAATGAAGTCGTCTGAGAACAACTTCCCACGTCATCCGTTGTTGTTCTACCTCTTCCTGGAAGGTCAAAAGTTTCCCTTTTCACCGGGTCAGGCACGCTAACCAGGCCATACGTATGATGCGCACTAGGAATAGAAGGACTGCTTGCCTTGGTCACAGTCGTTCTACTTGAATTGCTGTCATCCGAGTTCTGCTTCGTGCTAGAGTGGGCCCTAGATACCATAGCTTCCAAAAGATGGTCACTAGTAACCGTTGCAGGTAAAATAGTGCTGTAGAAATCAGAACCTTTCTTCTCTTCAACCATAGGAACATCGAGTTTCTGACGGAGCCGGAAACAGTCGTCGGTTGTGCGGCGACGAAGCCGAATCGGGTCCATCCGTTCTCCACGGCGTCGGTGATTGAGGAAGGGTGATCGGCCCAATTGAACAGCGGCCGCCCGCGCTTGAAGGCGTAGTAGTTCCCCTCCTCTTGCTGGCGGCGGCAGGGACGCTGTTGTCGACGTCTACGGAGGAGGAGGAGAGGGAGTGGATGGTGAGGGTGAGGATGCATTTGGATTTGTCAATTTTTGTAATTTATTAAATTTTATTAAATTATTAATATGATAAATTATATAGATAAAATAAGTGCAATGATGAGGTGGAAATATTTTTTTTTTATTTTTTTAATTTCCACGTCATCTAGTTAACGGTCAAACTTTATAGTTGACTGCCACGTAGGACAAACTTAACGGAGTGTAACGGCCGGTGACCAACCGTGAAGTTAGTGGCGAATAAGAAAGAAAAGTAATTCGGGTGGCAAACGTGAAAGATTTGTATAATTTGAGTGACTAAACGTGTAATTTAGCCGTTTTGAATCTTACAACTTTTTCCCTTAGCCAAAGTAAAAAACCATGTAGTTACACTAGTAGTCGGTTATCGGTTAACCGCTAACCGCTTAATCGGTTAGCGGTTAACCACTAACCAAAATACTACTAACCGAAATCAATAAGGAAGTAGCGGTTATCGGTTAACCACTAACCGACTTTATCGGTTCGGTTATCGGTTTTAACCGATAACCGACTAACCATTTATCACCCCTAATTATATTGACTGAGAGCTTGGTGGCTTTCTCCGTGATGTGATGGAGTGGATCAAGAGGAAAATACTAATGAGTAATGATGATTACTGCATTGGGTATGGTCTGGTTATCGGTTAGAGTGAATCTACCTGGAAAGTTCCTCTGCCTCTCTCTTAAGAGAGAAATTGAGCTGCCCGGGAAGGTTCCTCTTATTCGCAAGTACGGTGACAAGCTTGGGTATGAACGAAAGTGAAGATCACATTTCATAGAATATCCCGGTTATAAAACCGCAATCTTTTCACCGGCCAGTCAGCTCAATCTAACTCGTCTCGGTAGTTATCAGGGAAATGGAGATTGAGGAAGTGAGCAGCTGCGGCGAGGCACTGCCTCTGCTTTCACTCAATCATGTGTCCCTGCTTTGCCGATCGGTGTTGGATTCCGCCAGGTTTTACGAGGAGGTTTTGGGCTTTGTCCTAATTAAGCGCCCTTCTTCTTTCAACTTCACCGGAGCATGGTATGGTTACTTTTCACTTAATTTCTAGCATCTATTCCTGACCTTTTTGGAAACCATATTTATTTATGTAACCTGTCTCTTTTATGGTGATGGATCAAGGTTATACAATTATGGAATAGGAATACATTTGATCGAGAACCCATCGCTCGATGAGTTTGAGCCCATCGTGGAACCGCGACCAATCAACCCCAAAGACAACCACATTTCTTTTCAAGTGAGTGTGAGCCAAGAGTATTTTGTAACAGCGTAACTTTTTAGCATTACCGTAATAAAATCAGTTTGTTCTAATAACTCGGTAACGTGACAGTCTGCGGATGTTGTGCTGGTGAAGAGGAGATTGGAGGAGATGGGGATGAGGTACGTGACAGCTGTGGTGGAAGAAGAAGGGATAAAAGTGGATCAAGTGTTCTTCCACGACCCAGATGGTTATATGGTAGAAATCTGCAACTGTGACAAAATTCCCGTTCTGCCCCTCTCTTCTTCATTCAAGCCCTACGAGACTACCGCAAGTTTCAGAAAATCAGCGGCGCCGGCCAAGTGTGGGGTGTTGTTTATGGAGAATGAGATGATGGAAAGTTTGAGCATGGACATCCTCAATCTTGTGTTTTAATTATCCCTTTTATTGCCTTCCTATGTCACCTTTTTTTTTTTCTTTTTCACTTTTGTATCTTTTTCTGGTTTGTGTTGAAGTATAATTTCATATTTTCCTTTCTAAAGGTGAAAGTATCTACGTCTTCTTTTATATATATGAACAGGTGGATGTTGGATAAATATTAGAGCTTAAAATCAAGAAAGAGGATATAAACAGTACATGAAAACAAGGGTTATTGATCTGGCTGAGTCACGAACAAGGTGTAGAGATCAAGTTATAAACTTGAGGTCTTACTACTCTACTACACGTAATCAAATGAAGTATACCTTAATTAGGTGGTAGCATAGCTATGACCGTCAAGGTTGTATTCTCATTGGCTACTAAATCTACTATGCTACTTCAAAGTTTTGTTACTATCTAACCTAACAATTAATTGGTGAAGTACTAAATCAATATGCACATCAGAAAATCTACCAACACCCATGTCTACACAACGGGGAAATGTTTGGGCTATGGCATGTCTACTTGTGTTAGTGTGTTTAATATCTTCTAAAAATAATATATTGAATTGGTGCTTTTTTGCTTGATTTATACAAAGCACATCTCATATGTAATATTCAAAAAATTTAAAAGCATCACTGGGCATGCAAGATGAATTTACGAAACCATAATGATTCTTCATCAAACCTAAGATTATAACACACTGGACTACTTCGAAAGAAACTATCTTGGGTCCGTTGGATCCAAAAATCTGGACAGGGATTTGTCCCAAATCCTGGCCTGTCCAGGATTTTAAGAGATTATGTTGTTTGGGTTGGTGTCCAATTATGCAGGATTTGGTCCATGCCGGTTTTTGAAATCCAGCCCAGCTCGAAATTAGAAATAACCGGCCCCCTAGGTATTTTAAAATCCGTCCAATTTTATTGTTTATGCCCAGGGTGTCCTTGCTTATTTTTCGTTAATCCAATTTTACCTTTCACTACATTTTCACAGACCTCCCTCATTCTTCGAAACAAATGAGTGATGGCTCCGCCCAACCTGCCTTCGCGATAGAACTCCTTTTATTTCCCGACAAGAGGAGGGTATGCGGCTGATCTTGCTGGCGAGCGGCTGGTATTGGCGGCGGTGGAAGTGAAGGTGAGTGAAGGTGATCGGTTGATCTTACCTTCTTCAACATGCACGACTTCTGCAAGAAGATTCAGGTTCGTTACCTTCTCTTGCTGCTGGAATTTTGGTGCAATTTCTAGGGTCATTAGAACGATGTGTTTCCAACTCCTGGCGGAAACAAAAAGTGATTGATTGTTTTGAATGTGTCTTTAACCAGAGATTTGCTACGCTATTGCTAACCTAACATATAGAAACCATTTAGCTTTGCAAACCCACTAATCCATCGCTTTTTCCACTTCCATGAAGATTGTAAGGAAGTGGTTAAGTACCATACACGGGCCTGTATAAGATCCAGCATAACCTTCTCCCAACAACTCGAGTTATTGGGACCAACTGGTTTATGACATGGTATCAGAGCTGGTTGTCCTTGAGGTCACGTGTTCAAATCCTCACGACCCCCAATATTAATCGTTGTCTTTCAAGCACATGGTATGGCGGGCCTGTGCAAACTTCAAGCCCATGAGTCGGCTTTCGTTTGAGGGGGCGTGTAATGAAGTGGTTAAGTACCATACACGGGCCTGTATAAGATCCAGCATAACCTTCTCCCAACAACTCGAGTTATTGGGACCAACTGGTTTATGACAAAGATAAAAGGATTTGATTGATTGTTTAGTTTTTCTGTAAATGATCATTACTGGTGAGAAAAATGGTTTTTTCCCTACCCGTAGCCTTCTAGAGCATATCTGTTGTTGCCCTATTTGTTGATTGATGAACCCATTATTCTAGTAATTGGTCGGGATCCTTGATAGCTCTTTGTTTAACTATTCAAATATCTCCACCCACAGCTGTGTTTCGATTGAATCTTTAGATATGGAAATATAATGAATTACGGACAGTGTCTATGATCGCAAGAATGATTTATAGTAACTTAGGAGTCTATGTACTTACTTTAGTACAAACTCGTTCGATATGATGATTTGGGGGTTTAGGTAGGAGGAGTTTCTCATGGCTCTTTTGTGTCAAGTACTGGGATTGACATGATTGATCCATGAGTATACTCAAGGGGTGTGTTTAACTTGGGTGGAAATGAAAAAAAAAAAAACCACCGTAAAATCAAGAGGTATGGTTGAAGCTATATTTTAGTGTAGGTTGTTTTAGTGTACTTCTTATCCTTGTGGGTTTTGTTCTTTTGTTTGTTCAACAGCTATGAACGAGGATTGGGTAAGTGGAAATCATATGTATGGTATGGCTAAAAGTGTTGTTGTGTTCTGATTCTAGTTTGAGCTAATATCATGGAATCGAATCCATTACATAGAGTATTTATAGTTTCCTTGTCAGGAACTTATTATTTTGGGGTTTATTTGTCGTTAATTATTATTCGGGATTAGTGGCGCAGGGCAAGATTGAGAAGAACCAGGGGGAGAGCTGGCTGAGGGAGGTTGTGATCGGGTGATTAGATTTTCGTCGAGGGAAGGAAGGGAGGTGTTTGGTCGCGGGTAATGGGCCTGTGAAGGCTATGTTCGTATTCCGTGAGAATGTGGGTGTCATGGGATGTGTTCAGTTGTGGTTTTTCAACACCTTGCGAGGGAGTGGTTATCTGCTTTTGGCCTGTAGGATGTGGAGCAAGTTTCTTGATGGATCAGGGTTACCTTGTTCGGGATTTGAGGGAGTCAGGAGCGGATGGGGGCTGAAGGTCATCTGGCGTTTGGGCAATATGGTCTCTAATGGAGGTGCTGGGATTTTGTTTACTGGCTGGAAGCTGTTCTGTTGGGGGCTGGGAGTCAAAGGGCATCCCTTTTGACGAGGTTTTCTCGTTCAAGATGGGCTTGAGTTCAGGTGCCCTCCTCCTCTGAGGGTGGCGTTGATGGATGTTGAGTGTCTGGTTGGAGGGGCAGGGTAGCAGATGACCAACGTTGGGCAGAGTGTTTGAGTATGTGTTGTTGTTTCCTTGTGTTTGTTTTGGGATTGTTGATTGGTTTGTCAGGGGAATCTCGTTTGGGTTTTTGTTGTGATTTCTGGTGGATGGGCATTCTCGGTTTGCTTTGCAACCTTGTGCCTTTCTTCTCTTTTTGTTTTCGGCTATGTTTTGTCATTGGGATGCACTGCTTGTGCTCCCAGTGGATTTTTGTTTTCTTTTGGTCTGTATTTGAACTGAGTCATGTGTTCTGGTTTCTTTTCCTTTCAATGCATTATCACCTTTATATAAAAAAAAAAGAAACCTTGAATGAAACTCTAGTGTGAAGGATGTATTTATAAACCACGAGGCGGATGCAACAAGCTAGGAAATCCTAACTCTCTCAGTCGATCGATTAAGGATAGCAACAATAAGCTGGGTGGCCCAACTCTCTTAGCCATTTGACTAAGGATTGCAACTATAAGCTAGGGGATCTAGCCCTCTTAACCAATCGACCAAGGGTTGCAAGCACCAATTCCTTGGAAATTAATTCGAACGGTGGATAGCGACCAATCATGATGACATCATGGCACTAATTTGAGGTTTTCCTTAATTTTCCTAGGTGGGGGACACAAATTGGCCAAGAATCCAGCTTCTCAAAGCCTCTTAAAACAAGAGGATTCTCTCCACCTAGGTCAAAATGACCCAATAATGAGTTAAAGCAAGCACACTCAATCATTCATGAATAATACCTCAAATATTATATAAAACATTCAATAAACACAATAGAATCATGTTCTTACATCCTAACACACATCTAGACTAGAATTCACAATACCCTAGCGAAAAAGGAGCTCTGCTCCATAGCTAGGTAAAGGAATTCAACAAAAAAGAGAGAAGAACCATGGTGGATGTTTGTCTTCCCTCCTTGTTGATGAGAACTCGCTTGAGAGGTAAGAATCTTCACTTCTCTAGCTTGAAGTAGGCCCAATCTTCTTCTTCTCTCCATGTTGATTACTTTCTCTCTCTAGATTGTGAAGAAGAAGACCTTTCTCTAACTAGGGTTTATCCCTTGGGGTTTCTTCAGCTGGAATCCTCGAAGGGAACCCAAAAATGTGAAACCAGCCCCCAAGATCCTACCCCCTTTCTCATTCAGCTCACTTCCCCTTTTATACCCAAATTGACGTCTATTCACGATCTCAATTCACGACCTTGAACTAAAAGCCTGAACCGTGAACTTGGACAAACCCGCGTCGTTTCACTGCAGCTCTTCATGGTCTGGAGCGGATTATCATGGCCGGGTTATGCCCGCGAGATGGACAAAACCTTCTGGACTCCTGGCACTTCACCCCCTCGGGGCAATTGTCACGGTCTTTGGACTTTTCTTCACTTTATGGCGCTTTTCGGCCTCCAATCGTCCTGAAACTCGTCTTCGATCCTTCCACACGTGCTAGGACCTGAAATGTATAAAAAATAGCACAATCTAGCATAAAATAGGTCGAGTGGCGATGAAATGCAAAGTCAAACTATAAAGAAATAAGGGGTAAAATGTGTACAATTGGACCCAAATCAGCTGTCAAGCATGTCTTCAGCAGAAAGGCGAAAGATTATGGCAATGACTCACTCCTACTGTCACTCTAGAAAATGGCCAAGTGAAACCACTTCCTAAAGCGTAGTATAGCGGGTTTGGGTTTTATGTCAACCCGGGTCCTAGATGTGATGACTACTCAGTGAATTCGTATTATCTAGCAATGAAACTTTAGTGAAGGTCTGAACTAACAAGCAAGCAAAGCAACTAAACGGTTGTTTTCAGGTTAAGAGAGGTCACCCGGATATGGTTCCTCCTAGACTGCAGTTAAGCCGGATTGTAATTACCAAGTTCAATTTCTATGATAGTTATACTGCGGAAGGTTCTCAAGCAGTCTGAAGTCTCGACTAAAGGTCTTCAGACCCTCTCAATCTGAGTCTCTAGCGGGCGACTAACCTCCACCGGAGTAAACAGATTGAGGCCCTAACGAACCAACCCTCCACTACCGAATGGAATTCGGTACAGAATAGCGAATTGGCTCCTCGACTAAAGTCACCAATTCGCTACCTTCAATTAAGGATACTCTATTAACCTAGGCAGATATTCTCATTCTAGGTTAAAGCAGAAACAACAGGAATTTGATCAGGATTCATGCCATTCAATCATTCAAACCTCAATCGAATATAATCAAATCATAGAAACAGTACTTGGGTTCATACAATCAATCCTAACATACAGATCTAGGGTTTCCCACACCCAGATGAATGGGAGAACTACTCCATGGAGAAAGAAGCAAAAGCAGAATCAGATGCGGAAACCATACTGTGAAGGATGGATTTCAGCTTCTGGACGTTGATCGTCACTCTTCCAAGCTCAAGCCAAGCTCCAATGGTGATGAAGATCAAGCTAGGGCACTTGGAGACTCTTGTTCGTCGCTTTCTCTCTCTAGGAATCGCTCTGTCTCTCTAAAACTCGAATCCCCTCTCTTTTTGGCTGAAATCTGCCTAAAAGGGCATCATTGGCCAAAGCACGGTCGAGGGCACGGCCGTGCTTTGCCTCAGCCCGCCCGTGCTTTGGCTAGGGTTAATTACACGGCCAGCAGTTGGGAGAAACACGGCCGTGCTTTTGGGAGAACACGGCCATGCTTTGGGTGGACACGACCGTGCTTTCAGCCCGTGTTTGCAGCTTGAATTTGCCAAACTCAATTAGCTCTCGGCAGTAAAAGCACGGCCACAGAACACGACCGTGTTCTGAAGGCCTCCTGCCCGTGTTTTGGCTCCATCTCGATGAAATGACTTCCGAATGCCCCAAAACTCGTGCTTAGCCTTTCCTTTGACGCCTGGGACCTGAAATATGACAAAATAGCACAACCCGACGTAAAATAGGCCAAGAATACACGACTATGCCCCGCAAATGGATAAGAAATAGGGGTATAAAATCATGCAATTACATCGTTATCAAACTCCCCTACACTTAACCGTTTGCTTGTCCCTAAGCAAACCAAGTCAGACACAAGGTAAGCTCAAAACATTTCAATCAAGCAGGCTTTAGGGCAAATCATATTGGCACAAAACACGTGGATCATACTGGCTTTCGATCATCAACACATGGCAACTCGAACGACAACCTAGACAACCACCACAAATGACATTCGAATGCAATAAAATCGAGCAAAGGAATAGTTTCCCTTCTGTTCACCAACCAACATAGACTTGACTCGACCACTTGTTCAAAACAGTCACTTCATGCACAAAGCTCAAGATATCAGAATTACGATCGAGCAATCTAGGTCCTCACCGGGATAAAGAGTATAGAGAATAAGAGAAAATGAATCGCTCACTCTCGACCAGTGGGGTCAGGACAATTAGATGCGAAAAATGCGCATGCTCAATCTCTCAATCCCTAGCCTCTCTTCACCATGAATGCAGCCTCTAAGTGCTAGAGTTCACATATGGGGTGTCACCACTAACTAATCCGGAGGTCTTAGACACAGGTTCAGGTGACTGGCTAGGGTCTTGGACATGGGGAAAAGGCCTTTTAGGTGGTGGAAGTATTCATACAGCACAAGGTTCCATATTTCCAAACCCAACAAAACCACAGTCAAGCAAACCAGTAACTTTCTTCCTGCTATTCTGCATTAATCAAATTCTTTAGGGCACAAGAGCGACGGAGGTTATATAAATGCTAGCATTTCCAAGCCAGACTGCTCAGAAACACTACTTAATAGGCACTATTCAGATTCTTGGTGGTGGCTCTCTTTTGCTTTCATTTTTTCTTTGTTTTTCTTTATTTTTTCTTTATTCATTCCTTAAGAGAACCACCACCTCTGCACATTTTTCAAACACACACCCAACTTTTAAGCACTACCTCCAACCCTCACATTACATTTAACAGAAACAGCAGAAAACATGTAAAAACCACTCTGTGGAACCTTCTAAAAGATGCAAAAGGGTGATTTTTCATTGTAGACCGAAAGAAAGGATAACACACGGCTCAAAGGGGTTGACTAGGGGATATGACACATCAGGACAGTCAATTTGGTCGTGGGCTAATCCTATGCCTCCATCATCTTAGCTAGTGACAACGTGAATGCTACACATCATGGAAGAGGGATCTATCGCACAAGAAAGAAACGAGCAGGCTCAAATCTCACATGGCTACCTATATTCTCTATCTCACATTCTGATTCCCTGAACTAGGTGCATAAATAACTGTCAAAAGCAAGTGATCAAACCCAAGTCGCAGTTGGTAAGCAAACAGTTGAAAACCGAACCCCTACACAACTCTACTACACATCTCAGTCATCATAATAGGCTGTCTTAGTCATACTCAAGTTGTCATGTATCAAGTCAAAAGCCATTCAATTCACTAATCACATCCACAGTGCCAATACGATCAATCATCAAGCAAACAGCCGTGCTTGGAGCCCTCAAATTTAAAAATTTGGACAGTGGACTAGGCTCCAAGCACACAAACAGATCTAATGCAGTCAAAAGATAAACACCCCCCCACACTTAAGATCGACATTGCCCTCAATGGAGAAGAGGGAAGGGAAAGGGGAACGATGTTACCGGTATGCACGGACTGCAGGAGACTGGAAGCGGACCAGTCGAGTGAAGCGGACTGGAGAGGGACCAGTCTGGAACAAAGCACAGCTAAAGGGGAACAGAAGAGCTCAAACACAATATGTTAGGTCCAATGGTCAGCCCAATAATACATCATCCAAAACAAAGGAAAACAAACCAAAACCAAACCGGTTTACAATCCGACTCAAAACACAAAAAAGAAAGTCAAACCGTGGTGGGGTTGCCTCCCCACAAGCGCTTCTTTACCGTCTTTTAGCTGGACGCCCATGGTGGATACTCAGGGAGGTGCAGGAATAGGTGCCTACAAGATCGGATCCACGTCGCTCTTGAGGTACAGCTTCAGGTTGTGGCCATGCACCCGACGGATGCGACCACCATCCTCGGTCAGCTCGACCTGGCCATCCGGCAAGATATAGGCGAGTGAGAACCCGGACGGCCAGGGTGGTCGTGGTGTAGGGGGCGGGACCAGATCGTAGTGGTCTCCACCCTTCTTCCGTGCAGGCTTAGCAACCTGCTGCTTCGGCCGCCACTCCTCCTTGAGCTTTTTGTTCGGAGCCGAGGCTGGATGGAGTGGCGGCGAAGGAGTGAGAGGAGGATCCTGCAAAATGAGAGATGCAGAAGGATACACGACATGCTCGTGTACCTGGTCAGAAATAGCATGCACAGGTGTGACAGCAATCATAGCACAGTGATCGAATTCAGTCACGGCAAAGGTAGCCTGTTCATTTCCAGCACGCAGTATCAGTTTACCCTCATGCACATCAATTAGTGCCTTGGCGGTGGCAAGAAATGGTCTCCCTAAAATCAAAGGCACATCCACATCATCATTTATATCCAGAATAACAAAATCAACAGGATATGTGAATGCACCCACTTTAACAAGCAGATCCTCTATGATACCCCTAGGATGCACAACGGAACGGTCAGCTAGCTGAATGCTCATCCTAGTAGGGCTAAGTTCACCTAGGTCTAGCTTTTTGAACAATTTGTATGGCATGACATTAATGCTAGCGCCTAGGTCCGCCAAGGACTTTCCTATATGCATGCTGCCAATAGTAAGAGGGATAGTGAAACTCCCTGGGTCCTTGCGCTTTTCGGGCAGCTTGTTCTGCAGGATCGCATAACACTCCTCGCTCAGCAGCACTGTCGAGAGATCCCCAAGTTTCTTCTTGTTGGTGAGGAGATCTTTCATGAACTTTGCGTACTTGGGCATCTTCGACAGTGCCTCCACAAACGGTATGCTGATGTTGAGCTGCTTCAACATTGCCATAAACTTGGCAAACTCAGTCTCCAGCTTGTCTTTGTGTAGGCGAGTGGGGAAGGGAAGCTGGGGTACATGCTCCTTAACCACTGGTTGTGGCTTGGGAGCAGGGGCTTCCTTCTCCATCCGCACTTCTGCATCACCGGCTGGAAGTGCTGAAGCAGGTAGTGGTTCCTCCTGCCTGGTCGGGGCAGGATCAGCCGATGCAGGCCTGCCACTCCTTGTGAAGATGGCATCCAGCTGCTCGTGCGGTTCCCGTGGATTGGGGATGGTGGTGGCAGGTAGAGTCCCCGGGGCCCGAGCAGTAAGTTGGCGCGCTAGGACACTGACTTGGTGCTGTAAATCTTGCAGAATAGCACCCTGGTTCCTCTGTCCTGCCTCCAGAGAGGCTATGCTCTGGTCCACCCTCGTGAAATTCGCCTGGCTGGTGGTCATGAATGCCGCCAAAATATTCTTCAGATCGGTCATCTGGTTATCGGGAGCTGGGGCTGCTGCTGGCTCGGCATACTATCGCTGGGGCTGCTGGAATGGCTGCCCCTGCCTAGGCTGGTAGGGCTGCTGCTGTGGTGGTGGCCCCTGCCTAGCCGGGAAGGGCTGCCTTTGCTGAAAACCACCTGCTGGTGCTGGGAAACCAGGTGGTTTGTTGGTGTTGCTGCTCCAGGCAAAGTTGGGATGCTGGCGCCATCCCTCATTGTAGGTATTGATGTATGGGTCCAGGCGCCGAGCATTTGCGATGAAGTCCACCTGCTCTTGGGGAGTAGAGGACTCCCTCATGGCCTGACAGTCCTTCACCTGGTGGTTCGGGCTCTCACACCACTGACACTGAGCAACTAGAGGCGGAGCTGTACCTCGGCCCGGAAGGAGACTGTTGGGCTGCTTCAATGTCTGCACCAACTCAGCCACCTGCTGCTCTAACCCGGACCTGGCCTCCATAGCGTGCACACCACGGTCCCGGGAATGTCTGCCTCTGCTGCTCTGCCCCCAGGAATGATCGTGGGCAGCCAAGGTACTGATCATCTGGTTCAGCTCGGGTGGAGTCTTAGTGAGAATATCCCCTCCTAGGCATAGAGACTCGATCACCCTCTGGCTGTCTGGGGTGAGGGCACTGTAGAAGTTCCCCACTGTGAAAGCATCACTGAAGCCATGATGGGGACACTGCCAGAAATATCCCATGTACCGCTCCCATGCATCACGAAGGGACTCATCTGGCTCTTGGCGGAAGTGAGTGATCTCCCGCTGAATCTCTCTGGTCTTCGATGCCGGATAGTACCTGTGCACGAACTTGTCTGCCAGATCGTCCCAAGAAGTGATGGACAATGGGGGCTGGGTCTCCAACCACCTCTTAGCATTCCCCGCCAGAGAATGGGGGAAGAGGTGAAGGCGGATTGCGTCATCCGGAACACCGTTCAGCTTGAACCCGTTCGTCAGCTGCAGAAAACGGGAAAGATGTGCCCAGGCTTCCTCATCCTTCAAACCATGGAACTGGATAGATGATGTAATGAGTTGAATCCAGCATGGCTTAATCTCGAGGTTGTTCGCTGGGATGGGTGGATAGAGGATGACCGGGCGGATGTCAGCAATCCGTGGAGTGTAATAGTACTCCAAGGTGGGACCCGGCGGTGGTGGTGGATGCTGATTCATCGGGGGAGCCTGTCGAGCATTCCCCGGTTGTGGGATGTCTTCGCCCTCCATCTCGTACTCGTCCTCGGATTCGCTGCTCAATTGGCCGTCTCGGTGCTCCACCGTAACCAGTCTAGCTCGCTGTTGCCTCCGAAGTTGGTTGCAGGTGCGTTCAATCTCTGGATCGAACGGCAGTAAACCTCCCGACTGGCTACGAGTCATGCACTATCTGCACACAATCAAGCAATGCAAACCCGTGAAGGCACAAGTGGGAAAGAACAAAAACTCAATGCAAAAATGAAAATGCTAGGGTAACAGAAATCACTTTTCTTCAACAACCTAGCCGTCCCCGGCAACGGCGCCAAAAACTTGACTCACTCCTACTGTCACTCTAGAAAATGGCCAAGTGAAACCACTTCTTAAAGCGTAGTATAGCGGGTTTGGGTTTTATGTCAACCCGGGTCCTAGATGTGATGACTACTCAGTGAATTCGTATTATCTAGCAATGAAACTTTAGTGAAGGTCTAAACTAACAAGCAAGCAAAGCAACTAAACGGTTGTTTTCAGGTTAAGAGAGGTCACCCGGATATGGTTCCCCCTAGACTGCAGTTAATCCGGATTGTAATTACCAAGTTCAATTTCTATGATAGTTATACTGCGGAAGGTTCTCAAACAGTCTGAAGTCTCGACTAAAGGTCTTCAGACCCTCTCAATCTGAGTCTCTAGCGGGCGACTAACCTCCACCGGAGTAAAAAGATTGAGGCCCTAACGAACCAACCCTCCACTACCGAATGGAATTCGGTATAGAATAGCGAATTGGCTCCACGACTAAAGTCACCAATTCGCTACCTTCAATTAAGGATACTCTATTAACCTACGCAGATATTCTCATTCTAGGTTAAAGCAGAAACAACAGGAATTTGATCAGGATTCATGCCATTCAATCATTCAAACCTCAATCGAATATAATCAAATCATAGAAACAGTACTTGGGTTCATACAATCAATCCTAACATACAGATCTAGGGTTTCCCACACCCAGATGAATGGGAGAACTACTCCATGGAGAAAGAAGCAAAAGCAGAATCAGATGCGGAAACCATACTGTGAAGGATGGATTTCAGCTTCTGGACGTAGATCGGCACTCTTCCAAGCTCAAGCCAAGCTCCAATGGTGATGAAGATCAAGCTAGGGCACTTGGAGACTCTTGTTCGTCGCTTTCTCTCTCTAGGAATCGCTCTGTCTCTCTAAAACTCGAATCCCCTCTCTTTTTGGCTGAAATCTGCCTAAAAGGGCATCATTGGCCAAAGCACGGTCGAGGGCACGGCCGTGCTTTGCCTCAGCCCGCCCGTGCTTTGGCTAGGGTTAATTACACGGCCAGCAGTTGGGAGAAACACGGTCGTGCTTTTGGGAGAACACGGCCATGCTTTGGGTGGACACGACCGTGCTTTCAACCGTGTTTGCAGCTTGAATTTGCCAAACTCAATTAGCTCTCGGCAATAAAAGCACGGCCACAGAACACGGCCGTGTTCTGAAGGCCTCCTGCCCGTGTTTTGGCTCCAGCTCGATGAAATGACTTCCGAATGCCCCGAAACTCGTGCTTAGCCTTTCCTTTGACGCCTGGGACCTGAAATATGACAAAATAGCACAACCCGGCGTAAAATAGGCCAAGAATACACGACTATGCCCCGCAAATGGATAAGAAATAGGGGTATAAAATCATGCAATTACATCGTTATCAGGCAGCGATTTGCGCATTTTGGAATCTGTTAGTTATGTACATCAATTTGGGAATGGAGCTAACAATGCTCCTACATCTAAAGCACTTAAATCCCATAATTGGTAGGCAACCCATTGATGGGTACATTGTGAGGCACTACAATAGGCAAAGGTTTCTCTACGGTTGGTACGCAAAGTAGCGATACGGAAAGCCATAGGAAGATTAGTTAGAACCACAACCTATTCGAAACTCAATGTGAACTACTAGTCGCTAAAGGGCTTCTTTCAAAGACGAGAAATGTAGAAATAGTGGAAATGTTACTTACCTTCCTACTTACCCTTTCTATTCGAGATAAGAATAGGAGCATAGCTGTAGATCTTAGGAGATCTACAAAGACCATATACCCATCATTCCATCGCGTGTTGCTGTAGGAAACATAAATCTTAGGGGTTTGGATGGTTAGGCGGCCGACTAGTGTTTTAGTCGAATTAGGATTATTATTAGGATTTTGGGAGTCTTTTACTATAAATATGTATTTTGGGGTTTCATTAATCAATCAAGAAAAATATTAGTAAAATTATAAAAATCCTAATCTCTCCAAAATCCTCTCAAATCTCGACCTCTCTTACCCAAAGGGTTGCCGGCCTATTCTCCCCATTCTGCCCAATTATGTTCTTCAATCCCTAATTTCCAATTCTCCTATCCAAATCCTAATTCTTTTTCTATACCCCTAAATCTCTTTCTAATCTATCTGATTAAGTTAATTCCAAGTTATCGAAGAATCGTAGTTCCTTTAGTGGTATCAGAGCCCGGTTCGATTATGAGCTCATCACAGCTCTCAAACGAGGACCGAATCGCACAATTGGAGGAAGAACTCCAAGGTGCGCTGCAGTGGATGGAGCGTTCGGCCGGAGAGATGAGGGTAGCGCTCTTTGTAGAATGGAATAGCAGTAGTGGCGGGTAGAAGCTTGTGCGCCGGCTGAGGAGGAGGCGGAACCAACGGGCGACCAGGTCGGAGCGGTGCAACCACCAACCGACGCGGCACCCCCGACTATATTGGTGGAGGACAGCAAGAAGGCGGGAGGTGAGACGCTTGACGCGGAGGGCTCCGCGGTGGTTCTGGACGGGATGGCAGGACCGGCGATGATGCGGTATCTTAGTGGCGCAAAGACTAGAAAAGATGCTTTTGCCACCGCTAATTATATTTTCCCTGCTGTAATCCAAGAAGAAGTGGCTCACAGTGGCGACAGTGAAAAGCCACAGCTCCGGACAACCACAGCGTCACATCTCCAAGCTCTCAATCGGGTGGAGGTTACTTCGAAGGCCACCGCGGAGGATTTCCCATCACCGTTGGCGGACCCAAAGAAAGAGCCGAAGGAGTCTAAAGACTAGCTTCATCCTACGATTGACGTCCCCCCTGAATGAAGAGATAAAAAATCTCTCTTGCAGAGCTGGTCCATCCCATTAGGAATTGAACAAGGGTGGAACAACTACGAAGTGATGGAAATATCTTCAAGGTAGCAAAGGAACATTGCAGCTTCCGCTAGTTGTGCACGATTCATGCTTATATAGAAGAATAGGTTAGACAAACTTCTTAGTCATGTATTGGATTTTCGATAAGGGGTGCGTTGATGGGGATGGGTGATCCATTGCATTTATTGGGTTCAAAGTTTGGAATGGATATGGAGGGGTTTGTCGTGAATGGGAAGTTGCAGGTTATGATGCAAAGAAAGAAAAGAGGCTCTATATGGGGAAAGCATAAACTTGCCAAGGGAATCATTTCAGTGGTAGTTGGTCTCGTAGATCACAAGCAGGATTATTGGAGTTGTCAAGGAGAAGTAGTCTCTATGATTTTAATGATATGGAAGACTCTGAACCAACCGTTTGAAATAGGGAAGGAAGTGGGGTCATGGTCATGAGAAAGATTGGTTCGGAGGATGAGTTGGGGTTTTTGCTTCCTACTGAACGCGACTCAATAAGGATGCGGATGGGCTGGGATTATCATGTTGAGCCAAATGGAAGGAAAATAGGACAGGAATGTGGGACTTGGGTCCAAGGTTTAATGACCCAACTTAAGAGATTGTGTATTGTGATAGAGTGGCTGGAGCTGAGGTCAAATGAGTGTATTAATGAATTTTATTCAGAGAGGCAAATCTCCTTGAAGCCGAAGTGGGGCGCAATCGTAGACAGAGACGGGGATGGGCCGGAAGTAGTTGTTGCTGCTATTCTTGTTATTGCATCATCACCACCTATTGTTGCTGTTGTTCCAACTTCAGTCGAGTCTAGGGCTTTGCCGATCGTGGGAAGAAGTCCGAATCCGCAGCCGCCTGCTCATTCTAATCATTCCACTAAGCTCATCGTGGCCATTTCAAAAGCAATGGGTCTTCCACATGGGTGTTGGTTGGAGCAGGAAGCTGCCTTCTTGGTTCAAGAAGGCATCTTCACCATCAAGCCGTGATATTTCCTCGATCGAGGGGAGGGGAAGAAAAGTCGAGTTATGGCCATCACGGTCAATCGCGGCGTTTGCTGTGGAAGTCGTCCCGAGTTTGGTCCGAATGAGCGTGATATGGAAGTAGTATGTGGTGGAGCTGGGCTAGTAAGGTCAGGGATCTGTGATTTAGCTATGGGAAACTTTATCACGTTGTCATGATAATAGTGCTTGTTGGAGTGAGAAAATTGTTGATCCATCTGATCTCATGGAAGTTTAGGAAAGAGCGGAGAAGAGTTCTGCTTGTGGACCATTTCAATGGGGTTGCTACTTGGAAGGATTTAATTTGCCATGGAAGTGGACACGTGCAGGGGTGAGGAAATGAAAGATTTGATTGTTCAATGCATTGGAGATTGGGTATAAGAGGAGAAGAAAGTTGGTGGTAGTCTTCCATGTAAAAAAGGATACCGACATACAAGGAGTGCTCGTGGGAGTTGAAAGTTGATTGGGGAAAACGGTTATTGTTGGACAATTTAGATTATTTGCTCTGCAGAGGAGAAGCAACATGGGTGTAGGTGGCCTGACCTGGAATTTTATTCTGCCATGGTGGCTAAGGTGGCAATTGAGGTGTTGGGGTGGAAGCGTCAAAGTGGGTTAATGGAAGAAGGTTTGACAAGGACACTAGGGGCTATCCAACGTGAAGGCTTAATAGGAGTTGTCTGTGAGATTATTGGTAAAAGATTGAAGACGAAAACTCCATGCAATTGGAAAATGAGAAATCGCAAGAAACGGAGATACCAACATGTGCGTGGCTCAAAGAAATACAGATAAGCAGGTCGAGTTGGTCAACCTTGAGGGCAAGATTGGTCTCAAGAGGGGTGGATTGTAGGAAACATAAATCTTAGGGGTTTGGGTGGTTACGACCGACTATTGGTTTAGTCGAATTAGGATAATCATTAGGGTTTTGGGAGTCTTTTTTATAAATATGTATTTTGGGGTTTCATTAATCAATCAAAAAGAATATTAGTAAAATTATCCCAACCCTAATCTCTCCAAAATCCTCTCAAATCTCGACCTCTCTTCCCCAAAAGGCCGTCGGCCTATTCTCCTGATTATGCCCAATTTTGTTCTTCAATCCCTAATTCCCAATTCTCCTATCCAAATCCCTAATTCTTTCTCTCAACCCCTAAATCTCTGTCTAATCTATCTGATTACGTTAATTCCAAGTTATCGAAGAATCGTAGTTCCTTCAGTTGCGGGCAATTCTAAGGATGAACAAGATGCCATGAAGAAGCCCGAACCAATTCTAGCTAACTCAACCAAAAATAGGTGGAAGTACTTTAAGGTTTGCAATTCATTGAACTCAATCTGAAAATCAAATTCAACTCGCCAATTAAATTTTTTTATCTAAAAACTCTTAGGAGCCTTGATGGCACTCACGTTGATGTGAGACCACTGAAGGAAGAACAAACAAAGTATCGAGATAGGAGTGGAAATCTGACAATAAATTGTTTGAGAGTGTACACACCAAACTTGGAGTTCATTTACTGCCTAGCTAGTTGGGAAGGATCTGCACATGATGCACGGGTGTTGAAGGATGCTTTGAATAGACCAAATGGATTTATTGTGCCTCAAGGTAATAGGTGTATCTAATGGATTTAGGTTCTTGCTTTAAAAATGGAACTCTCTCTAATGGGGTTACTTTTTTCAATAGAATGTTACTATTTATGTGATCATGGTTATGGCAAGAGTCCTGGATTTTTGACCGGGATCGGTCAGCTTGCTAACCCTTCTAAGGGGTTGGAAAAATGACACCCCTATTAATTATAGTCATTTTTTATATTAAATTCGTGTTGCATTAATAATTTTTGGGAGTTAAAAACTCATATTAATTACATTCTTTTTTTTTAACTACCATTGCACCTGTACACTGAACTCATATTAATTACATTACTTTTTTTGAACTACCATTGCACCTATACACGGATACCATTACACTGAAAAAAGTAAAGTAATTAATATGAGTTTTTAATTAAGACGAATTATTAAATACAACACAAATTAATTACCTTGAAAGCTTATAATTAATAGGGGTTGTCATTTTTCCAACCCCTTTAGGATAGGCATGCTATCTCCAACCCCCCCTCCCCCACCCACCCACCCCAATCCGGGGGCCAAGATACCATATTGACTAACAACATCGTCATTCTTTAACTACGGAAGCATTACAAACTTTATAGCTATTTTTTGCCCATTCCATTACTATTTGACGCCCACCGTTATAAAAAATGACTATTCTACCCTTAATATTTTAAAACCTAAAATCGTAAACGAAATTAACTCCCTCCACCTCACTGTCCCCGCCAAGTGATTCCGTTGTCGTCGCTGCTTGCTGGAGAATAAACGGTCGCAATAAACGGTCGCCAGGATTTGGAGATCAAATCACCGTCAGCACAATCTAGAAGGGTCGCGCCTGGAGGGAGGACGACTTGCCACCAACGATACTAGAGCTGGAACCCAACCGTCAGATTTGGAAACTCGTCGGCCCTTTGTCCTCTGGAACCACCATCGGAAACAACCATCACCGTCAGAATCTCTCCCTATCGAATCTCCCCAGAAGACACCCCAAAATCCCTCCCAATCCGCAAGAAGCATCTAAGCGAAATCCAGATTTGGATAGTCGTCATCTTCTTGTCGTTGTCTTCCCCTCATCATCGTCAATCGTAGTTGTCTTCCCGAAATCATCGTCTCCCTATCCTCCGACAAAGACGCGCGGTCCGATGACGGAGTTGAGATGGATACATGCAGTGCGACGTTTGAGTTCAGTCACTAATCTGGATGGCCAGCCATTAGTGGATGTAATCTTGTAAGCAAGACATTGACTTCATATATCTGACCATGTTTGAAGGAGAACCAATGCCTGGTGTCCTCTCATGAATACTGTTCAGCAAAAATCGAGCAATCTACGTCGGCTCTCAGCTCCGTAGCACTCATGTGGTCATTCAAGCCCTGTAGTGGTAGAGGTTGCATAAACCCTTGGGAAAATTTATCATCTAAGAGATTCCCATCATCACTAGAGGCAAATTCATCGACGACTTCCACATTTTAAGTAGAGGTTGGTTTGCCATCACCGCGCCAAGAGAGAAGTACGACGGGAAGACGAATGACAATGACATATCGTCGGAAGCGGAGAGCGGCAGATCTGGATTTTTACCAATGAGAGAATTTCATGTTGTATTTCTGACATTTGTTTACTTTCCCTCTTGTTTCAATTTCGTGTGTGTGTGTGTTTATACATAAATAGGGTACTCTGTTTTCGTCTCGTAATCAGTGAGGTCTGAGACGACGCGACAGAGGAGCTGAAGACGGAGAGCCGAAACTTGCTGAGATAGAGGAGGCTGCAATCAAAGGAGATGAGCCAAGGCGGGGAGAGGAAGAGGCTAGCTAGAGTAATCACACCTAGTGACGATGGGTTTCTCGTGGTAGTGAAGTGGGTTGGAAGTGAGGTGGAATTTTGGAAGTGTGGTGGGTGCGGTCATAGGTTGTTGGGTTTATAGGATATGACAGGTTTTAGTTACGTGACGCGTCAGGTATAAATTTTTTCAGGTTAAGAAATGCCGATGAGGCGATTCTGCTTGCCATGTCAGCATAAAACTTACGTCGTTAATGACGACTGACGTAGAATGATCAAAGTTAGAGCATTGAACTAGTCTTAGTGATCACAAATGAAATGAAATAAAATAGTTTAGTGACGAAACATAAAACGTTTTAGCAATCTTAGTATCCAACTTTGTGAGTTACCTGATTTGAATTCATTGGAGTCTTCTTGAATATAGGACTATGGGTGGAAATTTGGGTGGGTGTGGTTAACCCCCCCCCCCCCCACCCCAACCTACAAATATAGAGCTATGCTACCCGCAACCTGCACCATAGTTGGTAGTGGTTAACCATTATCAAGTGTTGTTTGATTGTGGATACCAACAAAAATTTCATTATTGAATATAGTAATATAATAATTAAATATTGATAGTGTTTTTTCTCGCACAAAAACATACATAAAAGAAATTTAATAAAGTGTTAAATAAACTATAAATTCGGAATACAATAGGTTAGTGGGTGTAAAATTCGAAATAGATGAATTTGAAAAGAGATTTGAAGTGAACAGAGAGGTGGACGACCTATTACCATATGGACATCATTGCATGTCGAGGCACCTTCGGCGACAATAGCGAGTAAACAAGAAAGTGGTTCTATAAGTGTAGGCGCCCGCTTTTAATGATCAATTATTTTTTACTCTCAATTTAGTGTTTTACTACTGGAATCTGGTTGTTGTGTTGTTCGTCAGTTTGTGGAGAATTCGAGATGAGTTTATCGATTATTCTCTCCTTTTAATGAATCGATTAATTTATCGGACTACTTTTATTGACTTGGTTTTGTTTTATAAAATAAACATATACCACGAAATCCATGTTCAATTGATAAAAATATCACACATAGGTGTCAATCGGGCGGGTTCGGGTTGGGTTCAATTGGGTTGCGGGTTAGTGGAGTTGCAGGTTCGTTGGGTTGTGTGTTTATCGGGTTGGGTTCAATCAGGTTGTGGGTTACCTGGGTTCGGGTTCGTCGGGTTTGGGTTCAATCAGGTTGCGAGCAAACTGGGTTGAGGGTTCATCGGGCTTCGGTTCGGGCGGGTTGCGGGCGGATCGGGTTGCGGGTTGTTCGGGTCAGCGCATCGAGTTACATATTCGCTAGTCGCTACCAATTTACAAATTTTATTACACTAATTTAAAATATTTTTCACAATTTTTAACCAATTTCTTTCTATCTCGTATATATACTTATTAGTAAACTGGATGGTGTGGCTCACAACCTAACTTGCTTAATGCTCATTACATAACTCTTATAGTGGTATGTGTGATATATCTCGTAGGTGTTACACTAATGTGACTTGAGACATTCAATATCATGAGTCATGACTAAATATTCGTTTTGTACATGAATTATAACATGAGTTACTTATAACATATGTACTTTGGATATCGCTAATCAAACATGAGTTACTTGATAACATATAGGCTTTAAGCTCCGATGAAATTTCACAAACAAAAGAAAATACGAGTGATTGATGCACAAATGTTGAGCACAACCATAACATGAAATAGAAAGAAAATACCATTCTAAACGAGGCTTTGTACATTAAGAGCTCCTAGCATTCATTTCAAGTCCTTCAGTTTTGTACAAAAGAAGCCTTCGTCCCAAGCTGCTGCTCCAAATAGCAAGCTTATGGTACTGTAACTGGGAGCTGCTGCTGACAAAGACGAACCAAAAGCACACAAAAGCAAGATGTGAGCTGCCCTCATAGTTTGAGCTTGTCTGGCTTAACGTTAGCTGCTGCAAATCTTTCTATCTTTCCATTGGTAAAAAAACATAAAAGAAAAGGCACAGATTTGTCAATCAAATCCTCTCTCCCTTCCATTAACAGCCTGTTTGGATTGACAAAAAAGTAAGGAATTGGAATTCCATTTCCAATTCCAATTCCATATATTATGTTTGGAATAATAAAAAGGTTGAGAATTGAATTCCAATGGGTCTAAAATATGGGAATTACAATTCCTATCAAAAGTGATAGGAATTGAGAGAATGAAGATGGAATTAGTGGGACCCATCAATACTTTTTGTTATTTTGTTGACCCACTATCATTTTACTCTCTTTCTCTCTCATTCATATTTCATTTCCCAAAATAAAACAAACATATTACATTATTCATTATGGTTAAAAGTGCAATTCATTTCCATAGTTGTAGGAATTATACCAAACACTAGAATTGGAAATGGAATTCTATAAAAATAGAAAATTGAATTCCATTTCCATTTCCATTTCTTCCGAAATTGTATCCAAACAGGCTGTAAAAGCTCTTAGTTCAGTTCATATTCATTCCATTACTTGTGAATTGTAATTGCACATTTATCTATTTCTCAGTTCCAAACTTAAACATGCTTGCTGCTTGGCGCTGGCTGCTGCAATGTTGTGTTGTCTTAGTGAATTTTTATACTACATCGTTTGTGAACAAAGAATCCATTCTCAAGGAAGCTATAAATTAAATGAAGTCCTAGAGATCAAGGTCATGGAGTCCATTGTAAAGCTCAATTTGATTTGGGCCATTATTTTTGGAACTCCTCGTAGTAGAGCCTAATTTTAAGTTGAGCTTAATTGAGTTAAGCTGGGCTTGTTCAGCTCGTCCAAGTGCTAATATTGAGTTGAGTTCCAGTCGGGTCTGAGCTTCAAATACTTTTGGTGAGCTGAGCAAGAGCTATAATTATCTAGCTCGTAGTGAGCATGATTCGAGCTTGAGTTGAGGTGTTGTCTATCGAGTCAAGCGTGAGGTTGAGCTGCAGCTGCAGAAACATTGGCTTCGGCTCATTTGCAGTTGATAATTAATTAAAGAGTTAACACTAATAATTATTAGTCAATTTTTTCACACATTCTTTTTTTATTAATCAAACCTATTGAATTATTAATAATTAGTCAAATGTTAACTTCTAGTTAACAATTTTGTTAGTAATATTAATTTGATAACTTGTAATAAGTTTTCTCTCGTTTTTTTCTTCCATAGAAAAATGAAAACACAAAATTTCTATCTGATTTTTCTTTTCATAAATAAAAAACATAAAAGTTTCATACATCTTTCTCTTTCTATAAATCAAAAGTAATAAACCTACTTCATTTTCATTTTCCAATATTTGATGCACCAAATTACTTTTTTCCCCCAAAAAAGTTGAAAACGCCAAATTTTTTCGTTTCTTTCTCTTCCTATAAACCTAAGCACCAAAAATCCCCTTCTTTCTTTTCCCAAAAATTTAAGTACCAAATTTCTCTCTTCTTTTTATTCTCAAAAAATTGAAAACACACAATTTCCCACTTCTTTCTCTTATCATTAATCAAAAGCACCAAACTTTCCCTTCTTTCTTTTATTAAACATACATATTTTCAACTTAGTTTCTTTTTTTTAACTTTCCTTTATAAAATTAAAAAATAGTTTTACTTACACTTACAAGTTACAACAAACAAACTTCATTTTGAAAGACAATATAATATATATTGTAGAAATTATTCGGGTCAATCTGGCGGGTCACAGGTTAGTCGAGTTCGGCCAATCATGTTTCGGGTTTAATCAAATTGCGGGTCAATCAGGTTCGGATTAATCGGGTTGCGGGCTTGTCGGGTTACAGATCAATCGGGTTGCATGTCCGACGAGTTACGAGTCATTGACTTTTAGTCAACTCGAGTTAGTCGGCCGGGTTAGTCGGATCGGGTTCTATTTTGACACCTATACGAACCGTGTATATTGACTTGACTTTGTTTTATAAAATAAGTGTGTATTTGCTTTGGTGGCTACTTTAATTTTTAGCGTTCTACTTTTCACACATTATAACATTATTATTAATAAATAAATTGAATTACTGTGGTTATTGTGGTTTTGTAGGTTTTTATTTTATTTTACAAAAGATGGTTTTGTAGGGTAACTGATAGGGATGGCATGGGTACCTCTCATCGACCCGCACTGACCCGCCCCATTCTCGACCCGTTTTTGCCTAAATTACATATAATCTTAGTCAAATTACTTAGAATTTTCCTCTTATTATATTATATTTTAGCTATAATAAAGTTGCAATTAAGTGAAAACCTCAATTTCTTGAATAATTTAACTAGATTTTATCATATTATGATTTCTTTCTTGGTCTTTTAATGAAAATAATAAATATTTCTAATGTTTTTCACATAAATTACATACTCATTGGGTCGACCTGCCCCGACCCGCGCCCCTTAAGAAATTACCCGACCTGCCATGGGCGCAGGTATGAAATCGAGATACCCGCTCCGGACCTGCCCCATTATCATTCCTAGTAACTGATGTCTCACTAACTATAAAAATTAATATTTTTATTTTGTTAATTACATCCAATAGTGGGTATGATTATTCACAAAATATGCGGTTTGATTCAATTTGTGGGTTACTCTCAAACGGGAAAACCAAACTTCTAGTCTAGGACTGTGACAAAATCCCGCATCAAAATACATCCGGGGTCAAAATTAATTTATACACGAATATATACAGCTATCCAAAGAAAATGGGAAAACCAAAAAACCATAGCTTTGCTAGGACGCATAGTCTTTTCTGGAACGGTAGATTATTTCTTTTTCTACTTCAACGACGGACGCATTAGAATTTCTCGTCAATCGTGAGGAAATATCCGCCATTCGGCGAAACACAGTACAGAGAAACCAGAATCTGAGAAGTGTGCGAAAGGATCACTGAAGAAGAAGAAGAAGAAGAAGAAGAAGAAGAAGAAGAAGCATCATACTATGAAGTCGCCTTTGTTGTTGGCTGCGTCGCTGTTGGTGCTGTCGACAGTCTCTTACGGCTTCCTGGAAACTCGTGCCTTAGCTCACCGCCACCGCCTCACGGGAACCACCGCCGGGAAGTTCTTGACTTCGGAGGAACTATGGTTTAGTCAGATTCTCGATCATTTCTCTCCATATGTAACAAACCCACTTCTCCCTGACTCTATTTCTACTTCTTTGATTTATGGTTTGGTTCGACCCTCGATCATTTCTCTTCCAAGTCTTGAAGTTTCGGTCTTGTGTGGCTGAGGCTATAACAACAGTAGGCGAATTTGTTTCTGGGTTTCGGTTCCTCATGCGGAATGACTTACCCCTATTGAGCTGGAGATTATCACGTTTTTATATGTATTATAGTTGGATTGGCTGAAGATTGATTTACTCATCAGCTGCCTTTTGAAATTCATTGTTTAGTTGGGACTAGAGTGTTGACAGGGCTTGGACTGATTTGTGCATTTTGCAGGATCACCGAAAGTTTCAGCAGCGCTATTATGAGTTCCTTGACTACTTCAGAGCTCCAAGTGGGCCTATCTTTCTGAAAATTTGTGGGGAAGGTCCATGCACTGGGATATCAAACGACTATCTTGGTGTAAGTCTGTGTCTGCCTTTATAAGAACCTAACTGAGTCAGGGTGTATGTTCTTCTTCGCCGAAACTTGGCTGCAACTTTGCTGACTGAATGCAGCAGCTGTATGTTTCAGATTGATGTGCCCTTGTGGAAAAGATAATCTAAAACCTTGTCAATCTATGCAGGTTTTGGCAAAAAAGTTTGGAGCTGCTGTTGTTTCACTTGAACACAGATACTATGGGAAAAGTTCGCCCTTTAAGTCGTTAGAAACGAAGAATTTGAGATACCTTTCATCCAAGCAGGCACTCTTTGACCTAGCTGTTTTCAGACAACATTATCAGGCAAGTGATTAGGCAATTACGTTTGGCCGTCTGCTGAAGATCATTTCATGGTTAAAAAAAGAAAAGGCTGAACAAAATCAGCATACTCTTTTGTTGAGGGTAACATACTTTTGTCTTTTAATACGTTACAGGATTCACTAAATGCGAAGCTGAACAGAACAAGTGGGGAAAATCCATGGTTCATCTTTGGTGTTTCATATGCAGGGGCTCTTAGTGCTTGGTTTCGTCTCAAGTTCCCACATCTAACATGTGGAAGTCTTGCTAGTTCAGCAGTTGTTCTTGCTGTCTACAACTTTACTGAATTTGACCAGCAGGTAAAGTAAATATTTGCTTGATCACTTATGAATGATCTCTATATTGATTCTGTAGAACATACCTTCAAGTGCTTTTACTTTCACCCTTGGTTTTTTACCCTTTTATAACAGAAACTGAAGCATTAGCTACACATCTTATGCAGATTGGTGTGTCAGCTGGTCCTGAATGTAAAGCTGCCCTACAAGAAGTTACCAGTCTTGTTGATCAAGGGCTTGCATCAAACACGAAAGCTGTGAAATCACTATTTGGTGCAACTGAGGTTTGTTTATGGCCTCCCAAACAAAAACTTTGTCAGACCCAAGTCGGGCAAAGCAAGATTGAACATTGACTATACTTATACTCATTGTTGGGTGCTGAAAATTTTACTGTTTCCTTTTCCCCCTTTTCTGCCCTGGTGTTTGCAGCTTAAAGTTGATGGTGATTTCCTTTACTTTCTAGCTGATGCTGCAGTTATGGCGGTTAGTTTATCTCCTTTAGTTTCACATTAGACTCTCCCTGCATTAAAACTAAAAAACTTTCGTGTTCCATCATTGCAGTTTCAATATGGCTCTCCAGATGAACTTTGCAATCCACTTGTTCAAGCAAAGAAGGATGGAGAAGATTTGCTGGTAAAAGTCACCTTTATTGGGGACCTTGATATACTGTAGACTTTGCATGCATCAACACAATTTAAATCACTGAGGGCATAGCTAGGTCTCTAGTTGCTTTATATCATTATATGTATCCTATTTGATTGATGAACATTGAATGGCAGGCTGTGTATGCCAAGTATGTGAATGAGAAGTTTTCCAGTGTTGAAACTTATGATCAAGAATATTTGAAAGTCACCGCTATTACTGAAAATTCTGCGGACCGGTTGTGGTGGTTTCAAGTTTGTTCTGAAGTTGCCTACTTTCAAGTGGCTCCAGCAAATGACAGCATTCGTTCTTCAAGAGTTGACACGAGGCAAGTTTTTTGTTTTCTATGTTAGACAAGATAAGCATCTCTCTTCGTTTGTAATAAAGTTTATTGTTCATCAAGAGTTCGTAGATCTAGGTTCCTTCTTCATTCTTGATCCCAACTGGATAATCATTTACTGGATGATAATGTCTCAGATACCATTTGGACCTTTGCAAGAACGTTTTTGGAGAAGGCGTCTATCCCGAGGTTGACATGACAAACATATACTATGGGGGAACAAAGATTGCAGGTGCATGCTCAATCCCTTCCCTTTTGAATTAATTACCTAATAATGCTACTTGAAGTACTTAACTAGGCAATTTTGCTGTTATCGATCAGACTTATGGAATGATAGTTACCATTGCTTTGCTGATCGCTTGGGGAATGTTTCCAACTTTCCATGAAGGAATATGAAGTGGAATGAAATTATTAGACCTTTACCAAAATATTAGATGGTTGGTATGGATAGTTTCATAGTTGAATAAAATCACTTGTTAATATGACTATATGAGTAATTTGATTTCTTGTTCCCCCCATTTCCAATATTGTTAACTCAAACGACCCATCAAGGGCTGTTCTTTCCATCTTCTCGATTGATGCCAATACATTCATGTATGGCTTGTTGCATAATGCAGGTTCAAAGATTGTGTTTACAAATGGCTCACAAGATCCCTGGCGCCATGCATCCAAACAGATTTCTTCCTCAACCAGTAAGTACATACAATGCAAATATGAAACTTCAAATATAGACTGTCCCCCTGTTTCTCTCAGCTATCATAAAGCTCTTGTTCTTATCGCTGATGTTTTCATATGTTTGTGTGAAGTGAACATGACTGACCCTTTACTAATTTCTAGTGCCCTCATACTTGATCACTTGCCACAACTGCGGCCACGGGACTGATATGAGAGGGTGTCCTCAGTCTCCTCTCTGCCTAGAAGGTATGCAATAAACATTGTCACTAACCCCCTCCAACGCAACTGCCTTTTTCCATTCAATGAATCTAAATAACTTGATCATTGATTGATTTTTGTTTTGCCCGTTTATTTCAGGAAACGCCCAGAATTGCACGTCCCCTGAGGTAGTGCAGAAAGTAAGGCAGAAGATCATTGAACACATGGACTTGTGGTTGTCCGAGTGCGTGTCTGGTGATAGCAGGAACCATATGACAATGTAATTAACAAACAACAGACTACTAAAAATCCTCTCTTTTTTCTAAAGATCCACGTATGTAATGTTTCAGCACGGTTTCACAAACTTCCCTCAACCTCAAGTTGCTTAGATGCTTTGTTTTTGTTGAGGATGGCAAGTTTATAGAGCTTATCTGTAACTAATTCTGTATTTATGTACCACTATCGTCTATATGTTGAACAGCAATCTAGATCACGGCAGGTGCTATTATATATTAAATCATGGACAGACGAGCATGTGGGTTTGAAGATGAAAACTCCATTTCATAGCAACAGCACATCAGTAGTCTGTCTACATAGTCAAATCGTCATTACACAGTCAAATCGTCATTATAACAGTGGAAAGAAAGACAGCAACAGAGCGAGCAATGCACATCTTTCTTTCTGTGGTTCTCTACACAAGGTAGCGAGAGAGATATGGGGATTTTATTAGTAGACATAACCCTTGACAAACATCCCTTCCTTGGATTCTTCGGACTCTCCTTCACCAGTGTACTTCCCCAGCTGAGCAAGAGAGTTGGCCTTTGCTCTCACAAGCAGAGTATCTTGAGCTGCCTTCGCGTTCTCTGATCTCCCTCCCCATGTTTTGAGGCAAGTGTTCTGAAGTGCCCTCGCATTCGAGAACGACACGTGCCACGGGTTGGGTGCTTGGTTCATTGCATTCAAGTTCAGTGTGGCCTGGCTTATGATAGGGTCAGTACTCAGTAGCCATTGGTTACTGACCTACAAGTAACTAAATCTGGACCTTTAGATCTAAGTGGGTCCAGAAAATTCAGATCTAAGAGTTGTCAATTAAAGACATTTTATTTTTCCTAGTTTTCTTAATCGGCTCTTATCTTCTTCGTTCTAACTCGGATTTCAATTTTTTTTTTTGCACAGATGGAATGAATTCGTTGTGCTCTACAAAATGAGATCAATTTTCAATATATTTCGAGAAACTTTATTTTTACCAACTACATACCATATGGTAACTTCTTCGTTTTTAAGTCGTTTTTGAAAACGTTTGGTCAAAAAGAACGAGTTCATCATGATCTACATGATCTATAAATTTCTGGGTGAAAAAAATACTGGATAAAAAATTACCATACTTTACCACTATGGTATGTGGGTGGTAACTTGTAGTAAACAATTATGAAAGTCGTAAATGATAGTTAGTATACTTCTACTATCATGTAATCAACCTTCTTACCATATTGGTATGTTCATACCATCATGGTAAGCTTTCTTACCGTATGATATTAAATAGGAGCATACCATAAGGTAATTACTGGTAAAAAATTATTCAATTTTTTTTTACTAAAAATATATCAAAGTGTATATCATTTTAAAGATCACATTTAATCTTATTTATCTGTGCAAAAAAAAATTAAATTTCGACTTAAAACGAGAGAGAAATCGTCCGTTAAAGAGTAAAGGGGAAAAAATAAAAGACTTTTCAGGAGAGAGAGCATTTTGATATCATGCTGATGTGGACTTAGGTAACCAGTTCACGAAGCGAGAGCGGGAGCGGGAGCGAGAGCGGGAGCGCGAGAGCGTCTATTCTAGAAGAATTTGATATCCAGAGCGTGAAGAGAGCGTCATTATTATACTATTTATAATTACTAGCTTGGACCCGGCCGGTTGGCCGGATATTTTAAGTTTTATAATATCATAATTTCCTCAAATATAGATTACTAATCAATAGTATCAATAAGTATTTTTAATGCAGAAAAGTTGGGGCGCCCTTTAAGCGTCCCGTTTTCCGACAAAAAAAAATAGTATCCATAAGTATTATGATATCTTCCAACCATGTATAGTAGAAGATTGGATAATATCCTAGTGCTGAGTTCTAAACGGATCATTGACAACTTATATTCGGTTAACCACTAATCAAACATGAAGATATCTCAATTTGAAACTATTTTACAACTGCTTGATGAGCAAATATTCAAAGACCGAAAACAATAGCTCAAGTAAAAGAAATTAAGGTCGCAACCAAAACCAATTTGAAAATCAGAGAATGAAAACAATAATTGCAAGTAAAACCAAGTTCATAACCCAAAACCAATTTTTATCCTATTATGAAGTGGTAGTCAATATCGGTAAAAACATGTGGTCGGATCGGATGACAATTTTCGGCTCCAAAACAAAATGATGTTGTTTTGGTGAATTTATTTTAATTTTTGTTTATTTTAATATGAGGATTTATCATTTTGTTTGTGATGATGAATTGTATTTAATATGAATGTGGATGTTATTTTTTGAATTTAAGAATAAACGTATGGATGTTGACGTATTTAAATATGAGATTTTTTTATTTTATTTATAATGGCGTATTTTATTTGAATATGTATGTAGCTTGTAGTGATATTGATTTTTTTTTTTTATGGAAACCTGCATAGTTTATTAAGAGGCTCGGGCCTCTTTATCCAAACAATCTAACAGAACAACTGGGGGCCTAGAGTCACAAACTTCCTCTGTATCCCAATTGCACCTAAGGTGCGCCATAGTGTGGGCCAATTCATTGCCACCCCGTTTCACAAATTCCCAGCTAATGGGCCTCAACCTCTCAGCTTTGGCCTGTAGCTCACATATTAGGGGGCCCGATTCCAGCCTTGTTTGGTACTTTCGCCGGAGTGCATGTACGACCAGCTGGCAATCCGTCTCCACCACCGCCTGGCGATATCCACTGCTCTCCAGATGCTTCAGCCCGAGCTCCACCGTCTTAATCTCGGCAATCTCCGGCGGCCAGCATCTTCTCTCCCTCCGCACCGCTGCTCGCAGAAATTCGCCTTTCTCGTTGCGCATAATCATTCCCAGCCCTGTCCCTTCTCCCTTCAGCACCGCGGCGTCAACATTTATTTTCACCCAGCCCGTCGGCGGTCGTTTCCAGGTAGCCTCTTCAGATTCTTTCTCTGTCTTTTCCTGTCTGTGGTGTGCGCTGAACTCCTCCCAGTAGCTTAGGGCCTTCCCAATCACTTCCCATTCCTCTGCTTTCTTTCGATTGAACATTTGGTTATTCCGCTCGCTCCAAATCATCCATAGGAAAATGGCAAACTGCTCCAGCAGTTCATCATCTACTCGTTCCATGATCTCGCAGATCCAGGTCTTCGGCGATACCCCTGGCTCCAATTCGAAGAGTGGTTTAAAAGATGTTTGCCTCCACACTCTAATTACCCACTGACATTCCCGAAATATGTGGTTTTGGGTCTCTTCAGTATGGCAAAAGGGGCATTCTGTTGCAGCTTCTTTCATTCGAGTCTCAATATTTTTCCCAGTCGGTAGAATATTGTGGACTAACCGCCATAGAAAGATCTTCACTTTAGCTGGAATAGTCAGTTGCCACAGTCTTTTCCAGTTCATCGGTTCATACACCTCTGATGTTGGGGCCAATTCCTCTTCTCCTTCTGCTTCCTCCTGCACTTCCGTTCCTAGAACCAATTCTCTCTTCTTTAACATCAGTTTATAGGCTGTCTTTACAGAATATGTCCCTGATCTTTCCAACCCCCACACTCTAATATCCTCCGCCGGTTGTATAGGGATAGGTATTCCTGATATCCGCTCTCTGTCTACAGCATTGAAGTGGAGCTGCAATAAATCTTGCCTCCACGTTCTGTCCTCATGATCTATCAGGTCAGCTACATGTTGAATCTCACTCGTGCCATCTTCAGGGGTGGTAGCTTTATAGTCATTCTCTTCAGCCTCTGGAATCCACTTTTCCCCCCAAATCTTAACGCTTGTACCATTTCCTACCCTCCACCGTGAGCCACTGTTAACCAGCTCTTGAGCTGCTAGTATGCTTCTCCAGGAGTAACTCGGATTTGCCCCTAACTTTGCCTGTAGAATATCTGTATTCGGGTAGTACTTTGCCTTCAAAATTCTTGCCACTAGGGATCCTGGATAGGGATGGCAATGGGTCGGGTTGGGTCGGGTTTTGTCAAACCCAAACCCAAACCCATGGGTTTATATTTGAAAAAAACCCGGGGTAAAACCCACCGGGTTTGAAAAACTCAAACCCAACCCAACCCGTTGGGTATCCGCGGGTTCATGGGTACCCACGGGTTTTGCCGTAAAAAATTTACAATTACAAGTTCTTATCAAAATTAAAGTCAAATATCAATCTCTCAATACAAATTATCCATATATAAAACACCATTCTAGAAAATTCAAGCAAATCACAAATTAACTATACAAATTGTTCAACTCCAATCTAGAAAACTCAAGAAAATTGAAGCAAATCACAAATTATCCATAAATAACATGTTTAATTGAAAGCTTCTTTCTTTCAATTAAGTTTCTTTAGTCTCCACTCCATAACATCAACTTCATTCTACACAATTAAAAAGAAAAATTAGACATGTCTCCACAAACATAAATAAGAATAGTTGTTTAGAATATTAAATATACCGAAAAAAATTAATTATATGAGTGGGCGGGTACCCACGGGCCGGGTTTACCTAAACCCAAACCCAACCCAACCCGGTAAATAGTGAACGGGTTTAAACCCAAACCCGGCCCAAAACCCGTCAACACGGATTTTACCCGCGTTGACCGGGTTGGGTCGGGTGGGTACCCGTGGGTTCGGGTTTTGTTGCCATCCCTAATCCTGGATTGGTATGCAAATTCCAGATTTGTTTCCCCAGTAACGCGATATTGAAGGCATGTAGTTCCCGAAATCCCATTCCACCCTCCTCTTTAGGTCTGCAGACTTCTTTCCACGCCTTCCAAGGAATTCTACGTTCCTCTTTCTGCTGTCCCCACCAAAAGCTGGATATTGCTTTCCTTATTTCTGCCAATACACCATTTGGTACAAGGAAAATGGACATCATGTATGTTACCTGAGATTGTGCCACCGCTTTTATCAATATTTCTTTTGCCGCAATGGAGAGGGTAAGTCCCTTCCAATGCTTGATCTTCTTTCTCACTCGATTGATCAGAGTCTCAAAAACAGCCCTCTTCTCCTTTCCAATTATCGTGGGGAGGCCAAGATATTTGGCATAGTTCTCCACCTGCTTCATATTTAGAACACTAGCCAGCTCATTTCTTTTTTCTGCTGCCACGCTGGGGCTAAAGATCAACTCAGATTTTTGCATATTCACCATTTGTCCCGATTCGGACTCATAAACTCGTAGAATGTCTTTTAATTGATGACATTCTTGTGGTGTAGCCCTCAAAAAGAAGATACTATCATCTGCAAACAGCAGATGAGAGATCTTAGGCCCTCTAGTGGAGACTTTAATCCCATGTAGCTTGCCTTCCTCCACTGCTTTCGTAGTTAGTGCTGACAAACCCTCAACGCAAAGTAGAAACAGGTAGGGGGAAATTGGATCCCCCTGCCTAAGTCCTCGTTCTGGTGTAAAAACCTCAGATTGGTGTCCATTCACCAAAATAGAATATGAAACCGTGGTTATGCACTGCATTATCAATCGGACCCACCTGTCCGCAAACCCCAGTTTTCTCATCATTGCCTCAAGGAAATCCCATTCTACTCTATCGTAGGCTTTTGAGATATCCAGCTTTGCTGCCATGAATCCCTTCTTTGCCTTTCTCTTCTGTTTCATTGCATGAAAGCACTCAAAGCCAATTAGGGCATTATCTGTTATGAAGCGCCCTGGAACAAAAGCGC
The DNA here is from genome assembly GCA_946122785.1 of Linum tenue. Taxonomy (NCBI): domain Eukaryota; kingdom Viridiplantae; phylum Streptophyta; class Magnoliopsida; order Malpighiales; family Linaceae; genus Linum; species Linum tenue. The sequence continues at coordinate 28,567,598 of CAMGYJ010000003.1, forward strand.
TTTGCTGCTCTCCAATGACTTGATCCAGTATCCCTTTCAGTCTATTTGCTAAGACTTTAGATAGTATCTTATATAATACTTTGCAAAGACTGATTGGTCTGAACTCCATTGGCGTTAACGGGTTCTTGGTTTTTGGTATAAGCGCTATGAGGGTGTGGTTCAGTTGCTGTGGGAATTCCCCCTGTTCCAAATACCCCCTAAGCTCCTCTTTTACTGCTGCCCCTACCACTCCCCAATGCTTCTGAAAGAACCTAGCTGACATCCCATCCGCCCCAGGAGCCTTGTTTGGCCCCATTAGTTTCAAAGCTCCCCAAATCTCATCATCCATGAATGGCTTGAGTAGTTCTTGGTTCATTTCCTCTGTTACTCTCGCTTGGACAGCAGGTAGAATGTTACTCCTAGCTGGCCTGGCCCCCGCCTTAAACAATTTCTTCATATAAGTCAGCAAGCACTCGTTCACCCCCTGCTGTCCTGCATAAACCTGCCCTCTCTCATCTGTCAACTTTTTAATGGTGTTCCGTCTTCTGCGCTCAGACGCTTTTCGGTGAAAGTACCCCGTGTTTTGGTCTCCCTCTTTGAGCCAATCGGCTCTGGACCGTTGTTTCCATCTTATTTCTTGCTGCAAAATAATCTCATTTAACTCATGCTCAATGATTCTTCTTTGCAGCTGAACTGCCTGTGTTCTCTTTCTTTTTCCAAGGCCCGTAGTGCCTTTTCTGCTTTCTTTCTTCTTTCCTTCAGCGAGCCAAAAGCTTGGGCAGTCCAAGTTTTCAGCTTTGCCATTCTTTTCCCAGTAATCTACCATTAGATTAAAGTCTCCTGCTGCCAACCACGGTATATCAACCTGCCTGTGCAATTTCTCGATGAGCTCGCAGGTTTTGTGTTTATTCTGAGTCTGCGGCCAGCCATAAATACCCGTGAATCTCCAACTTTGTGTGCAATTAGCCATTTTTACCTGAGCATCAATGAAGTGCAGATCACTGTTCTTTATCTCTACCTGTACTTCCTCCTTCCACATCAATAGGAGACCACCTGCTCTATTCTCTGCCGCTGCCACCCCTTGTCCACAATGATATCCAAATTCTCTTATTTTCTTTTTCCATTCCTCCTCATATTGTCGTGTCTCCATAAGGAAGACCACATCGGGATTTGTTTGACGCAATAGCGTCTTCACTTTTTCAACTGTCGGGGTGTTCCCAAGTCCCCGACAGTTGTAGCTCAACAGACTCATTGAGCTCGGCGGCCCTGCTCCTTGGCAGGGTCCGCCTCTTCGCCAACCATTAGTTTATCATGTTCCACCTTCTCTTTTTCCATGGTGTCCGCAAAATCCAGCACCCGAGCTTTCTTTGCCATTAGTTGCTCTTCGCGCATTAGATTGATAGTTTCATCATTTTCCTCAACCTGTCGCTTCTGAGGAGTTAACTGTAGGCTTCCCTTCTCTCGTGCCTTTCCTTGTTCCTGTCTCCTCCATCCTTTTCCTCTCAATTTTCTTTGGTCCTGATCAGCCCTTTCTTCCATAATGAATCTTCGTACTGCCCCTAGTTGCCTTCCTTGGTCTTCCTGACCTGACTGACCTTTTTGCTTTATTGCAGCTGCTCTCTCCAGACTCTGGGTACTAGTTCCCCCATCATTGGGTACCCCTCTCTGGTTAGCCATTTCCGGAGCCATATCTGCAGCAAGCAAGGTATGTGCTGTCATTTCTTTTTCTGTATTTATCCTGTTACTTTCTTGTTCTGCTGGCTGTATCTTTGGCTCAACGTCCATGCTTACTACTCCTTCTTCACTTGATTTCCCAATCTCCTGGTTTGAACCAGTGCTCTCTATCTCAAACTTTTGTTGCAGCTGTCTCCAAATCTCTCCATCTGCTTTTCGTGCCCCTGGAGATAACCAATTGCGTGGGGCTGGTGATGTTGCTCGTAGATCAAAACCATAGGGGTCAGCGGTCAGTTGCGCTGGCCGAGGGCATTTGAGCTTCACATGGCCAATTCTTCCACAGGAGTGGCAGAAGAGTGGAAGCTTCTCATACTTAACTTGGTACTCGACTAACTTTCCTCCAATGTTCAGCTTTATCTTTTTCTTCAGTGGATTGTTTATGGACATGTGCACCCTAATGCGCATGTAGTCCTCCCACATCTTCTCTGCACTATCTTCAAAATGAACCAGCTCGCCAAACCGTTTTGCTATTTTTTCTGCCATTGATTGAGTTCTCAGCTCCGCTGGAAAACCTCTTATTTGTGTCCAAATATCTATCTCATGCAGGTCAGCCACTGTGGGCTTCTGAATCATCCAGCTTGCTTTGAACACCATGATGCAGTTCTCGTAGTGCCACGGTCCACCATAGCAGACCTTATTCCGATCATCAAAGTCCAAAAATTGAAAAGCGAATAGGTTGTTGTGTAGATCTGTGATTTGGTAGTTCTTCTTTAGACCCCAGGCTTTGGACAAGGCTATCTTCATCGATTTAATGTTGGGTTGTTTATCCGACACCAGGCGGCCAATGAGCCCTAGGTGTCGCACTGCCTCCATGCGTACCACGTCAACATCGCTATCTTCGACTTCGAGTGGTTCTTCCTCATCTTCTTCCAGCGTAATATTGTTGAGTTGATTCTCAATAGCCCCTGTTTGATTGAGGTTATCCTTTGTGGATTCCTCCCCTATTGGTATCTCATCACTGTACATCGACGTCGCCATACCGATTCCTACTGCTGCTTTCTCCGACCAAAAGACTTGGCCAGCACGTCTTCCTTTGTGACTCGCAATCTCACGTACTTCTACAGGATCTACTGTTCTTTGTCTGTCTCTCTCAGGAAACTCTTCTTAAGGGGCGTAAGCTACGCCTGCGCTGCTAGATATTTCTTCACCAGCAGCCACTGATTCTAATCGGAAAAGGAAAACCTGAATCAATCAGGACTCAAAACACCAATCTCACCTCGGAAAACCTAGGGAAACCCTAGTTCCGCCGCTCCGCAACTCTCGCTAGACGAGAGACCTCAGTGATATTGATTATTGAATGAATGAAAACACATAAAATTTATAAATACCAACTGAGAATAGAATGGCTTAAAACAAACGAAAAAAGCCCACAAAAAATGCTTAAAAAAGAATGTGTTGTAACTTGTAACCGAGAATAAAAGATGAACTGGGAAATAATAATAATAAAAAACCGTTACAGCATCGGCAAAAAGAGTCCGGACAATACGCGGGCTGAATTTTGGCAGGATTAGTAAGCCCAAAGTTCCAGCTTAATGCCCGCACGAAGACAGTTTTAAAAAACCATCATTTTTCCTAATATACCCCTACCGAAATTTAAGGGGAGAACAGGAAAATTTGAATGCTGAAAATTTTACAAAACTCCACTATTATATATTCTTTAGATTCTTATATCTATATAATTGTAAAATTGGTATAATTAATTTAAACATATTTACTTTTTTAATACATTATTAAAGTATAAACCATTAAAAAATAAGGACAAATGTTTAATTATCTGAAAGTAGATTATTAGAGAATGACCTTTGGGCCTTTCATCGCCAATACTATTCCAAAAGCCCATTTGTAATGTTGATATATGACGGAAAAGGATAAGAATCCCTATCCAGCAACCAGAAGCGTCCATGCGTTGAAGCTTTTCCTCAATCCGATTCCAAAGCTGACGGTATTTCCAGGTCTCCGTCGGCTGTTGGTCGCCGAATCTCTCCGACGCAGAAACTCATAGCTTACTCAAGAGCAAAGAACCCCTACATCTCATAACCTTATCTCACTGCTTGTTGGTAGTTTCTTCCTTTTTCAGCTTGACAATCGCTCAATTAATTGGCGTTCTCCTCCATCTGGCCAGAGCTTATGGTCGCAGTATTCTGGGTAAAATTTTTCTCACTTTACCTGCTCACCCCATTAATAGCTCAGAGTTTATTGTTTCGGAAACTCTTGTGAAAGGGTTATTTCCACAGCAAATTCGCGTTCTCCCCCAGCAAATTCGCGCTCCGACTAAAAGTAATTCGCGAATTATGCAAGTTCTTTCTTCAATTCGCGATTTAACGCTCCAAAGCGGGAGCGTCCGACCAAATCTGACGAATTAGGTGACATAAATGTGGACAGGTTACTCATGATTACTGACCATAGGGTTACTGACCTGGTCCGTTCCCGTGTGGCCTTAGCTTCAGATTGCCCACCAGACAAGAACTGCACACAAAATGGAAGGGCAAAATAAGATCAAACAAGGAAAACGAAATCGGTTTTTCGTCAGGGTTAAAATAGACTTGCCATGATTCCAGGGACAGCCGGCGGGATCCTGCGGTTGAGGAGCTTGAGAGTGTAGTTAGTGACCTGGTTAGGAGTAACCCTGTCTTTGCACTTGGGGCCAGGGGTGACCATGCTAGGCTTGAGGAGGATACCTTGGAACATCACATTGTTCTCAGCAAGGTAGAAGAACACCTCTGCCACACTTTCTGTGCCACTTCGAATGTCCTGTCGATGTCGGGATCCCCATCCAGCAAGATCTCCGGCTCCACAATCGGGACTAGACCACTCTCCTGCAACATAATAAGTAAAACACCTACGCGATTATGGTCATCCTCACAGGTACGGTCGAAAAATAATAGGTCTCGATTAGTCGCAGACATAGTCTTAAAGTAACGGTATGTCTGAAGTCTTACAAGATCTCTTGCCTACCTTAGTTGTAACAGTGTATTAGGTTCTTCCCGCAGATTATGAAACAACTCATTCTTAGAAAACATGTGATGAATCTATCGTCATCTGAACTTTTCGTCATTGATGACATCATATTTGACGTCAAATTTTTTTATGACACATTTTTCAAGTATTCAACCATTTCCTTTTACCAAGTTCAATGTTAATCCGATTAATAAATATTTCTATATTTCAATCTAAGAACAAAATATTGTTTGTAACAACAAGTTTTATTGGGTGGGGTTTTGCAGTTTTTTCTTATGCAATACATCGATGTGACAAGATCTCGTCCAATCTATTATAGACCATTTTCCTTGGTAGACATCCAATAAAAAGAGAGGGCACGCGGTCAAAGTCCTTCTCCTCCCAGTCTCCCATTGCGGGAGCTTACGGTTACAAATTTTACATCGAAATGTTTGTCCTAATTAACTATTACTACATATTTAAAATAATGATGAAATTTATACTAAATTAGATTGGGACAAAAAAGTCAAAAGTGAAAAGTTAGGCATTCCAACACTCACCAATGGAGCAAAATCATTTTTTGGAGCTAGAATGCAAAATCTAGCTCCAATTTTTTGGCATTTTGGGTTTTGTCTATTGGAGATAGTTTAAATAAAACATTGCTAAAATTAATGTAGCCTTATGGAGGACAGTTAGACCCAAGTGAAAAAAAGAACATGCACTCGTCTCCTTTGTGTATCTCTCTCTCCCCTTCTTGTTGATACGTTTTCCCTACCTTCCATCCCTTGCATAAGCATGGATGATGGTGTTCCATCGCCGTGATTTTTGTTGACTTTCCCTTTCTTGCTTTCTTTCGGTTCTCCCTCCCTAACATGCTCTATTGTACAAATGTATGTGTAAATGTAATTAATTCATAGTTTTTTTTTATAGTAACCTGCTAGGATTTTATTACGATATAGAACCAGTTACATCATCAAGCTTGGCTGGTCAATAAGGAAGATCGGTGGTCTATCTATCCAGACTTCACGACAATCCCATCTGGTCTCACTATGGACCATTATATGAGCCGCATTGCTCGCTTCCCTCCTAGTATGAATTATACAGCTTACGTCCGAATCAGCCTCCCTCATATATTGTATCACATTTCGGTTAATTAGACCAAACTCAGTTTTAATCTCCTCCGTCCACTTAAACTTCTCCACAACTGATATACAATCCATCTCAAGCAAGAGATGTGAGAACCCAAGTTGCACTGCCAGCTGTACGCCGAATTTGACTGCAAGTCCTTCAGCCATTTCCACCTCGAAATCACCCTTTATCTTCTTTGTTGCAGCCGCCAGGAAACATCCATTATGGTCTCTGATCACCGTCCCTAGTCCTGCTCCCCCGCCGGCAAGGATCCTAGCATCCGTATTCACTTTTATTCACCCTTCTGTTGGACGTGTCCAGCTTCTTCCTATGGCACTCTTGACTTCATTACCACCTCTTCCCTGGTTCATTTGATACTCGTCCAACATTGTCTCAGCTTGTAGCACAATCTCATTCTCTGGCCACTTAGCTCCATTGAATATTTGAGCATTTCGTTCCTTCCATAATGCCCACAAAAGCATTGCCCATTGTTCAAGAGAGCTCTTCTCTAGCATCTCAATCGACTTAACAACTCTTGCCTTACTGCTAGGGACGTTACTCATGTCAAAAGCTACCGCCTCAGAGGAGCTTCGCCAGATTCTGCAACTCCATCTGCATTCATAGAAGATATGCTTTTTGGTTTCGATTTCATTACAAAATGGGCAAATATCGCTCCGACTAGGGTTGTGGGACTAACTTTGACCCCCTGTTGTCGAACTTTCACAGGTGAATTTCCAGAGGAAATGTCTTACCTTAGGTGGAGTGTTCAAGGCCCATAGTTCTTTCCACAGCTTTGCGTTCCCATCAGGTACCAGTCCCTCCGCCCTTTTAAACTCCTCTAGCCATTTTCTGTATCCATCTCTCACAGTAAAGATGCCATCCGAATTGTAGTTCCAAATTAGTTTATCTTTCTCCTCCCTGTCACGCAATGGGATAGCAAGAATTTTCCTTGCTACTTCAATTGGGAAACAACTCTCCACAAGACTCACATCCCATTGCTCCAAATCCGGGTCAATGATATCCCGCACCACAGCATCTACGGGCAATCCTCTCGGAGCCGCATCAACATACCCCACCGGCGATTTTGAGATCCAGCGATCACCCCAAATCCTGACATCCGCACCATTGCCAATCCGCCATCTCAGTCCATTGCATAAAATCCTGCGCACTTAGGAGGCTTCTCCACACATAACTTGGTCGATGGCGCAACCTTGCATCTAAAATATTGCACTTTGTGTGATATTTCACCGCAAAAATGCGTGCTATCAGGGAATGCGGTCGCTGGAAAAGTGACCACAACTGTTTCGCCAACAGCACCAAATTAAATCCCTTCGAATCTCGGAATCCCGTTCCTCCTTCTTCCTTTAACAAAACCAGCTCCTCTCACCTCAACCAGTGTGCCCGGCGCTCCACCCCCTTTTGCCCCCACCAGAAATTCGTTATTAAGCTGTGGACTTCATCTATAATTCCCTAAGGAATTTTGAATACGGACATAGCTTATGTGAACTGTGACTGCGCTACTAATTTAATTAGGACCTCCCTTGCACCAACTACATAGTTCTCTCCTTCCACCCTTTGAGTTTCTGGCGTACCCTCTCCTTCAGCCCGATAAACAGTTCCTTCTTCGATCTCCCTACCTCAGTTACTAGTCCCATACACTTGTCATGTTTCTCCACCATCTCCATTCCTAGCGTTGAACTCACAATGAGCTTGCTGTGAGGTCTAACATTGCCTCCAAAGGATACTTCGGGCTTCTGAAAGTTGACAAGATGGTCGGATTCCTTCTCATAGTCTTTTAAGATAGCTTTCAACTCTGAGCACTCCTGTTGTGTAGCCCTGGCAAAAAAAAATACTATCGTCGGCAAAAAACAGGTGGGTAATCACCGGAGCATCCACTATCACCTGCAACCCATGCAACCGGTTTTCAGTAACTGTTTTGGTTGTGTAGGTCGACAATCGCTCCGCACAAAGTACAAAAAAATATGGTGACAGCGGGTCGCCCTGTCTCAGCCCTCAGGTTGGAGTGAATGGCTGAGATCTATGGCCGTTCACCAGAACCGAGTACGATACTGTGGTCACCCTCATCATGATCAACTGGATCCACCTCTCTGCAAATCCCGTTCTCTGCATAATGCCCTCCAAGAACCTCCACTCCACCCTATCATATGCCTTCACCATATCAATCTTCGCTGCAAAGTAGTCATGCTTATGCTTCTTGCTCCCCTTCATCGTATGGAAGCACTCGAATGCTGCCATTATATTATCCGTTATGTACCGCCCTGGCACGAATGCACTCTGAGCAGGAGAGATCACTTTCTCTAGCAACGGCTTCAGGCGATTCGCAAGGATCTTCGAGATTATTTTGTACAACTTACACAGACTTATTGGTCGATATTCCTTAGCTGAGGCAAGTTTTTTATTCTTGGGAATCAACGCAATTAGTGTGTAATTAAGTTTCTCTGGCATTTTTCCAGTCTCCAAGATCTCCAACACAGTCGCCGCCACGTCATCACCCACGATATTCCATTAATATTGATAAAAGAGAACTGAGATTCCATCGACACCGGGAGCCTTAGGTTTCCCCATCTGCTTAAGAGCATTCCAGACTTACTCTCTACTAAATGGTCTGAGTAAGGCGTCATTATCCTCACCGCTAATCCTTGACTCTACTAAAGATAAACCGGCCATTCATTCGGAACTGGACATGCTTTAAATATTGACTCATAGTAGCCCTGCAAGAAGTCAGTGACCGCCACCTGTCCTACATGCCATTGTCCCGTATCATCCTTGATTTTGCGGATGGAGTTGCGTCTTCGCCGCGTCGTTGCCTTGCGATCAAAAAAGGTTGTATTTTTGTCGCCCACCCTCAACCAGTCGGCCTGGGACCTCTGCTTCCAATACCCCTCCTTGCTGTCCAAGACATCCACCATTTCAACCTCAAGCCAGCGAATTTGATTTAGTACTTCCTCCGTTTTCACCCTACGTTCCAAAGCTTTCATTGCCTTCTCTATCCTTTTCATCTGGATAGCGAAAGCTAGGAAGGTATGTTTATTCCAATTTTCTAACTTACTAGCACACTGTTACATCTTCCCAAATATGTTCGACGACCCATGTGCTTTCCATGCTTCTTCAATTACACGGGGGCAATCTTCGTGCTTCGTCCAGTGTGGTTAGAACCGGAAGGATCTGCCCCATCTCACCTAAACATCGTCCTGTCCACGTGTGTCACATATGATCCGTCGATGGTCTGAGCTAGCCCGGTCATAATTTAGCAATCGGCTTGACCCGAACAAGTGTTGCCAGCTTTCATTAGCAACAAACCTGTCAAGTCGCTCCTCGATGAACCCGCCCAGATTTCTTCTATTTTCCCATGTATACGGGTCCTAGGTCCTGAAATCCCACATCTGCGAGACAAGTCCCCAAAGTTACTCATCTCAGCTTCCTGAACATATCGACCTCCACTTTTTTTCTTCCGATGATAGTACCTGGTTGAAATCACCCCCACATAGCCAGAGGCCATCCCATTGCGGGTGTAGCGATCTCAAGAGCTCCCATGTCCTCCACTTATCGCTTTCCTCGGACCATCCATAAATACCAGTAAATCTCCATCTGACTTCCCGTTCTTCATCGACCGCTACATTTATGTAATGGAGGTCTAAAGCCATTTTAGTGATCTTAACTTCCTCCTGCCACCAGATGCTCAACCCGCCTGCTTGACTTCTCGGAGAAACCACTGTCGGCCAGCACTCTCCCGAATGAAAACCGCATAACTCTTTGCTAATCTTATTCTCAGCTACCGTCTGTTTTGTTTCCATGAGGAAAACTACTGGGGGGAAGATTTACGCAAAGCGCTTTGAGTGCATTTACTGACCGTGTATTCCCCAACCCACGGCAGTTGTAGCAGAGAATCCTCATCTATTCCCTAAAGGGGATGGGCTCCCCGCGCCTTTTTCCCCAGTTCCTTATTGCGTTCCTTTTATATCAGAGTATTGCTTTTCTGCTATTGGAGTACCAACGTTCGCTTTCGACCCTTTGCATCTTCTCTTTTGTCACCGGCGCCGGCTCAGGCGCCGGCGCCATGGATTTCAATTATAACACTAAACAGACTTTATATATCATATAATCAATAAAGATATAATCATTATAAAAAAAAATTTATAATATCTTATCCTAAGACATCCATTAATCCATAAGATAGATTACAATATTATCCAAATCATTCATCTTTGAATATGGTACATCTACTAAGCAATAAATCAATAATATATTTTTGTTAACAATGAGGGGGAAAGTGAAAAGGTGGAGAGAGAATTGAGCGAAATGAATTAGATTTTGATTTGGGTGGTTACTCAATTACATTTCTCCTATTTATTTTCTTGAGTTGTTCTCAATATCATTGGCATGTTACAATTTGGTTCATGTATTTTTATATGCGAAGAAATACTATTTGTGGGACTGATAATGGGAGTGAGAGGCTAAGATCATACCCGCCCAACATACATCAAACTTTTTGAAGAATTTACTCATACTCACCTGATACCCAATCAATTCTGGAATTCTTTATATTCACTAGGCCAGGAACAATTAAGTACATGCAACCACGGATTTTATTGACATCCCTAATCGCACTTAGAGTTTTGTTAGTGAATTGTCAAAATCTAGAACATAGGGAGATTTTCTGATTTCTTTATTGAACTTATACTCAACCCATAATCTAATTTTCTAAAAAATAAAAAGGTTGAACTAACACAAATAATGATATAGTTAACGATCCTTAGGGATGAGATAGCATGACTACTCCTAAAGGGGTTGGAAAAAATGATACCTCCTATTAATTATGACTTCTAAGGTAATAAATTTGTGTTGCAGTGGAAATTAAAAATTCATATTAATCACATTCATAGTGGTGCAATTAATTTAGTTGTCCGTAACATAAATGAATTAAAATCATAAGGGGAAAAATACGAAAGGGGAATCGGCGAATGAAGAGATGCAATATTGAGATTTTGCCTTAAAAAGGCATGCAAAGGCAGATATGAGATTTTCTCCCCGGCTCACTGTCTTTCTCTCTCAACTCCGTGTGCTTTCTCCCTTTTCCTTTAATTTTTTCCCCCATTTGCCACTATTTAAGAGAGTTACTATTTACCGACCAACAAATTACTATTTGCCGCCTACCAATTTTGTGAAAAAGACAATTTTGCCCTTCAATATATTTCTTTATAATGCTTCAAAACTCTAGTTTTTTATTCATTCAACACACTTTCCCTCACACTGCCAACAGATCACAATCTGCTGGAGAATCTCGCCGGAAAAAATCTAGTGGCTGGAAAACTCTTCTCGCCCGCAAACTAAAAGGCGTCATAAAATGAGGTAATATTCTATATCTTGGCAAATGTGGAATATCTAGCGAGGAAAAAAAATTTGAGCAAAAAAAGGGTTGACGGCGACTGGTACGAAAACATTTTTCAGAAAAATTTTGTCTGTACGAAGTCAATTTACGTAGAGCCAAGTTAGGTACGAAAATGGTTTTCGGAGTATAATGCTTGGTACGAAAAAGGTTTTCGGAGGAAACTGCCCGGTACGAAATAAGACTTCGTACCATGCAGTTTCCTCCGAAAGCAATTTTCGTACCGGGCAATTTCCTCCGAAAACCTTTTTCGTACCAAGTAGGATGGTCCGAAAATTTGTTTCGTACCGGTTTTCGTAGCACTAGTTCCGGTACGAAGGCGATTTTCGAACCGACCAATCTGCTCCAAAAATGGCCTTCGTACCGGGACTGGCGCTACGAAAATCAACTTCGTACCATGCTTCGCCTACCGGAAATAATTTTCGGAAAGGTGGGGAGACAGAGAGTGAAAGGTGGGGAGATGGAAGAACATACCTCTGTTGCCGACGATCTCAAACCCAGAATTCAGCGAGCTTCTCCACCTTGCTTCCTCAAGCGCGGCTACTGGTTGCCTACAGCGATGGGGAGACAGAGAGTGGAGGGTGGGGAGGGCAGGAGGATGGGGTGGGCTGGCGGTGGATGGGGTAGCTGGCGGCGGTAGTCACAAGGGGAAGGGTTTTTGCGGCGGTGGTCACAAGGCTGAAGGGGAAGGGTTTTTTCAATTTTGAACCAAGGGTAAATTTGTCTTTTTCATATAACTATGGGCGGCAAATAGTAATTTGTTGGGCGTTAAATAGCGATTCAGCTATTTAAAGAGGAAGTCGTCGCGGGAGGAAAAGTAGAGAAAGAAATTGGGCTTTTGTTGTTTGATAATTACATTTAGGCATTTTGATTTTAAAGGGCAATTCTATCATGGGCTCATAACTAAAAGCTCAGTTGTGGACTGTGGCGTAGCACGGCTTACAAAATGCTAGTATTATAGAATTCAAAATACTGATAAAAAAAACCATAAATAACTAAATAAGTCGATTGAGGGTGTGAGTCATATGACTCATATCCAAGGTTGTCAACCCGCGGGTTGACCCGGATTAATTCCGGACCCGTCTCTAAAAATGGGCTACAGCTGCCTAGTGAACAATCAGCCCGGATCTAGTCAAACCCGGACAAACCCAGTCAAACCCGGACAAACCCGACGAACCTGGGCGGTTTGACCGAGGGAGAGGGTTAGCGGGTCTCCTTTCTGTGCGGCGCCGTTTCAATTTTGGAGTGTCCTCCCCAGCATAGACCGCCGTCGCAGGTCGTCGGAGTCTTCCTCCCAGCAATCGACGACCGCGCACCAGCCGCAAACGACCTCCTTTCGTCGGCTTGTCGATATTCGCAAGAAAGCAAGCCAGGTCGTCACCGGATCTTTGCAAGTCAGGTCGTCGCCGGATCACCGAGTTTCCGCCAACGATCCATCTGGACCTGTTTGATAATCGCGGAGAACAAAGGGAGGTTTGGTTAGGATTTGTGGAGAGACTCGTGATAATGGAAGAAGCTGGGCTTGGGGCGGTGTTTTTCTCTGTTCGGAGAAGAGGAAGAAGTAAAGGAAAGAGAGGGGAAAAGGGGTGAGAGGCAAGAAAGAGAGAGATGGTCTGATGGTCGTGGGGAAAGAATAAAATAAAGGGAGAAATTTTTGGGTGAAATTAAGGGGGAAACTTGGGTGGGCGGTTCACTTTTTGGAGCCAAATAAATTTCGTCAAATTCAAACCCCAAAATTTGTGTAAGTTACAGTAATAATCGACACAAATTCCCTAAAAAATTGTGTAGTGTTGCATTTTTTCTATGTTGGATTCAGGATAAGTATAATACATTGACTTTTTTCATATTTCCGGGCTAATCCGAGCTAATCCGGGTGATCCATTAACCCTTGACCCACTAGCTCATCCGGGTCTTGGTCGACCCGCGGGTTGACAACCTTGCTCATATCTCATATGGGAAAATACTTGGGTATGATATAATGGTGGGCTGAGATGAGTGTGCCGGGTGGAGAAATACTTGGGTTTAGTATGAAATGGGCTTGAGAGTTAACTTAACAAAATGCAAGGTCAAGTAAGAAGTGGGCTAGAGCCTGGGGAAGACCACAAGCCCATTTAGTATTTAGGTGGGAGAACAAAAAAATTAGGTGGTTCATGGACTATAATACCCCTACCGTAAGTTAAGAAGAGGTCAGAAATTTTTGAATGAATAAAACCCAATAAAGTTCCACTATCTATTATTTTTTAGATTTAGATTTAAAGATTTTAACTATCCGAATTAATGAAAAAAGAATTTTAAAATTTATATTATTTGGTAATTCCGATTGCTAACCTTCGATAAAAAAAATTAAAATCGTAACGTTTTATCAAATGATATGTTCAGCTTAACCAAAATAATCAAAATGAATCCAAAAAAATATTAAGAATTTATTGATAAAGGTATTTAGTGAGATAAATAAAAATTAAAAGAAAAATGTGTTAAAGAAATAAAGGAAAGTATTTCTTGGATTGGAACCTCAAGGATACTTATTTAGCAACTAAGGTAGGAAGAATCTGGATTTTCAGGTTTTGGATAGTGATGATTAGTATGTGCATGATTTTGTAGAGAGTGGTGAGAAAATGGCGATTACCTTTGTGTATAGTTTACATGAAGTAGCATAAAGATAGAAAATGTATAGGAAGCTGGCAACTAAGGTGGACAACTTCAGTCCTTGGTTAGTGGTAGGAAATTTCAAAGTTATTACTTGTAGCATTGAAGCCTCTAATACCCTAGAAATAGGGGAGGAACAAATAATTTTTACAGATGGATAAAAGGAATATAGTTGATAGATTATAGAATGAATGATCCTTGGTTTACTTGGACGAAGAAGCAGGTAGGTAACCCTATTGCAAAGAGACTAGATATGCCTCTAGTTAACACAAATTTGCTTGCAGGATTTTCACCAGGAGCAATCAAAATTCTCCCTTTGTCTTTCACACCACTGTGGATCCTTACCCACACTAAAATATTAATATCGAAACTCCTCCCAGGCCTTTCAAGTATTTCAGTGATTAGAGAATGCATCTTAATTATGAGATAATGGTCAAAAGTGGCAATCTGAGTTACGGGACTGCTCTGATTTGGTCCCGCATCGTCTCCGAGGTAGTAATGGTAATTTCAACCCGCTTTACGGGTATTACCTGACCTGATTCATGATGAGAGGCAGGTATTATCCAACTCGTAGTAGTGTGGGACGTGATATAGGTATCTACTTCCGACCCGCCCTGCTCTGCTCCGTTCTTTACCCATTTTATATTAATTTCTAACGATATCTATGCATATTTCTCTTATTTTGATTTTTCTTCAACTAATTAAAATTAATATTTCAACTTGTTATACTCAATTACTCAATCTATTATCACTATTTTACATTCATAAAGTGTTTTCACCTTTATTTTATCATAAAAAGTAAAACTTGTGTATATTTTTTTCAAACAACATGTAAGAGTGGGTCGACCCTCCCCACGCCATACCCGAGCGAATTTTTACCCGCCACGAGATAGCGTGGGGGGCGGCGCCCCATTGCCATCGCTACTCTAAACAATGTAGAATAAACACAGACCATCCTTGACCACAGCGACTGGTGAGGTCTCTATATAAATACTTAGCTCAGCTGCACCTGGATCAGAAAGGCAGAAACTTGAAAAAAATTGCTTCAACTGAATTTATAAAGGTACCTCGGACCCACAAAATGAACTGTCCGTTTCGGCAAACTCTCTAATATCAATTCCACGATTGATTCTGCCATCTTTGGCTCAGCTAAAGGATGGAGATGGAAGAATAAACCTCAAGAATGTACGGTCAAGTTGCAATAACCAACTAGATAACCGAAGCATGGAGGTGTTCTCACTATCATCTGCCAGCAGAAAAGTCCCTTCCTTTCCCAACTATATGCTCTTTTTACTTAACTCCACCGACAAAAGTTTCTAAAAGCATTGCCGCTCTCATTGGAAAACATGAACAAAAATCAACTAGATGCCCAAGTTAAATGAACAGTAACTAAATAGAGGCATCCATCCCATCTCCCACCAAAATTGCAGTCTTGTAAAGGGCTGGGACAGGAAGCAGTGGTGCTTATCACTTCAGATAGGTGGAGGAAATCCATAGCAGCACATAGGTTAGCAAAGAAGTTATCACTTCAAAGCTCCTAGGTCCTTTAATGATTGGTACCGGAGGGATTATAGACACCATCAAGAAGGTTCCAAGCAGCCACGAGAAAATGAAAGCTGCAACCCTGCAATATGGCAACAAACAAACAAGTGCTTAAAGCTTTACTATCCATAAAGAAGACAAGTCAAAACAAAAGAGAACTCGAAGCAATACCATACAGCACATACCCGTAGAGCGTAGCTCTCAGTCTGCTGTTCAATCGGTCATATATGAAGTACATAGTAGCCACTAGGGAGATTGCTACTTGAAGGGTTGGGCCTTCCTCAGTTGGAAACAGAACAGTGAGAGCTCCAAGTACAAGGAATGCAACTGTGGTTTTAACAATGACACTTGTTGAAGGGGTGCGGAATCTGTTTGTCACGGCCTGCACAAATCGGGACTGCTTAACTTCCCTAACCTTTTTGTTGATATCGATCTTGGGGTTCTTTCTATCATAAAACTTCTGCATGATTATCTTGTCATGTGCCGTTTCAATTGCATCCACACTCGGTTTGTGTCCACCATATCTCTGAATTAGGAAGTTTCGTGCACCTTGAATTTCATCTTCAGAGGCTTCCCTGCTTATCCCAAGTCGTTTGTACGGGTCCCTTACATGGATTCTCGGGAAAACAACTGAACTTGCAGAGCCAAATTTGTGATAAGAAAAGTATTGAGGAAAAGAATATCCCTATCTCAGTCTAAATATAGCACCAACAACCACAATGAACTAAATCATAAGGTACAATATAGACGACAAAAAGTTAATGGTACAATGTGACATCAAGAACAAGTGATAATGTTATATCTACATGCACCTAAAGCACAAAGAAGAACAAAGGAATCCACCAAAGCACAATAAAGCACATCAAGAGAGGGCTATCCTACCTGAAATCTAATAACTATAGACATACTCATAACTGGAAACATGTACAAGAACATGAAGTTCTTTTTTTTTTTTTTTAACATAGTACAAGAACATGAAGTTCATTCCTGTGATTTAGTTAAAAGAGTTCTTCGGAATAAAGTGAGACCAACAAATTGATAAGCAGCTGAAGATAACTCTTGCGTATTGAGAAAGGGTACACAACTATTTTAATCCAATGTATGTTCTGCATAAAACATGTCATCTGCTTTTTGTCTACAAACAAGATGTGTCTTCCCAAATTTCTAAAATTGAACTGAAATTTAAGCTAAACACTTAGTAATCCCATCAAACACCGAAGCAGAAGATTAAGTACATTCAACCATCAAGAAGATTCATGAATACCAGATTGGTTATCCGTACCATCTCCGCCATAGGAAGCATCCATAGCGCATTTGACAACATAAGTTTGCCGCGGTTTGAATGTTCGCACCAGTCTTGTTGCCCAGCTTCTGCAGAGCTCCACCAGGAAGACCAACTCATTTATTTCACATGAAGTCCCAAAAGTTGAGGGGTTGAAATCGAACAATATGATTGCACACAAAATACCTTTGCAATGGGAGAAACCCAATATTCTTCTCTCGAGTTCTATCCCCGCTACAAACAGCTAAAACACGTTGGCCGGAAGTACTCAAGCCAGGCGCCCGCGCACCACACTTAGTGGGAGCAACAGCTAGTCCAGACATACTCATCTCTACAATGAGCCCTCTAACAACATAGCAAAACCCAAACTGGAAGCTATGAAAACCTTGATATAACCAGTCTAGAGAAAGAGTAAGCAGATTTCTGAATCACTGGCATTCAAGAACTACAGGAGTCACCGGAATTAAGAAGATAAGGAACAATCCAGAAGCAAAAGGGGCCGGAAATCCACTGAGTCAAACGAATTGAATTTATCAGGCGCAAGAGAAGAACTGAATGAGACGTAACCTTACCAGAGCTGCCGGCCTCCTGCGGCGGAGATTCCGAGTCGGAGAAGCGAGGAGCTTAGAGCTGGCGGAAGAGCACCGAACCCTCCCTCTGCATAATTCTTTCTGAGTGGAAGGAAATAGCTCAACTTTGGCTTTGGTTGTGGGGAGTCCGGATCTGGTGACTAAGGGGGGGTCCTTAGTCACTTGGATTTTGTTTTATTTATTATTATTGAATACTTTTTCCATCTGCTAGACTGCTACGTCTCTTCCCTTTCCCTTTTTGCAATGTCCAGAGAGAGAGAGAAAGTCGTGGGCGGAGGATGAGAGAGAGAAAGAGAAACGCGGCGGCTACGCTGGAGGAGAGAAAGGCGGCCGGCGATGATGGAGATCTCGATGGCGCCGACGACGGTGGAGAGAGGCGGCGACCTCGATTGCCGTTGTCGCAGAGAAACAGAGGAGAGAGAGAGAGAGATCGTGGCGGAGGAGAGAGAGGCGATGGCGGAGAGAGAGAGAGGCGATGGCGGAGAGAGCTTCGACGATGATGGAGGAGAGAGAGGCGATGGCGGAGAGAGAGAGAGGTAACGACGGCTGTAGAGAGAGTCGGCAGCGGCGGCGGCGGCGGCGGCGGCAGTGGAGAGAGAAGAACAGTGATTTGTATAGTTTGTATGTTTTGTAACATTAGTTTGTATTGTTAGTATTTTTGTACAAAATGTCAGTATGGTTTGTATAGTTTGTAACATTAGTTTGTACTCTTAGTATGTTTTTCTTTGACAGTTTGTATTCTTAGTATGTTTTTCTTTGACAGTTTGTATTCTTAGTATGTTTTGCTTGTATTCTTAGTATGTGGACAAAAATAACAAACATTACAAACATGGTTGACAAAAATGACAAACATGTGGACAAAAATAACAAACATTACAAACAATACCAAAGAAACCAACAAACATTACAAACATTACAAAATAACAAACATTACAAACATTGCAAACAAACATTACAAACATTACAAACAAATGAATACAAAGTATACAAATCATAACATAAAAGTATACAAACTTGAATAACAAAAGTTACAAATTACAATATATACAAAATAGTCATACAAACATTACAAACAATACAAACATTACAAACATGGTTGACAAAAATAACAAACATTACAAACAATACAAAAGAAACCAACAAACATTACAAACATTACAAAAGAAACCGACAAACAGTACAAAGCATACTACACGTACAAAATATAACTACTTACAATACAGATTGGTAAACTTGTATTACAAACAAATGAATACAAAGTATACAAATCATAACATAAAAGTATACAAACTTGAGCAACAAAAGTTACAAATTACAATATATACAAAATAGTCATACAAAGATTACAAACAATACAAAAGAAACCAACAAACATTACAAAATAACAAAGTGTACAAACATTACAAAATAACCCGACAAACAGTACAAAGCATACTAAACGTACAAAATATCACAAAAAATGACAAACAATACAAAACATACTAACAGTACAAATCATAATTCCCAGAACTCTCTCTCTCTCTCTCTCTCTCTCTCTCTCTCTCTCTCTCTCTCTCTCTCTCTCTCTCTCTCTCTCTCTCTCTCTCTCTCTCTCTCTCTCTCTCTCTCTCTCTCTCTCGTTGCACCTGGTGGACAAAAATAATTCCCAGAACTCTCTCTCCTTGGGGAATAAATTCCATTCCCAGAATTCTCTCTCCTTGGGGAATAAATTCCCAAAAAGTGACCGCATGGAATTCTCTGGGTCGGCGATGGCGGATGCCCGGCGGGGAAAAAACGAGACGGACGGTACGGAGACAGGAGGCGGCGGGCTGCTTAAATTTTTTATTCATTTTATAATTAAATATAAAAATAAATATGCAATTACTACATTGCCCTTCATTAAATTGGATTAATAGGAACCCTTGGATTTTAATGAAGTTGTGTGGCTGAGATTCACTTAGCCATGTGACTAAGGGGACCCCCCTTAGTCACCTGATCCTAGCCCGGTTGTGGGACCATTTTGCCGCCGCGACTTTCTATCTTTTGTTTTGACGGTGCGTGCGAGATTGACCCGTGAGGGGCTAAGATCAGGTGACTAAGGGGGTCCCTTAGTCACATAACTAAGTAAATCTCAGCCCTTTCATCTAATTAAAATCTAATGGCTACAATTAATCTACTTTAATGAAGGGCAAAATTGTAAGTTCATGATTATTTTTATTTTCAGTTATTAAATAATTTATTTCTGGGTCATTCTCCCTGCTCGTCCGCCTCGTTTTTTTTTTCCCGGCCGTCCGCCTCTTTTTTTTTTCCCGCTGCTCTTCACTTTCTGTTGTGGGAATTTATCCCCAAGTTTATTCTTTCCACCAGGTGCGGAGAGAGAGAGAGAGAGAGAGAGAGAGAGAGAGAGAGAGAGAGAGAGAGAGATTTTTTCTGATCGGAATTTTTTTTCCGACGAACATCGTCGCCGGAGAAGAATTTCTCGGCGACAGTGCTAATTTTGTGATGTTTGTTGACATATTTTGTAATGTTTGTATACTTTGTTATTTTGTAATGTTTGTCGGTTTTATTTGTAATGTTTGTACACTTTGTTATTTTTGTGCACCATGTTTGTAAACTTTGTTATTTTTGTCAACCATGTTTGTAATGTTTTTTATGTCTAAAAAACAACCGGGTTGACTTTTGGATGGACCTCCTCTATATAGGGATGGAGCCTCCAAAGTCAACCCGGGTGTTTTTTCCAGTTCGTATGGATTGTCGGTCTAGTTTGTCATTTTTTTCCACCATGTTCGTACTGTTTGTATGTCTAAAAAACTCCCGGGTTGACTTTGGGAAGGAGCCCCTCTATATAGGGATGGAGCCTACAAAGTCAACCCGGGTGTTTTTTCCCGTTCGTATGGATTGTCGGTCTAGTTTGTCATTTTTGTCCACCATGTTCGTACTGTTTGTATGTCTAAAAAACACCCGGGTTGACTTTGGGAAGGAGCCCCTCTATATAGGGATGGAGCCTCCAAAGTCAACCCGATTGTTTTTTCTTTTTGTACGGTTTGTATTGTTTGTCAGTCTAGTTTGTATTGTTTGTACAGTTCATACGTTTGTAATGTTTGTATGTTTTGTCGCTCTAGTTTGTACTGTTCGTATGTTTGTATGGTTTGTACTGATTGTAAGTTCGGTTTGTATACTTCGTAATTTTTCATAATACCCAAACTACCCCTGCCATTAATTAAATAGCCCTTCCCACTTTTTAACCATTGGATTGAAGTGTCCAGATCTAATGGCTAGGAGGGACTTAGTCAAGTGACTAAGCACCCCCCCTTAGTCACCGGATCCGCACTCCCGTGAGGGCGCGACCACGGTGATCCTTAGTTCCTTACATATGTCCAGCCGACAACGTTTCGGGAGTTAAGAAACAGGTGAAAAATTAAAAACATTAGTAAATACAATTTATTTATTAGCCAAACTTTTTGGTAATCCACAAAAATATATAGCCTAAAACTATTAAAATGCAAAAAACTAGCCAATTTTTATTTTTGGTGAGAACTAGCCAAACATTTGATACGATTCCAAAAAAAAGGTCATGTTCCGTAAAATTTGTTAATTCTAACTATGTGTTAGACAGATTTATAGGTAAGCCGATACATCTAGGGTAGCTCAATTGATTCGGGTATAACTATACATGTATTACCCTCTCATATCTTTATGGTTTGAATTGGCTATCGTTGTTTCTCGACCTATTTATACTATGTTGTGCTTTTTTGTCACATTTCAGGTCATAATACGCATGGAAAGATCGGGGATGAGTTTCGAGCCATTCGGAGGTCAAACGAGCCAAAAAGTGGAGCTTGTGCAAGGTTCATGGGCATAATCCAATTATCACCCTCTGTGGGAGTGAAAATCTCCCCCCAAACTGTGAATTGCAAGACTTCACGGGCAAGAGGCAATAGTCACGCCTTGAGACTGAGAGGGTGAAAATCTCCCCAGACCGTGAAGTGTGCAAATTCCAGCATCCATTGTGCATCTCGCGGGCTGTGCAAACTTCAAGGTCTTAGACCGTGAAAATATCCAAAAATGGTGCGTTTTTGGCCGAGATCACCGTATGCTTGCTATTATCAACCATGTGAACAGTGATAGTGAAGTTGGCACTGTGGAGCATATAAAAAGAAAAATAGCTGGGAGAGAGAAAGGAGAGCTGGTTTTGGAGAGGAACTTGGTTATGGCTCTAGGGTTTCGACCCAACACACCAAAGAAGAGTTTTTAGAGAGAGAGAGTGACCTTAAGTGATCTTGTAGCTTAATTGGAGGCTTGGGTTGATCTTGGAGTCAAGGATTCAATCCTATAAAATGAAGATCTTGAGCTATTTTTGTAATCTCTCTTCTCTCTCTATGAACTAGACCTATTTCTCTTAGGTTGATGAACTGTGATCTAGATTTTGGTTTGAAGTTGATGTATGTGACATATTCTATGTTTGATTGATGATTTTATCTATTTGATGGATGATTTTCATGAATTGCGTGATTTTTTATTCCACTTCATGTCAATTGAGCTTTTAATCTAGGAGGAAGATAATCTCCTTAGAACCCATTATTGGCGTCTCCGAGTCACTCCTCATTCTATGTCGTCCGGGTAATCCCCTAGGGAGTTGATTCGATTGATCTCCTAATGATATAGGAATAGGATTGCCTCAGTTTGAATAGAGCGCTCCCCACCCATCACTTCGTCGTTCGGGGTCAATCCCGAGTGAGTTGATCTCCTAACGGTAGGGTAGTGAGTCGATCATGCTAGGATAGTACGCAACATCGATCCAAATGATAGAACTAGGGGGATTCAAACCTAAGAGAGCTCCACCACTTATAATTAGCTAGGTTAGTGGTTAGCTAGATTAGATTAGTTTTCCTAATCACTATTATAGGTTGGCTAGATAAAGAAACCTAACCCGAAGTCAGTTACACCTAGGAGACCTATGGTTCGATAATTTTTATTGCTTGTTTACCCTATGCTACACTAGGTCATCAGTTCTGCTTGACTGTCGATTGGGATGTGTAGTTAGAGTCCACCTGCTGAGATCTAAAACATGCTAAAACATGCACAAACCTAGCGTAAAATTGCTCCTCAGACGATGCAAAGCCACAAACATCAAAAGATGAAGGGGTACAAATATATGCAATTACACTCGAATCAATGCGGTAGTTAACCAATAGTCGTTTGCCACTGAAATGGTCGTTAATGCCACTAGATAGCAACCATATTAGATCGACGAGGAGTAAAGGTACAAGTAAAATATGTAAACATTGTTGAACGAGACTACACTTCCTTCAAGAGAGCTCCCCCACATAATGTAATACATTCTTGAGAAAGACCCACCAAACTAGTAATTGTGAGCCACCACATACATTCACCACAAGAAACCCATGCGTTAGACATCAATTCATTGCATCTCGAAAGGCAAGAAGTTTCATGAGAAACAGATTCTACATACCTTCATATTTATTTTTCGAAATGCAAAAAGAAGCTAACCCTCCACGGCAAATCCAAAGAAGCCAATTCCTCCACCCTGCCCCCAACGCATGGACCCATCACAGTGAACCAAGATACAATTAGTTGGAAATCAATTGTCTTGCACCTTTCTGCTATAAGAAGGATGTTCCCATGAAGACCCCAACTACATTGGAAGAGACAATGTAGGATTGTCTCCAAACTGGCCAATTCCTAGAGCTCTCTCGCCACTCAATAATAGAAAAAAAAACAATGTTGGATTGTCTCCATTCCTTCTAAACATACTATACATGTGCTTTTTGCCACCAACATTTTCGTCAATAACACCACTCTGACCCGAAGGAAGGCACGTACAACCCTTCAGGCAAAGAATTTCAATTCCGGCGATAGAGGCAAGCTCCATAGCATTTTCTAGAATGTGATATAAAAAAGCCAACAATGCAGGGGGAGATAGCATTAAGCTGAGAAGGATATAAATGGTGCACCGTTTTTACAGTGTAAACCCAAAATTTGAGTAGTGCAAGATCAAACGATCCTATCCAGGTGAGAAGACAAGGGTATGGATAGAATATCCTGAACAAAGTCAGAAGAAAAAAGGGATCGCAATAGCTCTAAGTGTCAATCATGATATATCATTTCCGCGACCAACTCAATAGAAAGCATTACACTCGGTATTAGAGTGAGAAAGGTAGGAGAGGTTTTTGGTATCCACTTATCTGAAAGAAAGTGAACTTGTGCTCCAGTTCCAATTTGCCACCGAAGCCCCTTTAGCAAAAAGTCACTACCTTCAAGAATTCATTGCCATGCCTAAGACAACCGGTTCACAGCTTGAGCTTCAAGGAAAGAACAATGGAGTGGTAGCGAGCTCAAAAAATTTGCAGAAAGTTCAATTGAGGATCCAGGATAATCCGCTATGCGTTCTTTGCAAGGAGAGCCACATTAACATTTGTCAAAATCTCAAAACCCGAGCCCACTAACGCATTACTATGTCATGCCTCAGGATAGGAAATCCAGCGAATCTCGTCTTCTTTATCTTGATCTGCCGACCAAAGGCGCAAAACTTGACCATTCAACTTGTGACACAAAGTGGAGGAAATAGAAACACAAAGATAGCATAGATAGATGTAGACCCGGCAGAATTAATAACCATCTCCTTTGCAGTGAGAGACATAGACTTTGCTTGCCACAATAGGATGCGGGCAGCAAGTCCATCCTCCACAAATCTGAAAGTTTGCACCTTTGAACGTTGGATCTAGACTGGAAGACCTAAATATTACTCAGGACTGCTCGTTCTTGCTCATTAAAATTAGCACTAACCGTAATAGTAGATTTTTGTTCGGTTACTTTTAAACCACGCGAAGTTTTAGGGCTCAATTACTTTCATTTTTGTTTCTTGTTTCCTATTTTCATTCCATAAATCCGGCACCAGACACGAGAAAACTTGTTTACTTTTCATCCTGTTTCATATTCGTTTCCAACTCTAGAAACATAAAGTGGTAGCTTCCTCGTGTTTCCACCATTTTCCAATATCTTTTTCTCATACTTTTAACAAACAAATTTTTTTTATTGATGAGGTGAGATATTCAAATAACATTACTCAAAATTATTTTTATGACTTTTACTTTAATCCTTTAGTTTTCTTTTTTACCTAACCTTTATCTTTTATTATATATTGTCACCTTACGGACTATTTGAAACCAAACAAAATGATATTCATTTCACTTCAAAATGAGTGTTTAAAATTCATTTCAAATGAATTCCTATCTTTACAAATTAACTAAACTGAATTCCCAAACATGTTTAGAACACATTTATGATTGAATTAAATCAAAACCTTCCCAAATGTACTCTAAATTTAATAACCAAATTGCTTCGAACATAATTTATATTCTAAAGTAATCATTGAAAGTGCACCAACTAATAGTGCTGCAAATGAGTCGAGTCGAGCCGAACTTTACCTCAGATTAAGCTCGACTCTTTAATAACATGTTGAGCTCGAACTCTGCTCATTTATTAACGAGTCGAGTAAAGCTAAAGGTAGACTTGTTTACTAAAATCTTGACTAATTTTGTATGTCATGTATGATACATGTGAGTGATGACAAAAAAATTAAAAACCATAAACCACAACTATATCTTTTATATAGGCGAAGATGAAAAGAAATATAAAAAAAAAAGTGAAGTGAATCTCTATATATACATATTGCATGGCTAAAAGACTTGCCAATTAGCAAGAAACACTCCATCCTTAGCAATTGTCACCCAAATATCACCTTAACATGTTGGATTGATAAAATACTTGCCAATTAGCAAGAAGCACTCTAGTAGGGATGGCAACAAAATCCAAACCCACGGGTACCCACCCGACCCAATCCGGTCAACGCGGTTAAAATCCGTGTTGAGGGGTTTTGGGTCGAGTTTGGGTTTAAACCCGTTCACTATTCACCGGGTTGGGTTGGGTTTGGGTTTAGGTAAACCCGGCCCATGGGTACCCGCCCACTCATATAATTAATTTTTTCGGTATATTTAATATTCTAAACAACTATTCTTATTTATGTTTGTGGAGACATGTCTAATTTTTTCTTTTTAATTGTGTAGAATGAAGTTGATGTTATGGAGTGGAGACTAAAGAAACTTAATTGAAAGAAAGAAGCTTTCAATTAAACATGTTATTTATGGATAATTTGTGATTTGCTTCAATTTTCATGAGTTTTCTAGATTGGTGTTGAACAATTTGTATAATTAATTTGTGATTTTCTTGAATTTTCTAGAATGGTGTTTTATATATGGATAATTTGTATTGAGATATTGATATTTGACTTTAATTTTGATAAAAACTTGTAATTGTAAATTTTTTACCACAAAACCCGTGGATACCCATTAACCCGCGGATACCCAACGGATTGGGTTGGATTTGAGTTTTTCAAACCCGATGGATTTTACCCCGGATTTTTTTCAAAGATAAACCCATGGATTTGGATTTGGCAAAACCCGACCCGTGGCTATCCCTAATCTCTAGCCATTGCCATCCAAATACCACCTAACCGTTGCAATGGATATGGTCCTATCCCTTTTTGTTCAGTCTAATTTTTCGGCTTGGTTTACTCATTTTTCGGCTCGGTTCTCGGTCGGGAGTTAATTTTGGAGGGCGACTTTCATTTAAGGCTATGACTGGCTACCTCATTTGTTGTACAGTTTCTTATCGAACGCATATAAAATCAAAAGCTAATTGGAATACCAAGTGTTTCAAGGATCCCGAATATGGTTGCACATTTAAGTGCTACACGCAGATACAAATATGTTGCTGCGGATATCGTGCTTCATCAAGTTACACAGTAGTCGTTTCTGCGTTTAACTGTACACAATTAACTTACTGTACAAACTTCAACAGTGCTTTGTTGAAAACAAATGCAACATCACGGATATGCTTCGTGGTTCGACTGTACAATATCTGCCAGCTTTGAATGCTGCAACAAGGCAAACTTTGCAAATGAAAAGCAGGGAAAAGGAATAGTGGCACTAGCTCGCAGGGTAATCAAGACCAGAAAACATAAGGGCAACCGGAAAGTTGAACATTGATAAGGAGAAGCAAGCTTAGCGTGGACTTACCACAGGCCAAGATTGATTCGATGGTCATGACAGGAAAAGAGTTATAGTAGCAATATGGCCATTTTTCATCACCTGTCAGTTTAGTTTCCAAAAAAGGTTATTAATAATTCTAAAAAATAAATCCATCAGGCTGGAAAGTGAAACAGCTAATGGAATCATCATCAATAGCTCACCTCTAAGGCGATGTTCTGGTATCCATACACAAAAGTGGATCCAAAAGGGTTGCTTGTAGAACCTTGGGTTTGGATAGCTGCACGACCGCAGTCTCCTAGGATTTCCTGCAGTTTGAAATCATGCTTTCATCAAGCTTCTAAGTTGTGGACGGTCTTGTATGAGAAGAAGAAGAAGAAGAAGAAGAAGAAGAAGAAGAAGATCGTACCTTCACTTGCTCCCATTTAGTGCTAGGGTTGATACTCTGCTTCGAGTTATTTGCTTCAGAGGAGAAAGTAAAGAAGAAGCTAGTTTCAGTATTTTATATAACCACCACCAAACCTAAATCTTCTTCTACAAATTGCTAAGGGTTTCAAAACCTTGGATAACAAAATTGCACTTTATGTATGAATTGAAGTCCGCATGACCAGGATAGTTGCTATGAAGAACAAACTTCTTGATTTTATGAGTCTGGAAAAACAGAACAAATCATCATTCATCTGAAGCACAAAGTCTATACAAATGGAAAATGTAATGGAAGGAAAAGATAACAAAAAAAATACCTGGCCATCAAATAAGATGTCCAAACCACGAGTAAAATAATTATAGAAGTAATCGGCACAAAGGGTTGTTCTTGGACGTGGGTCAGAAGCAGAGTGAATGACCATCTGATCCACCTGTACTGATAAAAACTTAAGTCTGCAGAAGCTACCATTTTTTGCATGCTAATCCCATAATTCTAAATTGATATAACAACATTGACATGACAAACAGAAGCATAATGATGTACCTGCTTTTGATGGATGCCACAAGGACGCCCTAATTCCGTCCATACATCCTGTACATCAAAGGGAACTATGAGTAACACGCAAAACCGAACATATAGCAGCTATAGCCTATAGCTACCAATTAACAAGGGGGGGGGGGGGGGGGAATCTGTAGTGATTCAATTTATTGTTTACCTGTGGTGACGCACCAAACGGAATATGCTGTCCCCCGATTGAAAAGAATAACTCTTCGCCAAGCTGCAGCAATCAATTAACCATTCAAGCGGAAGGCTTACAAGTCACTAAGAATAGCATTTCCTTGTTAAGGCACATCTAAATGAGGACAAACCTTCACTTGCACCTCCTCCATGTACAGACTGCCAGCAGGTAAAGGAGGAGCAACAGCCTTGTCCAAAAGAGAGCCAACACCGACTTTTTTGTCACTAGAGCCATCATATATACAAACCCGGCAGGTGACTGGTGTGGTTCCATCCGGAAACTCCAGAGGCAGTTCAGCTGCCAATGGAAGGGAGAACAAGGAAATGGAAAATGAACGTTTGCATAAACTTTAGCTTTGCTCATAAACACAGCATTAATGCAATACCTTCTCTATCCTGACAGCAGTCTGCATACTGCCCAGGGATTGGAAATGCGAAAGACAGGCCCTTCAAAGAAGAAAAATCATGTAGGTGTATAATTCAAAGCTAACAATGGAACACAAGGAATCAGTTAATATTATTAACAAAGTTCATCTACGTACAGGGTAAAACAGGGTATAAACTCCCCTATCCTTGTCATAGATACCAGGAAATGTTGGGCCAAAGAGAGCATAAACAGCAACAAAAGTTGCCAAGGTGGACGGCCCCCTATATGTGAAGAGCATATAATCAACCATAAAATAGAAGTCAATAAAAGCGGAATTCAGAAGCAAGCAAGAATGGTATTCGATGTTTAGGCATAAAATACCCAATAATAGACGTGGCATATCGCATTTGGAGCCTCTTGACATCAAAGATTTCAACCAATCTTAGCCTCTGGAGTAAATTCAAAGTGAAGGAGTGAATACACTGCATTGGAAAGCAAACTTCATAGGAAGGGTTGACCAGAATCAATTACCTGGGACCAAGGATCAAATCGAAGATGGAAACCATGGTCCGGGAAGCTAATAACAATGTCTAGCTTCAAAGGTTCCTGCTTCAAAACACCGGCAATATCCCAATAAGGTGGGTGGTAA
Organism: Linum tenue; assembly: GCA_946122785.1. Lineage (NCBI taxonomy): Eukaryota > Viridiplantae > Streptophyta > Magnoliopsida > Malpighiales > Linaceae > Linum > Linum tenue. The sequence continues at coordinate 28,596,071 of CAMGYJ010000003.1, forward strand.
ATGAAGAACGCTCAATATCATTACCCAAAAGAAGAGTCCCACACAACTTCAAAACTGAACCAATCGAGAAAGAAAAAAAATGTGTAGTGGCAACAAACTGTTAACCAGAAGGTTCAGGTAAACAAAACTAGCATACATGAACGAATAGCGAAATAATTAGATTCCAGTTTTCCAATCCAAACCTCGTCAAAGTACTTCACATGGACAACATCATAAATGTTGGGTTGCTGCTCAATCTGGGCAAATGCTTCGCATATCGGCATCCCTATATCACAAGCAAGCAAAAATTAACCGACACGTGAAGGGAAATTGATCGAAACAGAATCAAGGATCAGGTGCCACATGGAAAGGGATCACGAACAGGAAAGAAAAAAAGGGAATACTGCAGAATTTCAGCAAAAGAAAATTAAAGATTAGAAATAAGGAGAGCCATCGATAAGGTAGCGCAAACAGCAGGAGAAGAGAAAATCAAGTGAAAGTTGAATTGAGGAAGAAGAACAAACAAAAATAGGGAAGAAATTGAGCAATCGCAATTACCTAAAGAAAAGGGGCCGATGCCGAGGCCAGGGCGGAGATCGAGGACGATGGCGCCCATAGCGGTGCCTTCGCAGCGTCTCCGTGGTCGCTGGTGTTGTTGCATCATTTGGTGTTTCGATATCCGAAAGGCAGCGATTTTTAGTTGCCTATTTTGCTTTCGCAGCGGTGGTTTCTTCTGGGTTTCTGGAACAAACAAGTCTTCCCCTTTACTTACGCGACTGGAACTCCAGCGCATTACTCTTCCTCTTCCTTCCCCGGACTAGAGTGCCCACGTATACCGGTTAAAATCCAAAGGGTTACTAATTATACTAAATTTAGCAAAATGGTCACTGAAAACTTTAAAATATAACAATGTGATCTCTGAATTCAATTTCGGAGAATATTTGACGGTCAATCAATTGCTCCCAACACTTTGAATTGTTAATATAGATACAAGATTAGATCCTATATATATGTTGATGTCGAGGTTGTCGTCGACGCCAGATTTCTTGCTACAGACACTGAGAGAGGCCTAAAATCACTTTACATCGCGATCTTTGCTCGTCATATTGACTCCCACCACCTCCTGTAAATGGTCCACTTATTGATCTCGGTAGGGACACCCTCTGACGCTCAAAGTGGTGAGTTGACGGAAGAATGACACAAAAAATTAAGTGTAGGAGAGGGTGGTCTATGCGAGAGTGTAGGCCGACGCGTAGCCAAAAGATGTGTCGTTGCCTCAAGCAAACGTCCACCACGGGTCATGTGCCCTTGTGCCATGTTTAGGTGCTCACGCCACGTGGTAGGACACGCTTAAATGAGGGGCAACATAAGGGAGTAAGTAGGAGCGAAGGCAACTAGCCCAAACACCGCGGGTGGTGAACGCCTTGGACCCGAGAGCAAAGTGGATCCGAGGGCGTGGGCGATGCAGGCGGTGAGTGTCGAAGGAGGTGGGCTTCGTGGGTGGCAAGCGCCATTGGCTCGGGAGCAAAGTGGGTCCAAATCCATGGGCTGCGGGCGGTGAGCACCTTAGGTAGTCAGCATCGGGGGCACAGGGTCGTGGGTGGTGAGCGTCGTGGGCCGGGAGTGAAGTGGGCATAGGGTCGTGGGCGGCGAGCATCATGGGCCCAAGGGTCGCTGGTGGTGAGCGTCGTGGGCAGGGAGTGAAGTGGGCGGGGGTCGTGAACGTTGTGGGCCGTGATGTAGTAAAAATATTTTTAGATAGGGTCCATCAAAATATGCCCCTTAATAAAAAGTTTATTGGACTTGAAGAGTCACACTTGCACTAATGTGCATTAATTAATTAATTAATTGTTAATATCAAGGTTCAAGAAGGCGTTAGGCGATAAGCAAGCGTTGGCACTCAGTCTAACGCCCAGCTCGCAAAAGCGATGCCTACACGACACCTATGCATTTTAGCGAAATAGCAGGTTTTAGTAGAAATAACAATATTAAGGCGAAAGGGAGGGAAAAATCCAAAAGTACCACTATTTAAAAAAAAAATCCAAAAATACCACCCAACCCCAAAAAATTCCAAAAATACCACCCTTTTTCAAAAACCGCCACCCCACCCAGCGGTTTGGTCGAAAACCGCTTGTCGGGGCCGCGATTTTGGACCAAACCGCGGGCCTAGGGGGCGGTTATAAAAAAAAAAAAAAAATCGACCAAAACCGCTGGGTGGGGTGGCGATTTGGCCCAAAACCGCCACCCCAACCAGCGGTTTGGTCCAAAAGTTCGGTCGAAACTTCAAACGAACGTAACTTTGCACTCGGGTATCCGATCGTAGCGATTTTTTTTCATTTCGCATAAATTTTCATGATCTAAAACTTTTACTAGGATGAAATTTTCAAAACAGGAACTATTTGTGGATATACGGGACCTTGAGAATAACTTTACCTTTACTTTTCAGAAATCCATGTACATTTTGAAATTATGATTATATTAAAAGTTGTAGATCTTGAAAAGTTATGCGGAATAAAAAAAAGTTCATAACATTCGGAGTTTGGAGCACAAAGTTATGGCCGCCCAAAGTTTGACGAAAGGCGAGACCCGGCGGTTTGCGGCTTGCAAGATCTCAAAAAGTTTGCGGCCTCCATTTTTTGAATCCGAATAACTTTTTGAGATCTTGCAAGTCTCAAACAGTTGGGTTCCGTCTTCATCTCGAAAAAACGTCATTTGCCACCCCGAACGACCTTTTTTTTTATTTTGTCAAACTTTGGGCGGCCATAACTTTGTGCTCCAAAATCTGAATGTCATGAATTTTTTTTATTCCGCATAACTTTTCAATATCTACAACTTTTAATATAAACATAATTTCAAAATGTACATGGATTTCTGAAAAGTAAAGGTAAAGTTATTCTCAAGGTCCCGTATATCCACAATAGTTCCTGTTTTGAAAATTTCATCCTAGTAAAAGTTTTAGATCTTGAAAAGTTATGCGAAATGAAAAAAAAATCGCTACGATCGGATACCCGAGTGCAAAGTTACGTTCGTTTGAAATTTCGACCGAACTTTTGGACCAAACCGTTGATTGGGGTGGCGGTTTTGGGCCAAACCGCCACCCCACCCAGCGGTTTTGGTCGATTTTTTTTTTTTTTTTATAACCGCCCCCTAGGCCCGCGGTTTGGTCCAAAACCGCGCCCCCGACAAGCGGTTTTCGACCAAACCGCTGGGTGGGGTGGCGGTTTTTTAAAAAGGGTGGTATTTTTGGAATTTTTTGGGATTGGGTGGTATTTTTGGAATTTTTTTTTAAACAGTGGTACTTTTGGATTTTTCCCCGAAAGAGATGGTGCGAAATTGAGAATTTGTTACATTTCATGAGTTCTGAGTTTTTCTCTCATTGAGCTAGAATTACAATTCCAAAACAAGGAAGGAGTGAAGGATGTGTCGAATATGAGGTAGTTGAAGATGGCGTCATTTTGAGAAGATTAGCTACAATATTTTTTAATCCTTAGTCTGCTAGTGCAATTAAGCACCTCTGTCTAGGACCTTGGGAAGACATTTTATCATTGTCTAACGTCCATGCGACATATGCGGAATTACGCCTTTTTGAATCCTGGTTAATATTGGGGATTGGTAGGATTCAAACATATGCCATTTCTACCAAAAGCTCAATTTTCATGTCAAGTACCAATTAATTTCAAATACACGAGTTGTTGAGAGAGAAAAATTGGATTTTTTATCATTCATTTACTATCTTACACGCATGAGAGGCACATTTGAAAGCTCCAAGTACATGAAATGTGGTAATTTCTAATTGACCTTCAATGTTTTGTGGGAAGAAAATTGAGGATTCTGACTCCCTAAGTCCTTCCAATGAAAATTAAATGGTTTGAATCAAGGTTAAAGAAGGTGTTGGGCTAAAGGTGGGTGTTGAGATATTGTCTGACTCGTCTAGGCATTGCCTAAGCGTGATTATGCATTGGAAGCAAAAATAGACTTTTGTGTTAAATGATGAGTGAAGTAGTTGTTTTACATCACTTTAACTTTACTTCAAATGATTAATAACTTCTTTACCACTTAACAATAAGAAAAAATAGTTCAAAAGTTTATAGAATCATATGTCAATGGTTCACAATGTTCTTGAACTATTGAATAGACTGAGATGGTACCGGGTCCGCTATTCTTGCAGAACTGTGGGGCATCCATAGAGGGTTGGAGCTAGCTTGGAATAAGAACATCCAATGTTTGATTGTGGAAACTGACTCCAAGCTAGCCATTGACCTGATTAACAATAGACGGGATCCGGTACACCCTCATGCTACCCTTTTGAATATAATCCGTAGACAGATAGCTCAGAATTGGATAGTTCGTTTGGTGCATACGTATCGGGAAGGGAATAGAGTCGCAGACTGCCTCTCGAAGCACAGTCTCGTCTATCCCTTTGGTACATATGAACTACATGAACTTCCAATGGATCTAGAGAGACTCCTTCGTGAAGACATCATTGGTGTTAGCTTCCCTAGACAAGTCATTGTTGGCCTAGGGGATTAGTATAGTTGTCTGCCTATTATTTGGTTTTTAAGTTGCTCCCAGCTTACAGGATCTGTTTTGGGCGGAGTCCTCTGCTTGTAGATGGCCGCCCAGGCTTTTCCTTTTGATCCTCGGAGACTATTTTTCTCTGGCTTTCAGCCTCCTTCCAATCAAAAAAAATTTCACCTTTTTATATTGACTGTCTAGGTTTCACAACAAAAAAGGCTATAACGACCGGAAAAATGGCGAGAGGATGAAAACCGCTCATTAAATGCACCTTTCTAATTTGCACAAACTCATTTATGAGGGTAATTTATTTCCTCTCATTATAACATTAGTTTACCCTCGTTATTGCCAAAAGACCTTTAGCGATGACTAGAATCTCCTCATTGATATGCCCATAAAAGTTTTTGAAATCCGCCTAACATATTTCTATTTTGCATATCTGATTCACTTTCTATATCTAAGAAAAGAGAACCCAAATCTCTTATCTCTTTACCCTAAGAAACAGCCTCACCACCCACATACAACAGCGGCGAAGTTTCCATAGATCGCCGACGACCCACTTTCTCATTCACCGCCAACTTGAATCACCAATACCCGCAATCAATTTCGACAGCAATGACCGTTATGATGGAGAAGAAGAGGATGTTCAGTGCTTATTCTCCACCACCAGATTCATCGGGTTCTAGAGATTGAGGGGTGACCAGATTTGGGAGTTCTAGCTTCTTCCTCTCGCGATTGAAAATTGGCTTCATCATTTATTGTCATTCAATGTCAATTCAAGGTCCGACCAACCCGATGAAGGGAAGAGCATTCCTGGATCCTACAAGCAAAGACTCGTGAGCTGTTGACCATGGCACTCTTCGATGCTTAAGTTAGGAGAGAAATGATAATATGTGATTTGTTTAGTGAGAGAGGGAGGGAGTAGTTGAGTTCCCATCAATGCTCATGTGTGGAGTATTTATACTCAATTAGGTTGGGTAATGAGCATTAATGTTAGTCAGACGCCCTAAGCATGTCTTGTCTACTAAGCGACCGCCTACAACGGGTAATTAATGCTCTATCTTACTTATATCGAGATAGTCATTACCTCAGATCTTGTGGTTCCTTTCTCCTATTAGTACTTCATGTCAGGCGGTCGACTCCCATCACTTCATAGGTCAGACCACCTATGGATTCAAATGAGCGTTGCTTTCAGGCGTGTTAGGCAAGCCATACAAGGACCTCCTTACCCATTTGCATTGCCCCTGACCACCCTGGGCTTCTCTTTGGGCCTTGAGGCCCAGTACTGCTCAACATGTGGCCTAACAATTTGTAAACTCGATCGTCAACAATACTGGCTACCCCAATCTAGGACAGTACACTATAGATTGATGAAGTAGTATAGTGGTGATCGAAGTTGTATTCCAAGGGTCACGGTATCCTAGGCTACTTAGGCTCGGTTGTTATCTAGCTAACATGTTACTTAGTAGGTGGGCAGCTGCCGATTACTAAACTAGAGGTCGATAAAGGAGAAGAGGTACTCGGGGTGCCTCCCTCGCCCTAAACTTAGGTTCCTCATGATGTTCGAACTTTCGGAGCACAAAGTTATGACCGTCCAAAGTTTGGCGAAATCGGAAAAAAGCTCATTTGGGGTAGCAAACGATGTTTTTTCAGGACGAAGGCAAGAGCAGTATGCGGCTTGCAAGATCTCGAAAAGTTGTGCGGAATCAAAAAAAATTTCACTACGATCGGATACCCGAGCACAAAGATACTTTTGTTTGAAATTTTCACCTATATTAGAGTTGATCAGAAAATTTTTTGGACAAATCGTAGGGAGGGGCACCGATTTTGGACCAAACCGCCCCGACCCCATGTGGTCACCAAAACCCCATGTAATAATTACACAAGTTATTTATCTAATTATAAAAATAAAAATATGTTGGGTCCATTAGCGGAGCTATCTCGCTCGGCCGATTAATTCTTCTCGGCGGAGAGCCGGCCGATTTCCGGGAATTCTCCTCGGCGGTGGCTGTGCAGATTTTTTGGGCACCATTTCTTGTTCTACGAGAGAGAGAGAGAGAGTTATCCGACGATGTCTTTCCGACAACTTTTTTTTTTTTGCATCGGAGGAGACTTTCCTGCGACCTGAGACAGCAAATGAGAATTTTCCGACGCTAGTGCTGGATTTGTGATGTTTGTCAACCTACTTTGTGATGTTTATATCATTTTCGGTTTGTATTGTTTGTTATTTTTATATATTATGTTTGTAATGTTTATAATTTATATGACTATTTTGTATAGTTGTAATTTGTAATGTTTGTTTGTCTATTTTGTATAGTTTTATGCTATAATTTGTATACTTTGTATTAATTGGTTTGTAATAAAAGCTTTATCGATTTATATTTTAAATAGTGGTATTCTGTACGATTAGTATGCTTTGTATTGTTTGTCGGTTTATTTTGTAATGTTTGTAAGCTTTGTTATTTTGTAAGGTTTGTCGATTTCTTTTGTAATGTTTGTAAACTTTGTTATTTTTGTCCACTATGTTTGTAATGTTTGTTGGTCTAGTTTGTATTTTTTGTATAATTATATGTTTTGTATTGTTTGTAAATCCATTTGTATGTTTTGTCGCTCTAGTTTGTATTGTTCGTATGATTTGTGTTGTTTGTAAGGTCGGTTTGTATACTTCGTAATTTTCCATAATACCCAAACTACCACAGTCATTAATTAAAAGCCCTTCCCACTTTTTAACCGTCAGATTAGTATGCCCAGATCTAAGGGCCAGGAGGGGCTTAGTCAAGTGACTAAGCACCCCCTAGTCACCAGATCCCCCTCACAAACCGCCCGCACCCATGCGGTTTACAGCAAAAACCGCGCCTTTGGGTGGCGGTTTTTGGAAAATTGTGGTGCGCGGTTTTTGGAAAATTGTGGTATTTTTGAAAAATTTCGAAAATGAATGGTATTTTTGAAATAATTTTCCTTTTTAGTGATATTTCTGAAAAAATCCGTAAATTTTACCCCAACTTTTTTTCACGTATAAACTCATAGATTTATACTCCGTAAATTTCGGCAAAACCCGACCCGATGCATTGCTTTGCTATCCCTACTCCCTGCGTTTATGGTGGTGTCTCTTGGATTTGGTCTCTCTCGTCTCGCTGTTGTCTCTCCTCAATCTTCATCAAGGTTGTCAAACCGGTTTGTGCCAGTGTGCCGGTTTAGCAAGTGAAATGGTTCGACCGGTGGTACATACCGGTTTGTGCCGGTTCATGCCGGTTAATATTACAAATAATTTACAAATACTCATATTTAAACATGACATTTAACGTCAATACCTAAATATTTGTACTTGAATCCAACAAATAACATCAACATTTAACTTTTTAACACATAAAATAAATAATAAATTACTTTTTATCAATTAAATTCACGAAGATAAAATCATTTTACTTGGAGATTCGTATATCGATCATGCCGGTCATACCGGTGGTGTCATACCGGTTTTATGACCGGTACAGGTTGAACCAGGTTCAACCAGTGGCACGCCGGCCGGCGTGACAACACTGATCTTCATTGATTGCTACTTTTTCTCTTTCTGTCTCTCCTGAACTTTAAACATCGCCATTAAAATAGCGAGGAGAGAGAAAGAAACAAAGGACAGCAACAGCATACAGGGGAGAGGGAGAGAGAGAGAGAGCGGGGGAAGAGAAGAGAAGGAATGGAAGTGGCTATGGCTCTGTCACATCCCTGACTAATTAGTTCATTTCCACGTGCCCCACTACCTTCGCCGAAGATCATCCCCCTTCCCCCTCCTCCACCAGCGACCACCGTCCACGATTCTGACTTAGGGTTTCCCGCATCAGCCGCGTAAATTATCTCCTTTCCTTCTCCACCCACCCCGCCGACCACCTAGCTAATTTGGGCAGCTTTAGGTCTCTTTGATTGGCGGCATCACTAGCTTTTCATGATTTCTGAAGTCAAACTTATCGAGATGGAGAAGCAGCAGCAACAGCAACAGCAGCAGCAGGTGCGCAGGACGTGGATAGGGGAAGGAGAGCAGAGCCAGCGCCGCGGTGTCTTCGACAGCTTGTTGCGCGGGGTTGGAGCTGAGCACATGACCATCGATCAATGCGAGGCGATTCGGGAAATGGACGACTCACAGCTCGTCGGAGTCCCTGTACTCGTTGCTAAAGCCGATGTGCCTAGGGTACACGTTGAAGTCAGGAATGTGGCAGCTGTTCCTGAGATCAGTACGGTGAAAAGGAGGCGTGGTCGCCCTCCGCGGAATCAGGGCAAACCCGCGCCGGCCCCTCCTCTCAAGGCCATGGAGGAAGAGGATGTTTGTTTCATATGCTTCGATGGCGGCAGCTTAGTACTTTGCGATCGCAGGTCAGTCTCTTTTTTGCTTCTGAATTTCTGCTTCGCGGCTTCGAAGATCACGAATCTAGTTCATCTATATTAAATGCTAAGTGAATGCCTCTATGCAAAATTTTCCAAGCTGAGACTCTCCGGTAGGTTTAGGGTTTTTCTAAAGCATCAGTTAGCTTATCATTTAACTGTCCTTTTTTTCCCTTCTTCTTCTTCCTGTTGTTGCCTTGTCATGCGTAGGGGCTGCCCTAAAGCGTACCATCCAGCTTGTATCAAGAGGGACGAAGCATTTTTCCAATCGAAGTCCAAGTGGAACTGCGGTATAATATGCTTCCATTCACTATAATTTCTAACTTGAGCCGTTTTTACTACTATGTACCCGAGTGGTTAATCAGCTTTGCCCTAGATTCTATGCCCATATGTATGCGTGGCAACGCGTTAGTTCCTGACTTGAACTTAGTTTGACTGTGCATTAATCTGAATTGATTATGTGGATTATCTTTAACTACTTATGAATGACTATCATTAACTGCTTATGGATGATCCAGTATGTTGGATTTGATGCTTCCGTTCTTATCATGGTGCACATGTCATTCAATATCTTTTATCCTCATGGTCTCAATACATTTTTGTTGCTTCCCTGTACTCATGACTGGATCCTTAGAAGGCTGATAATTCTAGCAGGCTATCTTGCTCCTATCTCAATGATTATATTCTTTCCATTTTTACTCGCCGTTATTTCTTTGTGTTTAATAAGTCTTTATTCCACTTTTGTCTAACTATGGTATGTTTCAGGGTGGCATATTTGTAGCAGTTGTGAGAAGGCTTCTCATTATATGTGCTACACTTGTACATACTCTCTCTGCAAAGGGTGCACCAAAGGTGCCGATTACTTATGCGTGCGTGGAAATAAAGGATTTTGTGGAACGTGTAAGAAAACTATAATGCTGATTGAAAATGTACCGACGGAGAACAGTGAGCAGGTATGTAAACTGCTGCCTCTTAACTCGACCTTTGAACAGCCTTCTTGCATCAATGCTTTGGAAAGAGATAGAAGTTACCCATTGTTGTGACGAGGGATTAGTGTTTAAGAACTTTTTTGCACTATGGTTGTCCCTCATTTTCAAGGGTAGATCATTAAATCAAGTGACGATCCTCACTTTGCCAGTTAGTACCTGGTAGCAATATACACACAAGTACTCCATTTCCTTCCCCTTTGGCTGTAATGATCCTTTCAAGATTGGTTTTTTACTGTTCTATGCTATTCTGCAGGTTCAAGTGGATTTTGATGACAAATTGAGCTGGGAGTATCTTTTTAAGTTGTATTGGGTCTGCCTTAAAGAAAACTTATTGCTTACTGTAGATGAAATACTAAAGGCTAAAAATCCCTGGCAAGTTGACGAGCCACCTAAGACTAAAAGTACCTGGAAAGTTCCCGCTGCTGTTACGGATCCCATGGCAGAATCTTCTAGTGAAATTTATTATGGTGGTAATGAAAATGCCTATTCTTCTGGCAATAGTTATGGAAGCCTGGAGACAAACTACTCCAAGAGAAGAAAAATTGACGACGAGCCTGATATTATGAATGGGGAAAAGTCTGTCGGCATAATGGAAAATTTGAGCGTTGAGAAAGTTGCACCTTTGTCTGTCGGCACAACAGAATGGGCAACCAAGGAGCTTTTGGAGTTTGTTGCACATGTGAAAAATGGAGATACAACTTTCTTATCTCAAATTGATGTGGAGGCTCTTTTGTTAGACTACATCAAAAGCAACAATCTGCGTGATCCTCGCAGGAAATGCCAGATACTCTGTGATACAAGGCTTATAAACCTCTTTGGCAAAACACGTGTTGATCATATTGAGATGCTGAAGCTTCTTGAATGCCACTTCCTTGTGAAAGAAAACCCCCAGCGTGTTGAATCTCAAGTCACGGTGGAATTAGCTGCTGCTGTGGGCAAGGCTAGCTGTGCCAAAATCTCTGATGTCCCGGTGGTTAGCAATGATAGAAGGCGTAAGACACGCAAAAGGATGGATGAGAATGAAACCCACACCAACCCCAATGCAGATGAATTTGCAGCAATTGATGTTCATAATATTAATCTATTATACTTGAAGCGTAGTTTGATGGAAAATCTTATGAATGATGCTGATAAGTTCCATCAGAAAGTGGTTGGGTCATTTGTCCGTATTCGGGTTCCTTTTGGCGACCAGCAGCAAGATATGCATCGACTTGTTCAAGTCGTAGGTATGACTTGAAGTTACCTGTTTTCCGAACTAGCTTTAGTAATAATACTATGATTTGAAGGATACGTTTTTTTTGGCGGAAAAGATTTGGAGAGATCAATGGTTCTCACTTTCAGGTACTGGGAAGGCAGCTCAGTCATATAAGCTTGGCTCAAGGACAACTGATATCTTGCTTGAAATATCAAATTTAGACAAGAAGGAAGTTGTGTCGATTGATGGGATATCAGACCAAGACTTCTCAGAGGTGATTTGAGAAACCAATAAATAGAGCTTATTAAGTTGTTGTATTTCCTTAAGTTATTTCGTGATGCTTGGCTCTTGAGTTTGCGACTTCCAGCCTTAGGGTCCAGTAATGTTGTTTTCATGTTCATTATTTGTACATTATCTTTGTTTTCACTTTCTTAAAGGCTCCAATGTGTTGGCATGCGATTACTTTCTGCTACTGACCTAATTGATTGTTTTTTGGGGAGAGTGCTTGTTCGGATCCTATTGTCAATAGTTCCACTATTACTGAGTTCTATTAGTTTTGCATGAATTTCAAGCCCTTTAAACCAAGAATTTCTGTATAAAATTCTGCTATGATGCTATCTTCATGTTGGGAAATGCATGTTATCTTGATGACTCTGACAGTCTGACCTGTACACGTATTTGCCGGTTACGTTTTTAGATCATGCTAGTATTTAAATAGATGCGGTTTCCCCTAGTGAGATGCATTCCGTCATTAAAATCTTAAAGTCTTTACCTCTAGTTCGATTTTTCCTTGTAATAACCACTCCTGGTTTCTGTAGTTAACATTTATTTATATTGTTGAGTAATTGATTGAAGATGTAAGATGCTTGCCATTTTGGGTTACTATTTGGACTGATGTATACACATTATGTGATTGTGAATTGTAAATGATATTTAGATCCCTGAATAGTTCCTTTTCTTCTGAATTTGACATGCCATGTCTCGTTATGTTTTCAGGAAGAATGCAGACGACTAAGGCTCAGTGTAGAATCTGGCCTCATAAAGTTTATGAAGGTGGTAAGTGCAGTGCCTTGTGTGTGTTTATTTATGCATTCACTTAAAAAGCAATCTGCACCATTCTCCATCATACATTTCTACACTTGGTTGTAGGGTGAGGCACAGGAGAAAGCAACGGTACTTCATTCCGTCAAAGTTAGTGATGTATGTCGGCATAATCATCCTCATTACTTAATTTGTTTTATTTTCAATCTTGTGGAACATTTTTACATGCTTCTTTTACTTGTCAATCTCTTCTGCAGTCGCTGGCAGCAGAAATATCGCGGCTTAATCATCTTCGGGATCAAGCTAGTGAAAAAAGACAGCGGAAGAAATATCCTAAACACAGTTTTATTGCATAGCACTACTTTTCGATTCAACTCATTGCATGTATGGCTTTTGTCATTTTAGTTGCTACGTATGGTTCCTTTGGTTTAGTCACCTCTGCTACTTTCCTCATCTGTTAACGTACACTAATAACTGAAAAAAATGAGTTTCAGTGATTTTGGTTGCTATGATAGAAAAAGGAAAAAAAGTTAGATCCGGAAAGTGTGTTTGTTTTAGTTTTTATTTTCTCTTACTATCTTTTTTTTTACCAAAATGGGCACTCTGATATTTAAGTGCAGTATTTGAGCTTTCCTTGACTAGGTCCACTCTCAGGGAATTTGTGGAGAAATTGGACATTCTGCAGTCAGTTGAGGAACGCCAGCGTAGGTTGCTTGAGGCTCCTATCGTGCATTCGGATCCGAATATAGTTTCCCACAAGTCTATCGAAGAGTTGAGTAAATATCCCACCTCAGCAAACCAGATGGGTTTCATATCTTCTAGCCATGAACAAAATAGTCAACCAGTGGCAGCTCCTCAACCAACATCTGCAGTTTTCCCGCCAGGGATACCACTCCCTCGTCTAATTAACGAGGATGAGCTAGAGAGACTTTGGCATTATCGTGATCCATTTGGAACAGTTCAAGGACCTTTCCCTATGATGCAACTTCAGAAATGGAGCACAAGTGGGCTTTTCCCCCTAGATCTAAGAGTTTGGAGGGTGACTGAGAATGAGCAAGACTCTGTTCTTTTAACTGATGCTTTACTTAGGCTGGTGCTCCAAAAAGAGCCACCCAAGCCTGCCAACAACAATTGTATTATACTGCCTCAGGAAGTAACAAGAGCTGATTGTGATGATGATACAGATAAGAAGTTGAGCAGTGGATCAAGTCAGAATACTGGGGCAACTCAGATGGAGGATAAGAATGATGAAGTTGATGAAAGTGGCAAGTCTGAGAAAAATGATTCGATTGGCAAGTCTGAGAAAAATTATTCAAGTGGCCGAAGCAGTAATGATGGTGATGATGAAGTTGCAAAGAGTAAGGAGTTGCCTTCTAATTCATCCAGGTTGACCATGTTAGTGGATCTTGTCTTTGGCAATAATGAACTAACTCAAGGCGCCGAGAAGTCCTCAGAGTCGACCAAGAAGGATGAGAAGTCTTGGGTCGATCAGCAGTCTGAGATATGTGGTTCGGTTGCTTTACCTTCTTCCTCTGCTGAAATTCATATTAATGTCTCGCCCCCCCACGCGAAACAAGTTGATGATTTGACCAAGAATGATGCAAAGTCTTGGGTTGATGAGCAGTCCAAGATTTGTGGTTCAGTTGCTTTACCTTCTTCTGCTAGAGTTTATAATGATGCTCCAGCCCCCCATGTGGGACAAGATGAAGAGGAAAACAGAAGTTCCAGCGTGAATGATGTGAATGAAAGTAGCCAAGATCCTAAGACTCCAAAGGAAGAACAACAAGCCATTGTCGAAGAAATTGATAATAAGAGAGGCACCAACAACAGTGAAGGTGGTTGTTCTCGCCAATCTTCTTGTCAGAGTTGGCAGCAGCCTCAGCACATCTCGATTGGATGGGATCTCAACTCTACTTTTCCTGCTATTTCTAATTCAACGGGAACAGTAAAGCTTGAACACGAAATCATTTTCTCCGATCTTCAAAGTCCGTTGCCAAAGCAGCAGCAAGGCGATAATGGGGACTTGAAAGGTGGTGAAGAAAGAAAACACACTGCCACTGTCTCTTGTGATGTGCCTATCATTGATGCAGGTCCTAGCTGGAGCACTACTTCGAGTTTAGTTGGTGGGACACGGCTTCCTAGTGTGGCTGCTGAATGGACGATGGGCTATTCTTCCTCTGCTATGGCCAAACCTTCTGTCGAGGACTGGGGCTCCAATCTTGTGCCTGAACCCAATGAATTCTCCTTAGTTGATGAATCTGTTTCAGACCTTTTAGCTGAAGTAGAGGCCATGGAGTCTCTCGGTGGATTGCCATCCCCTACATCAAAACTAAGTTGTGTGGATTTGATGCCAGTCTCCGATAATGATTGCTTTAGTCCTGTGGAAGATTTTACCCCGGCTGCAGCTCCGGATCCTGGAAGTAGTGGTGCACTGAGCTCCTCTGCTGGGGGGAATATAATGCAAATGCCGTCTCGGTTATCCTTATTAGCGGAGGAACAACAACTTGGGTTATCGATTATGTCTTCTCCTCAGCCAATAGTACATCATCAGCATTGTCATGAAGAGGAATCACAGAGTAGGATGACAACTCATCAAAAGCCTCCTCCTCAGTTGACAACAGCAACTGACCACAAACCACCAGTTCACGACGTATCTCTCATGCTTTCGCTTCCCCCGGCAACAAGTGAGTTGCCCCCACTTGGTGTGTCCTCTCCTCCCCTGAGACAACCCGACCATTCATCGGCTTTGGGCCCAATAATTGGCTTGTCACAGACCGATGCGCAGAAAAGGCCATCCAGTGGTCATTTGAGCAGCAGCAGCAGCAAGGTGGAGAGACGGTGGGAAGGAAGTTCAGAAACCAACCAGGTTCAGCAGTTGAGTTCTAAACAGACGAAGCCGGTCTTAGACATCAAGCTGCCGCCTGCCTCAACCACGAGTTGTCAAGTGGAAGCCAGGTCAGAGACCATCCATTGTCCTGCACCTGCTGGAGTAGACTTGAGATTGGGGAACTCCAGGGGGCGATCGATTCTGGGACTGGCGCCAGGTGTTGCATCTCATAGTTATAATCCAAGCAGTCATTCTAACAGCCCGGTTCAGAAACATGGTGGGGTCACGTCACCAACATCCGCAGGGCATTCTACAGCTTCCACAGGGAATCCTCCTCCCAGTTTGTTGGGAAGTCAGCCGAAGGACAGACATTCCAGTGGGTCGAGAGATCACCGAAACAGTCATCGTCACCACAGCAGTAGAGATTCAGGTGGCCATGGTGTTCGGGATAGGTCGACGTGGAACGGAGGCAACAGCAGGCAGGGTTCCCATGGAGGAGGAGGGTCTTTCAGATCGCCGCCCAAAGCGGGGCGAGTACTGTGTAGATTTATTGGAAGTGGGAAATGCAAGAAGGGGGCAGCTTGTAGTTTTTGGCACCCTTGAATTCGATATTTAGACATTTTAACTTAGGTCAAGAGGGGAGATCAGAAAGAAGAAAAATTGTGTGCATTATTTTCTTTTGTAGAATTCGTGATTTTTGTATGGGAAGCCTCTCCATCTCCACCCATGCGGTTGTACTAATGTGTAACTTTGTACAAGTATTAAAGCTGCAAATGAGTTTCCTTTTATTCGTACCATTCAACTGCCTAGCTTTCCCCAAATTACAATTTGATGATAAAGCTTGCCTATGGGGGTAACTGTTAAGCTTGTAACTCGAGACTTTTTGTGGTACTTCTACTTTGAATTTCACGCTCTTAACTTGATAAGTGGTGCTATATTGTCTAATCTGTATACCCCAAAATGTTAGATAAGGGAAGATTTGCTCGGCATTTGGAAGTGGATGTTAGATTTGCTAGAATTGATGGCTTCTGCTTTAGATTTCACTGTACAATTCCTTTTAATGGATGCGAATCACTCGGGCTGAAAATTGTCCCGACCCGTCCTTGACCCTGTCGGATCGGCTCTTGAAGGGTTAAGATGTATAGCTGACTCGTTTCGTCTTCTTTTCCTTCTTTACCCTATCTGACCCTCAAGGATTGAGACAGGTCGGGTCAGTGGGTCGACTAATCGACTCTAATCAACACACTACTTTATTACAAATTACGTTCTGGTACCCAAAATTATTTTTTCAACAATTTAGTACCTAATATTTTTTTTGAAAATAAGTCCATAAATTTTGATGATAAAATTACATTCTGGTATCCAAAATTTTTTATTTTTACAATTACCTAAACTTTTTAAACTTTACAAAAAGGTCCAATATGGCATGAGATATTATATTTGTTGTTGCTAAGGGTCATAGGGTCAAAAAGGTCCAATGCCATCCAATGTGGCATGAGATATTTGTTGTTGCTAAGGGTCAAATGGTCAAAAAATGACTCGTCACTAAGTTGTCACTACCCATCCCGACCCTTACAGGATCAACAAATAACCCGTCCCTAATTTGACCCTATAGACAAACTGACCCGTCTCGACCCTCAGGGACGGGTCGGGACGGGCCAGTGGTTCTTCCGGGTCAAGCGTACGAATCACACTTTAGCTTCCATTCATAAATCATAACAATTAGGATTCGGAAATCACTTAATAATCATAAATAGTCTAATAATAACGCATAAAATCTAAAAGAAGAATATAAAGTAAAAAGACACATTTAACAATGCTATAACATTTACCCATGTTGGGACGCACAACCTAAACTCTAAATAGCTAAAAATGTGTTAAGTACGACATATACTATGTAAAATATGAGTGCACAGAATTTATATAAGTTAATAAATATATGCAATTTATGTTTAAAATAGAACAACTCATAATATCTTAACAATAAGTTCATAAATATAGAAAACTAAGAAAACAGAAAACTAAAAAACCCAGAGATTTGAAATCATTCTTTTCAAGGCATCATCAAGTGACCTCTGATCTTCCCTCAAAGCCACCATTGTTGATCTCTCCCTCGGATCCTCCACCTCTCTTTCCTCCGGTATTACCCTTACAAGCAAAAAGATCCCCAGTAAAATAGTCAGAACACGCAAAAGATTCCCCTCCATCTCGATATGCCCTCTACCCTCTGCTCCCATCGTCTCATCTTTTCATCTCCTTCTCAACTCCATCAAAACCAGCCGCTGCCGCCGGTCAGTCCTCGTCACCGCTGCCAAGCTCCCAACTCTCTCTTCCCCTATCGAACTCCCCTCCCATGTCTTCACTCCCAGAATTTCAGCCATCGCCTACCTCTATTCCAACCCAAACACTACTCACCATTCTCCTCCAGTTGCCTAGCCCAGCCGTCGAACCCGACATGAAGGATAAAGAAGGATTCGACGCCCGGTATCCGAGAGGAGGAAAGAGACTCATCGTTGGCGCTGGTGAACTCCGACGCCGCTGCTTCTCTTCCCGTTTCCGAGCTGTCTTGCCCGTGAATCGAACCATCACACTCGCAGCCGCCGCCTTCTGAAAATCCATGGTCATCGCGGAGCCCATCAAATCCCTAAATGAATCCCCATCCAAAATCTGGGTTTCTAAAAATGTTGGTGATCTGGGTTGGGGGGGGGGGTAAGAATCTGGCGACGGAGAGGAGATTTGGGAGGACAAAGTAGTGTCGCCGGGGGTGAGTGGTGCAAGGTGGAGAGAGTGGAAGGAGAGGGTGAAGAGCTTCGGCAAGAATCCAACCGTGATAGAAGAATCGAGAGAGTTTGAAGAATAGAGAGTTTCTGCTAGGGAAGGGATGGGGAAGAACATATAATCGGATTTCGAAATCAATGTTGTTCCGCTTGGGTGAGAAATCAATTCAGTGCTACTATGTTGACAACCCAACTGAGTGAAGTGGTAACTTGGAAGAGGAATGAGTTGAAGATGAGAAGAAGGAAGAGGCTTCTTAAAATGGAGAAATGAGAGAATGACAATTATCATTGTTTAGGTCTAATGCTCAATTGTTTAATTTGTCTAATACTCTATTTTGCATTTACAAAATTCTAGACAAATTTGAATTTGTCTAGTGATTTGATGTTGTGATTTTGTCTAGTGGTTCTGGCATCAAATTCATCATATATTTGTATGTAGATAGCGTGCTTATGTTTGAGACCAATCAAAGATAAGTGCTTCACTAAAAATTATTGTCATCTAAAATCTTCATGTAGTACATGGGGGAGGCAAACTTGATTATGAATATTAAATCAAGTGAAACAACAAAGAAGTTGCATTGTCTCAATCTCACTACATTTAGAAGGTGCTTGCTAAATTCCATAGTGGAAATTGTAGTGAGCTAAAGTCCCCAATAAATCCAAGTTGGAACCTATGTTTAATACTGGTGATGCTGCTATAGTATGCACTAATGTAATAATCCTATGTATGTCTAGAGTCATATTTCACTGGTCTTTTTTATGGTATCTACTTCAAACTAACACTTGTATTTGAGATGGTAATGCAAGGAAAGTAAATTCGATGGTTGATTCACTTTTCGAAAAGAATATTTTCACACTCCATAACGCCTTGCGTACCGGGAATTTTCTCCCAGAGTATAAAACCAACACTACTTTAGTTTCAAGACTTAAAACCACTAGAACACATGCCTCATATTTATAGTGATATAAACACTACACTGAAGCATTTCTTTGCTTCGGGACTAAACTGCAGATCCAAAGCGTTGCCATCATCAACATATAACCAACATAAATGAAGCATTGCATGAAATGTATCCATGCATTGTAGTACATCTATCCAATGGGGCAAATGATAACACTTAAATAGATTTGTTATTATCTTCTCTGCAGTACTAGGTACTTTCATGCCATTTTGAGAACTAAAAAGACATTTGAACATTCGATGTACCTATATTGCTTTCTTGCATTGGTTTGTGATTTATTAGGTGGCATCATGACTTTTGAAGGATTATGACAAAGATTAAGGACTCAGGTGTAGCAAAAGAGGCAAAGTCCTAGATCGCGTGCAAGGGAAAGAAGAACACTGATCGAGAAGTGACCAGGTCGCAATCATATCGCAGCCTACACACAAGATCACAAATGTGATCACACAGAGGGAGCATACATAGATTCATAGAAGGAATCGCAGGAGGATTCACACCCCTTCAGCTTGAGACCTTGTAACAACCGGACTGCCAGCTGGCTTGATGACGTAGTGAGGGAGCTGATGTATAAATAGAGGGAGAGAGTGTAGAAGAAGTCATTCATTCAACTACCAACTGTCTGTATTGGCTACTTTACCAATTAGATAGCCATAGCAATAAAACATATCTTCTCTTCGCCTCGTCATTTCTCTTTCTTTCCCAAATTCCCCAAATTCGCCGGAGATCACCATTGACGGACCTTACAAGTGGTATCAGAAGACTTCTCTCTGGCAATGGCGACACACACTTCTCGGATTGTGGATTTAGAGACGCAAATGGGCGAGGTTCGTGTACAGATCAATACTAATCACCAGGATCTGAAAGATGCTATCGCGGCGTTGGCGGCTTCGACGAAGGACACCATAGATGCGTTGGCGGTTTCTATCGCTCGACGGGAGAAGTCGCCGGTTCGTTCGCCGCCGCGTGCTGAAGCTGGTCCGTTTGCAGAGCCTCACTTCTTTCAGCAAAATCGCCGGTCGACGCTTCTGGATCATTATCCTCGCCTTGAATTCACTCACTTTTCCGGCACCAATCCTCATGCTTGGGTAAGTCGGTGCGTCAAACTGTTTCACCTGTACTCAATTCCCGAAGATCAGAAAGTCGACCTCGTCTCCTACTATCTGGAAGGCCGAGCTTACACCTGGTTCGAGGGATGGTCCTATGGCCGTTTTCCGTTGATTTGGGGCCATTTCGTCGACGAGCTCTTCCACCGATTTGACAAGCAGGAGCAAACGAATGTGGTGGCGTCTTTCAATCATCTTCGTTAGACTGGCTCGGTTTCTCGTTATCAAGAAGAGTTTGAGGAATTGCGTTCTCGGATGCTTCGCCTCAATCCTGCTCTCAACGAGCATTACTTCATTCTCAGTTTCTTGGGCGGACTGGATGAGGAGATTCAACCACGAGTGCAGGTTCTCAATCCTCCTACCCTGGCTTGTGCCTTCTACCAAGCTCGTCTGGAGGAAGCTGCCATTGAAGCACGCAAGCGGAAGAGTCGTGCTTCTTCTTCCAATCGTTGGGGGGGATCTTCGTCGTCGTCTGTCCAATCTAAGGCTGCTCCTATCACTCCATCGACTCACATCACGGAACGTCCTCCGGTGGCGAGGGGTCAAGGTCTCTGTTACCGATGCGGAGACAAGTACTTTCATGGCCACATCTGTGAGAAGAAGAAACAACTGCAAGTGATGCAAGGGGATGATTCGGTGCTGCCTAGTGAATCTGACGATCCTGAGGAGGAGTTTCAAGACGCTGAATTAGAGGTCTCCTTGCAGACCATGGGGTCGGGTTTTGCTGGGAACTCGTTGCTCATTCCCGCTACTGCTGGCACCAAAGAGGTAATTGTTCTTATTGACACAGGAAGCTCTCACACGTTTCTGAATTCCCTTAGAGCAGAAGAACTGAACTGTGTGACTGAGAACATTGCCCCTATGCGCGTCAAGGTAGCTAGTGGTCATACTCTCCTTAGTAGTGCTGTTTGTAGGGGATTTCGTTGGCAAATGTAGGGGCAGGACTTTGGGTTTGATGTTCGAACCCTGGATTTACCTTCTCACGATCTGGTTTTGGGATGGGATTGGTTGGAGACGATTAGTCCATTCCAAATGGACCTCAAGAAGAGGCAGTTGTCTTTTGAGTGGAAAGGGGGGATGATGTGTTTGCAGGGTCTTTCGAAAGATGGGCAGTGTAAATTGTTGAGTGGCCGCCAGTTTCAACAGCTATTGAAAGATCCCTCATCTCAATTAGCTGGTGCTGTTTTTGCTATTGAAGCCTCTCCTCCAGATCTTATCCCTACTCCTCCATTCTTGCAGCCTCTCTTAGACTCATACTCTGATGTTTTTGCAACCCCATCCACTTTACCACCCTCACGATCGTTTGATCATACCATTCCTCTGTTGCCTTCCACTAAACCCATCAACATTCGCCCTTACCGCTTTCCCCATCACCAGAAGGCTGTTGCCGAGAAATTAGTGGCTGAGATGTTGCAATCAGAGTTCATTCAGCCCAGTCATAGCCCATATGCCTCGCCGGTGCTGTTGATTGGCAAGAAAGATGGCAGTTGGCGTTTTTGTGTGGACTACAGGGAGTTAAACGCCGCTACCATTAAGGATAAGTTTCCAATTCCCCACATTGATGACTTATTGGATGAGCTGAATGGGTCGGTCATATTTTCGAAGTTGGACTTAAGAGCAGGGTACCATCAGATAAGAATGCACCTTGATGATCAGTTTAAGACTGCATTTAGGACTCACCGGGGTCATTATGAGTTTCGTGTTATGCCATTTGGCCTCACGAATGCTCCGGCTACTTTTCAAGTGCTGATGAATCACGTTTTTGGCAAATATTTGAGGAAGTTCATCCTCGTCTTCTTTGACGATATTCTGGTTTACAGCAGATCTGAGGAAGAGCATGAACAACACTTGGCTACTGCTTTACAGCTATTGAGAGACCATCAGCTGTATGCTAAGGCGTCTAAATGCGCTTTTGGACAGCCCAGGGTGGAGTATCTTGGTCATATAATCAGTCGAGAAGGGGTAGCAACAGATCCAAAGAAGGTTTCAGCAATGACTAATTGGCCTCGTCCCTTGAATATTAAACAGCTGCGTGGTTTCCTGGGTTTAACAGGCTACTACAGGAAGTTTATTCGCGACTATGGTACTTTGAGCAGACCGTTGACTGCTCTTTTGAAGAAGAATGGGTTCACATGGGGACCGGATGCTGAGTCTGCTTTTGAGGTTCTTAAAAGGGTTATGAGTGAAGCACCAGTGCTGGCTTTACCCGATTTCACCCTCCCTTTCACGTTGGAAACTGATGCAAGTGGAACAGGTGTGGGAGCTGTATTGACTCAAGGGGGTCGCCCTTTGGCATTTTTTAGCAAGGCCCTAGGGGTTCGTAATCAAGGCTTAAGCACTTACGAGAAGGAATATCTGGCTGTTCTCTTAGCAGTTGATCATTGGAGGCACTACTTGGAGGGTCGTTCTTTTACTATAGTCACAGATCATGAGAGCCTTAAGTTTTTGTTGGGGCAAAAAGTTCACACTGTTATTCGAAAGAAGGGTCTTGTCAAACTTATGGGGCTGGATTTTCAAATTAAGTATCGTAAAGGGAAGTTTAATGGGGCTGCCGACGCCTTGTCAAGGGTTTTTGAGGAAGTGGAGCAGGTGGAAGAAGGGGATTGCAACGCCATCACTACTGTTTTACCCGAATGGCTGGCTGAGATCGAGGAAACTTATGTTGATGATCCTGACATAGCAGTCTGGATTACTGCTGCTGTTGTTACTTCCCAAGGGCCTTCCCTCTGGTCGTTTTCATCGGGTGTGTTGCGTTATAAAGGGGCTGTAGTAGTGGGCAGGACAGGGGGAATGCGTTCCAAGCTATTACATCTGTTTCATTCTTCACCGGTTGGGGGACACTCGGGTGCACAGGTCACGTATCAGCGTCTTCGAGCTCATTTTTACTGGAGGGGAATGAAATCAGAGGTGGCAACTTGGGTTTCTCGCTGTGATGTGTGCTAACACTGCAAATCAGAGACTGTCGCTTCACCCGGGCTGCTCCAACCCCTTCCTGTGCCAACACAAGCTTGGCGAGATATGAGCATGGATTTTATAGAGGGCTTGCCTCCTTCAAAGGGTAAGCAGGTTCTTCTAGTCGTTGTGGATCGTTTCACAAAGATTGCTCATTTTTTCAGTCTCAAGCATCCATACTCAGCTGCTGACGTGGCTCAGATTTTCTTCGATGGTGTCTTTAAGTACCATGGGATGCCTTCGACCATCGTTTGCGACCGAGATGCCACCTTTACCAGCCAATTCTGGACTGAATTCTTCAGATTGCAGAGCACTGACATCCACTACTCGACTGCATACCACCCGCAAACAGATGGGCAAACTGAGCGGGTGAACAGGTGCCTCGAGGACTATCTTCGTTGCATGACTTTTCACAGACCGCATGATTGGGCGGATTGGTTGTCGTTGGCTGAGTGGAGTTACAACACTCACTACCACCTTAGCCTGCAAATGACTCCCTTCGAAGCCCTCTATGGGTTTCCCCCTTCCCATTTCGGCTTGACACCATCTTCGGGTACATCTGTCGAGGCTGTGGAAGACAGAGTCAGGAATCAGCAGCAGCTCGTCAAGTTTCTGACCGAAAGTATCACGGTTGCTCAGAATCGGCAGAAGCAGTATGCTGATCGCCGGAGGTCTGAAAGGGTTCTGCAGGTCAAGGATTGGGTGTATTTACGCCTGCAGCCATATCGACAAGGTTCGGTTGTGGGCAGACATGGAAACAAGCTGGGTGCTAAATACTTCGGGCCATATCAGATTGTTGCGCGAATTGGAGCTGTTGCTTACAAGCTGGCTTTGCCATCCCATTCTAAGATACACCCTGTTTTCCATGTATCGCAATTGAAGCGGTGTAGATCCACGGTGCCACCAGCTGCTGAGCATCTTCCCGAGCAGGACGATTTGGGTTCTTTGAAGTTGGAGCCATACAGGATTTTAGCGCGCCGATTCATGAATCAGAGCAATAGAGCAGTCACTCAAGTGCTGGTTCAGTGGGTACACCAGGCTCCAGAAGATGCGACATGGGAGGAGTTGGCTTCTTTCAAACTTTGGTTTCCCGTCTTTCCAGCTTGAGGACAAGCTGTTGCTGAAGGGAGAGAGATTTGTAACAACCGGACTGCCAGCTGGCTTGATGACGTAGTGAGGGAGCTGATGTATAAATAGAGGGAGAGAGTGTAGAAGAAGTCATTCATTCAACTACCAACTGTCTGTATTAGCTACTTTACCAATTAGATAGCCATAGCAATAAAACATATCTTCTCTTCGCCTCGTCATTTCTCTTTCTTTCCCAAATTCCCCAAATTCGCCGGAGATCACCATTGACGGACCTTACAGACCTCGAGGGAAATCGTGACGACGACTTTCAAATCGCGACCGTGAACTTGAGCCCGCGATTTTCACTTTAGAGTAGCCAAAGGCGGCTTCGTATGGAGATTATGTTCCATTACCCAAGATTGCGGCCACGAACTCCCCAGAGTTGCCCGCGGTCTTCTCTGTGTTTCTGGAAATCTATAAATAAGAGGCATCTCAATTGCTGAAGGGACTCTTGGAAACTAAAAAATCCTAGTAAGAGAGAGAAATGGGTTGTCAAGTGAAGAAGAGAAGAAATGAAGCCTTAAGGAAGATTTCCTAACCAATTGGAGGTTTGTGATCATGGTTTTCTTCTATCTTTTTTTTTTGTTCTCCTCCCCCTTCATGGAGTAGTCATAGAGGTACTTGGGAGTTAGTCCCAAATCCTATCTTGGGTTTAATATGTAATTGATTGGTATTTAGTAATCTATGAGACATTTATGTTCAATTAGAGTTGTTATTGCTTCTATTCATGATTTGGATGCATGAGATTGTATATTACATGTGTTTGCCCTAGGTCAATTCATGTGCGTATATTTTTTGCATGTGTTCTTCCATGATTAGATGATTGAGGGGCTTAGTAAAGGTAGAGGTGACCATCCTCTTTGCTAGGTGCTCAGCTAATTGACGTTTATTGGGTTAGTACGTAACCATCGACTTACCTAATTTGTGTGTGGACAGGTAGAACTCGTTTAGAGGAGGTAGAGTTTACCTCTAATCAGCAAAATCGGCTGAGGTGATAGCGGGCCGGTGAATGTAGCTAGAAGGAAAATCGGGAGACATGAACATTGCACCAATCCCCATATTAGTGACCTTTGCACAACAAATGACATTGATATATCTACCGTATGACTGCATGTCAGACTTGTTAGTTAGTGTGAGAGAGGTTTGTCCCGAATATCATCGCTTTCTCATAGTTTCTAATTTTCTAGTGTCGAACAAACAGTCTAGATATTTGATTAGATAACAACCGACCTCTCAAGAGTAAGCTATATGCTATTATAGTCCGTGAAATACGACCTTGAGGGTCACCATTTTACTACTTCACCGACTTCGAGTATACTTGTTCTAAATCAGAGTAGATAGAGTCTAGACAACTGAGATGATTTTAGAATTGACGAATAAGCAAACTTTGCATGGAATGGTGGCCTTCAAATTCAAAAGGGGTATTGGTTCATGCAACCGTTTCAACTAACTAATGTCTAATTATATAGTGACATTCTGGTCTGCAAATCAAACTGCCAAGTGAAAAGGACCTTGCAGCCGTGTTCTACGTCTACATTTGATTTTCGGTTTGTGCCATTCATATACAACATCCAAAGAGAAGGGGGCTTTCATTTCAGTGCTTTTCTTCTATCATTATCTTTCAGTAACCTTTCACGTTCATATATACAAACATACGATCTTGCGAAGCAACAAGCTCCGACAAGAGAACGGACTTGCTTCCTCTCTGTCACCGCTGCCCTACTGTCCTTTCTCTTCAGGTCCTAACCGATACCTGTCATTTGGAGGGGCGGCTGCGTCTACCGGGACTCAAGGGGCTGTTCCTGAAAACTGGGAAATAAGTGTCCATTTCCAAGCGTTCCAAGATATCCTGTGTAATCCAGAGATACGACGAGTGGCCTTCAATGTACTCAGTAACATCAACCTGCGGGCGTTTCAGTTTTCAACGAATAGACTGATAAAGATTGATTGGCATCAATAGGAGGAAAGAAGGAAGACAAGGGGGAAAGGTGTATTTCTTACATTCTCAATTCCTGGGACGTCTACTGGTTGAATCCCGGCCAAGCCTTGTGTAAGCAAACTGTCAAGGAAAGGCAAGTGCTTAGCTTATAGAGAATACTGATGCATACATCCAATTGCATGCTTGGTATTTGAACGCAGGCAAAATTTCCTGCCTTTTCTTTTTTCAAAGGCATTCCCAAAGGAACACCGCTAGATACGAACCGAAAATCCTTTTTAGGCAACCATAATAATACAAATAAGATTGAATGGACGATGGGCGACAAAAAATCGAACCATCGATAAGAGAGCTTTTGTTGCCGCGATATGGGCAGCTCTATGATACCTGTACTATATCGGCAAAACTTTTCTGCTATATTTAAGAAGAAATTTCAAGATTGCTGAAGACTGTCCATACCTTGCCCGGAAAGCAATTCCAAGCATCCAATCATTTGTTGAGTAAGCATTCACAAACCTTCCAGCTACCATCTACAAACAAAAAAAAAAAAAACAGTGGATGAAGCAGAGACATCTTAAGTTGAAGATGATGCTAACAGATGTGGCACACGCTGAGTCGCTTACAGAAACAGGAACATGTTTCTTCTAACTCCATACTCTAGAATTTTTATCTCAACTCTTTTGTCGGGAATGATTCCCAGAACTATGGATATGAATTGTATATTTAATAATAAGAACTAATCAGATATGTTTGCTATGTTTTGGGGGGAATGTCAGAAAAGGTGAAAGAAGATAGTGAAAAGTTAAAATAACAATAATAAAAAACTTAATGGAAACCACAAATTTTAGCTATATGCCCAATTGGAATTTCAATTTTGAACATAAAAAGTGTAGGTGAAATTGAATCGTCTTCCCAGTTTTAGTTTATACAAACGGTTGTAAAACAATAATCACCTTTCTTGCAGCTTCCCAGTTCTCGTCTTTGATGGCAATAGGTGCTCCAAGAAGAACAACTCTCTCTACTACTTCAGCTGTAAATGTTTTGATCAGTGAGTAATGGGGTAATTAGTGTAAAGGATCCATCCAGAGTGATGGGTGTAATTATACCGCTGCTTTCTGTCTCAGCCAAAGTCTGGAGACACTTTAAAATTACTCGTGCTCCGAGTGAGTAACCAACCAGTGTCACAGGCCTAAAAGAATCAAGAGATACCAACGATAAGAAACTACTTTATTTGACTAGAAGTTGGTGTTAGCAGCATTCAGGAAATGTGTATTTGAACGAGATTACCTATTCCCTTGCAGTCCATTTAGTAGCAGTTCAGCAAGCAGCTTCCCAGCTTTGTCGGTCCTGCAGATGGGTCAATTCTGTTAGTGAGATTTTTACAGGCTGTCTCTCCAACACGCCAAAGAGGGATCCATGCACCAACCTGTCGATGGCAATTGTCCATGTACTATCTATGAAACTAGTAGCAGCAAGTAATGTTGTCGGCAAGTATAAGGCTGCCATAAGTGTAGCCATCACAGTCATCATAGCACCTTGCCTCATCAACTGTGACGCAATTGCTAGAAAAGTAGGAACACAATGTCAATAACAATCACAACTGCGCTCAATTTACAAGCACTAAAATTCTCAAAGAAACGAAAAATAGCAGGGATTTCATCTAGAAAGATTACTTGAGGTAAACCAATCCTGAACTGCAGTGCTCACTGCAATTAGATGTCTAGATTCCCATTGCAGTGCATACCTATAAGTAATCACTTTAGATCCATATCACATTCGGAGTACAATGATGCATTTCTTAAGAAAGTGATTATACGGAAAGCAGCAATATTTCCAAATTTGATGGGGTGATATAGATGTTCTCACCTCTCCAAGTTGTCAATTTGTCCTTCCCAGGGCTTGAAGAAATCCTCCTCATCGAAGATAAATCCTGATATCATGATTTCAACAGCCAGCCGCTGGCAGAGAAATTTAATTATTCACAGATGTCAACTTAAAAAAAAAAAAACTAGAAACACGAGTCAAAACCAAGCAGTTCTAGAAAGCAAGTCCAGTATAGAAATTTTGATGCTGATAAGCAAAGCTTACGCCTTGGTTATGGCTGTCTCCCATGGCTTTGAACTCAAATTCTTCTATGCTACCAGTTCGCGTAGCCATTTTGGTTCCTACCAGTCCAGCTCCAGCGGCTAGCTTAATTGAATTTGCCAAACAGAATGCCAAAAAGTTAGTAATTACATCACATGGGAAGGTAATTTATTACTATTGTGCTATAGCGGACAATAACTGGAGAAACTAAAAGAAATCTAGTTGTCAAGGAAGTGGTGAACTGCAGATATATTGCCTAGACAATAAGAATCAATGGATTTTCTGTGTAAATATAAGATTGATTGTAGAGAACTCACTAGATTATTCTAAACAAAATCCTCCATAACCTCCAAAGACATGAAAGATAATGTCTCTTAGGTTAAGTGTCAATTTGATGCCAACTTAACATCGTTAATGACAATCATTTCATGAGAGACATATGCAATCATTGACTCATTGTCTGTTTACAGGAAGAGGATGGAGGATGAAAGGAGAATAAACCAAGCCATATTAGACTAAACCTGCTTTGACAAACATATTCAACCTGCGTTAAAAGAGTCAGATACTTGGATAACAAGTAGAAAATCATGATGGTTTCCATTCAGTCCAACACTTAGCAGGGTTCATACAAATCCAACAGCACAACTCCAAAATATCAGAGATGGAATCTCTTGTATTTCAAATGTCAGCTTATCGGTCTATTCCAAGAATGTAAAAAGAAAATGGCTTTATTGGTGCATATGGAAAGACGACAAAGCCTCACAGGAAAATAAAGAGACAACGCAAACGATGGTCAAACATTCACCTCCAAACGATGCAGCGACAGCAACAGAACCAGCTACAGTTCCTGCGGCGGTTGCAGCTGCTGCGAACCCACTTGCTCCGATCACAGGTATAAGAGTGCCCAGAGTTGGAGCTAGAGCGCCAAACCCTGCTGCAATTGCAGGGGCAGCTAATCCTGTGGTGTGAAAACAATGTGAACAAAAACAGAAACTGGTTGAATGGTAGGTTATAGGCTCAAGTCATACCTTATTCAAAAAAATAAACAGAAATCAAATATAATTGGCAAACAAGAGGGCATCATTACCACCAGTGATAGCCATTAAGGCTCCTCCAGTTATTGCAGCAGTAGTAATGATACTGGCACGCTTGATTTTCGCCCATCTTCCTTCAGCAGATGAGGTTCCCCCCTTCACCTCTTGCTGTTTCAGTATAGCCATTGCCGAGCAAGCTACCATGGTCTCAACGGCTTCCTATGAACAAAGCAAGAAGACGTGGACATTAACCTACTGTACAACATTATTTGACTGCTAATTTTTTCACAAACGCGCAGCATCACTTTGAGAATGTCTTAATCAAGAACAAATATCAATCAATCACAACGAACCATTTTTATCCAACTGATGTCAAGCCAAGTCGACAGCAATCTCAAAGCCAAACGATGCCTAGCATCGTAACCCTTTCTTCGCCTAGTACTCGACTTGTTATCATTATACTTATCTGTGAGGCAAGCTGAAAGAAGCTCATAAAGAACTGTAATTTTCCTGTGGTAACTAATCATTGTTACTTCTTCAATGGGTTTATCATCAACTTTGATGGCAGATTCTTTATCCAGGCTACGAGGACTATGAGAATTAGGTGAACTACTGGCACTTTCCTGTGGCGTTAGAAAGGGTACATTTGGAGCATCCGAATCAGGTTGCCCATTGTCAGAGGCCAATTTCTCACGACACTCATTTTCATACTCCCGATGCTTCTTCTTCTTAGACCTGTATGACACACGTACTGTCTCCATGGTTTGTTCCGTAGCATCAATAGCTTTTGCCAGAGCAATCTCTTTATCTTCGTCTTTAGAAGGGGCACTGCTGTCTTCCGCAAGTAACCTCAAGAACTGGGAACATCCAAAGAAGACATAATAATTTTTTTCATAATCCTTCTGATGGAAATAACCAACAAAGAGACAATGTGATATCAAAAGAGAAACGTACAGCTCCAATATGACGCCTGGCTGCAGCAGAGCCAGCAGTCTCCTCCAGTCCAGACCACGCTGAAGTATCGATCTCCAGAAATCTGTTCAATAGAAAGTTCAATTCAATCACAACTACCAAAATACAGACTGCTTGAACTGAAACTGTGCTGATCAGCATCCGATTCAAACAGAACCATCAATTCGAATCAGACGAGTGGCTTTTCAGCTACAGTTACCAAAACCTATCCAACTCAATGGTCGATCAAGAGCGAATAGCAGCACCTTGATCAAGAAGGGGGGAAAAGATAACAGAATCAAGAAGCAATCGGAAGTATGGGAAGAGGAATTGGAACCTGAAAACGATGCGAAGGAGGCCGGATTTCTCATGGACCCAAAGGTCAGGGTCCTCGGAGACAGAATTGCCACTGCTACTACAGGAACTGGCTCTATCGGCGTCGGTGGGGTCTTCCCCGAAGAACAAGCCCAGCGGGCGGGTTTGATGGATCTGCGCCTGGTGAAGAGCTAGCGCGAACAATGCTCCGGCGGCGTACCTCTGCGTCGGAGGCAGAATGGATGGAGTTGAAGTGTCCATAAAATGAAATCAGAATTTCAGCCCCGATAAGAAAAGCGGCAATCTCTGCTATATCAATTCTGATTTCTTCGCAGCTACAGAAAGTTGAAGAACTGCGGGTCCGAGTTGGCAACGGAGAGCGGTTTGAATTGAGAATTGAAATAATATTATAGGCTAAAGAAACCCTTAAAAGTTAAAATGATACTAGTTTTGAGCCCGGGCTGCTGGCCGGTTGAGACACCGAATAAATAGACTTGAGTTTTGATTCCTTGAAAGCCAACAAGGGAGGGCAACAAAATCCGAACCCACGGGTATCCACCCGACACAATCCGGTCAATGCGGGTAAAATCCGTGTTAACGGGTTTTGGACCGGATTTGGATTTAAACCTGTTCACTATTCACCGGGTTGGGTTGGGGTTTAGGTAAACTCGACCAATGAGTACCCGCCCACACTCATATAATTAATTTTCTCGGTATATTTAATATATTAAACAACTAATCTTATTTATGTTTGTGGAGACATGTCTAATTTTTTCTTTCTAACTGTGTAGAATGAAGTTGATGTTATCGAGTGGAGAGTGAAGAAACTTGATTGAACGGAAGAAGCTTTCAATTGTTCATGTTATTTATGGATAATTTGTGATTTGCTTCAATTTTCTTGAGTTTTCTAGATTGGTGTTGAACAATTTGTATAGTTGATTTGTGATTTGCTTGAATTTTCTAGAATGGTGTTTTATATATGAATAATTTGTATTGGGAGATTGATATTTGACTTTAATTTTGATAGGAACTTGTTATTGTAAATTTTTTACGACAAAAACCCGTGGGTACCCATGAACCCGCGGATACCCAGCAGGTTGGGTTGGATTTGAGTTTTTTCAAACCCAGTGGGTTTTACCCCGGGTTTTTTTCATGAATAAACCCATGGGTTTGGGTTTGGCAAAACCCGATCCAACCCGGCCCATTGCCATCCCTACTTCCACCAAACATAGTTCTTGCCATCACGGCGATCCCCTTACCCCGTATGAGAGTAGATGATAAGTTGATATGACATGATACGTGTGATGGATGTTCACGGTCAAATTTGTTTACCACCTTGCGGTTTTGGTGGATAGACAGGTTAGGGAGTCGCGACCCATGGTGAGTTGGATGGATAGAGCAAGTTGGATGCAAATATGGGAACTCAAGATTCCGCCTAATCTAAAACTGTTCCTGTGAAAAAATTTCAATCGTATTCTGCCTACTACTGAAGCTCTGATTGAGAAAAGGGTCCAGATTTTGCCTCGATGTCCGATGTGTTGGGTGGAATTTGAAACGATGGAGCACCTCTTTTGATGACCCAACCGGCTCAGATTATGGCTCTAGTTGCGCTCCAGTGGCGTATTTGGAAATCTAGAAACTGGGTTGTCTTTGAGGGCAAACATTTTTTTGGTTCCTCAGCTGATCTGTCAATACCATCAGCAACTCCATGAATGGGTGTCCATAGCAGGGGATAGGTTGGTCGGGGATTGGTTTCCTTTGCAGCAGAATCTAGAGGTGGTAGATTCGCCCTCTGTCATCTTTATGTGGGATGGTGTGGTACGTGCTGACTCACATTCAGCAAGAGGGTTGATCTTAAAGTATGGTGGAGGGTCTGTAGTCTTAGCAAGAAGAATGATTTTCGAGAATATTGTTGACCCTCTTGTGGTGGAGACTATTGTCCTTCGTGAAACTATTCAGTGGTGTCAGGACCTTGTCATTGTTCAAGTGGTTTGAAGGTGATGCGAAGGTGCTCAATGATAAGATTAATGCCAATGATGCGAAAAAACCCGTGTTGGGGCTATTATTAAGGAGATTTCACGTATAATGGCTTTGAATAGTAGTTTTCATGTTCGATTTGTGGGTCAGATTAGCAACAGGGTATCCCATTCTATGGCTAGGAAGACCCTTTCTTTGCCTCCGACTTCGTGTCGATTGTATGATTTTAGTTCCTGGGGTGGGTCCAGAGTGTAATCCATTATCTTTTTATGAGTCAATGTGATTATCTTTTTTTTTAAAATAAAACCAAGATGTTCCACAAGTTATCATTCCATGAAGCTTCTTCTATGTTGAGTACATTCTAAGCAATTCCTTAGAAGCAACTAGATGCAATTTGACGTGGGATTTTAGTTGCATCGTCCATGATAGTTAAGTGCGTAATATAAACTTCAGGAACATTGGCCATAAATTTGTCAAATCCATACCTTTCCCAGCAAAGATGTAGTTGTTATCATCTACAAATATATAATAGTAGAGTTAAGGGGGTTCTCTACATTTCAAATTTTCTCTAACGGGACAAAAGTAGAAATGTTGATTTGTCTTTATTTATTTATTATTCATAAAAAATACAGCAATCATGGCAACCATGATTTCTTTAAACAAGGACATGATTCGTTACCAATTACACTAAACAAATTTATCTATTTTTTATATAAAAATGATAAAGAAACTTAAAATCAACTGGGTGGTTTTTTATTTCAAGCGGGTTTGGATACAGGGTTTGTGGCGACATCTCAAGGGTCCGATTCAGGAGTGGCTAGGGATTCCTATCATAAATGTCATGGAGCTTGTGGGAGGAGGGTGAGTGCTTAGTGTCGACAGAGGAGGAACAAGGCTACAAGTCGACTTGGTTTGTTCCTTCTTTTTTTTTTTTGACCAAAGGCATTGCTTTTCAATTAAGTGCGGCTGAAGCCAGAGAGATTACAAAAGATGCAAAATTACATCAAGGACCTGAACCCACTGAGATGGCAAACTGTTTTTAGCTCTAGACCTAGCCACCCAGTTAGCTTTCGCGTTGTTTTTCCTTTTGATGTGGGAGATCGAAATCCATGGGTGATCCTCGATGGTATTCCTGATGCTGCCAAGCCATGCTGAGACACGCCAAGGCCAGGCTCGCTGGTGCCCCTGTAGAGCATTTATGAGGGAGAGACAGTCAGACCTGACCAGGCAAGGGCTGTGTATGGTTGCGGCGAGCAGCGTTCCTTTGAGTAATGCTTTCGCTTCTGCTTCAATAGGTGAAAAGCAATGCAGGGGTTCAGCCAGCCCGTCACATACTTGTCCATAGGCGTTCGTGACAACGACGCCATAAGCCGCCTCCTGGGATGCTTCGAAGAAAGAACCATCACAGTGTATTTCAAACTTATGAATACTTGGCGGTGGAGTAGTATGATCCAGGGGTGGATCAGGGTGAATGGGCGGGGTAGTACATGGCTGTGGCCGTGGACACTCGTTCCATTGTTGGGACTCCAGAAGAGCTCGTGAACTCGTCGATGGGGGCCAAGGGGCCTTGCCCCTGAAAATGAACTCGTTTCTCGTTCTCCATGTCTGCCACATCAAGAAAATAATCTTTTGGATCATTCCAATATTGTACCTGGCCTGCACAGGGAATAGCCAATCCAAGATGGGGGTGAGCAAGGGGGGGAGGACCAGGGAGGGCCATTCTTGCGCCCATCCGGCTGCCGCGTGGGGGCAGAGGAACAAGATATGATGGATCGATTCAATGCTTTCCAAACAGATGGGGCAAGATTTGGTGACAGAGCATCTTCTGGAGAACAAGTTCTCTTTAGATGCCAGAGCCCCCTTCGTACATTTCCATACGAAGAACTTAAGCTTTGGAGGAAGAGAGAGGCTCCAAAGCCACTTCCACCTTTCTTTGCTAGATGAATCTGTCATCTGACCAAACTGTGACATCCGAACCTGATTGTGGAAGAGGTGAAATGCAGATTTCACCGAGAACACTCCATTGTCTGTGAAACGCCATGCCCAGATATCCTCGAGGGTCTCCGGACCAATAGGGGTGGCTGAGACCTGTTTAAGATCCAATGGGCTGAGGTAATCAGCGAGGAGGTCGAACCTACAAGTTCGATTGATCCCATCGATCCATTGGTCAACCATCGACCCATCTGGCCAATCGAAATGGAGAAGAGGACCCGGTCTATCAAACCTTCAAGGATCTTGGAACATCCTGGTTGTTTTTCCGTTACCAATCACCCTTATGATCCCCTGCTTCATCCACTTTTTCGCCTCCCACAAGCTAGCCCACATCCAAGACGCTTTTCCACCTTTCTTAGCACTCAAGAAATCATATTTCGGGTAGTAGATTCTCTTCAGGACCTTCACCCACAGTGCATCCGGACAGGTGATAGCTCTCCAAGCCTGTTTCGCAAGCAAGGCGAGATTAACGGTATGGAAAGGTCGAAACCCAAGTCCTCCTTCCTCCTTCGGGGCATAAAGTACATGGCCTGCTCTCCAATGGATGGTTTTCTTGGACAACGACCCACTCCAAAAAAAATTCTTCAACATGGAATCCATCCTCCTTGTTGCTGATCGGGGAAGGAGGAACAAGCACATGATAAAGGATGGAACAGCTTGGAAAACTGCTTTTAGAAGTACCTCTTTTCCGCCAGGTGAGAGGAGAAGACTCTTCCACGATTCACCTCTAGCTTCCATCCGCTGCAGGAGGAACTGGAACGTTTCTTTCTTAGAGCGCCCCCAATCGGTGGGGACTCCGAGATACTTGGAGTGGCAAATATCCGAAGCAAAACCAGACCTTTGAGTAATCATCTCCTGTTCGAGAATGGGAACATTGGCACTGAAGAAGAAGGAAGATTTTTCCCTGTTGACCTCCTGCCCTGTGATCGATCCATACTCGTTGAGAATACCCAAAATGACTTCAGCTTCCCCAACTGACGCTTTCCCAAAAATAACCGTGTCATCCGCGAAGAGGCAATGTGTAAGAACTGGACACTCCCTGTTCAATTTTATGCCTTTAATAACCGTCTTTGTGCAGCTTTCTCAATCATGAAAGACAATGCATTAGACATAAGGATGAAGAGGAGTGGGGATAAGGGGTTTCCTTGGCGGATGCCTCTCGAGGGTTGGAACTCGGTTGATGGCTCCCCATTGAATAACAACCTGAATTTGACTGTCGAGAAGCCTTATGCTCTGAGCAGGTTAATGAGGAAATCCCATTCAACCTGGTCATAGGCCTTCCTCATGTCGAGTTTCAACATCATCTCCTTGCTCTTCCTCATTTTATTTTTTTTGAAATGGTTGAGCACTTCATGCACAATCACAATGCTATCTTGGATTTTTCTACCCCCTGTGAATGTAGATTGGAGCTCATTAACCAGGTCAGGAAGCCATGGTTGTAACCTGTTGGTCATAATCTTCGTAATGACCTTATACCTGAAATTGCAGCAACTAATTGGTCTGAATTGGCCAATCGTTTCCGGTTGTTCCACTTTGGGGAGCAGAGTGATAAACGTGTCATTCCAGTCATCCTTCATGATCCCTGTCCCGAAGAAGTCAAGAATCTCATCACTGAAAGTGTCCCCCATAAAGGACCAGCCACTCCTGAAAAAATGGCCAGGGAACCCATCAGGGCCTGGGGCCTTATTCGGTCCAAGCTGGAAAACTGCTCTGCGGATTTCCTCTCTTGTAACCTGTGCTGTTAGAGATCCATTAATCTCTTCAGTAACCAAACCTGGAAAACCTGTCAATAGTGAATGATCAAACACCCCTCCCTTACTGCGAAAGAGATCCCTGTAAAACCCATTAACGTGGTCATCCAGGTTCTGAGGATTATCAATCTAGTCACCATTGGCATCCTTGAGTTTGAGGATTCTGTTTCTGTGTTTCCTTCGAATTGTCGAGGCATGGAAGAATCCAGTGTTTTGATCGCCTTCTTTAAGCCAGCAATTTCTTGACCTTTGTGCCCAGAAGGACTCCTCCGAGGTCCACCACTTATCCAGCTCACGAAGGAGGAGCATCTCCTCATCGACCAAATCCTGATTCTGGATTGGTCCCTTCAGTACTTGAAGCCTATGTTTTATTTCCTTTTCTCTTCTCAGCTTTTCAGTCCTGTCCATTCTTGCCCAGACAAGAACCTCCCTCTGGCAGTCGGATAGAATTCCTTGCACAGTACCCCCAGCAGCCCACCTGTTCTTGATAATCTGCTTGCAAACCTCACTTTCCTTCCATCTTTTATCAAAACGGAAGGGGGTGCAGTTGGAAGGTTTGAAATGATGTAGATCCACCCTAATTGGACAGTGGTCAGATTTGACGAAATCCTCATGGAAAACCCTGGCTTTATCGAAGTGTCTCATCCAAGTAGATGTACACAGGGCTCGATCGAGCCTTTCCCGAATCAAATCGTCACCCTGTTGATTATTAGACCACGTGAACACTTCCCCGGAGAAACCAATATCCATCAAACCATTATTGTCGATGAAACTCTTGAACGGGACCACATTTTCATTTCTAAGGGGGCACCGCCCCTGCTTCTCAAAGGGAAATAAGGCAACATTAAGGTCCCCGACAATCAACCACGACTCTTCCTGGTCTACCCTCAAGTTCGTGAGCCGATCCCAAAAGATCCTCCTCTCTACCACCGTGGCAGGGGCA
This sequence comes from Linum tenue, assembly GCA_946122785.1. Taxonomy (NCBI): domain Eukaryota; kingdom Viridiplantae; phylum Streptophyta; class Magnoliopsida; order Malpighiales; family Linaceae; genus Linum; species Linum tenue. The sequence continues at coordinate 28,632,897 of CAMGYJ010000003.1, forward strand.
TGGACCAGAGTACAAAAAACATAACTCCATTATGACTCACACTAATGTCCATAAAGGACTTACAACGATCTAGTACACAAACTTCAACATCATCATTCCACCATAACGCTAAACCAGAGCCTTCCAAAGCGGGACTAACATACTCAGCATGATCAAACCTCATCGCTCTCCTCTTTTCCTCCATGAAGGAGTCATCTTTTTTTTGTTTCCATGAGGAAGAGGATGGAGGGGCCAAATTGGCGACACAGTCTGCGGCAGTAACTCCTTGTAAGGGACTGGCCGAATCCCCTACAATTCCAGCTTAGAATTCTCATTCATTGTTTGGCGGCTTGAGGCCTGCCGCCGACGCCCTCGGAGTGGCTGATTCTCCCTCTCCGGATTGGCTCCCCTCTACTTTAATGTTTGCCAGGTTCTTCCTTCTGATCAGGTTCCTCCTCCCCTGGTAAGTCTTTCTATTTTCCCCTGTGGCAAAAGAAAGAGAATCAAAAGAAAGGTTAGAGGTTGGGTCCTGCTGGGGCAAGGAGATGCAGGTTGGGCTTCTGTGCTCAGGTTTCCTCTTCTTCTCAGGCCTCGGCCTATCTTCCTCTGCAATTTGGGCCAAGCAGGCTTCCGATAAAGGAACAATAGTTTGGGCCGAATGAGGGACCGCCTGGGCCTGCTCAGTCACTGTGGCCGGGGTGAAGGTCTGTTCGGCCCAGGTATAAGTTGGGCTTGATAGGCACAGGCCGATGCCCATCTCCACGAGGCCTGCACTCTTCTCCCTGCTCCTGTCTCCCTCCCTTAGATCCAGGCCCTTTTGCATCGCTTTGGCCGCTGCTTCCATCTCCCTTTCCAGTCGATTTTTTTGGCTGACCAGATGAGGATCCTGTGTCTCCTCTGTAGATCCATTCAGAACTCTGCACCGGCAGAGATAAAGCTGTAAACCCGGGTGGGTTTGACCTATCCCCTGGCACCGACCCTGGTACAGGATGGCCCATCAGTGTCAGGATGGATATTCCCCTCTGGCTCCTCGGTGTTGCTGCGATTCTGTTCCAGTGTTTGTCAGGCGGCGCATGTTTGCCAGCTTCTCCCGAAAGGACGCCGGCGGGATGTTCGCCGGAGAATCGTGCCCAGCTTTGAGGGCATCCGTATAAACTTCAGACGGGTCAGTGCAAAGCCCCTTCCTTCTGTGGTCTTCTCTCTCGAGGCAGTTGTGGATCAGATGGCCGAGCCTCCCGCAGAAATAACAGAGGTCCATGATTCTTTCATACTTGAAACTAACCCAAATCGATCTTTCCCCAATCGGATATTCGAACCCTATGGGGATAGGATCATCCAGACTGACTTCCACTTTGGCTCGAATGAACTTCAGCCATCCTCTGAACTCAAAATTTGACTGGTCGATGGTGTGGTATTGAGGAAATATGAAGGAGGCCACCGCTTGAATTGCTTCTTCATCCTTCAGTGATTGGGGTAGATCATGTATTTGTACCCAGAGAGTGACTGTGGGTATGTCTTCAATCTAGGATTTTTGCTCGCCATCCCACGTCTTGAGAGCTGGCTTCCCAGACTGCATATCTTTGTTTCGGCGATTGGAATGAGTAGACGAACAAGTTCTCAGCTTCCTTCGTTGCCTGAACTTCACCGTATGCTCTCCATTTCTGCACCGCTGCATTCTTCGCTTTTTGGAGGTTGATGCTCGAGCCTGTGACCCATCTTCCCAGCAGCATCGCCATTCCGCTAACCCTGGCTCCCACCACTGTTGGTCGAACATTGAGCACCAGATGGCTCTTCTCACCGCGGAGGCTCCTAGAATGCATTTCCATGGTGGTGGGTTTGGTGTAGATCTTTTGGCTGAGAGGGTAAAGTAATTTGGTTGATAGTGTGTTGGGGGAATGATCTCGTTCAGATTTGGTGTATGCCAGATGAGTGTGGAGAACAAGATCGGCCGATCCTCTCCTTAAATAGGCCTGGTCTCCCCTGTCCAGGTGCTCTTCGCTTCTCTCTTGAGGAATAAATGTTCTTGGCATTAATGTGGTAGGCAGCTGCCTCTTTCTGATCTTCCCTTCTGTCGGTATTCCTCTTAAAGGCCATTTGAGGTAGTATCTGTGCGCCTTTACTTGATCGATCCAGCTACCCTGTAATCTTCCTTTTACTTTCCGTGGGGTTTGCTTCCTGCAACTGCAGTCAGCGCATTTACTCCTCCTTCTCCTTCCATTTGTTACTCTTCTCCGCTGCCTGTACGAGCTGCCGCTCCCAATGATTGCCGGCTCTTTTCCCCGTATCTCCACTCCGGTGACCCTCGGGTCATAAATGCCCTATAGATCTCTGGCTTCAGGAGATTTCTTCACCTGTCCTCCATTTATTCTTTCTTCCCCAGTCTTCCAAGCTTTATGACCCCCTGAGTCGCCTTTACTCCCACCCTCACCCCCTGTCCATCAATCAAGCTCACTTCAGGTGGTTTGGGCGGCGGATTAATGGCTGCCCTGAGATGTCCGTCTGTCTCCAGTCCATCCTTACTGGTCGTAGAGGAGGCTGGGTAGGGATATTCACCCCCATTGTAGGTCTTGGCATTAAACACTCTACAATCTAACTTGATCTCCCTGCCTTTATTGTATAGCGATGATTGGGTGAACGTGAAGGCTCCGCGAGCGGCAGCTGGATATGATCTCAGAAGGAGATCTGGAAAAGCTTTTGTGAGAGAGAGAGGAAAAGGAAGATGAAGAGGGAGAGGGAGAGGCATTTTTTCCCCTTGAGATGGGAAATTTGACTTGGTTTGTTCCTTTGATGGGGCGATTTGCGGTGTGTCTCATACGGACACGGTGGTGAGCTTGGTTCTTCAGGATCAGACTGGGGTGATGACATGTGGGCTTCCTTTTGATGGGGCTCATGACCCAACAATCATGGAGCTGTGACATTAAGGGAAGCTTTTCATTGGTGCATTAGTAAGGGTCTCTCTAGGGATGGCAACAAAACCCGAACCCACGGGTACCCATCCGACCCAACCCGGTCAACGCAGGTAAAATCCGTGTTGACGGGTTTTGGGCTGGGTTTGGATTTAAACCCGTTCACTATTCATCGGGTTGGGTTGGATTTGAGTTTAGATAAACCCGCCCCATGGGTACCCGCCCACACTCATATAATTAATATTCTCGGTATATTTAATATTCTCGGTATATTTAATATTCTAAACAACCAATCTTATTTATGTTTGTGGAGACATGTCTAATTTTTTTCTTTCTAATTGTGTAGAATGGGTACCCTTCTATCTGATGTGCGCTTGATGGGTGATATTAAAGGGTTCGATCGATAAGGTAAACACGGGGAGTGTGACCTATGCGGGGGGAGATGTCATTTACCAAGAAATCAAGGTAATGTTGTAAGCATATCTGGCATTCTCGGTGCATTTCTTTGGAAGACAGAACAATAGAGTAGCCCATCGGGTGCTTAAGAAGGCTCTAGCTTTGTCTTCGTGAGATGTACGTAGCTTTGATTTTTGCGCTTGATTCCGTGTGAAGTTGTAAATGTTATGATCTTCATTTTCTTGATAATGCAAGCGATATTTGCTTTAAGAAAATCATATCAATGTCAAGCTAGATTTGATTCCCAAACAAAAATAAGAATTTCTATGATTTTTGTCTCCTCTAATTTATAGAAATAAACACAGGAAATTGCGACCCTCAAACATCTAGATTATCTACAAATATATAATACCAGAGTTAAGAGCAGTTTTTCAACAATTCAATTTTCCTTTAACGGGAGCAAAAGTAGGATGGATAGGTAGGGCTGGTAGTCGATCGATACCCGGTATACTGGATATCGATACCCGGTAGTCGATATATCGGAAATTGATAATATGGCCTCCGAATACCGATACCGAATTTTAATCGGTATATCGATATACTGGATAATCGGTATCCGGTACAAAACCGGTATCCCGAAACCCAAAAGCAAAAGCCCCCCGCCACCGGTAGTTTCGAGTTGGTGAAAGTTCCTGAGTAGACCAACTCCGCCACCGCTGAATACGATAGGTTTTGAATCCCTAATCAGATAGACCTAATTCCATTTTTCTACATTTGTTTCCCTTCAATCGAATCAATCTCTGATTCGCTAAACCCAACTCCATCCCGAGCATCGATTCCATTCTTCAGGCGAGCTTCTTCCTGTCAATCCCTCACTGCATGTCCTCCCAATCCCACCCTCACCTTCTGAAGAACCTTCTGCACCCAACTCTTCCCGTCCATGAACGGAGCCCATTAGGCCAGTATGACTGTCCGGCGCCACGCGACAACAAGCCCGACTCGAGAATCAAGATCTCATCCACGATGTCCCCAATCTGGAGGTCCCCACTTCATGAGATAGCAGATAGGGTCAGTAACCATTGGTTACTGACCTATCAGTATTAAATCCGGACCGTAGATCTAGGGATGGCATTATTATATTGTTGGGCTGCACGTGGAGTGAGGAGGGGCATTTTTGTCCGATTTTTGAAATTTGATTTCTTTCCTTTTTTTTATTTTTTCCAGCATTTATATGTGTTGTCTTTTAATGGAGGAAAGAGAAAAAGCAGACTTTTCTCTTCCTCTCTCTTTTCTCTTTCTTCCTTTCTCTCTTCCAAAATTCTTTTTCCAGATCTAAATCTCATTTCTTCTCTTGTTCTTCATTTTTTTCTCCAACAATCGATGAATAAATTGCAGCCTCCCACTTCAAATTCGGTGAGGCTCCAAATCCTTCTACTCTCAAGCTGCTCCTTCCTTCTGTTTTTTTCTTTTATCGGCCTCAAAATCGATGATGCTCCATATTGTCAAAGAGGGGACAGATCTAGGTGAGTTGAGTTTTAGTATTTGTTTGTGAATTAATTCCGATCTTCTTCCTCTTTTTCTTTCTTTTTGCATTCGGTGTTCTTCATTGCGGAGGAGTAAATGACAGGAGACAGAAGACAAGTTTTTTTTCCTCTTCCTCCTTCTGTTTCCCCTTCTTTGAGAATATATATTGAGATTACCACACTATACCATATGGTAATGTGTCGATACCATATGGTATTGACACATTACCATATGGTAATGTGTATATACCACACTATACCATATGGTAATTTGTATATACCATATGGTAATGTGTCTATACCATATGGTAAAGTGTCTATACCATATGGTAAAGTGTATATACCATATGGTAATGTGTCTATACCATATGGTAAAATGTATACCATATGGTAAAGTGTGGTAACGAAATGTATTTTTATGGATATCGTGTTTTATTATGGTCGTAAAAGGGTTGTAATTAGATTTATATTATTTTTATATGGTTTTAACTTCTCATACCATGTGGTATTGTATGGTAATTACAATTAATATGTGTTCATTCGATTAACCATGTTCTACTATGTTGGCATTGTATGGTAGTTAGATTTACCATATGTTGATATTACCACACTATACCATATGGTATTGGGTGGTAACGAAATATATATTGATATTACCACACTATACCATATGGTATTGGGTGGTAACGTAATATATATTGATGTGACAAATTTTTTCATACCATATGGTATGGTCAATACCAGTCATTACCATATGGTATAGACTGGTAATAACTGACAAATTTTTTTATGTCTGAAAAATATCAAAGTGGATATCATTTTGAAGAGCACAATTAATCTGATCTAACTGTGCAAAAAAAAATTAAATTCCGACTTAAAACGAGTGAGAAATCGTCCGTTAAAGATTAAGAGAAGGAAAATTAAAGGTTGTTTGAGGAGAGAGAAGGCGCTGATGTGATCTGGTCAGCGTCAGCGCGTCAGAGACATCATTAAATAGGGGGTGCAATTTTACCTTAGTGCCCCTCCGTATTTTTTTTAAATAAAAAGAAAAAGCTGACACGTGGGGGCCAGGAGAAGGGGTTACTGATGGTTACTGAGGTATTGGTTACTGAGGGGATCCGCTCCCGATATATCCCACAATTTTTTTTTGTTTTCTAACCTCCGCCGACCTAGCTTGCTTATGGAAAGAAGTCCGATAGAGAAGGGGAACGACAATGTGCAAGAATTTTATCAATTCATTTCCTTCCCAAGCCCGTAACCTTATTGTTTATGCCTAGAATGTACCAGGCGGGAAAGTGGAAACCTTTGGAGAATACCGTTGTTCCTTGATACGTGGGTGCTGCGTTCCCTGCATAAAAGGTCTGGGGCGTGGCCCGCGAACACTCTCCAACGATCAAGTCAGTGTTTAGAGAGAGAAAAGTAGGATAGAGAGAGAGAGTATATGATTAGTTACTATTTAATGGGGTGGTTGACTGCTATTTATAGTCCGAGGTGGTTGGTGTAAGTGTCTTGTCAACCGTACGCTTTCCCTCTTACACGCTTACGGCGGCATTTAATGAAGTGTCAGTGATGGCATGATTGGTATGGATCCTTCCTTACTGGTCGTACTCACCCGCCTCTCGCTGGCCATCTTACACCCGGTCCCTTATTCCTTTGGGCCGGCCCATACCTTTGACCTACCTCTCTTGGGCTTTTCCCCCTTTTGGGCCAACTCTAGTTATGTGGGCCTTGCTTTAGGCAGCGTCCCCAACGACCCAACAATTGTCCCGCAGGCGGGTAAAGCCTCCGGGTTTGGGCGGCTGATACTCGGAATCTAGGGCGGGATCGCTTCCTAAATCAAGGGGAACGCCCTATATGGCTCTTCCCTCGGCCGTCCAGACCGAGATTCACACCTCGGGCTGATCTTATCCACTCGCGATTACCACGTGTGATGACTCATCCTCCAAGCAGCCGAAGTGACGCGCCGCCGTCCTTTTCACATCGCCATGATTACCCTATATAGCCTTTAGGGTTACTCAACCGTCGCTCCTGGAAATTGTGCCCTCCGTCGTTTAAAAGCCTCTGAAGGATCACCGAAGGTATTTTCTCTTCTCTCTTTTCTTCCTCATTTGTTCTTGGTTCTTCGGTCTCTCTGCTCACTACTTTGTGCTTTTGCTTGCCCTCTTTGCTCGAACACCCTCGCCGTCCGGTTTCCTCTACCTTGCTCTCGTAGTTCACCGTGATCGCTATCGGGCCTGATATTCCTTTGCAATGGCCGGAGCAGACGAAACTTCCCAACTGCCTCTTTCTGCCGGCTCAGGGTCCTCGCCGGGACGGAGAAAATCCACTGCCGGCGTGCTCGTTGCCGCCAATGCCGCCGGCAGCGGCGCCTCCGCCGTTCCTACTGTTCCGGCGTCTGTGCCCATCAACTTAGACTCGTCGGAAACACTTACAGATCCGATAACCGCTGCCGCCCAAGGTATGCTTAATCTGAACATTTTATCGCCTTTATGTACGTCAGAACTTGGCTGGGATTTTAGCGGGATAGATTTTGATTTCGATTTCGGCGGCTCCTGGTGCGATGACGGCCGATTCTTGCTGGGTAGGTCAGAAGACGGGTCATATGAATTGACCGATGTTACTTTGGGTTTGGGCGTAGAGAATGTAGCTTCTAGGAAAGACGCTTCCGCCATGGGGGATAACCTGGCAAGTTTTGGTGACGTCTCTTTAGCAAGCTCTGAGGAGGGGCTTAGTCTTGATTAGCAAAACTCGCCCGAAATGCCCGACTCACCCTCCTTAGAGCTTTCGGAGGACACTTCGAGCGAGGATTACCGGGTGGTTGAGGACGATGGTATTCTATACGCCTGCATGAGCACATGTGGGGGGAGCAGGAGGTACCCGCCCGTGCATTTCTACGCGGGCCCGACCGATACAGCAGACTGACGCCCGCCACCATCCTCACGCGGCTTAGGAATCACCAGCTTCCGACGGATTGGAAGTACGCGGCACCGTCTCCCACTTCCGGAGCCGGTACGTGTCCCAAGGGCTGGATAACCATATACACCGAGCAGTTGAAGTATGGCTTGCGGTTTCCCCTAGATCCCATTCTAACTGAGTCACTCCTGTGCTTGAACTGCACCCTCGGCCGCCTGTCGCCTACTGTCATCTTCCATGCATGCGCTTACAGACTCGCATGCAGACGTCTCGGGGTTGAACCGTCTTTTGACGCCTTCCGATTTATATACGGGCTTCGGCGGGTTGCCAATGCTTGGTCGTTCGGACGGCGGGACAAGGTGTACGGATTCGTCACTGGGTCTCCTTAAAATGAAGCCTCGGGGCCCCGATTCCGTGAAGTCTATTCTGACCGAACTCTTCGGAGATGGTCAGTAGCGTGATTGACCTGTTTCTTTTATTTGCTAGTGGTTTGTATTCTGTAGCTCTAACCCGCCGTCCTTTTTTGTATGCAACTATGCACTTCGGGAGCGTGGCGATGATGGCGAGACCGCCGAGGCGAGGCAAGCTCCCTCTAGCCAAAGCTGGGACCGCTTCTCAGCCGGGCAATAAACCGGGTTCGTCTGCGGCTACTCCTTCGAAGTCGCTGATCCCCTTGGGCAGGGCTCCTCCTCCGCCGGCAGGTCAAACCACGCTCGCGAGCGGGGCGGATGGACAGATGACTGTGCAGGCTGGAGGGGACGTGATTCGTAGGGGGCGTGACGTTGGGAAGCGTGTTGCCGAGAGCCCTGCTGAGGAGAATGATGACGGCCGGAAGAAAACAAAGGCGACCTCCCTAACTGAAACCGTTGACTTCTCCCCTCATTCCTCGTTGCGCGAAGACTGCGCCCGCCGCATGCTGCACGAGCTGTCCGGGAAGCTGCTCGTCCCGCCTGAGTACACGGAGGTTGAGGAACCCTCTAGTAGGCATTGGGTTGGCACTGCCGCCCGGTTTCTTCTCGCGGTACGTGTCTTTTACCTTGTTCAATCGTAGTTCTCTTTGAACGCCACTAAGAGGAGACTTGAAATTGTAGGCGGGTGTCGGCTTGTCTCAAGTCGGGATGATCAACGAGAAGCTTCAAAAGGCCAGCCTTCGGGGGGAGGTGGAGATGGAAAAGCTTCGGAAGCGGGTTGGGGAGCTAGAAGCGGAGTCAATCAAGGGGCGGGCTGCATTCCGGGCCGAAGCTAAGGCCGAGTTGGAGAAGGAGCATGGTGATACTGTAAAGGATCTGCGAGCGGAGTTGTCTCGTGGAGTGCAAAAGGTGAATAGTTTAATGGCTGGCAAGGAGATTCTGGAAGCCGACGCGTCCCGCCTTCGCGGGCGTGTAGAGGAGCTGGAGAAAGAGAGGACGGAGAGTTTGCTTCGTCACAAGACGGAAGTGGATGCCGCGTCTAAGGCTGCCGTTGCTTCCTACCTGTTATCTCCCGCATTCCGCCAAATTGACGATGCTAAGAGGTCCAAAGCTATTGGAGATACGGTGGCTGCCATTTGGCACCTATTCCGCCGTGATCATCCAGAGCTGGAGTGGGACACCGACGCAGTGTGGGATGCGGTGGTGGCATGGGGTTCTTCTGAAGATGATGTCAATTCGGAGGGCACCCTCTCGGCGGCGGCGGGCGGAGATGAAGCGAGCTCCCGTGGAGAACAATAATGACTTGTTGGCTAGGTGGATCATATTTTGGAGTCGAGTGTGTCTCGACTATAAACTGGTGCTTGTATTTTAATTTGCTTACTTTTCCAGACATTGCCGCTCCAATGCGGTCGTTGCTTTCTCTCTCCTCCTTTCTCTTTTTCCAGACATTGCCGCTCTAATGCGGTCGCTGCTTTTTCCTCCCTTTTTATATATGCGTCCAATGGTGACTTCTTCTTATTTCGCCATATGATGGTCCGAGATGCCTATCTTAACTGTTGACACAGGTGCGGGGGGGGGGGGGGGGGTCCCTGCCGTAGAGCGGGGTGTTCGATTCCTGGGAGCGGAATGGGTTGAGGCGTGTGTATTCCGCAGGCGGGTTATCATTACCTTGTTGTATCGTTCCTAGGAAGATTCCCATGTCCCGGGATGCGTTGTAGGATCACGCTCTGCCTCCGGGGGCGGCGTGTTATGAGCGAGTCCATGCCCCCTCAGGGCATTCTGCGGGCGGGTTATCCTTGCTTCGTGGTAGAATTAATAGGAGTAACCCATGTCCCGGGATGCGTTTATTAGGATCTCGCTCTGCCTCCGGGGCGGCGTGTTATGAGCGAGTCCATGCTCCTCAGGGCATTCCGCGGGCGGGTTATCCTTGCTTCGTGGCAGCATTAATAGGAGTAACCCATGTCCCGGGATGCGTTTATTAGGGTCTCGCTCTGCCTCCGGGGTGGCGTGTTATGAGCGAGTCCGTGCCCCTCAGGGCATTCCGCGGTCGGGTTATCCTTGCTTCGTGGTAGCGTTTATAGGAGTAACCCATGTCCCGGGATGCGTTTTATTAGGATCTCGCTCTGCCTTCGGGGTGGCGTGTTATGAGCGAGTCCATGCCCCTCAGGGCATTCCGCGGTCGGGTTATCCTTGCTTCGTGGTAGCGTTTATAGGAGTAACCCATGTCCCGGGATGCGTTTTATTAGGATCTCGCTCTGCCTTCGGGGTGGCGTGTTATGAGCGAGTCCGTGCCCCTCAGGGCATTCCGCGGTCGGGTTATCCTTGCTTCGTGGTAGCGTTCATAGGAGTAACCCATGTCCCGGGATGCGTTTTATTAGGATCTCGCTCTGCCTTCGGGGTGGCGTGTTATGAGCGAGTCCATGCCCCTCAGGGCATTCCGCGGGCGGGTTATCCTTGCTTCGTGGTAGCATTAATAGGAGTAACCCATGTCCCGGGATGCGTTTTATTAGGATCTCGCTCTGCCTTCGGGGTGGCGTGTTATGAGCGAGTCCGTGCCCCTCAGGGCATTCCGCGGTCGGGTTATCCTTGCTTCGTGGTAGCGTTCATAGGAGTAACCCATGTCCCGGGATGCGTTTTATTAGGATCTCGCTTTGCCTTCGGGGTGGCGTGTTATGAGCGAGTCCATGCCCCTCAGGGCATTCCGCGGGCGGGTTATCCTTGCTTCGTGGTAGCATTTATAGGAGTAACCCACATCGTAGAACAACAAACGTTGGAAACTTCATTCATTGATCACTTCACGAAAGAGGACTACAATTTTTACTCCGCTGAGTGGTACTTGCGCAAATGCAGTGAGTTCCATGTCTTGCTGATTGCTTCCCCGCCCATGGTGGCAAGTTTGTAGGTGCTTGGTCCAATTTTGTCACTAATAAGGTAGGGCCCCTCCCAGTTCGCTGCCAGTTTTCCATGCCTTTCTTTTTCTCGCTTGTCAAACATCCGCTTGAGCACCATGTCCCCTTCTTCCAACATTCGGGGGCGTACCTTGTTGTTGTAGGTTCGCGAAACTCTTTCTTTTTCCGCAATTGTCCGGGTTAGGGCCGCTTCCCTCCTTACTTCTGTCATGTTCAATTGGTGGAGCAGGTTGGCGTGGTTTTCCTCGGGATCGTAAGCTCTGATGCGGAGTGTTGGGAGATGCATCTCCGTTGGGATCACTGCTTCGCTTCCATATGTGAGGGAGAATGGAGTTTCGCCTGTTGCCGTTTTATACGTGGTTCGATGGGCCCACAGGATGTGCGGGAGCTCTGTTGTCCAAGCGCCCTTCGCTTCTCCCAACCTTCTTTTTAATCCTCGCAAGATGAGCTTGTTGGATGATTCTACTTGACCATTTGCTTGAGGGAACGCCACCGATGCCATGCTGCATTTTATTCCGTGCTCTTGATAGAACCTTTCAAACGGGAGGCAATCAAATTGAGTGCCATGATCTGTTACGATTGTCTCCGGGATTCCGAAGCGGATCAATATGTTGTTGAAAAGGAACTTTTGTACTCGAGCGCTGGTGATTGTTTCGAGTGGTTCAGCCTCTATCCATTTGGTGAAGTAATCGACGGCTACCACTAAGTACTTCTTGCCCAGTGGAGCGTTAGGGAAAGGTCCCAGGAGGTCCAGACCCCATTTCGCGAAAGGCCACGGGCTCACGATTCCCTTCATCTCCGAGGCGGGGTGATGATGCTTATCCGCGTGCTCTTGACATGCATGACACTCGCGCACTGTTTTGAGAGCGTCTTTCTTAACAGTAGGCCAGTAATAACCTTGGAGGAGGACAGCCCGTTCGAGGCTTCGTGGGCCAACATGGGTGGCACAGGTGCCCATGTGTATCATTCTCAAAGCTTGTTCAGCCTCTTCCCCTCCTAGACACTTTAGGTAGGCCCCCGTGAAAGATCGCTTATGCAGTTCGCCCCCAACCAATGTGTATCGGGACGCCTTTCGACGGAGCGTCTTGGCTGCTAGTCGGTCTTCGGGTACCTCATCCCGCTCAAGGAAGTCAACTAGCTGGGTTCGCCAATATTGATTGCCTTCGGCTACCTCGTCCCCTATTTCCGCTACTTCTTTCATTACCGTGACTTGCCTCTCGCCCTCGAAGTCCATGGCAGTGGCCAGCTTCGATAACGCATCGGCGTGCGCATTGCCCTCACGCCTGACATGCTCTAAAGACCAGTCTTCCATTTGCGCAAGCACTCCCTGCGCTTTTCCGGCCAGCTTCATCAATTCCTCCTCTTTGATTTCGAAATTCCCATTTATTTGACCCACCACCAACGATGAGTCTGAAAAGATTTTCACTTTCTTTGCTCCCATGCCTATAATCACCTTTACCCCGTTGATCAGCGCTTCGTACTCGGCAACATTGTTCGTCTTCAGGGCGTCAAAACGCATGGCGATCTCATGGATAACGCCCTCGGGTGTCTCGATACAATTCCCGCTCCGGCTCCTCCCTTTCTTGCCGCCCCGTCTACTGACAACTTCTATGCTTGGTTGCCCCTGTGCTCACCACCATCCAGGGCAAATCCTTCGACAATGAAATCTGCCAAGACTTGGGCCTTCACTGCCGGCCGGGGGGCGTAGGATATATCATGCTCACTTAGTTCAACCGCCCACGTAGTCATCCTTCCGGAGGCGTCCATTCCGTGTAGTATTTTCTTGAGGGGGAGGTTCGAGAGGACCGTGATGGGGTGGCCTTGGAAGTAGGGTCGCAGTTTCCTAGCGGTCATGGCAACCGCGAGGACCGCCTTCTCGACCACCAGGTACCGAGTCTCAGCCGGGAGCAACGCCTTACTAACATAGTAAACAGGCAGGTCTTTGCCATCCTCGGACCTTCTCACTAGCACTGAACTTATGGCTTGATGCGAGACCGCCAAATACAGAAAAAGACGCTCCCCAAAAACTGGAGCGCTGAGCACGGGTGGCGCCACTAACTGCTCTTTAAGGCGTAGAAAAGCTTCATTGCATTCTTCACTCCACTTAAAGCGGGTTGCCGACTTCTTCAGGATTTGAAAGAACGGGGAGCACTTGTCTGCTGACCGGGGTATGAACCGACTTAATGCCGCCATCTTTCCATTAAAGGCTTGTATTTCCTTGATAGTCTTTGGGGCCTTCAGCTGCAGAATGGCGTCAATTTTCCTGGGATTGGCCTCAATCCCCCGCTTCGTAATCAGAAAGCCCAAGAATTTTCCCGCTTCGGCTCCAAACACGCATTTGGTGGGGTTCAAGCGCAGCCCATGCTCCCTCATGTTTGTGAACGTTTCTCTCAGGTCTTGTAAGTGCGTTTTTACCTCCTTGCTTTTCACCAACACGTCATCAACGTATGCCTCGACATTGCGCCCTATCTGTTGGCGCAACACTGCGTCCACCATCCTTTGGTATGTGGCTCCAGCATTTTTCAAACCGAAGGGCATGACCACCCAACAGTAGTTCCCCGTTGCCGTCATGAACGCAGTCTTCTCTTGGTCTTCTTCTGCTAGGCTTATCTGGTGATAGCCTGAGAACATGTCGAGGAAACTTAACATGGCATGATTTGCTGTGGCATCTATGAGTTGGTCGATCCTTGGGAGTGGGTATGCATCCTTGGGACAGGCACTGTTGAGACTTGTAAAGTCGACGCACATACGCCACAAGCCTGAGCTTTTCTTGACAAACACTGGGTTGGCTAGCCAGGTGGGGTAGCGCACCTCCCTGATAAAGCCCGCCTTGAGAAGTTTTTGTATCTCTTCTTCCAACGCCATCTGCTTTTCCACAGATATATTCCTCCGCTTTTGCTTTACTGGGTGGGTATTTGGTTTTACCGCCAAGTGGTGCTCCGCAAGCTTGCGCGGCACGCCTGGCATGTCTTCTGGTCCCCACGCGAAGAGGTCGGCGAATTCTCGGAGGAGGCCGATCATGCTAGCTGCCAGGTCGGGCTGAAGGTGTGCCGATATGCGAACCGTTTTCTCGGGCTCTTCTTCTCGCAAGGGTACCGCCACATCACCTTCCAACGCTTCCGGTCTTGGGCTGTTCCCCCTTGTATCTACCAAATCCACCTCCAATTGTTTAATCGTTGCCTGGTAGCATTCTCGGGCTTGTTGCGTGTTACCTTTGACACAGCCGACCCCTTTCCCTACCGTGAATTTCAACCTTTGATGACAAGTGGACGCCACCGCCCCGAATACTGAAAGGAAGCTTCTTCCCAAGATGGCGTTGTAAGCCGAGGGGCAATCTGCTACGTAGAACTCCATGGATTTGGTCTTGGTCACGTTTCCCTCCCCGATTGTTTACGCGCAATGTGACCATGCCTAGGACTTTGATCTTCGATCCCGAAAACCCCACTAGCTGTGTTGAGGATGGTTTGAGGTCTTCAATTCCTTTTTTCATACTTTTTAAGGTGGAGAAGAAAAGGATGTCGGCCGAGCTTCCGTTGTCAATGAGCGTTTTTGTCACCTTGTACTTCCCTGTGCGAAAAGATATGACAAGAGGATCTTCTGCCGCCTCCGGGCTGGCCAGTTCTGCCGCTTCAAAAACCCCTTCGGCTGTAGAGGCGAAAGAAACGGTTAGGCATGCTTCTCCGTTGCTCGCGACGCGTGGTCGCTTTCTTCCTCCAGCGATGGTGATAATTTCTAGGTCATCATCGTCTAAACGTGGCTGCCTCCTTGGTGGAGGCGCATTGGGAGGCGACGGGAGCCTTTCTCTTCCTCCCCTATCGCGAGACCTTGATCTTCGGGGCGTTCTGGACCTCCTCGCCCTTGACCTTGAATGCGGTCTTCTGGGGGACCTACTTCGATACCGTTTGAGCGATGGCGACCTGGCTTCACGCTCTTGCTTCTTCTCTTCCAATCTGCTCCTCAGATCTCCAGGGGCGAGGTTGGCGATGTTCATTTGGAAATCTCGACAATCCACCGTGTTATGCGAGGCTTTTTGATGCCAATAGCACCATCTTCTGAACACCGGGGCTTCGGGACGCCTTTGAGTATCACGGCGGGGCGCCTCTTCTCTGGGCCTGCGTGGGCGCGAGTCTTACTTCTCCCTTTCAGCTACATAGACTTCCCTTTTGCTCTCCACCGCTCGCGCTTTCCCCTTATAGTGGTGCCGCTCTGGGGACCGCCCTTTCCGGAACGGGGATCTGTTTCCCCTTCTCACTTCCTTTCTCCCTCCCCGATCCGTTGACACCAATGCTTCCTCCAGTGTGATCACTCTACGTACCAGGTTGTCTAGGTCTGGCCAGGTTTTGATGTCTTGCTCTTTTTTAATCAATGCCCGTTGGAGCTCCTTGCTCTTGGATGCCATCCTCAGGCTTCCCGCCGCCACATTTGGGGTCACGCCTTGGATTTCACTGGCGATGGTGTTCCAACGGTCGTAGAACGCCGTCAAACTCTCCCCTTCTCCTTGTGTGCAATTTATCAGCGCGGTGACGGTGAGACGCCTACGAATCTGGGAAGCAAACTTCGATGCGAACAGAGTCGCGAACTGCTCGAAATTGTCTATGATTCCTTCGGGGAGAGACGTGTACCACGTGCGACACCGCCCCCCGAAGGTTATGGGAAATGCTTTGCAAAGATCCGCGTCAGAGGCGTTTATAAGTTGCATCTTTAGCGTGAAGGCAATCAGATGGTCGTTTGGGTCGGTGTCCCCGTTGTAAGCCGGAAGGCCTAACTATGAAAAGTTTGGGGGAACCGGATTCCGGAATAGCTTCTTCGAAAGGGGGTTGTGCAGGATACCTGGCCCTTTTGTCTTCCCGCTTCCCTTCCCGAAGCTTGCTTGCAGGTGCTCCTCTAGGAAACTCAAGTCGGTTTCCTGCCTTTCGTCGTCAGTTTCTTCATCCTCCGACTCAACCTCCACTACCTTCTTCTTTCCTCTATCCCCCGGTGTGGAGGATGGGCCCGGTGTCTCTGGGTGCCTCATTCCTTCCTTAATCAACGATAGGATCTGACTTATACTGCTCCGCATCTGCGTGATTTCCTCCCCTTGACTTTTCACCCTATCCTCCAGCTCCATCTCCTCTTCGACCCTGGGCGACAAACCACGCATTGTTATTGGTTCGACAACTTCCTTCATTGGGGTGATGGAGTCACCCGACATTTCAAGGAGAACGATACTCTCTTTCGGGCCCCACGGTGGGCGCCAAATTGTTTACGCCTAGAATGTGCCAGGCGGGAAAGTGGAAACCTTTGGAGAATACCGTTGTTCCTTGATACGTGGGTGCTGCGTTCCCTGCATAAAAGGTCCGGGGCGTGGCCCGCGAACACTCTCCAACGATCAAGTCAGTGTTTAGAGAGAGAAAAGTAGGATAGAGAGAGAGTATATGATTAGTTACTATTTAATGGGGTGGTTGACTGCTATTTATAGTCCGAGGTGGTTGGTGTAAGTGTCTTGTCAACCGTGCGCTTTCCCTCTTACACGCTTACGGCGGCATTTAATGAAGTGTCAGTGATGGCATGATTGGTATGGATCCTTCCTTACTGGTCGTACTCACCCGCCTCTCGCTGGCCATCTTACACCCGGTCCCTTATTCCTTTGGGCCGGCCCATACCTTTGACCTACCTCTCTTGGGCTTTTCCCCCTTTTGGGCCAACTCTAGTTATGTGGGCCTTGCTTTAGGCAGCGATCCCCAACGGCCCAACACTTATAGATTTTTCTTCTTTTCTGTCCTCCCCGAAAACCCATGTTTGGCCGTCGATGCGGAGAAGCCCGATAAAGGCATGCTCTTGAAATGTTGGGTTCTATGTGATTAGAAGAAAAGAAAAGAATTTCATTCTATGTAAAAATGAGATGAAAATTTTAAATGATTAAAATTTATTATTTTATTATATTTTAATGGTCACTTTACATAATTAACGGTCAATTATAAGAATTGATTGTCACATTAGAAAAATTTAACAAAAACTAATAGATAATGACCAAATTTGAATTGTTAAATTAATCTTAGCTATTAGAAATAAAATAAAATAATTTTAATGATAATCGTGAAATATTTTAATAATCCCAATTATAAAAGAAAAAGAAAAGACAAGTACTTGGAGAAAGACGGAAGAGAGAAGGCGCAAATTGTAACAGAAAAAAGCGAGGAAAATAAGAAGAGTTAGAGAAATTCCCCGAGCGGCATGGAGCCGAGTAAAGATTTCGATGGAGGCGGTGACGAAGGTGGAGGAAGTTCCGACGATAAATCAAAGCAAATCGACAATCAAAAGCCGGAGGAAGGAGGAGGAGGAGCCGCCGCCGGTGGTTTGAAGGGGAAATCATGTAAGGGTTACCTTTACTACTCTTCCGTTCTCAAATCCAACGGCAGCAATCCTCGCTGCATCGGCATTCCCCGTACCCTCCCTTCAGGTAACTACTCCTTCCCTCCACCTTTTGCTTCCCAAATACAAATTGTTGCACCCCACAACCCAGAATGATTCCATTATGATTGATCCTTAGGCTTATTTGTACTTTGATCTCTTTGCCGCTTCTAGCGCTGCCTGTTCCCATAGAATTCCCAGTAGTTTTAACTCTATTTACATCCACCATGGAAGTTTGGTACCAAAAGCTTATGGCTTTCTTGGTGCCTGTGCCAAGACAGGCTGAAGGTTTTTGATTTTCTGAGCTTTGCCTTCACTTTGGAAATTGCCTTCTGGAATGATCTGTTTTGCTACCATTCATTTTAGTTGTGCCATTTTATCCTCTTGCAAGAATGTAATTTGTTGTAAGACTTGGTGGTGTGATGGGATGCTTGATTTTGTTGCTTTGAATTGAGATACACTCCTATGGTAGAAGTCTTTACTCATGGGTGTGTACAAGAGGATATCTTTTTACTGACTTGCCAATCTTTCATGTTCAGGAACTAATTTTGGTGCTGGACGAAGTGAGCATCAATCTGATAAAGAGAAGGATCTCAATGACTTTTACTATGGTTGTGCCGGGTACTCGGTGTATGTTAATGGTGACCATTCGGCAGACAAAGAAGAGTTAAAAACGCGCTTACCGGGCTGTATCGGCCTGGAGGTATTTCTCTCTTACAACTCCTCTCTCACTCATTCTCTGTGCTTTCTCCAGGTAGTTGCTGTGAATCATTTGGTTAAGTGTGTTCGTTAGTTTTTTTCCTTTTGATGATCTAAAGCAGAATAGGATGTGAACTAGTTGGGTTGTTGTATCTCAACTGTCTAAATGTGTAGATGTTTAATATATAAAGGCTGAATTTGATTGCTAACGTTACCGATGTGCTAATGTCGGGAATTTCTTGGTGCTGGTGCTGGTGGCTTTGGTTCATATCAGGGTTTATTCGTTCCTCACACAGGACTAGCATGTCTGAAAAATTATCGTCTTTGAGTTGCTCTCTTCTCTATCTCGGTTGCCTATTGAAAAAGGTTATGTCGCCAATGGTATTATTTTCTTCCTTGCAGCTCCTAGTGAATAAAAAAGTCATCAATTCAAGTACTTCTGCTCCAGCTCCTGCTCAACATAGAGAAGGTGCCAAACTATTTCTGTTTATTCTGGATGTTGCATGTTGCATGTTGCTTCCTCTTATGAGGACCTCAAATCACTGCTATAACGACAGGGCTATCTTTCTCATACCATTAGCAATGTTTGTTTTGCTCTCTACATGCATGACATACACACAGAATGTAGTTGGAATCTGCTATGCCTAGTTCTTTTTATGTATAAAACTTCTTTGGCTATTCCTAACTTTGTATCATCTGATTCAAGGAAATCCTTAGTAGTGCTTTTGCTGGTGTTTTCATCCATTCATGTCCAGTGTAGTTTCACGTCATACAATTTATACACCTAACCTCGTTGATTTCTCTTTATATATGTTGTCTGTGGGTGTTAAAGATGGGCGCAGCGAATCCCCTCGTCCTCAGATGCCGAAGCCACTCCAGACTCCAACTGACGACTTCTTAGCCAGGCAAGTTGATAAGTTTCAACACTATTAAAATAGTTAACATATATGTATTGTGTAGTTCAAGAAGACACAAGGAACGAGTTCCAACTACGCCAATCTGATGTCCTGTTGAATTCATAGGTTTACAAGGAATGCGAACCTGGTTGCCTCAGGAGTTGCCAGGAACATGAGGAGAGTAGGGAACCACATAAAAGACACTGTAGATGATATATTTTTCCCCTTCAGAAGACGTCCCAAGTGAGGCTTCCCCGCCAGCCAGTGGACACCAGGGAATCCATATATATCTTCATCCAGAGAGATCCCTTCTTGCTCCATTCCCTGAGTTAATGTACTATTCAAGCTTTTGCCCCCCTCCTTTCATAAAATGCTTCCCCCAATGGCCCTTGTTGCCAAGAAAATATCAGAACATAGCAAATAGCGGGAAGAAGAAAATGTATAATTATTTGGTTTTTTGACAGCTGCATGATGATCAAATCTGTACTCCCAGTATCGTTTTTGGTTTCGAGGCCATTATTAGTCTCTATTTGAGGTCTATTTCAGCAGTTTGCATGACAGGGGAAATCTTGTTACCTTCCAACTGGTGTTCTCGCTCCTAAAAAGAGGACAGGCCTAGAAAATGTACTATTGCTCCTGTATTTGAAGACCAAAATTTGATCTATTGGGAACTATCACTAGTATGTTTGTATATTATGAGTATGAGTGCAGGGGAAAAACTAGTATGTGTCTGGATCCTGAATGCATATCAGCGTAGCATTAATATGGAAACGGATTGCGAGCTCTAATACATACGTAGTTACTAGTTAGTATCCATGTTGAATTTAGCAGTGAATGCATATTTAAAGAGTACCAAAACGTGTGCTGTAGAATGGTGGTGGTTCAGATTAAGAAAAGAAGGTAGTGTATTTTATGATTTTATTCATTTGTATGCACACTTGTTTTGGAAATTGAACTGAAGGGAATCCCTGCATGACTCATTATCACGATAGAACAGGATTACGAGGGGCTCTGATAGGCGGGTTTGGGTGATGTAGGGATTGGCTTTTTTGACTTTTATAGGATCTGTTTGGCTTGTTTTGAGACATGTCTGACCCAACCCGTAAGCGGGGCGAGGTCGAGTACGGGTATTCTTATTGATTTGATCTGCCCTCACTTGCCTCATTTTCGACCCGTTCTTGCCTAAATTACATGTAATATTAGTCAAATTACTTAGGATTTTCCTTTTATTACATAATATTTAAGCTATAATAAAATTGTAAATTAGTGAAAATCTCAATTTCTTCAATACTTTAACTACATTTATCATACTATGGTTTGTTTTCTTGGTCGTATAATGAAATTACCGAATATTTTAAATAATTTTCATATAAATTGCATACCCATTGGGTCGACCTGCCCTGACCTGCCCCGATCTGCCCCGACACGCGAACCATGATAAATTACCCGACCGACCACGGAGCGAGTATGAGTATCGTAATACCCGCCCCGGACCTGCCCATTGCCATTCCTAGGGTGATCTAAAGTCCCTATGCCTCACTTGATCATGGAGAGGCTTCGAGTTGATCGAGGAATTAACCCACACCCTAGTTTGTGCTCGTCTTCCCAAACTCCACTCTTCTAGACCATTGTTTTGTAGAACACTTGTTGTACCATAATAATCGTATTCATGAGATAAACGGAATATAGCTATAAGTGATTGGTCGTCTAGACTTGTGAGTTAGACTTGTCCCGCTGTCAAAGCTAAAATGGTTATTGAGATGATCTCTAGCCTTTTACAGTTTTACCGATCTTCTTCCACATTTTTACTTAACAAAGTCGTGTACCTGTAAATAATCAATCACAAGGTATAAAGAGCAAGGAGAAGAACACTTACGCATGATTTTTTGTTAACCGAATCTATTGTTTACGTCTCGGTTCAAAGGTGGCTCACCCTTCGAGATCTAATGTCAATATTTTTATCTTATTCCTATCTAACTTTAAGTTGAGACCTTTTTTATGGAACTCAAACTCTTGTAAGAAATAAAGCAATATACCCTTGTTTTTCTTTCTCACAAGCACTCATTTTAAAGAGAGAAACTACACAATTTCACAAACACTTAAGCAATACAAACAATGAACACCTATAACTTCTTACACCTATTGCTAATCATGGAGTGTTTGATCTTGCTTCGTTGTTGGATTGCTCTGCCACATTCCATAAGTTTTGTCTTGTTGCATGCTTCCTTCCAAATATACTTCTTGGTGCAACGGTCTTCTCTTGATTTTCCTTTGATTTGGGATATTCTTTCTTGCAATCATATATTCATAAATATGGCAAGTAATAATTTGTTTTGTTTTACCTTTGTAGGGGGGGGGGGGGGGGGGGGGATTCCCAACAATCTCCCCCTTAACATGTTATCTCCCTTAGATGGGAGAACGTAGATTGCCAACTCATTCACAAACCAGAGTGATAATAAAACTAAAGCAAACTATTAGATCAGACTAGAAAACATAATAGAGTTTCATGTGATGAAAATTCAAGCACAGTCAAAAGGGTTTAAACCAACAGTTCCGAAGAGAAGTGCCAAAATAGTTCTAAAAGTTTAACCTAACCATTCAACCGATAGCCTAATTTACTAATATAATCCACACACATATAATCCGTAAACTCATTGCGACCCGTCGATAAACCTAATAGGGGCGAATTAGGCGAGTACATATACGAGAGATGGAGCTGGAAAATGAAATTGATTAATTTCAAATTTTATTACTTTTTAATTAACACATTGTTAGTTTAACGATCAAAGATCATATTTGACTGCCACATAGGATGAAGTTATTGAAACAGACGACAGGTGGCCAATAATGAAATAAAATTTAAAGTTAGTGGCAAATAAGAAAAGAAATTTTTTTGGATGCCCAACATGAAAAAATTGATAAACTAAGTGACTAAACATGTAATTTAGCTGCAATTCTGTTTAAAATACTAACCATAACAACAAGCTATGCTTAGGGCTAAAAGGTTTGTCCCATGTAGCTTTATACCAATCAACTGGAGGGTTGGGGGTCCTCATAGTGTTCCAGACCTGCTTCACAGAGAACTTAAGTAGTACTTTCCCATCCCAAGCAAGCAGAGTTCCACTCCCAGAGATATAGGACTGCACAACATCTTGGCATCTCAGAATTTTTTGCCAAATCCATGTCACTGTCGATTGACCAGATAGAACCCATATTGTCTTGTGCTTCAGGCGATATTTCTTTACCCACGCAACCCACAAGGAGCAAGCCTCAGCCAACAGGTTCCAGATATGATGAACAACACATGCCTGGTTCCATTTCTTAAAATCCCTTATCCCCAGTCCCCCCTCAAATTTCGGCAAAGTCACTAAAGATCATGCCATCGAGATCTCTTCCTCGTGCTAGAGCCACCAACACCCCACAAAACGTTATTACAATTTTTCTCTCTCTCTTTTTGAATCTTTTGTGGCAAGAGAAACAGAAGAAACCAGTTGCAATCTACCAGCATAACTAAGTTTCTTTGCCTGCCAAGTTCTAATTCTCAGTGTAATCCTATCAACAAGAGCACAATCAGCTGAAGAAAGTTTACCTGTGATCAGTGGCACACCAAAATAACGAACAGGTAAACTCCCCAGTGGAGACCTAGTGTAAGAAGAAATCCACCGCTTCCCTTCACTAGGGATACCACAACAAAAAAGTTGGTATTTTGCAGGATTACACCAAAGTCCAGATTCTCTGTAGAATTGCTCTAGTACTCTCTTAATACCCGCCACCCTTCAAATTGAACCATTTGGCAAAACTATGAGATTGTCTGCAAAACACATATGAGTGATCTCGAGTGCTTTACAATGAGGGTGGTAGGGGACTTGATTATCAATGGCAACCCTGTGGATTAAGCACGAGAAATACTTCATCGCCACAATGAACAAATAAGGGGAAAGAGGGTCTCCCAGCCGGAGACCCTTTCCAGCCGAGAAATATCTATATAGACTCTCGTTAAAAGAGACACTAAGCATGGGAGTTGTAACACAAGCCTCTATTAACTTAACAAACGATTCTTGGAACCCCATAGCTAAAAGCATATTGAACAAAAAATGCCAATAATGTACCGAATCAAAATGTTTCACAAGGTCGATTTTGAGAACACATCTCGAGGTAGTATTACTCTTATGACATTCCGTAACCAACTCACTCGCCATCAATATATTTTCATCCATTAATCTCCCCTTAACAAAAGCAGACAATGATTTACCGATATCCGAAGGGAGGACAACTGCTAATCTATTAGATAAGAGTTTAGAGATGCCCTTATATATAACACATTGAAAAAAGAGATGGGTCTAAAATCTTTCATTATATCCGCACTTGCCACTTTAGGAATTAAAGCTAGGATTGTAGAGTTTACCTTTTGTGGCATGACTCGTGTTCGAAAGAAATCCAACACCACTTCCTCTACCAATTCACCAACAACAGGCTAGTCATATTTATATAACTCAGTAGTAAATTCGTCTGGACTATGGGCTTTGTCATTTGTTTAAAAACCTCCCTGATCTCCTCACTTGCAACTGGAGTTAATAGATTTAATTTTGGACTCCTTCTAGTTCTAATCTCTATCTAAGCTACTGCTGAAAATAAGCCACTGAACAATCCTGAACATTTTGATCAACTTCTCTTAATAGTTTCTTATAAAAACAAACTACTTCTTCTCCCATCTCTTTTATATCTGTCACTTCGGTATTATCATCTCGAATCAGTTTCATAATAGTTTGCATGTGATTTCTGACTTTCATTGGTGTATAAAAGTAAGTTATGTTAACATCACCCTCCTGAACACATTTGATTCTGGATTTCTGACGAAAAAAGCTCTCCTCTGCTGCCTGCAAATCCTAACACAGAGCAGCAAGTTCAAGCTCCTGTTGGATATTGTCTTCAGTGGGATCAGAAAGTACTTCTTGTTGCTTTTGCTCAAGTGCTCTTTCAACCTCCCTTGTCCATTCAGAAATATCAGAGTATTCATTTTGATTCAATTTCTTCAGCTTGTGCTTAAAAATAGTCAGCTTCTTATAAAATTGTTGATAAGATAAACCCCTAGTAGGCTCTCCCCAAGCCTCTTCCAAAAGAGTCTGATACTGAGGATGTTTTCGCCAATACTTGAAGTATTTAAAAGGCTTCGAAAGAGAGCCTAGCTTCGGGAGCCATTGTTCTTGCAAGGCTTTGTGGAAATTTAATAAACCAGTCCTAATTCGCCAGAAATCTATCAAGCCATTTAGCTATTGGATTCCCAATTTGTTTATTCCACCATGTATATCTCGATCCAACACCTTATGATCTAACAAGCACATCTCATTGATCCACTCTCGAAAATCCGACCCCCCTTGATTCATAACAGTAGAATTGGAGGCTTCTGAAACATCAGCAATAGCGTTATAATCACCCATAAAAACACCAGGTTCCCCTACAACCTTCCAAGGCAGCAGCTCAGAATACAATTTGAGGCGTTTATTGGCCTTGTTAGGACTGTATATAGCCATTATAACACACCATGATAACCCTGCAACCTGAACCTGAATGAAATGCTCTCCCATTTTTACTAGCTGAACCTTCAAACTAAGCTTCCAAAATAACCAAACCCTCCCTGAAGCTGAATGCGCATAATTATTTAAATGTTGCCAACAACTAAATTGACGACTAATAATATCCTCTGCATTCTTTTCTATCACCATTGTTTCTAATATTGCTTCAAAATCAATATCTAACTTTCTTAACTCCTCACTAATATGTCACATTAATTTTTTAAATCAATACATAATATGAATTTAAAAAAAAAATTATCAAACAAACCTTTCAATATTCATAAAATATGATCCAACCCATTAAAATTATAAAATATTAGTCAACCATTAAATTTCCGTTAACACTTTCATTAGATGATGTTGAGTTGGCAAAGATGATGTTGAGTCGGAAGAGTTTTCGTGATATAGCAGCCAACCGAAAAAAGGGTAAATAAAATTTCTTAGCCAAATCTTTTAATATAAAAAAAATGGCTAAATTGCAAGTTTGGTCACCAGAATTACTTAACAATTTCACGTTTGTCACTAAAATTAATTTATTCCATCCGTAGTCCCTTAAATTAGGTTAACACTTCAAGTTTGGTCACTGGCCGTTAGTCTCCGTTAACTTTTGCTGATGTGGCGGTCAACTCTTATAGTTGACCGTTAAAAGAATGACGTGGAAATTAAAAAAATAATAAAAAAATAAAAAATAAATTTTTTTATTTTCCAGCTAATTATTATAAATTAAAAAAGAAAATCCTAGTTCTTTTAATTATTTTCCACCACCATCTTCCACGGCGACACCGCCCTCTTCCACGGCGACACTGCCAAATCTATTTCCCCCCAAATCTCATCTCCCTATCTTTCTAACCCTATCCAATCTAATAAAAGAAATGGGCCTCCAGCGCCGGAACCTCTGTGGAGATGATACGCAGGCAAACTCCCGTCCAAGCAGACTGCGAAAAACCCCAGAACCAACCTCCCACTTTAATTGATGGCGCTCGCCACAACAATGAGAAACGACAACAATCATGTGTAAGCACATACCGGCGCCGGAATCGTCGGCGTCGCGGACCAGAGTCATGGACACCATGAGCCTTTCGTCGTCGTTCGCCGAGCAAAAGGCGCGGCATAGTCGGGAATAGCAGGAGAAGTACCACCAAAATCGTAAACGAGATCGAGTAAACATAATGAGATAACAATGATCCCGCCATCTTTGCACAAATCAGTTCAGGAGAGAGAGCTTGGATTAGAGGAGGATAAAAATAAAAGCAGGGGATTACGGATTAGTCCGCTAATGGATGTATGAGAAGGAGATAATAATAACATTCATGGCCATGGAATTTTATTAAATAGGTGAGCATGAATTATTAAATGCGGGGAAAGCAAGAAAATAAATGAGTAAATGATGTAAATAAGCTCTAAGTTAAATTTGAAAGCTTCAGTTTTGGTTCTTGAATGGGAATTTTGGGGCAGAGTAAGCCACAAAATACAGAGTGACCCTCCAGAAAAGGAAGAATGGAACCCAGAAAAGGGATGAAGTGAACGTGGAAATTGGGTTATTTTTTTTTGGGTATTTGGGGCTGGGAATGGAATGTTAAGTTCAAAGGGGGAGCCAACAAGATCGTTGAAGTTAAAAGAGTTGGAGAAGATTGGGAGATGAGATTTGGGGGGAGAAAGAGATGGGTGGAGGAAGACGCTGATGTTGTCGTGTGCGCCGGCGGTGGGTGGCTCGTCGACGACCAGCCTGTTGGCGGAGGGAGTTAGCGACGGATGGAAGGATGGCGGTGGAAGAGGGCGATGTCGCCGTGGAAGAGGGCGGTGGAAAATAATCAAAAGAACTAGGATTTTCTTTTTTAATTTATAATAATTAGCTGAAAATAAAAATTATTATTTTTTAATATTTTTTTTTTTTTTTAATTTCCACGTCACTCATTTAACGGTCAACTATAAGAGTTGACCGCCACATCAGCAAAAGTTAACGGAGACTAACGGCCAGTGACCAAACTTGAAGTATTAACCTAATTTAAGTGACTACGGATGGAATAAAATAATTTTAGTGGCAAACGTGAAATTGTTAAGTAATTCTGGTGACCAAACTTGCAATTTAGCCTAAAAAAAATATTGACTAAATAGATCGAGCACAAGAAGATAAAAGTAAATCAGCCAACTAGCATGTGAACTCTAATTAATAAATATTCAATGTTAGTTCTCTCCCCACAAATAAATGACAAACGTTGACTTGAGACACTAGACCAAGTCACAAGAATTTTCACGAAAATGAATAAATTAAAGTTAGATAAATCTCGATTAGGTTCACAGATTGAATCTTGAAATCCTTAATCTATGTGAAAGTGAAAAGTTGACAAACCTAGATTAAAATGAGTAAAACTTATAGATTTTAATCAATTATTTTATGGTCGCCCAATTTTGATACCCACATTGACATTGCTATTCGTCGTCCTAAAACACCTTATTCGTCGCCCTAATTTTTAATAAAATGACTTAAATATCCTTAACTTAATTTTTGTTTTTCAAAACGTATAAACTCTAAAACAAACACATACAATTATACACAATAACAAAAAAAAATATCCAACAAATAAATTATTGAATTACAAGTTTCAATTACAAGTTCCAAAAAATGTAAAGTAGACTCGCTTGGAATATGGTCGGAGGATTGGCCACCTACTCCATATTGCATAGCGCCAGTTCAGCAACAAAAGAATCCCGGTAGCAGCAGTGGGAAAGCGGTGGTGATCGGGTTGAGGTGGGCAGTGGGTCGAAGAGATGAATTCTCAGGAGTAGGACAGAGGTGTAGCAGAGCACCGACGGCGGTCGGCTTGAGGTGGCAGCCGAGAGAAGAATCCTACAGTGACAGCGGCGGCCGGAAGACAAAGCAGCTCGGTGGTGGCTGGGCAAGGTAAATGATTGTAGGGTTTTGTTTATAAATGGGACGTGAGGGTAAGAGTGTCGATTCAGTTTATTTTAGGGCGATAAAATTTGGATTTTAGGGCGACGAATAGCGATTCAGTATTTTAGTATCTATTATCCATGGGTTAAGAACAGTCTGAGATTTATTTATTTCAATCCGTATAGTCATGTAACTTGATAAATATATCTGATGCATATAAATAGATAGATGCAATGCATTGCTCCCTCCTCACCATCCAATCAAACGCATCCATCTCCTCCCTTGGCTAGCTTACCCCAAAATTGACGCTCGTTTCTGTCCTCCAGTTTATCGATTCCAGAATCTGAAACAGAATGAAGCAATTTCAGGGAGGGGGACAAAAAAAAAGCAATCACTATTAGACAATTAAAAGCAAGGAACCGGATCGATATGGTGACCTCCAGTTTCTTCATCTTTCTGGTGGTCGTGATTATCGTTTCCTGTCTCTTGCTGCATAAGCTATAGAGAGTCAAATCAATTAATTAATTAAATCCCTAGCTCGCTCGCTCCGATGGCCGCTGCCGCGGTTTGTAGGCGTCTCGGGAAGCTTGGGTTTGGGAACAACAATGCCTCCACCATCAGAAGAGGATTCAGTTCTGCTCACAGCCATGGTTTTCCTCTGGATAGGAACCTGCTCAATCCCGTCCGCGGTTGCAGGGGAAATTCCGACCTTGTTAAGGAAACCGGAAATCACGTCTTCCTCGTCGACACTTTAGCCCTCGTTCGTCTCCTCATCTCTCTTCTTCTTCTTCCTCGTCGATTACTGATTTATTTATAGTTTGTGTTGGAAAATGTGACGGAAATTTGAATAGTTTTGAAGTTATAAATCAAAAGTGGGAAAATACGACGTTTGGTGGTTTTATATTTGTGAAGTGTGTATAAAGATAGGTGTATTTATTTTTTGGGGCAAGCCCCTTGGACCCGACCAGGTGGGTGGGTCTTAATTGAGACTAATATTAATTTTGGAGAAACACAATAGAGAGCTTCGACGAAGACGGTTTCGCGAATAGATTAAAAAAAATGACCTAGTCCGCAACTCAGCTCCAGATTCGTTAACCCCGTTCCTTGTTGTCGTTCCGTTCATAACAATTTGTTTGTAATTTATGGAATTTCAGGCGCGGAGGTTGGAGGCGAGAGGGCTGCCGTTGGACCAGGCAGAGGCGATCACCGCTGTAATCACCGAAGTTTTGAACGATAGCTTGGAAAATGTGGCCCAATCCGTCGTATCCAAGACGGAGATGGAGAAGGTTTGCTTTGCTTGCTTCCTCGCCGTTTTGACATTATTGGGATGCAAATATTGTGTTTGTGATTCAGAGGCTGATGGATGGATACATTTTTTGGTGGTAGAATGAGATGATACAAGAGACCAACCTGTGCAAGTTCAAATCCGAGATCCAAAGCAAGCAGGTACTTATTTATGCTTCTGATTCCCGCCAATTTCGACTTTCGAGCGAGCTCTTTAATATTAGAGATGCTTGTTTTAATTACTTGTCTATTTATGTACGACAGGAGCATCATTTCTCATTGTTACAGCGCGAGGCGGAGAAGATGGAGAATGTGATTGACAAGACTACCGAGAAGATGCAGAATGACATTGACAAGACCCGTACTGACCTCAGGTGCGCTATTATTTGCTCACCTCATTATTTTCGATTATCGGATTCTTCGCGATTGTACCGCATCAATTTGATTCGATTATATATCTGGAGACATTAATTGGGTCAAATTGATCTGCCTGCTAGCAGAAAATTGGAGTGGATCAATTTGCCATGCAGAATTTCGAAATGGTCTGCTTTTTTTTAGTCAATTCCAATTATTTGTAACCTCGTTCCAATTGTGATTAACGGAATTCGGAATGAGATTTTTTTACTGAGGCTAGGTGATTCGTACGATAACTATAGTCGAGCGACAAAAATTTTTTTTTTTTGGTAAATTACAAGAACTCGTTAGAAAAATATTCATACAAAATGGACAAAAAAATGCCTATTCACCCTATAATTTTAATAAAATCGCCCCCATATATACATTACCTTAATAAATTTATCCAATGATTATTTTGTGTTTCCATAGCAAGACCTAAAATATTAGTTTGTCTGAACCTTCATTTCCACCTATTTTTCATGAGGTTCAAGAGTGTTGTTTTGAAATAAAATGGGTCCTGTATTTTGGTGAACAACAGGCATGAAATAGACAAGGTCAATGCCGGGCAAAGATTGGATTGGAACCTCGAGAAAGGGTATGCAAGCGACTATTTTTGTTTTTTATATGTATATTTCTCCAAATAGTGCATCTTGTTTTCAGCGGCACTTCTTAACCTCCAAATTCATTTGATATATGAATGACAATAACAGGAGGATAAGAGACGAGTTAACTCAGCAAAAAGCCGACACCACTCACCTGGAGAACAAACTCGATAGAGTGAGTCTATCGTTAGTGTGCGTTGTGATCCTTTTTATGAAACAAAGAAAGTCTTTTGATCTTGTAATGCAATGTGTGTGTCTGTTTGTGTATTGGCAGGAGACGCATGCTCTCAGGGCCCAACTGGAAGCAGCAAAGTATGATGTTACCAAGTACTTCGTTGCTACTTCCTTCTCCCTTTGTGCGGTTGGCCTTGCTGTGGTTCGCATCTTCTTGTAGGAAGGCGCCGAAAATAAAGACATTACCTCTGAGTAGCTATCAATGGCTCTCTTTTGTACATATGATGATCAGTTTCGTAATATGTTTATGTAAATCATGACCTAGCTACTCAATATTTCGGGTTTTGATTGCCAACAAAAAAAAAATGTGTATTGTATTAATTGATGATGTATATATATCATAGTTCGAAAGTTTTAAGTATTAATTTCATATGGTACGATTATGTCTCTCACATGTTAATTATATTAATTGTGGGTACCAACGTGTGTATAGTAGTTAGACTTTGTTATCGCGAACCGTCGGTTAGATTAAATCCATCAAACCGTCGGTTAGAGAATTAGGTACTGGGGTTCATCAATTTGACATTAGGGTATAGTATCATGCCCCAAAACTTCGATTAATTCGTGCTAGACCTGCAATCGGGTCGGGTTGGGTAATTTCGGGTTGGGGACTTCAGTTACGGGTCGGGTCATGTTTGGTTGGCTGATTTCGGGTCAAATATTGATCCAACCCATACGGTTTCGGGTCGGGTTACAGGTCATTTCAGTTTATGAGCGTTTTCAGAAACAATATCAAACATGCTTCATATTTTCTTAAAAAACTTAAATTTTCACATATTCATGATAATAGTTTACCTAACACATGTCAATTAACATACTCTAAAATCCTCCCACGCTAATGAAATGAAATACAAATTGCGCAAATCGCCAAAAAACAATCACAAGAGTAATACTACTACAAAAACACATGATATTTGATTATCCTTCAACTCCAAAACATGTCGTTCAAATTCTTGTGATTTTCTTAAACATCTCACCAATTTATGAGTGATTTTATCATTTTGGGAGTGATATATAAAATGAAACGGGTCTGACGGGTCGACCCGCTAACTCACCCAACCCGACCAAAAAAATCACGGGTTATCGGGTTCGGGTCATTCGGATTTTGGGTAACAAAAATTTCTAGTTTTTGGGCGGTTTTGGGTCGGGTCAACGGGTCGGGTTGTAATTTGCCAGGTCTGATTCGTGCTCTAAATAGTAAAACTCGACGGGCATACAATCTACGTGTGGCGTACGCTAGTCTGAACTATATATATGTGTGTGGGTGGGTTGTTATATCGTACCTTGAGTAAAATCAAAGGTATAGTATACCTTTGAGTAAAAAAATTATATCTAGACATTGAATTGACCGGAATTTGGCATCTAGTACTATTCCCAAACCCTGAAAGATTAATCTATGATTTAGTTCTATTAGTCTCATACACTAAGATCAATTTAATTAGGGAAAAACCCGATGGTTGTTATTCCTCCAAATTTATGCAACAAATTACATGCATGATCTTAGGGGTTAGGTTTTATTATTTAGATAATTAAGACCTAGGTTTCACCTATCAAGAGTTAGGGTATAGTATCATGCCAAAAAATTCGGTTAATTTGAAGTGTAGATAATGTTTTTTTTACTAAGGATAATGTCGTACCCTAAATTTTTCCCAAGGTACGATATATGGATATGGTAGAGAGGGGGCGGGATACGGTCACTTCCCCTTAAGGGTTTGTGAGATTCACAACCAAGGGCATTTTGGGTATGACAAAAAATGAATTTATTAATTATAGATTGAGAATTAAAAACTCATATTAAATACATGATTTTTTAAAATTTAAATCCTACAATAAATACAACTCTCTCTTCCTATCTCTCTCTCTTCTTTTTCCAGCAGCCAATCCACTCCGACTGGCTAATTTTCTGATCGACATACTTTCTCAGGTGAAATACTTGAATCAAACTCGTTCCGGCCGCTTGCAAAAAATTATCACTCTGTCTCTACGTTAGTGGTACGCTACCATTGGTACCACTACCAGTACAACGCTACAACTACCATCTGGTAGCTGTTAGTGGTACCAGATGACAGTGGTATGCTACCACTAAGATCTGGGCGCTACCAGATGGTAGTGGTACGCTACCACTACCAGATGATAGTAGTAGCGTACCATTCCAAATCAGTACCACTAGTCTAAAAAAAATATATGTGGAATCTGAAAATTCCCAGATCTGAAAAAAAGGGGATGAGGAAAGGGGGAGTCGGTGACCTCACGGTAGAGACCTTACAACAGGGGCAGAGGGGGGTGACTTTGCCTCACGGTAGAGACCTCGCGCCGCGAGACGGCAGCGACAAGGACGGAGGGCGGAGGCAACAACGTGAAGAGGTAGGGGTGGCATCCGGCAGGGAGCGGAGGCGCCGCAAGACTGTTGTGGATGCGACAACGTGAATAGGTGTTGGCGGGAGGAGGGTAGTAGTAGGAAGGCAGCGGCGACGGTGGGAAGAGTTGACGAGATGGGTGGAAGAAGAAGGGAGAACTGGTGTTGGTGGCAGCGACAGAGAGAGGGAGAATGATATGAAAATCTTAATTAGGGTTTTTAGAGAGAGAGGAAGAATATTGAATTTAATATGGGTTTTAATCCCATGTGTTCATATTTTTTGTCCAAAAATATACCAATCTCATCCATCAATTTTAAAAAGTATGAAAGAGAATGAATCTAATGGTGGATAGAGTGGGTTGTGAAAATAACAACCCTAAAAAGGGTTGTCACCGTACCTCACCCCGGTAGAGAGTGAAAACATATCCAAGTTTCTACCACAGTATACTTTTACGCAATGTAGTCAAAATCGAGTTTTAAAGTTTAAAAACTTACTCTTTTACACTTCTAAGTCACCAAAACGCTTATATGCAAAATCATCATTTTTATAATTAATGTAGTCAAAAACTACGATTTAAAACTTACAAACTTACGATTTTACACTTCTAGATTACCAAAACGCTTCTATGTAGAAAAACGCTTTTGACTACACTGCTTTTACGATGGTAGCACTTGATGATACAAAAGATTGTCAGTTCGAGCAACAAAACCAACAGCTTAATAATCAAAATTCATTATCAATCGAGCCAAAATTTCACAGCATAAGCTTGGGATTAGGGCAAAGATACGTGAAAGAACAAAAAACCTTGGTATGCATCTGTTTGTCAAAATTCTACAAACCACCCAACAGAAAATCAGCGTACTAATAAATAACTGATTAGCCAATCATTTCCGACATCTAGGCCATGCATTTCTATTCGAGTAGTCGTCTCGTGAAAATCATTTTCCCCATCTTCTGCCCGTAGAGATCTGTTTCATTCTAATACTGATACACTGCTTGCTCGCTGACACAGATGCGAGGATTATCCAAATCTATACAATCAAATGTTATACATAGTGGGACGGATTTAGATATTTCCCCGAGATCGTAGTTTGTTAAACAAAAGATCAATGCTTACGTTAATCAACACAAAAGTTAAATAAGGTAGCAGGGAAAGGAACCAATCAGAATTGCTGCTGTTCTCGTTATGGGACTGCACTGCACTGCACTAGTTGAATTCTACTTTGTTTCGTTGCTGATGAAGATGTTTGCTAGCGAGGAACCGCCCAACAGCTTTGCTGCTTATCTCAAACACGAATGCCATTTCTCGAATCTGCATATTCGGAGTTAGCAGATAGGTCGTATGGATATGGCCTATGCAGGTGCGTTTTGGCCAAAGAGCCAATCATTGTTGACTTACAAGAAAGTAAGGCATCAAATAGAGTGACGAAAAAG
The DNA here is from genome assembly GCA_946122785.1 of Linum tenue. Taxonomy (NCBI): domain Eukaryota; kingdom Viridiplantae; phylum Streptophyta; class Magnoliopsida; order Malpighiales; family Linaceae; genus Linum; species Linum tenue. The sequence continues at coordinate 28,666,691 of CAMGYJ010000003.1, forward strand.
TGGAAGAGGGAGGTCTGTTATGCTTACCTCAATCAAACTGCTAGAACTAAGTGAAGAACTTTGCCCCATCAGGAGTTCTTCGCCATTCAAAAACATCGGACTCTTTCCGAGATTTTTGAGAATGAAAGATCCATCCTTCTCCATCTTTATAATCGCCTGTCAGAAACAACAGAAACATGGAAATGTTCAATCTTCAGTTGAATTCTGATGACAATTCTAACAGAAGATGAATATCTATCGAGCCTCCCCACCTGTCTCCTTGATATTTTGTTTGCCGGCCCCTCAATGCCCAAGTCAATATCAACATCCATATCATCTGTTGCCCTGCCAAGCATTACCTACAAAATTGAGCAGTGTCAAATGAGAACAGCATACCAAACCAAGCTTGGTGATGGATGGCTGAAGAAAGTCACTGATTTAAGCTACAAAAGCGAGCTTAAGGTATTTACCTCAGTATCCCTCATATAGTGCTTTAAGTGACGCCCATATAAGATGGCAAGTGCACCATGGACTGTTATAGCTCTTTCCTTGGAAGATTTGGCACACTGTTCAAGCCTCATGATCATCCTCCTGCTATCTTCACTTTGATACCTTACAACTACAAATCGGCTCTTAATCATTATATGATTCCTTTCATCTTCACTTTGGTACAAGAATTAAATTAATGCATATTCTTTGGTACTGCATTAAAAATGTACCCATTCCACACTTCTAAACTACTGAAGATCAAGGCCTTAGTTACTAAAATGAAGCAAGAAAAAGCCACAAAAAAAGGAAGCCTTGAGGTGTAAGAAATAAGAACTAAGAAGCATAATTACCTCCTCTGTTAAGACATGAATCTGGATCATCAGGCCATAAGTCCATATCAAGTATCTGAAACAACATAAGCAATTGGTTAGCAATGACTTCCCGACTATTTGTCAAAAAATAGAAAAAAGACTTCCCAACTAAAAGGGGCTAAAAATTATACTCTATTGTAAAATTCCTGAAATTTACCATGGCCTCAATCTCAGTAAAGGATGGAATATCATCATCACTCTCAAGCTCTTTCTCACCCGATTCTGATGGGTCTCCATCTGGTATCAAAGTGCCTTCTGCACAAGAAATTGTGGGTGCAGATTCCAACTCGCCCTTTAAAGCCCCAACTTGGCTGGCAGGTGGAGATGATGCCTGCAGTGATCCAGACTGATTCAGGCCTCCAGCAGTGGCAACGCTAGCTTGATCACCAATTGGGACGGGAATTATAGCATCAGAAGGCTTGCATTTCACTCCATTATTACTAGCAGTATCATTGAGAGGAACCATCTTTGTTCCCTTTTGCTGGGAGGCAGAAAGAGACACTGAAGCAATGCTCTCTTTCTTCATAGAGCTTACCACTCTTTTACCAGTTAAACCTTGGCTATCCTTTTGACTAGTAAGAGAGGAATTCCATTCCTTAGTCAGAACAATGCCATCATTGCACGGGACTTCAGGGTCTTCAGTGTTTAAAACACAAACAATTTCTTCATAGTTAGATTCAGCAGAAGTAGATGGTGCAGAGTTTGACTCTGGTCCCTTAACCTCGGAACATATGTAGTTATGCTGATCATCCTTGTCGAGAGCGCACCCTTCAGCAACAACCTCCGGTTCTGTTGGACAGGGACTTGAAGCAGTAGTTGTACCTGTTTCTGCAACTGGATTTTCCAATCCCTTTGCACTAGCTGATCTCTCTTCATCTTTGTCATTGGAAGAACTCAGTACCACTGAATTGACATTATCAATGCAAGATCTATCTACCGTGTCTTTCCTATTTCCGTCAGCAGTGACCAGCTCTCCTTCAATCACAAAGTCTAATACTGAGTTCGAAATCGCAAAATCAACAACATCAACATTATGTGTGTCCGGCAACCTTGCATTGATCTTGATAGTGTCCATACTAAACAATCTATTTTCCGTCCCATCCAGATAATCATGAGATACTAAAGGTGCTTCTTTGCCCAGACCTTTATCCTCTACACTTCTACAAACCACCAACTCGGATGTAGAAGCATCCTTAGTTCCTCCAGACTGAGGAAGCATTGTCATTCTCTGTACCGGCTCAATTTTCTCAGCAATCCCACAGTTTGGGTGCTCCACCAATCCATCTAAATTATCTGCGCCTAGACTATGTTGCTTAAAAGAGGGAACCTCCATAGACATTTCATTGCATTCTTCAATAGGAACAAATCCAGCAAGATCCTGGTTATAGTTTAGACCAATTTCATCAACAATTGGTATGCCAAGAAAATTAAGACCAGGAGAGCACTCACTCCAATGTGCAATGCGCCGCTTCTTCTTTTTCATGGCGTAGTACATTCGCCGAACACTCTCCACTTCGGACTTCTTCCTTTTAGCAGAATTCTCCGCGGTTTCTCTAGAAGCAGGTTTACTGAGCTTGGAAAATGAGGAGGCAGAAGACAACACAGTAGCAGAAGAAAGCTCGAGCTCGGCCATGCGAGCAGAAGCTTCAGCCGAGACATCGGCGTCGTAGAGCAGCGAATGCCACCGATCTCGCAACTCACGAACCGTAAACCTGCGAGAGAATCGCACGGCGCCTTTCGCAAGTGCTTCCAAAGAAGCACCTGCCTAATTAACGGCGCATCCAAAATACAGTCATCAAACGAGGAACAGAACACACTGCCAAAACCTAGGGTTTCCAAATTCGAAGCCATATGGAGCTAGGGGATCTAAATTATGGACGCTCCACTCGGTTAACGACCAAAATTTATGAGAATTCGCAACAACAGAGGATAGAGAAATTGAGATAAAGGGAGGAGATACCTCAACGGCGTTCTTCAAAATGAGGTCGTCTTCCGGAATCCATGGAGGGCGATCTGGAGAAGCAGCCGGAGCTGCCATTCGCTTACCACATCTACGCCTTTCGAAAGTTGAGGACTGTTCTCCGAGCAGAGCATCAAGTAAGCAAACACATTGCGGGTCGGAATCTTACGAAATGCTGATTGAAATGTTAAAACTGGGAAGTTCAGTGGGGTTGGACTACATCAGCTAATCTGATTATTCGTTGGATAGCGCTCTGTAATAATCTCGTTGAGTTTCTTCTTCCGTTTGAAACCGCGCGTAAGTGGATGTATTTCAGGGAATATTCGACTTTTGTGGACCGAGATTGATTGATTTTTTTTTTTATGATGAGGAAAATTCACATCTCAACATCCACATTTGCCAAATAGTTATGCAATAAGTACAAGGGCTGGCTATTTGGTCCGGGTTTTTTAGTTTTATCGAAACCGGATCGTATAATCCGGATCGGGACCGGATCGTATAATCCGGATCGAAATTGGACCAGGACCGGATAGTAAACAATCCAATCCAATATTTAGACTTAGATTTGAGGTAAAACAATCGTTCGGGACCGGATTGAAAACTGAATAAAGACCGGATAAGAGAGCTCAACACCCAAAACTTAAGGGTAATTTGCATAAACGGTCACAAACCTTTGCACTTAGTACAAAACTTAACTAACTCCTCACCCTTTCAGGCCTTAGGCCACTCAAATCCCCACAAGCTCAATATAAAATCACGACCGAATTGGGACCGGACCGGGTCAAGACTGGACCGTATCAAGACCGGACTGTATCCAATCCAATCTTTGGTCCATTTTCAACAAGATCGGACTGGACCAGATCAATACGATATTCCAAATAAAATAACAAAAATATATTTAGATTATTAGATACATACGATATTCCAAATAAAATAACAAAAATTCATATTTATATACAACATTCAATGTCAATACCAAAACATTTATTCTTGAATCTAACGAATAACACCATTTAATATTTAAATTTAATAATTAATTAATCTTTTATTAATTAAAATCACTAAAACGTTGTTATTTTACTTAAAGGTCGTAAATTGATCATATCGATGGTGTTCACGTTGATTTCATGACCGGCTCTGTTTGAACTTGGCATTGCATCAGCATGACAACCATGCCATATGGTATATTCATGCTTTCTAAAGTGCGTGCTCAAGTTTTGGTAAAGAAAACATTTTTTTAGCTTGGTTCAATTAATAAGATAGAATTCAGACTCGTTTTCTCTCTTAGGTCAGATGATTCCGTGCGATAGCTGCTGCCGGAGCCGTTGTAGCTCCGTTAGGGAGGACTGCACTTGGGCAAGTCTGTTCGAGATACATCTAGTGAATTGAATGTCCTTTCGTCCTCCTAAATGCGTACGTAATGGTTTTCGTTTGCCTAGTGAAGTGAATAAGTGTGGTGAAGAGAAATGGAAAAAAGACTGCCTAATTAGTCAATTTGTTGGCTCTCCTCCGAGGGTTAATCTGTTACAAGATTGGGCTAATGCTCTTTGGGAAGAGATGGATTGGCGAGGGTCTCAAGGTTTGGGCCAAAGTTGTTGATCTGTGACTAACTCCAACTACAACAATAAAATCCCGCCTAGAGCCCAAGTATAAACTCTAGTAGGATGTAGTATAGGGTAAGCGTTTTAAAATGTCAACTCATGCTGATCCATGTACCCCTATTTCAACCGTTTAAAATATTATCTTGCAATTGTTTTTAGTGAAAACTAAGGTCTACAATTAAAACAAGCAAGAAATTAAATTGGTTTAGAATCTAGATGAGAAAGCTTCACAGTTCATCGGGGATTGCCCCCTAACTATATATCAAGATCGACCGAATAGGATGCCAATGTGTAGGAATGTGCTCACACACCGTGAGGAGAGCGCAACTAGTGAAGAAACTTCACTCTCATGGGTGATAGGCCAAGGCACAACAATTGAAGCTAACAAAGTAGCTCTCTTGGCTGCTCAACCAAGGGTTGCTAAGGCTACTCCCTCGGAACTTAATCTGGATGGCAAGATAACAACCAAATCAAAGTGTTAAATTGAAACTTGAGGCTTGCCCTAAATTGCCCTAGATGGGAGACACAATTGGCCAAGAACAGCTTTTCAAAGCTACCAAACAAGAGGGGTTTCCCTCCACCAAGGTCAAATTGGCATGATAATGAGAAATGAAGAACACAACTCAAACATTCTGAAAATACTTCAAAATTTGCATTAAACACAAACCCACACACATAGTATTCAATTTATACAATCTATCACATATCTAAAGCTAGGGTTTAAATACCCAAGTGAAAAAGAGTACTACTCCATAGTCAAACTAGGGATTACAACAAAGAGAAGAAGAAGAACCATGATGTGGCTTGTGGCTTCCTTCCTTGTTGTAGAAATCACCCTTGGGAGAGGTGATAATCCTCAACCTTCAAGGTTGGAGCAAATCCTAGAGCATCTCTTCTCTCTTGGTTCATCATTTCTCTCTCTAAAATCTTAGGAAGAAGAAGGTATTCTCTTACTAGGCTCTCTTTTCTAAGTTTAAACTCCATCCTCCTTTTATACCCAGTTCACGCGCACTTCACGGTCTCAGATCACGGTCGCGATCTGGAAGCTCGGGCTTTTGTTCTTGGACAAAAGTGTGTCATTTCATTTAAGGTCTTCATGGTCTCTGGGAGATTATCATGGTCTGGCGACCGTGATGTCCTTTAGGCTCGAGAGGCACAAAACTCCTGGGGTCTCCTTGTGCTTCACCGTCTGTGCCTCCTCCTTATCACGGTCAGCCCTATATCTTGATTCGTGAGATTTCCTTTATCCTACTTTATCTCTTCATTTTATTTATTTATCACATTAAATATATTTATGAACAAAGTTCTCATGATTTCTCGAACCACTCTAATTTTTTATTTTAATTAAGGATAAACATGTTATTTAACATAAATTATAATTTTTATTTTCATTATATGTTAACAATCACGGTTATCAAACAATAAGCATTTTAAAATCCATTTTCAAAAATCAGAAGAGTTAGAATCTTTAAATTGTTGACAATCTATTGATTTAAACTCATATTATCCAAACGTATAGGAAAAGGTTAGAGACATTTTCATAAATGATGATGTTGTAGGTTATGCATGGTTATGCTCCCTTAAGTTATGCAAAGATCCGCTCCCAAGTGGATCCAACGTGTAGAAGATCTTTAACCAACTTAGTGAACTTTAATGGAAACTTAACGAATGGCTATAATTGTTTCGCGTTTTAAAAAGTTTGGCTATTTTATTGTGATTTGAATAGATTTGGCTATTTATGTATGAAACATAACAATTTTGGCTATTTTTTGTATTTACTCTAAATTTTATAATTACAAATAAATTGCATCAATCCAACTCATCAATTCATCCAAAATCAATACCAAATTTTACACTTTCTCAAATTAGGTTTCTAACATTTCAAATTTTCTCAATTGTTAAGCACCCACGCCAGGCTTGATTTTCCACGTGACTTTTATTATTTTGTTTTTTTAAACTCAATATTGATTAAAAATAAATAAACATATAAAAAGCATTATTATGATTCAAATACACAACCTATAAAGTTTATATTTAATATAGTGTAAAGTTTCTAACATGTAAGACAAAAACTATATTTGATGATATTTATTACAAAACTAATAAGATAAAGTTCATCCATTATATTGATTATTATTATAACAAAGTTGAATCTATAATGGCATCAATCTTGTTTAAATTGTTACTTTATAATTTTTTATCTTTTTATTTCATATGTAAAATCGATATTGAATCAAATTTAGAGTGAATCTTATAATATAAACATTAAATTTATGATTGTAAATAAATTACATCAATCCAAAAATTGTTTAATTACAAGAGGACATGACCGACCTACTAGAACAAGACTAACAAAATGATTAGCAACAATAGCGCTCCTACTAAATAAATTACTTTACTCTATTTATATTTAAGTGATAACTGTACTGAATAGATAATAAATTAGAATTTTAATGTTATACATTGTTTGAGTTGTTAATAATTCATTGTCAATGTTGGCATTGTGATGATTTCATATTTCATTTCTTTAATTTTGGTAATTTTATTAAAAATATATAATTTCAAGTGAATTTCATATTTTGAACTTTTCCTTACAAAATGAATAAATCGTTTCACCTAGATTTAGAACAAAAAATTTCAATTCGAAAGACTATATATTTAATAACATAGTAATTATAGGGTTAATATTTTCGTATGGCCTGAACTTTGACCAAAATAAACATCCTGGCCAATCTTTTCGATCTATAACATCCTGGCCCGAACTATACACCAAAATAAACAATTTGGCCAAACCCGATGTTTGACCGTTAACTTGGACGGTCAAACGCGTTGACTAACGGTCAACGCGCCACGTCACTGCCAAGTCAGAAGATCTGATAAATATTTAATTTTTTTCGTTTTTTATTTTTGGTTTAACTAAGGTATTAGATGATTTTTTTTTAATTTATAATAATTTAAAATTAGGGAATGTGTGGAAATTGTGAATTATTTTAAATATTTTATGGTGACTTGGCAGTGACATGGCGCGTTGACCGTTGACCGTCCAAGTTAACGGTCAAAAGTCGGATCTGGCCAAATTGTTTATTTTGGTGCATAGTTCGGGCCAGGATGTTATAGATCGAAAAGATTGGCCAGGATGTTTATTTTGGTCAAAGTTCAGGCCATACGAAAATATTAACCCGTAATTATACGGTGAATCGGGCGAGTCACGAGTTAGTTGGGTTCGGGTTAATCGAGTTCAAATCAATCGAATTATGGGGTTTAATCACGTTACGAGTCAATCATGTTCGAATTAATTAGGTTGTGAATCATTCAGATTACGGTTTAATCACGTTACGGGTCGAGCGGGTTGCCTGACTTGTATTAAATCGGTTACGATCGGGTTGCGGATCAAATTCACGGGGCGGGTTACTCGCGGGTTCTGTTTTGACACTATAGTAAATACGGCGGAGGAATGATGATGACGATCACGAAACGAAGGCTTTGATTTCTGGATTAGGTCACAGAGAACCAGGGGAAGGAAAGTCGTTGATTCATTTTCTAATCCCAAACCATAGCTACAGTAAATGAACGGCAGGTCAAATGCCTCCTAAACCAGAAATGCGAGCTCCTGCGGAGGTTGTGGAAATCGAGAGTAGTGATGACGAAGATGTTGTGGCAGTTGTTGCGAGGAAGCAACCGCAGAAAACACCTCACTCGCAGTCGCAGCAGCGGAGCTCTAGTTCAGTTCCTCGTAGTACGCCTGGCCACCAGGGTTTAGACTGCCGTAACTTCTGGAAAGCTGGGGGCGCTGATGTTATTCCTGTTGTTAGGAAGGCTCCCGCGTCAGGTGAATTTCTCTCCAATAGCTGGCCACTGTTTCCCAAGTTCTTGTCCTCATTTCTAGTATTGTACATTCAATAGTGCTGACTGGCAATTTCATTGATCTGGGGGTCGCAGGGGAGCTGGAGCATGCTCGGGTTCATCCCAAGTTTCTACATTCGAATGCCACTTCACATAAATGGGCTTTTGGAGGTATTTCGCTCGTCGCTGCCTTCTTGTCTTGTAATGTTTTCTGTTTAGATGTGTGGAAACCAAAGGCCTCAGGAGTAGAATTATGTAGCTTTTGAAGATCATGCATCTCAACCCTAAAGCTGTGTAGTCGCATATTTCCCATCTTGGAGTTATGGATATCTAGTACTTTTGCATGGTTTATAAGGGAAGAGAGTAACCTCTTGGGAACCCTTAAGATTATAGCTTCGACGCAGCCTGAGAAGATAGTAGCTAGATGACACATCCTGGCTATCTTTTTCACTAGGAAACTGGAAGCTTTCTGGTTATTTGTACGAGCAATTTTCTGCTCTTATGGAAATTCAGCTGTAATCAAAGATCTTGTTATTGTAGAATACTGTATCCTTAAGGATAATACATTGCATCCCAGTCCTGGACTGTACCCTAAGTTGATTACAGCCAGGTCAGTGATGGCCTTCCATCCATCAATACTAGAAGGGGAATCCCCTAGTTTGGTTATATAGATTTCTGCACAACTATGGGAGCAATCTTCGGAGTTTTACTCTTTCACAACTCTTAGCTATCAGTACAAGTTATAAAATTCTGATCACTTACACATTTGCAAATTTTCTTGCAGCTATTGCAGAGCTCTTGGATAATGCGGTTGATGAGGTGTGTGCAAGCCCTGCACCATATTCTCTGCAACTGTATCCAAGTAGTAGTTCCATTTTAATATACTTTTATATGTGTGAGCATGTGAACGCGGAGATCTCTTAATTGGTCTGCCTACATGTTTGCATAGACCGAATACAAGTTTGCATGAGTTCAAGAGCCAACTCTATTAATGATCAACTTTCTGCTGTGTTGTCAGATTCAAAATGGTGCAACCTTCGTGCAAGTGGATAAAGTAGAAATCTCAAAGGACAAATCTCCTGCTTTGCTTTTCCTAGGTTCTGATCTGTTTACATATAATCTTTTGTTTCCATGATTATTTTATTTTCATGCATTTATATATTTAATCACAACATATATCCTTAAAAGTGGAAAGAAAGAACTATGGAAATAACAGAATGTATGCGACTGTATTCTATGGCGCAGATGATGGTGGTGGGATGAACCCTGAAGGTATCCGTAAATGCATGAGTTTGGGCTATTCTTCAAAGAAATCAAAAACGACAATTGGACAATGTAACCTCTATTATCTTTCTTTATTTTTCGAGGTTTCTTTTAACTTTGAACTGGTGATTTGGTTTATTTGAGGAAGCTTCTAGCTAGGACTCGTGCTTCACATTGCTGCTTACTCTTTTAGTTTATATGTTTATCAACTTGCAATCCTCGAGTTGTATTGGATGCGAATTTAATAGGTTAGGTCATAGCTGGAAACCAGGGGCTTCATCGAACATGTAGGGGAAAACTGAAATGTTGTACATTTTTTTGATAATGGATCAGCTGACAGACAGTGTTGGTTGGGTACCTCGAATTCTGGTCATTTCGTTGGAAGCTGTTTATCCAAGTTATTGTTTAGATCTAAGATCTGAGCTGCATGGCCATTCCTGAATCTTCATCTTGTTCTCACATATGATTGGCGTGGGATGTTTGTTTCAACTATTCAGTCATATAGTCAAGTATTAAATGCATTTAGACCTGTATTTTTTAAATTGAAGGGCCTCGGATCCTGGTTGTTTCAACTATCCAAGTTACTGTTTAGATCTAGGATCTGAGTTGCATGTGTCATTCATAGATCTTCATCTTGTTGTCGCATATTATTGGCCATCTCTGTGTTTGCAACGGACAATTGAGTCAGGGTCCTGGGATGTTACTCAGCCATATATGGTAAAGTATTTTCTGCATTTAGACTGTATTTTCGAAACTGAAGAGCCTGTATGTCTTGTGCAGATGGTAATGGATTCAAGACAAGTACCATGCGACTTGGTGCCGATGTTATTGTTTTTACCCGTGCTACTTCTGCCAGGTACCTTTTTATTTGCAATTTAGAATGCTATGCAGTATGATGTGTGTTCTTTTCAGGACTAAATTCGCGTCTTCTGTGGTTAACATTGGTGTTTCTGAGCAGGATGAATAAATTTGTCTTTGAGGTCACCTGCTTTCTTTTATGGGTATCATCACATAAATGTCTCAACTGGAACCTGATTAAAAAATTCAGCTCTTGTCTTTTCCCACTTACGGTGTTTCAGATATATTTGGTTGCTATAGATGACTGTTCTTGGAAGTTTACAACTCTGTGACTACCAGTCTCCAAAGTTCTAGGAAAGTACCTTCTCTGGCATGTTGTACATAAGTGATCGTTGTCACAGATATTTAGTTCTTGAAATTGTATTTTGATCACACTGGAAACTCACACAGAATGCCAAAAAAAAAAAAAACTAAGGACAATTTGGTCTTTGGCCAATTGGAGTTGTAGTTTCAACAATATTCAACACTTATGTTTGATTGCTTCTTCGTCAGCAAAGCAACGCAAAGTGTGGGTCTCTTATCATATACCTTCTTGCGGAGAACAAGTCAGGATGACGTTGTTGTTCCAATGGTAAAATTTAAGATTCTTTATTGTTCTTAACCTTTTCTTTTGAGTCTTATTTGGCCAAAAAAGACCTTGTTTATTGTTATGGTTGTTCACTTATTTTGCAGATTGACTTTGACATCTCTGGCCATTGGGCTGAACCAATTATATTCAGCTCACAGGATGACTGGTCTTCTAACTTGAAAACCATCCTTGAGTGGTCTCCTTTCACATGCAAAGAGGAGCTACTGGAACAGGTTGCCGTTATTCCACATGTCTTTATGTCTTTTTGTAGTTGATGTTTAAACAATATCATCTAAGAAACTTGCTGCACATGAAATGAATTGAGTTTCCTTCAGATTTGGCTCCCTAGTGGATGTGAATTACTTACATCCATGAACATTTTTTACAAAACAAAACTAGGGACTTGATTCTGGCTACCAGTTAGGTTGACTGTTAAAGCTTACCTGATTTTCTCATGAGTGGTTAGGAACGGGCACTTGATTCTGTCAGCTTAGGCAGAGAATCTTCATGATTTAGTTTGGTCGTTTATGAGAAAAGTAAACACTAGTCCTACTTAACATCTGTGGTAATTTGGACTATTATATCTTTCGAAGGATGCATGCAAATTTTATCTAGGTTTGACAAGGACAAGATCTTTCCTACTTCTATCTCCTAAGTCTGAATAGTTACGCTGGGGTTCAGAGTAGTTTAAACTCAAGCTTGTTGTTACCTTTGCATATTTAAAACAATTGGTTTGATGTCCTTGAACTTTTCTATATTCAGCCTATTGTTATGACATTTACTTACCTTCCCAATTTACTACTTGGACACCAGTTTGAGGGTATTGGACGGCATGGAACAAAAATATTAATATACAACTTATGGCTGAATGATGAGGGTGTGTATGAGTTGAGCTTTGACGACGACGATGAGGTATGTAGTTGTATCTAAAGATGTCGCAAATTTTCAGTAAATTTCACTCAACTTTTGAAACTGGATATCCATTTCTTAAGTGGGCCTTGCTAATCTATTTCTAATAATTTTGTTGTCGTTTTATTTGTTGGGAGTTTGATTTTGATTTTTATGGTGGATATAGGATATAAGGTTGAGAGACGAAGTTAATCGTGGGGGTCAGGCAAAGCTACACAAAAGAGTAGTTGAGCTTCAGTCTCATGTTTCTTACCGTCTTCGCTTTTCATTGAGGGTAGTGCTTCATATTTTGTTGTGTTTGAGTTTTGTTTCTTCGTACTTTGCTGCTTCCCTGACTGATACAACTTGTCTTCTCTTTTAGGCTTATGCATCAGTACTGTACTTAAGAAAATTCACAAACTTCAAGATAATATTAAGGGGGAAGCCTGTAGAGCAGTACCATATTGCTAAACATTTGTTATCTCCCAAAAAAGTCATTTACAAGCCTCAGATGAGAACGGGTATCAATGAGGTAAAAGAAATCATCTATTCTTTTACCTTTCAAACGTTTGGTGAATTTTGGAACGAGTGGAAAAGGAATTTACATAAGAAGCTTCAGTGGGTTAGCATCTGATATCCTTCGTTTTGCCAGGTTGTTGTCGAAGCCACCCTAGGATATATTCCAGAGGCACCTTTCCCAGTGAGTGGCTTCAATGTATACCATAAAAATCGCCTTATCAGGGTATGTTCATCTGTTGGTGTTGTCAGCCATGCTTGTTCGTGTTTTTTTTCATATTGTAAATGCAATTTGCTGTTCTCCTTCATACAAGTGCTTTTATAATCTTGTTTAGTGTAACTGTAATTATCAGAAAAAAATGACATAATTGAAAATCTTCAGAGAACTAATGCAACGAGGCACCTCTTGTCACTAATAACTAGTTGCTTTCTTTATATGTTGAAAGCCTTATTGGAAAGTCACTGCTGAAGGTTCTTCAAAGGGAAATGGCGTTGTGGGTAATTCCATTTCTCAATTGGTTGGTTGTCTGTGACTGATATACAATATTGAAGTTGCACTTGCTCAAAGGTTTCCTTCTTAAATTCTGGCAACAGGGGTCCTTGAGGCGAACTTCATAGAGCCAGCACATGATAAACAAGATTTTGAGAGATCTTCTGTGTTTATTAGGCTCGAGACGAAGCTGAAACAGATTTTGATGGAATACTGGTTTGTTGATTTCTACTTCTACCTTGTAGAGGTTTCTGGAATATCAATTTTATTATGTGAAATTTTTTAATAACTTTGTAGGGTTAGTTTTGAGCATAAATATCATAGGCAGATTTTCATTTGTGATTGGACAGGAATGCCCACTGCCATTTATTTGGTTATCAATCTCCTGCTGAGCGGACAATGAAGTATTATGCCAAAACACAAAAGCCACCGCCCACAAACCAGCTTGACACTGATCTTTCATCTTCTTCTGCTCATGAAATGAACCACAATCCACCTCTTCAGCATCCCAGTTACAACGAACTCAGGAATAGTGGTCCAATTGGTCTACCGGCAGAACTACCAGTTACTGGGATTGCTTCTGTAAGTGATAGTATGGCATGGACAGGCGTTCCTGATTATGTGTCATTTTTCAGAATTTCAATTTTTCTCTGCCTGCTAAGCATATTGATACACAATATTGTTTACATGATCGTAGGGAGCAGGTGATCAAGTCAAAGTCAAGGATTCCGGATCCCAGTCAGTAGAAGCGCTATGTGAAGATAACATACAACTGTTTATGAGGTTGAAAGACTGATTTGATATCTTATTTCTTTTCATCTTATGCAGTAAGATCAGTCTTTAACCTGTAAAGACTCGTTAATTCTGTGCAACTGGTCGTCCAACAGGTGCGAGGAACAACGTCTGCAGGAGATTGAGTTGAAACAGAAGGTAGATGTTCAATTAGGCATCAAGTGTAAACAAACACTTATCTTCATTTCTCTGGATGAGGGGCTACTAGTTGGTTGTCTAACTGTTTCCCAATGTTGGGGGAGATGTCCAGGTTGAGGAACTAGAAAAACAGGTGGAACAAGCGAAGAGGAAATGTGCTCAACTTGCTGCTCATTTGGAGACAAGAAGGAAGCAACAGACTCCTCAAGTTCTATAACTTGTGGCCACGAGCCAGCTTTGTTGCTGAAACCCTTCTTGATGTTCGAGGTCCTTGAACTCCCTAACCATCTTACCTGCTGCAAGGTTTTGTAGCAAGAGTTACTTTGTGGCCATATCCAGAAGCAGCTGCACTATTCATTCCCTCTTTACTGCTCACTTTTGTCTAGGAGATGTACATATAGAGCAGGGAAACATAATCTCGTTCTGTCCAAAATGTTGAAATCAAGTATCTAATTAATGTTCCGGGTTGATTAACAGTCACCTATGCAGGCTATGCTAGCATGTTAGAAATATGGTTTTGTTATATAATGCCTAATTTCTCTAGAACACCACAAATATATACAAAAATCATTTGGATTCTAAAACATTAAAACATTAATATGACAAGTCTATCACAAACTTTTGTCTTCGTAACTTTATTAAAATTGATAGTTAGTGGTCAACTATCAACAAAATGACTTACTTTACAAACTTCAATTAATTAAATAACGGGTTAATTGAATGATTGTTCATTGAGATTACAAAAAAGTTCAAGTTTGGTCACTCGAAATATTTAAATTCATTGATGGTACTTCAGTTTACTGAAACCGTTCACGTTTGGTCACTCTCCGTCCAACTTCGTTAACTTTCGCTGATGTGGCAGTCAACTCTCAAAGTTGACCATTAACTTAGTAACGTGGCAATTAAGAAATAATAAATAAAATTTATTTTAATGTCCAACTCATTTTTATCATAAATAAATAAAAAAAATTATAATTATTAATTACCAAATTGAAAGAGGCGCCTGACACCACATCCCTTTTTTAGTATATGGTCTCGCGATTCATTTTCTTGTTTGCACAAAGGGCAGGTGACATTTACCTCTGCATTCCAGCGTTGAACTTTCTCCATTGTAGTAATCCTCCCCAGCAATAGAAGCCATACCAGCAACGAGTTCTTAGGTATTCCTTTCTTCCAGATCAACTTTGCCCATACCACTGTCTCCCCTCTCGGTCTAATACTCTGCCACACCTTACTAATATGGAATCTGGGCATTTCAGTACTTTCCCATTCCATCCCTCGCGTTGTTCTGCACAATTTATCTGCAAAAAGATCTCTGAGTTTTAGGATTTTGTTCCAAATCCAAGAACCTCTCGTCTGTACCTCCCAGATGCTGAGGTTTCGAAGTCTGTACTCCTTTAACCAGGCACTCCAAAGAGTTTTTTGATCAGACAGTACTCCCCATATATGTCTCGCTAAACACGCCTTATTCCACGAACTGAGATCTTTGAAACCCAGTCCACCTTCAGCACGAGGCAGAGCCACCATTTTCCAGGACACCCTGGCCTTTTTCTTCTTCTCTAAGTCTCCCCAGAGGAACTGAGAGCAGAGGCGTTCTATCTCCTTGATTACTTTTTTGGGGAGCAAAATCACATTCATCCACTATTGTGTCATACTAGCTAGCACTGAAGTGACCAGCTCGAATTTACCTTCATATGATAGAAGTTTATTTTTTTTTATAAGGGTGATATAGATTTCTTTTTTGTGATTAAGGTACTACTTAAGGAATTCGAACCTGGGACCTCCAGGTTCTAAGCTAGTGGTATTACCACTAGACCAAGCCCTTGTTCGTTCATATTATAGAAGTTTAGGCTGCCATCCTTTGATTCTGCCTGCAATTCTATTGATTAAAGCTTTGCAATCTTCTACCAAGAGTTTTCCTGCAATCAGAGGAAGCCCCAGATATCTAACCGGTAAATGCCCTTCCTGAAACCCAGGAATTCTTGCTAGTTCTGCCCTTAACCCTTCAGACACCCATGCACGGAATATATCACTCTTGCTTGGATTACATTTAAGCCCTGAGATTAGATAAAATTTTTGTAGGATCTCAGCTACTACTTCTACCGACCCTTTAGTAAAGAGCAGCAAATCATCACCAAAACATAGATGAGTGAGCTTTGTTCTGCTGCATTGAGGATGATATGGAAGAAAATATTTTTCTGCTGCACGATCCAACATACAGCTTAATACTTCCATACTAATGGCAAACAGGTAAGGGGACAAGGGGCAGCCCTGCCTAAGACCTTTTCTTGCGGGGAAATTCCCTGTTAGACCTCCATTTATGCACACTATGAAGCTAGCTGACTCTAAGAAACTCTTAATCCAACGAACAAATTTTTCAGGGAATCCCATTGCCAATAAAACACAATTCAGGAAATCCCAGTCTACACTATCAAAAGCTTTCATGATATCGATCTTGAGAGTACATCGAGGGGGAGACATTTTTCCTTCTATACCCCTTAACTAACTCATTAGCATTCACAATATTGTCCGTTATCAATCTCCCTTCAATAAATGCTGATTGGTTAGGGCTTATCAGTTGTGGCAGTACTTTTTTAAGACGGTTGGCTAAAAGCTTTGAGACACACTTATACACGAAATTGCAACAAGAGATTGGCCTGAAGTATTTCATAGAGGAAGCATTAGGTACCTTTGGGATTAGGGCCAGAATAGTGCAGTTAACTTCTTTACGCAATGTCCCATTTCGAAAGAAGTTCTGAATAGTCAGAGTAAACTCAGCCCCCACAAGCCCCCCGTGCTCTTGAGAGAACTCTGCTGAGTACCCATCAGGTCCAGGTGTCTTCCCTTTCTTCATTCCCATCACTACCCTTCTAATATTGTCTGCAGTGACCATAGCACATAGATCCTCCGAGTCCCCTTCTAAATGAAACTTCAGTAGCTTTCTAAGAGTGTCAATAGTAACCCTTTTAAACTTGGTATCATGAGTCCCCAGTAGCTTCTTGTAAAACTCCACAACCTCATTCCTAATTTCCTCAATATCCTCCACTAGTGTTCCTGCCTCTGTTACCAACTGTTTTATTGTATTCTTATCTTAGCCTATCTTGTTTTGACCATACTGTGAAAAAACCTGGAATTCGAATCATCGCAATTCATCCACTACTGTTTTGATTTCTGTCTCAAGAATGACTCTTCAGCTTTTTGTATTTCTAGAAGCTGGACCATACACCTCTGTTCAGCTTGAAAAGCTGACGAGGCAGGGCTCTCCAACACTTCCAGCTGAGCTTTCTCGAGTTCTCCCCTTGCTATCTTGACTTTTTCATGTATATCCGAATAACTTTCCCTGATCAGTCGTTTCTTCAAGCGCACTTTAATGTTGCGAAGTCTCTGATAGAGCCTGGTGATTGCTGTACCAGTGACTGGGCAAAGCCAACCTTCATTTACTAAACTGTCATATTGTGAGTGAGGCTTCCAGAAACTGAAATATTTGAAAGGACGAGGCAAAGTTTTAGTCTTTGAGTCTTCACTAATGAGTAACCCACAGTGATCTGAAAGCCCAGGAAGAAGAACCTCGATTGAACTTCTAGGAAAGTTTTCCACCCATCCTTCTGAGACTAGCACTCTATCTAAATTCTAAACGCTTTGCTATAGGGTTTGCCACTTGCTTGTTAGACCATGTGAACCAAGGCCCTAGAGCTGCATGATCAATAAACTGCAAGTCTTCAATCCAAGCTTTAAACTGCTCAGCACTCTCACCCAATCCTCCAAAGTTAGAAGATTCTGTACTATCCACAATCGCATTGAAAACCCCTGCCACAACCCAGGGAATAGTTAGATCAGCCTTCCCTTTGATTTCAAGATAAGTTCGTTGCCTTTCAACTACTTTATTTGAACCATACATGAAAGTATACTGCGTGGGAACTCGTCCCTGAAGGATGTCATGGACATAGAACCCATTACTATCAATCACACTAAAACTTAATCCCTTCTTGCATAAAACCCAAATCCTACCCACTTCGTTTGCTGAGTAGGTATCTTTGTATTCCCAGTCAGGGAAATTTTCTATTATTATTTGCTGCACTTTTTCTTTACTAACTCGAGTTTCCAGTATTGCCACTATCACCACCTTATAACGACGAATTGTTTCCACTATACTTGCCTGCTTGTCAGGGTTATTAAACCCCCGCATATTCTAGACAAGAACATTCATTACTTGATGCTGGTTTTTGCCCCCTTCGGAGGCCGACCTGGTTTACCCTTTTTCTTTTGCTGACCACCTAATGCAGGAAAATGGATAGGATCTTTTAGTGGAGAAACTGCAATTGCTCCTACCTCAAACTGAGTCAGAGAAGCTAGAGCTTCAAAAGAGTTATTGGAGGGAAGGTGGTCAACTTTAACCGCCTGCTGAAACTCTTTGTCAGAGGGGAGATTACACCCCTGCCAAACAGAATCCATAGTAAAAGATGTAACCAAATTCTCTACTCCCTTCTTCAAACCTGCTTCCTCCTGAACTGTATTTGCACAAAATGAACCTTGCATTCCCCCTACATTGTCAGCAGAGGTAATCTCCACTTCAATACTCCCACTAGCTGCATTTCCCACTGTTTCCTCTACCTCAACTGTGCCCACATTCTCAACAACAGCTGCATCCACACTCTTACCAGTCACCTCTCCCTCCTCCTTCTCCTGAGTTACTAGCTCCACCTTCTCACAATCATGACCAAACCTACCACATTTCTTAAAAGTTCTGGTTTATTGTAGAATTCAATGTTAACGTTGTAGGTCGGGCGACGATCAGGGACTAGTCTCAACGAATCCGGAAAAACAGAATCAACTCCCATCTCAACACAGACTCATGGATACCTAAGCCTTTGCCCTAGATGACTGGACTTGTCAAACCAGAGAGGGAGCCCTATCATGCTTGCTAGACGCGTAAGAATCCTCCTCATCATATGTTCTAGAGGCATGTCAAGAATACGTACCCAAATCGGAATCGTAGGATGAGGTTGTTCAGCTCTGATCCCGACTCCCATTTCCTCAAGTAGCATATGTCATTCTTATATGCCATGGCCCGCTAGAGAAAACCCAGTGTGCCGTCTCCGAAGTCGGAAATTGAAACAGAAGCAGCATCTCACCCAACCAGGAAACCCTAATCGACCCCTTCTTGCCCCAAAGACGATTCGCCCACGACTGGACCTGACGAATATGGGGAGAAGAAGAAAGAAACTGTCCCACCAGGCAGTGCTGCCAACGTGCAATTCCTTCGTCCTCCAGCTCAGCAGAGATTCGAAGACCTCCATCCACGATTTCCGGCTCGACGTATACCAACCGATTCTCCTCAGCGATGCCAAAAAGATCGGCCCAAGAACGTCCCATTGAGTGCAGACTTGACTCCATGTGATTCCTTCTTCTAATCAGCTTCAATTAGTTCTCTGGCAATGGCTATCAGCGCTGGCGACTGGCGCAGGAGGCGCGATCGGCAGAGAGACTGATTCAGATCTAACCGTCTAGAGAGAGAAAAAGAGAGAAGATACAAGTAGCCACACAAATTCGGTTTTGTGTGAAGTTCCCAACGGAACCAAATTATAATTCAGTTCGAATTCGGTTTGAGGTTTGGGGAAATTCGGGGACCCGATTTTCATAATTTTGGTTCGGTCGAAACCGAACCGACCGAATTCCCAACCTTAAGTGAGGGCTTGTTAGTATTGGTAGGTGACATATAACACGTAGCATTCTTTATTCGATTAGGTTCCAGTATTCATACCGAGCTCGTACCCAATCGGATTATTCCATGAGAACGTGTACGGACCGTATACGCCAACATAAAGAGGAATTCTATCCATGGCAGTGTAGACACCACATTTTGTCCGAACCAAATCTTGTTGCCACTATCGAACACATGGGACTATCTCTTCACCATTCCAAGAAGAGTTGTTCATGTTCAACAAGAATACGATCTTTCGTTCAAGTTTTGTACGAGATGAAGCATTCAAGTTCATTGTCAAGATTTGAACGCACAAGAGATTTGAATGCATAAAGAATGCAGAAGACCGTATTATTGAAGAATTTAGCCGGTATTGGACGTTGCCTGATCTCGAAGATCCTCGAGTTCGAGTGGATGATGATGTTGCTGCCGACCCAGAAACAGAAGGTCATCCAACGATGCATCGCTGATTCGCTGGTATAGCCACCACCATTAATCTCTTTTGTTCGGGAGTAACCCTGGCCCAACCCCCTTACAACTTCTAACCATGCAGATAGAATTGTCATTCCCGGCAAGGCATAATTTCCATGCAGGCGTTCCACGCCATTTAGAACTTGGAGGTCGCAGGTTCAAATTCTTTAAGTAATCCATTAAGCAGTATCTTAATAAAAAATGTAAGAACCTATATCACCCTTATAGGGAAAAAAAAACATAATAACCTTTGTGTTAGCTACGGAAAGTTCGGTGACTGTGAATGTAATTGACCTGTGAAAATCATCGGCCTCAGCGAGGGGACTGAAAGAGAAAGAGAAAGATTGAAGGTCGGCCGCGACAAAGCTGAGGAGTTTAATTAGCTGCTGCTGAAATTTCATTGCTGCTTTGGCTCAGCCGGGAACTTGAAGATCAATGATCCAAAGCTGACTCTTTCTTTACTGCGTTGTGTCGATCAATCAAGCTAAAGAGATAGTCGGAGGAAAACCTTGATCGGGATCCGATATGAGGAAGCGCGATTTGGCCATTCTCATGCTCTCGGCTTTTGCCATCTTCTTCTCTCTTCAGGTGTTTTACTAATTTTCTTCTCTTGATGAACCCTAGAAGACTTAACGCGACTTCAATTCCTCTTGTCTTTCTGCAGCGCTGGAATTTATATAGTGGTTCTAATTTCCCCTTTTCTTTGTTCTTGTAGCACGAGGGAGATTTCTCTTTTCGAGAGGCGTGGCTCCATCTTTCCGACGAGTATCCGATCAAGTACGAAGCTGAGAGGCTTCCTCCTCCTATTGTAGCTGACCTGAATGGTGACGGTAAGAAAGAAGTGCTCGTCGCCACTCACGATGCCAAAATTCAGGTACTGGGTTGGTTCCACTGCTGATCCATTGATGTTTCTTTGCTTGCTCTTGGTTGGGCTTTAACCCGATTGGGAGTGTGGAATCAGGTGTTGGAGCCTCACTCTAGGCGAGTGGATGAGGGGTTTAGCGAAGCAAGAGTACTGGCGGAGGTATCATTGTTGCCTGATAAAGTTAGAGTTGCCTCTGGCAGACGAGCTGTGGCAATGGCGACTGGGGTCGTTGATAAGATTTATAAGCAAGGGCTGCCACTAAAGCAGGTCTTGGTGGTTGTTACTTCAGGTTGGTCAGTGATGTGCTTTGATCATAATCTTAAAAAGCTATGGGAAACAAGTCTGCAGGTGTGTACTTTTTTATTTATATATGTTACATACATATTGCATATAGTAGCTATAGTGCACAGAAGTGAAGGTTACCCTTTTTGTTTCCTCTTGCAGGAAGATTTTCCTCATAATGCTCACCATAGGGAGATTTCAATCTCGATTAGTAATTATACTCTGAAGCATGGAGATGCAGGATTGATCATAGTTGGCGGCAGGATGGAAATGCAGCCACATGTGCGTCTGTTGCTGTAGTTTCTTCTGCATTTCTTGTTTATTCCTCTTTCCTCTTTTGGTTCTTTTTGATGCAAGTATTTAACTTTGCCAGCTCCAATGGCTTTCAGCTGTTCTTATTATGGTATCACCGTCTTTATATTGTTCTTAGGGTTTCGTTTGAAGATGGTATGCTAACCATGATTAGTCTCTGAACATATAAAAACTAGTATTTCAACTGATTCAAGTCCTGGATACCTTATGCTTGATAAGACACTCTTTGGGACATATCTTTTCTCCACTTCTAGCTATTGTAAAGCCAATGTGTGTTTCTAGCTTTTCTTATCTCTGATTCAGACAGTAGGTTTACTTGTAGCTCTATCGGGTACATAGAATCTTTAGTAGTCATTCTACAAGGCTCTTCGAATGCGTTGAATCTGGTATCAATTTCTTTTCGATGCACTGACTCGTAGTTTATTGTGATTTCAGATTTACTTGGACCCTTTTGAAGAAATTGGCATGGCTGAGAGAAATGCCGATCAGCACAGAAGAAGTGCTAGCGAGAAGGAGGTATGTGCACCAGAGGTTGGCTGCATAGAAGTAATATGACATAATGCTGTATTAGAACAGTTTTCTCTGTTTTTCTTCGTCGAAGCTCTGATCTTCCCTCTCAACAGTATTTTTACTATGTGGTGGTAGTTTTTAAATTTATCCTCTTTTAGTCAACTTGATTACTCACCACCAACCAGGGTGCCAAGTTTCTGTTCTTTTTCCTTGGTCCGAGGCTGGTTAGTCATGCCATTTTCACATATTTTACAGGCCTCCGAGAACTCTGGAGCAGTCAATTTGCGCCATTTTGCTTTCTACGCATTCGCTGGTCTAACTGGTCAACTTCGATGGAGTAGAAAAAATGAGGTTGCCTCTCTTTCCTGTAATGCATGTTATCTTTGTATAGTCTTTCTTGAAAGTTGTATGTGATGAGGTTTTGTGAGGTGTAACTAATGTTCTGATGCCAAACAGCGTATGCCAGTTATAAAGGAGATGCAATATACTTGTCATCGTCTCGTTAGCCATATTTCTATTGCTAATCTAGGACTCCGGACACAAGCTTATCTTACTCTTTCACTGCTCTGATGTGTGGTTCTCGTGCATGGTTTCTTTTTGTTTCAGAATATCGAAGAGAAGGCTTCAGATGTGTCTCATTTAATTCCGCAGCACAACTACAAGCTTGATGTGCATGCCCTGAATGCTCGTCAGCCGGGAGAGGTACGTCTGAAGTTGTTTCTTGACCAACATATGTAATATGTGATGCTCGTAGATATTAATCGGTTTGTCTAACCCCTGTCTCGTTATAGTTTGAATGCAGGGAATTTAGGGAATCAATTCTTGGAGTTATGCCTCATCGGTGGGTAAGGATATTTTGATCTTGCTCAATGTGAATTATCTGTCTTTTTATATTGTTTAGGAAGTAATCCTTTCTGCACTTCTTCTCATTGTCTCAGGAGAGGAGGGAGGACACTTTGTTACAATTGGCACATTTCAAGCGTCATAAAAGGAAAACATTGAAGAAAGTAGCTGGAAAGACAACAAATTATCCATTTCACAAGCCTGAGGAGAACCATCCTCCTGGAAAGGACTCTTCTAAGAAGATCTCAAACTTGATTGGAAAAGCTGCAACTTATGCGGGCTCTGCTAAATCAAAGAAGGTAAGCTATCAGAATCGTACATGCAAAATGCAACTAATTACTGCTAGAGCTGGACCATCAGGTCAGTCCACATTCATGTCTGCTGCGCTCATCTTTCTCCATGAAATCATAGTCTTCAGTTTCTTTCTCGAACGGATTAAAAGTTAGCTCAGTACCATCTAATCCTTATCACCTGTTGGTTTTTAATTTTTTTTATAACACGACACACTCAGCTACTGCTGCCATTGCTTTCTCTTGTCTACCGGTTTCTGGCTTTCACATGAGACAATAGAAATATGAAAGAGCTACAAGTATGTTGTTTGCCTGTCGTTTCAATATTTGACCTTGTATAATAATCTATTAACAAAAAGTCACAAGGAGTGGGAAATCTATTATCTATTTTTCCTTCCTCTGTATAATGGCTACCTTGATGGTCGAAAAAATCTCCGTGCTACAAGTCGGTGGAAATTGATACGGACACGTTGGTAGCCACCTCCCGTCAGCTTCAATGTACCATGAAACTCAACTGATACATTTCTATAATATTGTCTTGCTGTCCTGACTACGTCTACTTCATTAATGCAGCAGTTGAACTACATTCCAACCATAACCAACTATACTCAGCTCTGGTGGGTTCCAAATGTTGTGGTCGCCCATCAGAAGGAAGGGATCGAGGCTCTTCATTTGGCTTCAGGGCGCACCCTTTGTAAGGTGAATCCTCATCTGTACTTCTTTTGTAGTAATCAAAGATAAGAGCCTGATTGAATTAATTTTAAAGTAGCAAACCAGAATATAAAAGATTCAGGAATTATATACTTAACGCCCAAACAATAAAACTGACGAATAGGTTACAGTTATCAGAGGAACTGAGGCAGTAGGCACTCGCCACATATGAAGGCGAATTCATCTGAGGTCCATGCTCCACCAAAGGAGCATGTCAGAATTTATTCTGAATTTGCCCATTTACATGAAATGAACTATAAGTGTATGTTCATTAGTTATTTGGTGTGTTACTTATCGGTAGTCTACCAGTGTGTCATGTGCCTTGAGCCACACCTTACTGGTTAGGGCTGGGGTAACTTGTTATGAAACCTTACAGTTTCTACACGAAATTAACTAAAAGAACTCATTTGGTTTCACCAGCTTCATCTGCAAGAAGGTGGTCTTCATGCTGATATTAACGGCGATGGAGTACTTGATCATGTCCAGGCATGTATTTTCCTCTGATATATTACAGTATATAAAAAATGATTCCTTTTTTTATACTATTTGCTACTGTGGAATTAATGATGGTCAATATGTAATGAGGTTGCATCTCCTCTGTTCAGGCTGTGGGTGGTAGTGGTGCCGAGAAAACTGTTATGACGGGATCAATGGAAGTTCTACGACCTTGCTGGGCTGTTGCAACCTCTGGTGTACCAGTGCGAGAGCAACTCTTCAATGTTTCAATATGTCACCACACTCTCTTGAATTTGTTCCAACATGGAGAATTTTCCAGAAGCTTTGGTCATACTACAGATGTATCTTCTTTAGAGGTAGCAGCTCCAATTCTCATCCCGAGAAGCGATGGCCATAAACATCGGAAGGGGAGCCATGGAGATGTCATCTTCTTGACCAATCGTGGGGAGGTATGTGTCATCTTGACCTGTTCCCTGAAATAACAAATAATCTTGAAGAGGGGAGATCAAAATTCTAGTATCCACTCGAGATTGGTAAAAAAATCTCATATAAACATATTTTATCATTCTTAAACAGACTATTTATCATCTTATCATTTACTTTTACTTGAACAAATCGGTCATATCCCATCGACTCTAAAATTTAATTAAATATACATATTAGATATGCGTTTTCTTCACTTACACTAAATTTCAAAGTCAACTTCAGTTTGTAGTAGAAGCTAAAACAAACACACTCTTTATTCGTTCATTTGATATCTCGTATAAAATCACTTGGTCAAAACCCTTAAAGTGACTAAATGTCTGCTGCATGTATCTTCTTCTTCAGGTGACATCATATGCCCCAGGGTTGCATGGCCATGATGCTATCTGGCAGTGGCAGCTAATGACGTATGCTACGTGGTCGAACCTCCCTTCTCCATCAGGAATGATGGAAAGTGGCACTGTGGTTCCCACACTCAAGGCGTTCCAACTTCGTGCACACGACACCCAACAGATGATCCTGGCAGCTGGAGATCAAGAAGCTGCAGTAATATCCCCAGGCGGGAGCATAAAGACGAAGGTTGAGTTACCAGCAGCTCCCACCCACGCCATAATCGCAGAGGATTTCTCCAACGACGGGCTAACAGACCTAATTGTCGTGACATCAAATGGGGTCTATGGGTTTGTTCAGACCAGGACTCCTGGTGCCCTGTTCTTCAGCACATTGGTTGGTTGCCTTTTGATAGTGATGGGAATCATCTTTGTGACTCAGCACTTGAACTCCATGAAAGGAAAGCCACGACCAGCTTCTGGTCTCAGGTAAACAAATTATAGGAAATTGGAAACAAGCAGCCCAGCTGTTATTTTGACTCGAAACTGCAGAGGCGCACCCTGCTTCAGTGAGCAGAAGATATTGGGTTGTTGTTCTTGAGATAGGGAAAATCTGACCAAGCTCAGCGGATGTTTAAAGAAACCGAAGTGCGTGTACTTTTGAATGAGAAAAAGAGAGGAAGATTCAGACTTGAGACTTACAATTGGCCCACGACTTCAGTGACTTAAGCTTGTTTATCTTCGATAGAAGTTAGTGGAGAAGTAGAGATTACAGCGGCCGGTCGGTCAGCTGTTGTGGATTTGACCAAGGCTTGCTGCCCTAGTGAGAAAAATTGAGTTAATGATCTGGCCCAATCTGTTATTGTCTCCTGCTTGTAGTTGTAGTTTGTTTGGTGAACTCTGAACGTTTTGATATAAAACAGGTTCTTCTCTATAGGGAGCGGCACAACTACCACTCAAACAGGGACTCAAGAGGCTAAAAGGCAATTACCCACCCATGGGTAATTATACCCAAACCCAAGTAGATACATTCATAATGGGTTGGATGTGGGTGAAGTGCATATAGGTTTTGGGGTTTGTAAATGGATTTGGATAAGGTATGGATATTGTTTTCATAATCTAAATGGGTATGAGTTGGATATAGATATCCATTTATTTGAGGGTGTTTTAACTACACATGCAAAAATTGGACCTATTTGTAAAACTTGAAAAGTTTAGGTACCAAAATGTAAGACAAAAAATATTTAGGTGCCAAAATGTAATTTTTCATCGATGTTTTGAGGACTTATATGCAAAAAAAATAAATTTAGGTACTAAATATGCATATCTATTAAGGGTGGCTACTTCGGTGTACTCACTTTTTTAGGTGCATTCAGTGCACCCACCTCTAAAAGTGGTCATAATACATTAAATTTTAAATTTTTATGGGTTGTATTAGTCTAATATGATTATATAACATAGAATCCCAACTAATCAACCCATTACCCTAACCTATTAACCTTCAATTTTGAATCTCAACTCAAAATCCTATATTATAAACCCTAACCCTAAATTCCTAAACCCTGAATCATTCAAATTAAAGTGAATCTTGAATGATTTTGGTACAAATTCATGTGGTTCTTGTTCATCATACCACAAGTGATGATTGACATCGTTTTCACATGAATCGCCTGCTGAGAAAGACGATTATGAGGCGGGTGCATTGAATGCACCCAAAAAAGTGAGTGCACCGAAGACATAACCATCTATTAAGTTTAGGTACCAAACTGTAATTTGCATTTGGGCATGGATGCAAACCCAAATCTATTTGTTATAAACCCAACCCAACCCAAGTAAATGGGTATGGGTACAAATCCATCAAAATATACTCATATACATCTATTTGGATTTCATACCCAACCTAATTGGGTTAGATAGTAAAAAACTCATGGATATGAGCAAAATTGCCATCCATACTCAAAAGTCGAAAGCTTTCTCGCTGGAAAGTTTCCATTTCATGGTCAACTAGAATACCGCATGTTTAGCAAAGAAGAGCCATTGCATGGTTGTATATAGTGATGGCAATGGGGCGGGGCGGGGCGGGTACCTCAATTCTCATGCCCCGCCCAACGCTACTACGGGTCGGGGCGGGTAAAACCCGCGCGGGTACGGGGTGGGACGGGTCTACCCACTCTTACATGTTGTTCAAAAAAAATACAAGTGAATTTTACTTTTTACAATAAAACGTAGGGAAAAACACTTTAAGAATGAAAAATATTGATAATAGAATGGATAATTGAGCCTAACAAGTTGAAAGATCGACTCTAACTAGTTGAAGAAAAGTCAAAATAGGAGAAATATGTATAGATATTGTAAGAAATTGAGATAAAATGGGTCTAGAACGGGGCGGGACGGGGCAGGGCGGGTCAGAAGTAGATACCCATGCCCCGCCCCACACAACTGCGGGTCGGGTAATACCCGCCCCATCGCGGATCAGGTAATACCTGCCCCATCGCGGATCAGGTCGGGTAATACCCGTGGCGCGGGTTGAAATTGCCATCACTAGTTGTATAGATGTAGGCGTGTAGCCCACCCTGCCTCTCTTTTAACGGTCATGAATTAGGAATGACAATAGACAAGTAGGGATGGTATCTCTATACTCATATCCAGCTCGGCGTAAATTGTCTTTGGGTAGTTAGAATTTAACATAAGGGGCTCCAGTTTTTTAAAGAGAAATATATATTATATGAGAAATTAGCACGTAGGCAAAATACAGTTGTATGTCCACAACTATCAGGTTTGTGACAAATATATCCACAACTATCGAAATACACGAAATATTCAAAAATTGGAAGGTGTGTGGCAAATCTATCCACTTCCGTTTGAAACTATAACTACGTGTCAGACGACGTTAAATTGACTAACGGAATGCTGAATCGATGTCATCTCACCTGCCACATAAGCCAAAAAGCAACCAACTTTACACGTAGATGCCAATAGGCTAATTGAATAAAAACGAAAATCAATTTTTTTTTGAATATGTCTGCCTCGTTCTCTACTTCACTCTCTCCCAGCTGAATCTAAATCCGCCATGGCCGCTTCTTTCTCCATCTCCAAACATTCCTCTCCTCCTGGATTTCTTCCACCGTTGCATATATCGACTTCGCACCTACCAGCTCCGGTGCCGACCGGACTGATCTTTGGACAACCGGAGCTTCTTCCGGGAAGTATCTCTTCTTCCTTGTCGGCGTCGAGATCCTCTCCGGCGGATCCGGTAGTAGCTGGTTGATTCCTCTCGCTCCTCTTCCCGCTGATACGTGAAACCGTGCTGTTCGGAGAAGAAACTCCAGGCTCCTCCTCGCAATCGGTCGCGCGACAGCAGGGAGCCAGTTCACGTCGATCTCGCGGAGGAACGGTATCGGCGTCTCGCACTTGGTCGGGTTCGAACTCGGATCTGAATGTCGGGGGAAAAAAATCAACACATGAGTCGGAGATCTAGATGAGAGAAAACTAAGAAAGTCGATTGAACCAAAAAAGCTTGATAATAGATTCCAAAAAATTTCTTTCCCCTGCTCAAAAGAGAAAAGGCGAGCTTGATTCATTGAAAGTTTCGAAACAACACTTTCAATTTTGTGGGTTTTAGGGGTTTTCCCCTTCTTTTAATCCACATCATTAAGTGGGGTTAGAAACACGCCAACTAAGCATCCACCGTCTGTCCAGTCATCAAGTTAATTGACAGAGTTAACAGAGTGGACGAAAATGGATATTTCGTGTATTTCAATAGTTGTGGATATATTTGTCACAAACCTGATAGTTGTGGATATACAACTGTATTTTGCCAAGTACTTATCTAATGATGCACAACATTTTTTCTACTATAAGTCTAATAAAACTTGTAAAATATGTATTCTTGGTAGGCCTCATTGTCATTGTATCCTACTTCCTACGGACTAATAATCAACATTTTTTTATAATGGCAAAATAATATTAATTTTAAAAAGGAAATTTACAACAAAACAAAACAAACCCAGCAACAAGCGGGAGAAGGAATCAGCACAAACAACGTTGACATTTCGTTGAGCAAATGTCACTCTTTCCATTCACCATGATCTCAACTAATAGAAGGTTTGTTTCGTGGGTAAAATACTTCGGGTGCCACTTAAGTTTGAGAAATGGGGTTGACATACCACTTAACTTTGAATAGGGCGTCGGGTACCACTAAACTCTATTATATGTGCACCCGGTACCACTTAAGTTTACTGCTAAGTGCATTTCGTTAAAATTGACAGAATATTTTTGGAATATTCCGTTTTCTTAATTTCATAATTGGTCCTTCTACTTTTCTTATTGTAAAAAAGTCATTTGGACTTATGAAAAACATCATTTTTTATTGTTTAGTTAGAATCCTCTTTTGAATACTTAATATCAAACCAATTTTTGAATATAAAATTTAGAATCAATTATCATTATACTTATTTTCAATTATCATTATGTGTTCTAATAATTTAATTATTCCATGAATGTTGTAAATAAACAATGTTGTAGCTTTTATAGTCATATTTTCTTTTCTATATTTTTTACCGTATGTAGTAGCTTTTATATTTTATTTATTATTTTGTTACTTTCCATCTCTTTTTGTTCTAATTTTTTTCAATTAGTGGAATATGTTTAATTCTTTTTGATTGTGTTCCATTTATCCTTCTTTGATTTTGATATATTGATGATTG
Source organism: Linum tenue (assembly GCA_946122785.1). Lineage (NCBI taxonomy): Eukaryota > Viridiplantae > Streptophyta > Magnoliopsida > Malpighiales > Linaceae > Linum > Linum tenue. The sequence continues at coordinate 28,696,406 of CAMGYJ010000003.1, forward strand.
ATTAGGTTCTATTTTAACTATTTCTAATAGTACTTCTAATTGAATTAGGGGGTTTAAATAGATATTCTAATATTTATTTTTATATTCTAGTATATTTATTATTCTTCTTGATATTCGTTTATTATTTTTACTAATTTATCTATTTTATTGAAAATTTTGATTAGTCATTATATAATATGTTTAGAAGGTAATAAATAGATAAAACTTGTTGAAATATAGTTTTGGATGTCTTTAAAAGTTTGGGTATAAAAAAATAATTAAAATTTTGGGTTGGATGGAAAAGTAGACGGATGCACATTTTAGCAACTTTAATGGTATCCGACGCCCTATTCAAAATTAAATGGTATGTCTACCACAATTCTCAAATTTAAGTGGTACCCGAAGTATTTTACCTTTTGTTTCGTTCATTCCATATTTATTTATGGGCTAAATTGCAAGTTTGGTCACTTGAATGGCTAGTAAAGTTCACGTTAGCCACTAGAATTACTTTATTTCATCTGTAGTCACTTAAATTAAGTTAACCGTTCATGTTTGGTCATTGGCTGTTAGTCTCGTTAACTTTTGCTGATGTGGAGGTCAACTCTTATAGTTGACCGTTAAATGAGTGACGTGACAATTAAAAAATAATAAAAAATAATTTTATTTATTTATTTTCCAACTAATTATTATAAAATAAAATAAAATAAAAAACCCCAATCGTTTGCGCATCCCTTCTAGCTGCTTCTCCATCGATCTATGCTCCTGTTTTAACCTCCCAATCTCCAATCGATCTATGCTCCTAGAGAAATTGTTGTGCTTGAACGGTCAAGAACAACTCCTCCTCCTCCTTTCGAGCTTTCGTCGTCGTCGTCAGCGACTTGTGCTCTGTAACCTCTGTTGGAGTCCTGGGTGGCGGTGGTGGATTCGTCGGAGAGGTTGCGCCGGAGGGAGTCGAGGTTGATAGGGTGGTGACGATTGTGACGGTGGCGCTGTCGCGGATGATTTAGCGGGCAATGAATGGGATCAGGTGGCCTTGCGTCATTAATGGAAGCATCACTATGTGCTCGTTGGAGGGAGAAGAAGAAGAAGTACTCCCTGCCATTTTGGTCTCTGGTGATGATATTTTCAGGGAGCGTAATTACAGTGGAGTCGGCCGAGGTGGGAGGCCAACGGACTCGATTCGTCTCCCACGGTTCCACCTCTTTAAGAAGTTAAACTCGTTCGCCTTCATCGACATGCCCATTACCTTCTTCTAATTCCACTAGTTGGACTTCTCCAAAAGCCATATAACCATTTACCCTCTCTCTCTGTCCCTCTGCTCGGCCACTAGCTTTCTGGACAGCCAACCCAGGTTAGTGTTGTGGAAATTGTTCACGTATACTATTTTCTTGTAAAACAAGCAACATGTAAGATCACAAAAAATCATGCAAAGATACATATGACCGTCCTAGCCGACAGAATTCGCTGTCTCTCCTTAAAGAATCTTGTTCCCCTCTAGTACCCAAGATTATGGAATGATTCCTCCCAGGATAGAAAGGACGTACCTTTTCCGGCGTAGCGGTACCTCAAATCTCGGAACCCATCGAACGCAGCGAACCGGCGAGAACCACACTTGACTCTATTTTCTCTTTGAAAAAGAATGCAGAAAACTAGTTTTGGACTTTGGCAGAATTTCGGTTCTAGAAAAATCCATGTTTCTTCATATGAAAACTAGAGGGGGTTATGTGCTATTTATAGAAAATGAAGGGGTGCGTACGAAGGGAGGCGACTCTTCATATGGGTGGTTACACCCCAACCAGCACATTGGCTCGTTTTAAAATAATGAACCATTGCATCGGTTCGGCCTATGGTAGTTGGACTGGTTTGGTTATTCCAACCGCCATATCGGTTCGGTTCGATTTGGTTTGGTCCATTTGGTACACAAACCAATTTAACCGATTAACCACATATTATATCAAATCGATCGAATTCAAGGCCGTGCCTTCCCACATCTTACCAACATGGTACTTCAAGAGACTCTCTTAAAACTTTCCCCTTTTATTTCCATTTACACCACTAAAAATCGCAACATTCAATTCTTCCATTAACTTGCATTCTTAATGGTTTAGGAAAATTGTGTCTGGAAACAAAAGAAAGAAAAAAAAAACAAATATTTGGTGTGTGAAGGTGAAAGTCAGAGATAGTGTAGAACAGAGCATAAAGATGGACTCTGTAAACACGGCTTGGAAAATGAAAGACTCCATCTTTCTGTCTTTTGTTCAAGGGAATCCAAAGTTCATTTTTTTCAGGGGAATCAAACAATTAGGGATGGCAATGGGTCAGGTCGGGGACGGATAGTGCATATCTATTACCCTATCCAAAGTAGTTCGGGTTTTACTCATATCCATACCCACATAAGAAATTGGTAGAAAATCTAAACCATGTCCATACCCGTTCGGGTTTTGGGTATCCACGGTTATTCGTGAGTAATAGTTTCTCTTTATAACTCCAACCAATATGTTAATATTCACACGTATTCTCACGTTACGTAAGATGAAAAGTACGAAAATAATTCACTAGAATGAAGAAATTCATTAAAATAACACAATTTCATAAAAATATTATATTTATATGCTAGATATAAAATATGTTAGAGAAAAATATTGATTATTTCTAGAAAAAATACATATGCATGTGTATAATCGGACGGGTTCGGGTTGGATAGTGAGAAAACCATGTCCACCCATTACCCGCAATATTCGGGTTCGGGTTTTACCCGTACCCACTAAAAGTCTTTCGGGTTCGGGTTTTACCCTACCCGATCAGGTCGGATTCAGGCGGATATCCACGGTTACGGATATTTTTGCCATCCCTACAAACAATGATCTGAAAGGGCTTGTGTCTTTGAGTATCATAGTTATTCGGCCATACGACATTGTGTAAAAAGGCCTCGGCCCATTAGATGTAGATGATCGGCTAAGGTTTATCGTAGATAGCTGTGTGTATATATGTAACTTAGTGTACTACGTTGGAAGTACAAAAAATAAGAAAGCTACGCCCCTTCCCTTGGACTAGTCTTGTTCGATCACTCTCGAATAAGGAAATCACGTAAATCCCGTCTCGTTTCAATTCTTGTTCTATTTCGATCATTGTTACGTTACGATCAACATGGTATCAGAGCCAGGAACTATGGATCTGGAGAGAGTATTAGGACGCGTCTCAACTCGAAGAATTTTGCACTATGGGAGTTCCAATTCCGTACGTTCATTGAAGGTCAGGGATTTTTCGAATTTTTCACATATGCATGACAATAGTTTACCTAACACATGTCAATTAACATATTCTCAAATCCTCCCACGCTAATGAAATGAAATATAAATTGCGCAAATCGTCAAACAACAATCACAAGAGTAATGCTACTACAAGAAACACATGATATTTGATTATCTTTAAACTCCAAACATGTCATTCAAATCCTTGTGATTTTTTTTAAACATCTCACCAATTTATGAGTGATTTTATCATATTTGGGAGTAATATATTCAATGGAACGGGTCTAACGGGTTGACCCGCTAACCAACCCAACCCGACCCAAAAATCACGGGTTAAGGGCAAGAAAAATATGAAAAGAGGCGCATTTTGCAAATTAAATAGAAAAACAATGCAGTATGACCTCTAGCCCGATATAACCTTGCTTCGGTCGACTCCCGAGTGAGTGTGGCTCATTTTTGTCACTGGGACAGGGTTAAAACGGATCGACCCGTGGGTTGACAAATCTTGGTATTAATAAGATACCCTAAATGGTTGACTTGGAGGTAGTATAATTATAGTAAGTATTTGAACCTCGTGCAAATAATTAAAAAAGAAATATACATATATAGCTCAAAATTTTATTTTAAAGGAATTAATGATAAATCAATTTAGTTTAGGGCATAATAAAATTTATTTCCCCCTACTATACTTATTCATACATTCTCTACACTTCTATGCCACCATGATAGAATCTTATGTACTACCAAGGAATGCCATTATGATACAGACTAGTAATATATGTCTCATTTTTTTTATTTCTAAAACATATCAAAGTGGATATAATTTTTATAAAAACAATTAATATGAATTTTTCAGTACAATTTTTTTTAATTCTGATTTAAAACAAAAGACATATATCATATTACATCAAATTGGGGAAAAATTTATGCATGGTCAGTAACCAATTAACCATACTAATCATATCCGCTCCCATACAATTGATACTTTTTTTTTTTACCTATATAACATTCTGGAAACAACAAAAGGATAAACGTTTATCAATACGAGTAATTGAGCAGGCATACTTAAACAATTAACGATCAAACAATTTATAAATAATTCAAACAATTGTATGTCATGATTCAAGAAATATATAACTACCTTATTATATTCATCTAACATATATGCTTCCTACAATTTCCACACCTTAGTCCACGGTAAAAAAAAAAAAAAAAACCCCAGAGGAAAAACACCACCCATCCTTTCTCTTCCGACTCTTTTGGATCTCAAACAAGAGAGAAAAGAAGTAGCTCTGACTTTTCCAAGTTCCCCTCTCTCTCTCTTCTCGCCCTCCACAAACTCTGCTGAAACTTCTCCGTCCCCTCAACGTGTCTTCTCCCATTCCCCCGCTCCTCTTTTTAACATGACCCTTACTTACTTCACCTCACCATCCAACCCAGTAAGCCTAACAAAACAAAACAAAAATGGCAATCGGTGGAGGACGGTCTTCACGGTCCGGCAAACGAATCTCATCCTCCTCTCCCTCTTCTTACACCTCCACCGTCACAACCATCGCCTTTATCGCATTATGCGTGGTCGGTGCCTGGATGCTCACCTCTACCTCCGTGGCGCCTCCGCAGACCGCCAATCTCACAAGCAAGGCCGCCACCACCCTCGTCTCCACCGAATCTGACGCCGCCGCGACGACAAATGTCGTCGATCAGAGTGGTAGTGCTAGTAGAACCACCAATGGGAAGAAGAAGCAGTCCGTATTCGAGGACAACCCAGGCGACCTCCCCGCGGACGCCATCAAAACCGACCAAGCTGACGGTGGGAAGGGAGCCGACACCGATCAGGACAAGGACAACAAGCACACTCAGATCTCGGAAGAGAGCACAATGACCACGGCACAAAGTGCCAATCAGCAAGTAATTTCTGATGAGACGATGACACAACAAAATACAAAGGCGGCCGACAAGCCAAACATGGAGGAACGACAGCAAACCGAGGAGAAGGTGGTGGAGGAGGAGGAGCCTCAAAACAAAGCGGCGGCAGCCGAAGAAGCGAACAACAACAATCAGGGGAATAACATTGTACAAGGCAATCCATCGTTGGAAGCGAGAGTGTTCGAAGAGCAGCAGCAGCAACAAAGAATGGAGGACGCGGGGGTTCAGAATCCCGCCGAGGAGAAGCCCGAGAACAAGGTGACGGAGGAGGATCAAGCGCAGAGGATGCAACAGCAGCAGCAACAGATGCAAGATAATGCTCAGAAGAAGCTGGCGGAACCAACGCAGCAACACGATCATCAACAACAACAACAGAACGACGAGGCACATCATCAGGAACGGATCAAAGTGGAGAATCCCGAAAAGACCAGTGAGGTGGTGTCGTCGGGGATGATTCCGAAGGAGTCTAAGGAGTCGAAGAGGTCGTGGTCAACGCAGGCAGGCGAGTCAGAGAGCCAAAAGGAGAGGAGGAAGGAGGATGAGACGAAAGGTCAGGATAGCGAGCTCCCCAAGGATACATGGCAGCTCTGTAATGTGACGGCGGGTCCTGATTACATTCCTTGTTTGGATAACGAGAAGGCGCTCAAAAAGTTGAGGACTACCGGTCATTTCGAGCACCGAGAGAGGCATTGCCCCGAGGAGCCGCCTACTTGCCTGGTTCCTCTTCCGGATGGGTACAAGAGGCCCATTCCCTGGCCAACAAGTAGAGACAAGGTACGATGCTACTACGGCTCTAGTACCACTACACACTCCCATTTTATTGTTAACAACAAGGCACTGAAATCACGTTTTGACAATGAAAAGTTACAAAACAGTCACTTTGGTGATGTGACTCTAAGGAATAGTGTTTTTCTACATGTCCTTTTAATATACTAAATTATTGTAAAAATCTCATAATTAATTAATATGATAAATAATTTGTGGGAATTTGGTACGTAGATTTGGTACCACAACGTGCCTCACACGAAACTGGCAGAATTTAAGGGGCATCAAAACTGGGTTAAGGTGACGGGCGAGTTCCTGACGTTCCCAGGAGGTGGAACTCAGTTCATCCATGGAGCCCTCCATTACATTGATTTTCTACAACGGGTAAACCGCTATAAATAATAATTAAGTAAAAAAATTGAAACCGGCTTTATATTTCTCTTGTTGAGTATTTTTCTTTCTTGATTTCTCAGGCGGTGCCGAAGATCGGGTGGGGGAAACACACGAGGGTGATTCTGGACGTTGGGTGCGGAGTCGCCAGTTTTGGTGGATACATGTTCGAGAGGGATGTTCTTACCATGTCATTTGCGCCCAAGGATGAACACGAAGCCCAAGTGCAGTTTGCACTGGAGAGAGGCATTCCAGCAATATCTGCCGTCATGGGATCCAAACGCTTACCCTTCCCAAGCGCCGTTTTCGATCTCATTCACTGCGCTAGATGCAGGGTACCTTGGCATAACGAAGGTAATCAATCAATCAATCAATCAATCATGTCTACAATACTACTTCAAATTTTGTTCTGCTTGATTGATTGTAAGTTGTAACTCGATACAAATACTCATGTGTCTTGCTTTGAATCAGGTGGGCTGTTGCTTCTGGAATTGAATCGCCTTCTGCGCCCTGGAGGCTACTTTGTGTGGTCAGCAACTCCTGTATACCAAAAGCTGAAGGACGATGTCGAAATATGGCAAGGTAAACATGCATTAAAAAAAAGAAAAAAACACAACAGTGAGTCTCGATTCGTCTTACAGCAATCACAAGTTTACAAACCGGGATTGTCTTGTCTTTTTTCCCCACCAGCAATGTCAGCGTTGACAGTTTCCATGTGTTGGGATCTCGTGACCATCAAGAGAGACAAACTCAACAAGATCGGAGCTGCTATATACCGCAAGCCAAGCACCAACGATTGCTACGACCAGAGGAAAAAGAATTTCCCTCCAATGTGTCCAAATGACGATGATCCAAATGCTGCATGGTACATGCATTTTTCATTCTCTCTCACACACAAAAAAATGGTGATATTACGATTTGTCCCAATAACTCGAGTTGTTGGGAGAACACTATACTGGATCTTATATCATTTTCTAACACGCCCACTCAAACGAAAGCCGACTCATGGGCTTGAAGTTTGCATAGGCCCGCCGCCATACCATGTGCTTGAAGGCAACTGTTAATATTGGGGGGGGGGGGTGGTGATTCGAACACACGACCACTTAGCCAAATCAGCTCTGATACTATGTCATAAACCAGTTGGTCCCAATAACTCGAGTTATCGGGACCAACTAGTTCTTGACATGGTATCAGAGCCGCCTTCTGTGACCAAGAATTCTTGTGTTTGAATCCCCACGACCCCCCCCCCCCATTTGTTAAACACATGGTATTCTTGTCTTCGAGTTATTGAGACCAACTGGTTGTTGACAATCATGACATCCTTTCGGTCTCCATGTAGGTCTGTGCCACTGCAGGCATGCATGCACAGAGTGCCATCGGAGCCAAGCATTCGAGGCAGCCGATGGCCAGACGATTGGCCGCGCAGGTTGCAGAAGCCACCTTACTGGCTCAACAGCACTCAAATGGGGATCTATGGCAAACCAGCACCCCAGGACTTCACGGCAGATTACCACCACTGGAAAAACGTGGTCACTGTGACGTACATCAAGGGACTGGGGATCAACTGGGATGGCGTCAGAAATGTGATGGACATGAGAGCTGTGTACGGCGGGTAAGTACGTACGTACGTAATCAAAATGAGAGCTAAGCTATATATGCATCATTGCATTGGCTGGGTAAAAATGGGAACTGAACACTTTTGGGTGGTTGGTTTTTGGGTTCTATAGTTTCGCAGCAGCTCTCAAGGATATGAAAGTTTGGGTGGTGAACGTGGTGAACGTGGATTCTCCAGACACGCTTCCCATTATATTTGAGAGAGGGCTGTTTGGGATATACCATGACTGGTGCGAATCCTACAGCACTTACCCAAGGACTTACGATCTCCTCCATGCTGATCATCTTCTCTCAAAGCTGAAAACCAGGTTACACAGTTTTTTTCAGCATGCTTGCTCACTTAGCTATAGGTTACTCTCTCAAGCAATGCAGTCGAAACCGCGCTTTAAAACTTTAAAAAATTACGATTTTACGCTTCTAAGTCATCAAAACCCGCTTTTGTTTCCATATAAAAACTATAGTGTATAAAATCGGACTAAATTGCGCTTTAAAACTTAAAAACTTACGGTTTTACGCTTCTAATTCACCAAAATGCTTTACGCTTTGAGTATTTTTTTCCCATAAAATTAATTATAAAAAGTATATTTTAAAGTTAAATAACCAACAATATGATCATTTGAGATCAAAATATACATACTAGGTCTTGGATGCATATGCATTCTCAACTTCATAAATGAAATCTAATTCACGAATTCCCAAATTCATTAGCATAGAGAGGAGGATGGTGCTTATTGTTAAGATCTATGTTTATGAACTTATTTAAAAATGCTATTAGTTGCTCTACTTTGAACATGAATTGCATGAATTTATTAACTTATCTAAATTCCGTACACCCATATTTTACGTAGTACTATATGCCATACTTAACAATAAAAAATTAGCCATTTTACAATATGCATAGAAAAAACTTACTCTTTTACGCTTTGATTCTACGCTTTACGATTTTACCCATTTGCCGCTTCTAAGTAGAATCGCGTTTTTGACTGCATTGCTCTCAAGAAAACAATTAACATGCACAAGGAAAAAATGATGTCGACTGAATACTAGTTTTTGCTTCATATGTATTGTTTCACCGGCCAGGTGCAAGCTGGTGCCTGTACTAGCAGAAGTGGACAGAATGCTGAGGCCAGGAGGCACGTTCATCGTTCGGGACGAATCAAGTACAGTAGGGGAAGTGGAGGGCATACTCAAATCTATGCACTGGGAGGTTCATCTCACCAACAACAATGACAAACAAGGCATTCTCAGTGCACAGAAAGGCGACTGGCGACCAGAGACATTTGCACTTTCTTCTTCATGACCATCAGGAGTTGAGTTGGATTTATGGTGGAGAAATCATAAAAGCATGCATGCCTTCAAAAATTCTTGACACTGGAACATGCATGCATGATATTGACTTTGTAGAGCACGGATAGGTAAAGTTTAGGCCTACAAAATTGTTAGATAGATCATAGAAGTAATCATCTTCAGTTTCTTCGCCGAGAGATCATATAACGCCGAGGCATCATTCAATTGTGCGTACGTAATTATGTCTACAAAAAAAAAAAAAAAGATTTAGGAACACTTTTTTTTGTGAACAAATTAGAGCAGCCGACTCCTCAAATCTAGGTGGCAATGGACGTGGTCAACGTTAAGAACATGTAAGCATGTCATCGACAAACAACTATACATCATTGAATTGCATAACTGGACTAAGATTGCTTCTATTATTAAAGTGACTATAAAATTCCAACAACCAAAACTTTGTTTCAAGCATGGCCTTTTCATTTCCATTAGATAATTGGCTCGTGTTTTGCGGTGATTTACGTAAAAAATGTATATATTAATTAGTGAAGAGTATATTTTTGTTTTAAATGAAGGTTGATATTATCAGAGAACGAAATAAACTTTTCACTAGTCGTTAACCTTTGGGATACGAATATAATTTTTCGATTGAATGATTGTTTCAAACTTCTGGACACACATAATAAAATTAACGAAATCAAACATACAGTTAGTTGTTAAGTCATTGTGTGTAACCTTCTATCTGTAACGACTTTTAAACTCGGACAAAGAATATACGATAATTGATTTGGGATGGAACAAAGCCTATTAATGAAGTGGGAGAGGTTACGGTGATTACTTAATATTAGTAATCACCGTGGCTACTAAGGTTAGAAATAGTATTTTACTTCCCTTATAATCATATATAACTACCATATTAATTATTACGTGGATGATTGGGGAGAGATAATTACGGAAAGTGATTATTAGGCAATTACATTACCGTAGGGTTCTGGGAGACCAAGATAAAAGGAGACCAATACCATTCCATAAAATTAAATCGAACAATGCCATTGCACATATAACAATGAACACTACCATTACATGTGGTAGATCACCACCAATGCATGCCAGTCTTAACAAAATCGTACACACATACCATTCCAAAATAAATAAAAAACAGTGCAACTCATCTTGACCACTACCATTGCAAGATCAAATAACATACCAATCCACCAAAAGATAACTACCATTGAAAGACCATTGCTAATGTGCGCAGATAACTACAAAAATCCTAGATCACTACCATGCATACAAAGATCACTTTCTTTGCTTTTTGGTTTTGACTTCCGCCTCTGCCTGCTTCTCGCTCTTGTTACCTTCCATGTATGTATATATATAATCCATGATTCTTTCTCTCTCCGTCCCTCTCTCTCTCTACTCGAGGCAAGAAGATGATATGAGTTGATTTTCTCTCTTCCGCGAGCTTCTGGTTCGGGATTGGCAGAGCCACCTGTTTTGCGGCTAAGCGACAGCGGATGGTCGGGTTTATGGGACGTCGAGGCTGGTGCATCGGGGCTGGTGGGTGTGCGTCGGGGATGGTGGAGGCGGCCGTCGAGCCTAGTGCGCCGGGAGTGACGGAGGCTGTCAGTGGAGCTTGCGACTGCGACAGGTTTGGTTGGAGGGAGGGGACTGGGGCGGGTATAAGTAGGGTTTGGTAGATTGTATAGAATAATCGATTGTGGTTTCTTTTTTGTTTCCAAAATTAACTTGGAGCAATCTTAATCGCGAGATTAAAAAAAAAAGAAAAAAAAATGGACGACTGATACTATTGTAGCCATGGTGGCTACTAAAATTTTAGTTGACACCCTAACACATTCCTTAATGAAGTAGAACATGAAGTTCTTCTGTGTGGTTGTATGAATAGTGGTCAGGCTAATTTAGATACTTTGATTCAATGGTAATGAATGTTACTTGGGTAGTGGTTGGTTAGGATAATCGAAAGTTACTAGGAATAGTAAATCTTATTAAGAAATATGAACAGATAGTAGTTATTCCACGTAACCATGTCCATATGCATATTGGTTTTATCACTAGCTAATGAATAATGATTTAAGTTGATTAGTACGTAATTAACCATTAGTTGGAAAGTCAATGACCAACCCCAAGGATTGCAATATCTAAAATACTGTTAGTAGCTAGAGGTGGAAGTGTGGTATCGGTATATGTGATATACACCCAATACCACACCGAATTTATCATTATTTGGTATTATCGATTACAATGTTAATTTTTTTGTTTGAAATTGAGAATGATTTTTAAATTAGTCATATTGGATATTCGAGATATGATAGTGGAATTGATATATACCAATATATCGAGTGATCGATTCATTCCATGCAGGTCATTGTCAGTAGTTTGCATGTCTCAATAACTACCCCATCCTAGGCCAAGTTTAACCTAAAATGGCGTTGTCATATAGTGGAAATCAAGATTGTATTCACTCAGGTCACGATACCTAGCCTACTTCTCACGTTGTTGTTATCTAGTCGATCGTTTAAGGGGGGTTGTGTTGGATGATTCAAGTGAAATAACTAGTAGAGAGAATAAACAAGGATAAAGCAGGTACTTCGGGGAACTATCTCTCACCCTAGCCTAGGTCTATCATGCAATGTCTAAATAAGTTGGGTTAAGCGAATATGGTGAGTGAGCTCTTTTATGTGGGCCTTCGTGATTATCCACACGTCTTCGTGTCACCTCCCCTAAACCCATGTCAGTCACCTCGATCTAGGCTATCTTATCTGGGACTTTAAGAACATATCTCCTTTCAATGGGTACTACCCACCGTCCACACCGAGGTTTCGTCCTGGGATTCATCAAAGAAGGCATTCTCATGGCACGGGTACGGTCGCCTCCTCCACCACAAGATCCTATTCATTCATCTAACCCTAATTTGCCATATGGCGCATACCCGTCTAACCCTAAAACTTCATACCCAGCGTAGAAGCTCAATAGGCTAGTACAGAAAATTAGGGGGCTTTCCTGAGCACAATTAAAGCTAGAGAAGTATTAAAATCAACTAGACAAACACATTCATTCAAAATCCTAACATATTCATACATTACATAATAACCCTAAAACTAGGGTTTGGGGTTTAGAATCCCTAGAACCTTAGACGAACTTCAACCTAAAAGCTAAATTTAGCTTCCCAAGTTCTCAAACATCCATCTTTGCGTCTCAAAACACTATATTTGCTCCAACCTATACCTTCTAAATTTACCTTCCCAAGTCAAAAACCAGCCAATCAATAATTAAGAAAGGAAATGAAAAAAAAGACTAAAGCAGCTGGAAAAGTGAAGGGACACGCGGTAGACCTTTTCTCCTTCCCAAGTCAAAACCACCACTTGCAGGATGGATTTTTGCCTTCCCTTTTATTTCTCCAGCTACCTATCCACCATCAACTCCCATTCTCCAAATTTGCATCCCCACTTTTTGTTGGGTTGGAGATTAAAAAAAGGGGAAAATCTCCACTTCTCCAAATTTGCAATCCATGGTTGAAGACAGTCTTAAGAGACTACTCCATAAGGAGAGAAGAAGATATATAGAAGAATTTGAAAAAGAGTTGATGTTGAGGAAGATGACTCCTCTCTTCTAGCTTCTCCTCTTCTCCTTCCTTCAGCCTGTCTCTCTTCTCTCTCTCTCTAAATCAGAAATTTCTATATCAAAATCAGCTCTCCTAAAATGGGGGAAGAGGTCCTTTATTTATATACTTCAAGGGGCGGACAAGTTCGCGGCTGAGCAGGGGGAGTTCGCGGTCGGGATCTTCTCCTCCGAGATTGCGATCTTTAGGCGTCATCGTTTTTTATCTATGCCCTTTACGTCAGGAGTGTCAAGAATCCAGAGAGAATTTATTTTTTGCTTGTACATATGTGAAGCAGGTCTGGCAAGTGGTGTTCCCTACAACGAGCACTATCTTATTCAAAGAATCATTGCAGGAAGGGTTGGCAATTTTGACCTGACCTGTTTTATCCGACCTGTTTGATCTGTTTTGGGCGGGGCAGGGCGAGCATGGGTACTCTCATCGACCTGAACTGCCCTGACCCGCCCCATTTTCGACCCATTCTTGCCTAAATTATATGTAATCTTAATCAAATTACTTAGGATATTTCTTTTATTACATCATATTTTAGCTATAATGAAGTTGTAAATTAGTGAAACCCTTAATTTCTCTAATAATTTAACTACATCTATCATAATATTGTTTGTTTTCTTGGTCTTATAATAAAAATAATGAATATTTCTAATATTTTTCATATAAATTACATACCATTGGGTCGACCTGCCCCAGCTCGTAACCCGTGATAAATTATTCGATCTGGATCCGACCTACTACGGGGCGGGTCTGGGTAAAAAAAACTTGCCCGGACCCGCCCATTGCTATTCCTAATTGCAGGGGGGCGGTTGAAGTAGCATTACAGCAGTAAATCTTAGTGCTGAGCGTGGTCTGGCGGGAGAGGTGCAGACGGGTGTACAAGGTAGCGAGATGGATCCTGTTGCTTTGGTGGTGAAGATGCAGTAGATCTTAGTGGCAAAACGAGATGGAGATAACAAGTTTGCTGCAGCGATTTCTGCTTCCTTAGTTTCATCTTTCTGGTTTGATTAGTTCTTCTGTAGTCAGCATAGTAAGACTACTCTGGTTGTTTGTTTTGCTCACATTGCTGTTTCTTGTTATACTCTGTAGTCTGGACTGAGTAGCTCTTGTGTTCTTGATCGTATTTTTATGAAATAAATCCCACCCATTCACAAAAAAAATGAAATTATCTAATGATGAAAAATTTACTACTATTCTTTTTTTCATCTTGACATCAATTACATATATCATACATTACATATATATTTGGATATTTTATTTATCAATTATTTTAGAATTTGATTTAAGGATTCAAATATTTAGAATAAATGAGTTAAGATCAAACTAAACTTGTGATCTTGTTGATGTACCAAGTTCGAGTAGATCACTCCTGCTCTCATTAACGAGTCGAGCTCGAATCAAGATTAGGTCAAAACCGAGCCAAGTTTTAGTAAATGAATCAATTTTGACCTCGACTCAACTCAACTCGTTAATATACAAGTTGAGCTACATTTGTACAAGCAGTAATGTAGCAAAAAAATCGTGATGTGTTTCATATTCTTTAAATTTTCTAAAATATACCTACTGGTAATGTGTATATGAGAACATCCACCACACCCTGGGTTCGAATCTTGGGGCCAACAACCAATGAAAAAAGGGTTAGGATGCCAACATTGATAATAGGGGTGCGCAATGAGATTCGATCCGGACCAAATTCATGAGAATCGCGGCCATATAGTGAAAGACATCTTAGGATGAATAACCAGGCCTTCACTACATTCGGTCTGGTCCAATGTCAATTTTGGTCCTTTTTCTTTCTATTTATAAAATTTACGGGATCAAAAACCAAATCGTATTATATCCAGGGGTTTTGTCGAAAACATTGGTTTGGTCTGGTAAAATCTAGTAGTGCACACCTCTGCTTGACAGGAAGTTTGTGTTGAAAATCACCATTGTTATTGTGTAGGGATGTCAATTACCCACTCATTGGTTAATTTACCTAAACTCGTGTAACCAATTGACTATATGGATTTGGGTATTTGTTGGATATGGTGTGTAGTAAATTGCTTTCATATTTTATTTGGATATGAGTTGGATTTGAGTTTACCCATTTACTTTAGATTGCTTTAAGTATACATACAAAATTGGACCTATTGGTAAAACTTAAAAAGTTTAGATATTGAAATGTAAGACAAGAAATATGCAAGTACTAGATGTAGATTTTATAGATATTTTTAGGACATAAGAAAAAACGTTTGGTATTAAAATTGAAAATATATTAAATTTTTAAATATGTACGCGTACAAACCGAAAATTATGGATTGAAAATCTAACTCAACTCAACTTAAATTAAACATATATAAATACGAACCATCAAATTATACTCATTTATCTTATATCCTGATTGACATAGATAAATAATTTGAGTTTGGAAAAATTACTATTTCTCAATATTTTGAAAATCGGACCCGAGCACTCATCTGATCCTGGAAGCATGAAAATTAGTGGAAACTTGTGGGTTGGATTTGTTCCATTTATGGGAGTTGCTAATTGTCGTCCTGTTGATGCCAAGTTTAGAGCAGCCTGCTTCAATATGTTTAAGGTCCGGAGAGCGCTGATTTCCCAAAGTCTTTAACCACCTCCAGCTCCGTGCGATTACCTGGAAAAAAAAGGTCCCACCGGAGGGGTCCTGGTTGGAACCTCCTTCGACGCTCAAATTAGTAACCTAAATGGAACAAAATAAATCCGATGACGTTAGACCTGGTTTGGTCCCACGGTCGTAATTGAGCGTCGTCGGCTATTTAATGCCGCCCGGTGGAGACTATCCACGATTCCATGGTTTAGTTCGCCAAATTGAGAGTGTGTTGAGTGTTTAGAGAGTTAACACGTTTTGGGAGATCGAGAAGAGAGAGAAAACATTTTTAGAGAGAGAAAGTAGAGAGAGAGTGTATGTGTGAGTTGTGTTGTGTGAAGTAGTCGTAAGCGACTTATGTGGTGGTGTGTGTGACTTGTTGTTATGAGAAAGGGGGAGGGATGCTCCCTATTTATAGAAAAAAGTTGTAGTTAAATTCCTCGACTTACATTAACATTCACCAACATTCTCCGCTATACCTTAATATTCTCCGCTATACCTTAACATTCTCCATTATACACCAATATTCCTCACCAATTATTGTATATGGGAAAGTTCAAGTATGTATGAGAATGTATGAGAAAGTGTTGGTATGTAATGGAAAATAAAGGAATGAATGAGTTATAGAGGAAAAATGTAGGGGGAAGAGATTTGCATGGGCATGCATACATTTATGCATATGAGTGAAAATAAAAGAAAGAAAGAAAGAAAGTAAGAGGGGAAAGGAGAAGGGAATGGTGGCTTCTGTCACTCTCACGTGGGAAGAGAAGGAAAGAAGGGGGAAAAGAGAGTGAAAGTGAAAGAAAAAAGAAGAATGTAGGGGAAAATTGGGGAAATGAGGAGAAAGGAATGGTGTCTGTGTCTTTCTCATGTGGGCAAAATGGAAGGAAGGAAGAATGAGACAAGAATAATGGTTGTGGAAAAGTACAAATAAGAAGTTTAGGAAAAAAAATAAGAAAGTGAGTAAAGGAAAAAACAATAATAGTAGTTAAAGGAAAAAAACAATGAAGGATTCTGATGGTATAATACAAAATTTTGGGTATTTCGGGTACCGCAATGATTAACAATTTATCGAGTGTATTAATGAAAGGACAGGTGTTTAATATTTTAAAATTTTATCGGTTAAGAACTGGGTCTATCAATTGCCCCCCTTACCGATAGAAAAATTCGGAGTTCGTCCGGACATTTTCTGACGGTAGGTCGGTATTAGACCCAGTCTCAAATGCTGCTCCTATAAATACCAGAGCGGAGGGAACATAATCCATTCTCCATTTTCCAGCCTCCTGCTCTCGTACTTCTCCTCCCATCTTTTCATTTCTCACAAAGCAAAAGCAGTTCACTACCCACAGTAAACTCTTGTTTCAATATTCCTAAAGTAAATTCTCATTTTACCTTTAGTAAAAATGGCGAGTTTACCTTCATCATCACGAGATAATCAACATTTAATGATTATACCGCCTTCCATTGTTGTGGTGGAAAGAGGGTCGGATGCCAGTGGGTCTCGAAAGATAGCACCTAACCCACTGGGTTTTAATGTATGCCCTTGGGAGGTGATGTATCCTCTTGGTCGAGTGCCTCCGGAGTACCCAGTAGGTGGTCTGGGACGTGGTTTTACGCAAAGTGAAAAGTGGTTACGTGAACTGTTGGTTTCATATGGTATGCCTCATCATTGGAGTTATGCCATACCCAACAGACTTGTTTCGGCTGTAAGTCACCCATCATCATGGCGATCGCTTTTTCGTTCTTCTCTGGAGTATGGGTTTCGATTGCCCCTGCCTACATGGTTGTGTGTAGTAATGCATCGTAGTAAGCTTTCAATCGATTCTGTTAGTCCTCGTTTTGGACTTTCATCGCTTGTTTTATTCTGTCATGTCGTCGAGTTGGGGTTCCACCATCCCCCGAGTTGTTTTATGCTTGTTTTTTCTTTCGTCATGATCGAGTGGCTTGGGAACTGCACAAACGGAAGTCAGCCAATAACCTTTGCACTTTGCTGAGCCATCTGAAGGGGTCGTGGGAGACGGAATTTTTTTATTTTCTTGCCCCGCCTAATGAGTTTACCTCCGGAGGTATCACGGTTCCAGCTGACTAGAGTGAAGGTGTTACAGGTGCATTTCAAGATCCCGTGATTGAGGGAGAAATCGCTTTACAACATGATCGGCTTCTCCGGGAGAGACCCATTGATATAAGTACTCCTGGGGCTCGAGCAAGCTTGTTTCTTGCTTTTTATGGTAAAGGTACTTCATTTTTTACAGTACTTCCCTTTTTGTGATCGTATTTTCTAACTGTAATCCTTCCTTGCAGATTACTCGCACTTTCAGAGGTGTATGAGGAATAGAGAAGTGCCAGGAGTGCCTCACTCGTATGTCGGGGTGTCAATTCGTGAGAGACCAGATAATCCCCTGCGTGGACGGTCGAGAGTTCGTCATGACCAATCGAAGAGAACTCGTTCCTGGGTGAGAGGATCAGGAGATTCCCCTACTGGGAAGGGTCACTCTGAGGGGTGAGCCAGAGATGCTAAAGGAAAAACCCCAGTGGGCGGTAGGGGAACCCTGAAGCATCAGGGGGAGTCTTCAAGATCCAGCAAAGGTGGAATTTTGGCTGGTGGTGTCATAACGTATGCGGGGAAACACTATCCCGTTTTAGATGATGTAGCCACAGGATCGACTCTTGCTTCTTCTATTTCAAAGGTGCTTTTACGTTCTTCCTTTGTTTTTTGGTCTTCAACTTGTATATGATACATTGACGTTGTTATTTTGTGAATAGCTGGCGAGGTACGCTGTTGCCATGGAGTGTCGCCTAGGTATGGCAGAACTTCGGGTTACTGAGGCCCGAGAGGAGGCAACTCGTTCTTTGGACGAAATGAGAATCCAGATGAAGACAAGAGAGGAGCAATTTTCTTCCAAATCTTGTGAATGGAATGCAGACATGGTGGAGGCTCAACAACATGTTGAGGTAGCCACACAGGAGCTGCGTACCTCAGAAGCAGCTGAGGCTAGCCTTCGTGAAAAAGTTGAGCAGCTTCACGCCAGTATGCGTGAGGAGAGGCTAATCAGGAGGTCTTTACGGTCGGAGAATACTGGTTTAAACTCAGAAAACACCACCCTCCGATCAGAGAATAATACTCTACGTCATCAGTTACAGATGGCGGTTTTGGGAGTGATGGATAATGTCCATCGCCTGGCCAGAAGGGCAATTTATTGTATGTATCCTGCGAGAGATATTGATAACACCCGCCTTCGTCAAGTGGTGGAAGAATGTGCGACTACTTTGGAACCTGAGGAGGTGACATCCCAAAATATGAATGTCGTGGAGGAATGCGCTGGTGCTCCTCAGTCTGGGGAAGTAGCAAGCCAAATTTCGAATGTGGAGATTGAGTTCCATCGCATCTCGCCACTTTTAGATGCTGTTTCTGAAGCACCTCCAATGGTTGGCACCCCAGTGCATTAAGACTTTAATATCTCTACGGCAATGTTGTTGGCTGCAACCGAGTTACTCAGCCCGGAGTTTTTTGAGAACTAAAGTTTATGAAATTCCAACTTGAAATAACATTATAAAATATTATGTAAGATACTCGGTCATGTGTATAGCTTAGCTTATAAACACCTGTAGTAGGTAATGTACAATGGGCTTTCAAACTTTTGTAATAATAAACACGCTGCTTTTATTGCTAGCTATCTTTCACCCTACCATGGTATTTATTTAGGGAACAAATCCACTGGGGTGTTTATTTAAAAGATAGCAAGGGTATAACATATTTATGGAGTAAAGTATCTCCTTAGATGCATTGTGTTCCAAGTCCTTGACATGTCTTGACCATCAGGGAGTGATAGTTTTATAGTATTTGGTCCCACCACTTTACACACTTTGTAAGGACCCTCCCACTGGGGGGTGAACTTTCCTTGACTTGGAATGTGCTTGAAGTTTCTCCTCAGAACCCACTCCCCTTCCCTGATGGGTCGATTTCTCACCTTGGCGTTGTAGTAACGCGCGATCCTCTCTTTGGAAGCGGCGAGTCGCAAAAGTGCTTCCTCTCGACGCTCCTCGATGAGATGTAGATCATGAGTGAGCTCGATTTGATTTTCATCAGGGTGGAATGCTTGGATTCTGTAAGAGGAGAGCTCCATTTCAATTGGCAACACAACATCGGTGCCATAAGTCAAGGCGTATGGTGTCTCCCCAGTGGAAGTCTTGTAAGTTGTTCGGTGGGCCCAAAGTACATGGGGTAGCTCCTCGACCCATCGACCCTTGGCCTGGCCTAATCTGGTTTTTAGGCCCCATAGGATGCTTTTGTTAGCAGCCTCAGCCTGACCGTTAGCTTGAGGATAGGCCACCGAGGCATATCGAAGTAAGATTCCATGTTGGGCGCAGTAGGCCTGCAAATCTTCGCTCGTGAATTGTGTCCCCTGATCCATGATTAGAGTGTGAGGGAGACTGAACCTGCATAAGATGTTTAGCCATAAAAACTTTTCAACTCTCTGAGTGGATATGTTAGAGATCGCCTCAGCCTCGATCCACTTGGTAAAATAATCAATGGCTACGATCAGCCATTTCTTTCGTCCGGGAGCCGTTGGAAAGGGTCCCAAAAAGTCCATCCCCCATTGAGCGAATGGCCATGGCCCGATGTTAACCTGCATTTTTGATGGAGGTGCAAGAGTGGTTTGCGCGGCCACCTGACATTTGGGGCATGCTTGAGCATACTTTTGAGTGTCCCGCCGCATCGTGGGCCAGTTATAACCTTGTCGTAGAAGGGTTTTTTCCAAGCTACGAGGACCAGCATGCATCCCACATGATCCTTCATGTACCACCTGTACGGCAAAGTGTGCTTCGCCAATGCTAAGGCACCGCAGGTAGGGTCCAGCGAAGCCTTTCTTGTATAAATCTCCCTCGATTAGGAGGTAACGAGGGGCACGTCTCTTAAGGCGGATGGCTTCCTTCTGGTCAGCGGGCAGGAGCCCATGTTTTAGATACTCGATGAGAGGTGTTCGCCAATCAGATTGTGCTGGAAATGAGGTAACTTGGGCGCATAATATTGTTGGACGCCTTTCAATGATCACATGTCTCTCGCTGAGGAAGTCTTGTGCTGTTGCAAGTTTTGATAATGCGTCTGCATGAAGATTATCCTCACGAGATATGTGGACTATCTCCGCTTGAGGAAACTCAGAGAGTGCCATACGAGCGGCATTAGTGTATAGTACGAGCGCGGGCTCTCATACCTCGTATGCCCCCTGCACTTGATTGACAACTAGGGCAGAGTCGGAGTGGACCCTAATTCGTTGAATGCCCAATTCTTGAGCCATAATCAGTCCTGCTAGGAGGGCTTCATACTCGGTGGCATTGTTCGTCATGGTGCTGGCAAAGCGAATGGCCAATTCATGAGTGACTCCGAGAGGGCTGATGAGCAAAACTCCTGCTCCTGATCCAGTTTTACTAGATGCACCATCAACGTACAATCTCCAAGTCTCTATTTCTGGCGAGAGACATGCTCGAACACCTTCTGCAACAAAGTCAGCTAAAACCTAGGACTTGATGGCGGTGCGAGGGAGGAAAGTGATATCGTATTCACTAAGCTTGATGGCCCAGTTCACCATTCTACCAGCAACATCCATCCGCTGAAGTAGACGACGTAAAGGCAGTTGAGAGAGTATACATATGGGGTGGCTTTGAAAGTACAGACGCAGCTTTCGAGTGGCAACCACCACAGCTAGGGCGGCTTTCTCCACAGGAGAGTATCTTGTTTCAGCATCTAACAGGGTCTTACAAGTGTAGTAAATAGGATGCTCTGTATTTTCTGTATCTCGGCGAACGAGTACAGCACTTACGGCCTTGGAGGAGACAGCAAAGTATAAGTACAATGTCTCGTTGTTGACGGGAGATGAGAGTATTGGGGGATTCACCAAGTACTCCTTAAGTTCTGTGAAAACTTTCTCACATTCAGGAGTCCACTGAAAGCTTTTTCCAGCTCCTTTTAAGGTGTTGAAGAAAGGGGCACACCGATCTCCAGCTCGTGAAATGAATCGATTGAGTGCCGCAATCCTTCCTGTTAGAATTTTTACTTCTTTATGCTTTTTAGGTGATGTCATCTGGAGAATCGCTTCAATTTGCCTAGGGTTAACCTCGATTCCACGTCTTGTCACCATGAATCCAAGAAACTTCCCTGCGGTGTCCCCGAAGACGCACTTTTTTGGATTAAGGCGCAAGTTGTATCCTCGTAGGGTATCAAAAGTTTCGCGTAGATCTTCTAAATGTGCATGTGTCTCTGCACTTTTGATTAGGATGTCATCTACATAGGCTGCAACATTTCGACCTAGTTGTCGGGCAAAGACTCGATCCACCATACGTTGATAGGTAGCCCCGGCATTTTTGAGGCCGAACGACATCACCTTGTAGCAATAATTTCTTACCGGAGTCATGAAGGCAGTATATTTTTGGTCGTCCTTCTTTAGTGGGATCTGGTGGTACCCTGAGAACATATCAAGAAAAGAGAGATGGCGATGACCGGCGGTCGCATCAATAAGGAGATCAATCTTGGGCAAGGGATACGGGTCCTTCGGGCAAGCCTTGTTGAGATCGGTGAAGTCAACACACATTCTCCACTGGCCGTTGGCCTTTTTAACCATGACCACATTAGCCAACCATGTTGGGTAAAGAACCTCGCTAATGAAGCCGGCTTGCCCTAGCTTGATTACCTCCTCTGCTATGGCCTGGCGACGTTCCCATGCAAAGTTCCTTCTTTTTTGTTGGATGGGCTTACTACCAGGGATAATCCCTAGTGTATGCTCGGCAACTTTTGAATCGAGACCAGGCATATCCTCAGGTCCTTGAGCAAAGAGCTCTTTGTACTCGATCATCAAACTGAGAAGTTGTGGGAGATAATTTTTAGGTCATACCATGGATACACAAACGGTTTGCCCTTCTTCTAATGTATGTTCTTCATCAGGGTCAACGGGAACGGGACGAGCGACCTCGTCTTTGGCTTCCATCGTGGCCACAAAGCCATCTTTAAGGGAGAACTCACAACACTGTCGTGCAAGAGTTTGATCTCCCTTCACACACCCGACTCCGGCAATAGTTGGGAACTTCAATTTTAAGTGCAAAGTTGAGGGTATAGCCCGAACTTGATGTAGAAAGGGGCGCCCGAGAATGCAGTTGTACGCAGAAGGGCAGTCAATAACATGGAAGTTGATTGTGTTCTCTACGGTTTGTTGGTCATTGCCAATACGAACTTGGAGTGGGAGAATCCCCAGAACTGGGACTTGATTTCCGGAGAAGCCCACGAGGTAAATTCTAGGAGGGTGACATTTGTTTAGTTGAAGACCCATGGACTTGAAAGTTGGGTAGAATAAAAGATCTGCAGAGCTTCCTCCATCAATGAGGACTCGTTGCACAGAATAGTTTGCAATTACTGCCTTAATGACTAAGGCATCATCATGAAGATACTCGATATCTTCAAGATCCCTATCGTCGAAAGATATGGGAATTTGTGTGGTAGAAGCGGAACCGACCAACCTTGGGGCAGCGGTTGAGCGAGAACCAACTTGTTCGGATAATTTGACCCCGCCATGAATGACAGGAACATTTCCCAACACCGATCCACTTCCCTGTGGTGCTTTTCCTTTGTCTATTATTGGAGGTGAAGGGAGAATAGGGGGACGAACATTCTTTACAAAGTCTCGAAGATAGCCTCGTTGGATAAGTCCTTCAATAGAGTGCTTGAGGGTGTAACAGCTTTCTGTAACATGTCCTGCGCGGCGGTGGAATTCGCAGTAGAATTGTTGGCCCTTTCCTGAAACCCTCATAACTGGAGGAGGTTGAGTAATGGGAATTTTCTTCTCCCGAATGACCTGAAGAATGGCTTGTCTAGAGCGATTAAGAGGAGTATAGCTTTGTTGTAACTGGGTGGCTTCCCTTCTGGAATTTGGGGAAGAGTTTCGGCCCTCAGGCGCAGGAACTTGACGTTGTCGGCGAGAATCCTGGGATGAAGTTTCTAGTTTTCTTTTGGATCCTGCCCTACTAACCTCCTGAAGTGCCTCTTCTATATCAATATATTTTGAAACTCGTTCTTGAAGCTCCATGGTGTTGTGGGGAGCCCCGTTTTGCAAGAGAAGCATATAGATCAGTGTTGATAGTCCCTCGCATCAGGGCATTGGTGGAAATCTCCGTGGAGATGGATGTAAGTCCGATGGCGATGTTACTATATCGAGCATAGTATGCCTTGAGTGTCTCATCATCACGCTGCCTGATGCTGAGGAGTTGATGGATGCTGATAGGCTGTTTTTTCTGTGCATAGAATTTGCATCTGAAGAGAGTGGCAAATTCGAAGAAGGTGGAGATAATACCATCGTGTAACTTTGAGTACCATCGTCGGGCATCTCCACGGAGTGTTGCTGGGAAGATTTTGCACATTGTTGCATCAGATGCTCCGATTAATGGCATTAGGATTTGAAAAGAGAAAAGGTGGTCTTCTGGATCTGTGGTGCCATAATACTCTGGCAAGCTTGGTAAATGGAGATTTGGTGGGTAGGGCTTATCTTGCACGATTCTGGATAGAGGTCCTCCTACTCCGGTTGAAGAGACAACTCCATGTCCTTGGGATGGTTCGAGTAGATTGGCTGAGAGACTCGGGATGGTTAATCCAACAGGTGTTGATGTCGCATTTGGTGGTTCATTGATCGAGCCATGGGAAACAACTCTCTCCTGGTCGTTTGGTGTCGGTACTCTGGAGGAACCAGGAGCATTAATATGGGAGGCCTCTCTAGCTCTGAGTTGAGCTCTGAGTCGCTCAATCTCAGCCTGCATCTCACGTACTTGTGCTGGAGTAGGGGTGAGAATTCCTTCTGGTGTCGGAATAGAGGTAGTCTGTGCAAGTGGCACCACTCGAGGCTCTGTATTTTGACTTGGTGCATCACTGAGTGGTGAATGGGGGGTTGGGTTGCCCCCAGTCTCGATTACTCTTAAAGAGCGACGCACTGCTTCAATGGTAGGAATATTGGGAGAACCTTGGGTATTCATCACGGCTTGGTGGTGGTTTGTGAAAACTTTGGAAATATTCTTCTCACTGGGCCCCACGGTGGGCGCCAATTGTTGATGCCAAGCTTAGAGCAGCCTACTTCAATATGTTTAAGGTCCGGAGAGCGCTGATTTCCCAAAGTCTTTAACCACCTCCAGCTCCGTGCGAATACCTGGAAAAAAAAGGTCCCACCGGGGGGGTCCTGGTTGGAACCTCCTCCGAAGCTCAAATTAGTAACCTAAATGGAACAAAATAAATCCGATGACGTTAGACCTGGTTCGGTCCCACGGTCGTAATTGAGCGTCGTCGACTATTTAATGCCGCCCGGTGGAGACTATCCACGATTCCATGGTTTAGTCCGCCAAATTGAGAGTGTGTTGAGTGTTTAGAGAGTTAACACGTTTTGGGAGATCGAGAGGAGAGAGAAAACGTTTTTAGAGAGAGAAAGTAGAGAGTGTGTATGTGTGAGTTGTGTTGTGTGAAGTAGTCGTAAGCGACTTATGTGGTGGTGTGTGTGTGACTTGTTGTTATGAGAAAGGGGGAGGGGTGCTCCCTATTTATAGAAAAAAGTTGTAGTTAAATTCCTCGACTTACGTTAACATTCACCAACATTCTCCGCTATACCTTAATATTCTCCGCTATACCTTAACATTCTCCATTATACACCAATATTCCTCACCAATTATTGTATATGGGAAAGTTCAAGTATGTATGAGAATGTATGAGAAAGTGTTGGTATGTAATGGAAAATAAAAGAGTGAATGAGTTATAGAGGAAAAATGTAGGGGGGGAGAGATTTGCATGAGCATGCATACATTTATGCATATGAGTGAAAATAAAAGAAAGAAAGAAAGAAAGAAAGAGGGGAAAGGAGAAGGGAATGGTGGCTTCGGCCACTCTCACGTGGGAAGAGAAGGAAAGAAGGGGGAAAAGAGAGTGAAAGTGAAAGAAAATAGAAGAATGTAAGGAAAAATTGGGGAAATGAAGAGAAAGGAATGGTGTCTGTGTCTTTCTTATGTGGGCAAAATGGAAGGAAGGAAGAATGAGACAAGAATAATGGTTGTGGAAAAGTACAAATAAGAAGTTTAGGGAAAAAAATAAGAAAGTGAGTAAAGGAAAAAACAATAACAGTAGTTAAAGGAAAAAAACAATGAAGGATTCTGATGGTATAATACAAATTTTCGGGTATTTCGGGTACCACAATGATTAACAATTTATCGAGTGTATTAATGAAAGGACAAGTGTTTAATATTTTAAAATTTTATCGGTTAAGAACTGGGTTTATCACGCCCTAATTTAAATATTAGTATTACATTTTGCCCTTTTGTTTATGTTTTTAGAAAATAGTTTCTGGTATCGATTATCGAATGCAAGGGGTCAAAGCAAAATAATCAGAATCCCAGTGGAAGGAACTCTGCAACGCCTGCAACGCAGGAGTTTCATCTTCTTTGACAGAACTGAGAACACATAGCGTGGCTGAAGGAAACCTTACAACGATTGGTTTGTGGCAAGAAAAAAATAGAAAGGTTCATAATTGAAGAATCTTCTTCATAACAATTCCCCTGATGGGAATGAAATCTGAATGTTAGGATCTGATAAAACTCTACAAATGCAGCAACGAATGTAGCAATTGATATATATTGACTAGTACATCGCCATTACCTTAAATGCAGGAGGACGTCGGAGAAGAGTCGCCGGCAGGACGGAGGGAGGATGCCGCGCGAAGGTGTGACGCTAGAGGAGAACGACAGTGGTACCCAGTGACGCTGGAGGAGAACGACAGCGGCTGGACGGAGGAAGCGGGATTGGGTGGGGCCTTTTGGCGGAGGACGTCGACGGCGGGTTGGGTGTATGCATGTGTCGGCGGCTTAGAGGAGAGAGGAGTGGTCTTAGTTAGAAACAGCGTTTCGTTTGCGGCTTTTGTTTCTATGGGCAATTACGTAATTTCAATTTTTAAGTTAGGGCGATAATAAAAAAATTAGGACGACGTTTAGCCTTTCAGTTTATTTATGACTCCTATGGCTGAGAGTTGGGGGCTCCAGATCTTATGGCTATATAAGGGGAGGGATATGTTGGCACGGAAACAAGTAGGCATGTATGTCGTGTTCCTGTGAGTGGGGGTGCATTCCATGCTGTGTGTTCCGTCTTCTATTTTCTTATCTTGGCTTAGATTTTCAAGCGGCTATTAGGGCCTTTCTTATAAAAATAAGATGTTTTGTTCTCTACAAAATTATATCTATTTTTATATTTTTTGGAGCAAAAAATTTCCAAATCATCATACCAATATCATATCATGGTATTACCACTATCAGTCATAGGATGATATGGCACTATGACTCTGGTGTAATTGCACATATTCGTACGCCTTTGTCGTGAGTTGTTTGTGGTATTTGCATCGTCCGAATAACAATTTTACACTAGGTTGGTGCGTGTTTTAGCATGTTTCAGATCTCAGCAGGTGGAATTAGCTCCATGATCGAAAGTTGAACGAAAGAGGGCGAAAATGGAGCAAGGAAGGACAAAGATGAAGATCACGCTCGGAGGATATTATCACAGTCATCAGACCGTGAAGGTGGAGCTCGAGCCGTGACTTTGGATATCTTCTAGGAAGCTTCGGATGGCTCGCGAGCAAGTTCGTGATGTCATTTAGTAAAATGGTGCATTTTGTGCCGAGATCACGATCAAACGTTCGACATCACGGACGTGATATGTGACCGTGAAACGAGCCTGACTGGAGTATATAAAGGAGAGGGAGATGAAACCTAAAAGGGAGTTCTAGAGTGAGACTTGAGTTTTCTTCCTCAAATAGAGAGAGAGAGAGAGAGAGAGAGAGAGAGACGAGCTAAGAGGAGGAAGAAGGATTTGGCTTACCCAAGTCTAGAGGGTCGAAAATTTCTTCTCCAAAGGGTGAATCAAGCAACTACAACGAAAAGAATCATCTCACCATGGGTTTTTTCCCATCTTTTTAAAATTTCCCTTCCTAGCTATGGAGTAGTCTCCCATTTCACTTGGATATTGTAAACCCTAGCGTAGGATGCGTTAGATTGTAAGAGTTGATCTATATGTGTGTTGGGTTAGTGATTAATATAATGTTTGAGGTATTATTCATAAATCTTAGGTGTTGCTTATCATGTCTCAATGTTGGGTCAATTTGACCATTTTGGTACTTTGGGCAAAATCTTCTAGGGGAAATCAGGATAAGCCTCAAACATCGGAGTAGGGCAATGATTTCATTGTGATTGATTGCTTTTCGCCATTCCGGATTAACCTATGAGGGATTGGTTTTTAAATCCTTAGCCGATTGATTAAGAGAGCTAGGTTTCCTAGCTTACCGTGACAATCCTTAGTTGATCGATTAAAAGAGTTGGGGTTTCCTTACTAATTGCATTCTCCTCACGGTATATAATCACACTCTTCCCATTAGAGTTTCATTCGTTACATCTTAATATGAGACTAGGGGGAACAATATCCTAGTGAATCTTTCTCAAATAGAATTCACCACAATTAACTTTGCTTGCTTGTTCAATTATAGTTTCTTTAGCTTTCACCACAATCTTTTTGCTAGATAATATATATAAACGATTGAAGTAGGGGTACATAGGTTGCACTTTACATATAGCACCGCCTCGGGTTGATATTAAAACACTTGCCTATCCTACACTCGATTATAGGTTGCACTTGGCCTATAGTTGGTAATTGTGTCGTTAGGTTCGAGTCACACTGATATGATTGATATTTTCACTATATCATAGTGATAATACCATGATATGACAATGATATTATCACTACGATAATGATAATATAATAATTATAGTCTATTGGACCGAGAGGAGCAACGGCCCAAGCCAGTGATTCAGCCCAGCCGATAGGTACAGCAGCCCAAGAATTGGCGGTCCAGTCCAGTTCAGCATATGTTGCTTGTACGTGCATGACAAGGAGTTTCGTTTCTCCTACTCGTGTACAGCTAGGGCAAGCAGAACAAAAACTATATAATGTTGATGTAGGCCGAATGGCCATTGTACAAGTTTGCAGTGAATAATATTATCAAAGCCGGAGAGGCTGATCTCTCCCGTGGATTAGTCCTGACTACAGCAGCCCAAGTTGGCGGTCCAGTCCAGTTCAGCATATGTTGCTTGTACGTGCATGACAAGGAGTTTCGTTTCTCCTACTCGTGTACAGCTAGGGCAAGTAGAACAAAAACTATATATTGTTGATGTAGGCCGAATGGCCATTGTACAAGTTTGCAGTGAATAATATTATCAAAGCCGGAGAGGCTGATCTCTCCCGTGGATTAGTCCTGACAAATCGTCAGGGATACCACGTAAAACCTCTTGTCTCCTTCGTTTTATTCTCGATTTTACATGGTATCAAAGCACAGGTCTGGGTAAATCCACGTTCTAGTTGTGCTGTGTGTCAGTCATTATGGGTGACAAAGATGAGTCAAAGAAGCTACAATCCTCGGCTATGAAAGGAGAGTTCTCGATGAGTCAAGGTATTGACGCAACTTCTGAATTTTTCTTGCATCCTTCCGATATTAATGGGCAGCTACCTGTATCGGACTTACTCACTTCATCGAATTATGGTGAGTGGGTGGTTGACGTCACGGATGCGTTGATAGTCAAGAATAAGTTTGGTTTTGTTGATGGAAGTATTCCGAGACCTACGACCGATCCGGAATTGAAGGCGTGGACTCGCTGCGATGCGGTAGTAAAGGGATGGCTTCGCATATCCATGGATAAGGAGGTGAGAAGCAGTGTTAAATATGCTAAGACAGCGAGAGAAGTATGAGTTGATTTAAAAGAACGTTTTGGTCAAGAAAATCTCACCCGCGGGTATGAACTCAGACGCATGCTTAGCAGATTGTGGCAAGAAAAGCTTTCTGTGTCCACGTTTTACACTCGTCTTCGTACGATATGGGAAGAAGTGCAATCGATGTCGCCCCAGGAGAAGTGCACTTGTGGTAATTGCACATGTAATCTCGAGGCTCGAATTCGTGCCAAAGAGGACACCTCTCGGCTCCTCGATTTTCTCATGGGATTGGATGAAAACTTTAGTACTGTTCGAAGTCAAATATTGACTATGAAGCCGTCACCGAGCTTGAGTGAGGCATATGGCATTGTCTCGACAGATGAGCAGCAACGGCTCCTCACACAAAAGAGACGTCCATCTCCAGAAGCGGCGGCTTTTGCAGCTAAGAACGTCACTGATAAGGGTGATAAATCAGAAAGGAATGAGCGAGATCGGCCAAGGAATAATGAAGGCAAACCACTTTGCACACATTGTGGAAAGGTTGGGCATTTTAAGGCGACTTGTTATGAAATTATTGGCTGGCCGACTCGCGATGGTGGTGACAAACCTGAAATGAGTGAGAAGAAGCGACGTCCGCAAGGTGAGAGAGCTCTCAGAGCAGCCGCAGCTGAAACAGACGCCAATTCAGCCACTGGATTCACAACGGCGCAACTCGAACAGCTTCAGAAGCTTTTTGGTTCGTCCAAAGCAATGGATGATCCGGCAGCTCATATGGCAGGTACGTTTCTTGGCAGTTGTGAATGGTTAATCGATTCTGGCTGCAATGAACATATTACGAAAGATGAGTCTATGTTTAGTACGAAGTCATTCACTGAACGCAGTCAGCCGGTAAAAATTCCGAATGGTGATTATGTCCCAGTTAAGAGTATTGGTTCCATACAGTTGAACTCTGAGATCAAGTTGGAGCGTGTTCTTCACGTGCCTGAATTCAAGTGTAATCTATTATCTGTCAGCAGGCTAACTAAGGATAATAATGTTGCAATTATTTTCCTCCGTGATATGTGTATCCTCCAGGACTTTACAATCCAAGAACGTGATTGGGAGGGGGATTCTTCGTGATGGACTTTATTTCTTGAAGATGTTTGGCGAGCAGGAACGGTTGGCACTTGCTGCAGATGGTCAACATAAACTTCCTGAGTCAATATGGCACTCGCGGCTTGGACACCTGTCTTCGGGAAAGCTATCTCAACTTAGCTCTGTTATCTCTTTTTCGGCAGTCAAGGATAAACACCCATGTCATTCTTGTTTTCGTGCTAAGCAGAGTCGTACTCCTTTTCCACACAGTTCCATTAAGACTACATGTTGTTTCGAGTTGATACATGTGGATATATGGGGTGGTTATCAAACGGCTTCCACTAGTGGAGCTCATTATTTCCTGACTATTGTAGATGACTTTAGTCGAGGTGTTTGGGTGTACCTATTGAAATTCAAGTCGGAAGTTGCTAGCTACATTATTATGTTTTGTGAGATGGTGCAAACACAGTTCAGTCTAAAAGTTCGTCGTATTCAGGCGGATAATGGGTTAGAATTTGCGATTTCGTCACTCAGAGAATACTACGAGCATCTGATATAATACTTCGAACGAGTTGCACAGACACTCCGCAACAGAATGGCGTAGTTGAACGCAAACATCGTCATATCCTGGAGACAGCTCATGCGCTGCATTTTCATGCAGGTCTCCCAGTTCGTTTCTGGGGAGAATGTGTTCTCACCGCGGTTTACTTGATTAATCGTATACCTACGTCAGCGACAGGTAGAACCCCCATGAGATCTTGTTCGGAAATCCTGCAGCTTACTCACACCTGCGTGTGTTTGGCTGCCTCTTGTACTCCAAAGATACACATGGGGGACTCACAAAGTTTGCTGGTTGGGGGCGTACTGGTGTTTTCTTGGGATACACAACAGCTCAGAAAGGATATCGATTTTATGATTTACTCTCACGGAAGATACAGGTGTCACGTGATGCGATTTTCCATGAAGAATATTTTCCATTCCATGCGCAAGATCCACGTGAGTTACATTGGCTTCCTAACTCAGTGACCCAGGAGCTATGTAATAATCATGAAGCTACAGGGAGTGAATTCTCTACTCCACTGGTCACGCAATCCCCACAGGTTTTGGGTGATCCTGGTGAGGTTCCTGCCTCCCCGGCGCCCGTCACTAGCTCCTCGGCGCAAGGTCCCGATTCCCCTGGGCCTTCACCGCCACGAGAGGTCACTTCAGCTCCTCAGGACAGCATCATTACCACTCCGCCAAATCCCTCACCTGCCTCTACAACGCCTAGTGAGCCTGCGTTAGGACGAGGATTGCGCAATAAACGACCGCCGAGTCGTCTTGCTGATTACGAGACCGATCTGACATCGGCTTCTCATGTCCGCTACCCCATTTCTCATCATGTCTCCTATGAACGGGTTAGTCCAGAATACAAAGCTTTTCTAGCTAAAATTGACCGTATCCCAGAACCACGTACGTTCAAGGAGGCCATGCAACACGCATGCTGGCGGGAAGCTATGGCCATAGAAATTGCTGCACTGATGGCAAACAGAACTTGGCGGCTTGAGAACTTGCCTCCCGGTAAACGTTGCATTGAGTCAAAATGGGTCTTTAAGGTCAAATACTATCCTGATGGGTCAGTTGAATGGTATAAAGCATGGTTGGTTGCAAAAGGGATACACACAGATCGAGGGAGTGGATTTTCATGATACGTTTGCACCGGTGGCCAAACTGGTCACGGTTCATTGTCTGTTGGCAGTAGCGGTTAGTCAAGGTTGGTTTTTGCATCAACTTGATGTCAACAATGTCTTTCTTCATGGCGATCTGGCTAGTACGGTGAGTGAGCTCATTTGGCTTCGTTGGTTACTTCATGAGTTGGGGGTACCTCAGTCGGGTCCTACTCGTCTTTACTGCGACAACCAGGCAGCTCTTCACATTGCTGCCAATCCGGTTTTCCATGAACGCACGAAGCATGTTGAGATGGATTGTTATTTTGTGCGTGAACATTTTGTTTCTGGCGACATCCTTCCTCTTAAGGTCAGTTCTGAGCATCAGATTGCCGATCTCTTTACGATGGGTCTGGGTGCCGATCGGTTTCATTTTCTGCTCTAAGCTGCACGTTCGTGACCTTCACCGTCCAGCTTGCGGGGGCGTATTGGACCGAGAGGAGCAACGGCCCAAGTCAGTGATTCAGCCCAGCCGAGAGGTACAGCAGCCCAAGTTGGCGGTCCAGTCCAGTTCAGCATATGTTGCTTGTACGTGCATGACAAGGAGTTTCGTTTCTCCTACTCGTGTACAGCTAGGGCAAGCAGAACAAAAACTATATAATGTTGATGTAGGCCGAATGGCCATTTTACAAGTTTGCAGTGAATAATATTATCAAAGCCGGAGAGGCTGATCTCTCCCGTGGATTAGTCCTGACAAATCGTCAGGGATACAACGTAAAACCTCGTGTCTCCTTCGTTTTATTCTCGATTTTACATAGTCATAATATTATGATATGACACTGTTACATGATGAATATTATCATTGTATCATAGTGATAATATCATGATATGACACTGATAATATAATGATATGACATTAATATGATTGATACGATTATATGACACTGATAATATAATGATATGACACTAATAATACCATTATAGGACACTGATAATATAATGATATGACACTAATAATACCATTATATGACACTGATAATATAATGATATGACACTAATATGATTGATACGACAATGACATGATTTATAGGACACTGATATGATTGATATGAGAATGATAATACTACAACTGACACTTGTTTTAAAAAGTTAATTTTTCTTTGCTCAAAATATAGCAAAAAAAGATATAATTGTGTAGATCATAATTAATGCATTTTTAAATTTTGTGTTAAAACGAATGCTATATGATTCGATTACGAAAAATAAGGGATTAGAAAAAGTAGTTATTGGCTAATTAGCTGTCTCTCCTCTCTCCTCCAACTATCTCCCCTTTCTCCTCTGCTTTTTCACGTCAGACCATAAAAAAAAGGGAAAAAGAGCGCGCAAAATTACCTCTCTGCCCTATATGTTTAAATTTTTTAGGGAAAATACAATATATTAGTCACAAGTCACAACTATTAAGTAGCAGGGAATTATAGCCACAAGTATGAAAATTCAAATTATTAGCCATAATTATTGTTGCGAGTCAATAGTTGGCCCCATACCCACACAATTCTTATCCCCAAGCTGTTGCACAACTCGTCGGGGGCAACACGTAGTTGGTGAAGCGATAGGCTCGGGAGATTGGCCCCGCCGTCGGAGAGGGAGAAGAAAAGTTGATGGCAGGTTTGGAGGTCGTTAATGGCGATGTCTATTTTTCAGTGATCGTTACTCGAACTTGAACCCTAGACACAAACTAAGCTATTATGATTGGCAGATTAATTAGGGATTTCTATCGACAGAAAAATTAGGGTTCCTAGAATGGGGATTTCAAAATCCACCACCGTCGAGACCTTTCGAATGGTCACTCATCGTCGTTGAAGAAGGTCGACGACAGTGCCGACCGTCCCCCTGCTTCCTCTCGTTGCTAGCTGACTTCGATTAAAAAAGATAAACGTACCTATCTTTTTGCTTTCTTCAATTAAAAAATTAAAAAAGAAAGAAAAGTGAGCACAAAATAAAATTGAAAAATAAAAAAATCATCACATTCCTTCCCCTACCCTAGCAGCCACCTGTGTTTTCAATTTTGAATTTTTTTTTTTTTTTTTTTGTGTTGGAGATATGTTATCATAAACTTCAAAAAATAGACAATAATGACTTTTCACTTTACATTACTAGCTTCACAAAGTATATTTGTGCCGGTTTATGATTGATTTTCAGTACCGGTTAATCACAGATTATAAGATAACTATTACACCTCTCATTAATCGGAAACGATGTCCCGTCCTGTTTTGACACGGCTATTTCTACTTCATTGCTAGGGTAGGTAGGGTAGGCTGCTCTACTTTATTCACTGCCTCCTTCGAGCTGCGCGGGCTTTGGCGGCTTGCGCCCCCGTTCACGAAAAGCCCATGATAGAAAACGAACCAGGCCGAACGAGCCTGGATGAGGCCCGTTAGAAGCAATGAGGCCATGATAGAGATCGTTTCCTTATGAAGAAAGCAACAACGAAACCGATCTTGACCACCCACAATCTGTGTTTGTGAAGCAGAGGCAGAAAGAAAGGGGGTATGTGGTCAATGTAACGATCTCTTCGTCCCCTGCGGATCCCCATTTTCCCTTTCCTTCCCTCTTCTCTCCATCTCTTAAGGTAAACTCTTGATCAGCAATTACGTTTCCTTTTCTTCTTCCCTTCTTACTCCTACCATTCCCCTCTGCAATTGTGGATCTGAGTTTCCATCATTTTGATTCGATCTACTCCACCATTATTTCTATTCAATGCTCATTCCATCCCCCTCGTCGCTCTTTTTCCCTTCTCGTTCTCCTCTCATTCCCGCGCATTCCGGTGGCCGATTGCTTGATTCGTTGTTCTGTTTGTTTGCTTTTTGGATGATTTGTTTTCTTGATCTGTCGAGCGGGTTTCTTGGCGGGTGATGAAATGCTGGGGATTCAGATGGATCCACTAGCTTCGGAAATGGTGTTGTTGTAAAGTTACCGTGCGGTATCCGGTTGAAAAAGGACCGCTGATGATAGGGGTAGGAAGGGTAGGCTAACCTTCATGGACTGCGATTCGATCTTGGATCTGCTGGGGGAAATTTTGATTGCTGATGTGCTCAAATTATACGCCCATGGATTAGCCACCAAGAATTGCGAATGTATGTGATATCGTTCGTTTTAGGGTTTTCAATGGGCTTGTATTGTATGTGTGGGTCTGTTTCTTCTCGCCGTTCAAATTGTTGGGTTACATGTTTATCTGTGTTTGGGGTTTGTCATGCATCCGCTTGAGAATCCTTATGTTTCAGATGCAAATTGATCTGTTTGATACTGGGGTTATTGAACGGTCTCTTAACATTGTGGGGTTTGGATTTCATTCCCAGTTCGGAGCAACTCTGCGATGGGGGAAAATGTGGACCCTGAACAGCAAAGGATACTGGACGAGAACTTTTCAGGGAGTTTGCAGATTGATCCCAAGAGAGCTCGGTTCCCTAACTGCATTGTCTGGACACCTCTACCTGTAATTTCATGGCTCATTCCTTTCATTGGCCATGTTGGCATCTGCAGAGAAGATGGTGTGATCTTGGACTTTGCTGGGCCTAATTTCGTATGTGTCGATAATTTTGCGTTCGGGGCAGTTACTCGCTACATCCAGATAAACAAGGAAAAGGTAACAAAAAAAAATTTTTGCACCCTGATCTCCGAGCTACTACATGTTGAAAACAGTATCTTGTTTTGATTAGGTTGCCTTTACATTTGCATCTCTTATTATATCTTACTGGGTCATTTTTGAAAGAACCTGAACTCTCTGCATCGACATGTGTTCCATGAGTTGTTCGTTACCATTGCTTTGTCACATTTGTCAGCTGCTATGGTGGAAGAGAAGAAGGTTTGGGGTCTGTTTATTTTTGCTTTAAGAAATGACTTCTATCAAGGTAGAAGTTTGGGGAAGTGTTTATGAACTTTTGAGTTTGATCTCACTCTTGGACATGTTGGCCAGGACTGTAACATGGTCTGCCAGGGGTCCACATTTATTGGGCAGGACCAGGATGAATACGACATGGATGATGCACTTGGGAAAGAAGGATCGACGTGGGACAATGCCTTGAGAAAGGGCACCCAGGAGTTCCAACACCATGCATACAGCCTCTTCACTTGCAATTGCCACTCTTTTGTTGCCAACAATTTGAACCGGTTGGGATTCCAGTCAGGCGGGTGGAATGTCGTGAACGTGGCGCTTCTAGTGTTGATCAAAGGTCAGTGGGTGAGTACAGGGGCGATGTTGAAATCTTACTTGCCATTTGTGATAGTGACTGGGTTTGGAATTATTTTTGGTGGGATCACGTTCCTGACATTCTTGGCCTTCTTCATGGTCCTTCTGGTTGGTTGGTTTATTCTGGCTACTTACTGTTTCAAGGATTTCATCCAGTTGTAACACGCCTATTCTGTTTCTTCTACCCGGTTTTCTGTGTACTGAAATGTGCTGCTGCTCCTCCTGATGATGTAGTAACAAGAGAGTTGCGAGTTGATGTGTACTTGGATGAAATTATGAAAACTGCTTTCTGTACCTCAATCTAATGTAATCACCTTCAACAATTTGTTCCTTGGCTGATAGCTAACTTTCTTTTCCGTAGTGTACGTTGCTGAACCCAAGAGCCTAAAACATGAGTTCAGTAATATTAATGCCCTCAACGAACGATTAAGAGATACTATCCAACGGCTAAGTCAACTAATAACAAAATTTCCCTTTTTTACTCCAATCTCATGTCAGTAATTTTAGGGTGAGTAATTGTAAGTAATATATTCAGATCAGTGTGACATCAGCATCTCTCTCTTTCATGGAAAACCTTTTATTTTTTCCCTTAAATCTTGATTAGACGATTTCTCTATCGTTTTAAGTCGGAATTTTAATTTTTTTTACAGATAAATCAGATTAATTGTGCTCTTTAAACTAATATCCACTTTAATATATTTTTAGAACAAAAAAAATTGAGTCAATACCATATGGTATTGAATAGGAGCATATCATAGGGTATGAAAGCGTACCATGATGGTATGAACATACCAAGACTGTAGAAAGGTTGAATACATAATAGTAGGAGTATACTAACTGTCATTTACGACTTTCATCATTGTTTACCACAAGTTACCACCCCCATACTAGGGTGGTAAAGTACGGTAATTTTTTGTATTTTATTTTTTTCACCCAGAAATTTGTAGATCCAAATAGATCATGATGAACTCATTCCTTCAGAGCAAATATTTTCAAAAATGACTTAAAACGAAGGAGTTAACATATTGTATGGAGTTGGTAACGAGAAGTATGAAAAGAATTCTCAAAAAATATTAAAAATTGATCTCATTTTGTATAGCACAACGAACTCGTTCCATCTGTGCAAAAAAAAAAATTGAAATTCGGGTTAGAACGAAGAATATATAAGCCGATTAAGAAAACTAGGAAAAGTAAAATATCTTTAATTCTCCACCATTAGATCTAAATTTTCTGATTCCACTTAAATCTGATGCCTGAAATTTGGTTACTCATTGTTCAGTAACCAGGGGTTACTAATTGTATTCTAACCCTCTTCGCTTCTCTTCTTTTCCTTTCCCTTTGTTTCCTTATCTTTCTCAACAACCAAACCCCGCAAACCCTCGATCAACTTCCCATGGAGTGACAAATTGGTATAAGAGCCCCTGTCTTGGCACCATGACAGTGACATGCATTGAAGAACGCCTTAATTCTCTCACTTCCGCAGATGAGGCTGAGATAGAGAAATCAATGTATTTTTGCTCTTTGCCACGAGGGAGAAAAGTCTTGTTTGCAAAAATGCTAAGTGTAGTACCTTGTGCGGAAAAGCAAAGTTGAGGCTCAAAGTTTGAGTCCTCTTTTGAAAATAAGTAGGATTACCACCAAGGAGTCCATTCCTTTTCCCATGTTTTCTTAAGAGCCCCTGGTGCACGTGAAATGTCTAGATCTCTTTAGTCGACAAGGTCCTCATCCAAGAGTTTGTGTTGTCAGTGTCACTAAGAGATGGAAGTACACTTTCTCGATTCTTATTATCTTTCAAAGTGCTACGATGAACTCAGCGCATACCATTATGATTGTCTATTAAGTTGTACCTATTTCAGTAGGTTTGCTTGGGGACAAGCAAACACCTAATTGTGGGGGAGTTGATAACACTTAAATTGGTGTTATTTAGTCTCCATATTCTAGGTATTTTCATGTCATTCTTTGGCCTTAATGGTTAAAATATTGTCATTTGCATCCCAAATTCGTTCCTCCGAGCATATCATGTCATATTAGGGTGCATTCAACGATACTTGCATTTTAGAAACCAAATCAGGGCACAAGTGTAGGATTTGGAGAAATATAGGAAGATCAAGCAAGAAGAACAGAGATCACGGCTGAAAGAGGAGCCTGCGAACTTCAACCAAAGATCAAGGCGCTTGAAAAAGATCGCAAACATTCGTTGCAAATTTGGGGAGATTTGGTTCTATTTCTTTCTTGAGAGGCAATTTCCGGCGAGCCCCCGACGAAGCTCCGGCGACACCTCTCCGACCTGCTTTTGTGTGATTTTTCGGCTCCCTCGCCCTCTCCTCGCGATTAGACAACTACTACCAATTCGAAAAAACACCAATACCATTATAGGTAAAAAAACAAGAAATCAATAACAAAACATAAAAACACTAAATCACTACCACAACATATACCACTTATTAACCAATATCATTCCTTATTTAACTAATACCACATGAAGATTACTACCAATATGATATGATCCTAATTCAAGAAACCACCTAAACTTGGACCAAAAATCAGAATTGCACAACGTCGAACTCTTTTGCGGTTTTCTCCTTTCCTGAATAGCACGAAAATAAAGATAGTCGCGAAAATTGATCAAACAGATCCGAACTCGTGAGAAGGGCCAATTGGTATATGAACCCAATCAAACAATCTTGAACCCGTGGATAAGGCCAACCGATATAGTCGATGCTCGCCACAACTAGACGCGTTCTCTAGTTGATAAGAGATCACTCAATTCTCCCGAATCCTCAAAGGAGAGATTAAGCAAAAACGTTCACAAAGGAACTCGAGTAAACACTCAATGTAATTGATATTTGAAATCTGGGGTACAAAATTCGTAGCTCTTACAGCCTCTATTTATAGAGGTCATAAAAACATAAATCTAACATAAAAGGAATAGGAAATCAAATCACAAACTAACTAGAAAACATAATACTACTTAAATAAGGACTATAACTCGTTTTTATGACCAAAGAAAGCTCCTCAGCAGCTAAGTAATCTCCAAACACGTTTTTAATGCTTAAGGAAGGTCCTTAGTGATTAAGCAATCTCTTTCCTTGTCCTTTTCACATTTGGACGACTTGGGTAGCAAGGATGGACGTTTTGGGCTCCAAGAAATGTTGTAGGCCGGATCCTTAATTCATTCTCCATTTTATCCATCAAGAATGCTCCTAGTTGATCCTTAAATCGTCAAATATGAATCTTCAATTTTGGACCACGGGAATTAAATATCGCGCTAGTCGATATCGCATCATTCCCTCTCTCTTGAAGAATATTCGACCTCGAATCTTTGCAGAATTTTGATCTCCGATCACCACCATCCTTCTTGGTCTTCCAACAAAATTGTCTTGGTAGTGAGAATCGTATTATTCCCCCCTTTTTGAAGATAACTCGACCACGAATTGTAGAGACACCATTGTGATGAAAGCTCTCTACGTAGCGCTGAATCTCTTGTCGATTCTCTAAGCGGGCTTCCTCTTCAAAATTGGTATCCCGAATGTAGAAATCAACATGAACATATGTGGGAACAATTGGTAAATGCTCCATGACTTTGGTAGCTTCATCTTCTCCATGAAATTCTTGTTCCTCATTGTATTGCTCAACTTCTGGCACACTCAAATCTGGAACATCAACAAGAATATCTTCTTTCACCTCTTCTGCCTCTTGTAATTCTTCTATTTCAAGTTTTGGTTCTTCTTGAGATGAAATCAAAGCTTGTGCATCCTCTTCAAGTGACTAGAGTAAGTCCATCAACAAGAACCTCTTCTTTCGCTTCCACTTCTCCTTTGACTTTATTTTCTACTCTGGCTTGAAACTCTTTCTCTTTCTTATTTTTCTCTTCTTCCATTAGCTCCTTTACTCTAGCTTAGCGTCCCATTATCTCTTCGTGAAGAGATTCCAATCACTTGAAAGTCGTGATGTGATCTTTGGAGATACTATAGGTGCCGGAACTTCCTTTTCATGATAAGTAGTTTTCCTACTTGACTTGATTTCTCGTGAAGGAAAAGATCGCGTATAGTAGTCATCATATATCATCATGCACAAATCTCTTTCTCATGACCTGCTTCATTGTTGCCCATGATTCTACTTGTCCACTGCCATCTTGTCTCCATGATGAACACAATCGATCCCACCATTCATGAGCATAATGAGTGAATGTCATAGCAGCAATTTGCACCCTTTTCCAATCTAAATAATAATAATCTTCAAAGAAGTCTTCCATCTCCTCCTCCCAATCAAGATAGGCTTCAGTAACCCTTTCCTATAAAACAAGGGAATGTAGAGCTTCACACCTTTTCTATAGATCTCCATCATAACTTTATGTATGCTTCGCCGCTGAGTTTGAACCAGTAATCTTCAAATTGCCGCTGATTTTTATCCCGCTTTTCGCCACTGAGTTTGAACCGGGCTCTTGATACCACTTGATATGATCCTAATTCGAGAATCCACCCAAACTTGAACCAAAAATCAGAATTGCACAACGTCGAACTCTTTTGGGGTTTTATCATTTCTTGAATCGCACGGAAATAAAGATAGTCGCGGAAATCGATCAAACAGATCTGAACTCGTGTGAAGGGTCAATTGGTATATGAAACCAATCAAACAATCTCGAACCCTTGGATAAGGACAACTGATATAGTCGATGCTCACCACAGCTAGACGCGTTCTCTAGTTGATAAGAGACCACTGAATTCTCCCGAATCCTCAAAGGAGAGATTAAACAAAAACGTTCGCAAAGGAACTCGAGTAAACACTCAATGTAATTGATATTTGTAAATCTGGGGTACAAAATTCGTAGCTCTTACAGGCACAGCCTCTATTTATAGAGGTCATAAAAACATAAATCTAACCTAAAAGGAATAGGAAATCAAATCCCAAACTAACT
Source organism: Linum tenue (assembly GCA_946122785.1). Classification (NCBI taxonomy): domain Eukaryota; kingdom Viridiplantae; phylum Streptophyta; class Magnoliopsida; order Malpighiales; family Linaceae; genus Linum; species Linum tenue. The sequence continues at coordinate 28,737,497 of CAMGYJ010000003.1, forward strand.
AGGGAACATAATACTACTTAATTAAGGACTATAACTCGTTTTTATGACCAAAGAAAGCTCCTTAGGAGCTAAGTAATCTCCAAACACATTTTTAATGCTTAAGAAAGCTCCTTAGTGGTTAAGCAATCTCTTTCCTTGTCCTTTTTACATTTGGCCGACTTGGGCAGCAAGGATGGACGTTTTGGGCTCCAAGAAATGTTGTAGGCGGGATCCTTAATGCATTCTCCATTTTATCAATCAAGAATGCTCCTAGTTGATCCTTAAATCGTCGAATATGAATCTTCATTTTTGGACCATGGGAATTAAATATCGCTCTAGTCGATATCGCATCACAATACAATAACATCACTCCCAAAACATGCTAATCAATACCAATGCGAAAAATAATATTATTACAGAAAAAATTAATACAAATATGAAATCAGATGTAGTATTTTTTTCTCATGCTAGAAACGTATATTTTATTATACAAATAAATGATATAAAAATATAAATATAAATAATTTCATTATGATTTCATTAATGATGATAAAAGTTATCCGGCCAAGCTAGTTTATTTTGGAGAATTTTACTTAGTAAAATTATATAACTTTGACCTTGACTGGTCAAATTCCACCATATTTTTTTGCAAAACTTATGCTATGGTTATCAACTAATTCATCTTACTCATAGATTTACGGAATGAATCTACAGTATAAACTATAAATAAGCAAACCCAAAGGTTCATAAGTGATCAAAATAAACAATGAGGATACAAAATTGGGGCATTTTTGTTGCCCTTTTATCATCAATACTTGCAACTTCTTTCACGGAGGTAAATGGCATACATATTCCCTTTTTTGCATATCAACATGTGACTGTATACAATGAGCTAGAAGGAGGACAAGAGCTGATGGTTCATTGCAAGTCCAAAGACAATGATATTGGTGTCCATGTCCTGAAGCCACACGAGAACATTCAATGGAATTTTCATTTAAACTTCTTTCAGACGACACAATTTTATTGTGCCATGAAGTGGGGAGAGGAAAAAGTTCACTGGTTTGACATCTACATTCCGGACAGAGATTTCGACCGCTGTATCAAGTGCTCATGGGGCGTCAAGCAAAATGGCCCCTGTTTTTACGATAAGGCCTCTCGTGCTTTTGATATTTGTTACCAGTGGAATCCTGGGAGATGATCCATTAAGGTTTGATAAAAATTATTTCTTAGATTTAAGGTTTTATTAATTGTAATAATGATTATATATTATGATAGTTTGGTTGTTTTCTTGATTTGTTAGTGAGAATATATTCGACATCGGAATATAATCAAGGGTGTTATTGTCTCTATGTTGGCTATTATTATGAATTTTTTTTATGAGTAGTTGGTTACAATGGGAGTCGCAAAACTTATTTTAAAAAGATTGTATAGCCTTTCTACCAAGAGCTCGCTTACTATGAAACATTGGGATATATAAAGGTACAAGTTCACTATATATTATCATAAAATAATTTGTATGGAAATATTTAAGTACAAAAGTTTGTACCATAAAGTTAAGGTATATGTTCAGTTTGTAACATTAAAAGATTTGTACAAAAATATAGGCATATGTTAAATTATACTATAATATCAGAAGTAAAAATTCAGTTTGTACTATAAATTTTTTTAAACGAACCACCCTCACTGAAAAATTTGTTTGTGACAACATAATGACAAATTTAGTTATTCCACCCATAAATCTGTCAAAATTAACAAAACAGTTAATTTTGTTGAGTAGACTAACGAAAAGTGCTCACACAATGACTTTTTTTATAAGTGTGATATAGATTGATTTTATAATGGTAGCCATTATTCATGACTTTTATAATAACTTGCCAGTTTGGATATATAGATATTTTATTTTAATTATTTTTCAGAATTATTTTAATTAGCTTAAATGGAAACAACTAATACACAAAGAAAAAATTACTCTCTGTGGACATCCATGCGATAAACTATGATTAAATAAAAAACACTAAAAATGAATCTTCTTCGACGCGTCGGTGATATCCACCTCTAACGTCTCGTTCATCGTGGCTCACAAGAAGGCGATGCGTCGATTGCGTCGCCATCAACATCTTCAATCAACCGTCCTCGTGAGTTTATCTTTTTGCTTCCCCTTTCCTCACTTCAGGTGGGGTGATAACATGTCAAACTAGGGAAATCATGTAGAAATATGCAAGATACAATATATTTATGTTGTTTTCCTATTTGATTTGAACAAGACTATTCCAAAGAGAGAGATACGCTCCCAATATATATTATTATTACGTAAACATTTGCCAATTCTCATGTCCGTACACTCTTATTTATTATACTTCTGCACACGAGTTAATCATATATCTAAGTACTAAATTAATTTGCAATAACTAGACTTCATACTATCTTATCATTGTCAGACAAACATCATATCACTACGTTAAGTCTTCATAATACCATCTCACCACCATTTTATCATTATATTATCATTATGATAAGACCGACAACACCATCAAACACTGTCATTGTGTTATCACTATGGTAATGACCTACTCAATATCGATCGAGCGGTACATGAAATGGTTGGTCAGTTTTGTATAAGACATTAATAACCACCGCAATTATGAAACAATTATATGTTATTACAGATTTGTTGTCTACTTAGTGACCAGTGTTCTATTTCGAACAAACAGAAATGAAGATTTGAGGCCTACTAAGACCGTGAACTGGAGCCACAAACCGTGAACATCGAGCAGTCCAGCGAGGTTTCAGAGGTTACTGACACCAAGGGAGTTCACGGTCGCTAAGACCGCGAACTAGGGCCATTAACCGTAAACCCAGGAGAGTGAAGCGGTCCGTTTTGGAGACGACTGAGTTCACGAACGCGTTCAGGTGTTCACGACCGTGAACTGGCCAACGCGGCCATGAATTGGTCACTTTCGGGCAAATATGAAGACAGCAACGTGCAATGTAGTCAAAATCGCGCTTTAAAACTTAAAAACTTACGATTTTACATTTCTAGGTCACTAAAACGTTTCTACACAAAATCTTAGTTTTTATAAGTTATATAGTTAAAAACTCCGCTTTAAAACTTCAAAACTTGCGATTTTACTCTTCTAGATCACCAAAACGTTTCTATGTAGAAACTCGCTTTTAACTACATTGGCAACATGGAGATAGAAAGGAGAGTGGGTTTTTGGAGAGAAATTCAATTCCCTCTCTAGGGGTTGCCAAAAAACACCAAAGGGGAGTCTAGTGAGAGAGAGACACACACACACAGAGAGAGAGTGCTAGAGTGATCTTGGAGCATAATAATTAATAATGTTAGTTAAGTAGGGTTAGGCGACTAACCTAGGCCGATTAGGTTAGAATTAGTTCATTAGGGTTTTGGGTTTATTCCTATAAATATGTACTTTGGGTTTACGTCATAGGGAGTCAAGAAATGTATTAAGCAGAGTGTTCTCCTAAACCTAATATCTCTCAACTCCTCATTTCTATTCTCTCCTAATCCAAGGCCTCGGTCGATTCTCAATTCTATTCTGTTCTTCTCATCTAATCTCAACCCTAAATCGCTATTGGTTACGAGTAGTTACGGATGCCGAAGATCAGTCCCTAGAATCCCTAGAAGCGGGGTTCTTTCAGTGGTATCAGAGCCCGGTTGTAGGCACTCGTACCGGAGCCATGTCGAGATTCGATGAGCTCTCAATCAGCGAACTCATAAAGATTTTGAAGTTGAAGCTGGAAGAGGTAAGGAGGAACAAGGTTACCTCATCCTTACCGTTGTCCGGGAATATGGCTCCATCCAAAGCTGCAACCGAGCCAACAATGACGGCCGAGGAGACAGCGACATCTCCTGCGATATCACCATCAGCAGTCGTCTCTTCACCGGTAGCGGCAAAGACAGACGTCGAGGAGCAGTTGGCGACCGAGCCGCCAGCCACGAAAAGACGGTCAACATCGTCGGGTTGAAAGAGGGACCTGCGATGACCGAACCGCCAATGGAGGAGGAATTGATGGCGGCGGATTCGCCGGCGACAAAGGAGGCGCCAAGCAGCATCGGGCCGAGGAAAGAAGCGAAGACGCCACCATCGGCCGATGCTGCCAATTCCGCAAAGCAAGCAAATTCGGCCGCGACGAAGAAGGAAAAAGACCTGAGAGGGTGTCCCGATACGACAGTGGATTTCCTAAATTCGGCCACTCCACCTCCTAGGAAACCACCAGACGCATCAATGACGAACGGGCATCCGTTCCGGGCAAGGTCGGACGAGGAAGAGGAGCTGAAGACGATGACCAAGAAGTCGGCGTTGCACTGCTTAGGATCGATTGCCGACGAAGAGACGGAGTCGATGGCGGTTATCGCCGGGTCGAGCTTGACAAGACACCGCGGGATGGGCTACTCGCCGGAGTCGGGGTGGCCGTCGGGTTGCTCTCTGTCGGGAAAAGAAGAGGCGAGGAAGAAGGAAGGCGGTGGCGGTCTCCCTTCTTCAGCAGCCCTAGGTAGGGCCACCAAGAGGCCAGAACCGTTGGGCCGAGCTGTGGTTCAGGTCGCTGGGCTCGAGTAGGCCGGATTGGATCAGCAATCGGAGCGGGCCGAAATAAACCCATTGGTTAAGTCTTTTCTGTATGGTTGTGGGCCGACATATGAAGAGATGGAATCTAACTTGGGCTTTGTGTTAAGGAAATCGGATTGGGATGAAGTTATTGTGTTGGTGGATGGGCTTGCAAGTGAGTTAGGCCCATGCCAAATTGAGAAGAAGGAACAGCCAAGGAAGTTTGACATGGGGTTGGGCCATGCATCCTACTTTCAAGCTAATGTGGGCCGACCCAAAGGAGAAAGATTAGTTTGTGGAATTGAGCACAATTGGAAGCGAAGAAAGCGGAAGATCAAGATCAAGAAGACGGAGGTTGGCTGCAGCCTTGAGGACAAGGTCACTTCGAAGGAGGGTGGAATGTTGGACATATAATTAGTAGAATAATAATAATTAATAATTTTAGTTAAGTAGGATTAGGCGGCTAACCTAGGCCGATTAAGTTAGAATTAGTTCATTAGTGTTTTGGGTTTATTCCTATAAATATGTACTTTGGGTTTACGTCATAGGGAGTTAAGAAAAGTATTAAGCAGAGTGTTCTCCTAAACTTAATATCTCTCAACTCATAATTTCTATTCTCTCCTAATCCAAGGCCTCGGCCAATTCCCAATTCTATCATGTTCTTCTCATCTAAATCCCTAATCTCAACCCTAAATCCCTATTGGTTACAAGTAGTTACGGGTGTCGAAGATCAGTCCCTAGAATCCCTAGAAGTGGGGTTCTTTCACCCTCTCTGTTCACAACCACCTACACCACACGACTTCATTCAATCCAACGAGCCATGGTAGCTAGTTAAGGGGAAGCAACTCCAGGGTGAAACTCCCTTAGTTAGAATTTTCCTTTATTTACTTTTCTTTGCTTGTTTAGTTTGTAGTTCCATTAGTTCTAAACCCCAAAAGTTGCTTGCTAGATAACAACCTAAGCGATTGAAGTAGGGGTACATGGATCGGCCCGGGTTGATAACTAAAACTTACTTGCCCTATGATGCACCCCTCTAGAGTAAAAAAAAAAAAACTTGGACTCTAGAGAGGAATTCTAGTGTGGTGTTTTGTGTGAGTCAAAGCCTTAGCAACTCCCTTGTTTGTGGATGACTTTCAACTTACGGGCATCCATAAACTCTAGTGAACCTTCCACTTGCTCTCCCATCACAATCTCTAATTACAACCTCAATGAAATTTTGGGAAGAATCTATTATCACGAGATTTACCTCTTTTTTCCAGAATAAACACAACATCCCTCTTCATCCGTCGTTGCAACTCCCTTACCCATCTCAAAGCGTAACTCAATCTTCTTCTTCTTCCATTAAACTTCCGATAGTTTTATCTCCATCAAGAATCTTATATGGGCAATCCAATCACACTTGAATAACATAATCCTGAATCTTTCCCAAAAGTCCAGCTCTATGATATCATTTATTCTGCCAAAATATTTTATAGCCTCTGCAGGATTTTTTGTTTTTGGCATGACAACCACACCAATTTTTTTAGATGTATATTCTTCCGTGCCTTTAGAGTGGACCCTAGTCCCTTTCATCCATCAAAGCAGTTAAAATCCGATTTAAATCTTAAAATCTTACGATTTTATGATCTTACTTACCTGTTCCGATTTTGATTTCACTATAAAATCTATGGATCTTAAAATCCTACACTATTCACTATTTAAAATCTTAAAATCTCTAAAATTTTACAATTTTATAATTCAAATATTCTCCTCGTAATTTGCAAAACTAAGCCTCTTTTCCTCTCCTCCATCAAAATTATCTAGTTCTCTCACACTAACCACCATCGACCATCATCAATTCACATTGACGTATTAATCATCCTCGATTCATCACTTCTCAACATTAATCTTGATAAATTGGAACATTAACCTTGATAAATTGCCATTGTATGTGTTATGTGTTTTAGTGTTATTCATGATTTCCCTTATTAATATTATTTCGTCTTCAATTTTACATAGACCTTAAAATCATATGATTTTCGACTTTACGTAAAATCCTTATTTTGACTGACATGCCTTATATATCCACTAAATTTTCAAGCCACTATATTTAGACTTTGGAATAGCCATCTACATATTCAGTTACTCATGTGGTGAGCCTTTTAGATAACCTAGAAACCTTAAAAAATAAATATCAATTTGTTAGAAAGAATATGTTAATATCAAAATTATATAAAAAAATAAATTATTATGTTATTTTGTTTTGTCAACTATTCTTACATAACCCTTTCAATCATTCTACAAAATTGGCATTTTGTTTCAATGTGACACCTATAAATGTTGGAAAAAATGACGTTTACCCATTCTTAAAAACATCACTGAGACCTGGAATGAGAATATTCAAATGTCACAATAATCATATTTGTGTGACATTTAAAACCACTGAAAGAATGATTGCTTGTGACAATGTAGCTATCGTAGTAAACATGGAACCATTCACTAACATTTCTCGAAATGTTGGTAAAATAAGAAATTAGAAAACTTTATGTGACATGGAACCATTCACTAACATTTCTCGAAATGTTGGTAAAATAAGAAATTAGAAAACTTTATGTGACATCTGTTAGAGGCTTCCAAAATTGTCGGTATATGCTTGTTGTGATATTTTCTTACCTTTTAGCGATGCATCAGAACATTTTGGTTTTTAGGAGAAAATTATTTCGTTGTGCACAACCTTTTGGATAATGCGATCATTGCAATCTACACATTTTTCAAATCCATTCATCCAACCCCTCGCTTGATGCTCGAATACCGGGTAATTAGCATAAATGGTCACAAACCTTTGCACTTAGTACAAAACAGTAACAAACCTTTAATTTGTAACCATTTGATAACAAAACTTTTCACTTAGAACAAAACGGTCACAAATTAGACAGTGTGACCATTTCATACCAGTTCAAACTTTTGTTACCATGTCGTTGCAAATTAGACTTTTGGTGACCGTTTTGTACAAATTAAGTTCAAAAGTTTGAACGCTCAATCACCGTTACAATTCGCTCTAGTTGTATGGTGGTTCTGTTAATGTATGTGAATGATATGATCGTCATAAGGGATGACAATGAGAGAATTCAATGGCTCACAAACGAATTCCAGACTGCTTTTTAGTTGAAAAAACTCTGTCTACTTTCTTACTTTCTTGGTATCAAAATTGAAAGGTAAACTGAGGGCATTCTTATTCGGCAAAGCAAATATGTCGATGAACACATGACCTGACATCTTATATGTCGTTCACGTGGTTAGTGTCATATACTTAACGAACAAACTACCCAACCTCAAAACATGACAAACATTTAATTTGTAACGATTCGGTAACAAACCTTTGCACTTAAAACAAAACGGTCACAAATTAAATAGTAGTGACCATTTTATGCAATTTCAAAGTTTTATTACCATATTGTTACAAATTAAAGATTTGTGACCGTTTTGTACTAAGTGCAAAGGTTTGTTACCATTTGTGCTAATTACCCCTCGAATACCTGACCTTTAGGGCAAGGTGGTTAAGGTTTTATATCAACGGAAACCTGTTCCTCGTCGATACTGTGTGCACGTTTCATTTCATATGCACTCTGGAGTCTGGTCGCTGCATTCACAGACAACCACCGTTCAGCCCTGGAATTGCAGCTCCATTCGTCTGTTAATCTGGGCGAGTAACAACGTAACCAAACCACAATCTCATTGTCTAGCCCGTAGCAGATGAACACATTTGCTAGTCTTATTGATCACTAAATGTTTATTAAACGCACTGTGACGGCAGGCGAGGTAAGATACTGACCGGCAAAAAGGTTTGACAAGGCAGTGGAGTAAGAGCCGAATGGCAAAAGGGATACAAGAACATAAATTGGCTGTGACACAGTTCAAGCCCGCAAATACCACAAGGCTTAAATGACCTCTAACTATATCAATTTTACAGGATATCCACATAGGGCCGCCACTTCCATCCAAGACAAAGAGGCTCAAAATCAATGCAAAAAGCTAAACCTTTCTGTTATCCGCACAAGGCTTGCCCATCTATACATCCAGGACCCAAAATTTCTCCAGGCCATTAGTAGAATCTACACCGTTTTACTATGGTCTGCTACGTTAATGTGAAGTTTATCAAGTTTCACCGTTTGCCTTTGCTATTACGAGGGCAGATTTTGATTCACGGACTTCGAGCTTTAGGCTCTTGGTCTTCTTGCCCTTAGATTTGAACCCACCATCCATGTCATCATCATCACTGTCGTCTCCGAATCCCTTCTTGCGTGTTTTCTCGGCGTTCCCACAAATGACAATCCTCCTCTCATCCTTCTGTTCTTCAGCTTCGGAAGTCCAATTCGGCCTCCAGATGAATAGAGACCTGAAAACACAAGATGGATAAATGCACCAGAAAAGTAGCTTATTAACCCTTGATTACTTCGTCCCGAAGCAGTAAGAGTTACAGCTTGCAAGGATGGGTTTATGTAGTTCCTATCGCAATGAGCACAAACCTTGAACTACCAGAAGCCAGGACATCATCCCGGGGATGCAGCTTGTTCACCGGAGTAATTGTAGTGATATTTGGATCCATCACCTCAGCAACTAGCTGTCCATTACTGGTGTCTATAAAATCAATGGGATGCAGAGCAGCGCCATTGAAATTCTCGCTTATATAACGACCAATAACTGCAAGGGACTCGGATGGATCCTGCAGTGAAAACAAGTTCCAATTAGTGTTTTTGAATTCTCTTGGAAAAATAATGATTTGTTCAGCAAGGCAGAAGACCAAACCTTTGGATCCCACTCTCCTCGAAATGGAGTGAGGTGCCTGTTGAAGTCATGGCTGTGCACAATTTCTCGGCTTGGAGAGTCGAGGTCTCCAAAGATGGAGTCCCACACACGAAGGCGGTTGTCTTGTGCAGTGGTCAGAATTTTGCAGCCAGTGAGAGGGGAGAAATATGCAGAATTGACCACTCGCTTGTGCGGAAGCTCATGAAGAGCAGATCTAGCTTCTAGTCTACGCATGTCCCATATGCGAGCCTAATGTGTATCACATCAGTAGCATAAGACACAGACAGCAACATTACCAACATGAATGGGCTCAGTAATTATAGATACCATAAGTACCAATATAACGTGAGAGGACTACACAGTAGCCAGTATCTCAGATCTGAAAGGAAATCTCACTCACAAAATGATCATTGCCACAGCTCAAAAGAAGCTCTGGGTGAACAGGATTGCAATGCAGGCCAACTACTTTGCTGCCCTTTTTGTGGACCATAATGGCATCCCCAGTTTTGTGGTTCGACCGTGTATCAACCCTGGGTACAATAATACACCAGTAAGTAGAAGCTACAGTATCTCAACTCTTCAACTTTGAGAAAGATATATATGCCAATGGCGACAAAAATCAAGATCAGTAGCTCGTAGTTATATTGAAGAAATAAGCATAGCTAGAATTCCGAGACAACTGGGTGATTTTCTTCCAGCAATGAAGAAATGCAGCTGGAACATTGTTGAGCATATAAACGGCAGAATCCAGAAATGCACAGATGATTCCCATGTCGACTTGTAAGCAAAAACTGTATATATGCAGAGATAAAAGGAAACGGAAATTACTTACATATACAGAAAACCAAAGTTATCAGCAACAAGCACAACACTTTTCTCTGAGTTGATATCCATGCCATAAAGCATTCTCCAAGTGTTGGGACCCTACAGAAGTGAGTTCTAATTCATAAATCACAATGCCAGTAGAAACAACCAAGCCGCCAGGTCGCCCACACACGAGCATGCTTATTCACTTTATTCTTATATACATCTGGAAACCAATTTCATGAAGAAACATATGTATCCTCAAATCACAGAGGAAATAACATTCAAGAAAAATGAATTGGAGACCCAAAAATAAAAACATGAAAAAAGCAGCACATACATCCAAGAGACCAGACAGTATAAATTCACTAGCATTTAGTTATGCACATTAGAACGAATGACAGAATACTTTACCTGCCAACCATCCGGGTTGAGGTTCATCAGAGATGATGAAAGACCAGTCTCCAAGTCAATGCAGCTTATGGTTCCATCAGAGGATGCAGCGTATATAGTACCATCATTCACAGGATTGAACCTGCATAAGCACCAGAGATGTCAGATTTCTTAATATAAAAATTCTATTAAACAGAAATTAAATCGAATTTCTGCAAGATCTTCCTCACCTCATGTTATTGACAATGCAAGTGTGTATATTTCCATACACCATCTTCTCATGCACCTTCTCAAAGTCCCAGATTCCAACTTGTCCTTTCTTTTGCAAAAAAACCAAAAGATAAGTCAGGGGAATAAATAGTGATGAAGAACACATCAGCCTAAGTGAATTAAGATCATATTAACAATAAAGAAGCAGAACAAGACCAACCTTGTCCCCTGATAAAAGAATATTGTTTTTGGTAGGATGAAACTCCAAACATGTCACCCGCCTGCTATGATATCTGATAACTGCACAACATACTTGATTTGGTATAACATGTGCAGGCTTAATCTGATGCATGGAAAACAGTATAACTCCAGTTAGAATACCAGATGACACCTTCAAGCGATAATCAAAGCTACTAATATTTTAACTTTGAAGAGTAACTGTACTGGCCAAACAAACAACAATTCTCCATCTTTTCATGCAGACAATAAACTCCAGAAAGAGCTTCAAAATTCTACCCCAAGTCCACACACAAGCAGAGCTGAGTTAGCAATTTAGACAATTCCAAGCACCTAACCGAATGTTCTCTGTTCAGATTGACGTGACCTAGCAATTGGGGAAGCGGACATTGCCAATCAAGCATAAAAAACTTACATGATAAGGGTTTCCAAATGGAGGAAAGAAAAGAATGGGGAAAAAGAAGGCTTACAGGAGGAATCTTTGGCCTGAGCTGGCGCTGGAAAACATATTCCAACGGGCTATGGGTACTTCTAAGGGGTGCTGGAATGACTCCATGCTCAGTGGCCACCCTATGCGGGCAAGACATTGTAGTATGCCCTGCATTGCATGGAAACAACATGATGATAACATAAAAGGAAATGAATTAGAACAGAAAGAAACAATGAACAGTTGACAGTTTCAATTGCATATTCATAACAATTTAAGCTTGACTCAAGTACCAGGCATTTTACAGAGGAAACAGGGTTTCATCGGGCAATCAACGTACGTGGCTCCTTTAAACCCTGCTTCATGACCCGGCTTCTTGCAAACCTACAGCAAACTCGCCGGCTCAATTAACCATAACAAGCGAAGAATTAAAACCGAATTAAGAGCAGCAAACACAAATGCCTTTACTTTGCACACTTTCTTCAGACTAATGGTAATGGGTGCCTTTCCTTTCTTCTTAACAGCTGCATCTTCCTCCTCCATTTTCTCTTCCTTCCCACTCCCCGCCGCCGCCGCCGCCACTACTTCTTCTCCTTCCGAGTCTGATAGCGGCTCTTCTCCATTGTCGTCGTCGTCATCGGAGGAGGATGAGCTCTGCTCCGACTCCGAGTCTCTCTCGATCACCACTTTAGGGAACGCGTTTCGTCTCGTCCGCGGGGCCATTCTTTGGGGGTGATTAGACACAGTACAACACGAAGAAGAAGACAAAGAACCCTGGGAACCAGGGTTTTGACTGAGAAATGGGAAACCCAAACTAGCAAAGGCGGTGTTAGGGATTATGAATCCAAGAGTAAATAAAAAACTGAAGCGAGAGTTGCAGAGCGAACCGGCAGCGGCAGCTTTTTGGGGCAAACTAAAGAGGTAGACAAACCGACCGTCACAAAACAAAAACTTTAATTACTATCCTACCCTTCCCTCGGACTGATACAAATATCCAGTGCCGCCCGTCTGTCCATGGCGGGAACGAGATGGGACCAGGACATTCGGAGGATATTTCCGGTAATTAAATTTGAGCTGTGGCGGGAGTTGACGTGGCCGGTTCTCCACCGCTTTGAGATTGACGCGTGGACAACAGCTACAACTACACGGCAACGTAAATCAAACGTCAAATCACTTAGTACTCGATTACCACCCAAATCTTTTAAGGGGTCGTTTGGATTAGTGTTTTTAATTTGAGTGATTTGAGAGAGATTTGGGATCAAATCACTCGTTTTAAAACCCAGGTTTTTTATTCGAGGGATTTGTGTGGGATTTTCTCCAAATCACTTGTTTGGCAAGCAAAAAGGGATTTTAAATTGAAAATGGAAAATTACATCTTACCCTTGGACATTCCCTATCTGTACACGAAGGAAGGGAACAAAAAGAAGCAGATTGGGTTCCTTCTTCCTCGTGCCGAGCGCTCTTCTTCCCTGCCATTCATTCCCTCACTTCGTCGTTCCGCTCTACCACTGCGGGGGAGTTGCCGTTGTTCATTGAGTTCGTCCCTTTCAATTGAATGTCCTTGGTTCGTTGGTTTGATGAATTAGGATTAGCTTCTTCAATTTACAGGCCTCGGTTCTTGTCTTCCTCTGTTTGATATGGAAACCCAGAACCACGAGACAGGAAACAATTTGGTTCCTATGTTATCCTTTGAGAAACAACCACAATCAAGGTGTAATAAACCCAAAACCCCGAGAGGAGCGACGAAGGGAGAACGAAGAATGAGGGTTTCACGAACTCACCTGCTGGAAGAAGGGTTCGACGCCGCAGATTCCCTCCGCGAAACGCAGTCGCTGCCGGTCATCACTCGGCGACAGCCGCTCTCTCGTGTTCGAGCTGCTTCATTTGGATGGGAGCAAGCAAACCCTCGCCTACACTACTGCAACAGATGGACAGAATTGATGGATAGACAGAGCAACGAAGGGTTAATAGAATAAGGGCAAAGTTGGATTTTCGGAAAAAAAGTATGGGCATATATGGAACAAATGAACAAAATATTGAGGGATTTCAAAATAGCTGGTGGTCATCAGCTATTTCACAATCCCACATATGTGGGTTTCTGAAATCCGGAATGTTTAAAATCTCTCATTGAAAAATTGTTTTCCAAACGAGTGATTTTAATTAAAATCTCTCACAATGAGAGATTGTGCCCAAATCCCTCATTAAAAACACTAATCCAAACGACCCCTAATTGAAAAACAAAATATCCAATAATATTTAGAAATAGCAATTAAATGGACTAAGATCAGGTGACTAAGCGGGTCCCTTAGCCACATGATTAAGCCAATTTCAATCATTGAATCTCATTAAAATCTAATGGTTCAGATCTATCTAGTTTAATGAAGGGTAATGTAGTAATTACATAATTAATTTATTTAACAATTAAAAAAAACCTAATTCTATTCTTCCCTGTCGGCGCGGCCGTTTCGTTTTCTGGGAATTCTCCCGGCGGATCCCCAACCCACGCCGCCGTTCCCGGGGGAATTCTTCTGGCTGATGGGAATTATAGCGGCGGAGGAAGCTTCCGAAGGCGCCATGGATGATGGGAATTATTTGGGAATGAGAATTATTTGTTGGCAGAGAGAGGCCATGGATGATTGGAATTATTTGGGAATGGGAATTCTCCCGGCGGATCCCCAACCCACGCCGCCGTTCCCGGGGGAATTCTTCTGGCTGATGGGAATTATAGCGGCGGAGGAAGCTTCCGAAGGCGCCATGGATGATGGGAATTATTTGGGAATGAGAATTATTTGTTGGCAGAGAGAGGCCATGGATGATTGGAATTATTTGGGAATGGGAATATTTTGTTGGCGGGGAGAGAGAGAGGCCATGGATGATTGGAATTATTTGTTGGCGGGGGAGAGAGATTGATTTTTTGATCGGAGATTTTTTCCGGCGAACATCGACGCCGGAGAAGAATTTTCCGGCAGTGCTGATTTTGTGATGTTTGTTGACATATTTTGTAATGTTTGTATGCTTTGTTATTTTGTAATGTTTGTCGGTTTTTTTGTAATGCTTGTAAACTTTGTTATTTTTGTGCACCATGTTTGTAAACTTTGTTATTTTTGTGCACCATGTCTGTAATGTTTTTTATGTCTAAAAAACACCCGGGTTGACTTTTGGATGGAGCCCCTCTATATAGGGATGGAGCCTCCAAAGTCAACCCGGGTATTTTTTCCCGTTCGTATGGATTGTCGGTCTAGTTTGTCATTTTTGTCCACCATGTTCGTACTGTTTGCATGTCTAAAAAACACCCAGGTTGACTTTGGGAAGGAGCCCCTCTATATAGGGATGGAGCCTCCAAAGTCAACCCGGTTGTTTTTTCTTTTTGTATGGTTTGTATTGTTTGTCGGTCTAGTTTGTATTGTTTGTACAGTTCATACGTTTGTAATGTTTGTAAATCTGTTTGTATGTTTTGTCACTCTAGTTTGTACTGTTCGTATGTTTGTATGGTTTGTATGGTTTGTACTGATTGTAAATCCGGTTTGTATACTTCGTAATTTTTTATAATACCCAAACTACCCATGTCATTAATTAAATAGCCCTTCCCACTTTTTAACCATTGGATTGAAGTGTCCAGATCTAAGGGCTGGGAGGGGCTTAGTCAAGTGACTAAGCACCCCCCTTAGTCACTGGATCCGCCCTCCAATTAAATAGAGGAATAGTTTGATCATGTTGTAGCTTTTATAGAAGTTTTTTGTTGGGGTCTTTAAAAACTGTTTTCGAAAGAAAAAAAAAACAGTTCATGTTTGGCTAACAAACGATTAGAAATGTTATTAAATGTTTTACTAAAAAATTATTAAAAATATTTTTAATGTGAGAGATCATGTAAAATGACTAAAAAGGGTTTATAATATAAAAATATGACAAAAAACTTTAAAGAATAAAAGGTAGTCAAAATGTATGTTGAAATCTAAGAGTTAATACTTTATTTTGGTATTAACTACGATCATATAATCAACTTTGCCGGGTGGTTTCAGAAATTAATATCATGGCCTCAACTATGCCGTATATATACTCAATTAGCCCGATACATGGTTTGACCGTCAATTTGAATGGTCAACATCGTTTATGGTTAGTCAAAACGTCATGTCATTGCCTCGTCAGCCTAAAAATCTAAAATCATTAAAAAAAATCAAATTCAAATTATTTTCATAATTTCTATTATTATCATTATCAAATTAACCAAAATATAAAAGAATTTTTATATTTTGATTTTTAGGTAATTTGAAAATGATCAATTTTATAAATAAACCAAAAATTATCAAATTATTTTAAATTTTTAAAATTATTTTTTAATTTGAAAATGATAAATAATATAAATTAGGAAAATAATTTTACTTTGATTTTTTTAAAAGATTTTTAGGCTGACGAGGCAATAACATGGCGTATTGACAGTCCAAATTGATAGTCAAACCATGTGTCGGGTCAATTGAGTCTATATGCTGCATAGTTAAGGCCAGGATGTTAATTTCTAAAACCACAGGCCAAAATTGATTATATGGTCATAGTTCGGGCATAATAAGGTATTAATCCATTTCTTTTATATTAAATAATATAATTTTAACTTTATTTTAATTTTGATTATGAAGTAATTGATGAAAAAATTTATTTTTTAAATAAAATTAAAATATATTAATGATAATTTTGTATTTTCAAAACAGTTTTTGGCTTTAGAGCTTTTGCTTTTGGGCTAGTTTGCCCATGTTGTAGCTTTTGGAGAAGCAGTTTCTGACTGTAAGTTTTTGGGCTAGTTTTGCCCTGCAGTTACTTTTGACATCCAGGATTTGGGTAAGGAATTTAATTTAGGATCTTGCTTACAATATTAGAGTTACTATAGACCTTCCCTAGGTTCATTAACCAACTCACAATATTAGTAAATCGTTCATACATTTATGAAATGGTTTCAATTCCACCCATTCTAAACAATTCATATTCTTTAACTAGCATGCGAATTCGAGTATCTTTAATTTTTGGTGTACCTTCGTAGGTGACCTCCAGTGTGTCCCAAATCTCTTTAGCTGCTTTGCACATCGCCACTTTACCATACTCTTCTCGACCCCAAGCACATTTAAGAATGTGTTTGGCCTTTGCATTTATCTTCAATTTCTTCAAGTTATCTTCCGTCCATTCACCGATTTGGTGAGTGACCACTTCGGTCCCCTTCTGGATGTTGATCCAAACATGCATATCATACGCCTGGAGGAAGTCCTCCATATAGCTCTTCCAGAACACATAGTTGTTACCATCAATATGAAATCATGAATTAACCATCCACGTGTCCACCCCTACCTTATATAAATAACTTAGACAGTCGATGTCATCCATGACCCTCGGGAACTAATTCAAATGATTGATCGTATGAAAAGATTTGAAACAACCAACCTACATAAATTATGATATGTTCAATAGAGTGATATAAGATCCATAATAAATATTCTCCATACAACTCAAGTTATTGAAACCAACTGTTTTAATTATGACATATTATTAGAGCTCTCGCTTGATTTCGTATGTTCATGCATATCATACGCCTGGAGGAAGTCCTCCATACAGCTCTTCCCATGCATAGCTTTTACCATCGATATGAGACCATGAATTAACCATCCACGGTCGTGATCTTTGACTGTGATGCCTGCACTCGTGTTGTATAAAAAGGCAGCAATTGGGAGAGAGAAAGGAGAGCTTGGTTCTTCTTTAGGGTTTCGCCCCAAAATACCAAAGAGACATTTTTAGAAAGAGAAAGGAATCTAGGTGGGTTCATGGAGCTTACACATCACGATGGAGCTTGAATATCATCCCCTAGAAGAAGAAGAAGATGGAAGAATTTGTGCTTTGTATTGTAATCCCTTTCTCTATGAATTAGACCTCTTCTCTTAGGTTGATGAACTCTAGGTCTAGATTTTGGTTTGATGTTGATGTATGTGACAAATCCTATGTTTGATTGCTCATTTTGTGGATGGATGTTTATCATGAATTGCATGTGTTTTACATGTGAATTGAGCTTTTGACCTACGAGGGAGAAAATCCCCTTTTAGCTCATTCTTGGCAATTAGGGTCACTCCTTATTCCATGTCGTCCGGATAATCCTCTGAGGCAGTCTATTCGATTGATTTTTTTAATGATATAAGGCTTCCCTAGGTTGAATAGAGCACCTACCAATCCATCACTTCGCGTTTCGGGTCAATCCCGAGAGAGACGATCTCCCAACGGTAGGGATATCGAGTCAATCGACCTAGGATGGTATGCAACATCAGTCTAAATGATGAAAGAGGGGGATTCAAGCTAAGAGTGCCCCCAAACTTGTAATTAACTAGGGTAGTGGTTAAGTTAGCTTAGTTTGTTTATTCTTAATCGCTATTCTAGGTTGTCTAGATAACGAAACTTAGGACGAAGTAAGTTACACCTTGAGAGTTGTGGTTCGATAATTTTATTACTTGTTTACCCGATGGTTGGTTAAACTTGGTATTCGATTGGAAAGTTGTAGTTAGAGCGAGCCACTTACTCAATTGATGTAATTTGATTGATTACATTATCATCGAGTCATTTGGAATGTGTGCCTATGGATTAAACCCATTTAAAGAGGATATGTTATATCTCTAGTTATGATATTAGATGATCATTGAGTTGATTGTCATAACTAGGAGGGCAATGGGGTGCATGATCATTGACCCAATTGCCTTATTAGTGACCCTTGCAGCTTGAATAGCTATAATTGAATTATTACTTGTCTACTTCAAAGGCAATTCCTCAAGTGTTAGGAAAAGCAACCACATATTGTCTCTCTTTCTTGAAGTTTGCAATAGTTTACTCAATTACCATCTAAATTGCTTATTAAATAACAATCGAACCCTTAAGTACGAAGAGGTTTCCAGCCCTAAGAATACGACTTTGATAAACCGCTATACTACATCTACTAGTTAGTTTATTACTTGGGAAGCGTCCGGTGCGCAACAAATTCAATTATGGATCGGAGCTACGACCTACATATTAGCGTAATCTTCCCATTGACTATGGGGTCGTTTGGTTTCTGTGATTGTTTGGCTGAGATTGTTACATTGCCTGTATTATTTACAATTCATCGTTTTTCTGATTTTTATGCACAGAGAATATATGTATTGTTTACTTGATGTTGACAGAAACAATCATCCATTATAAATGATTGTACTATCTCAGCTTTTAGCTGAGATTGTTGGATTGTCTAGTTGAGATTATTTTTTTCTTCTTTTTTTCCAACGTTAACCTTTTGATAATTACCTTTTGCATTGAAAAGAATGGTACAAGTGACATTTCCATAAAAATTACTTTACTTTTTACCTATTGAAAACACTTTTTTTTTTGGACAAAAGATAATCATATATTGATTCAATGAATAGATAGTTACATCCTCGAATTCAGCCAGGTCCTGAAATCAAAGAAACGTCTCGTAATCGAGTACAATGAGAGGGCCTTTCTAGCCACAGTATGGGCTACCCTATTACTACGCCGGCCTACAAATCGAACACTAAACCCAAAATGGATGGCAAAATAATGCACGATTTCTTCAAGAACAGCACCTATCTGGTTATCTCTGGTATCATCCTAATTGATTTTATCGATAATCACCTTGGCGTCGCTTTCGAATCTTATGTCCGTGAAGCCGTGACCCATACACCATAAAATAGCCTCTCGGAGTACAAGCAGTTCCACCACCAAAGGGTCATCAATCAACTGAAATTGAACCCCCTGAGCCATAAGGATATCCCTAGCCGGGTTCATAAGAACCATCTCGCATGTCGAATGAGACCCACTTCTAGTAGCCCCATCCCACATACAAACCACCCTAGTAGGCCCTACCAGACTTAGGTGTTGCACGACAGGTAAAGAAGGTTGAGGAGCTCGGCCCACCGGCAAACTTACCCATTCCTCATATTGCTGATTGAACTGGCGCATCAAAGCAGGGATTCCAAACTGTTTGCCTTCAAAGACAACCCAGTTACGTGATCGCCAGATCCTCCATAGGATGACGAGAACCGCAATGAACAAAGACGATTGATGGATTAAAGCCAGCAGCCTTTTAAGAAATAATGGAAAAGTATGACGAGGCAATCCCTCCCCTAGATACTCCAGTCCCACATAGCCCCAAAAGGCACACGCCACAGGCAATCGAGAAATCGATGTTCCATCGTCTCAGGACTATCCCAGCAAAACGGGCATCTGGGATGCACAAGGACTTTTTTTTTATCAATGAGGGCTTCAGTAGTCGGAAGGATTCGATTGAGGATCTGCCAGACAAAAATTTTCAGTTTAGGGGGAATATCAGCCTCCCACAAACGAATCCAATTATACTTATCCATCCAACTAGTTGTAGACCTCCAACGACCCTACCTCATATCCACAGAGACAGCTAAATGGTAAGCCGATTTAACAGAGAAAACCCGGCAAGTATATCATGCCAGATCAGCCTATCCTCCACATTCTGACGTGAAAGAGAAATAGCTTTGATGGCACGACATGTAGACGGGTCAAACCATTGGCCAAGTTTGAGGTCACACCAACGCCCCTCCTCCTGACAAATAACCTCAGCCACTGGCAGGTCACCCCCGTCCGGTAAGACTTGCGGATTAGACCTAGGGGGATCAGGCTGGAGGCGAGGTATCCAGTTGGAATAAAGTAGTGAAGCAAACCGACCATTACCAATTTGCTATCTTAAGACCCTTTCCAACAATTGACGACCAAACAAGACACTCTGCCAACCCCACGAAGGGCGAGAGTGAGCCGTAGTTTTGAGGAAGTCACATTCGGGAAATATTTCCCTTTGTAAACCTGGACAAGAAGAGACTGAGGTTCACTAAGGATACGCCATCCAATTTTGGTTGAAAGAGTCTGATTAAAATGTTCGAATCGGCGAAATCTCATTCCCCCATCATGCTTACTCCTGCACATATTGCGCCAGGACATCCACCGAATTCTCGAATGGCCTTCTTCGATACCCCACCAGAATTGGGCCACATGTTTGTCCAATAAACGTCACAAAGAGATAGGTAATTGAAAACACAAATAATATATATACCAAACGCTATTATCTACAATATATCAAATTCAACAATACATGTATATGTATTGCTCACAATACAACGATTTAACAATCGGCGAAACCAAACTACACCTAAAACAACTGAACTTAGCCGAGGCTGAACATTAGCTAGTAAGCAAGTGTCCGAGAAATAAAGGCCAAGTTGAGATATTACTGGCAACTTGTTCACCTGTTTGTTAACCAGAAGCCAGAAAGTTGTGGGAAAGGCATCACTTGATCAGACTGCAAAACCCAAACAGAGTTCACAAGAGGGGGAATTCGGAGGCGAGATAAACTCACTCCAAATCTCCAATGAGGGTCTCCGTCCGATGCTTTCGGGAGCTCCAACAACCATCTCTCTGAACGACTCTCTGGCTCTCACAATCTGAACGATAGGGCTTTTGGCAATAGCATGCATCCAAAGGATAATACCAGATAGGATGCTGCAGGTTCTCTGTTTGTGCTCACACATTGGCGACTCGTGAATTCAAGGGAATGTGTGCCATAATGCAGATATAAAAAAAAAAAATGGCAGTGGTTCTGTCCGATGCAGGTGAGCAGGAATGCCATTGCTCAGGAAACAGCAAATAAGTGCAGATGGGTTGAACTTGATTGATACGCAGTGATATTAACTGTAACCTTCATTGCATTATTAATGGCAATAAGATCTTCCAAAATCCATGAACACCAATCTCTTTGTGCAACCAGATATAGGCCATGGAAGGTAAGCTACTACTACCTCCTATTTGCGTTATAGAGTTGTTTTCCCTTCAATGAGGTCCAGCAAATGCAGAAAGAAAATTAACTCTAAGCAGCAGAAGGAAAAACATGCAGCTGGAATCAGTTCAAGCCCAAAAAGCAATTCACTTTGGTCAGTTTGAAGCTTCAGGTAGGTAGTTCTATGAAGAATCAACTGGTCTTTCTAACCAGAAGGAAATCCAAGGCAGTCACAGCAATCAGTGATAAACTTCAACCCAAATTCAATGTCAAAGATTGCAAAAATTTAAAGCAACTTTGAGGAATAACCCAGCAACAAAAACAACATAAACCAAGGGCACTGATTTGATTACTGACTCCAAACTGGGTTTACTTACAAGACAAAGATAGAACATACAGGAAACCCCAATGGATCATCCAATCCCCAATTCTATAGATAGTAAGCAATCCATAACAGAGACGGAGATTGAGATCGCCGCCGCCAACACACACTCACCACAAAGAGCCCCAAATACCCTTTTTCCCAGTTTGTTCTCTTAAACGTGCAACAGGGCAATCTGAAGTGGGGGAAGGAGAGAAAAGGGAAAGAGAGAGAAGGAAAGGGAAAACCTAAAAAGTTCTTTGCAAGATGGGGATCAGAAAACCGAATCACCGCCTGGTGCTGTCGTAATCGACGACCTCCGAATCGGTGACGGACCTGGAGTGCTGCACGATCGACCTGCCGATGGAATTGATCCACTCCTCCTTCTCCTTGTCGGAATCGGCGACGAAGTACATGGTATCCTGATTGGTGGAGAGCTCGAAGGCGAAGGGCTTGTTGAGGATGTCCTCGGCGCCTTTGACGGTGAGGCACTTGCCGACGGCGATGACGCCGCGGGGGACGGAGGCGCGGGTGACGACGCTGTCCTTGAACCAGAGGAGCTTCCCTTGCTTGAGGATGAACCAGCGGCGGCGCCAGGTGCGGATGTACTCGCCCTGCTTGGTGAGCCAGCCGGAGCGCTCCGGGTTGGACCAGAACTCGATGTCGCTGTAGTCTTCCGGGCTCGGGTCCTGCCGGGTTATGGTTCGGAGGAGAGATTCCATCTCTTCTCGGGAGTGACGAGTAACGAGACTAGAGACTAGAGCCTAGAGGAGAGAGAAAGGAACGGAGAGAGAAGACGAACAGAACAGACTGATGCCTTTATTGATGGTTCCGTCTACTTCATTGGATCATACACTAGAGCATGGAGCAATTATTATTTCCTCTCTTTTCTTTTCCTCCCCCTATACTTTGTACTATACTAATTGGTGCGCGGATAGGAATAATTTTTGTCCAAGCAATCAGTTTAGTGATTACACAACAGATTTAATATTGTAATTTTTTAATAATCTATGATATTTTTACTCTCTTACGAGTTATAACTCAACTGATTAATCAGTGGTGCAGAACCAGTGATGTAGTCAGAAATATTGTTTTTTTTTTGAAGGAGTCGGAAATATTGTTAAGGTGACTCGAACAATGACATATGTCGTCGTGAACGGTTAGCATCAAACGACAGTCGACAACCTAACTAAGATATTGGGGAACGACATCATGTCATAGGCGGCGTTTTCGAGAAACAAGATGAGGTTTTTTTTGCCATTAAACATATGGTGAATACGCTAGGGAACGACGAGCGACAAGCTGACAAACCGAGCAGCTTGAAGTTGAGGGCTGACATGATTATTAGATTGAGGTTGTGGTTGTGGGAATTCAGGAATCGTGGTCCGTGAGTAGAAGAGAATAGATTGGTCATAATTTGGGGGAGATCGTATTTGGAATTCTGATAGGTAATAAAAGAAACGTGCAGTCGTGTTTCTTGGTTTGATGTAAAAGATAGTATTGAATAAGAAATCATATGTTAAAACATAAAAATAAAATGACTTGGAACTTAACAATTTTAATATGTTATAGTGAAGGGCGTTTGGCAGTTCGATAACCCTTATAAAATATATATGTTTACTTTTTTATAGTTAGGTACTACTTCAGGGCTATTATTTATAATTTTTGTTTGTGTGTTGAGCCAAGGTGGTGTAGCCGACCCACCTTGACCTGACGTGGCTCCACCTTCAAAATTCAATTTTCATCCGTCTATTTTAATGCAATTTATTGGCTCAAATTAATTCCCAACAAAAAAAATATAGGCAGAGATGTCATTTTGCACGCCCCTTTTTCCTTTTTCTGACGGTTTAACGCGAAAAAGCAAAGGAAAGAGGGGAGATAGCTAGAGGAGAGAGATGAGACAGTTGACTAGTCAACAACTACTTTTTCTAATCCCCTATTTTTCTTAATCGAATCTTATAACATTTGTATTAACATGAAACTTAAAAAAATTTGGATAGAAAGAACACATTAATTATAACTTATACAATGATATCCCTTTATCAAAAAATTTATGATCTAAACAATGATATCCCTTTTGCTATATTTGTAGCAAAGAAAAAAATTAACCTTTCAAAACACGCGTGAGTTGTAGTATTATCACTATCATATCAATCATATCGTTGTCATATCAATCATATAACTATCGTATCAATCATATCGATGTCATATCATGGTATTATATCACTATGGTATAGTGATAATATCAATCATATCAGTGACATTGGCATATCATGATATTATCACTATGATATAGTAATAATTGGTGTGACCCAGTGTGGGTTATTTATTTGATTGCACGATTTGTATTAACTAACTCATCTTGAGCCAAGTATAACTCAAGACGGCGTTGTTAACATAGTGGTTGGACAAGGTCGTAGTTCACGGTTTTCGATGCCTTATGTACTTCTCACTTTGTTGTTATCTACTCGTTCGGTATACGGTTGTTTTGGAGGTCAAATCGAAAGTATTGGTGGAGAAAGCAAAGATAAAAGCAGGTACTTCAG
This sequence comes from Linum tenue, assembly GCA_946122785.1. Lineage (NCBI taxonomy): Eukaryota > Viridiplantae > Streptophyta > Magnoliopsida > Malpighiales > Linaceae > Linum > Linum tenue. The sequence goes on from CAMGYJ010000003.1 coordinate 28,761,618, forward strand.
GGTATCACTCTCACCCTAATTTTAAGTCTATCATGCAAATGGTTCATAATGTCGAGTTTGAGGAAATAAGGTGCAGGGCTCACTAAAGTGGGGACTAGCTCAATGGTCATGCAACTAGCCCCCCTCTTAGCACGATTCCTTGACCCAATGTCACCTCAATCAAGTTCACGATACAAGGGATGCGTTCTAGAAAATTCCATCTACATTCAAAAGCTAATTCTAGGATTTGGGGATTAGATCCATAGTACCTTACAGAACTATCACATAAAGGGGGGAAGAAGATATGTAGGAAGAATTAGAAGAAGACTTGGCTTGGGAGAGAGCTCTCTTGCTTCTTGACTCCTTTGTATTCTCTTCTTCTCTTCCCTTCAGCTTTTCTCTTAAACCAGAATTTTTTCCAATGATTTCAGCTCCCTTGTGAAGGGAAGGGATCCCCTATTTATAGAGTTCAGGCTGTAGGCCAAGTTCACGGCTGGACAGGGGAAGATCTCAACCGTGATCATTGGCGGAGAGGTCGAGATTGCAACCTTTATCGCGGGCATGGACAATGAGAGCCGCGAATTCGACTGGCAAAACTCTCTGGTCCCCCCTTGGTGGCTGCTTCTAAATTTTGACAATCGTCTCCACATTTCGCAGGCGCGATCTCGACACTAGAGGTCGCGATCTTAGAGCTCTTGATAACACTTGAATTGGTGTTATTTATCCTTCATATTAAGGTTTGTTTTGTTCCAATTCATGTGCATAATTGTTTGAACAACGTCAGTTGCATTCCTATTTCGTTCCTATTTGATTTTGGTGTGATTTTAGGGTGATTTAGACAATACATGCAAATTAGGTACGAAAAAGAACACAAGTGTAGCAAAAGGGGCACAAGACTGAAGATCACGGACTAGAGATGGACATCATGGCCGAGTTCATAGCCTACAAACTCAAGGTGAAGATCGCGGCCTGGAAGCCCAAGATCACGACCGCGAATTGGAAGGCTCAAGGCGTGAACTTCGTGAAGAAGCATCCAAGGAGAAACAAAGAGTTTCCCCAGTTAGAACACAAACATAGTGCAAACTGACTGCGAGGAAGTTCGCGACCGTGACACGTGGATCGCGACCGTGAAGTCAGCCCCCGAACTCCTCGTCCCCAAAGGCCGAAACGACAACGTAGTAAGATCGCGACCTCCATGAAGAAGATCACACCCACGATCTCTGCCCTTTCCCCCATTCAAGATAGTTTATTTGGAGATAGAATTTATGATTTTAGAGAGAGAGAGAGAGAGAGAGAAAGAGAAGAGAGAAAACCTGAAGGAAGGAGAAGAGGATAAGAAGGAGAAGGAGCTAGAAGAGAGGAACTATATTTCTCAACATCAAGTCTTCTTCCACCCCTTATATGTATCTTCTTCCCATCTTTATGAAGTAGTCCTCTAAGGTACTAGGGGTTCTAAACCCCAAAACCTAATTTTATGGTTACTGTGTAATGAATGGATATTTTAGGATTTTAATGAATGAATGTGGTTATCTATTTGATCGGCATGCTATTATATCTTTGATTGTGTTTAGGTAAGTCACCCTAACTTCTCTCCTAGTCTACTTGAGCTTCTACGTTGTGTATGGAGTTTTAGGTTTAGACGGGTATGCGTCATCAAGCAAATTGAGGTTAGATGTATGAATAGGATCCTATGGTGGACGAGGAGCCCGAACCCCTGCAATAGGAATGCCTTCCTAGATAGAACCCGGGATGAAACCTCGGTGTGGATGGTGGGTAATACCCATTGAAAGTATCTATGTTCTTATTGCCACAGATACGATAACATAGATCAAGGTGACTTACATGGGTTTAGGGGAGGCGTCTGGATACCACAAAAGCCCATGGAAAAGAGCTCACTCACCACATTCAACAAACCCTAATTATCTAGACATTGCATAGTAGTCCTAGGTTAGGGTGAGGGATAGTTCCCCGAAGTACCTTCATTTATCTTTATTTGATTTTTTGACTAGTTAGTTCGCTCATATCCTCCACACAAACCCTTAAACCGATCAGCTAGATAACAAAAAAGTGGGAAGTAGGCTAGGATACCAGGACCCGAGTGAATATGACATTCATTGCCACTATACAACAACACCATTTTAGGTTAGACTTAGCCTAGGATGGGGTAGTTGTAGACACGTGCTAACCACTGCCAATAATATGCACGGATGAATGTGATTGGCTCGGATTCACGCCCTCTCTTCCTGGCCATGATCTCCTTGCTCTTGGTTGTGATCTCTCATTTTTTCACATAATCCTACACTTGTGACCACTTTTTCGCACCTAAACCTTTCATATCATCTAAAACACCCTAAAATGACAATAGTCTCTTTGAGGAACGAAATAGGGATGTATTCGATGACATATCAACAAATGATACCACGAAATGACTCCAAATGATCCTAAATATGAGGGCTAAATATTATCCACCTATGGAGAAGATGGATATCCCTTTAGCGGCTAAAGGTGTTGCCTTGCTTCCTTGTCCCTCCTCTTGTTTGGATGGTTGGTCGTTGAAGTTTCCGGCTGGTAGGTCGGTTTTTGGATCGAAACCTCCTCTTGCATGCATCCTTCTTCTCTTTCCTCGTTGTTCACGTTCATTGCTCCCCTTGTTGCACGCCGGTTGGTTGGCACTGGAAGATGGAATAAAGTACCCTCCATATCCAATCTTATAACCGGTACACGTTGAAATCTATCATGTCGGTCATATTGGGGATGGTGAATGATCAATCGATAAATTTTCTACTATTTTAACACTACGGGAAAAATGGCCTATTGCAACTCCAAAAATGTGTTGGGAAAAGTCACAAAAGAGTTGCAACATCCAAACGCAACACTTTTACTGGGGTTGCATATAGTGGGGGTTGCAAAAACAATAGGCAACAGTTTTTTAAATTTTCGCAACTAAAATAAAAAGGGTTGTGTATTCTCACCTCTTTGGCAACACTACTTTAGGAAACATATTTTAAACATTTCGCAACACATTATACGAGCATAGACAACATTTTTACAAGTTTTTTGCAACATTTAATTTTTGTATCTATGACGAGTTCAAATTGTCACGAATAGTTAAACCAATTGTGATAACTTTGTTTGTAACAGATACTAGTATTTGTGTGACAATATTTTCGTCAATTAAAATAATTTTTGTGACGAGTTAGTGTCGACGTGAAAACAATAACAGTGACATGTTTGATTGTCATAAATAACTTATATTTGTGACCATAGTTGTGTCTCAAATAAGATATTTTGAACATTTGTTACAGTTTAAGCTAAAATATTTTGCCACTAAAGTAATTATCGATGACAATTATGATTCTCACATATACAACACTATTTGTGACCAATCATAGTAAATTATTATATAATAGAATCAAATTCTAGAAATAATAGATAACACATTTCTTTAAGTTGCAATCTTCTTGCCAACAAAACTTATTAGTATTTGAGAACAATATTTGAGAACAATAATGGGTACACAATATGCTTTGCTCTTATCATTCCTCCAACTTGTAGAATTCATCCGCACGCTAATAGTGATCACATATCTACGAGATCCTTTGCTTGAAGATGAACTTATATACATGTTCTTCTGATTTCTTGCTTTTCTCTTTCAAGTTTCATCAGTATGAAACACATGAACTTTAGGCTTCTCATGCTCTTGAATTTTCCTATATACAAGAAGCTCAAGAATATTAGATATGTAAAATAATTCATATATATAATAAAATAACCAAGAAACAGAAAAATTATAAAAATGAATATACCTTTATTAAGAAACACATTTGCTCATCAATAGCTTCTCAAACTCATCTCAACTGAGGTCTTATTATAAGACCACAAAAACTTATCAAGAGCATTTGTATTGCCTTCCTCTAATTTGGTTATAACAATCCTCTCTATACTGACTAGGTCTTAGATCAAAAGATTAATTTGTAAAAAACTAATTGCAGCTATCATTAATTATATTTCTATTGGGAAATCCTAATCTGAGTTAGCTAGAAAATTACATAACAATGAAGATAAGTAGAAGAACAGGACAAGCAAACACAATATTAGGTATTAACACCAAACAAAAGCAAAACAACTAGCAAGGTACGTAACTTTTGGAGACTCTATATCAGTTTCAAAAGATTGTACGAAGGAAAATCCTTTTCGTAATTACGTAGGCATCATCTGTGTCCTATCCGAACTGTAATCATCATCACGAGACTTGATCATCTGTGTCTTTTTGTTACTCTTCTTATGTGTGTGCGTAATTAGTGGTCATAGCTATTAAAATTCAACAACAAAAAATTATAGATCCAGGCACACTAAAACGTTTAAAAATAGGAGAACAGAAAACTGTTAGCATCATATATGTATATGCGTACTCCAGCTATCCACCAATCACGCTAGAGGATAGACAGAGGTTGAAGACCATTAGTTTGTAGAGAGCCCTCGGAGATTGGCAGGCGCTTGCAAAAGAGAAGAGGTTTTTTTTTTTTTTTTTTGATCGGTGACCTGCTGCAAAAGAGAAGAGGTTAGTACTTAGAGGAAGAGTTTTTGTGATGGTGGTGTATTGAAAGAAGGGTTTTTGTATAATACGAGATAAGGAAATAAATTAATTCGCTAATTAAGAGACGGGGAAAAAGAAATCACGGGAGATCTTTTCTCCTTCCCAATAGTTTGTTTCCTTGTTAGTTGTTACCCAATATTTGGGTTTATCAGTTTTTATTTAACTTATTAATTTACTTTAAACGAACAATTGACATTTTTTTGCAACACAAGTAAAAAAAATGTTGCATAAACTATACAATCGGGCAACATAAAATTTATTTGTGATATATGTGTTGCGTATAATAGAACAAACGCAACATATGCCTAATTTGAGTTGCGTAAACAACTCAATCCGCAACCCCATAAAAACGTGTTGGCGTTATATATATAATGCAACACTTTCAAATAGTGTTGCAACTCGGGTGTTGCAAGAGGTGCATTTTCCCGTAGTGTTTTGGCGAATGATTGACCAAATGATACAATTACATTCCATTTACATTAAGAAAATGACACCGTGGCTGAGGTTGACTAGGTGTAAATCTTTGCCGTGAGAATCGAAGGTAATGAATTGGGTTAAGAGGAGGATGAGATTTAGGATGGGAAGGAAGGATTTTGTGGAGGTGAAATTTTAATTTTGAATAAATGGCTATAATAATTATTAGCATCAAAGTTTTAACTATACGAATGTATTGACAAATATGATATAGCCTACAGTGGCAAAGTTAAGAAAAAAATTCTTACTTCATCATAGATCGTTAGTCCAGTCAGCATCACTAGCGGTGTTGTGACGGAATGGCTATATTTGTCAACTGAAACTCAAAATCTGGTTATACTAGTGTATTTTTACAAATATGGGTACAAGTGTCACAAATGTCAAAGTTGTAGCGATGCAACTGCATTTTGCCTATTTTGAAATGAGTGATTTTTTAATAAGTCATTTGTGTAATGTTACCATTGTAACTCACAAGTAGTTTGCTATCACAATGAAGTTAACCATGAAAATAAAATTTATTTTGCAACCAGCATCTAACATATTATTTGGGTATGAGCATTATATAATAATACTAATATTGCCTATTTTATTATATTTGGTTAATTATATTTGTCAACTGAAACTCAAAATCTGGTTATACTAGTGTATTTTTACAAATATGGGTACAAGTGTCACAAATGTCAAAGTTGTAGCGATGCAACTGCATTTTGCCTATTTTGAAATGAGTGATTTTTTAATAAGTCATTTGTGTAATGTTACCATTGTAACTCACAAGTAGTTTGCTATCACAATGAAGTTAACCATGAAAATAAAATTTATTTTGCAACCAGCATCTAACATATTATTTGGGTATGAGCATTATATAATAATACTAATATTAATTCTTGAACGATAATTTTATGTTAACTTTCTCCCAAATTATAATGGTTACACAATCATTTTACAACCAAACATAACATATACTTGAAACTAGTATTTAAAATAGTAGCGATGATTTTACTAGAAATAATTGAAAACATTAATGAAAAATAATTGAAAAGTATTGGATTTATTGCAAAATACTAGAGAAAGAATAATAGTGAGTATGTGGAAAAAGGGGAAGGTTAAATTTGAAAACTAGTTACGAAAACTTAGTCATTTGGAGGCGGTCATTTGCAAATGAAGCATTTTTCTTTTGTAAACAAACGAGTCATTTGGTGACAAATTACTCGTGCAAAGTGCAAACAAACCCTTGATACTTTTTGTAAATAATGAAGATTTTGCTACAGTGACTTACAAGTTATTATTATTTGGAGAAAAAGATCTACCGCTTTCACTAAGTGGTCTGCCGCTTCAAATAATCGGTGGACCGGATGAACCACTACTAGTTAAATTAAAATATCTAATCATGGGTATCAATATTAATATATATGCTTGTTGGTAAGATAGTTAAAGTTAGTATTCGCGGGTGATTTTCTCTCGTAGATTTGAAAAATATTTTTCTGATTATTTCTTATATTTGAGTTATTTAATGATTATTTCATATGTTTGAGTTACTTTATAGAGATTTTCATCTTTCCTTCAAATTCTTAGTTTGCTTGCTTGCTTTTTATTTTATAGTTATCTTGTGATGGTGGAAATTTGTTGTTAGGAAGATATTTAATAAAAGGTATAATTGTCATACAATTGTGTCATTTTCGATATAAAGAAGTGTTAAGAGAATGATAAGATACTACATTACGACGAAACAATTCGTATTGTGGATCTCTAATTGTCCCTTATTTCTTAATGTAAATGAAATGTAACGATGTCCTTTGGTCAATCGTTCGCCAAAAATAGTAGACCATTTGTCGACCTCTTACGGAAAACGATAGACAAGATATCATAAACAATTGTCTATTTTCTTCAAATTACAAGTCACCGCATACCCAATAATTATCACCACACGCAAAAGACGAACACGCGAGGTCTTTTCTTTATTTGTGATTTGGCCTGCAAAGATAGTGTATGTTATTTAGGCTTGGCAACGGGGCGGATCGGGGCCGGGTAGCCTAGATCCGTTGCCCGCCCACCATGGGCCTCGGGTTTCCCCGTCCCCGGCCCAAACGGACTTGCGGGCTTGGCTGGATAACCATCCCCATCCCCAATGGGTAATCGGGTGCCCGCGGGTCCATTATACCCGCTACAAACGTTAAAAAAAATTAAAAATGACAAAAAAACTGGAAAACTAGACACTTTATTCATAGTGACTGTCACTGATCTGTCAAAATGACTTAAAATAAACAATGAAAGCTTGCCAAGCTGCAATAGTGGCACTATGCCAGCAGCTCAGCAAGCAACAACACCAAAAACAACATTTGTTCCATGTTTGTGATAGAAATGATCAAATGAACCAATAACCAAAAACAGCCGACTCTAAATTCTAAATGTCTGATTCTTTTGCCAAAAACAGTAGAAAGAAAAGCTGCAAGCAACAGCAGCGCATCAACAGTAGATGATCTGAACATTAAGCCTTAGTTAATAGTTATTAACTTAGTTATTAACATTAACTCATTAAGCCTTGCAAACAAACATCTCTAGCAGCAAAATCACGCTTACAGTTTAATTAATTTTACTTATTAGCTCGGTGAATCCACTGTTTGTCACAACAAGTCGCAGCATTATGAACAAACAGTCAAACACAGTGAGGTGAGGCTTAGGAGAGAACTGGGATTACCTTCTCGGATTGGAGTTTTATGTGGACTGTCGAGTACCCAATGATAGTAGACCGCTCCTAACTGCTCACTGACTCTGTTCTGCTTCAGTTCTCCAAACCAGTAAACCCGATCCAAAGTTCCAAACGAGACCAACCTAGCCCAAACAAGAGTGAACAAGAAGAGTCAGTGAACAAATAAAACACAAACCAAGTTAGAACTGGAATTTAATGCATGCATGTATGTATTATGAGACCACTAACCCTAGACGAGGTCAAGAAACTTACCCTCGACGACTGGACTCTGTCTGCTTCAGTTCTCTAAACCAGTAAACCCGATCCAAAGTTGCAAAGGAGACCAACCTAGCCCAAACAGAGTGAACAAGAAGAGTCAGTGAACAAATAAAACACAAACCAAGTTAGAACTGGAATTTAATGCATGCATGTATGTATTATGAAACTTAGACGAGATCTAGAAACTTACCCTCGACCTCGACGACTGGACTGTGTCTGGATGCTCGGGCGCTCGGCTAAATCCCTCGGTCTCTGCTCTCTGTTGACTCGACTGGGGTGTTCTTGTTCTCGATTTCAGAACTCAGAAGATGGCGTGGTGAGAACTGAGAAACGACCTCTGCGCTCTGAATCCCCCCTATATATACAAGTAGAAGAAGAGTCAGTAGAGAGTTAGGGGAACGGGAAATCAGGGAAGAAATTTGAAAGAAAAGATAAGAAACCCAGAATGAACTTATCTTTTCTCGAAGAATCAGCGATTCGGACTTCCAACGAGGCAACGACTCGTTTTTGGACCGCGGCCGACGAAATCTTCGTCGGATGATTGCTCTTTGAGCCATGCAATTGGTCGAATGGAGGATTTGATGAGGGGAAATGACGAAAAATCGGCCAGATCGCGATTATCTAGCGATCTGATCGCTAATCGCCAGAGAGGAGGCAGAGAGAAGAAGGAAACTAGGGTTTCTGTTCGATTTGGGGGAGAATGGAAAATGAGACGGCTGCTAGGGTTTCTCCAAGGGGAAGCAGAGTTTATATACGCCCTCCAAACGCCGTCGTTTTCTACACGGTTAATCCGTCGGGCGGGTCGCGGGGCGGATACTGGGCTAACCACCACCACCCGAAAACCATGGTTGACGGGCTTCGGGTTACCCGCCACCCGTTGACGGGCCGAGATCCCCAACCGCATGGGCCCTTATCGGGCGGGCTTCGGGCGGATACCCGGATTTGGGCCCCGGCCTGCCATCCCTAATGTTATTATACTTCGTTTATGCTTTTCCGTTTTAGAGAATATCTATGGCAAAAATAGTACTTCGTTTGGGACTTGCGAAGTACTAGGGCACCAATCACCATCCCTAGGGATGGCAATGGGTCGGGTTGGGTCGGGTTTTGCCAAACCCAAACCCAAACCCATGGGTTTATCTTTGAAAAAAACCCGGGGTAAAACCCACTGGGTTTGAAAAACTCAAACCCAACCCAACCCGTTGGGTATCCGCGGGTTCATGGGTACCCACGGGTTTTGTCGTAAAAAATTTACAATTACAAGTTCTTATCAAAATTAAAGTCAAATATCAATTTCTCAATACAACTTATCCATATATAAAACACCATTCTAGAAAATTCAAGCAAATCACAAATTAACTATACAAAATGTTCAACACCAATCTAGAAAACTCAAGAAAATTGAAGCAAATCACAAATTATCCATAAATAACATGTTTAATTGAAAGCTTCTTCCTTTCATTTAAGTTTCTTTACTCTCCACTCCATAACATCAACTTCATTCTACACAATTAAAAAGAAAAAATTAGACATGTCTCCACAAACATAAATAAGATTAGTTGTTTAGAATATTAAATATACCAAAAAAAATTAATTATATGGGTGAGCGGGTACCCACGGGCCGGATTTACCTAAACCCAAACCCAACCCAACCCGGTGAATAGTGAACGGGTTTAAACCCAAACCCGACCCAAAACCCGTCAACACGGATTTTACCCGCATTGACCGGGTTGGGTCGGGTGGGTACCCGTGGGTTCGGGTTTTGTTGCCATCCCTAATTTAAAAAAAAGGCAATTTTAAATTCAGAATGCCTATATTCTCTTTCCGTGGCAACTTACAATGACATGATTGACATTTGCAATTTAATTATCAATATTTATGAAATGAATTGTTATTTATATATCTCATCATTATTAACATTTTTAATATACTTATCAATGTTCTCAGGGCCGTCCATGATATTCGGAGGCCCTGTTCGAAAATTTAAAATGTGGCCTTAAAATTTTTTCTCCATAAATTTATTAAATAATTATAAAAAATATATAGCTTCGGAAAATAATTACAAAATGAATAAATAATCACATTTCTAGTTTGACGAAGAAACCAAAACCAAATTCCCAGGGCTGTCTAATGCTTCGTGGAGGCCTTGTTCCAAAATCGAGACGTGGTCCAAATTGACTTTTAACTATAATAAAACTAAAATGATTGTAATATCTTTCTATATAGTTTAAAATAAAATTATCTATTATTTTTCTGATTTTCGTAGTCTCCATGAGATCATTTTTAATTGTTATTATAGCTAAAATTATCTATTAAAATCGTCATCATACTCATAGTCAATCAATCATACACTAAAAATACAATCTACAATGTACGATTGGTAACTAACGGATCTAAGTGGAGGCCCCTGATATTCGGAGGGCTGAAGCACACCCTCTAGGCCGGCCCTGAATGTTCTACAATTACAATATTACAATTTTAGTTCAACTGCTAACGATATACATTTCCATCATCAACAATTATCAAAGAATTATTAAAGTTATGTCACATTGTCATTAAAGGGTTAAACAAAGTTATCATAGATTTACATCATCTTTATTACGATTCATGTTTTCATGTCATGTTCATAACTAGCCAATCATTGCCTCTTATTACGACTTTCAGTGACATTGTTGACGTTTTGCAATCAACTGATATAGGTTTACATTATCGTTCTCATCGATCAATGATAACAAAATTGTATTTTGTTGAAAACAAGCACAAAAATATAATGTTCAGACTCAATGTTAAGTATCAAATACCAACCAAAAAGTACATATGATTGTTGTATTACGTTCAAAACTAAAGCAAAAATATTAACAATGATATATTACAATTAAAAATGACATCAAACCGTTAATACATGTAATGAAAACTGTTAATAATGAATGAGCATGTCATTGAAAAGAAAATTGAATTTTGTTGAAAACCAACACAAAATTATTAATAATAACCAAATTCAATGTTAAGTATCATATGTCATTAAAAACGTTCAAAATAATATTGTATTATGTTCAAAATTAAAACAAAAATGTTAACAATAATTGGCTTCAACATTAAAAAATGACAATAGACCATTGACGATAAATATTTTTATCATCAACCCTTATGAATTAATTATTAAAGTTATGTCACATTGTTATTAACGATTTGAATAACATTATATTTGATTTACAATATTTTTATTAACGATTCATGTTTTCACATCATGTCCATAACTAGTCAATCATGACCTCTTAAAATGACTTCTAATGATATGATTAACATTTTGTGATCAATTATTATCGATTTACATTGTCATTCTTAGAGTATATGAAATTAATTGTTACCCAACATTATTATCGATTTCAATATACTTATCAATGCTTTACAATAACGTTATTAACGATTTCTCATCATTTTTCAACGTATACCTCACACCGTACGCATTACGCAACAACATATCACCGAATAGGAGCCACCATCCTAAGCGCTATAGCTTCCGTCGTAGATGAGCGACGACGATTCCGTATCCATTACCAACACCTCCGACGAAAAAATATCCATGAACACTAAGAGAGTTAACTCGCGAGGAGGAGGAGAAATCGGCCGGATCTTGCCTGGTGGTGGTTGCCGGAAGTATGGGAGTGGCAGCCGAAGGAAGAACCACCGCCGGTGATGAAAAGCTTGCGGAGGCGAATATGTGGGATTTTGCGTTTTGACACGCTTGACAAGGACGCCATTTAATAGGGCTTAGGGAGGCAACTGATGAGTGCGGCCGTAATTGTCAGTTTTTTAATATTTTAATTAATTAATTAGTTATTATTACCTTAATTACCTCTAACCACCAATTAACTATTAACAATCTATTAACGGCCTAAATTATTATCAACCAATAGAAATGACTTACGATAATTCTTAAGTTAGTAGACTTAAGGACCTGAACCTAGCTTCTTTCCACCCTACTTGCACAAAAAGACAAAACGACATCGTTTTGTATCTAACATGAACAATACAGATAATTTATGGATGTTATTAGTGACAACCTAATAATATGAATAAATTATATAGATCTTATTAGTCTTTACTGATATATATTTATTGAAAAAATTTCTATATAGATGCTCAGAGAAATAATTTATAGTTATATTCGTGAAACATGAATATAACATAGTAACATGCATCATTGCATCCGTGGACCCGTTAGGTTGAGTTTGAGATTGCTCTTCTAAAACCTAGTGAATACATTGCCGAACCCGCTGAACTGAATCTAAAAGACTAAAACCCAGTGAGTACAACAGCAAAATCAGATGTATTGATACATTATGGGTTCGTTTGGAGAACATGATTCAGGACATGGATTCATTGAATCCGTAGATTTTGTAGAAAGTTATGTTTTTTTGTTACTTTTTGTATTATGGATTCTAGCTTTAGAGATTTCAAATCTCTAAAATCTACGGATATCAAATCTCTCATAACCAGAGAGATTCTGTATCTTGATTCGTGAGATTTTTTCTCTCCTAATTTTTCTCTTCCTTTTATTTATTTATCACATGAAATATATTTATCAACAAAGTTTTTTTATATTTCTCGAACCACTCTAATTTTTTATTAAGGATAAACATGTTATTTAATATAAAATGAATTTTTTAGTTTACTTGATTGTTAACAATCACAGTTACCAAACAATAAACATTTTAAAATCTGTTTTCAACAATCCGAAGAGTTAGAATCTTTAGATTGTTGATAATCTGTAGATTTAAACTCATATTCTCCAAACGACCCCTATAGAGTAATAATATTTAGCAGGCTGGGTTAGAAAACAAGAACAGCCAAACGCTGCGCACTCAAACCTACGAAACACCGTCGCGAAGAGCTGAAAATGGCGACTAGGTTGGCCAACAGAGCCTCCTCCTCCAATCAAACCCTAAATTTCCTGCGCTACTCTTTCAAATTGCTAAGAAACTTCAGCACTTCTTCGAATTCGACTTCTGCTCAAACCCCACCGTCGACTAATACCCTTTCCAAGAAATCGAAGCGACGCAAGAAGAAAAACCTATTCGAGGTCGCTCAATTTTTGCCCAATTGGGGTCTCGGTTACCACTTGGCCAAAGCTCATTGGACCAGTGTGTCCTATGAGATCACCAAAATCAATCTATACAAGGTTTCTTTTCTGTTTGTTTCCCCTCTTTCAGTTCCTTTTCATTTGTATTACTGTAGCATTTTGTATTCTGCGGTACCTATAATAGATCAAAAGCGGAGGGGCGGGGAGGAAATCCTGCAGTATTAGGGTTTAGGGTTTTGATTGTTGGTTGGTGCTTTGCAGGACGGTAGACACGGCAAGGCATGGGGGATCACTTACAAAGACGGTTAGTGTTTGACTGAATGTTCATCCTTTAGCATAGTAATAATTCCTTGAGTCTTCCTTTCTCTACGTGGATGCCATTTTTAATTGAAGTATTGGTGGGTTTGGTTTCTTGATTTCATTTGATTGTTTGTGTTTGAAATTTGCCCAAGGGCTGGCAAATCGAATGTTGAAAACTCAATCGTGAACTCGAGTCTGTTTCAAGTTGGTGATCAGCATAACAACATTATTACAGTTCTTTGGATGATTTCTTTTTATCCCTGCTGTTTACTTGGGATAGTGATTAGTGTGTATGGACTATTTCAGACTTTACTCTTTTCAGTTTTGAAGCTTTGAGGTAAAAGTGTAGATGCTATTGCTAGTTATACCAAAATAGCCGTCCTTAGAACATACTACATGAGAGGTGAGAGCACTTGTTAGTCTTCGAAATGGTTGTCATTCCTACTCTAAAATGGTATGAGCACGCTCCAATACGTGTGAATGACACGCACTATTGAAGTTGGAATTAGCCAAATCATGTACACCGAGTTTGCATGCTTAGTTTCTGATGAAATCTTTCTTGATTTTTATTGATTAGAACTGAAAATAACCCTGAAATTACTGTCATTGTTGAGCTTGAAGAGATGAGAAAGAGTGCTGGATGTGGATGAAGTTTCTTAAGCTGTGTCTGACTCTGACATATCCTTGTCACTTAAAACACGGTTTTCCTTAGCCTTGAACCACAATTCAATCTGTTTATTATGGTTCTCAATGAGGACAGACAGGATCCTTGTGGATTATGTATGTATTCTTGTCTACAAATGACCACTTCCTTATCAAGCTCTTATTCCTGTTTGGATGAACCAAGCGTGTTTTGTCAAATGCGGAGAACCAGTAGGTCTATATATTGAGATTTCTTGTGTATTTGGCAACACAGCAACATGATTAGCCATGATAAGACCATCTGTTACATAGCTACTCTGAACTGCTACGTTGAGATAACCTTTTCATCCAATGTTTAACTCACTGGTAATTCATCATACAGGATTACCTGCTGCAGAAGCTCCCAAGAAGATTAGTGGAGTTCATAAGCGTTGCTGGAAATATCTTCCTGGCTTAAAAAAATCGAATCAAAACTTGGTACACTCCCCAAGTCCGACAACAACGACCGAAACTGCTGCTCATGGTGAAGTTCAAGCTGCCTGATGGCATGTTGTCAGCTAAAGCAGCTAGTAGCATGACGGGCATTTGATCAGAGAATTGGGTTTTGGGACTTCGAGTGCAATTAGTATGCAGTCAGGATAAGATCATTTTGTTGTTTAACTCAGAGCTCTGCTGAAATGAACCTGGTAGAGATCCGAGGGAACATTAGCAGAAAGATCCGGATCTCGTATTCTCCAGGGTTTTTGAAACCATACCGGTGATTGTCCCCGGACAAATCAATGAAATGATATGTAGTGTTACATTGGTTCAACTGATAGTATACCGGTGTAATATGTAGTGTTACATTTGTTCAACTGAAATAAAATTATTTTGATATCTGCAATGCAGCAAGCATCATACACAGAACGCGCGGCTCCTCTGGACTGGCCGTCATTTACAAGATTGTATGCAAGCCAATGTCGTTGATAACAAACAACAAGAATCTGTCATTTACCAGATGAAGAGAAGGATTAAAAGATCTCTGTTCCTACATAACGCCCTGTGAATTCTTGTACAGAACCGCAAGGTTCTTCACCGCCATCGGTAACCTCTCCTGAAAACAACCTCTCAGAAAGCTAATCTGTCCATACCAGCGAAGAAAACAAGTGGATTATACATTGACCAAGTCTGCAATTCTGCATGCCACGCTTCCGCCCGAAAATTTTGTCCCTTCAACGTCATAATCATAACAAGTTCTGCAAAACAATGCAGCCTTAAAAGATCCGCCATCCCGAATCGATCCAGAAAACAAAACGCGAAGAGCAAAGCCTGTATCCGGCCAAAACCCACAACAGCCACCTCATTCCTTTCGCTTTCTCATCTATCTATGCTCATTGTTCTACGTTGGGTTTGGGGAAATCTGTCTGATATGATATGAGCTTTCATTTTCTACATTTTCTATAGCTGGGAATGGAGTCGGCCGTTACCCAGATACAGCAGTTTGACTTGTAAACTAAACTGTTTCCTCTCCCAGCCATTGCTATATTTACATCCACAACTCCACATTCCCTCTTCATGCCTTCTCAATACATTCCTCATTCTTCATCAGCTTTATTTCGTCTCCGACAAACAAACATGGTTGCTGCTGCCAGCATGTCGTGGAAGACGATGATCGCTGCTTTCTTCGCTGTTTCTTCCCTTGCGATCCTCAACGGAGCCCTGGGCGATCTGATATGCGAGGAGCTTCCAGTGGAGCTATGCGCCTACTCGATCTCGGACGCAGGGAAGAGGTGCGTGCTGGAGAACTACGTGGCCAGAAAGGGCACGGTGAATTACCAATGCAAGACATCGGAAGTGGTGGTGGACATGAAGTCATGGATCGAGACGGAGGCATGCATCAAGGACTGCGGCGTCGACAGAAACGCCGTCGGGATCTCTTCTGATTACCTGCTGTCCCCCAACTTCGTCGCCAAGCTCTGCTCCCAGCCCTGCTTCACCTACTGCCCAAACATCCTCGATCTCTACTCCAGCTTGGCTCAAGCTGAAGGTAAAACAAGGAAACAGATGTAATATTATTTAATTGCCTGCATAACAGGTTCCTTCTGTCAAGAACCAATGGATCTCAATAACTCGAGTTGTTGGGAGACGTCCCCTCACACGAAAACCATTCACAAGGGCTTGAAGTTTGCACAGATCCAAATACCATGTGCTTAACAAATGGGGTCACGGTCACCGGGAATCGAACACAAGACCTCTCCGTCACGGAAGGCTCTGATACCATGTCAAGAACCAACTGATCTCAATAACTCGAATTGTTGGGAGAGGTTCAATCGTGGATCATATACCACACACTAACACCTGATACATCCTAAACCAGAACCTGACAATATTACTATTTGTTTGGCGTATGGGTTATGTGCAGGGATGAACTTGCATGATATCTGCAGCGGTGGGAACACTGCTCCTCGTCGTCGCTCGATGTACGATCTGCCCAAGAGTTCAGGTTGGGTTGCTGCTGCTGCTGTCGATGGAGCTGTTGGGGAAGGAAATGGAGCTCCACTTGGTTCTCCCCTGTCTTCTCCTGCTTTTACTTTTGCAGATGATGGTATCACTACTGCATTTGCTCCTTCTTCTCCTGATACCTACTGAGGGGGGAAAGGATGTACTGGATTCCACTTCAATATGATTTCTCCTGTGTATATAGATGTGTCCTTTTGGAACAAATTTTGGGTTTTATACTTGGAATGTTATCTAATTTGATTTACGCATGAAATACTTTGGCCTATCTAATGAATTTTAGTTATATATAATTTGCGTCCAATTTGTGCTCTTTCACATCATCCTTACATAGTGCGATCATGCCGATCATTTTTTTTTTTAATAATTTGAATGTGCTCACTTTACTTTGTTTTCCTGTTTTTCTTCATCCTTTCAATTTCTCATTCTGTTTGATTGCTTGAACTCAGACATGTTTACTCCGATTTGTTTGCCATGAATAAAGTATTAGGGTAAACATGTCTCTATTCTTGTATTTTTTGAAAAGCACATGAATTTTTTATAGCAATTATCGTATGTATACTTGTATTGAGTAGAAAAAGTTGCATACAATCAAACCCATCAATTAATGGACTAAGAAAATATAAGGCATGTCCACAACTCCTCTTCCCCCACTCACACAAGCTAAACTGGCCTGATCCAGAATGCGAGATCCTTAATTTCCTTACACAAGTCACTCACCTCTATGGCAAACTCCATCTCTTTAGTTGTTGCTCCTACTGCTGCTTGAGCTCGGACTCGTGTTCATCGTCGGGGTTGTCTTAATGGGCGACCTAAACCGCTAGCGTGCCAATGACTCTGCTCCATAAACTAATTAAAAATGTTCGAATTTTAATTTTCTTAGAGTCCACCTAAGCGCTGATTTGGCGCTAACAGGAATTTCAGTACGAAACTAACGAAGATTACACAAATGATATATAAAAATTACTTAATATAAATTGCGCACTCCCTAAAGGTTGGTATTTCTAGTAGTATACTAGTATTAGCTTTTTGAAATATGACACAAATTCGTTGGGCGGGATATGTGAGATCTGTGGTGCTGCAGCAGCTAACGTTGCTGGGAAGCTGACAAACATGGCGTTCAATGCAAATGCTGCTACATCGGCACCATCAGCAGCTCCGATGATTCTTGTGGAAGCCAGGCCAGCGTGGCATAGCCGCCGCATTATGAACTTCCTGCTTGGTTGCATGGTTCTCGCCTTTGTTGTTTCCTGGCTCTTCCACATCCCAAAACTGAAGGGAATGGGTAGCTAAGCTACGCAAAATCTGTAAATTATTGGCGTGTATTATGTAAAAAGCTTGAGTATATCTTGTATTGATTGTTTGTATAATAGTTTCAAGCTTAGTATGTATGACTCCCAAGCACTTAGCTTTTTGTATGTTTCGATTCAAATTTTTCTCCATTAGAAATGAAAATTGAAGTGTATAGCTTACTGGTTGGTTTGTGTCCAAAATTTGGTTTCTTCTCATGCCAAAAGCTGGAGGAAGGATTCTGATCCTTTTGGAATCTACATCTGTTAATGATTTACCATAGAAGACTCTTTTTTTTGGGTAGAAACATAGAAGACTCTGAAGCAGAACAAAACCACTTTCATCATATCGATTCAGAACATCAAGCAATCTGTAACGTTATACAATCGAACATGATATGTTTGACGATGGCCATATTTCACTCTGAATCGCTCTTTGTTTCCATTTTTGTGGGATTGTCCATTCTGAAGTCAGCAACAGCCTTGTCCAGAGCGCCCCTCACATGCTGGCACATTAGCATCAAATTCTGGCATCCATCCTTCAGTACTTCCCTTGCTGGGTCACCTGCATAATTCCCATTTCAAGACATTGTCACTTACAATGAAACACACGTTAATAGTGGCAAGGCCATCAATCTTGCTATGGATTATTCTCTTGGAACAGACAAGTCTCCAACTGTACTTAACTAGGGAAGCTACATCATTCATGAGGTTCAATCACAACAGTTATTTAACTCATCCAGGTCCCATACAGGTCTTTGTAACACCAACAACCAAGCAAAAGCGTATCCATGACAAAAGAACAATTCGAGCTAACAAGATAATAAACCGGAACAGAACACCAGACCCATTTGTAGCAAAGTGCTAAACAAGTTCTTGAACCCACAAGATTCTGACTTTGTTGTAATGAAATCAGGATATTGTAGCAAAGGGAATTCCACAGCAGTACCTGTAGTTTGAATTCTAATGTTAACTCGAGCATCTGAAGGATGAGGAATGCTGTATCCACAAACAGATACCCTTGGACTGCAACAGTAGCGCATGCGGGTGAGCTCATCACATAATAATAGGAGACTTTTTTTTAGAGCAATTGGAAGTAGCTTAAAGGGAACAGACTCTTGATTCAAGCAGAATCGGACGGAATTTGCAAGTGTGTGGTCTTCGTCGACAAAAGAGAAGGTTGCTTTGCTTGGATCATTCAAAGAACCGTGCTCCATTTCTCAACAATTTCTAGCAAACCCCTTCAATCAAATACCATTGCAGCAGTTTAAAAAAAAAAAGATCAAATTGAACCCACAAAAAGAAAACGAGGAGAAGGAGTCCATAGACGAAAAAGGAAAAGAAAGAACAGCAGCATCTTCAACTTGGAATTTTGTGTACCACATGACTCCATGAATTTATTTAGTCTTCTGGTTCTATTCATCACGACAACAGTTGATGAATCCCCCTCTCTGCTACCTTAATTCTAAAACCACCATTAGCAATCCCGCCAGCACATGCACTCCAAGTTCCCGGGGAAATATCAAATCAAACCTACCGAACAGAATTACAGAACTGAGTAAGTAATCGGTACCTGACTGAGAAGGAAAAGAGACCGGCGGCACGAGAGGTAAAGAGGCTGCTCTGCTGGGAGAAAGAAGAAGTCGAGGGACAGGGGAGGTTTTTTTTTTTTTTTTTATAGAATGGGACAGGGGAGGTTCGGGTCGAACCGTCGAAGGGTTTTAGACTTTTTAGCAATTCTAGGTTTTGTTTCTGAATTATCTTTCTTCTTTCGGTTTCTTATGCGTTAAACGACAGCGTTTCATCCTAGGATGTGATCGGCTGATCGCACAGGCCACAGGGCGCCACAAGCCCTTTGCTTGCGTGTCATTGGTTTGGGGTGTTCAAATCATTGTTATGGTAATTACTAGCTTTGTGCCCGGCCCATTGGCCGGTGAGCGGTGAAGTATAGAACCGCGACTTGTATTGTGTCTCAATTGCACATATAATTTTGCTTTCTTATCAATGGGTTGTATAGTTGTGAAACCAATAAGAAATTGTTTGGAGAATTGGAGTCTAAATCTATAGATTCTAGACAATCAAAGATTTTAACTCTCAGAATTGTTGAATTTTTTTTGGAAATGTTCATTGTTTGGTAATTACGATTATTAATATCCAATGAAAAAAGAACTTATATTTTTTTTTATTAAATGGGAATTTATTTTTAGATTGACTCGAAAAATATTGAGAATTTATTGATAGGGGTATTTAGTGGGATAGATGGAAAAAAAAAAGAGATATGGGAGGGAGAAAATATCCAAAATCAATATGTAGAATCTCTCTAATTATGAGAGATTTGATATCTTTAGAGTTTAGAGATTTATAATTTCTGAAATTATAATCCATGATACAAAAAGTAGCAACAAAACATATAACATTTTGTTAAATATATGAATTCAATAAATTTATAATTCAAATTTTGATCCCCAAACGACACCTAAATAGCTCTTCAAAAGTAGAATTATCAGTTTTAGCATAGATTTTCAGGTACTTGGGTATTTAGCCAATCCAAGCACCAAACATTCAAGTCCGTCATTGTGTCTATGTGCCAACAATAAGTGTCATTTATCATTTTGGAATTATTCTGTGTTTATGAAAATGGAAAGAAGGTAAGGATTGTTAGTCACACAGAGTCGAGAAATAGCGGTCAGGCTATGCTGTGTCTTTCTTTTTCTTGCCTCTATCCCATTGACTCCAAAAGGGGTTTAACTTTTTACTGTATTTAACCATTCAAAGGAAACTATTGATGGCGATCATCATATTTCGTAAAGTAAATTATCTTCCACCCATCAAATATGCCTCATCCATTCATACAACCGCTGTAATTGAACAATGGGGTTCAAATGATATTTGGATCTATACCTTATGTGTTAAGTAGTGTATTAAAGGTTCCCCAACCAATCTTAGAAGATTTTGAGTTCAACTGCTACTAACATTATTTTTTATGTTCTTTCAAACCAGGATAAGATATTGTTGGGGGATTTTGCCCAGGAAGCTACTCAGAAAACTTGTTTCAAGTAACCCCTGGGAAGGAATGAGTATACATGTTGCAGCATGATAGTGGCCAAAAATTCAAGTACTTGATTTCCCCTGTTTATGTGAACTTATTCAACCTCTTTACTTCCCTTTTGATTTCCTCGCTTGGTAAGCATCGCCAAAAACTTATAAGATAAGGGGAAAGTAATCAAATGAGTTTGCAGGGTCATACTCATACCAATACCATAGTGCAATTAAGAACCTGTAACCCGCTAGTAGTAGCATTATTATGTACATTATGTGTAGAATCAACCTTTCCTCCCCATAATAGAAACAAACATACACAAAATACACAATGACGATCAATGAAGCATATGTATTGGCTTCTGGAAGCTCTCAGAATAAGAAATTTACAGAAGTCAATGAAGCATGTGTATTGGGTTTTCTCAACCCTCTAAATGACTCCCATCGGAAGACTCATAATAAGCAAATTATAGTAAACCTAACTATTTACCATCTAAAGCCCCATTATCCAGTCTAATCATTAGTTCCTCTTAGCCCTCAAAATTCATGCTGTCAAGAGCTATAAAGTACTCTGGTTCATCAGATATATCCTATTTTGAACTCAAGGCCATTCCAGCCTAGTAATCACTTCAGACTCAGGTGTAAGATCATGTATTACAAAAATTGTAGATAATGCAATTTTTAAGCTACAAAATCAAAAGACCTCAAGCTAACAAACATATTCATACTATCATACAAAGCTAATCAAAAGGCAGAGAGAGCCAGACTTGACACTGAAACAACCTGTGCTCAATGATTCCAATGTACCATCAAAACAAAATTCCTTCTCCTAGCAAATGGGGCGAGACTTGGAATGACCTATAACCATTAAATTCAGAATACATACGAAGAGAGATTGAGAAGGGTATGAGCAAAAACAGAGCCGGCGGCGGGGATTGGAAGGGACTTTTGAGGGCAGCATAGGGAGATGGAGAAGCAAATTGAGGGTGTGGGATTGGGGGAGCTGCGAGATGTGTATGGGAAAAAACGGTGGCAGTGAGTTTGCTAAGCGGTGCGGTGTCGAAGGGACTTCCGGGAGCGACACCAGCAAATTCGAGAAACAGGTTTAGGGTCCGGCAAGATTAAGCCATCAAGGTAACTGCGGTGGGCAAGAAGTGAGATTTTTTTTGAGGGTTTGGTAATCAGACGGTGAGAGAGAGAGAGAGAACGGGTGAGAATTTTTGTGCGAGATAAGAGGCCGGAGAGAGAAGGAATGAGAATTACCTGGAGGTCCTTCCGTAGTGTGCGGTAAATTGAGAAGGGGCGGACGTGGCAAACGCGATTTATTGAAATTCCTTTATAGTATTTTGTAGATTAAATCCATTAACTATTAATCATGAATAAAATATTGTAACAAAACCGAATCAATTAACACAAAAAAAAATAATCAAACTAAATTTTAATCGGTTTGGTTAATTGGTATATCAGATCAGTACGTAAGAAAAAATCTCTTATTAATACATCAATCCTTGATTTATATAATGAATAAAATATAACAATTAAGTATTAACACATAGTTAACCGTTAACGTAAATAAATGCATATAATACAATTATCTTAAAGTTATTACAAGCAGCCACATAACAAAAATACATGGAAATGGTATAGGGTTAAAGAATTGGGTGTGTTTGTGAAAAATTTCTGACTAATTTGAGAGGGTGAAAAAGCCATCCACTGTCCGATTTTCATCTAGCAGCCAATGTATGAGTTTTATCTAAATTAGGTGTACATATGTTGTTGCTCCACTGAGTAATTCTTAGCTCCAACCTTGGTTGGACGCATTAGCTCCAACCATCTACATGCCATATTGTTATTGGTGGACTCATCTTCCTTTTTTCTTAATATTTAATGTTCTTAATTATGATAAATAAATCAATAATTAAAATATAAAAAAGAAAAATAAACTCACTAATAGGAAACTGACATGTGGCTGGTTGGACCTAAGAAGGGTAAAATACATCGGGTACCACTTAAGTTTGAGAATTGGGGTAGACATACCACTTAAGTTTGAATATGGCATCGGGTACCACTGAACTCTATTATATGTGCACCGAGTACCACTTAAGTTTACTGCTATATGCATTGCGTTAAAGTTGACAGAATATTCTTGGAATATTTCATTTTCTAAATTCATAATTGGTCCTTCTACTTTTCTTATTGTAAAAAAAACCATTTGGACTTATGGAAAACATAATTTTTTATTGTTTAATTGGAATCCTCTTTTGAATACTTGATAGCAAATCAATTTTTTAATAGAAAATTTAGAATCAATTATTATTAGAAGTATTTTCAATTATCAATATGTGTTCTTATAATTGAATAATTTTCTCAAATAAATCTACTTTATGAATTCTATCTCGATATAAATAATCCGAGAATGTTATATTTAGTTCTCTTACATCAGAGTGATGTTGTCTAATTTTCCAAGTTAAATTTCCTTTTAATTCTCTAACATTATATTTGTAGATTTTTCATATTAGTTAAATTTAGTAATTCAAATTCTCTTCCTATAATTATATTTTATTTTCTATATTTTTTACTGAATGTTGTAGCTTTTATAGTTCATTTATTACTTGGTTACTTTCCATCTTTTTTTGTTCTAAATATTTTTTTAATTACTGGAATATGTTTTATTCCTTATGATTATGTTCTATTTATCTTTCTTTGGTTTTGATTTATTGATGTTCAATTAGGTTCTATTTTAACAATTTTTAATGGTGCTTTTAATAGAATTAGGCTGTTTAAATAGATATTCTAATATTAATTTTAAATATTTATTATTATATGCTAGTGTACTTATTATTTTTCTTATGTTCATTTAATATTTGTACTAATTTATGAAAAATTTTGATTAGCCATTTTAGTAATAATATGTTTAGAAGGTTTTCTAATTTTTATAATAGATAAAACTTATTGAATCTTTTTTTTATAAAGCAAATCGACTTCGATTCTTGAATAATCTACAAAAATATAGTTTTGAGTGTTTTTAATTTTTTGGGTACAAAAAAGTAATTAAAAGTTTGGGTTGGATGGAAAAGTAGACGGATGCACATTTTGTCGACTTTAATGGTACCCGACGCCCTATTCAAACTTAAGTGATATGTCTATCCCAATTTTCAAACTTAAGTGGTACCCGATGACTTCAGTGTCCCATCTACACCAGCTGAACTATAGTGCTCCATCCTCCCTCCAATCCCCATCGACTACCTGTCACTGGCTCCACCAAAGAACATCACCGCTGCTCAATAAGGGGGCTGACGAACTTTTAGGGTTCGAATTTGAAAAAGAGAATTTCAAAATTGGAAAGAGTTAGATAGTAGTCGTCATCGATCAGCGTAGGAATCATTGGGTAAAGAGGGGACGATGGAGTTGGGAATCAAGATCAAGGATGAAAGAGAGAAGGTTGTGACTCTTTTCCTTCGTCAAGTTTGAATTGGGGGATAAATGGCGATAGGATTGAAATTTGAAAGAAGGGGTGCTAAGATCTTTTATTTTCTCATTTTGTTAGGCAAAACTTTGATATTTTCTCATTTTAACAAAAAATTAATTAAATATTAAAATGAAACTAATAGTTTTTTAAACAAAATGGGAATCAATTTCTTTTATGTAAATATTAAAATATAATTAATGGGAGTAAATTTTGATAATATTGCTAATGTTTTATCTAATATTTTGAGGAAAAAACAAATTATTAACGAAAATAATATAATATAAACGTTTTATTCGCGCTTTCAGTATTGAATTCTTGAGAAATTGACTCTTTGATGCTCTGTCGCTCGCTCTCGCTTTGTGCTCTGGTTATCTTAATCTAAAACCAAACCAAATCAGCTAACTAAACAAACTATAACTTATCGATCCAATAGTATCCTACCTTATCGATCCAATAACGTTTACTTGAACTCTAACAAGATTCGATCTTTATTCTATCCAGCTTCTGCCGAACTAATTCTGTCCATACCTCTACCCTCGTATCCAAGGGAAGATAAACTCATCTGGCACTATGATAAATCTGGTCAATATACAGTGAAATCGGGGTACCACCCTTTAACAAATAAAATCAACCCATTTCATAATAGTATACCATACTACTTGGACACAAAATTTTGGAAATCATTATGGAGTATACCAGTGCCACAAAAACTGAAAATTTTCCTTTGGAGGATAGTTCGGGGGGTTCCTTCCTGTTCGCTGAATGCTGCAAATTCAAAAATTGACTACGCCTAGCAAGTGTCCTGTGTGTTGTGAGCCAACCGAGGACATTAATCATTGCTTTTATGAATGTAGGATTGCAAAAGAGTTATGGATTATGGCTGGATTGGAGTATTGTAGAAACTCAATGCGCTCCTTCCAACCAGATCTAGCATGGAAAAATCTATTCTGTGCTACTCATATCTCCAAGATCGAGATTGTCGATGGGGTTAATAATATTCACTATATATGATAATTCACAGTGGTTAGCCCCATGTTCATTCTGCTGGTGATTAGACCTGATTGGGCTGGTTAGGGCGGTTATTCGGCTTAGGGAGCGCGATTATTCTGCGAGGGGAATCCTGCGGCTGGTATCCGGAGAGAATGTGAGGCTGAGGCAGGGTTCATTCGGCTTAGGAGATAATTCCACGAGTATTCGGCTGGCGGGTTATCCCTAGGTTCCGGGAGAGCGGGAGTGAGTGCATAAACAAAAAAGATAATCATGAAAAAAACACATGTTTAGAAAGCAAAGAGGGGTTGAGAGAAGTGCGAGTGGAGGCTGTTCTTGCCGATGAGTTAAGAGCAACGAAAAGTGCCTAACCGAGCTTTTAAGGTCAGGTGGACCAGAAAGCTTGTGCCTGTCCATCCATCCCTGGATCGGGCTTTACAAAGGCAAGCAAACAAAAGATGCCCATCTTTCTTGGGTTTCACAAATACGGTTTCCGTATTCTGGCAAATTTCGAAAGGAAGATGCAAAGCTACTTATGCTTTAGTATTACTACAAGCTCGAGTTTTGTTCCGACAACTAACAACGCATATAGAGGAATGTCGAACGGCGGAGGGATAGAAAGCTCGGATAGGTGTCCAGAGATCATCGACGAGTCCTAACAATCCAATAGGATCTCGAAGGAGTCATTTAGATGCCATATGCCCTAATAACGGTATCCTGGTGAGATTTGACGGAGCCATGAAGAAAAACCAAGGAGGCTCAATCGGATTTGTGGGATTCTCGAGAGACGGTATGTTATCCTTTGCTTTTGGTAAATATTATGAAGGAATTTCGGAGACTTACATTTCCGAGCTTCTAGCTCTTAGAGACGCTATGTGATGGTGCTTAACTGGTTATCAAGCACGTTATGGCAAAAAACGCTTCTCACTCTCGAGCAGGGGCTGTCTTGGAGGAAGTTCACTCCTTTTTCTCGTTTTTTGAGTCAGTGTCGTGTCATTTTGCTCCTCAGAGCTTTAACAGAGCTGCCCATGTAGTGGCTAATCAAGCTCTTTCATCGGGAATCCGCTTGCTTACGGATTACCGTCCTTTTTTGGAGTCTACTTGTATCTGAGTCGAGTCTTTGTCCCATGCTCTCTGGGCTTGCCTTGAAAAAAAAAACTATAACTAAACCGAACCAACCAAATTATCCGAAATCCTAATAATTAAAATTATTACTACGGTAACCACTATGTTTGATTGTTGTTAATGAGTCGAGCTATCCGTGAGCGGCTCGGTCTTGAACTCGATAAAAACTCGTTCGATTAAAAAAAAAGCTCGACTCGTTAATAAACGAGCCGAGCTTGAGCTCTATCTTGTTCGGCTCGTGAAGCTCGTGAACTAGCTCGATTTGGTGACTCGTTGAATACAACTCATGAACTGTCTCGTTTTGAGCTTATGCGATGTCCCAACATTGTGACTAGAGAGCTAACTCGATTACAACTTATGAGAAAATCAATCTATATTTTATTAGTTGGTTTGTTAATGATACATATAATTATTAAATTGTATATATCACCTCATATGGTGTTTAGTACATTGAGATTGAGTATATGTAAGCAAATACGTCTCATATATGACATAACATTAGATAATCACATGTATCACATATGACATATAAATATTAGTGTATTTATATTATAAATTATCTTAGAATTGAGCTCGAGCGAACTTTCGATCTTAATGATGTGTCAAGATTTAATAAATGAGCTGGCTCGTGTTCGACTCGACTCGTTTATAAACGAGCTGAACATGAACAAGGCAAAGCTCGACTCGACTCGAATCATTAACAGCCCTACGTTTGAACACCCCTAAACGTTTAAATAAATGTTTAGTACACTATAATGCAAGTTGGAGATTCCGAAGTTACAGTTATAGCTCCACAATTTAACCCCCCGTCGGGCATCGAAGGCGGATCAAGTGACTAGGGTGTGCTTAGTCACTTCACAATTGACTAAGCCCCTCCCTGCACTTAGATCTGGACACACCAATATGACGGTCAAAAAGTGAGAAGGGCTTTTTAATTAGTGATAGAGATAATTTTGGGTATTATAAAAAATTACGAAGTATACAAACCGGACTTACAAACCGTACAAACCATACAAACAAATACAAACTAGAACGACTAAACATACAAACAGATTTACAAACAATACAAAACATACGAACTATACAAACAATACAAACTAGACCGACAAACAATAAAAACCATACAAAACGAAAAAACAACCAGGTTAACTTTTGAGGCTCCATCCATATATAGAGGTGTTTCGTTTCAAAGTCAATATGGTTGTTTTTTAGATATACAGACATTACAAACATAGTGGACAAAAATGACAAACTAGACCGACAAACCATGCAAAATGAAAAAAACACTCGGGTTGACTTTGGAGGGTCCATATCTATATAGAGGAGTTCCGTCCAAAAGTCAACCACGTTGTTTTTTATACATAAAAAAATATTACAAATATGGTTGACAAAACTGACAAACATGTTGGACAAAAATAACAAAGCTTACAAACATTACAAAAGAACCTTAACAAACATTACAAAACACAATAACTGTACAAAAAATCACTACTTAAGATACAAATAAGTAAACTTGTATGACAAATTAATTAATACAAAATATACAAATTATAACATAAAGTATACAAACTAGACAACCAAACATTACAAATTACAATATATACAAATATGTCATATAAATATTACAAAAATAATAGATAAAAATGACAAACAATACAAACTAAAAATAATATAAACATTACAAACCCGACTTTTAAGCATTACAAAGTATGTTGACAAACATCACAAATCTAGCACTGGTGCCGGAAAATTCTCATCCGCCATCTCCGGTCATCGGGAAGCCTCCTCCGTCGTCGGAAAACGTTGTCGGAAAAATGCCACCGGAAAATATATCTCTCTCTGCGCGCAAGGAAACGGGGGGAAATTCTCAGGCCACCTCTCTCTCTGGGACAATATTTCCCAGGTCACAAAAGCAAGGTAGGACGCCGGAAAAAATCCTGCCCGATGGAGGCGCGGGAGGAATCGCTGATCGGCGGGACAGAAGGGAGGCGGGAGGTTTCAATTATATTTTTTAATTATTAAATAAATAAAATATGAAATCACCACTCTAAAAAATTCTGTTTTGTTTTTAGTAATCCTAACTTATGAGTAGTTAAACTTATGTTTTTTAATTTAAAATTTATATATTCGTTCACGATAATTCGATACAGACATTTCGATAAAATTTGAACAATTTCTGAGATACTTTGTTTTTAATTGAAACGGAAGAAAATTTCACTGAAATGAGCTTCATTCATCAAAATCTCCAAGATTTTGAACAATTTACTGTTGTTTTTAGTTAATTTTTTTCTTCAAATAACATTCAAACGAACGAAAATGATACCTAAATGAATTCTTCAGTTGAAAAAAACAAAAAACAAACAACACACGTTATTTTAATTTAATTAAATAAAACCAAAAACAAAACACGTCATTTTACTTGTTTATGTGGTTATTTTTTGCTAGTTGAGGGACCCGGTCATTTAGCCACTCCTTTTGCCCTTCCCCAAATTAGAGCTAATTTAGCTCATCAAAACCTCTATTTGACCTTTTAGCTAGCCATGAGTTGAAGCAACAATGGGGGGAGGGGGGGGCTAAAATTCCATTTTGACCTTTTAGCCTCCGGGTTGTGGACAACCTAAGGTAGGGATGACTATTTGGTCCAGCCTTTTTGATTTTACCCGAAATCGGACCCTATAACCCGGATTGAGACCGGACCAGGACCGGATAGCAAACAATCCAATCCCATCTTCGGGCTTAGATTTGAGATAAAAAATCGTTCGGGACCGAACCGAAAACCGGATAAAGACCAGATAAAAGAGCTCAACACCCAAAATTTAACCAACTCCTCACCCTTTCAGGCCTCATGCCACTCAAATCCCCACAAGCTCAATCTAAAATGAAGGCTGAATTGAGATCGGACCGGATCAAGACCGAACTGTATCCAATCCAATTTTTTATCCTAATATTCTCTAAAAAACGAGACTGTGACCGGATTAATTTTCTTCAAAAAAAAAAAAGACTGGATTAATTAGGGTCAATTTAACCGGATTGGACCGTATAACCACGCTAACCTACGTAACCCTTAGTCACCTGATGTAAGCCGTCGGACTAAAAGACTAAAACCTAAAATCCTAAAACCCTAACCGGAAATCGCTTGCTTATTCCACGAACACAGAAGGGTTTTCGTTTCTTGGCGGTGCATCTGACAGCCGCGGGATACCGGTTTCAAAGCCCTAATCTTCATTCATCCCAACCGCCATCGGCAATCAGGTCCAATTTGAAGTTCTTGCTGCTCTTTCTGCTTCTGCAAGTAGCAGCTGTATCGGGCGAAGGTTTCTCAGCGCCAGCGTCTTTGTTGTTTCAGGTTCTAATGGCTGCCAACAATAGCCCTCTCCCCGCTGGTGTGACCAAAGAACAGGTAACCACCGCTTCTGGCTCGTTGCCACTCGAGTTTGTCTGTAGTACGCCTTATTCTTGCTGATACTGATTGTTACGCTCAAGCTATTGCATCTCGTTTGTATCTTCAAATTGTACAACTTTTGCTATCTCGTTGAAAGAATCTTTACTAGTAGGTTATGATATAGATCGTAGATTGGGTTAATGCGTGTTCGATGAATTTGAGTGTTTGATGGAAAATGGTGTGTTAGGCCTTTGGCATGGCGGAGACTGAGATGGAATACAGAGTGGAGTTGTTCAACAGGTAAGCTTCTGGACAAGTCCCTTTCTATCTGATGTATTGAGCTGAGCGTCTGCATTTTCTCTTGGTAACTTAGTCATCTAAGTCTTCGATCCAACTTTGTAGGCTTAGATTGGATATGTTTTGGGTTCATGTTTCCTTTCATTTGAACAATCCCTTTATTTAACTGTCATGATCTTCTTGTTGGTCTCTGTGATTTTGTATGTTTAGGGTTTGAGAACTGTTTGTGACCTCCTTGTTCACTGTATTGAGAAAGATTTTTAATTGTCCTTGCATTGTATGTCGTTGCTTGATGGCCTTGCATACTTGAGCTGTCTGTCACCATGGAAATTATTTGCCCAGACATTGTCTTTGTGTTAGCGAGTAGTCTTTAAGGCTGAAATGTTTGAAGGCTTCAGTATGCTATTTGATTTTTCTTGTTTCAGGCTTTCACAGACCTGCTTCAGCAAGTGTGTTGACAAAAGGCATGTTTCCTCTGGTTTACATCTCTATTTTTATGGCAGTCGGTCATCTATCTGGCTTGGCTTTAAAAAGAAGGTGCTTCCCTGTGTTTCAGGTACAAGGAGTCTGAGCTGAACATGGGCGAGAATAGCTGCATCGATCGCTGCGTTTCAAAGTATTGGCTGGTAAGCTTCTATCTTTGTCTCAGGAGTTCTGTCATGAACTTGTTAGCATTTTCCGACAACATAATGTCATCCAAGTCCCTAATTAGTTTATAGACATTTGCATTCCAGTTTTACACACTGTAAGTTCTTGGCTACTCTTGCAGGTGAACGGTCTAGTAGGTCAGATGCTAAGTGCTGGTGGTCAGCGTCCCATGTGAAATGCAGAGCTTAGCTTGATTTCTCTGCGTCTTGGAATGTTGCAAGGGTACCAAACCATTTTGAGTCTGTTCACTATGGGAACTAATGTTACCATGCCAAACAATTCTGTGCTAATTTCTGCTTATAGTAGATAATATCCATTTTTCGTGTTACCGGCATGGTGCGGGTTGTTGTTATCACTTATCAGATAATCTCTGCTCAGGGGAATTGTCAATAAGGTTCAGATATAGTTTAGATATAGTTTATAAAGGATACTCAATCTTATTTTTCCAAATTATCTTTCATTTTCCTGAAAATTATTTTCAACAATTTATTGTTTGACTGTAGCATATTTTGGCCTGAACTATGACCATATAATCAATTTTGGCTCGTGGTTTCAGAAATTAACATTCTGACATCAACTATGTGGCATTTAGACTCAATTGGCTAAACACATTGTTTGACCGTTAATTTGGACGATCAACATCGTTGATCGTTAGTCAACATGTCATATCATTGCATCATTACCTTAAAAATCATTAAAAAAATTCAAATTCAAATTATTTTCTAATTTTGATTATTTTCATTTTCAAATTAACCAAAAAATAAACTTTAAAATAATTTGATAATTTGTGGTTAATTTATAGAATTTATCATTTTCAAAAAATAAAAAAATAAAATATTTTTATGTTTTTATAATTTTATTTTATTTTATTTTATATTTAATTTGATAATAATAGAAATTAGGAAAATAATTTGAATTTAATTTTTTTAATGATTTTTAGGCTGACGAGGCAATGACATAGCGTGTTGACTGACAGTCAATGATGTTGACTGTCCAAAATAACGATCAATCCATGTGTCGGGCCAATTGAGTGTATATGTTGTATAGTTGAGGCCAGGATGTTAATTTCTGAAACCACGGACTAAAGTTGATTATATGATTATAGTTCGGGCCAAAATAAGGTATTAACCCTAGTTAAAATTCAATATTTGAGAAATATGTGAATTTTTTTAGTTTATTTAAGCTGATTGGGTGATGACATGGCGCGTTGACTGTTAGTCAACGCGTTTGACCATTAGTCAACGCGTTTGACCGTCCAAGTTAACGGTCAAAAGTTAGATTTGGCCAAATTGTTTATTTTGATGTATAGTTCGGGTCATGATGTTATAGATCAAAAAGATTGGCCAATATATTTATTTTGGTCAAAGTTCAGGCCATACAAAAATATTAACTTTTTTTATGAATATTTGGGCTATATACTTCAAGTGGATTCATGATGACGATGCAACCCAACTCAAATTTTATCACCATTGATTAGTGTTCGTATAATGTGTTTAACTTCATGGTGTAAACCAAACCTTAAGATGAAAAATTCACATGCCACCATCTAATTAGCCTGTGATTTACACTACTAATCTAGCTCACAAGTCACAAGTTATATATATTTGTTGGATTTGAACCCGCATTGTTGAAGAAGCATGAAGTTGACGGAGTTGGTGGCAAGAAGCAACGTTTAAATTAAGTTCGTCAAAACTAGGTCATTTTTTTTGTTTATTTCAGTTTGGTCCCTAAAGGGGTTGTTCATGTTAGTTGAGTATGTTTGAAAGCTGTTCATAGTCTTGCGGATTTGGGGAGAAGTTAGGGTGCTAACTTCACCATACTAACAACTATAATCACCATTCATTTTTTAAGTTACATCTAACAGTGATTGATAATGAAGGACTTATTTGGTATTGGCTTAATACACCTGCATAGTCATAACTTTCGCGATTTTGACAATAATAGTAATTTTTTGAAAAATACACTAAAATAGTCTTTTCCATCTAATAATTTAACGGAAAAGTCACAAATGCTGAGTAGACATCGTTTGTTTGTTGCTGATGTGGCAGTATTATCCACAAACTTGCATATCTGGATTTTTTAAAATTTATTTTCATTAACTTAAATAAAAATTAAAAAAGGAAAAATCATCTTCCCGTCGGCCCACCCCACCCTTTCATCTTCCTCAAACTCTCCACAAAACCTTTCGTCGTCGAAACACATACTACCTGCAACGCCACTGCCGGTCACCTCGTGGACCTTGAACAACATCGATGTTGTCTGCACCTCCAACAGTTACCCTTGCTTTGCCTTGCCCTATGCAACCGCCGCCATTCCCTTGCTACTATGAGCCCAATGGGCAAGTGGGTTGTGTTTCTATTAGTGTTAATAGAGTCAACATTATTTTGGTGACTTTGACACATGTATGTGGCGAAATAAATAATTTTTAATTCTACCATATTACTCTTATGGATTGAAAAATGTATGGAACTACTACAAAAGACTATTAGTGGTATTCGATGTATAATTTCGACTTAAGTGGTATAACTCACCCAATTATTAAAGTTTAATGATATACAAGCCATTTTATCTAGGATGAATTTCAAAAATATACATGTTTTTAAAAAAAATTCCCAAAATACACACGTTATAAAAAAAATTCCCAAAATACGCATGTTTGGGCATCACCGCTGTTGTCAACCGCAGTGAATGCATTCACCGCGGCAGACCAAAGCGGTGAATGCATCACCGCGGTTGACGGCCGCGGTGAAGGCCCGACTTAACTCTGAAACTTCAAACAAACGTAACTTTGCGCTCGGTTATCCGATTGTAGTGAAATTTTTTTTGATTCCATATAACTTTTCAAGATCTTTCAATCTGCAACAAGACTTCATCTCAAAAAAATGTCGTTTGTTACCCCGAACGAGCAATTTTTTGATTTTTCCAAACTTTGGAAGGACATAACTTTTAGCTCCTCAATCCGAACGTCGTAAAGTTTTTTTTGATTGTGCATAACTTTTTAAGAACTACAAATTTGACTAGGAAATAATTTTTTAAAAAAGAAGTATTTTTGGGTGTACGGGATTTTGGGAATAACTTTGCCTTTACTTTTCAACAATCCACATACTTTCCAAAATTATGGTTATAATAAAAGTTGTATTAATTCAAAAGTTATGCAAAATCAAAAAAAGTTTCATGACATTCGGATTGTGGAGCACAAAGTTATGATCTTCCAAAGTTTGTTAAAATCGAAAAATTGCTCGTTCGTGGTAGCAAATGATTTTTTTGGGGGATGAAGTCTTGTTTCAGATTGAAAGATCTTGAAAAGTTATATGGAATAAAAAAAAAATTTCGCTACAATCGGATAACCAAGCGCAAAGTTACGTTTGTTTGAAGTTTCAGTGTTACGTCAGGCATTCACCGCGGCAGTCAACCGCGGTGATGCATTCACCGCTTTGGTCTGCCGCGGTGAATGCATTCACTGCGGTTGACAACAGCGGTGATGCCCAAACATGTGTATTTTGGGAAATTTTTTTATAACGTGTGTATTTTGGGAATTTTTTTTAAAACATATGTATTTTGGAATTTTTTCCTTTTATCTAGGGGTGGAAGTTTGGTTTGCGGGTTGCGGGTAACCCGCAAACCACACCACACCGCACATTTTATGGATATCCATACCCATAATTTGTGGATAGTGGGTTGGATGTGGATAGCAAAATATTGATTTTTGTGGTTAGTGGGTTGGGTGAAATTTTTGTGGGTATCCTCAACCAACCCGCAGCGGGTAGTGGTTAACCACTAGGGCTGGCTATTTGGTCCGAACTGTTTGGTTTTACCTGAAACTAGACCGTATAACCCGGACCGGGACCGAACTGGGACCGGATAACAAACAATCCAATCTCATATTCGGGCTTAGATTTGAGGTAAAACACCCGAATAAAGACCGGATAAGAGACCCCCCTGACACCTAAAATCAAGATCAAATTGGGACCGGGCCGAATCAAGACCAGACTGCCAATTTTTGGTCCTTATATTCCCGAAAACACCGGACTGAGACCGGATCAATTTGATCCAATTTAACCGGACCGCATAGCCACCCCTACTAACCACTGCGGGGCGGATTGTGGGTAGTATAACTCTATATTTGTGGTGTGGTTACCCGCAAAATGTGGGGTGGGTAACCACACCCACCACAATTTCCATCCCTAATTTTACCCTCTGTTTTCTTGTGTAAAGATCGTTAGCAGTTCTATCTAAACCAAGAATCGTAAAACTGTAATGGAGGACGGATGTTGCATAGGGAAAATTCAGCGGTAGGACATCCTAGGATAAGAGTAAGATCACAAGTGATCCGAAGTAACAGAACAAACAATATGTGGGGTAAACTGAGAAATCTGGAAGAGAAGTAAACTCACCCAGGCAAGCCAACGCGCACAAACAAATGAACAGACAAATTAGAACGACCTCATCATATCTACCAGCCTATCCAGATCCTTGAACGAGGAGCCACCTCTCCTGGTCCCAATCTCCACTCTGCCCTTCAACTCCACTGCTCTTTCCCTCATCTCTATCCCTTCTTCCTCCACCATCAACCTTCTCACAGCGGCCGCCACCGCGTCCCTCTCCAGTTCCTCCTCAAGCTGCATGCCTACCCTCCATACATGGGTCACATACCTTGCAGTCACCTTCTGGTCCGCGAAGTTGGGCCTGCAAATCAAGGGCACCCCTTCAGCAATACTCTCCACGGCAGAGTTCCATCCGCAATGGCTCCAAAACCCTGCTACCGCCTTGTGTGCCAGCACTTCCTCTTGTGGCGCCCATTCCACGATCCGCCCTCTTTCCCCGACGCCTTCTTTGAAGCCGTTAGGCAGCGACTGTTGAACATTCCGAGTCCCACGTACCAGGCCGGGCCTGACGACCCACAGGAAGGGCAGGTTGCACTTTGCTAGGCCCCATGCCATCTCGGCTAACTCGTGCTCGCTAATGCAGGCCACGCTCCCCAAGCTCACGTAGATCACCGAGTTCTCTGCCTGCTTGTCCAGCCATGGGATGCAGCTGTAGTCCTCCTTTAGCAAGCTGGTGGAGAGCTGTGGAGCGGATTTGTGCATCGGCCCCACCGTGAAGATTGGAACTCGGCATTGCTGCTTCACCTGCCCCAGAAGCGGATTCTCCAGACAGTCCACCGTGTTCCAGATGACAGCCGAACTCGAACCCACGAGCCGGACATTTTTAACCACTTCAACGAAGTTGTTCAGTGACTTGAAAATGGTTGTGGGCAGATCTTTGTATCTGAGTGGGTAATGCTCCGGCACTGGCTTCTCCATTATTGAACCTGCAGTTTTTGGTGGTAGGAATAATAAGGATATATGTGAAAACTAAAAAGCTTAGTCATTCCAAGAAATTAACTAATATGGATTTCATAACAAGAAGCTAGAATTTACCCTGCAGAGGGATTTGGCCTTGGTCAATCAGTCGCAGAACAAAATCACGAGCGAGGAAGGTGGAGACGGTATTGGTTCGCAGCATGATGCTTGGGATTCTCAGAGAGTAGGCCACAGATTCAGCACGGTACATGTATTCATCATAAATTATGCAGCTTACCTTACCATTTGGCTTCTCAGATTGCATCATTTGAGCCACACGATCCTTCAAGGGCGTGTGGCAGTTTGCATTGACTGCTAACAAGATAGCCGGTATATTACCAGAAGAAATCAGGTGGTCAGGTAAGCCGTCTGGTACGGCTATGAAGTTGAAATCAGGGTGGTTCCTGGGACAAGGAGCGTTGAACTGAGTGTGAATTATTGAGATGGAAAATCCCCTCGAATGAAGTATGGTGCCAAGCTGAAGCATCGGGTTGATGTGGCCTTGGTAAGGACATGGAACTAACACCAGATGGCGTGGCAGAATGACTCCTTCGCTCCCCATCTCGATCTTTCCCTGTTACTTTGCACACTACTTCTGTCTGTAAACAACTGAAAACCAAATGAGCATATTGTGCAGTAGCTAGCTGTGAGTAGTTTTAAATGGGAAATCATAAATATCACCTTTTCAAGTGAGGGGGACGTGGATGTAAATATTGGCATGGAGAACGTGGAAGGTAAGGTTGACATTTATACAGCTTCTCTCCAGCTTTCAATTCTTGGGGAGGCAGGGCAGCAGAGATGCACCTTGATGTCATCTTATTGGCACGAGGAAAATAGTAGAGATCCAGCTGACAACATGTAACTGGAATTTTAACAACAAGAAGTAAATGCCAAGTTGCAGCTGCTTACCATAAAAGAGGTACGGGAACAATATATGATGTGTCACACTCAACTTTATTCATCAGATATATGCACATGTCCCGCCCTCAGATATGGGATCCAACATCATTTAGGCACGTGTGTTTATTTTGGTCACAGATTTGCTGAGCTGATATTATTGACAAGCAACTGAACTATTCAGTGTGACCCGGGAGATGCAGAGATATGAGATTCAGGAAAATGCCCAGAACTTCATACCTAAAATGACAAGTGAGCATCAACATAACAAGAAGTTGGCCACAGCTTCAGAGCAGTACATAAGTGATTCAGGCTATCTTGCAATGTGATTTCTCAAATCGTATCATGAACCATGCAAATCCTACCCAAGATAGCCCTTATGTTCCCAGAATGAAATGAGGTCATCAGATAGGCCATCTGGTATAGATATGAACCCTGCAAAAAAAAAAAAAAAAAAAAACTGAACATCAATGTCCATAGTCCCCATGTGAAGAAAATACATCAGAACTTAGTATTGATTAATGAGACACACAGCTATGTCACAGCTTGCGCTTCTTTGCAAATAACCACAAACGTGCCCCTTATACCTACAACTCGGATGACTAGAAAGTCATGTGAAAGAACTGGAATGAAATACAAGCAGATGCAGGGGAAACCAGGTATAATCACTACTTGATAGAGAACTGTATACATAAGCTTAGTTCAGAGGTTACATGCTGCAAGAAGCCTCACATTTGCCTTACTAATCCTCTTCTTCAGAGGATACATTGCATTATGCATACTTAACAACACTCAAACTCGCACACCGTCACATTTTCGGCAATGAAACTGCTGACTGAAATCATACGCTCTTAACTGCTAGTGAGTTCGAAAAAGAGAAGGGAGACGTTTCTCACCGTCTAAGCCAGAGAACACTCTGGATCTGGATGGCCATAAGGTTAGGTTGCTGGAAGTTGTTCGGCAGCCTAACCCTACTTACGTCACGAAATTTGCGGTGCTACGCTCGATAAGGTGCCAGATAGCATTGCCATCCTCCGTCTCGGCGTTTCTCTGACTGATAATCTGCAGCACACTTTCGACCTTTCCTCCGGAGTCTCCTTTCAGCACAAGCAGTCGCTGGCGAATGCCAAGAATTTTGGGCAGAGATCTCCAGGACATGGGACATGATTGGAGAACGAAGAGAATCGGACGGGAAACTCCCTGAAGGGGTCGCGACGGTGGGAAAGGGAGGACTGGCTTTGCTAAAAAAGTTCATGTTTAGTCCCAAGAAATATTTAATTTTAATATTGGTCACTCAAATTAGTAAAATTGTGCACGTTCGTTCACTCTCCGTCCAACTCTGTTCATAGAGTCTATTAACTGTTGACGTGGCAAACGAAATTGCCTAATCAGCCTGATTTTGACTAAAAAATAGTGAATCTCGATTAATTGTGCTCTTTCAAATGATATCCACTTTGATATATTTTTAGGAAAAAAAAATCGAGGCATTTTTTATCGGTCAATACCATATGATATTAAATAGGAGCATACCATATGGTAAGAAAGCATATCATGATGGTATGAACATACCAAGACTGTATGAAGGTTGAATACATGATAGTAGGAGTATATACTAACTGTAATTTACGATTTTCATCATTGTTTACCACAAGTTACCACCGACATACCTGGGTGGTAAAGTATGGTAATTTTTGGTCCTGCATTTTTTCACCCAGAAATTTGTAGATCCAAGATCATGATGAACTAATTCCTTCTGAGCAAACGTTTTAAAAAACGACTTAAACACGAAGAAGTTACCATATGGTATGGAGTTGGTAACAAGAGATATGGCAATTGATCTCATTTTGTAGAGCACAAGAAACTCGTTCCATCTGTGGAAAAAAAAAAAATTGAAATCCGAGTTAGAACTAAGAAGATACGAGTCGATTAAGAAAACTAGGGAAAATAAAATGTCTTTAATTCTCCACCTTAGATCTGAATTTTCAGGGCCCACTTAAATCTAATGGCTGAAATTTGGTTACTCATTGTTCAGTAACCAGCGGTTACTGACCGTATCCTAAGCGGGGAGGAACTTGTATATTTTTCTTGACTGAGATTATTTTGGTAAGGAATTAGAAATCTCCATAACATAGTAGGTTGCTTCTGGGAAAAAATCCCACTGCACACACGTTCTTAAAAAAAAATTCCCAAATACATAAGTTATAAAAAAATTTCCCAAAGTACACATGTTTGGCATTCACCATTTTTGACAAACGCAGTGAAGGTTATCACCGCGTTTGACAAAGACGGTGAAAATTTCACCGTTTAAAAGAAAAACGGTGACGTATTCACCGCATTCATGTAAAACGGTGATGTATTCACCGCGTTTGACACAAACGGTGAACACATCACCGTTTTTCTTTTAAACGGTGAATACATCACCGTTTTAGTTAAAAATGGTGAATACCTTCACCGTTGTAGGATAACGCGGTGATCTTTTCCCACGTTTCCCACCCCTGGTAGGTAAAAATTAGGTCACATCTGCCAACTATTCACCGTTTCAGACAAACGCGGTGATGGTGTTCACCGTTTTCGACAAAAACGGTGAATAGTTGGCAGATTTGGTTATAAATACCACACCACCAGCAGTTGTAAGAACATAACCACTCCCCTTTCTTCAAATTTCAGCAACCAAAACCGAGCATAATACACAGAACAAGAATTTTTCGGTATGTTGAAACTTTTCGTATTATAGTCTAATGATGTTTTTAGTAGTTATAATATGATTTAATTTTCGTATTATGTTGTTGTTAGTTAGTTGAATTTATGTTCGTTAGTTATGAGATGGATAATATTAGTTGTACAATATGATTTTGGTGAATTTTACTGTCTTTAAGCTAATAGATACTTATTGTAAATTGTAGATATGGGTAAATTCAAGAAGTTTCATATTACTATTCGGTGGAATGGAAGGGTGACAAACTCTGACATAGGCATTGATTATGAGGACGGCGAATCCATTATGCTGAAAATTGACTCCCGATTCAATTTTCAATAACTCTGTGATATTTGTGCAGACAGGGTTTCTACGAGCGGACAGACGAGACTTGGCAAAATTACTTACCGGTATCCAGACATGAGTGCTGGCGGGGTCATGTTCCAAGAAGTTGTCATAAACGATGATGACGCAGTTACGATGATGTTACAGTTCCTAAGCGATAACCAAGTCCGGCTTGCAGAAGTGTATGTTGAGACCGGGGCGGTCGGTGAATCTCATTCTCACCATTATTCTCATGATGATGGTTTTGCAGGAGGGTACGGATGGGGTGGTAGTTCGAGCAACTACGAAGGCGGTGGTTATACAGGAGGTTACGGAGAGGGTGGTGGTTCAATCAACTACGGTGGAGGTAGTAGTGCCGGATGGGTGCCATCGGAAGAATACTGCAACCTGAGATACCAGCCCCATTTGTTGAGGCCGATGGTGTTCAATGGCCTGCTTGGGGGCCAGAGTGGTCTGAAATTGAGAATACCATTCGATCAGGGGGTACTTCACATGCGTGAGAAGACGATGTTGGTGATCGTGGTCATGTTGATCCTTCTGGCCCGAGCTATCCATTCGAGTCGAGCGACGAGGATACTGAGGAAGATTTGAGATCAGTGAGCGAGGAGGAGGAAGATACTGATGATAACGAGGATGAGGTGGCATTTCGTGAGGCACCCACGCCATATTACACACAGGTTCCAACTCAATTTTTACATAGTCAGAATGATCCCCCGACTTTGTCCATATGCTAGTGTATAATCCGACGGCCAATTTGGAGGTGGGTATGGCGTTCACATCGCAAGACGCTGTGCAGGATGCTTTTACAGAAGAGGCGTTGAGGCGCAATTTCGAGTGGAAGGTAAAATATTCTGACAGTAAACAACTACATGTCATATGCAAGCATGATACAGAGGGTTGTACGTGGCAACTGCGGGCTGCAAATATGAAGAGAAAGGGTGCTTGGGTGATTCGCAAAGCTGAGACGATCCACACATGCTCCTCGTCTATACTTTCCCAAGATCACAGGCAACTAAAAGCAAAGAAAGTTGGGAGAACTATTAAGCACCTTATAGAAGCACAACCAGATATCAAGGTGAAAGCTATCATGACAGAGGTGAAGGATCGACATTCTTACACGATAAGGTACAAAAAAGCATGGCATGGCAAGCAGAAAGCCATGGCTGAGGTGTATGGTGATTGGGAGGATTCGTATGCTTTACTCCCTAGACTTATGGGAGCAATGGATGAGTCCAATCCTGGGACTGTTTTCGTCCCAGTATACAACAATGTATACACTGAGGATC
This sequence comes from Linum tenue, assembly GCA_946122785.1. Classification (NCBI taxonomy): domain Eukaryota; kingdom Viridiplantae; phylum Streptophyta; class Magnoliopsida; order Malpighiales; family Linaceae; genus Linum; species Linum tenue. The sequence goes on from CAMGYJ010000003.1 coordinate 28,802,952, forward strand.
AAGTTCGAGTACAGGAGAAGCTGATGTTCCATCGTCTTTTTTGGGCTTTTAAACCATGCATTGACGGTTTTGGGTTCTGCATACCGGTTATTCAGGTATTTTACCAACTGGTTCGGGTTTTACATGTTGTATTATTTTCTGTTACGTATATTTCATACTAATTATATCTTAAATTTTTATCTAAGGTTGACGGAACTTTCCTTACTGGGAAGTACAGAGGATGTCTTCTAATCGCCACTGGCGTTGATGGAAACAGGCGGATTTTCCCGCTTGCATTTGCATTAGTGGAAGGGGAGAACAACTTAAGTTGGGCATGGTTCTTTGACCAACTACACGAACACGTGACACAGCGGGAAGATATTACGATTATATCCGATCGACATGCGGGGATTAGGAATGCTGTTGGTGGTTTTCCCGACGAGCGGGGATGGAGATGGCGATGGTGTATTCGACACTGGCTCGCCAATTTCCAGCACAAATTTGGGAAGAAGAAAGACATCAAAAATCAACTTTGGAATGCAGGTACTAATGTTTTTCTTATGCGATTTAAGTTTGTGTTTATTAAGCTGATGTTATTCATCATGTATTGACCAGTTACGATTTTGTTCACCTTTCAGCGATTGCACATCAACCAAAAAAGTACGAGCAGAAGATGAACACGATCCGTCAGACCGACAGAGCTGGAGCAGTATGGGCTGAAGGTCAAGAGTTGCCCATGTGGACGTTCCATATGGACAACGGGGCCAGATGGGGCATTGCAACTACCAACCATGGAGAAAGTATAAATAATGTGTACAAGGGTCTTCGAGCCATGCCTATTTCTGTCATCGTGGAGATGTCTTACTGGAAGGTCAACGAGTGGCGAGTTGCTCGGCTACAGCAAGCTATAGGGAGGGAGTTGCAAGGTCATTCAATAGCACATGACGTATTCGCTCAAATGCAGAAGAACGATGAAAAATCAAGTAAGCATAAGGTTGTTCTTTTTAACCGCAGTGAAGGAATATTCGCTGTCGAAACAGGTATATTGGGTGGAGGGAGACGTGGTCACAATCGTCAAACGGTTAAATTGCACTACGAATTAGGGGAGTGTTCTTGTCAAAAGTATCAGAACGAAAGGATACCCTGTTCACATGCAATGGCGGTTGCTAAGTCAATAACCATGAACAGAAACATCCTGGTGAGTCCTTACTACACTGAACAAGCGATACGGAACTCATATAATGCAGCTTTGAGCCCCATGCCAGATGAAGCGTATTGGCCTATATACGCTGGAAAGTTGATTATCCCACCGTTGCACCTAAAACGCACCAAAGGTCGTCCTAGAGTTGAAAGGATACACAATGAGATGGATCAAGTTGAACGGACGAGAAGGGAGCCGAAGCGATGCTCTAAGTGCAGACAACCTGGTCACGACAAGAGGCTTTGCCCAGTACAACCACTATCTTAATTTGCATTTACTTGTAAAGAGCTACTAAATTGTAAGCTTGTTTAAATTTTCATTACCGCTTGCATTTGAATTACGAGTTTAATTGTCAGATCTCGTCACAATTATATAGAAAACCAGGTATTTTGAAACTCTAAAATGTACTCCTTGTCGATACGATCGCGCTGCCGCAAACGGCTCGTTATTTCGACCTCAAATGAATAAGATACGCTCGTTTTAGTTTTTTATACGCAAAAGTTACTATAACGACATGTGCAGCTTTGAACTCACTTATCTCACTCGGTTGGACTCGGAATTGAGATCTGTAAAATTCTATGTCATCGTGGTTGATTTTCCCAACTTTTTTGTGTTGAGCTTAGACCATGATTCTTGATAAAATGATCCAGAATATTCATTCGACAACTTAAGTGCGTAGGATAGTTTTTAGACAATGCAAACTCAAATCACAAGACCTAAAAATGTAAAAAACAACATGGATAGTTCACTACAATCATAAACACGATAAATTCACTCATTTGCTTCATTTTGGCCCCCATCTCTACTCTTCCTCCTCGTCCTCCACGACGTCCTCGACCCCTTCTTCCCCCTTCCGCCGCTGCTTCTTGGCGGGCTCGCTCAACGGCTGGTCGCGGATTTCTCTTGACCCGAGCCCCAACTGGGGTTACATATGGTGGTGGTGGTGGTGGCTGAGATGGACCGGTAGCTTGACGGTGGATCGGGGGGGTGCGGAGTTTGTTGTTGCGGGGTCTGATACATCGAACTCTGTTGCTGATGTTGGAATTGAGAGAACCCATGAGAGAAAGTGTCCCATTCCTGAGATGGACCGTGACTCGATGACCCTCCACCGGCATCTGCTGCAGGTGCCCACTGGTACTCGAACGGTTCAGGGAGCTCGGTTGCTTGAGTTGTACGCACCTCTTCGAACGTAGGCAGAGGCCTGCGTTTTCTCCTTCGTGGGGGCTCAACCGGGGGCACAATGGGTGCATCATCACGGAATGAGGGTCGTGCCGGGGCAGGAACGGGAGGATAGGCCACGACATCCCTCCTTTGCTCTCTGGTACAACTCAGGAGGTTGTTCATAAGTCGGGTCAACCAAGTAGTCTTCCGCTCATCCATGGTTGGAGCACTTTCGAGAGTGTACTTGGCGTGTTCCAAACCATCAACCTAAGGAAAACACAAAATATATCAAATTAACTAAACCTTAAAATAAATTTATTTTAGAATGAGGGAGATTAGGATGACTTACCAACGAACCCATCACAGCACCTTGCTTTGACACCCATCTCATGGTGAACTTCCGATACCACTCCATGTACCCATCGTGGTAGCCCATCGGTCTCGTCTCTGGCATCCCTTGCACCACCCATTGGGATCGATTCTCCCAGATGTTGATGTAGAATCCATGCTTTAGCTACCAGTTCTTTGCAGTGTGTCGGAGGTCCATAGCATGTAACTCCCTGAAACCTTGAGGCGGGTCTTGTGGAATTGGTTGCTCCATTCGATATTGCCTCAGGGATCGATCGGGTAGGTGCCATTCCACCATGTGCCAGCAGATCAATGACACCTTGCACAACCACGTCTCGTGATCCAGAGGGTGTCTAAGATGATGCAGCTCAACCACTTCACGTGGATATGGATCCCATATAACCAATATTCATTCAAAAATTCGGAATTAACGACCATTTACATTGACAAAATTTAACTTGTTCAAATATGGACAAAACATGATTACCTGATTCCACCATGGTTTATCTAACTCAGAACGATAAAACAGTAACGAATGCTCAGGTTGATGGTCATTCGTATTTGCTCCTATCCACCTTGTAAGTAAAAGTACAGAATCAATTTAATTGAAATATAGCTAAGCATATAATAAATTAAATTGGTCTAAGTACGGAATAAATTCAATTTAAATCTATCTAAGCATGTAATCAAATTTAAATTGGGCTAAGTACGGAATAAATTCAATTTAAATCTAGCTAAGCATGTAATCAAATTTAAATTGGGCTAAGTACGGAATAAATTCAATTTAAATCTAGCTAATGTAATCAAATTTAAATTGGGCTAAGTACGGAATAAATTCAATTTAAATCTAGCTCAAGCATGTAATAAAATTTAAATTGGGCTAAGTACGAAATAAACTTACTTGACACCGTAGGGGAGATTTTGCAGAAAGTTGAGCTCATCATCGTTTCTCCGGTATGGACGTGGGTCGAGAGGTGCGAACATTGGAAGATGCTCCCATACCCACAGTTGTAGGATGAACATCGCAGCACCAGCTTGCTTTGCCCCAACCGTCGAGCAAGTACACAGCTCCCGGTATACGCCCGCTAGCACGGCCGATCCCCAACTCTTTTGCCCGATTGCATCCCAGTCACCTGTGAGCATATCCAACCATATGCCTTGAATCCATCGGTTGGACTTGTCGGGGAACAAAAATCCACCCACCAAACCGATGAGGTAGATGCGGGAGTAGCGCTCGACTTGTTCTTCCGGTGTCTCGTCATTGATTTCCACCTCTTGCTGGATGTGAGATACCAGCCACGGGACCGACACTTGGCCCGCATTCAACGGTGGATGCCCCCGTCCTTGAATTGGAGTGGTGGTCGGCATGTCAAAGCCCAAACGATCACGTATGAGCGGCCCCCAACCTCCTTCGGGTTTGGTCGTGGGACCAATGATGGCATCCCCAGAAATAGGCATCCCGGTGAGGATCGCCACGTCTTTGAGGGTGATCGTCATTTCCCCCTCCGGAAGGTGGAACGTATGGGTTTCGGGACGCCATCGTTCCGCCATTGCCGTAAGCAGATCGTTGTCGATTTCGATCCGCAAGAAATGGCGCAACATTCCCAAATCGGTCCTCGCTATATAGGGCTCCAACCTTGGATGCCAAGCGGGCAAGTTATTGGTCCCTTTATGAACCACGGGAACAAGAGATTCCTAAAAAAAATAGGGAAAATATCAATTTATTAGATTAAATAAAGCAAAATAAAACCTTAGAAAATAATAAAATAAAGCAAGAATACTCAAAAAATTACTGGATTGTTATCCCAAATAGCACGGGAGCGATGAGCTTCTTGATCGGTTAAGAGACTCGCATCCCTTGGGCCATAATGGATATACAATCAAGGATCGTATATCTCGGCACTCATCTATAAAAAAGTAATGAAATCAGAGATTGTTTTGATAAAAAAAACACAAAATCAAATTGTTTCGATTAAAAAAAAAATCATAAACCAAAAACCTACACGAAGAGCCTCTTCGTCCATTTTTTGGCGGAAGCCGGACAGAGGTTCGACGGTTTTAGGTTTGTAAGGGACGGGAACTTAGCGAGACGGGGACTTTAGGGTCAAACTCTAGTAATTCTTTCTGATGTGGAAGATCGGACTTAGCCGCAACCACCGAGCATACTTAGAACGAGACTAGAGCGGATAAATGGAGGGAGAAAGAAATGAAATTGTTGTGGGGTGAGTTGTAAGTTGGAGGGGAAGGGGGTATTTATAGTTTGGGAGAAGGGGGGAGGAACTGCGCAGCAGTTATTTGGGGGGCATTCACCGTCTTTGAGGGACGCGGTGAATGCCTCGCTTTTCCCAAAGACGGTTCCCCCCGAGTCGACGTGGCGTGCTGTGAGGCGTCGGATCGTGGGAAGAAAACCACGATCCGCGCCTCGCCGCATCTAACGGCCACGGTGAAAGCACATCGGCGCGGATCGCTGAGGTAAACAAACACGGGGTATTCACCGTGTTTGTCTAACGCGGTGAATACCCCGCGTTGGTCCACGTCAGCGATCCGCGTCACTTCATCGTGGACCATTAAAACGGTGAAGGCCTCACTGTTTTTGATTAAAACGGTGATGCATTCACCGTCTCTGTTTAAAACGATGATGCCTTCACCGTTTTAAACTAAGACGGTGAATACGTCACCGTTTTTTTAAGACGGTGAAATGTTCACCATTTTTTTCAAACGCGGTGATACTCTTCACTGCGTTTGTCAAAAACGGTGATGCTCAAACATGTGTACTTTTGGAAATTCTTTTATAACTTATGTATTTTGGAATTTTTTTTTAATAACTAGTGTACTTTGGGATTTTTTCCGTTGCTTCTGTGGTGTTGTCTTGCTTTGGATTTTTGCGATGCATTAGAATTTTTAAAGCATCGATCGATAATCTACTTTAATTTACTCCTAAAAACACTATGATTACTCTAAACTCTACTAGTTTCTTATTCTCTTCTTTGAATCCTTGAACTGAACAACAAACGTATAAATATATAGAAAAAACACAAGAAATCCTAATAGCTAAACCTAATACCACTCGGTCCATGACTTGGTCGGTAGCCCACATCCTTAACCCAATCCCAACTCTAACAATATTATTAATAATACTCCATTATTCCTCCTCCCTTTCAAGAACTTCGTTACGGAAGTTCAGGCATCATCTCAACTTGGATCAATGGGGAAAAAACTGCTCCCACGTGTTGATGACAATGAATAGAGTATTTGTTAGTCGAGGCCAACCTCGCTTACGAAATTTTCAATTAGGTTCGAGCACTCGAACCCAACTCTTACCACCTAAAACTTCCGCCTCAAGCAACTCTTATCCCACAACGTGACCCATGGAGTACCACATTGGCTTTCCATGCATGGACCAAGTCCACCCATCTCCTTCCAGAGCCACTCCCACGTTCGGCCTGATACCGCGGCTCGCGGCATAACTTCCACGACCCAAGGACGCCAAGTTGAGCACAATATTTGGGTCGGCTTGACATGGTCCCTACCCTAGCAGCACAGCCGCCAACGATCTGCCGTCGTCGTAGTCGCTCGGCAAACACCCCCAGTTGTGCCCGACGAAGACTTCTCCCTACATATACCTCCACCGCGCTCTGCTTCCTGACGGGGCTCCTCTCTAATGCTTGTCTTAATGGCTGTAGATGCCTCCACCTGTGTAGTCTTCCTTCACAATGTTGCTCGAAACAATGACTGGAAGCGCAACTGTTCCCATCGTCATCTCTCGTAGAGCTTCCGCGAGGGGACTTAGTTCACTCTTCAACTTCTCCAACCCAACTTGAACCGAGCTTGGCCAGCCAACAGGATCTCTTGGCCATGTTGCAGCGTCTCCGGCAGTGCAATCAAATGCGTCATTTTATCTAGAAGTAGAAAATGGGTAAAATCGAAAAGCGTATAATCAAAGCGTTAAAGCGTAAGTTTTTTTTATGCATACTAGCTAAAAATATGTTAAGTACAACATATACTATGTAAAATTAAATATGAGTGCACGAAATTTAGATAAATTAATAAACACCTCCAATTCATGTTTAAAAGAGAGCAACTCATACCATCTTAACAATAAGTTCATAAACATAGATCTTAACAATAAGCCACCTTCCCCTCTATGCTAATGAATTTGGGAAGGGCCTAACTAGTGAATTAGATTACTCTATTGAAGGTGAGAATGCATCCAAGTGCCTGGTATGTATCTTTTAATCTCAAATGTATAATATTGCTGGTGATTGATCTTTAAATATACTTTTTATAATTAATTTTATGAAAAAATATATATTTAGTGAACTAGAAGCGTAAAAGCGTAAGATTTTAAACATTAAAGAATAATTAAAGTGTGATTTTGACGCTTCGGAACATCTTGCAAACGTATACCCTCGCCTTGGATTTGACTAACGAGCAAGCCTTGGACCTCCGCGAACTCCTTGGTATCCCGGTTGCCTTGGCTATAAGAGACGTCAAGGATTCTCACCACCGTTCGTTAATGTTGACAAAGATTTTGTATTGCCTCTTCTTCGCCATGATTGGATCAGATCCAGCCCTGACTACAACAAATTGAGCACATGGGATGTGAGCCTCGTTGACCGTCTATGTCGCTTCCAAGGCTTGAACCTCGGCCGCCCAACCCTCGACGTGGTTACGGGTTTCATGATTCCATTTATCTCTCCAGTTCAACGCCTCCCATCACTGTAGGCAGGACGACTGATCTTGAATGAAATATGGTCAATACGACCAAGGCGGATGGTGTGAAGCAGCTACTGCAGCTCTAACCCCGACAGCTAAGCTCTCCTAGTCTTGACGGTCGTGTCTATCATAATATAACCATGGCGCGATGTGAAGATGACAGATGTGACGGCGATGGTCGAAGTGGAGATGGGTAGCTAGGGTATAGTGTCTTGCTTCATGAGGAAGAATGTCCTCGTAACTTCGTGCCCTGTATGCGAGCCACGCTGAGCTCGATTCCTCAAAATCGGGTTCTGATACTACTTGATGCATGAGAGTTACTAATGCATCAATCGAACGATAATCTACTTTAATCTACTCTTAAAAATACTACGATTACTCTATAACTCTATTATTTTCTTATTCTCTTCTTCAATTCCTTGAACTGAACGACAAGTGTACAAATATATAGGAAAACATAGGAAACCCTAATAGCTAAACCAATTACTACTCGACCCATGACTTGGCCACTAGCCCACATCCTTAACGACTTTTATAATACAAGGAAGCTATCAAGATGCATTGCCCATTCTTTTTTGTGCTTAATCCCAAAAAAAGGATGTTATTGAGACAACTGGGGATTTAAGACCTATTAGCTTAATTGGGAGTGTTAATAAGCAGATTTCCAAGGCCCTTACAGAACGCTTGAAGTATATTATGGGGAAGATTATATCAGGAAATCAATTTTTCGGGATTCGAGGTAGACCAATCCACGAAGCTTCTTGAGTGGCTAACGGATTGGTTGACAGCATAAAGAAGAGCGGAAAATCTGGTTTAATCTTTAAGTTGGACATCGAGAAGGCTTTCGACAATGTGAATTGGAAATGTCTATTCAAGATCCTTGCAAGTCTAAACTTTCCTTCGAAAATACAACAATGGATTCATGGCTTGGTTTCATCTCCTTACTTATCCGTGCTTGTCACTTGAGAGGCGGCTGGTTTCTTCAAGATTGAGAAAGGCTTACGACAAGGTGATCCAATGTCAGCCTTTCTTTTTAATTTGGTGATGTACAATTTGTCAATGATGCTGAAAGTGATAAAGGGTGTTGGATTGATATCTTGAGGTACCCATCCCGCCTTATTGCCATCACTAATCGGCCTACTTTCTTGGACTATACTCGATCAAAGAGGAAAGGCATTTTTTGGGCACTGTCAAATTCATCATTTTCAGCCACAAATTACTGGCTGTTAATTGTTCGACCACAAAACCAAAAAATGTCATCCCTCTTTGAGCGAGTAGAGTCCAAGAAAGCATGCAGATTAATGAGACGATGAATTTTAAAATGGCCGCATTAATGGATAATTTATCTACAAAATAAATAAAATCCAAATGAAAAAACTTGAATCCCCATTTCAAATTTCCAGCATTCGAGTGAAAGTAGGAATGCCATTTTGGTCTTCACAATTACTTTTTTTATTCATTAAAAAGACACGTACTAGGATTCAAACCATGACCACTTTAAAGAAAAGCAAAGATCATAACCATCACACTAAGTACATTTGTTGTATCTTTTTAAATTAAAAACATATAATAGAATAGAGGAAAAAATCATTCCCCTATTTCAAATTCCCTTATCGAGGAGCGTTTGTAGGAAGGGTAGAATAGGGAGTGTCAATTTTTTTCTTTTTCCTCTGTGGAATGGGCCAACTTACCATACATTGATACACATGCAGATTTAAATGGGTCCATGAGTGTCAATTTTTTTCTTTAATCCCTTTTATTTCTCCATGGTGGTAAAATATATATGAAAAGGCAAAAAAATACTTCTTTTTATTGCTAAAAAGAAAAAAATTTACAATAAACTAATGCATAGATTCTAATGGGCTAACCGCTAACAATAAAATAAAAGAGTTGAATGGGCCTGACCTACATGGGATTTGGCCATCAAGTAAAACAAATGAACATAATGGGTTTGCCATTCTAAAACAAGATATTTTTTCTAGCATAATATATATTATGCTATTATTTTATATCTTAGTGGCTAAAATATAATGTATTTTAAAGTTATTCAATGGTTCAACCTCGACCAACCCAATTATAGTTATTTTGAGTATTAAATTAAACTCATATTAATTACATTCCTTTTTTTCAACTACCATTGCACCTGTACACTGATATCACTTCACTGATACAACTACCATTGCACCGAAAAAAGAAAAGTAATTCATATAAGTTTTTAATTTCCACAGATTATTAAATGCAAACACAAATTTATTACCTTAAAAACCTATAATTAATAAGAGTGTCATTTTTTAACCCCTTTAGAACTAGTCATACTATCTCATCCCAGATTTTAATACTCACAATCATGAGCAATTATTCAGTATGCAACTGATATGGTTGCACTTAATATTGCATTATTTCACCGTTAGACTAATTGTTCTTAATTGGAAAACTAAATAGCCATCACCAAATAAAGGTAGCATACCATAAGCTTGTAAAGCAGAAAAGAAACTCACCATTCCACCAAATTCATAAACATACCAAAAAACTCATAAAACATACTAGAACCTCACCACACCATAAAATTTTTAAACCACACAAGTATCAGAAATTTTATAAAATAGTCGCAAGTCCATTGAAGTAGACTATAAAGTATAAATATAATAAAATATACCACAAGTTTCTTAAAACATATCACAAAACCATTGAAGTCGACCATAAACCCATAAAGCATACCACAAGTTCATTAAAACATACCACAAATTCATTAAAGCAACCCAGAAATTTATTAAAGCACAACACACGTTTCTTAAAACGACCAAAAGTTCCTTGAAGTATACCATAAACCAATGTTGTTAGAATGAGCCGAAACATGACCCGACAACGTGAACGACTCGCACTTTAGTGGTCCAGCCGACATCAGATCGTTTAAAAATCGTTAGAGAACCGGTAACTAATAAACATCATCGGTATAAATAGTGGACTCTTCTTAATCATGGCTCGTCTCTTTCCTTTGAAATGTTGAAATGTAAATTAGAGTTCAGTCGTTTTTAGTTTTTTTCAATTTTCTGAATTTTTTTAGCATGATGCTACTAACACTAAGGGTAGTTGTTATAGCCTATGGGTAATTACCATTATAACCTTAATAAATATGTTAGCATGATGCTACTAACACTAAGGGGTGTGATCACCCTATATGGTTCCACTTTCTTAATAAGATTATTTTAGTTATTTGTTGCTTCAAAGATGAATAACTTGAATAGTATTGTACTTTTTTATGGACTAATGGTTTGGATGCTTTGAACTCGTGTTAAGAAAGTTGTACCTTTGTTGATTCATGCCTTATTATGTCCATTTAGGGTTGTAACTAAAGGTATACATGTGACTGAATGTTTAGCACTTTGAGATAAGGCTGAGAATCCAGACGAATCTATATGGGAAACCGGAATTTAAACGAGACCGCACAGTTTGGTCTGGACCCTGAGACCAGAATCAAGTTATGTTCTGGCTTGCAATCTCCCCCTTTAGTGTGCAGTCTAATGCAGCGTGAACCGCGTTAATCGCGGTTAACCTTGGCAAACCGTGACCCACTACACCCTAATCCAGGGAAAATAACCATAAACCTCAGTTTCAGCATTTGGGAGAAAAAATCAAGCCTGATCAATCCGACCATGGCGAGTAAACAATTTGATCTTCATATTATGGATTTCAATACAAGCATAACAAATCTGTTGTTTCTTCATCAAACTAAAGCCAACAAATTGCTCAAGCAATCCTTTTTGCGTTATCTGCTAACGAAAGAACTATACAGAAACAAGAAAAGATGAGAAAATCATCTTCATTAGCCATGTATAGACTCCCTAGTCGATAATTTAGAAATGCAAAACAAAAATTTATTTATGTGGGTGATAGAAGAGAAATTATGGCAAGTGAAACTGCGAACCGAGTGGTTCAAAATGATCTTGACGTTGTCGCGGTGGAGATTAATGGGTCATTTGGTTTTGGAGATAGTTTGGTTGTGATAGTTACAATGCATGCAATGTTTACACTACATCATTTTTATTTTATTTTCTGCACAAACAATACATGCATTGTTTGCTTGATGTGACACAAACTATCACTCAAAATGAGTGATAGTTAAATCTCAAGTTTTGGTTGAGATTGGTGAGATTGTTGTGTTTTTTTTCCTTCTACCAACTATGTCCCCACCTTTTTATATGTGTTACTTTTTTATACTAAAAACAAAGGGTACAAATGATATTTCACCCATAAAGTAATATAATTTATTTAAACATACACTACAATAACTATCACAGAAACCAAACAATGTAAACTACAATATACCAATTTTCTTATATACATTATATTATTATGCATGCATTGATAACAATACATCGATTTAACTATCACCAAATCAAACCACCCATAAGTTTGAGAACCTTTCTAACTACCTAAGACAGAAGAGAAACAATAGCACAAAGAGCAAGAGGAAGACAAGGTTTTGTTATGCATTTTATTTTAAGTGCACACTAGATAGAGTAGTGGATATTGAAGTGATAAGTCCACTTCTCCCCACATATTTATTCGCGGGTTAATTGCAGTCACTAAATTTTTGTTTAACTAAGATATTAAGCACTAAAATTTTTATTTTTTTTTTGGATAATAGGGAAGATTGGAGGAACGGAAAAGAGTGAAGCTTTGTTGAACATGGTATGTCTAGTTCAGATCCTACTGGCGTGGTCTGATCTCGACCGCCTAATATATGGTCAGGTCTATGATCTATATTCTAAAATTTCGGTATTTTGTTTAACTAAGATATTAAGCACTGAAATTTTTATTTTTCTGGATAATGGGGAAGATTGGAGGAACGGAAAAAAATGAAGCTTTGTTGAACATGGTATGTTTAGTTAAGATCCTACTGGCGTGGTCTGATCTCGACCGCCTAATATATGGTCAGGTCTATGATCTATATTCTAAAATTTTGGTATAGACTGTATATAGTATATATGATTGCCAAAAAGAATGAAGTATATATTATATGGTCAGGTCTATGATCTATATTTTAAAATTTCGATATAGATAGTATATAGTATATATGATTGCCAAAAAGAATTAAGTATATATTATATTTGACGTGAATACGTGGTATGTTTAGTTCAGATCCTACTGGCGTGGTCTGATCTCGACCGCCTAATATATGGTCAGGTCTATGATCTATATTCTAAAATTTCGGTATAAACGGTATATAGTATATATGATTGCCAAAAAGAATGAAGTATATATTATATTTGACCTGAATACGTGATTAATTTCTTCAAACTAATAAACTCTAGCTACAGCCTACAAATGAGAATTTAAAAATTTCGTGGACGGCAGGATTCGAACCTGCGCGGGCAAAGCCCACATGATTTCTAGTCATGCCCGATAACCACTCCGGCACGTCCACTTATTCCTTACAGCTGTTAACATTTTCTTTTAATCATATTTATATCTAGATTCCATGACAAAGAACCCTTAATATAAGATCGACGTCAAATTTAGGTTCATTTTAGTTAATCTTATCACTTGAATATAATCAAAGAGAGAAACGGGGCAGATTAATTGTACGTACGTACAATTTAGAGTGGAGACATCACTGTGACAGGTTCAATCGGATTACGGGGTTAGTTAGACTTTGGATTCATCTGGTTGCAGGTCGATTGTGTTCGGATTTATCGGATTGAAAGTCAGTTGGATGAGGGGTTAATATGATAAGGGTCAGTCGGTTGTGGGTTTATCGAGTTCCACGTTAATTGGGTTACTAGTTTATCGAGTTGCGGGTCAATCGAGTTACATGTTGATCAGGTTATGGGTCGATCGGGTTGTTCAAGTCAGCACATTGTATTACTTACTTTTTACTCGTTACACTAATTCCAAACATTTTTTTCACAATTTTTAGAAAATTTATTTATACCTCGTATATGTACTTATAAAGTTGCGCTCTGTTATAAAACACTGAAGTAAAGATTTGGCCAATTTAAGTTGCGCTCGAGTTGCATTTTGGTTTCAAAATAAGGGTTAACAATGGTATGTTAAGTCATACGATTACAATAACTCAATCGTCTAAAAGGGTGATAAATTAGTTTATAAGTACTTATAAAAGGTTAAAAAAATTGTCAAAATAAGGGTCAGCTAGATACGTACGTTTATCAAATGCTGTTAAATTAGTTCATATAATAAGTGCTAGATTATGTGTATTATAACAAAAGCGATTGGTTTATTATGATAAGATGACTCATGATAGTTTCTCATATATATTATAACCAATTAGCCATGAACTATAAGGCTTAACAAGGTTTACTATATATAATGTCTTAGTTACTAAATGCTAAACTCTAAACTCATAACGGGTAAAGATAGTGATAATCACATTGGTAAATCTACAATCTACAAGTATATAGATAGCTGAATATTTTTTCTGCACCCCCATTCAAATTTTTCTAGCAACGAGAGTGAAAGTAGGAAGAGCATTTTTGTCTTCACAATGACCTATTTGTTTCTCATTTATTCTTAAAAAAATACGCATACTAGGATTTGAACCGTGGTCATTTTCAACTATGATAAAAATCTTAACCAATCATACTAAACAGATTAGTTGTATCATTTTAAATAAAAAACATACATGAAGCTAAAATTAAAAAATCACAGAACTTTTCAACAGGCACCCCCATTCAAATTTTTCTAGCAACGAGAGTGAAAGTAGGAAGAGCATTTTTGTCTTCACAATGACCTATTTGTTTCTCATTTATTCTTAAAAAAATACGCATACTAGGATTTGAACCGTGGTCATTTTCAACTATGATAAAAATCTTAACCAATCATACTAAATAGATTAGTTGTATCATTTTAAATAAAAAACATACATGAAGCTAAAATTAAAAAATCACAGAACTTTTCAACAGGTAGCTAAGGTCGCTAAATCTTCGCTCAGTACTTATTGGTGTTTTGATACTTCGATTTTCATATTTAATTATTTTAATTTATACTTTAATACTTAATTTAAATTTCTATTTATCTTATAAATAGACGATAACTTTAAAATCATAGACCAAATATAATTGGTCCAATATTGCATATCGAATTGCAATATCGAATGTGTAGAAGCGATGTTAACTCCTACATTAGTATTAGTTTATAGAACTACTATGAGGCAATCATATTCATATCTTTCTGCAAACAATATAGGGACGGGTTCTTTGAACGTTTTTAGCTCGGTTGACAGTTAAGTTTTAAACATCTTCCAAATCCGACAGCATGATGGATCCAACAATCATTAGAAGAGGTTGAGTATAATAGATTGGTTTATTTCATCTTTTTATGTATTAAAATGAATTTGTAGAGCAAGGACATGTCTACATATACACTCTACACAATATATTATTGGCACGATAAAATTGTCGTCTCATTTCAAATTTCCTACAATGAGAGCAAAAGTATGAATGACATTTTTGTTTTCGCCATTATTTATCTTTATTTTGTATAGAAAATATACAAGTATTGAGATTTGAACTAATGTATCTTCAAACACAGACAAAAGTCATAACCATGATTTTTGATTGGAGTATGACTCTATTCGTCGAACCAATTCTATCTAAGCCTGAGTATCTCAGCCGATGCCGAAGTCCCAGTTGGTTGTCTACTTAGGCAAAAATTACGAAGCAAAAATTATTAAAAAAACATTAATTTGAGTTGAAACTTTAGGTCACTAACAAAGGCCAAATTCCTTATTTTAATTATTATTTAATACTTAATTAAATTCCAATATATCTTATAAATAGAGGATACCTTTAAAATCGCGGGCCAAATATCATTGATTCGAATATTCCATATCAAATTGCAGTGTTGAATATGTAAAAGTGATGTATTATTATTAAATTAGTATTAATTTTTAGACCTACTATTACACAATCGTATTCATATCTTTGTGTAAACTATATGAGACTGGTTCTTTGAACATTTTAGTTCGGCTAACCATCAAATTTTCACGTTTTCCTATTCTGACATGATTGGATCCAACAATCATTAGGAGTTTAATAAGTTGGTTCATTTCACCTTTTTTAAATGTGCTAATGAATTTGTAGGGAAAAGACATGTCTTTATATACACTCTACACAATATATAATACTAAAATGAGAAAATTGTTGTCTCATTTCAAATTTCCTCCAACGAAAATGAAAGTAGGAATTCTATTTTTGCTTCATAATTATTTTACAGAAACTACAAACTTTCAAAATTCAGAAATTGTTGCTCAAACTAAAAATCAGAGCATCGAAAATCAATGTTCGCAAATTTTATTCCAAATATCACTTAATTGAGAGATTTTTCTCTCTCTATAAACAAAGTAAAATGAAACAAGTTATTGCCAAATCAAGAGCTTTGGCTCGAAGACGATGACCTGCTTCTTCGTGGGAGAAAGAAATACATGCGGTACCATCAGAGATATGGAGAGCAAAGACGAAAAGGATACACTACGAGTTCGTGAATAAGTACTGTGAAATAGATCATCAAATCACTAGCTTGGGGCTGAACAAAATGATAGGAGGTTAGTTAGATAGCCGATGATATAGAATTTGCCAATTTAGTACATCTACAGGAGATCTCCAGAGTCGGCTTAGGAAACAAAGAATCGAAGGGGAAGGAAAAGATATAGACTCTTTTATTAACAACTAATTGAGTGCATGGGGGTGGATAAACGATGCATTCATTTCTCTTTTCTTTTTTAAAAAATAAAACAAAATAGCAACATAAAATTTTTTGGGTTTCTATTCACCTTTTGAAGTTTGTTCTTTTTCGGGTCTAATAAGATTATTTAAAGCTATTATTCTACTAAAATAATTTTATTTTTTCCCCTGTATTGATGTAATATTTTGACCAAAACATGTTAGTAAGTTAAATGATATATTAATTAAAATAATATAATATTCACGCTTTTTCAGAGCACCAAATTATAATTATTGAAGAGTATACACTCTTACGCTCCCATTCTAGCTCATGCTCTAGCTCCCGCTCCGCGAATTGGTAAGATAAATTTGTCAAGTCAATTATGTTAACAAAGAGACTACTGGAAGAACTTGCCTTCCATCACATATTGTCTACCCTCGCAAACACCCACATGCTCAATTTCCACTTGGTCGTTACTCATTAATTCCACTTCTGACACACATCGCCACCATAGGAGTGTGACCTTCATCGCGTGACGAATACTTGTTGTTGGAGTGCATTTTAGGATCTCGAAGGAGGATAGCAGAAAATAGCAGATAGAGAAACAAATGTAGATATTCCGGTCGAGGAAGAATATTACTCATATGTAGATGAGATTTTATATAATTTTTGAATATATGAACAATATAATAATTTTTCATATATCCGGGCAAAAGCGGACTAAAACCATTAGACCATTAACCCTCGACACACTTAATCGACAAGGCCAACGGGCTAAACCAGGTTGACAACCTTTGATACTTGAAATCCATATATTCTAAACATTTTGGGTTCCAATTTTTATGCTTGAGTCAAATCGATCTATAATTGTGGACTTTTTAGAGAGTGGTTGAAATTCAAAAGTCGGTCTTGAAGGTTCTTTCGTGACGGACATGTTTTTGTGTTTAATTATTGTTAGGTCAAAGGAAGAGAAAGCTCAAAGCGGGACAGATGGAGGATGAGATTGTGGCTATTAATTATTGGGAGTTGCAGATAGAGAAGATAAGCCATAAAACGGATTAAATATAATTTGATAATACGTACATACTATATATTACAATGGCATGTTTGATGTGAAAAATAAAAGGGATAGATTTGAGAAAATGGATAATAGAGTGACAATTTATGCTATTAACTCCACATGAAAAGTCAAAGATTGTATTGATAGAGTAGAATTTAAGGTTTTATATTTCAACTTTTGTACGTGCATTAGTATCTAACACATAACAGCCTCGACTTATTATTCAATCAAGCCTATACACTAAATTCTAATAATTTATACAATAAGCATTATGTTTTTGGTTTCTTCCATATTTGAGATTTATTGGCATAATCTTTTCGCCATTCTCTTGATTATTTATATACCTTTAATTCCTACCATTCTAGATAACATATATTTTGTTTCAACTCCAACTTCATATCCAATAATAAAAAAGTCCACAAATTTCTTCTAAGATATGAAAAAAATACACAACAATAAATTAGGAGGACTTGATAAAAAATACATATTAACTCATTATCGGTAATGTCATAATCATCAAATATCATATAGATTACTATGAAATAATGAATTAACTATTTTAGAAACCTCAACTTATTTAAAAACATGAAGAGATTTATCAAAATAAAATAAAATTCATCCGACCAACGAATCGGGTTAATATTTAAATATAATTATAAATAAACCAATATTAATGATAAAGCGAAACTCATTCGGTCAAGGGCCGAGTAAAAGCTAGTAATTAAGTATATGAGATAAGATAACTCATGATATGTTCTCAAAATCAACTATATTCAATTAGTCATAACCTATAAGCCTGTAATAAGGTTTACAATTGACAATATCTTAGTCCCTAAATCTTATACTCCTAAACTATCACATGTAAACATTGTAATTATCAAATTGATAAGTTATTAAGTATATGATTTGAATGTTAAATAACATGCATTTGAGATGATATAATATAGAAGATGAGACTAAAATTGTATATTAGTCATTCCATCCATGCCCTACACATAGAAATTTAATATTTATATTTGAAAGACTAAAATTTTGAGACACAAAAAAGTCAAAACTATAAAAAAAATTCCTTTATTCTTTTCTTAAGAAATTGATAACACCAAAATTTCCCTTCTTTCTCTACTCATAATCAAAAGCACTCAAGTTTACCTCTTCTTTCTCTTTCAAAAAATTGAAAGCCCAAAATTTCATTTTTCTTTCTTTTCTCAAAAAGTTGAAAAAATTGCCCACTTCTTTCTCGTCCCATAAAATCAAAATCACCAAAATTTTACCTTCTTTCTTTCCAAAAAATTGAAGTACCAAAATTCACTCTTCTTCATGTTCACAAAAAGTTGAAAATACAAAAATTTCTCCCCTATTTTAAAATAATCAAATTACTAAATAAATTATTTTACTCTATTTATAATTAATTTATAGATTTATAATATAGTTAAATTAACTAGAATTTTAATTTAAGTATACTATATAAATTATTATTCATTATCAATATAGGTATTATGCATTTTCACAGTTGGAAATGTGAAACTCCACTGTCCACAGTTGACCGCTCTCTCAGATTTGCTTGGCCCAAAGAATCCCTAAGAATTTAGACCTCCCGAAGACTGCTAATTTCTTAATCTTCTTCAAAGCAGTCCTTTTCAATCAACATTGGTTCGCATTAGATCGATCTCAAAGAACCACAGTTTAGAGAACTAGTCGCAGGCCCGGCCGGTTGGCCGGATTCATTTGCCAATCGCGTAAATAGAAATAGCAATTTTGATGGGAGCTTTGTGTTTATTAGGTAGTATATTTAGAAATAAAGATATATGAAAATATTTAATATTTTAATTTTTAGTAGCGTTAAATAATTCAAATTATTTTCTTACAACTCATGTTAATATTTAAATTATATATGACATTTTGAATAAAATAATAATTAAAAATATTTAAATAGCACATTTACCGTCAAATATAAAAAAATTTCTTGATTCCACCAATTAGCATCAACATTAACTTTTAAAATCATAGCATAAATAAAATTTTATTTTGTATTAATTAAATCCCGTAAAATGATTATACCCCTTCCAAATGAATTCAATGGATAATTTAATAAAATATCATTTACTTGTAAGTTTAAAAATGATTATACTGTTCATCACTGTATAATAATGTGATTAACGTGTTGTCATGTATGTGTTTAAAAATTTATTTTTTTATTGTAATGAAAATTTATCACTTCTAAATGTAAACAAAGTGCAACAGTAAAATACTTTAACCACACAATCATAGTATTTTCCGAATATACTAACCGACTCATTGAGTAAAATTGTTTTCCGAAAAAAGAATATAGAAACCCTATGCCAGGGGACCGACTCCTAATTTGCTTTCGCTAATCATTCTATTTGTTCCTCATTGTCAGAGACTATCACTCTATGTTTTCTTTTTAGTTTGTTTGCATTTCCTTTGTCATTAGCAACATCATCATCTCCACCGGTATTGAAGTCTTCTTCTCCATTAGTCCTCTGTTTTGGTTCAATATCAGGAGACTCCACATTCTTCTCAAGAGCATCATCATTTGTTACACCGATTCTAGCCACCGCATCATTGCCAATGCCATTTTCGATCTCCTGCATAATTAGGATAATGATATTAGTTTTTTGCCATTAAAAAACAAAACATATTTGTTGTTTTATTGAATCATAAAATCATAATATTTGGTAAGTAAAGACGTATATAGGATGATTATATATTGAAGTATGCAGCAACATGCAAGTGAATAGGAAATAAAGGAATGTTGCACTATTTTAAGCTATAAAATTAAACGCATTGCAAAATCAATGTATGAGCACTTGAGATGGCATTGTAATTAAATTATAATTAGAGGGTTCATTTTGAATAGAATTTCCAAATCGTGTTGGTTATAATGCATTATTGTAAATAAGGTGAATATAATTTCACGCTAGTTGGACTTACCTCAATTGATTCAGGGTGATCGTTTGAGTTTTTGTTATCATCCTCCAGCCCTATCTTCCAAATTGTGTACTCACTTGTTGGGTTTGCGATGTTATAATCAGTGAGCTTGATGTCGAATTTCAGCGTCATTCCCTCAATTTGTAGTAGATGAGCAGGTGGTGGTCCTCTCATTCGATCGTTGTCTTGGAATAGTTTCTCAGCAGATATACCAAAAAATCGATCACTCTCTCGATCCAAAACAACAAAGTCTGCTTGAGTTGTTTTGTCCGCGTTCGAAGTTGTATCCTGAATCTATATAAGAATTGTAATAACATAAAGAAGCACAATTTTAGTGTCGGAAGTGTGTAAATATAGAAAATCATAAATGAAAATTTTATGTTATATAATAATAATCTTATCATATGTAGCTACGGATATTGTATATAATACCAAAGGAAGGCATGCAGTGCAGGGATCAAAATGGGGCAGTAAGTGGGTTTTTGAAGAATTAAAAATAAGAAATGGTTATAACTCCAAATCCAAAAAGCTAAACACACAAATAATTAAACCAAAAGCAGAACCACGTGAAATTAAGGAAACCAAAGCAAGCAGTAATTGAACAGGAAAGAGCAAGCCAATAATGATAAATTGTGAAAGGGTGAAAGTTGGTACAACAAGAATTGCAGCCCAATTGGGAACAAATCGGCGGTGCAGTAGCTCTTCATATTATTATCGAAACGTTTTGCATTGTGTAGTGAGTAGGATAAAGAAATATATGTAGAAAACACATAACACAATTTGATATTAATAATTATCGTATTACCTTGATGTTGTGGTCTTTAACGTCGTCATATAGGTCCCACAGAAGTACTCATCTGATTCTTCTTCAAGTTTTTGTGGACATGTTCCACATCCAGCATAGCACCACCCATTCTTAACCTTGATAACTTTGCATTTGACGGAATACATATTTCCCTGGATATTATACGAATTGTTAGCATTTGATCACTATTAGTTTGTTTAATTGAAAACGATACGTACCTCCTGTCCATCTTTCATCTTCAATTGATTGAGCTCATCTAGTGATATGGATGGGATTATTTGTTTAGTTATATTTGTTCCATTGACTGGAGGAATTGGTGCATCGCCGTCACTATATTCACCAAAAACGAAGGTAATGGATCTTTTTGAATTTTTTAAGCGGGAAACTTATAACGCAACCAAATACGATAATAAAATTGTGGATCGTGAGTTCACCTTGGCACAAAATTGATGACTTCTGCAAGATCAATATCTGTACTTACATTCAACTTTTAATGGTCGAATTGACTCATTATTTGATAGTGTTGATGACTTCACACGGGGAATGCTTCTTCTTCGAGGCATAGACCTTCAAAAAAGAACATCAGATTTGCTTCTGCATGCAATGGAAGCAAGTACTAACCAAAATGCCTCTCTCTATCTCATTGGCTCGAGACGTTGGTGGGAGCAATTATAGAGTTTGTTTGCATGGGAAATTGGGTTTTTCTTGAAAAGCATTGTTCATAGTGGGTGCAGCCTGAAAATGGAGGGATTCCGAGAAAAGTATGAGGTTTTGCCTTTGATAGGAAAAGGAACAAACTATAGACCTGGATCTTATTGGTTGCATAGGTTGAATTTTCTTACAGAAAATGGAATGAGAAAGCTTTTTATCTTATCTTATGTCGGAAGGGTTCTAATAAACAACAATACGCATGACCAGGTTTGCTTCATCGCAACAATGCTTTTCGAGCCAATGAGATAGAGAGAGGCATGATTATGAAACTTTGTGGAACCTAAGCACTCTCTTTTGCACCCCTTTCACTAAGTACATTCATTGGTGATATACAGCAGATCGAACCAAAGAAAACAAACATGAACCTGCAATCTGATTTGTAATATATATGTGTGGAATTTGAGTTCTATGACTTCATAGCTCACCAAAGAAAAAGGATTACAGTTGTGTACCTTAATGTCAATCACTTTATTGTCTTTGAGTGGTGGAAGAAAGACTGGTGGACTGGTGGAGCATTTGCCGCTCGAGTGCTGCTGTTGTTGTATCCGAGTGGTGGTAATTGTCTTCCACTGGAGAAACAAAGACTGGTGCTGCTGCTATTGTCTTCGAGTGGTGATGACTCTCTGATTAATGGAATTACCTCTTCTGATTAATGGAATTAGCTCAAGGAAAAGCTATTCAGGACAGCAGGCGCCAAATTAGATAGAGGGTAACCTAATCTAATGATACATATGGATAATTGATATTACCATAGCCAAATAACACTCAAACAGTCTGACTAATAAGGGTTGCAAGCAGAAGAATCTTTGAGAGAGCAAGAGGTAACTACAAATCATTTACCTGGATTAACCATTTTTGTTTGACCATAGTAATTCAGTGTGGATAGATAGTAGACCTCAGGAAAATGATTCAGAAATAATTTTAGTATCTTTTCAGAGTCATAATTGCCTTCTACTCCAGTGGTTATCCCCTTGAAAAGGCAGAGAGGCATATGCTGCCTTAAGAAAGTAAGCTCATGATCCACTATCACCAACAATCAACATATCTTTAAAAGTGTGAATTTGATTCCATACTTCAGCAATAAGCTGACAGATTATGTGAAATTCCATTTCACTTGTGAATAATGAATTGGCAGTTTCTGGTTTTGGCCCTGCATTGCCAAACTGAGCAGTGCAGTTGGTTCCGAGAATTTTAGAATGATATCTAATTTTTACTTGGATACAGAAACTGATCTCTAGAAGTTCATGTGTAGCAAGTTTGGTGACTGACATTAGGAATGAACCTTAGATTGGCCAGTTTTGCTTCTGTTGTACTTTTTTGTGAGTTCCCGCTGTGACTTTTCTACTCCTAAACATGACAAAACATTGCTGGTTCTGTTTCATGTTGGTCTTC
This sequence comes from Linum tenue, assembly GCA_946122785.1. Lineage (NCBI taxonomy): Eukaryota > Viridiplantae > Streptophyta > Magnoliopsida > Malpighiales > Linaceae > Linum > Linum tenue. Next base: position 28,825,956 of record CAMGYJ010000003.1, read on the forward strand.
ATTCTATCGATTTTTTCATGGAGAGTACTGACATGTTTGACTAATCTTTATTACCAACTTGATGACCTCAGGAAAATGATTCAGAAATAATTTTAGTATCTTTTCAGAGGTTTCTAACTCTGTTATCTCTTTCTCTTGCAATTATGTACTTATTGCAATTGCTTTCATAGGTGTTTATTTATTGGAGTGGTTTTGTGAGTTTGAGTTGGGTTGTGAACAGTTTGAGGTTTTGATCTGTTTGTAGTCCTGATTCTATGGATCCGAGTATATAATCAATGTTTGGTTCAGTTTGATTCAAGAGTTGAAGGAGTTTGTGATGGGAGCTAGTGAATTGGCATGGGATTCACCCTCTGCAACTTATAAGTTATGTGTACTTGTGCTCCGTTCACCTTTTTGCTTTCAATTTTTAGCTGAAGCTACTATGATGCATAACAGTTTACCTACTTTGCACATCCATTAATGCTTGATGTTCTTAGGTTATACAATTTAGCCTCTGTTTGATTCTTACTGTCCCATATTTAGCATGCATTTAGGAGATGGCTCTAGCAGGGGATGTGTACATATTGCAGGTTATTTCACTACTCATTCATTCTAAAGTCTAGCCACATAACACTCAAACAATCTGAATAATAAGGGTTGCAAGCACAAGAATCTTTGTTCTGAGCACACTATGAACTCTAATGTATACATACTGATTCATGAACTCTAATCTGACGAATATGGCTATCTAGTACCTATAGTTCATACTTCAAAGTAATGCATGATGCCACTTCTTCTAATTTATGGTAAAAGGTATGGAAGTGGGAAGAGAGAGAGATACCTCGCCAGTAAACTCTAGTACCAGCACTGTGGTTCAATTCTAGTTTGACCGCCGGAAACCACTCCTCTATGCTTTTCAGTCGGAGCTAGGGCTGGTGCAATCACCGTGAACGCGAGTATCCCTTTCCTCAGAATCGATTCCTCTGCTCCTGCCTCCACCACCGACGGAAGCGGACGTAGATGACTTCCTGTCGTGGTATCCGTTGCCCGATGCAGAGGACTTTCCACCAGCAGCTGAAGAAGCTGCTTCGGCAGCAGCGGCGGAGGAAGACCCCTTCCGCTTCTTGCTGGCCGCTTCTCCCTCCGGGAAGCTGATCCGCGAGAACACACTCGCTTTGCGCTTACGCTCAGCTGCTGCGGAGTCGGAAGCCGTTTTAGCTGAAGATCCACAACACGCGCTCCGAGTTGATGCTCGATTTCCGGTAGCTACAGAGGCTGGAGACGCGAGCAGTGAGTTGGGCGATGAGGTTAGACTTCCGGCAGGCAGCGAGAGAGGTTGGGCGATGCAATGGGCGCAGTGAGTTGGGCCGGCAACGAGAGAGTTGGGGGATGCGATGGGCGCGGTGAGTTGGGCGGTGAGGTTAGATTTCCGGTAGCTAGAGAGGCTGGAGACAGGAGCGGTGAGCTGGGCGCTGAGGCGGTGAGGTTCATTTTCGGTGAGGTTCGATTTTGGTGAGGTTCGATTTCCGGGTGGTACAGAGGCTAGGAACGCGAGCTGTAATGGGCTTCGATGGAGGGAATCAATGGGCTTCTAGGAGGGAACTGGCGGCCCAGTCAGTCTAATTAATTGACTGTGGCGGGAATTGACTATGTGCTCCCTCCGTGGATTGCGCACAACGCAGGAAAAACCAATCTAAGGGGGTTCTGCCCCAGAAAGTCTTTATAGTTATGTTGGGATTATTTGTACGTCAACAAGGTAACCCACTATTCCTATTCCTATTGTGTTCTGTTTTTCTGGGTTTCTAACCTGCAAGGAAGAAGCTTGTTACGGTGATTGTGTTTTTAGGGTTTTCTCATAAAAGGAATAGAACGCAAGAACACTCAAAGGAAATAAGAAGAAAATAGCAAACTAAGAACAAAAGCTAACTATTGGGTTCCAATCTTCTTATCATTAAACGAACGAAACAAGTACATATTTATAGGCATAGAAGCATCTACCTTTTCCTATCTAGGACTTGACTCCTATTACTACAAGGAAACAACTAACAATGACCAAATACTACTTAAACAGGGGAAACACTAATTAAGACAATAATAATAAAGACCCAATAATACCCAACGAACTAATAATAAAATACTAAAGATACGCAAGCCCAATCTTCTACGAAATACTACGATGGCCCGATCTCGTAACAAAGATTCACCTCAAAAAGGAGCGGGGAAGAAAGCATATACTGGTACACACCACCATATCAGCGGAACTGCATGCCCCTCCGATCGCACTTCTGATGCTTCTTAGTCATTGAGGAGTGCCAGGGTATAATTTCGGATTGATGGAAGGCCGATTTCTTCTAGCACACATATGATTCTATGTGTTTTTCTGGTATTTTTTTCGTTAGTTTTTCCAATCATTTGGACTTTTGGTTAATATGAATCTTTGTGTGGAGATCTCGTTTTTGGACTTGCGATTAAGTCCTGTCCCCGCCGTTTGCCGAATCCCCTGTTTCTCAACACCATAGGAGCGGTTCCTTTGAAATTTCGGTGGGAGGAGTTCACCTCTGACCACGAAATTCTTTGTCGGAGAAGCCAAGCCGCGGTGTCGAGTAATATGGTATGTAATAATTGATATAATAGATGATTTGAAATGCATGAAATGATTGTTTTTTACTTTAGTTATGCACATAGCATTTTTGAAAGTGATCCAACTGTGCATAATGTGTTTAGACTTCCATGAAAAGTGAAAAAAATAATATAAGCATTACATAATTAATGAAAAAAATATAACTAATTGTCATTCATTACTTAACTAGCGTGGGCCCCGACCATTTGGTCGGAGGAAGGTGAGGTATGAAATTTGATAATATAATGGGGTGTATAGCTTATTGTTGTATAGTTTTTTTTTTTTTTTTTTTTGCAAACATGTGATAAAAATAGTAAATTTTAGTAGGAATGAGACATGAATGATGCAACGAATCAAAAATCAGTCTTATGAACCAAAATCAAGTATCTGTTACCTTGTGAAACAATATTATTTCTGGTAATATGATGAGGTGGAGTAAGTTTTATAGAAACCGAATTCCAAAAAATCGAATAAAAAATCGTCTATCCCGCAGGTTTTCGGGAAATGAGCATCTCACAATCGTTGCTAGCTTTTACACTGTCCGTTGACCGATTAATTTGCTTTATAAAACTTTCATCTTGTCATCATTGTGGTTTCTGGTTTTTTGCCAAGACATGATAAAATCTAAAGAAATCAAGAATGAACAACACGATTTGGTATAGGAACCACCGTTCCTGTATCCCTAGAAAATGGTGGTAAACACGGACTCACCTGCCAAACTGGTTTGGAATGAGATTTTTATCGGGTATCGGGGAACCATGTGATTATAAATTAGACTTGATCAAAACGGGCCAAAACTTGAAATTCAGCATGTTTGACCGACCCATGCCAATCTCTAATTATTCTTTACTTTTAAACTTTCTATTTGAAAACAAAAAATAATGAAAGAAAAGAGATTATTGCAATTCGCCATTTGCACATCATTGATTCGGGAATAAAACTATAGAATTTCGAAAGGAAACTGAAAATGTTTAGGATCGTTTTAATGTTAAAAATAATCAAATAGATCTTCTGTTTAGTTTTTTACTAACAATACCAAACGATTCCCTATAATATACACTATAATTTAATCATTATGATATCAAATAATTACATAATATATATTTGAAATGATAAAAATTGGACTAATTGGGTTGGTCGAGGTTTAACCATTGAATAACTTTAAATACATTATATTTTAGCCACTGAGATATAAAATAATAGCATAATATATATTATGCTAGAGAAAATAGCTTGTTTTAGAATGACAAACCCATGATGTTCATTTGTTTAATTGATGGGCAAATCTCGTGTAGGTCAGGCCCATTCAACTCTTTTATTTAACGATTAGCGGTTAGCCCATTATAATCCATGCATTAGTTTATTGTTAAATTTTTCTTTTTAGCAATAAAGAGGAGTATTGTTTTTGTCTTTTCATATATATTTTACCACCACGGAGAAATAAAAGGACTTAAAGAAAAAAATTGTCACTCCTGGACCCGTTTTAAATCCGCATGTGTACGGTAAGTTAGCCCGTTCCACAGAGGAAAAAGAAAAAAATTGACACTCCCTATTCTACCCTTCCTACAAACGCTCCTGGAGCAGGGAATTTGAAATGAGGGAAAGGTTTTTTCCTCTCTGCAATTATATGTTTTTAATTTAATAAGAAACAACAAATGTACTTAGTGTGATTGGTTATGATCTTTGCTTTTCTTTAAAGTGGTCATGGTTCGAATCCTAGTAAGTGTCTTTTTAATGAATAAAAAAAGTAATTGTGAAGACCAAAATGTCCTTCCTACTTTCCACTCTGGATGCAGGAAATTTGAAATGGGGCTTCATGTTTTCTCATTTGGCTGACATAATTTTTTCAAATAAGACGTTTAATTAAATGAAATCCTAAAAACCCTACTTCTTATCTTCTTCTTCGAGAGCCCTCTCTTTTCTCCAACCCTCACTCCTTTTCCTTCACCACCATTTGCCAGAACCTTCTCGTCTTCCTCTCCTCCTATAATTACCCTTCTTTCTACATCGTATTTGCTAATCATAGTTCAATTCTGCAAAACCCTTTTCTCTAATTCCTTTAATCAATCGAATTTGCAATCTACGATGGTGGATGAAGCTAAAGCAAAGGGTAACGCGGTGTTCTCCGCCGACGATCCCCTTGCATTCCGTTTGAACCTGTGTAACATCAAAGCTCAGAGAAACACCCCCTTTGTTTCCACCATTATACCAAGAACATAATTCCTCTTATTTACAAACAAATGCTCGTATAGTGTACATGGTATAACCTTTTTTTCTTCTTCTGCAGAGTAATGTAATAACGTATACAGATGAATACACGAGTGCCCTATGGCTTAACAATCAGATGCCAAATAGGTGAAGCCCGAAAGGCAGCAACATACTGTACTCTGACTGACTGAAACACCCCCGTCAATCGACTAACTTGCTAGGCTATTTGAACATCGTGTTAATAACATCTTGGCCACAACACTCTGGTGAACATGTACGTGTAGCTGGCTGGATTCTTCTTCCCTGCTGCCTTATATGTTAAAAAGATTGAAGCCATAACTCCCACCCAGATTGAACCAACATATACAAAATTCAGGGTGGCTTCAGGCTCATCTCTGTACCTGCCGCACGGTTGTGTTGGTATCAATTCTACAATGTAATTGTTTCTTACCCCATTACATGGTTCAGCCTGGCATCGAGGAGCTGAATATTGTCAATCTTTACGCCTGTCATGAACCTGCCGCTTGTGCAGGGAGAGGGAGAGGGAGGAGAGAGGCTTGCTGCTGGCCTCGGACAAAAGAAGCTAGCTCCTCTGGAGCAACTACCAATTTCAGCCACTCTTGCAGCTCTTCCCCTTCTACTTTCTCCTTCTCTGTATACAGTGGGCACCAAGTTAGAGCTCCTTCTTGACTACTTTATAAATCAATGTGTCAACAAAAAAATGGGAATCAGCAGATTACCTTCCAGATGAGCACCGAGCCCTTCCAAGACAGTAGGATTAGCACGAATGACACAGATTGCCACATCCATTGCAGATTGTAGCATTTCCTTCACCTCCCTTTGAACTAGATCAACGAGATGGCCCTGCTTTATAGCATACCCCGTTAACGGAAGCATACAAGGTTGGTAGAGGCAGATTGAGTGTGACATAACATTAATAAGAGCACGCCCAACCAATGATTACCTGCTCCCTTCCCCATGGACTACCTCCAGACTCAGCAATCCCACTTCCGGAGAGTGTCCCAACAGATACAGGACCAATGGTATGATTGAGACCATATTCAGCTATTGCCTTGTATGCCATGTCGGTAGCTCGCCTAATATCATCTATTGCACCGGTAGACACACGCCCTGAGTACACCACGTCTTCTGCTGCACGCCCTCCAAGAAGGGTGACCAAACGACCACGCAACTCATCGATAAAAAGTAAATATCTGTCCTCGTTGGTTGGTGGTGTATAAGTAAACCCCAATGCGCCACCCGTCCTTGGTAGTATGCTTAGCTTCTGCATATATGACATCATTTAACAACTGTTACCTTGACAGGCACACACGATTTCCAAATAGCAAATGGAACACTTCAGCTAGTTCCTTTCGGCTTAAGAAATGATGATGATTTTCACCTCCACACGCGGCTGTCCAGGGAGGAGGCTCGCAACAGCAGTGCCCACTACTGCATGACCTGCTTCATGACGTGCAACAACGGCCCTCTCGCTCCCTTGCAGCTTGGCTGTCTTCTTTTCTATGCCCTAAAATAATTGGGAGTTATTCAGTAAGTTTTTTTCCTCCTTATAGATCATTCCAATCTGCACAATTTTCTTCGGTCAAACATGGCATAAGTATGCAGACAAGATCAAATGCATGAAATCCTCATAAATTCTAGGAGCAACGAATACCCAGGATTCTCTCCTATTGGGCACCAATGCACACAATTTCAAAGGTAGTTCATTTCATACAAAAACCTTCCACAATCAGTAAGTACAATAAAAATAAACAAATGCTAGACTAGCTTTCATCGAATGAAACCATGAGCTCCATTGATTGCAATTGTCCATCGATCTATCACAGCATTACGGAAAAACTCGATATGGTGACAGAGAGAGAAAGAGAGAGGAAGAGCTTACCCCTATAGACCGTTCTACAGCCTGAATGAAATCGATTTTCTCTACCAATGATTTGTTTTTCCTTCCAGCCAATAGAGCAGCTTCATTAACTATATTAGCAAGATCAGCCCTGCATGACATGAAAACCATAATTTTGCCTCCAAATCCAGCCTATGACGAGATAGCAAATCTACCACAGAATTGGAATTTACCCAGTAAAGCCAGTGGTCATTGATGCGACGTCACTAAGGTTGACATCCTTTCCTAAAGGAAGCTCCTTCTTTGAGGCGTGCACTTCCAAAATGGCCTCTCTTCCCTTCCTATCAGGTGCTTCCACCTGAGATCAAAGTACACAAATTATTCACTCAACTGAGTATAAACATTAAACAGCTCATGCACGGGGCAGTAGTTTCAAAATTATAAGAGAGGAGCAAACTGGAACAAACCATAACTACACGGTCAAATCTACCGGGTCTCAGAAGCGCAGGATCTAATACATCGGAACGATTTGTTGCTCCAAGAACAATTACTGCAGAGTTGCTATCAAATCCATCCATCTCCTGCAACATATGACAAGTCGCTTACAACATGAACATAGTGACATCCTAAGACTCGGCATATATCTTGAAGAAGGAATACAACTGGATGAGGGACTTACAGTAAGCAACTGGTTCAACGTTTGCTCCCGCTCATCATTGCTGACAATGCGAAACTTACCATCACGACTTTTAGCTACTGCATCTATCTGCATATAAGAGAATACAAGCCTGATGTTAAAAGCTGTCAGCATAGCATCCATATCCAATAATGAGAGTCAAGTACAGCTTACCTCATCAATAAATATTATTGATGGTGCCTCTTTCTTCGCTCGAGCAAACAGATCTCTAACTCGCGAAGCACCCATTCCAACATATAACTCTACAAACTCGCTAGCTGAGCAACTAATGAAAGGGACATCAGCTTCTCCAGCAACAGCCTTTGCCAGAAGGGTCTTGCCGGTACCAGGAAGACCAACCTGGAAGACGAACAAGCTCTTGTAACTTACTAGAAGTGAAATATAATTTATACTAGTACAAAAGACATTGGACTCATACAAGGCACAGAGAACAAAGAATATGGTATTGGACACATACATATGTAACATTAGGGAAAAATAGGATGCAGCACCAGATGTGCAGAACAGCACACTAAAAGACCTATGCCAATTGAAGCTTATACAGTTCTGTGAACCCTGGTACAGCAGGTGTTCCCCCAACAAATATAAACAACCAATTTTTAGTACTCACCAGCAGAACACCCCGAGGAGTACGAGCACCAAGTTTTATGTACCTGTCCGGGTTCCTGAGAAATTCCTGGGCAGCAAACATCATTACATAAGACCATTTCCTGAGGTAGTAAAAAGAATTCAAAGAGAGGGAAGAGGATGCAAATAGAATCATAAGTATCAATAGTATGATACCACTATTTCTTCTAACTCTTCCTTAGCCTCATCGACTCCAGCAACATCAGCGAAAGTGATTGCATCTCCTTGTTCAGCAACTTTTGCACCTCCAGAACCACCAGACTTGCGATTCCTAATCTGACCAGCAGAATGCTGCATGACAGATATGCATCTAGTTGTCAGAACCAACTTACGTCCATCAAGCTTGACAACGTCAAAAGAGTAATGTGATAGTCCTCACCTGAGAAAAGCTAACAGGGAATCTATGGAGAAGTCCAGCAAGCACAGCGACATAGAACAAAGCTATCTGGGATTGAAAGGGAAAAACAAACTTGTAAAACTCCACGTTTGGAAAACAGCCCCTAAGCGGATTGATGCAAATAACTGCGTAGTTGGCCCACAAACTGTAGAAAAAAGCATGTGCTCAAGCAATAAAGATATTCATTTTCCTAGTTCAATCTCCATGCATAACTAGTTTGGCAAAAGATGAAGACTTGCACAAGTCTCAAAGAATGGCATTGCCATTTTACGTTAGGCTGCCAACACGATCCATTCAACATGAGGACAAAGCGCCCAGAAATTAATAAACATGACTGGCTTCCTAACCACATGGGTGTATGAGGGCCGTGGTCTGTAAGAGTGTAGCATTTCTGTTTCATACAAATGACGAATTTGTAAATAGCATCACATGCTTCTTTTTCGGTCCGCAAGACTGAAACGAACCTATGTGTCTGCATGAAGAACCGCCCCCATATGCAATTACTTGCATTGCAAATCATGACCACGCGAGCAAACTTCAGCAAACCCGCAAAGACTTTCTACTTGTTGTCGCTTACTAAGCAATACTACTCCATGGTTTATCTAGATCATAACAGCTTGTCACAACCACAACCAAACACGTACTCACCAAAGCTGAGTTGAAAAATCCACCAGACCTCTTATCAGGCGACCCAAACTCCACCTGGTTTTCGAGCATTTTCTCGTAGGGAGTCTTGATATCACTGGGTCTAGTAGTTGTGTACACAATCCTCCTTGTGGTTGGAGCGACGCTCCTTAACAACGGCTCCGACTCCTGCCACCTACCATCAACCACTTCCGCGCTCTCCTGATTTCCGGTTGCCTCATGTTTCAGTTTGAACATAATGTGCACGCCATCAACCTCCACTTTCCGCACCTTGTTGCTAGTAATCTTGCTCAAAAAATCACTGAATGGTACACTAACGAAAGTGGTCGGCGGTTTTGGCTCCGACCCTGGCAACGGAATCCCCGGCCGCAGCAGCCGCATAACGAACATAACAATCCCTAATTGCAAAAGCAACACCCCGACCTCCTGAGCTTCAATCAGAGGCTGCCATTTCCAATTCTGCCGCTTGGACCACCACCACCACCACTCACCTTTCCCTTGCTTCTCCCTCTTCTGCTTCGGACCCGAATTGGGCGTATTCGTGCTGCTAATCTGCTGCCCTTCGGTGTCCGCTATCGGCTCGCTCGAGTTTGCCGTTGAATCGCCGTCCTGACAATTCGCTAATATTCTGTGCTCTCTCAATCTACAATTCCTCCAAACTCCACTTCCCCATAGATCAGAACCTCGCAGAGTTCGGCAGGGCAAAGAACCAGTGAGCAAGTTCACGGGACGAGGGAGCCGCAGCGGATCCCTGTAATGAACCCTAGAATGAGCGCGGAATGGGAAAGAGCGAGTAGGAGCAGGAGGAGGATAACGGTATCTACAATCGGAGTCCGCGTGGAGCCACCTGGAGTGTGGAACCGGCCTCAGAGTCTCAATCATCGACAACATGCTGTTCTTGAAACCCTAACATAACCAGGAGTGTAACCAGATTGGGGAGGAGGAGCAAACGCGCATATCGGAATCGGAAGCGGAATGGCGCTTGGGAGGGTACTGATAGAGCTGCAAGGGACGGTTGGTCGGTTTTCTGTTGGATGGAGGAGACTGGAGAAGGGAAGGTGACTTGGAGGCTGGAGTGGAGGAAGGAAGAGAGAGAGAGAGAGAGAGAGACAGAAGCTCCGTTGGATGGAGGAGAAGGGACGGTCGTTGAAAGATCTTATGATCGTCAACTCTCGGTTCTGTGATGCAGGATAAAATTCCTCGTTATCGAATGCCAGTGCCTTGCTCGTTATCTGACTGTATCCCGTGCACAATGCAAACCATATATGATTAGTTTTTTTTTTAATGTATATTTTTTATTTAAATTCTTTTTAAATTCTTTTATATTATCCAAATCTATCGAAATACTAAGAATTAGCCAAATGTTAACTTTCAGTTAGCAATTTTGTTAGTAATATTGATTTGACAACATGATACTGATCTGGATGAGACACATGAAGGTCAACATTCTAAAATTTTAGCATTTTAACTAGGAAATAGTTACAAAATTATTAACAATAACGTAAAAATAGTTAACATTTTGATGCATTATGAAAGATTTGGATAATTAATAGAATTTTAATAGATTTGGATAATATAAACGAATCCAAAAAAAGTTTGGATAAAAAATAGTCATTACCCCTTTTTTTAACATAGTCAAAGTCGAAAGACCGGGTACAAAGTCAAAGTTAAGAACAAATCCGCAGGCTAAAGTTGACTAATCGTTGAACTTTCGATGAGAGAGTGTTCTTGAAGACAAGATGGGTTGCTCTATTAACTTGATGAGTAACATGAGAGCAAGAACAAAACTCAAAAGATAGTGACAAAAAAGAATATCTTCTAGGATCACGCCACCCGTCACATGATGTGAGTCTCCCGCAAACAGCCGTTGAATCACCAGGTGCGAGTTCCCATACAAGGTGAGCGCATGAAACCCATGAGTTAAGCACCAGTCAAACGCATCCCTCCATGCCAATAAATATGCAAGAAAAGAATCATGGATGCCTCCATAAAACTTACCCATTGCGAACATATCATAATAATATATTGCCTATGTTTGGCCCGGTTTTTATAAGTACTTTTTGGCTTCAAAAAGTGAAACATCACCAAACACCTTTAAAAGCTCGACTTTTGAAAACTATTAGAAGTACATTTAAGAAATAATATTACAAAAAAACCTAAAATTTTAACAAAGTTATCATTTATATTACATTATCTTATCTTTATCTTAACATATATTATTATCGTTGTAGAGAAAGTTTTTGCCACGTAGGATAAAGAAAACTCCACAATTTTCCATGTCATTTTTATCATTTTAACTTTTCAAATTTATTAATTACATTAAAATAAAACTAAATAAACATGTATATCAATCATATTGACCAAGATTTGAACATGTGACCTATGAGTTTATATTATCATCATTTCAAGTGTTCAACCAGTAGGATAAAGTATATTTCATACTATTAATCACATCAAAACATCTATATCAATCACCATAACTAAAATTTAATCATGCAGGGATCGGTTAGCTTGCTAACCCCTCAATAGGGTTGGAAAAATGAGACCCTCTATTAAGTATAGTTAATTATGGTATTAAATTCATGTTGCGTTTAATAATATTTGAGAATTAAAAATTCATATTAATTACATTTCTTTTTTTGACCTACCATTGCACTGATACAACTATCATTGTACTTGTATATTGAAGTCATATTAATTACATTTCTTTTTTTGAACTACCATCGCACTGATACAACTATCATTGCACTTGTATATTGAAGTCATATTAATTACTTTCCTTTTTTTGAACTACCATTGCACTGATACAACTACCATTGCATCTGTATACTGATATCATTGCAGTGGTAGAACTACCATTGCACTGAAAAAGGAAAATAATTAATATGAGTTTTTAATTCAGATAGATTATTAAATGCAACACAAATCAATTACCTTAAAAGTCTATAATTAATATGAGTGTCATTTTTCCAAACCTTTTAGGGGTAGTCATGCTATCTCATCCCAATCATGCAACCTAGGCGCTCAAACTGTAATCATTTCAGTAACCAATAGAGTAAATTTCTTTGATGCAATTAATCGCAACAAGATTAATACTCATGTTATAAAAAATTACAACACATAACATTCTATTTTTATGTAATGGTTTCTATACATTACAGATTACACAACAAAAACTATCACTGATAAAATCTTGTATTTTATTTTTTAGCAATGATAGAAAATAATTAACAACTACAAATAACCTTTTTTTTAAATACATTTGATAATATTTTATAGTTTTTTAAAAATGGTTAAAGAATCCCAAAAGCATGAAATTAGTGGATACAAAATTCTAAACTTTTACATAATTTGATATGTGATTTTTTTCTTTTAAAATTGAAAATGAAAAGGCAAAGAATAATCTTCTTTCGTATTCTAGAAGAAGAAGAATTTAATATATATTTTTTTGTACGAACTACTATATATATGTGAACCCGTACAGTTATGTTGCAATTTTTAGAAAATAGCTACTATATATATTTGAACTAATACACTCTTATCGCGATGTATTAGAAAAATTACAATTTGTGTGTGCTTACTAGATTATTAAGAGATAATAGCATGAAGTAACAATGATGATTAGCTAAGTAAAAAACATAGTCATAATAACATAGTTAAGATTAATCTGACATGTTTCTAAACTTTAATATTAATGAAATATATCAACATAGCTCAATCATATGCTATAATGATACACGACAATTGCATGTGTTTAAGAAAATCACAAATGGTCTTTCTTTTTCAAAATCAAATTATGGTTATATGGCTAAAATATGTTTGTGACCAATTGGTAAAAGAAGTTACAAGAAAGTTATGTACATTTATAAATATGCATTTTGTCATCTTTAGAGATTGAATTTGACATTTCTCGCATATTAAAATGATATCATTATATTTTCTTTTATGTTATTTCAATATCTTTTTTTTTATTTTTCATATGTCATTAAATTTTCTTCCATTCACAAATATAAAATACATTATCTTTACTTTTTTCTAGTATAATTATAATTCCTTTCTTTTCTCTTTTTATTGTTTGACATAGTTCCTTTCTTTTTCCTACATGAGTGTAGCTGTGCAACTAGGTAATAATTATTATTTATAATTTTAATCAATATGTTAACAATTACACGTGTACTGGCATTAGATAAGTGAAAAAGTACAACAATAAATTACTAGGATGAAGAAAATAAGTTTAAAAAAACATCCGAATTCGGATTGGACATTGATCATGTCCACCACCTATTACCCATAATATTTGAATTCGAATTATACCCTATCAATTAGGTTATAACCCTAATATACTGAATAAATACAATGAGACAAATCCTTTGTGTTTGTGCCACGATACCCGTCAAAACTCCTGGAACTTCCCTCCGACTGGCGCCTGCCTACACACACGCACGAAGAGGAGGGCGCCTGGGCCCGTTAATCCTCCGACGCCCAAGTTAGTTCCTTAGAGAGGGAAAAGGTCTAAAAGTAGGAATTCTAGTGAGAGAGTCCAACCTGTGTAAATGCTACCAACTGCCCCTATTTATACTCACCGAACCCGAGGTTGATCTCCTCCACGTCACCGTCTCCATTTAATGCTTTGTACTCTCTTTGTCAGATATCTCAACTGCCTTGTCAGGCTTCTGACGCGTGACAGGCGCCCACAGGCTAAGGACCACCTGACATGCTCTGTACTCTCTTTGTCCGATATCACAACTGCCCTGTCAGGCTTCTGACGCGTGACAGGTGCCCGTAGGCTAAGGACCACCTGACAGCCTGGTCTCCCTTGGCCTTTAGCGTTTTGTCCTCATGCGCCCTTCCTCTTATTTGGGCATTGGGGTATTTCTCAGAACCATTTTTGGGCCTTGCCCCCCCCCCCCCAAATCCTGTTGCCTGGGGGCTCAGATCCCTAGTTGATGGGTAGTACCCCAACACTTTGTTTGACCTTTATTAGAGCATCCAAAATAATGCAATGAAGGTTAATAACATAATTATAAGTATAATTAAATTATATTTTTATAAAGACTAATAAGTGATAACATTCATAAATTATTCATATTATTTGAGTTATATACAAAACACGTTATCTTTTTCTCGGGCGGATGACAGGTTGGATTTTGGCCGAACCTAGACCGAACCCAACCCACCAATTCTTAAAGTGTGTTTTCCCTCACCCAATCCAAAACTCGTCAAGTGGGTTTTACCCACTTTGATCGAATTGGATTGGGCACAAGTTAGTATGGGTTGCATTGTCATCCATCCCTACGGGAAAAAGGGTGTGAGGTGGGAAGCTAAGAATTATTTATTTTATTATTTTTAATTATTATATAATCTATTTAACGGTCAAATTTTATCGTTGACTGCCACATTGGATGAATTTAATGAAATTGGATAGTCAGTGAACAAGAATTTTAAAGTCAGTGACCATTGAGCAATAAAATATTATTGAATGATAAAAATAATAAAAAACAAAGTTCTCTTTGTAAAAACAAAGAAAAAGAAACATTACAATTACAATCTAAGGGCAGGATTCACAGTTATTATCATATACTTGGAACACGTGATCCAGCCCGGATTCATCTACTACTTTCTCCGGGTGGCGCGAACCTGATCCCAAAACTTCCGCCAGCCCGCCAAATTTACAAACGAAACTGTCAAAATCCAACCCGAACCACTGACTCAATCCGCTTATATATATATTAAAGCAATCCCTCCACTTTCCAATTGCTCTCCCGCTCCTTTCCTCCATTTCCCCTTTCGAATCCTCCTTCAAACCCTAACCCTAAGCTCTGCCCGAGAGAAGAATCGCTTGTACAAGATGTTGGAACTCCGCCTGGTGCAGGGATCCCTTCTGAAGAAGGTCATGGATGCCATCAAGGACCTGGTCAATGACGCCAACTTCGACTGCTCGTCGGCCTCCTTCGCTCTCCAGGCCATGGACTCCAGCCACGTCGCCCTTGTGGCTCTGCTCCTAAGAGCCGAGGGTTTCGAGCACTTCCGCTGCGACCGCAACATCTCCATGGGGATGAATCTTGGAAACATGGCGAAGATGCTCAAGTGCGCCGGCAACGATGACATCATCACTATCAAGGGCGACGACGGCAGTGACACTGTCACTTTCATGTTCGAGAGCCCGAGTAATTTCTGCGGCTCCCTTTCCCTTGTTTTCAGTTGTTACCCCTTTCTGTGATTGGTATTTCTGGTTGTTAGGCTGAGAATGTTGGCAGAATTAGGGTTTTGGTTCCTCTTGAGATTTAGGAAGGTTTGGAGGGAGGATCTGCTTCTACAAGAACCCATTTATTGTGCCGTTTTTTTAATATGTCAATGCTTTTTAGGTAAATGCTGAAATTTGCCAATTTCGTTATGTTAGTAAGACTTAGAGTTTGTTAATTTCATGTCTATCAAAGGCCTTTCATCCAGGGCACGTCTTAGTCACAGAAGGCAGTGTGAGTCAAGGTCAAGTCTTCTCCTTGAAGAACCTCAGCTGCTATGCAGAAGATAATGATCTTGTTAAACCGGCCTGTGAATCAGTTCCTTCAGCATTCAATGGCCTGCTAGGAATTAGATAGTTTTAAAAATTTGGAATCTTAATGCTATCTACAATTGTTAAATGTTTTCTTTAATCATTAGAGATGCTATTCTGATTTTAAATCATCGACTCTTGGTTTATCCTAGTTTCAAGAATGAGACTGTGGATTGAAGTTAATGAATCCTTGTAAGGACCCAAATACTATTAGTCACAAAGAAGATAGTGACATGCAATTCAGCTGCCCGAATGCTTCAGAATCTACTGCTGTGATTATAGCCTTTTAGGTTAGAGAGGAAGTTGATATGAAGAATGGTTTGTATCCTTTTGATGTTGATGCAAATATATTTGTGTTGTGATTACACTGAAGTAAGTTCTTGCTGGTCTTTTCTGACTTGTTTGGTTTTATCCTTTATTTTAATACTGAAGCCCAAGACAAAATTGCGGATTTTGAGATGAAACTGATGGACATTGATAGCGAGCACTTGGGAATCCCAGATGCAGAATACCAGGCTATTGTCAGGATGCCTTCAGCCGAGTTTATGAGAATTTGCAAAGATCTTGCCACCATTGGTGACACTGGTAATCTCATTATATTTCCTTTCTGCCAATTGTAGTATCTAGAGTTACCATTGTAATGTTGGTAGCTGAGTGTTGCATTTGCTTTTAGTGGTCATATCGGTGACAAAGGAAGGTGTGAAATTCTCCGCACGGGGTGATATGGGAAGTGCAAACATTGTCCTGAGGCAGAATACTACAGTTGACAAGGTATATTTACTAGAGAAATTGTGAACTTTGAAAAAATGTTAGCTATAGTTTGTAATCTTCCAGAAACAACCACATGACGAGTTTCTTGTTATTTGACTGGTTTTTCTAAAAAAAATACAGCCAGAGGAAGCAACAATCATAGAGATGAACGAGCCAGTCTCCCTTACCTTTGCTTTGAGATACATGAACTCCTTCACAAAGGCAACTCCATTGTCCAATACAGTCACACTTAGTCTGTCCGCAGAACTGCCTATTGTGGTTGAATACAAGATTGCAGAGATGGGCTACATAAGATACTACTTGGCTCCAAAGATCGAGGATGAAGAAGAGGAGACCAAACCGGAAGCATGATACCCTGTTCGTGTTAAAATATATGATCAGTTTCTCATCTTGGACAGACATTGGGTGGTTCTCTCTAGTTTTCCCCAGATTTACTATTTGATGTGATGCTTTTAGTTTTATGTGATGATGCTTGAATCTCACTGAGTTCTATGTTTCTTTACTTAGCTGTTGATTGCTAGTCTGATGATACATTCGAAATTAGATAGTGGTTGTATCTTTTGAAATTGAATCTTAATGGTGACTGCAATCAAACATGTTAGTGATATTATGTCTAATGATGCTTTGTTCAGGGTAAATAGTAAGTTCCTGCTGCCTGACGATCACTTGATTTACAGAAGAAAGTGAGAACAACGTAAGTTACCAAGGATAAAGAAAAGAGTCTCCTAAAATGTGTGTCCATTTCTCAAAATTATGCTTCTAATTCTTCTACATCCCATGCGATGTGAAGATGGGTATCATGTGTTTATCCTTTTGACAAAAATGAAAGCCAACGTTGGTACCTTGGGTTTTCATTCCACCCTACTCTACAAAGCAGCTAGTTCCTTGTTTCCTTTGTTGTGTCTATCTTATGGTTGGTGGTAATGTAAAAAGACTAAAGAGTTGCACACTTTGCTTCTTTTCTTGCTCATTGTAGACGATGACAGATAAGCTTCATAAACATAATTATTTTGTGCATAAATGACTGATATTTATGTATGTATGTGTTTAAATTGCTCTAAATTAGTTCATATTGATCATGGAATGGCCCTAGTGTCATTACCAAGACATGTAGCGATTTAACACAGATTGAAGCTAAGATTGTGAACAAAACAAAGTGCAGTGGCCGAATTCAGGTGCAGTGTCAAAATGCAGATGTGCAGAGGCAAACGTCCAGCATGAGGCCAAACCGATGAAGACCCAAATCGAATTATTGTGGTTGGAATCTTCACTCAACTATCAGCAGCCCTCATAAATTATTGGGATTTGATCATATTTCTTGAAGTGAGCAAATAGATTTGGTGGCTCACCAATAGAGAAAATTATGCAAGAATTTATTGCAAAGAGAGAGTTAAGCTGGCAGCAGCCTTCTCTTGGAAATGGGGTATGCAATCTCCTTGTTTTGGGGGATAAAATCTGCAGAGATGAACTTAAAAGGGGCAGCAACTAGGAGAGGAAGGAAAACACTTTTGGAGACTAGTTTTAGACAGAAAAATCAAAGGAGAGAGCTCACTTTGGCACACTTTGGAGTTGAGCATTTTGAAGAAAGGAAGACTCTTGTAAGTTGGGGATTAACTTCAACACTTAGTACTTTCTCTACTCCTTTGTTTAGGTAATTAGTTGTGATGTTGAACATTATCATGTTTATGTACTTTCTTTCCATCATGAACTAATCCCCCAATTTATGGGGGAAACTTATGGATTTCATTATATAGCCTCGATGTTTTAATCATGACTTGTTTTTCTTCCATTTTCTATCGTGTGGAATTGTTAAACGCTTTGTGTTGATTGGCCACCTTCACAATGATTTGTAGTTTTCTAGGTTAATAACGATAGTGAAAACCTAGTAACCGAACACATTTCATACGACATAATTGCCTATCGAAGTGATAGTGGATTAAATAGGGAATTATGCAGTCATTTCAGGGATATCGTTCTTAAGGCTAATTAATTAAATTCAGTTAACTACGATAGTAGAAATTGTCTTAATTAGTTAGTACGTGGTAGTTCTCGATAGAGATAGCTATCAAATTATAGGTATCCCGATTGTAGGAATATGGATTAAATCGATTGACAAGGGTAAATAAAATTTACTGAGGTAAAATAGTAAAATCTTGTGTTTCCCCCGGAACTCTCCAATATCAATTTCTCCAAAATAGTTCATTTATTGAGTTACTTAATTTGTGCAATCTTTGCAAATCATCACTTGATTACAACCTTTGCAATTCCTATAGTTTCTTGAACTAAATTTGTTAATTATTGAGTTTCACCAATCCCCTAGAGAACGATAATTTTACTTACACTTTATTACTTGTACGACACTGTGCACTTGCAGTTTTGTCGCCACCAATGACAATGAGAGGAAGAAAAGAAGCAAAGTGTGCAACTGGGGTGGAACTGTTTGCCCTTTCACTAGCCCAGAATATCCCCCACAATATAATCGCTAACATCACACATGAGCTCGAAAGTCTTAGATCAATCCGCAGCCATTAAGATGGGTGTTTGCTTGAGTTGTATCTTAAGAAATTCGAAGGAATCTATACAATATTTAGTAAATTCGAATGCGGTTTCCTTTTCTAGGAGCTGATTAAAGTCTTAGGATATTTTTGAGAAGTCCTTGATGAACCGCCACTAGAATCTCGCGTGGTCTAAGAAGCTAGGAACCTTCTTAAGAGATGTGAGGGGAGACAAGTTAGAAATAGTCTCAATTTTAGCTTTGTCGACTCAATCCAATCCCGTGAGATTTTATGACCAAGAATAATGTCCTCGGTCACCATGAAGTGACTCTTCTCCCAACTTAACACAATGTGGATTTCCTCACAACACATTAGGACTTTTTCCATATTTGCTGGACATTGGGAAAAAGGATCCTTGTAAACTAAGAATTTATCCATGAAGAACTCAACCATATTTTCCAAGAGATCGTCGAAGATGGAAGTCATGAAATGCTAGAAGGTTGTTGGAGCATTGCATAGCTCGAATGGGATCTTGCAATATACAAAAGTGCCATAGGGTCACGTCAATGTTGTTTTCTCTTGTCAATCGGGCCAATAGGGACCTCGAAGTATCCCAGCGCGCCATCTGAAAAACAATAATACCAATTCCCAACTAGTCTCTCTAGCAGCTGGTCAACAGACGACAACGAGAAATGATCCTTTCAGGTGGCGTCATTTAACTTTCTATAGTCAATGCATATGTGTCACCCTATAACTGTCCGAGTAGGGATCAAATCCTCGTTATCATTTGGTACCACCATCATTCCTCCTTTCGTGGGAAATACTTGGACAGGGCTAACCCATGGACTATCTGAAATGGGATAGATGATCGCGAAAGTTCTATTGTCCATTTCAAATTTTGCTGAAGATTGGTGTAGTGGCTTACAAACTGTAGTTGCCTCCTGGGATAGTCGTCCATCTTGTTTTCCATGTATCACTACTCAAAAGTAGGGGTGTACATGGGTCGGGTGGTCCGGGTTTAGACGTTTTAATCACCCGACCCATGCACTTCGGTTTGGGAAATATTAAACCCAAACCCACCCAAAAAAAATCTAAACCCGACGGTTTGTTTCTAATTGGGTTGGATCGGGTTGACGATATTTTTAAGTAAAAACCCAACCCAACACAAAATATGTAATTATTCTACATCATAAAAATATTTTATAACTAATTAAAAATTCAAACGAATAAACCAAGGAGAAAGGTATCAAAATTCACAAATGTTGTTTGAATTTTAATAAAATTTGATTTACTTCAACTTATGTCTAGTTTTTTTCATGACATTTTTTGAAATAGGCTAAAAAGGTTACAAATGAACGCATCCAAAATATGTTATTCTATTAAAATTGTACACAAGAAAAAAAATCACGTGAATCATAGCTATATTAAATTTATGTCTAAACTTTAAGCCGAACAATGTATTAGATTAGGGAGACCTTAAGAGAATAACATGGCAAAATATCTTAATTTTCTCATAAGTATGACTATATACGACATAAATATTTTTTTTGGATACGAACTCATACTAATAATTGGAACACGGGTTGGGTCGGGTTCTACGGGTTGTGTAATCCAAAATCCAAACCCAACCCAAAAGAGGCGGGTTGTACAAAAGAAAATCCTCACCCAACCCAAAACCTTCGTTTTAGCGAGAAATACGGGTGTGTTGGGTTGGGTTGGACGGGTGGGTCGGTTTGCGGGTGTGTTTGTTCACACTAAGGGATAGAGGTAACCAATTGTAGACTCAGCCTACACTGAGTTGATTGATGCTGGCAGTTTGAAGATTGAACCAACGGTAGTCTTGGCTCGTGGATTTGTAGTAAGGGAAAATCAAGCCGCTACCAAATTCTGGTTAAGTGGACTCAGCAATCTTAGGGAGATGTTACTTGGGAGTACTTGGATGAATTCAAGCTTAAGTGCAACATTTAGAAATTGAGGGCAAGTATGTGGTTAAGGAAAGGGGAGTTGTAACAGCTGAGACTGAGACTTGTATGTGAGGAATTAGAAGCTAATTGTAACAAAATAGAATATTGGAGGACTAAACTATAAATGTAAATGAACGGGTATAAATACCCCGCCTAAGCCACCATGACATTAATGAATCTAATAACAGATATCCCCCAATTCTCTTTTTTTCCCCATTTTATTATGAGCTCTGCTCGCTTCATTGCCGAATCACCTTCATTTCGCTAAGAATCTCCATCGATTGTTTTGGGGCGCACACACTTTTGCTTGTGATTCTTGTGTTGCTTTTGCTATGCTACTCCATAATCTTAATTATATTTGTAAAATTATTGTTGTCTTTCTATGGTTGTTGTTATTTAAGTTTTTTTTTCATAAGAAGAGCCAAAACTAGACGGCGAAATGACATGATAAGGCAGTGGCATGCCTTCTTAGAAAGAAGAGGAGAGAAAAAGCATATCTGCTATGAAATAGCTAGAAGAAGAAGACGAAGGGATAGCGGAGACGAAACAAGGAGGAATGCGGCATTTTGTCACAACATACTTTTTTTGCGACACTGACTGGTGATTGAAAGAGAAGGAAATAATAACGAAAATATTAATCTTCGGGATAATTATTCTCGGAAATTAAAATTTGGAGTTTATTTTTTTAATATGACGTGGCAAACAAGTCGAATGACGTGGTGAGTTGGAGCTGAGGTGGGTCCAATATCAAGGTGATTATTTTGTCACAACATACTTTTTTTGCGACACTGACTGGTGATTGAAAGAGAAGGAAAAAATAACGAAAATATTAATCCTCGGGATAATTATTCTCGGGAATTAAAATTTGGAGTTTATTTTTTTAATATGACGTGGCATACAAGTCGAATGACGTGGTGAGTTCGAGCTGAGGTGGGTCCAATATCAAGGTGTCGTTAACTTTATTGTCAAAGTTTCTGAAGTCGTTAATTTTTTTAACAAAAATGGTTATATTTGTCTAACAAGCATCCCAAATCTGATTAAATCTAAGGTTTTAAAAAATTGGCTATTATTGTCCCAAAGATCAAAACTATCATTATAGAAAGGGTTAATAGCATTTTGTACCCCTCTATTAAATTTTTGCACAAACATACCTTTCTAAAATTAAAACGTAACAAATATACCCTTCCAACCAACCGTTTACTGAGCTGGGAAGTTACCTAGATGCCCCTCATTTACTGCTAATTTCATTTTAATTTTTTTTCCATCCCAACTCTATTTAAAAAATAAAACTAATCCCTCCATGACCCGTCTCCCTCAAGCCGCCGATGCCCCTCAATCATGGTTGGAAGGGTATTTTTATTATATTTTAATATTATAAGGGTATGTTTGTGCAAAAGAAGAGTAGATTTGTTAGTTTACAATAATAGAGGGGCACAAAATGCTATTAACCCTTATAGAAATGTATTTTTGGTTTCTGGTAAAATTTTAGACACCATCATAAAAAGTGTATTTTTCCTTAGTTTTCTTGATGCATTTTACCTTCATGTTTTAATTATTTTGAATAATCAATCCTCAAAGTATTTTTAATGATTTTTAATGCATTCTTAAAAAATATATTTTGGTTCTTTGGGTGACCTCAATGTATTCATTAATGCAATATGCTAAGTTCTCAATCAAACTCTTATGTCAATGATTTTCTTAACTTTATTTAAGAGCATCTACATTGTTGAAATTGAAAATTCAACTGCATATGTGATCTCTATTGACACCTCAACGATTTCTAGAATCAAACTCATGTTAATTTCATTGCACCTACATTAATACAATTCGTGAAACCAACTGATTTTTGTAATAGAAAATAGAGGATCCCACTTGTGGGCTGTGGCTTCCACCATCTCCCTTTTCTTTAGGCCACTTTGGCTTTCATATGCAAATGCATTTATTTCAACATTGCAAATATGCAATGGATGGCATCAATGCAATTGGGTTTGTAGTTGAATATGTCTATATCATATCATCTTGCAATTAAAAATGCATGACCAATGTGGATGCTCTAAACAACACATGCTTAGTAAATGAAATATTCAAACTTTTAATGGATGAGGAATGGCTCGTTTCAATTTTTAATTCATAAGTGAGTATGTCTACATAAAATTTTTCATACTCACTTATAATGATTTGATTCTCAAATTGCATGTCGTGCCATGGAGGTTATGGCATCTCTACAATCCTTCAAAAGATTATGTTCATGACAAAACATTACAAATATTTACAAAATATCACAACATTTTGAATATGTATAAAATTTGGGATATTTTGCAGACATTTATTCTTAACTTGAAGAGTTGAGTTTATCTTCAACACTAATTAAAATTTGATCACGCCTCAAAGTACCCATATTGGAACAAAAATAAGGCAAAAGCGTAAGGAAAACCGGGAGGAATGCTAGAAGTCATTCTCAAAATACACTTACATACCGTTTGGTATAAATGAATTCCGTAAGGTTTGAGTAATTCATTATGAAATGAAATATTTTTATATTTGGTATTTAAAAGAATTCATTTCCAATTCTAAAATTTGAATTCTATGGAATTGGAACTAGTTATAACAATTCCGAGGAATTGAGATAGAATTTGCAAATGAATTCCACAAGTATTTACTAATTATAATAGAATGATATAATTATTCTCTTTTATTAACTAAATTACTTATGCATATATGACATACCAAACACATGAGTTCATTTGACAATGAATTTTACATGGCGATTCATTTTATTTCTAAAGATTTGAATATGACATACCAAACACAAGATTTCATTTCACAATGAATTTTATACGGTAATTCATTTTACAATGAAATGAATTCTCGATTCATTTGGTACCAAACGGTCTGTTAATGCATATGTGAGTGTTGTATTTGAAGTCAATTCGCATATAATGCTGGATTTGGGAACAAATACGATGTTTGGTTGGGGTAAAAAAAGAAACATGGTAATTAGGGTATGTTATTCTCGAGATACCACAAATGCATTATTCTCCAAATACTTGGTGTGTGTTGGGGGGAGGGGGTGTCTAGTATTTGTGGAATATCATATTGTGTTTTGTGTTCTCAGTTATTCTCCCTATTTTCATATAAAATCGAAAAAATCCTTGATTTTTTCCCCGAACTTTGTTATAGGCATTCAGCTATCACATCACGCTGAATTAATCTCCACCTTCTTCTTCACATTTGCCATCGACAACTCTTCCATGAGCTCTAATAAATCTAACATGCTTTTCTTTTGGGTAAATTGCAAGGTTGGTCACTGTGATTACTAAAAGTGTTCACGTCTGGTCACTGGAAATACTTAATTCCATTCATAGTCATTGAGATTACTAAAACCGTCCAAGTTTGGTCACTCTTCGTTAACTTTCGTTAGTCTTCATTAACGGTGTCAGTTTTTCGCTGACGTGGCTAACAGAAATGTCTAATAGGCATATATTGACCCGCCACGTCATTAAAACAAGCCACATAAGATAATCCACCCAACCCATAACCAAACCCTTCTTGACCAACTCAACCTAAAAAAATATCTACTCTGTTCTCTCTCCACCCCAGCACCCCTCCTCTGCTCGTCGCTGTCCTTCCATCTCGGAGCTTAATCGCCAGGCAGATTGACAAAATTCAGGGTCTCGGACTTTAATCGTTGCACTTCCCTTGCCGTCTTCCCGGGCTTGTCGATTATGAACGCGTAGGCATTTGGGTACTCCTTTACGCTTGCAGGAGTCGCCGTCATCGCTTTGGCGTTCCTCCCGTACGTCCTTGTCTGCGCGGTCGCTGCAGAAGAGTGAAGACGAGGACTTGCTGCGGTGCCGGTGACGTTCGCATCCGACTCCTCTCCCATGGTGCCTATCATGTGTTATAGGGTATGGAGGAGTGGGTAGTCGAATCCCACGAATCGGAGATCCATCGTTTCTTTTTATTCTAAGATTGCTGCTAAGATTTGTTGTATTGTCTGATCTAAATTTCCTTGATTCCGAGAAATGGATAAACATGGATAGTGGTTTATATAGAGAAGAGAAGAAGATGTTTGGGAAATCTTTGGGAATTTCTAAATAGACAACTGAAAGTGCCCTCCTTGCAAACCTTCAAACAGAGGGTGTTCGATTGGAGTTGGTGAGCATGAAGATGTTGGAAGAGAGGGAGAAGCAGAAGGCAAGGGCCGAGGAGGCGGAAGGGTTTCTGGGAATTTGGGGATAAGGGTTTTTTTTCAATCTAGTCATACAGAAGAAGAAGGTAAAAGGGCTCTGTTGGGTGGGTTGGGTTGTTGGGGTTGAGTTTCTTATGTGGTGGGTTTAATGACGTGGCGGGTCGGGTTTTAAGTTTTGTCGGGTTTAAAATTGGGTGACTGGAGATTTCTGTTAGCCACGTCAGCGAAAACTGACGCCGTTAATGGAGACTAACGGAAGTTAATGGAGAGTGACCAAACTTGGACGTTTTAAGTAATCTCAGTGACCACTAATGGAATTAAATATTTGCAGTGACCAAACATGAACTTTTTTAGTAAACTCAGTGACCAATCTTGCAATTAACCCCTTTTCTTTTTGTTATTTTCTCAATTGTTAGTCGTCGAACCATCCGAGTTAATGATTTTAGCCATTTTTATTGTCTTCGCGCGCTCCATTATCGTTTACATTGTTGAATAAGTGTTTGGAGAACATATCAACCCCTAATTTAAGTTTTTACATGGTAAGAAAACAAAAATGATGGTTCAAAAAGAAAGGGTAAATGTGTATTTAATAAATTTGGAGTTAAAATGCCACAATCACAATAGCACACTTTCCAACCTTATCCAAAATCATATGGATGAAATATCTTATATCAAATGCTATGGTTATTTTTAAACTTGGTAATTGGCCAGAAATATCACATTTACCTAATATGCATTCTAAACACCCATATACATATTTGTTTTCCAGAATATCACCCTAAAACTAAATAATTCTACAAATATCACTCTTATAGAAATAATTCCAATTATATCACCATTAATACAAACCGTAGGGGACCCACGGTTTCTGTTTCTTCAGCCCACTAAATGTGTGGGAACGTGGTGACCGAGCTGACCGTCGGATCCCCACACGATCTGACGACGGATCGTTCGTCATGTCAGCGGTCCGTGTAACCGCGCCCTCGATCCTCGCCTTGGATGCAGAAAATGCACCCCACACTATTTATGTTTGAAATTTGAAAACCGTGGGAGGGGCACACGATTTTCATTTGGTTTTGCCCCCCAAACTGCCCCCACCCTCCACGGTCCATCTCCTATATGAACCCCCTCCCCTCTTCATTTTCTCGACACCAAACCAACCCTTCTCTCTCTTTCTCTCTCCCTAGGATTTTCTATCCACCCACCCCCTCCACCCAAAACTTAAGAAATTGTGGTTTGTTGGTTGCGGCTAACTTTGAAATGCCATAAGAAAACATTTCTTAGATTTTTTCCTTCAAAACACGTCGAACCTCTGTCCGCCTTCCATCTACAATGGATCAAGATTGATACTATCAATAGGGTTTTATTATAACGATTATCAAACGGTACATACTCATTCTACTCTACTTTTTGTTCTTATAATTCATGTTAATTAATCTATATAATTAATTTCTTTTGTTGTTATTCTATCGTAGGTTGGGCCGGACATGAATATAATATAAATAAATATAAACTATTTTAATAATATCTAACACGGATACCAACGTTAAGGCTAATGTGAAGGCTAACACTATGTAACATCATTAAGGTTTGAATATTTGCATTTTTAAAAGGTTCGACTAATATTTTGAAAATTTTGAAAGGTTTGGTTAATAAGTTGTATTTACTCTAAAATTTTAAATAATTGTAAATTTAAATGTAAAAATTTAAATGTATTTTAACGTGGACACTGATGTGGAGCTCTATTACAATTATAGTCTAGTCTATCTATCTATTATAGTCTTGATATAGACTATTTATAATACAATTATAAGGGTTTGGTTTGCTCCATTTCTATTTTTCTACAACAATAATGAAAAGATAAAGGGTATTTTTTTCATAAATTATTTATTTTTTTTCATATAAAAAGTAACAGTATCATGATTTGAACTAGTGTCTTTTCGATTTTAAACAAAACAAGAATAATGACTATTTACACTAAACAAATTTGTTGTATCTTTTTGAATACTAAACATACACAAATTCAAAATGTGTCTTTGATAGCCAACACCAAAATACTAAGTCTCGATACTAGTCTTAATAGCAAAGATAAGAAATTGGACCAAGTCTAGAAACAAGACAAGTTTGGTAGCCAAGCAACAAGGTAGCAAGCTGACAATACCGGCTTGGTACCAATATAATATTTAACTAAGTTCTGAAACAAGAAAGATTTGGTAGCCAAGCAATAGGACGGGTTGAAGATGAGAAATTTTATTTGGGCCGGGAGAGAAGAAGAGAGGTTGGTGATGAGGATAAGGCGCACGAGTTATCGGCGGCGTTGATCACTTCTATTTAAAGCGATCTATTTGCTGGTTGCACAAGCCTCCAGCTATGTATGCTGGTTGATACGGTGCTAAGCGATCCTTTCTTTAAATCGCCGACCTCTAACGCGATTGGGCCAAAAGTTATATATTTTGGGAATTTTTGTACTAGCTATGGTATTGCGGGACTTATTTTTAACAACTTTAGTATTTTAGGAAGGGTACCAAGCCGGCTAGACATTTGATGGAAAGATATGAAATTTGACGAAGTGTGGAAACAAGATGGCTTGGTAGCAAGGAAACTGACTATCATGCCGGTAAGACAACAAGGCTTGACACGAAGATAAACATCAAGTCTAAAGGTATCAAGTTGACAAGGGGGACTTGGAGATGGTTCTGGCAAGATGACATGGTACCAATCCGATTAGATGGTTTGGGTGGCAAGGTGGTATTGTATCAAGCACACAAGGAAGAGGATTCATTCAACAACTAAGTGTGGAGACCAAGATGACAAGACGGGCTTGGTAGCAATGCGGCAATGTACCAAGTCGGGTACAAAATAGGAAGCCATTCAAAAACTAAGTCTGATATCATGATGACATGATGGCAGGGTACCAAGCCGGCAAGATGCCAATGTACCAGCTTAATGAGGCTCCAAAATACAGAGTATGGAGACCAATCTGGCAAGACAATCCTTGGCTTCTCAAGACTAAGTATGAAATATTAAGGGTGGAGACTGGTCAGCCAAGATACCAAGCAAGAGCTTCCCAAAACTAAGTGTGGAGCATTGATGTGTAAAAGGGTCATGTACTTAGAAGTGAATGAGTTAATTTATCACTCTGTCAATGCGGTAACATGGCCTCATCAAGGTGGCTAGCAAGATAGGGATAACAAGTCGATGATGCAGGCTAGGTAACAAGATGGTGCCAAGTCAACAACACATGAGCTAGTGTGGATTCATTGGGGTTGTCAAGGTGTGATTGAGACTTCATAATCAAGACTTAAAACCATCCAACCAGGACAAGGCGACAAGACTCAACACCAACCCAGACCGACGTCGAGGCCATCTAGCACCAACCAATCACCAAGATGGGACGTGGGGCTGATAACACCTAAAATGGTGTTATCTACACCTCATTTCTTGGGTGTTTCTAAAGGATTAGAGCGTTCATGGAGCATTTAGCTCTTGAATTAGCCTAGAAATGCTTACTCTTGCATTTTTGTCGTCTTCTATGTGACATTTTAGGTTTTAAGTGTTTTTGTCAAAGAATCAGAGCTCAAGTGTAGGAAAAGTGTTCAAAAAGGGTGAAAATAGAAGATCACGCCCAAGGGTGCAATTCATGGTTGAGAAGATGGAGGCCAGGACAAGTTCACGGTTGATGCATGCATTTCACGCCAGCGATCTTTGATTGTTGGAGCCGCGAACTTGGAGAAGTTGTGGACAAGAGTACAAAAGGTTTCGCAGTCCTTCACATTTGAGACCGCGAGAAAGATCACAATTTTGACTTCTAGTTCGTGACCGTGAAGTACAGTCCATGATCTCATCGACCGATGAGCAGAAGACATTGCTTGTTGAGTTCGCAAGCTGAGGAAAGAGATCGCATCCGCAAACCTCACTGCGTCGTTGATCTTCTATTAAGAGAGAGTTTCTCTACTCATTTACACAGACTTTGAATTTGCAAAGCCTAGAGAGAGGAGCTAGAGAGAGAAACCGATTCCTTTGAGAGGAAGGGAAGAAGAAGAAGAAGATGAGGAGTATCCTTGACCTAGGTTGGGTAGATAGAGAGTATTAACCGAGACGAGCCTGAGCCTAGGAGGAGGAGGTGAATCAACAACCTCGAGGTAGCCAGAGGAGAGCTCCCATTCCTCTGTTGGGATGGCCTCCCACAGCTTCAGGACATGGAGATTGGAGAGAAAGAGTGTCTCCCAGTTGGGAGTGGATCAACTTATCGATTCCAGGATAATGGATCCATTTTGGCGCAGAGGTTTGGAGATTAAAAAGAGGATCTATCGGGTTCTCACCCTCGAGTTTCTAAGAATACTAAGGACGCTGTTTCTAAGGAGATTCCTTAGATCTAATTTAGCATAGGAGGCCAAGATCTCGAGATAAAGATGTGAGAGTTCACTTTAGATCTCGACATCTACCCTCCAGATTTTGTTCAAGATCCGATCAAATTCACCTCCCTAACTCCGAAGAGCGATTTCCTATTCTCTCTGCACTTGTACGATAGAGAGATGAGGCTACCACACAACAGACCTTGGGATGTGAAGTGTCGAAGGGGAGCGATGTACCAAACAAGTTCCAACTGAACCACCACGTTATTTATTGATCAAACGGAGGAGAGTACGGGAGAAAGGCCAATCTCATAGCCAGAAATGTCCTCTTCTTCTAGAGCATGCAGGGTAACAGGAAGCTCCACCTCGGTTTATCCATTATGTAGTTGATAAGACTGAATTTGCACATATTTTCCCCACTGATTCTTGACCATTTAAACATGCATTATCTCTCCCGTAGCCTATTTTATACTAGATTGTGCTAGTTTCTGATGTTTCAGACTTTTTGAAGTGACCCGGCAGAGGAACAAGGGAAATTTACGACAAGGCTTCCAAAGTTACAGCCTGGATCGTAACTTCCCTGTCCAGACGGTAACTTAAAGGAAGCAGGCCAAGGGACCAGGAGACCACCTCAAAGTTACGGGCCATGTTTTAAAGTTATGGCCTGGACTGTAACTTCCCTTCAAAGATCATAACTCTTGGTTTACGAAGTGTAGACACGTCCCCGTTTTGGGGAAGTTACGGGCTGGGGGAAGCAAGTTATGGTCTTAACTTTTGCCGTAAATTGCTTATCCTCAACATATAAAAGGCTGACTCGAGAAGAATGAAGGGGATCTGATTTTCAAGTTCTGAAATAGCAAGAGATAGTGCTAGAGGGAGAAAGTGATGAATAATAGCCTTGAGAAGTGATTGGAGTAATCTAAGACCATGTGGAGCTTGATTTTTCACCCTTGGAGTGCCGATTCTTAGCTTGGAGAAGAATTTCATTGTTCACATGTTGTTTTCCATCCCAAGCTTTGTGTTTTCCCTACTCTCCGTGGAGTAAACTCTCTTCTCATATGGGTATGAAGAATCCTAGTTGTGTATGTTAGCAATGATTGTATGAACCTATTTTCGTGGATGATTGACTCGCTATGACACAACTCCTAACAATGGCCAAGTGTAACCAATGAAAGGGACTGCAGTATAGTGGCTCAAGTAATAAATATCGAATCCAGGGGTCTCTAGAGTTACTATTACTCAGCTTCAGTTCATTATCTAGCAAACCAGATTAAGATGGAAGAACTAAAACTCTTCTAACAGACTACAGTTAAAGTTAATCTAATTACAGGTTGGAAACTCACTTAGGTATGATTCCCCCTAGCCACTAGCCATATTAACGATTGATGATTTCTAACTTGTTTCACTTTCATTCACAATGCGGAGAATCCTTGACTAGACCTTGAGTCTCGACTAAAGGAACAAGGCCCTCTTGAGTCAATTGCCTAGAGGGACGTATCCTTCTCTAGAACAACCGATCAAGGTGTTCTTAACTAGATTCCCTCGACTAAAGCAATCGATCCAATACTATCAATCTATGGTGCTCTATTGACCTAATCAGGTATTCGCTCTCATAGGATCAAAGCAGAATCAATAATCTCGACTAAAGCAGAATTGAATCATGAAAATATGCATAGATTGAATATGAACTCAAGATTATCAAGTCAGAGTACTCATACAATCATCCAATCAAACAAACATAGCTAGGGTTCCTCAAAACCTAAGTGAAGGGAAGTTACTCCATAGAGAAGAGATAGACTGCAGTAAGAATCTTCAGATGATCAGTCTTCAAGTCCGGGCTTGTTCCTCGAGCTTCCAAGGTGAAGAAATCCTCCAATTCCACTCCAAGAATGCCCTCAAATCGCCCTCTCTCTCTTTGGTACGTCCCTTGGGTGTTTGGGATCCAAAACCCAGCTCTACCTTTCCTTTGGCTTCAATCTGCCTAAAAAAACCCGATTCTGGGCAAAACACTGTCGCGGACACGGCCGTGCTTTGGTTTTGCCCGCCCGTGTTATGTCGTGTGTTAAAAACACGCCCGCGCGCGTTGGCCAAAACACGGTCGTGCCTAAATATGGGCACGGCCGTGTTTTGATTTAGGCGCGCCCGTGTTTTTACTGCCGAACCTGTTCCCCTATATTCAATGCTTTGTTTCTCCCTCGTCCGGACTCCGAATCAGTCGCCGTTTGATCCCAGACGCTCGTAGTCTCGTCCTCTTTCTTTTCATGACAAGCTTGCATGATTATTTGTCCATAAAGTGAGGTAGAAATCCATTCTTCTTCAGGTCATGCCCGAGTTTCTTCTCCCTAATCGCCAATTGATCTCTGATTGACTTGAAACTTGCGCCTATGCTTCACTTTATGTGCTAGGACCTGAAATGTGACAAAGGAACACAACCTAGCGTAAAATAGGCCAAAGACGCGATAATTAAATCTCAAACGATCAAGAAACAAAGGGGAAAACATGTGCAAATATAGAGTCATCAATGATTGACTTTCATATATTCAATTGAGGCATTATTCAGAATTGAATGAGTGCTTATCAAATTCTTGTGATTCCTGCTTTAACCTAGAACGATAGTCTCTGTATAGG
Source organism: Linum tenue (assembly GCA_946122785.1). Classification (NCBI taxonomy): domain Eukaryota; kingdom Viridiplantae; phylum Streptophyta; class Magnoliopsida; order Malpighiales; family Linaceae; genus Linum; species Linum tenue. The sequence continues at coordinate 28,857,948 of CAMGYJ010000003.1, forward strand.
TTAAAAGATCAACCTAATTGGAAGTAGTGAATCGATTTCTTTAGTTGAGAAGTTGATTCACCGATCTGTACCGGAGTTGAAATCGGGAAGAGGAAGTTTCGTGTGATAGTTCCTCGATTAGCTTATTCCGGTGGAGGTTAGTTGCCCGCCGGGTATTCAATCTAAGAGGGTCTGAAATTCTTTAGCAGACTTGTGAAGAACTTTCCACATTATATTTGTCAATTGAAATGAACTTGGGGGATTACAACCTGAATTAACTACAGACTAGGGGGACACATACCTAGGTGACCTTTCTCATACTTGAAAACCAGAACGTTTACTTGCTTTCTGTGGTGCGTTCAATTTTAATTGTCTAAAGTGTTCAAAAGTAAATTAAACAGAAAGCAGGAAATGTTCTGGTTTCAAGTATGCAAAAGGTCATCCAGATACGAGTCACACTAGGCTACAGTCAATTCAAATTATAATTTCCCAATTCGTTTCAATTGACAGATATACCATGGAAAGTCCTTGACAAGTCTAGAATCTCGACTAAAGAATTACATACCCTCTCAGTTTGAATACCCGGTGGGTGACTAACCTCCACCAGCGTAAGCTAATCGAGGCAGTAACACACCAAACTTCCACTACCGTTTTCAGTTCCAGTACAGAGCAGTGAATCGATTCCTCGACTAAAGTAATCGATCCACTACTTACAATTAAGGTTGTTGAATTAACCAATCGAGAGACAATCATTCTAGGTTAAAGTAGGAATCACAAAATTTTGATCAGGACTCATGCAATTCTGATTAATGCGTCAAGTGAATATATCAAATCAATCATTCACAAAACTGGGCTCATACAACCATTCGCAACATACGCTAGTATGGTTCTTCATACCCAGATGAAAAGAGAGTTATCCATGGAGAGAAGAAAAATCACAAAGCTTGGAAGAGAAATCATCATGTGAGGGATGAGAATCTACTCCAGGATGGAAATCAGCACTCCCAAGGTGAAAGATCGAGCTCCAATGTCCTTAGATCGCTCCATTCCCTTCCCAAGGTTATTCTTCATCACTTTCTCTCTCTAGGCTTCTCCCTCTGTTTTAGAACTTGCAAAACCGGATAATGAATAAAATCCCGAGCTGCAACTTAGACGACCTGACGCTGAAATCCATGGTCGTGGAATTGGATTCCAGACCATGGAATTCAAAACAGAGCGTGACACTTCGTTCATCTCGGGGAAAATCCACGGTTTCCTTCGACAAATCCCTGATCAGGGATTTGGACTCCTAGACTAGGGAATCTTCCTACCAAAAATCCACGGTCCAAATGTGGAATCCACGGTCGTGGATTTGGACTCCTAGACCAAGGATTTGGCTGCTTTGTCCTCAGTTGCACCCAGACTTGCTCCTCAGCCTCCATCCACGTAGTAGGACCTGAATTAACATCAACAAGCACTACCAATCATAAAGTGGGCCAAAATGCACTCAAATGCCAAGCCAAACGGTGGAGAGCCAGCAACAATATGTAAATACGGTGTTATCAAATACAAGGCCAAGGGTGTTGTGTGACCTGAGGTGACTAACATGGGGGTGGTCGGAGTGATCCCAGGGTGGCCGAGTTGACTAGGGGTAATGGACCCTGAGGTGGTCGAGGGAACCCGGGGTGATTGACCCCGGGGGGTGGTCGGAGTTGCCCTAGGCTTAGTGATGGCAACGAGGCGAGACGAGATAGGTACCTCAATACCCATACTCACCCCGCACCAAACACGGGTCAGTTTAGGTAATATCTATACGGGTACGGGTTGGGGTCGACCCATTCTTATATATTATTTAAAGAAAACTTTTATTTTTAGTGATAAAACAAAAGAAAATTAGTTCCTAAATGAAAATAGAGATAATAGGTAGACTGATGGTTTGTACTCTAATTTTAGTGATAAAATAAAACAAAATAGTAATCCAGATAAAACAAGGATCTGTCTCGACTACGTCTTGATAGATTGTTGTGTTACTTTTATATGTGGACGACATGATCATTCTTGCAACGACCAAATTATATTTTGCAGTTAAAGGATGATCTCCATTCCCCGTTCTGCTTGGAGGAGCTTGATAATCTCACATATTCTTTGGAGTTTGAGTTTGCTTGCTTTTGTTGTATTATGATATGTCAACACAAGTATATTGATGATCTTCTTGTTGAGCATCGTTATGAGGACTACACTCGTGTTCGTACCTCAAGCTAGGATGAGAATTTGAACCTCTATTGGCATGTAGTCATGTGTACAAGAGCATTGTTGGGAGCTTGATTTACTTGGTTGTCCCATGTCTTGATATTGCCTATGTAGTTCAGGTGGTTAGCCAGTTTATGTCCAATATGAGGTGTTTTAAACGCGCTACTACGAATCGGAAATTCGCCGGAATTGATAAAGAAAGAATACAAAAGCGAGAATCGAAAAACACAGACACACGATTTACATGGTTTACTAACACGATGCGTGTTAGCTAGTCCACGGGCGAGAGAGAGCCAGTTTCACTATATCGAGGAGATTACAGATTACAGAGGAGTATGAGAAGTATTTATAGTACTTCTACATGTGGGTCTAAACCAAATCCAATATGACAAAGGAAGCGGTTATAGACCAGGCCCAGAACCCGAACCCAAATACCCCCGACTAATCCAGTCGTAGCGGCTGATAGTCTGATTCAAGTCACATCAACAAATCTACACCTTGACTTGAATCCTCTTCCTCTGAAATCTCTGATGTACTCTACTCCTTCTCTTTCTCCCACCATCAATGTCCCATGGGGTGGAGTCACCCACTCAAGACATTTAGCAAGTCCAAGCAGTGTTGGAACTTGCCATGTGGAACCGGCTTCGTGAACATATCAGCAGGATTATCCGTGGTGCCAACCTTCTTCACCTTAATCCTCTTCTCCGTCCTCAAGAAATGATACCTCACGTCGATGTGCTTAGTCCTCTCATGGTGGACTTGATCCTTGGCCAAGCATATTGCACTCAAACTGTCGCAATACACTACTGCCTGATCATGATGTAGTCCCTTCAACCATATTCCCTCCTTATAAGTTTCTGTCAATGCTATATACTCTGCCTCAGTAGTAGACAATGTCACTGCCGACTGCAGAGTTGCCTTCCATCTCACTACAGAACTTCCCAGAGTGAATACATAACCGATTATCGATCTCCTCGTGTCAACATCTCCAGCATAGTTCGAATCAGAATACCCAGACACCAAGCACTCTGTATCACTTCCGAAGCTAATCCCCACATCAGGTGTACCCTTAAGGTACCGGAAGATCCTTTTCACAGCCTGCCAATGCTCCTTCCCAGGTTGTATCACGAACCTGCTGACAACACTAACAACATGTGCAAGATCAGGTCTAGTGCATACCATAGCGTACATCAAGCTACCTACTGCACTAGCATATGAGACTCTTGACATGTACTCCTTCTCATCCTCTGACTGTGGTGCATAAGCTGAGGATAGATGAACATTTGAAGCACTAGGAGTATTTAAGAGCTTTGCTGAAGACATTGCCTAACCTCGACAATATCTTCTGGATGTAGCTCTTCTGTGACAAGAAAAGCTTCTTCTTCGACCTTTCCCTGTAAATCTCCATACCCAAGATCTTTTGAGCAGCTCCCAAATCCTTCATCTCAAACTCAGCACTGAGAAGCCCCTTTAACTTCTGGATATCAGACTTCGACCTCGCAGCTATGAGCATATCATCCACATCTAGAATAAGATAGATCATCGAACCCTCCTCCACCTTGTTGTGATACACACAACAATCATATGAACTTATGCTGCAGCACAGCTCAAGCATGTAACTGTCAAATCTCTTGTACCACTGCCTTGGAGACTGCTTAAGTCCATACAAGGACTTCTTCAGCTTACAAACATAGTCTTCCTTTCCTGGAACCTGAAATCCTTCTGGCCGAGTCATGTAAATTTCTTCCTCCAACTCTCCATGTAGGAAAGTTGTCTTCACGTCTAGCTGCTCGAGCTCCAAGTCATAATGTGCCACTATTTCTAGTAGCACTCTGAATGAAGTATGTCTATCACTGGTGAGAAAATCTCATTGTAGTCAACTCCTTCCCTCTGCGAGAAGCCTCGTGCAACCACCCGAGCTTTAAATTTCATGCCCTCTTCAGAAGTGATTCCTTCCTTCTTATTGTAGATCCACTTGTTCGTAACAATATTCCTTCCCTGTGGTCGTTTGACTAGCTTCCAAGTCTGATTCCTGTCATGGGATTCCATCTCATCTCCTATTGCGGCAAGCCGCTGATCAGCTTCGCCACCCGAAACGGCTTCTCTATAGGACTGTGGCTCTCCTGCATCCAATTCTTCAGCAACCTGAAATGAATACGCCACCATGTCCTCGAAGCCATACCTCTGTGGAGGTACTCTTGTAGTCGCTCTCTTCGGTCTACCGGAAGCCATAGACTGATGAGCTCGTGCACTGGACTCTGAAGTTTCTGGCTCTGCAGAGAGATCTTCATCATGTTGATCTTCTCCACCTTGGTGCTCAAACTCACTCTCTTTGAGAGTTTGCAGCTCCACATGTTTATCTACATTCTTGCTACCTTCAACAACAGTAACCTTCAACATGGGGTTAAACATAGACTTCTAATCAAATATCACATTTCTACTGAGTATAACTCGATGCTCAGAAGGTGACCAGACTCGAAATCCCTTAACTCCATCTCCGTAACCCACAAATACATACTTCTTTGCCCTTGGGTTCAGCTTACCCTCATCCACATGATAATAAACAGGACACCCAAAAACTTTCACTGAAGAGTAATCAGCAGGCTTACCATACCACACTTCATAAGGAGTCTTACACTCGATACCTGTGTGAGGTCTAAGGTTGATCAGGAAGCACGCCATGTTCACTGCTTCTACCCATAATCTTCTCTCTAGTCCAGCATTAGAGAGAATGCATCGTGCTCTCTCCAACAATGTCTGGTTCATCCTTTTTGCAATGTCATTCTGCTGGGGTGTATCTCTAACGGTCCGATGACGGGCAATCCCTTCATCCTTGCAGAATTTGTTGAACTCATAACTGCAGAACTCCAGACCATTGTCCGTTCGCAGCTTCTTGATCTTCTTTCCGGTATGATTCTCCACTAATGTCTTTCACTACTTGAACTTCGTGAAAGCCTCACTTTTCTGCTTCATCATGAAAATCCAAGTAAATCTCGATAATCATCAATAATAGACAGAAGATACATGCTGCCTCCAATGGATTCAACTCGTGAAGGACCCCAACAGTCGGAGTGGAGGTAATCCAGTATCCCCTTCGTCCGGTGGATACCCTTCTTGGGAAACTTGCTGCGATGTAGCTTCCCAAACACACAATGCTCACAGAAGTCCAAATTCTACATCTTGTGCCCGCAAAGAAGATCCCTCTTCGACAGAACTTGCATCCCTCGTTCACTCATATGCCCCCAGTCTCATGTGCTAGAGAGTGGTCATATCTTCCTGATGAACCCGAGACGATGCAACTGCAGCAGAACCAAACAACACAGACCCTTGTAATGCATACAAGGTCCCATGCTTCACACCCTTTAGCACCTTCCTTGAACCTTTGCAGACATACACAACTCCACATTTTCCTTTGAATCTGAAACCCTTGCTGTCGAGTAGACTCAAGGAGATCAGGTTCTTTGTCATTCGTGGAACATGTCTGACATCATTCACAGTACAAAACGAACCATCATGTGCCTGAACCTTTATGGACCCGATTCCAACAACCTTGCAGACAACTCCATTTGCCATGACCACGTTACCACCATCTATCTGCTCGTAGGTTGTGAAGTAATCCCTATTCGAAGACATATGGTATGAGGCTGCAGTATCCAGAAACCATACATCCCCACGATGTGCCTTCTCATCTACAGCCAAGGCGAGATCGTCTTCAGAATTGTTGTCCACTTCTACCACGGCAACTGAACCTTGTTTCTTCTTTTGCCCTCTTCTCCTGGGACAGTTGTACTTCCAATTCCCCACTTCCTTACAATTGTGACAAGCATCACCTGGCTGTGGACCGAGACCCTTGAATTCTTGTTCGAATTTCCTTTACCAGATTTCTTCTTTCCCTTTTCACCTGTAACAGCCAAACCCGATGCCTCACCACCTGTACCAGATCCGGACGCCTTATGCCTGATCTCTCTCGTATGAAGAGAAGACCTGACATCCTCCAACGACACGCTTTCTTTACCGACAATAAAAGAATCAACGAAATTCTCATATGAACTCTACAAAGAAACTAGCAGGATTAGGGCAGCATCCTCATCATCAACTTGAACATCTATATTACACAAATCCAGCAAAATAGAGTTAAGCTGTTTGAGATGTTCCCTCAAAGGCGACCTTCTTGCATCCTCAAGCTGAACAACCATTGCTTGAGATGCACCTTGTTGGTTAAGGAATTCATCATATACAGACTCTCCAACTTTAACCACAAGCCCGCGACAGTCTTCTCAGCAGCAACTTCAATGATGACGTCATCAGACAGCGATAGCATGATGGTCGAGTGGGACTTCTCCTCCAGGATATTCCACTCATCGTCATCGACTGCTGCCTTCTTCTGTTTCGTATACAGCGGCCCCCATAGCCCTTGCTGTTTCAATAAAGCATGCATCTTGATCTGCCATATAGCGAAGCTGTTCTTCCCCGTGAACTTTTCGATCTTCATGTTCACCGACGTCATTCTTCTGAATCAAAAACCCTAGCTTGATTTCCAACCGCGGCTCTGATACCACTTGTTATAAATGCGCTGCTACGGATTGGAAAATCGCCGGAATCGATAAAGCAAGAATACGAAAGCGAGAATCGAAAAACACACACACACACGATTTACTTGGTTCACTAACACGATGTGTGTTAGCTAGTCCACGGGCGAGAGAGAGCCAGTTTCACTATATCGAGGAGATTACAGATTACAAAGGAGTATGAGAAGTATTTATAGTACTTCTCCATGTGGGTCCAAACCAAATCCAATCTGGCAAAGGAAACGGTTATAGACCAGGCCCAGAACCCGAACCCAAATACCCCCAACTAATCCAGTCGTAGCGCCTGATAGTCCGATTCAAGTCATAGCAACACGAGAGCTGATTTTTTGGTTGTGGTTCATCGGATTCTTTGCTATCTTTGGGAATACCCTTGATGTGGGGTTATTTCTTCCATCCTCTGGTGATTTCAGGTTGTAGGCATTTTTTATTCTGATTACATAGGTTCCGTTGGTACTCACCGATCTACGATGTGAATTGCTGTTTCAGTCTTGGTGATGCTTTTATCTCCTCGCATTGATAGAAGCAAGATAAAAGTCTCAAAGTCCTTCATTGAAGCAGAGTAAAAGGCTTTGGCAGTAGGGTTCGTGGAACAGACGGGCATGTGGCGTTGGCAGTAGGGTTCCAGCACCCAGGCATTGTTGACCCCTACCTCGCAGAACTTCTTGCAGTTCGAGACGCTATCTCCCTCTTGGTCTCCAAGTCCCTTCCTTGTGTCATCATCGAAGGTGATTCAGAAGTGGTGATTCGTCAGCTTTGCCAGGGCATTTCTTCAGATTCCCTCGGAGGTCCGGTGCTTCGTTATTGCTTCTAGCTCCTGTCTTCAGTTTCTGTTTCCTTAGAGTTTAGGACAGTTCCTAGAACTGCTAATGGGGCTGCCCATAGAGTGGCGCTGTAAGCCCTGTTATTTTCTCTTCTTGAGATCGATTCCTTCGACTTTGTAGGGTTGCTTCACTGATGTATTGGTTTGGGAGGGTTTTGGTGTAGATTGTATAGTTTTTTCTCTCTTGACATTTCTTGGAAAAAAAATGTTTGCTTTGTGACTTTGGCATCTCTAGTCCTTTGTCTATGGATCTACATTTTGACAATACCAGTGACAATAATCATATTTCTATTTCCACGTTCCACGACAACACCAAGCAGATACAAATACAATTCCACTATATCCGTGACTTGGTATGTGTTGGGGTTATTCGTTGTTGTTACATTCCGACGGAGAATCAAATTGTTGATTTGATGACTAAGTCGTTCACTAGTCCTTCTTGACTAGCTAACACTAATTTGGGGAGACTATTAAGCCGTCTACAGCCCATTCGATGACCCCTTCTAACATTTTTTTTTTGTCATGATCCATAACCCTTGTAACATATCGTTGGCCTATTATTTTAAGCCCATGTAAATTGTATAATCCCTTAGAGACGTAGGATTGCATGGATCATGAAAGCCCATGGTACGTAGACTCGTCAGTCGTCACTTAGGGTTTCCGATGGTAGGATTATGTATAAAACCCCTGCTGATCACAGAGATACAGCTCAACAACTACCACAAGCTTTTTATTGACTACATCCATTTTACATTTACCAAATGGAAAACAAACATACATCATCAATATTATGGTACGTTCAAACTTTTTTTTACTTGAGAGTTTAAAGGCAATCGTGAATTAATAGATTACAATTAAGGGCACTTGCGACGGCTGCCATGAGTGGTCAAGGAAGCATAGCAAGGGCACTCGTCGTAGTTGCCGGCGGTTCCCGGAGGGACGCAACTGCATCGGCGGCAACAGGTCCCACAAGCCCTGTGGCATAGGTTCGGCCTGCTGGATAGCTGGCACCTAGCTTTGCAAGCGTCTCCACAATCTGATCAACACCATCGTAAACATCACGTTAGCTAGTTGGTAACTTAGCCTTTCATGCGGATAAATTTCCTACCTAGGAATTCAGATTTAACATGAATATTTATGCTGAAATTTCAATTACAAGAAAAAAGATTTTTCGGCGATCCAATAGTCGAAAATAACTATAGAAGCTAGCCCGGTAGAAATGTGATGAAACCATTTTGTTACTTTTGGTGACCGTCTGGTTGCAAAAAGATCATTATGATAGTGTTGATCAATTTAAGTACCGATTGATTGAGTGGAGTAATTATCAGCATGAGCGAACTGAAGGAAGAGAAGTGAGAGGAAAAGGGTAGCCATTACAAGCTTGGAGAGAGCCATTTTTGTGGAGGGTTTGTGAGAGGATTTATAGTTTAGGACTTTGCTACGGTGACATGCATGTCACGGTGACATGTAATTTTCGGTCGACCTCATATAGGATCAGGTCGACCTAATCAGTTTGTTTCAGTGTACAAACGGTTTCATGGTGCCTACTTTGGAGATTCATATCTTACAATTGGCTAGATAGAAATTGGAGATTAAAGGCTTGTTTTGAAGCTGAAGTGTCCCTCTACACATTAAAGTACTTGGGAGCTCAATAGAAAGTCCAGAAGACCATTTTTGAACCTGACCAAAAGGTTATGCCAAAACTGGGAAACTGCCTGAAAATGGCTAAGTCTGGCAACGTGTTTGTCAAGCCTACTTTGGAGCTTAATTTGACAAGCATGGATGCGAGTCAAGTCCAGGGGCCTTTACCACGTTAAATTACGTATTTTTTTATACAAAGGAAAGACATTGAATGAAAGATTGAATATCTTTAAGGCTTCAAACAAAAGGCTCGAAGTTGCTACGAAGGCTGTTTTTCTGGCAGCTTGTTTGTGCTCGAAGTTTGCCAGAAAAACAACCTTCGTAGCAACTTCGACCCTTTTGTTTGAATCCTTAAAGATATCCAATCTTTCATCCAATTCCTTGAATTTGTATAAAAACATACCTAATTTAACGTGGTAGAGGCTCCTGGACTCGATTCGCATTCATGCTTCTCGAATTGAGCTCAAAAATAGGCTTCACAAACACGTTTCCAGACTTAGCCATTTCTAGGCAGTATCCCAGTTTTGGCATAGCCTTTTGATGAGGTTCAAAAATGGTCTTCTGGACTTCCTATCGAGCTCTCAATCACTTCAATATGTAGAGGGACACTCCAACTTCAAAACAAGTCATTAGTCTTCAATTTCCATCTAGCCAATTGTATGATATGAATATCCAAAGTGGGCACCATGAACTGTTTTTACACTGAAACAACATATGAGGTCGACCGAATCCTAAATGAGGTCGACCGAATTCTATATGAGGTCGACCTAATCCTAACTGAGGTCGACCGGAAAGTGCAAGTCACCGTGACATGCATGTCACTGTAGGCACACCCTATAGTTTATTGTAGATTGAGAGATAATGAGAACTTGGGATGAGTGGTGGGAATGGAGGGTTGGCATTTATAGTGACGAATTTTCGTTGTTATAGTGGAAAAAAATCTTAAGAAATTAATAAGGGGATTCCAAAATTTTATGTTGTCATTTTATATTTTTATTATTAAAATTTCAATTCTCTAACCTCAGAGCTTTCTTGTCTTAAAAAAAAATGATATCCAACTATCATATAAATTACTTGTACAAAATGATTATCAGAAAGAATATATAAAATTATTGTTGTAGGAGGTGTGAGAGGCTTCAATGACTCCTCAAACCCGATGTATATATTTTTTTCATTGGTTGTTGGCTCCAAGATTCAAATCCAATATGTGGTGAATGAACCTGAGCACCCCCAATGGTGCAAATAAGGTGAATTGCAAGCCTACGTGGCACATTGATGAAAATGAGAAAGTGGTTTGCATTGATGTGCCATCATTTGCAAATGGTGCAAATTTGCACACCATACAAATTGGTATGCAATTGCAACAGGGCCCCACCAATTTGTCTTTTCTTTCTTTTCCCTTCTTTCTTGTTCATTTGTTTTTTTCTTTCTTGCTTCCACCACTAATTATATGTTGTATATATATATTTCTTTCTATCATTTCTATCACATACACACATATGTATATGTATTTAGTTAATGGTAACAATGATCATTTTTTGTATAAATAAAACAATACTACAAACAAACCTTAAAGATTCATATATACTTTAAAGTATTACATCCGCAAAGTACAAATTGAAAAGAAAACACCCTAAACACGTTAAGACAACTAATTAATACATAAAATGGTTTATATAATTAGTAAGATTAAATTTATAATTATATTTATTGACTTTAATTGATATTAGTTATAGGGAGTTGCTAATTTAAGTTGAAAGGCTATTACAATATTTTAGTAAAATGGTGGAGATAATATGAATATTGATTTGTATTAAAAAGTAAGTAGGGCCCACAATTGCAATTGCAAGTGGATGGCATTGATGTAGGTTGTATGAAAATTATGAGTGAGATAATTGTTAAAGTTGATGATGTGGTAATAGGGATCACACTTGAAATTGCATGTAGATGGCACCATTGGAGATGCTCTAAGAGCATTTCCATTGGTGCAATTGCATTTGTGATTTTTTTGACACAACACCATTTTTGCAAGCCAACTCACTTTACTTTCATTGTACCTACATTGGTGCAATTAACTTGCAATTTCATATGGAGCCTAAATTTTTTTAATGCATTAAAAAACATTTTTTAATTACCTTTTTATCCACATCGCAAGTAAATAAAATAAAATAAAATTTTATTCTTTATTAATTTATATACAATTAATTCATAATTTTTTTATTACTAATTTATGAATACATTTTGATCTTGAGGATGGAATAGAAAGAATCTAGTACTCAATAATTATTCATAAAATCAAAATAAAATGCTAGAACTAGCACAATATTCAAATAGGACACTTAAATAAAGTAAAAAAACTTATATCTAAAATTTTAAATGGAACAATATAAAGACAGAAATGTAAATTAAACATCATTTTCCTCATCTTCAAACCGAGCCCATATCTCTTATATAAAATCTGATTGAAGTTGATTATTTGTAGAGCGATTACGAATTCTGGTATGATTACGAAGATACTCTTCATACTCCAGGAGACACTCATCTTCCACTATCATGTTGTGCATAATTAATTAATTATGCATGCTCTCATTATTTCTCCGATTATATCTTTACACCACATGCGTGACGGGCCATGAATTATTGCAAATCGTGCTTGGAGCACCCCAAATGCTCTCTCCACGTCTTTTCTGGCTGCCTCTTGCTTCTTAGCGAACACTTTGTGCTTCGATCCCTGGAGTAATGGGATTGACTTGATGAATGTGGCTCAATTGGGATAAATACCATCAGTGAGATAATATCCCAAATTATAATTTCGTCCATTAACAGAATAGTGTTATGAAATAACAAGGAAGAGGAACATACACAAGAGTAAGAGTAGAGACACAAGAAGAGAGGGGGAATAGAGCTTTCTTATTCATGTGTTCCTTAGTACAAGGAGATCATCTATTTATAGGCACACATCACATAACCTCTACATTCTTACAATCAATATACATGAATGTGAGAATGAATGTGAAATAGAAATGGGGTGGGGGGTTACATGTAACACCCAATTGTGCAACTAATGTGTCATATGGAGAAATAAATATAAGGAGATTGTAACATACCATGGAGCATCTAATGTTGGTCATCCATAATAATAATAATATTTTCATAACACTCCCCCTTGGATGACCATTAGACATGAATATGCCTCGTTAAAACCTTACTAGGAAAAACCCTGTGGGATAAAATCCTAGTGAAGGAAAAAGAGTACATAATCATCATAATACGCTATTTGAATCTGCCTCGTTAAAAACCTTACCAAGAAAACCCAGTGGGAAAAACCATGGTTAAGGAAAAAAGAGTGCAGTGCGTATATGCTCCCCCTCATAACAACATCAAAGTATAGTGTTGTGAACAAATCTTTCAAATCTTCTCATGGTAAGCTTCTTAGTGAACAAATCTTCTAGATTGTCACTTTATGCATGATCCATTAGGACCATTTTCTTCATACATGATCTTCAAGATCATTTTTTATGAAGAGAATCCACAACTACAAGTCATTTAGACGTGTTGAATCACAAATCTTAACCAAACAATTCATAACAAATCTCATGAATTGTTGACCATTGTGCATGATCAGTTGCTATTGTGATTTCTTTGAAATCTCCATGAGATACTTGTACGACCATAAGTAAACAAATTACTCATCTATGATCCTCATCGTTACCTATAGTAACGAAGTATAGCGAGATACATTTTCGCTCTAACGACATTAACATACGGTACTTCAGGACCTAATAATTCACTTTTATCTCAATGCCTAAATTGATCTTTGTTCACTTCTAGTGACCATGTGATCATTAAGCTGTTGAACATGTGCAATTTTTTTCATACAAAATTGTCCTTTCACCTTTCTGACATTGTCGTACTGATCCAAAAAGGATCTTAAATCCTTCATGTTCAATTTTCTTTCTTTAAGCAATCCATGCTGCATGAAACTCTTCTGGAGTTCAATTTTCTTTCATTAAGCAAAACATGCTTTATGAAGCTCTTCTGGAGTTCATATCAACTAAAAGATATGAGATCATTATAAAATAATTTCTCGACTTTTTCTTCCAAGTAACTATAAAACTTAGCTAACACAATTGTATGCAAACAATTACTTCATATCACACGGTCACAAACAAAAAGGCACGTCATACACACAACATCACTTAACCAAACCATATTCATAAATCAAACTCATAACCACAATATCACGCACATAAGCCTATATGTCATTACACAATCACACATACCAAATGCAAATGCTCTAATGCACTTTATTCAAATTTAATCACGCAAGGCTTATTCGACCACTTCCTTTAGTAGATATTCACTTAGATGAATATACCATATTCATCCATTTTATCTCAATCCATACAAGGGATTGTTTTATCGATCGATATTGTTCTCGAGAACTTCACATGTTTGCTTCCGGCAAACTAATCCTTCAAGGAGTTTCGTATAAATATCATTATCAAGGGATCCATACAAATAGGCTATCACAATATCCACCAAATGCAAATTTCATGCCTTTTGAACTGCCAAACTATTTAAATTGCACAACATAGTTGCATCCACCACAAGAGAGTATGTCTCTTCATAATTGATGTCAGGTTTCTACCAGAAACCTCTCACGAGAAATTGTATTATATCTCTCGCAATTTCCATACGCGTTTGCACAAAACCTATTTGTATCCCATTAGTTTTACATCTTCTGGTGTAAGGACTTCTGTTCCAAAACTTATACCAAATAGCCTAATGCTTTTTTTTATATTGGCCAATATATATTTCTTTGCATGCATCAATAGACTTTTACTTTTGATCCTCTTTGTATCTATCACGTTCGGTGCTGCAGCATAATCAAAACCCTTGTCGACAATAAATACACTTCGGTTCCAACTTTTTCATACAAGCCAATTAATTGAGATCTCTTCATTTTAAAACGTTCAGGTACCTACTATTCTTCTGGAACTATGATCTCAATTTTATGACTTGACTCTTCTAGAGCTATTTTATCCTCGAGTTTACCATCTTAATTTATAGCTCCTTCCTTTCTCGAGGATTTTTATCCTTGGAACCGATTGGTCTACCACGCTTCATGCGCTCGTTTAGACTCATTAGATTATCCAATATGGACATCAATTTGTATTGGAGCATTCACAACTGGGCATTTGACATAATCACTCCTTTTAGTGAGTAAAAAGGTGTTTGCCAATCAATACATTTTTTTCTCCATGAATCACCATATGAACTTCAGGTTCATGTTTCTTCGTTTGAGGATCAAAATGAGATAATGATGATTCCAACTCACATCTATGCCCCAGTGTTCACTTTTCTCCCCCTTAACGTTCGAAAAGTCATTCATCAAAATGATGATATTAGCAAAAAGAGTCATGAACAAATCTCTCATTGCAATGGACACCATGTCCAACATAAGTTCTCATGGAACTCATAACGTGTTGTGGTGGAGCAATTGGGATGTATTCTGCACACCCAAATTTTCTAGCATTTTAAATGTTTGGTCCCTAACCAAAACCATTTGTATGAAAGGGGAGAACTTATGATAACTTGTTGGCTTCATGCGAATTAATGATATCATATGCCTCGATAAGAGATCGATAGACTTAGTTTGTTCTCATAAGAGAAGTTCTGTTTGATTGGATAATCATCAAAATATATCCATCATTCGGTAACTAATCTCGCAAACATCAGGTTGCATTTAGATAACAGACATATATGATGATATAGTTGATGAATCAACCAAAATCATAAAATTCATATATGATTTGCACGGTGAGTGTATTTTTCTGCATACACTTTTATAAAATCTCAACAAATTCAATTATTTTCACGAGTATATTCTCCTCGAGACCATGTATCACATAATCAATCCTTTGATTGATGAATTCTCTGAACTCTCACTTAATTTTCGTATGATATCTCAATCATTTTTGCATCTGTATCCGGGATGGTATGACCGGACATGTCAAAATACAAAGTTATCCGATCTTGCAAACTTCTGGTTTACACTTTCACATGTACTAATATACATGTAGTACAAATTTCTCCAGTTAAGTATATGTTCTCTTATAACACATTTCTGATGCAATATCAATTATGATATTCTTTTCTACGAATATCTTCATAATTCGGTAATGCATCTTCAACTGACAGTTTAGTTCATTCACGTCTCAAAACATTAGCTCTTCTGGAGCTTTCACATACTCTTGTACTACATTTTGGTCATTAGGCACCTTTTGATTTCGGTGAACTATTGTGAGCACAAATCCATATTGATAAGAATATTGTCATACTATTTATCACCAATATATTGTTTAGTTACTTCAAGTAACAAAACACAATCTCTTCTGGAGCTTTTGATTACTTTCATACTATATGATATAATACCAGTATTGACTTTTGCAAATGTTCAATTCTATACAAAAACATAATAATAATAATAATAAATAATAATAATAATAACAACAACAACATATATGTGTTTCATAACACATTTCGGCATACGAAGATTACAGTATATGATCATGACTTTTGCTACATGAATTATCATCCTCATTTATAATTATTTTATTTTTCACTTCCGGTGAAAAGAAACATTTGCTGATTGTCATTATCCAAACTTCCCATGTATTTTTTCATTGCAATGGTAACTCATATTCCGACATTTTTGTTATAAGATCCACATATATAAAATAAGTTCATAAAATTATATGAACAAATAACAAGATCAAATAATCTCTCAAAGACATTGAGATAGATAAACATACTAACAAGAAACGACATGAAAATTTGTATACCTTGATCGTGTTGTAATCTTACTCAAGTATATTTGATTCTGTAGAGAGACAATCACCAACCATGACTTTGACAGAGCTTCGTGCTGATAACGTGTTATGAAATAACAAGGAAGAGGAACATACACAAGAGTAAGAGTAGAGACACAAGAAGAGAGGGGGAATAGAGCTTTCTTATTCATGTGTTCCTTAGTACAAGGAGATCATCTATTTATAGGCACACATCACATAACCTCTACATTCTTACAATCAATATACATGAATGTGAGAATGAATGTGAAATAGAAATGGGGTGGGGGGTTACATGTAACACCCAATTGTGCAACTAATGTGTCATATGGAGAAATAAATATAAGGAGATTGTAACATACCATGGAGCATCTAATGTTGGTCATCCATAATAATAATAATATTTTCATAACAAATAGGAAATTGTGGGTGATTTTCCTTCTAACACCTCATGGAATACTGGGGACCGATCTAACACATTTATGTCATTTAATGTACCTGTGACCCCAAAAAAGGCATGCCATATCCACAAATCTTGTGAAGCAACAGCTTCAAGCATAATGGTCGGTGTTTTATGATCCCCTCTAGCATATTGCCCACGCCATGCTTCAGGGAAGTTTTTCCATTCCCAATGCATGCAATCGATACTTCCTAACATACCCGGAAAACCTCTTTGTTGCCCCTCATGCAGCAAGCGTTCGATATCAGCACTATTTGGCCTCCGTAAATACACGTCTCCAAATGCATCATTGACAGCTCGTACAAATCTTTTCACTCAAGTTGTCGTAGTGGTCTCACCGATTCACAAATACTCATCAACGGCGTCCGCAGCCACACCGTATGTTAGCATTCGCATTGCTGCTGTGCACTTTTGCAGGGGTGATAGGCTAGCTCTTCCTGTACAGTCAGGAACGCTTTGAAAGTATGGATCTTTGTCCATGACAACATCAACTATGCGGAGAAATAAGCTCCTTCGCATACGAAATCTTCGTCTAAATGTTTCTTCGGTGAATGTGGGATTCGTCCAAATTTCCAATATTCTCCACAAAATTATGCGTCATATAATGTCCCAAATAACGTCTCTGAATCTCAGCCAAACCAATCTTCTGTCACTCCCACTGAGCCTACTGATAAGGATTCTCCATTTCCTGAGCATTGTAGTCAAGAAATGTCCACAACTGCTGACCATAGAAGCAACAACGAGAAAATTCGTTGGAACCAGGAAGACGACTTTCTCTTGTGTAGTGCTTGGTTGAATATCAGCAAAGATTCACTGATTGGTACAGATCAAAGTTATCGGAGTTTTTGGGAGCACATTCAAGAATATTATGAAGATTTTCGCAATAAGACATCTCAAGTTCGGAGGGGTAAGCAGGCAATGATGAATCATTGGCATAGAATCAACAAAGATGTTGGAAAGTTCGTTGGTTGCTATGAACAAGTCCTACATCGAAGGGAAAGTGGCATACGCGAAGAAGATAAAAAGAACAGGGCGTTGGAGTTATACCGTCAATTGAATGGTACAACTTTTAATTTTATGCACTGTTGGATTGTCTTAAAGGATGAAGAGAAATGGAGTAGTCAAAGCAACTCATCTAAAGCACCTGATGGTAATGAACATAGCAGAACAAAGAGGAATAAGAATACTATGTCAGGCCAATACACTGCATCATCAAACAATACAAGCATGCCGCCACCAGGGGAGTCTGACACTGTGTCACATCCACGTCCCCCGGGAAGGAAAGCTGCAAAAAATAAAGGGAAGAAAACATCTGTGTCAACTGACACAGTTGAAAGTATGGAAGCTGCAGTGCAACAAAAGATCAACATTGAAGCAGGAAAATTAGAGGCGATGAGAGAGTTCACGGCTACGCAGATATAATTACAAGAGGAACGAGAGAGGAAACGAGAAGAAAGATTGAGGCAAAAAGAAGCATATAGACAAAAAAAATTGACACTGAAATTAATTGATATGGATTTATCAACGAAGTCTGAAGCACAAAGACGTCGATATGAAAGGAACATTAACCAGCTACTCGAAGACGCGTGATTTATATTCAGGAATTTGATATTTGTTTTGTTTCGACATAGCATTTCTTATTATATTTTGTAGTTTAATTTTTATGCATTGTAAATTACAATGGCAATGAACATTGAATAAAAGAATAAGTTAATATTTTCAGCAAATCAATAAAATAATTTCAATATTTGTAGCTATGAAATTAAAGTAAAAAATATTTAATTTTCTATTTATATTATTATGTATATTTTATTATAATTAATAAAATTAGTATATGATGCTATTTACTCCCATTGATACAAAAATTAAAATAATACTAATTTAACACATGGTCCATGGAAATTATACAAAAAATCCAATAATAATTAAATCTATGACACATGCAGCCAAAAGTTGGCATTAAAATCATAACAAGAAAAAAAATATATAGCCACAAATTCCACTGTGGCTTGCAATGCCACTTTCACTAGATGAAAGTTTTCATTTTTGCAATTGACACTCACATGGGTGCAATGGGCAAATGAAATTGCATATTTGGGCCACGTAAGAATGAAAGTGGAGAGAGTCTGACCGATGAAGATGCTCTAATTGATCTTGGCAAAATTATGAAAATTAGAGTACAACACAAGGAGAGTCATCGGTACCGCATGAATCAAAGGTCCTATAGCCACTAATTCACACAATCAAGCGGCCCAACAAGGAAAAAGATAGGAAAGATCTTATGCTTCAACATCCTCCATAGTGCTACAACTACCTCTCTAGGTTGCATAGTACTATAAAGACTGACAATTCAAAGCATTATGTGCAGACAATTGCAAGAAACACGTGCTTGGAGCCCTCAAATCTTAAAATTTGGACAGTGGACTAGACTCCTAACACACAAACACATCCATGCAGTCAAATATAAACACCCCCACACTTAAGATCGACATGGACCTCAATGGAGAAGAGGGAAGGATAAGGGGAACAACAATACCTGAAAAAACGGACTACAACAGGACTGGAGAATGGACCATTCGTCGAGAGAAACAACCACTAGATCATGAATCGTTAGGAACAGTTGCCACCCAAATAGGCTAAAAACAAAACAAAACAAAAAACAAAAACACACAATGACTCATTTCACGCTCCCACTGTTACGAGACGAGTCATCGTATCTATATGGGAATTTTTGGGCTCATCTATTTTTATTAATTAGTTGGTATTTTACTTGGGATATTAAGTATTGTTAATTATTTTTATTATTCTAGAAGGATTTGGATAGTTAATAATAGTTTTCTTGTTCAAGTAGGATTTGTCTTATTATTAGTAGCTTCCTTATAGGAGTATAATTCATGTTCTAGATAGGAAAATGTAAATATGTACTCTGTCATTCGTTTAATGTCACGAGAAGATTGGAACTCAAATATCTTTCTTATTGTCTTTCGCTTATTGTGAGTTTCTTAGTTTCCTTTGAGCGTTTATTTATTTCCTTTCGATTAATCGTTCTAGTTCGTTCTATTTTCGTAGTTTAGTTCATAAAGTCGTTCTCCTATAAAAATCTACGTAACAACTGGTATTCGAGCCTGGTTACTAACATGTCAAACAAGCCGCCGAAGACCAGGAGTGTGACGACAAGTGAAAGCAGCGAATCAGATCTGGGTAATGCGCGTCTGTTGGTTGTGGAGGAACAAATCATGGGATTGGAGGGGAGAGTCGATCTGGTGATGGAGCACATGGAGGCAATCGATCACAAAATCGATGACTCCGTTCGAGTAGCAATTCAAAGAACAACCACGGTCAAAGAAGCATTGGGGAAGCAAATCGAGGATGTTGCTGCTATAAAGGCTTCATTCGTGGATCAATTCAGAGCTATGGGTTATAAACTGGAAGCCATGAATGGGAGGTTCTGAATTATGGAACAACTCTTGCGCGTTCTCAACAACAAGGTGGTTACCAATGGAGAATCCTGAGTTCTAGGAGGAGAACGGGAGCAGGCGGTCGTCGAGCAAAACCATCCTGCGCCGATGATGTAGGTTACCGCCGAGGAACAGGAAAAGCCATTCGAGATGGAGGAGTCTGGAGGAATCAAAATGGCCATTTTAACAGACCACGTCAGCATCAACACACCATGCAACATGGCCACATTGAAGACCACATCCGAAAAAGTAAAAAAGCTTGCAAAAGATCAAAGTGGGCAGCAAACATGGCCATGTTCGAGACCACGTCAATATCAACACACCCTGCAACATGGCCACGTTGAAGACCATGTCCGCAAAAGTCAAAAAGCTTTTAGAAGGTCAACGTGGGCAGCAACATGGCCATGTTCAAGACCACTTCAACATCAATACACCCTGCAACATGGCCACATTCAAGACCACGTCAACAAAATTCAAGGAGCTTTCAAAGGGTCAATGTGGGCAGGAACATGGCCATGCCTGAGACTACGTCAACATCAACATACCCTACAACATGGCCACGTTGAAGACCACGTCAACAAAAGTCAATGCGATTTCAAAGGTTCAACGTGGGCAGCAACATGGCCATGTCCTAGACCATGTCCACATGAAAACACCCTTCAACCCGACCATGTTGAAGACCACATCAAGAGAAGTTAAAAAGCTATCAAAGGGTCAACGTGGGCATCAACACGGTCGTGTTCCAGGTCGTGTTAACTGTCAGAATCACGTTTCACATTCATTTCGACATAGAGATCACATTTATGATGTTGCCGATCATTGGATCTAACACGGCTTGGGAACACGGCAATGTTGGTTGGGCACGTCGACCTTTTCTGCACGTTTTAAGAGAGCAACCGAAAGTTTCGTCCACCTACTAGTCAACAAGGCCTGGAACACGACCGTGTTCTCCGACCATGTTGAGAGGGGAGAAGATACATTGAAGAAATCGAGGAAGACTTGATGTTGAGAAAGATGGATCCTCTCTTCTAGCTTATCATCCTTCTTCTCCTTGTCTCCTTCCTTCAGATTCTGTCGCGATTCTGGTTCAAGTGAGACCCAACTAGGGCTCATCAAGTGGTATCAGAGCCTGCTTCTACATAGTGATTGAGAAGTCCCCCGGTGCAGACCTTGAATGTTCGTCTTATGGTAGTAAGTATGGTCCTCACCCAAGAGTTAATGCATGCACAGTACGATGATAATAACATTCATTCATCTCTGTCTACTCTTCTTTATTCAATGAAGAACTAGAGTGCATCCCACCTTGATATATCTATCAAGTTGCATTGTTTGAGTAGGTTTGCTTGGAGACAAGCAAACACAAGTGTGTGTGTGTGGGGGGGGGGGGGTTGATAACACCCAAATTGGTGTTATTTACCCTTCATATTTACGATTGTTTCATGATAATTCTTGTGCATAATCGTTAGAATAGAGTCAATTGCATCCATATTCAGTTCCTCTTTGATTATGATATGATTTTAGGGTGCTTTAGACAATACATGCGGATTAGGTATGAAAAGGGGCACAAGTGTAGCAAAATGACCAAGAAGTTGATGATCACGGTATGGAAAAGGAGATCATGGCCGAGAAATCAGACTGCAAAATCAAGGTGAAGATCATGGCCTGAGAGCCCAACTTGAAATAAACCTAATTCATCTAGGAAATGAATTACATAACTAATCCTTACAGCACAAAGATTTCCTGCCTTCCAACACAAGAAACCAAATAGTCCTTCATAGCATCTTTGGACGTCTTGCAAATGGTCTTCCAGCTTGATTCAAACTCAACCAATGCCCTCACATGGGTTAGAAAGTTTCATACTTTTATTCCCAACTCGAAGCTCCCTTTGGGTGTACCTCAAACTCCACAAATAAGGCTCCAAAGATGGTACCTCAAACACGGGCTTTGCCTTAGCCAAATTTAGATAGCCTTCCGGTTTCTTCATAACACTTTGGGAAGCTTCAAAAGTGAATTTAATAGCTTCCTTCTGATCATCCAAGCATTCCAACATGTAGACAAACATTTGAACTTCGATTCTAGTCCTTCTCCTTGAATTTCCATCGAGCCATTTGTGAGAGCCACATGTGCAAAGTAGGTAACCTGAAACAAAATAAACACTTAGCCAATTTTCAGGTTTCTTCTTCCCATTTGATCTTGCTTCTTTAACAATCAATGGAGACTTAAATTGCAAGCAATTTGGGATCATATCATTCCACGTTGTTGTTATGTAGCCAATCGGTTTAAGGGTTTGTGTTGGAGGATTCGAGCAAACTAACTAGTTAAGAGAGTAAATAAAGATAAAAGCAGGTACTTCGGGGAACTATCCCTCACCCTTTCCTAGGACTACTATGCAATGTCTAGATAATTAGGGTTTGTCGAATGTGGTGAGTGAGCTCTTTTCCGTGGACTTTCGTGGTTATCCACACACCTTCGAGTACGTATCCCCTAAACCCAAGTCAGTCACCTCGATCTAGACTATCGTATCTGGGGCATTAAGAACATAGCTCATTTCAATGGGTACTACCCACCATCCACACCAAGGTTTTATCTGGGGTTCTATTTAGGAAGGCATTCCTATGGTAGGGGTACGATCGCCACGTCCACCATAAGATCCTATTCATACATCTAACCTCAATTTGCTTGATGGAACATACCCGTCTAACCCTAAAACTCCATTCCCGGCGTAGAAGCTCAAGTAGGCTAGTAGAGAAGATTATGACAACTTACCCAAACACAATCAAAGCTAGAGAAACAATGAAATCAACTAGATAAACACATTCACACATTAACATCCTAAAATATCCATACATCACATAGTAACCCTAAAACTAGGGTTTGGGGTTTAGAACCCCTAGTACCTTAGAGGTCTACTCCATAAAGGATGAGAAGAAATTGGGGACGAATGCTTAATGTTGAGGAAGATGCCTCTTCTCTTCTAGCTCCTTCTCATTCTTCTCCTCTTCTCCTTCCTTCAACTTCTCTCTCTTCTCTCTCTCTAAAACCAGAAATTCTATCTCAAAATCAGCTCTTTTAAATGTG
Organism: Linum tenue; assembly: GCA_946122785.1. Classification (NCBI taxonomy): domain Eukaryota; kingdom Viridiplantae; phylum Streptophyta; class Magnoliopsida; order Malpighiales; family Linaceae; genus Linum; species Linum tenue. The sequence goes on from CAMGYJ010000003.1 coordinate 28,881,056, forward strand.
GAAAGGGTCTTCTATTTATAGGCATAGAGGACGGAGAAGTTTGCGGCCAGGTAGGGCAGAGATCACGAGCTGACTTCGCAGTCGTGATAGAGTCGCGGCCGTGAACTTCCTCACTGTTAATTTGCACTATGGCCGTGATTTGACTGGAGAAATTCTCTGTTTCTCCTCGGCTGCTTCTTCACGAAGTTCGCGCCCTGAGCCTTCAGATTCTCGGTTGCGATCTTGGGCTTCCAGGCCGCGATCTTTACCTTGAGTTCGCGGACAGGGTTCTCGGCCGTGATCTCTATCTCCAGGCCGCGATCTTCAGTCTTCTGCCCCTTTTGCTAAACTTGTGTCCTTTTTTGGACCTAATTTGCATGTATTGTCTAAAGCACCCTAAAATCACATCGAAATCAAATAGGAACGAAATAGACATTATGCTTGTGTAGCAGAGATACATCGTTGGATCGCTCGACCATAGCATGTTCTGATAGAGCATATTTACTGAGAAACAAAGTATGTTGCACGATTATCTTGCCTCACTAGGACATTCCCTGCCTGTAGGGATTCATACGATTGATATACTGAGTAGTGTTCTTTCTTATTGGTTTTATTTTGGTCGAGTCGGTGTTCCGACTCCAATTTGGTTTCATTAATAAAGGTTGCAGGCTTGCGGCGTCCTTTAATCGCTTCGTCTCTTAAAAAAAATGAATGAGATATGATCCAATTAAAAAAAAAGGAAATAAAAAAGTAGCATTTGACTGATCATAAGTCTCCTTTCTTCCTCTGAATTTCGTGTAAAAAAACCCCCAAAAAGTGCAGAATTATTAGTCAGTCCCTCTTTGTGTCTTAATGAATTTTGTACCCTTAAATTACATTTTAAATTTTTAATAGACTACTCCAAACCATGGTTGTCACGCCGACCGGCGTGTCACCGGTTGTACCGGGTTCAACCGGTACCGGTCATAAAATCGGCGTGACGCCACTGGTATGACCGGCATGATCGATATACGAATTTCTAAGTAAATGACCTTATTTTAGAGAATTTAATTGATAAAAATTATTTTATTATTTATTTTATGAGTATAAAAGTTAAATATTGATGTTATTTGTTGGATTCAAGTATAAATGTTTAGGTATTGACGTTAAATGTCATGTTTAAATATGAGTATTTATAATTTTATTTGTAATATTGACCGGCATGAACCGACACAAACCAGTATGTGCCACTGGTTGAACCATTCCATTTGCTAAACCGACACACTGACATAAACCGGTTTGACAACCTTGCTCCAAACCTAAATTTTGTAATTTTGAGTTTTGTATGCTATCCCCTCTATTATAACATTTTGGATCGACGGTCAAGGTGGTTAGTGTGTTAACCAAGGTTGTCAACCCGCGGGTTGACCCACGGGTCGATCCAATTTGACCCTGACCCGGTGAGAAAAACGGGTCGTACGCACCCGTCGGGCCGACCGCTATTAGGTACCGGGTTGGAGGTCAAATTGTATCATTTTTTCTTTAGTTTGCGAAATGCGCCTATTTTCCAAGTTTTCTTTTCGCCTAACTCAATCTTTGGAATATTAAGTTGAACATTTGAATATTTATGTTATATAAGTGTGTGTGAATTTTCACTATATGTTGGATCTAAGTACGATATGTTATTTTGGTGTAATATTATATGTTATAACTCATATGTTAGATAAGATTTGATATAATTTATGAGGATAAGTGCAATATAATGACTTTTTCTATATTTCCAGGCCAAACCGAGCTAAAACGATTGACCCATTAACCCTTGACCCACTAACTCGACCGGGTCCGGGTCAACCCGCGGGTTGACAACCTTGGTGTTAACTATAGTACGTTGATACCTTGATCCCCACCATATGCGTGCCTCGGAGAGCCGCAGTTTTACCGTCTTTGATCCCCAGTTTTGACTTTTACCTCTATGAAAGCTGGTCCGAAATCCCCCAATCCTTCTAAGTTCTACCAAAAAAATGAAATCCCCCAATCCAAGCCACGACAATCGGACCGCTCCGCTGTCACGTCCGGCGTGCTTTTCCACCGGCACCTGATCACAAGCGAGTAGTCTTCGGCTGCACTCCACAGTCCAAAACCAAATTGAAGTATCTTTAGGAGGCTTTGGCCTTTGGGGCTCTCCGCCTAAATCCCCAAATTCCACCCTTGTCGACGTCCCTCCAAGCTTTTCCGCCTCCGGGCATTTCTGGCTTCTTCATTCGGCACTCTCCGAGTTCCGGAATCTTTGCGAATTTGCTTTTTTGAAACTTCATCTGACTTGCCCTCTCGCTCCTCACTTTTGAACCGTTCGCAGAAGTCAATTTTCGGTTCTGGCGGGATTGATCCTCTATTTAATGAAGGGCCTGAGGCTCTGCTGTTGGGACCAGTGTCAGGACTGAGGTGTATGCGTTGAGTTCCATAGAGATGGCGGGAGCAAGTATGGGTTTACAAGTGCCGAGTTTGAATGTTTGTGCTCGGAAACGATGCCGATTGTTCTGGGTTTCTTTGGTTGTACTGTTGTTGGCGAGTAGTACTAGGGTGGCGTTCTCCGATTCCAAGTACTTGGTTGGCCTAGGAAGCTACGACATCACTGGCCCTGCTGCTGATGTGAATATGATGGGTTACGCCATGATGGAACAGACCACCTCTGGCGTTCACTTCAGGCTGCGTGCTCGGAGTTTTATCGTGGCGGAGCCGGGAAAGAACCGGGTGGTGTTTGTCAACCTGGATGCTTGTATGGCCTCGCAGATTGTGACCATCAAAGTGCTTGAGAGGTTGAAGGCCAGGTGATACTTCACTTCTTTGCCTAATGTTTGAACTTTCATTTGGCTTTGATAGTTTTGCAATCTCTGCTATGAGGGTTTTGGTGGTTAATTGGTATGCTTACTGAATTTTGGCAGGTATGGGGAATTGTACACGGAGAAGAATGTCGCGATCAGTGGGATTCACACTCATGCTGGCCCTGCGGGCTATCTCCAGTATGTTGTGTATATTGTGACATCTCTAGGCTTTGTTCGTCAGTCATTTGATGCCCTGGTCGATGGCATTGAGCAAAGCATTATTCAAGCACATGAAAATCTCCGGCCCGGATCAATTTATGTCAATAATGGTAGGGTTTCCATCTCTATATTTTCTTTCAGTAATTGCGAATTGCTGATTCTAGGACTACATAGCATTTTATAGCAAAAGCAGAAGTTTGGCCAATGAAGAAATGAGGGTGTCTCTTAGCCTTTGAGGCTCCTCTGTAGTCTGTATTTGTTGATAAATTAGATGTAGTTTGTCAATGGATTGGCCGTTTTAATTCACTTGTCATATGTTCTTCCTTTTGACTTCTGGTGGCAGGGGAAGTCATAGATGCTGGTATAAACCGCAGTCCTAGTGCATATCTAAATAATCCTACCGAGGAGCGCAGTAAATACAAATATGACGTGGACAAAGAAATGACCCTCATTAAGTTTGTGGATGATGAATGGGGACCCATTGGTAGTTTCAACTGGTTTGCCACCCATGGAACTTCTATGAGTAACACAAACTCTTTGATAAGTGGTGATAACAAGGGTGCTGCTGCTCGATTCATGGAAGACTGGTTTGAGCAGAATAACAGTGCAAGTTCTGAGTCTGTTCAAAGTGCAGCCGAAGGAATCCCAAGGAGAGTCTCTAGTATCATTCCAGATGTGCACAGTCACCGTAAGTTAACTTCTGCTTACTTTCAGGCCCAAAATAATTGAAAAGCAGTGTGGCATGTATTGTACTTAAAACAAGAGTCTGTCTTTACACCTTGCATATCACAGAAACTGGAATGTACGTGACTAAGTTGTCAGTATGCTAGGGGGAAGAAACTCTGAAAGTTGCAAGTGATGACCTTACCTTTATGAGACTGCATTGGATGTACATAGAAGTAGTTTATGTTTCTGAAATATCATTGATTATGTAGTACTTTGTGTGACACCAACTTGGTGTGCCCTGAATTTTTAAATGTGTCAGAATGATGTTGCATTCTGTCCTTAACTAATTCACAGGCAAGATACTTCACTTATTATGTTTCCATTTGATGTATTTCAGACCGTGAGCATGAGCTACTGGAGCTTGCTGCATCATTTGGTTCTGCTCCTGGTAAACCAGCAACAAAGATTCTAAGTGTTGCACAACGAGTAAGGAGTGCTCTCAGGAAGGCGGACAAACCTAGTTTTGTGTCTGCGTTCTGCCAGTCTAATTGTGGTGATGTTAGCCCTAACGTGCTTGGAGCTTTCTGTAAGGACACTGGGCTCCCCTGTGACTTCAATCACAGTACCTGTGGTGGGAAGAACGAGCTGTGTGTTGCCCGAGGACCTGGGTACCTTATCACCTTCATAAAAAAAAATTCCATATTGTTGATTAATATTTCATATTTTCTTGTTTAAATTGTAATGTCTTGTTCTATACATCGCAGTTACCCTGATGAGTTTGAAAGTACACGTGTCATTGGAGAAAGACAATTCAGGAGAGCAGTGGAGCTTTTCAATAATGCAACTGAGGAGTTGACGGGACAGATTGATTATCGCCATACATATCTGGACTTCTCTCAGCTTGAAGTAATGGTCCCTAAACAAGGTGGAGGAGGTACGGAGGCAGTGAAGACATGTCCTGCTGCAATGGGGTTTGCATTTGCTGCTGGAACTATAGATGGATCAGGAGCTTTTGATTTTAAGCAAGGAGATGACAAGGCAAGTAAATGATGATTGCTGATGTTTGGGTCCCAAAATTCTCCAGCTCTGCATTAATATTATTGTTGAACATTGTGGCATCACATATCAGGGAAATGCCTTCTGGAAGATGGTGGGGGGCATGCTGAAGGCCCCAAATGAAGAACAGATTGCTTGTCAACAACCAAAGCCTATCTTGCTTGATACGGGGGAAATGACACTACCCTATCAGTGGGCAGTAAGTAGCATTCTACTTGTCTCTGTGCTTCTTAGACAACTTGAATACCAATTATTTACAGAACCTTTTCATTTCCTGAACGAGATGATAATCTATACCCGATTGAAAGTTTCAACAAAGTAATAGGTCTGCTGTTGAGAATTAAGCCGGTACTTCGTTATGATGTTATTCCAATCTGTTCTACACTGGAATTACACTCTGCATGATGTTAGCAGGAATTACTTGTACCCTAATTTTGTTAATTGATTTTTGCAGCCTTCTGTTCTTCCAATCCAAATCCTTCGTGTGGGTCAGCTAGTTATTCTCAGCGTTCCTGGAGGTATGTACAAGTCCCTTTTCATGTTGTGCTTATTCTCTCTTGGGAAGGTGAACGCTGCCACTACTATAGAAGCATGTCAAATATGCCAACAAACTAATTTTCGAATCTTGTTGGTTAGAATAGTCTCTTATGAGTTATGACTACGTGGTATACTGGAATTGGTCAGATTAAGATTTTTTTTTTTTTTTTGGTATAATCAAGAATGGAACACCTTCTGCGCGTTGTTGCAGTGGAAATTCCATCTACTAGCGCTAGTTTGGTCTAGACAGGCCAAGTTTTACTGTTTAAGACCTTTACACTCTCCAGATTATTATTATTATTTGATGAAGACACTCTCCAGATTATTTGCTTTGACCTGAATGTTTCCATCATCTCTTGGTTTCCATTCAGAATTCACAACAATGGCGGGAAGGCGACTTCGAGATGCTGTGAAGCAGGTGCTGACCAATGACAAGAATGAAAAGCTCCATGTCGTTATAGCTGGATTGACTAATACCTACTCACAGTACATAACCACCTTTGAAGAGTATGAAATACAGAGATACGAGGTGAGTTAATGTCCATCCCACGCTTATCTATGTATGCTGCACCCAGTGAGAACGAACACGGTAGTTCTCTCTGAAGTGGATTTAATTCACCAGGAATCAGAACTTTCCTAGCTTTAGATGTGTTCATCATCACTAAAGACGGCTGTTTATTTCTGCCCAATCAATTCCACAGGGTGCCTCTACTCTGTATGGTCCACACACGCTGAGTGCATACATTCAAGAGTTCCAGAAGCTCGCAGGGGCTCTCGTTCGAGACCAAACCGTGGAGCCAGGTCCTCAGCCGCCAGATATGCTCAGCAAGCAGATCAGCATGTTGACACCTGTCCTCATGGACACTACCCCACTGGGTACTAATTTTGGCGACTGCAGCACTGATGTCCCCATGAACGCAACTTACAAGAGAGGTAGCATGGTGAGTGTTGTGTTCTGGTCGGCTTGCCCCAGGAATGATCTCATGACAGAAGGCACATTTGCACTGGTGGAGATCCTTCAGGGCACTGATACATGGGTCCCAGCGTACGATGACGATGATTTCTGTTTAAGGTTCATATGGTCGAGGCCTGCGAAGCTGAGCTCTCGCAGCCATGCTACCATAGAGTGGAGGATCCCCCAGTCGGCCACCCCTGGTGTGTACAGGATCAGACATTTTGGTGCTGCCAAGGCGCTTCTTGGTTCCGTTCGCCATTTCACTGGCTCCTCCAGCGCCTTTGTTGTGGCATGAGATTAGCAACGTCTGGCAGTTTGTCAGATATGGGCCCGTCCGTTGGCCGGATGAGTAATCGTTTAAACAATATTTGTAAATAGTTTAATCAAGTTACGTTATTATGCGCTATCATGAAAGAATCTGAATCATTCAATTACTTAAATATAAAAAAAAAAAACATACATTATAAGTTTTCTGACTCTTGATCATTCATGAATATAAGCCTTTATCAAAAGTAAAAAAGCATAACTCATTTCAATTCCTAAAATATTAGTAATCAAAGCACTTCAAATTTTCTTTTTAATAGTGATTGCTCCGCTTTGAAAAGCGTTATTTTCTCCACACAACTTCATCATCACTAATGAGACCTTTATAATCACAATGCATAAATAGTATCTTCCCTTTCTCTTGCCTTTCATTAAAGACAAACTTAAATTGTAAATTGCTTGGAAATGAAACATCATTTTTTAAGTGTTAGTTACAATGCATGCAATGTCCACAATGCATTTTTTCTTTTCTTTTCTGTGCAAACAATGTATGTATTGTTTGCTTGATGTGACACAGATATCACTCAGAATTAGTGATAGTTAAGGGGTCGTTTGGTATATGCGTATATAAACGATGCATTTAATGAATGCATGTATTGTATAGAATGCATCGTTTGTTTGTGTCAAAATGAAAAACAATGCATGCATTTGATTGATGATGTGCAGTGGCGGAGCCACTCATCAAGGTGGGGGGTGTCTGCAGCCCCCTTGGCCTTGGAGGAGGGGCAAAAAATTATCGAAAGAAAGGATTGGTAGGCTGGTGGGAGATTAGAAACACTCTTATTCATTGTATGTCTCTTTCGTTGCATCAAAATAATGCATTCTTAATTGCTTGCCAATATATACAAAGTATGTGTTAACTCACTGCATAAAAGTTATTCGCCCATAAACTTTGTCACTTCACTTCTATGATAAAACTTTTGATATAAACATACTGAACTAAACATTACTTTTTTCAAATACATCTCACACAATAACATCTAATGATGACAAACATCATCAATTTACAAATATCATCCCAACAAGTCCTTTCAAATCTTATGAAAATTTTAGTAAGTTGAATTATATATATTTTTTCTTGTAAAAAAAAAGAATTATATATATTTTTTCTATTTATCATTTGACAACAACTTCAAAAACTCACTATGAGTTTATGAGTTAGCCAAAAAATAGTAGAAACAAAAAATCAGAAATTATATTCGTATATTTATTTGCTTGTCAAGTTGACACTTATTCTACCTGTTGTCATATCAATATGGAGAGATCGTTTATATCCATGAAATATATAAAAAATGATCTTCGAAACTGGATGAACGATGCGTTGGTGGCATATATTAAACAAAGTTTTGTGTTGGTTTGGACAAGGAATGTGTTATACAATGTTTCAAAATATAAAATGTCTTCGTTATTCATTGTAAATGGAGTAAGTTGTTATGTAATTGTATAAATCTTGAGTATTAAGTTGATGACTTATTAGAATTGACTTTTGTTTTATGTAGTCGATTTTTTAATGGTATGAAAAAAGCACCCCCTTGATCAATTTCCTGGCTCCGCCACTGATGATGTGACACTTGAAATCATTCAATATGAATGATTTACAATCTCAACAATTTGGTGAGATTGTTGAGATTGTGTTTTGAGATTGTTCTTCTATTGTCTTTCCCTTTATATCCCTATCAACTTTTATGCATTATTACTCTTCTATGTAAAAGAAAGGGTAAACATGACCTTTCACTTAAAAAGTAACTTTCTCATTTTATTCCTAAAATTCCAATCACAACTAACAAACAATGTAATCTTATAATACATGCATTTAGACAATACATCAATTTACAATGCAAGTATTCATACAATACATCAATTCTAACCATCGCAAATACCAAACGACCTCAATCTCAAATTTTCGTTGAGATTGTTTGATAGAGATTGTTGTCTTTTCTTCTTCTTCCAAATATGCCCCTACCTTTTATGTGTGTTGCTTTTTATATTAAAAACAAAGGGTAAAAGTGACATTTCACCCAAAAAAGTAATATAATTTATTTAAATATTACAATAACTATCACAGAAACCAAACGATGCAAACTACAATACACCAATTTTCTTATATACATGTATATTATTATGTATGCATTGATGACAATAGACCGATGTAACTATCACCAAAACCAAACGACCCCTAAAATTACCTCAAGTGATAAATATTGTCAAAGCTTCGCTTTTTCCTCTAGTCATTGAATTTTTTTATAACCACCTTCAATAATCTCTTTCTTCTTCTCAACGATGTCATTATCCTCATCACTGAAGCCACTACCTCCGTCATTCTTCTTCTTCTTTGGTATTGCACTAAAAGAAAAAATTAAGTGGTAAATTTTTTGTAACTGTGAAACGTTATTTTTGAGAAGTTATATTTACATCGTCCATGTCATCAGCTTCATCTAAAATTACTCTTCCTCATCCTTCCTTATCTTCAATACGGTGTACTCACTTATAGGTTCACGATGTTGTACTCGATGAGCTTAGTGCAAACATTCAACTCCATTTCCTCGGGGTCGGATACTATGCTAACCCCTAAAGGGGTAGTGGTTTTTGACACCCTCCTCTTGATTGGTCACTTTTCCATTTAAGCTTTTTACTTTATTTATTGTAATCTTGTAAATTGGGAAAGCCTTAATTGTGATAATAATTATGAATGGGGAAGGAGAAAAACGTTGGTAATTATGAATGGGGAAGGATCTGGGGAAAAACGAAATCACCCCCATTAATTACATAATTAATTTCTCTCACTGGTACATTAATTACACGTACCACTCCACTGGTACACGTACCACTCCACTGGTACACGTACCACTCCACTGGTACACGTACCACTCCACTGGTACACGTACCACTCCACTGGTACACGTACCACTCCACGGGTACACGTACCACTCCACTGGTACATGTACCAGTGGAGTGGTACGTGTACCAGTGGAGTGGTACGTGTAACCATATGTCCTGTTTAGGCTTAAAAAATTGTGAAGACTTTATGTTTATTCACATTCGAAGGATAATTTATTGCTTTTGGCATTGTTGTTGGCATTTCCCTAATTTTGCAACCCATTTTGGAACACAGTTTTTGGCTACTAATGGAAAGTTCCTATTTTTTCCCTATTATTGTTTATCATTGTTATGAAAAATATCATTGCACTGGTATTGTTCTCACTCTAACCTACCTTGTGGATTGCTCGCACCAGTGGAGTGGTACGTGTACCATTGGAGTGGTACGTGTACCAGTGGAGTGGTACGTGTACCAGTGGAGTGGTACGTGTAATTAATGTACCAGTGAGAGAAATTAATTATGTAATTAATGGGGGTGATTTCGTTTTTCCCCAGATTCTTTCTCTTTTCCAATGTGGTGAGAGACCCCAAATTACAAGATTAAAAAAATAAAAAATCAGTTTAATTAATATTTGCCAATGATTGGAAATAAAATTGGCCAATCATAAAGGGGGTGTCAAAAATCACTACCCCTTTAGGGGTAGTCACGCTAACTGATCCCCATTTCCTCTATTTGTAGGAGATGAGGAGGTGACGGTTTTCTCATTATGTCATGATCTTCGATTAGTTTCTCAATATGCATTTAAAAAACCTAACTCCCTCGCGATTCAGAACAATAAAGTCAGATTCAACAATTTTTTTCCAAACTCGTAGCTTGATCCTGGATCTATAAAATGGCAGTTATTGATATACACTATTTAGTCAAAATAGTTTTAGTGGGTATGATTTTTCTCTCGGATGAATGAAATTTAAGTTCAAAGGAATGAACCATAACAAAAAAAAGTTCCGCAGAATGAAATAACAGAGGTAGATTCTTACAAAGCTACTATTGTCTTTGATGTTGTTGTATAATTATTGTAGAAGTACTCATTGTCGTAGTCTTCTTGAAGTTTTCTTTGACATAATTTTTAATAAATATTATTTTTTCACCCAAAATTTTTAAATGAAAAGTTCAAACAAAGATATATTCCTTTAATTTGATGGGAGATTGAAATCTATTAGTTGTAGTCCTTGATAATTGTGCCAGTTATCTTTGGAGGAGATTATGCACCAAAGCCTCATCTCTTTCTTGGTTGTTTGAAGATCAAGCTGGAACATTATTTTGCCAATTAGATGATTCTTCATGTGGAATATTTCTCCGAAACATAGAATATAGACACATTACACATTTACACAATAGTCAATAATAGTATGAATTAATTCAATAAATCAAAATAATACCGAAGCATGTGTAGCATAACGAAATAATATGTCAGCAACGAAGATTTTTTTATCAGAATAATCTTCAAAATAATATAATTCTCTCGCCATGATTTTATCGGAACCAATGAAATCGAAAGATGTTAAAAAAGGAAATGAGTTGATGCTATTGACATATAAAAAACCTAGGATTGAGGTAGTATAATCTCATAATTCCTTATCGTTGGCCAAAAGAAACATAAGAAATAAAGTATGTTGGTTACTGGTTTCAAAACTTGAACTTATATATGGGAATAGTGATCTAAATATCATTGGTCTAAGAAAACAACCAATACGGAGAAAATGACTTCACAAATAATTAATAATTAATTAGAAAACCATTGATAATCCTATCACTTATTTATGGAGGTTCACCATCCTAGGATATTTTTAATTCCAAAATTTCCAGCTTTCTAAGTAATTTTAGTAGGGATATTTTCGTCAACATATTATTAATAATTAACTAATTATCTTGACTCTAAAAAATATCCAAGTTCCCTACTTTATCTATCCATCCCATTTTTTTCCTCATAACCTCATTAATTTTTCCTAGGGTTAATTGCATGGTTGGTCACTGAGATTAGAGAAAACATTCAAGTTTGGTCACTCGAAATATTTAAATCTATTGGTGGTACTTTAGTTTATTGAAACCGTTCACGTTTGGTCACTCTCCGTCCAACTCCATTAACTTTTGCTTATGTGGCGGTCAACTCTAAAAGTTGACCGTTAAATGTGTGACGTGACAATTTAAAAATAATAAAAATAATAAAATTCAATTTTTTAAAATTTTCTTCTCATTTCCACCTCATTATCACTTTTATTTAAAAAAAATAAAAAAAACCTAATTTCTTCTAATTCCCACCTAATCTTTGCAATAATTGATCATCTTAGCCACTGATTCTATCAATTCAGGCAAATTAGTCAAAGAGGAAAGCTGAGGAGTTGCATATTAGAGGAAGCGGAGAGGAGGCTTTCCCATAGAAAAATTAATTTCACCAAAACAAAATATAAAAACATCAAAGAGCGGCCCCAAACTCGGAAGCCACGTCAGCTTTCCATCACCAACATCACAACCACCTCCTCCTTCTCGCCCCCTTCCTTTTCCCTTTCCTTTCCTCCCCTGAAAAAAAGAAACCCCCTCTCTTCAATGCGCCGTGGTGCGCTATACGCACCCTCTCCCTCAATATTAAACCCCTCTTCTCCCTCCTCCGTCGCCGCTAACCACACCGGAGGGATGCTGCTCTCCGTACTCCTCGCCCTGTTCCTCCCCTGCGCCGGGATGAGCGCTCTGTTCTTCGTCTACATTTGCCTCCTCTGGTTCGCCTCCAATCCCCCGCCCAATTCGGCCGCCAGCAGCCCCGACGATCTGAAGCCGCCGGCCAAGAAGGGCCTCTCCGCCGCGGAGCTCTCAAAGCTCCCCGAGGTCACGGCGAAGGGGAATGGATCAGGTCAGTAACCTTATGGTGACTAACCATGAGTAACCCGTCCACATCAGCATGACATCAGCATCCTCTCTCTCATGGAAAACCTTTAATTTTTCCCTTTTTAATCTTTGACGGACGATTTCTCGCTCATTTTAAGTCGAAATTTAATTTTTTTTGCACAGTTAGATCAGATTAATTGTGCTCTTCAAAATGATATCCACTTTAATATATTTTTCGAACAAAAAAAATTAACCCATTTTTTACCAGCCTATACCATATGGTATTGACTAGTATTGAAATAAAAGCATACCTATGTTTTGAAAAACGTACCATGGTGGTATGAACAAACCAATACTGTAGGATGGTTGAATACATGATAGTAGAAGTATATTAATTGTAATTTACGACTTTTAACATTGTATACCACACAATACCACCCCGTACCAGGGTGATATTGTATGGTATTGTGTGGTATTTTTTGGTCCTGTAATTTTTTCACCCAGAAATTCGTAGATCCAATAGATCATGATGAACTCGTCCCTTCTGTGCAAACGTTTTCAAAAACGAATTAAAAACGAAGAAGATACCATACAATACCACCCCGTACCAGGGTGGTATTGCATGGTATTGTGTGGTATTTTTTGGTCCTGTAATTTGTTCACCCAGAAATTTGTAGATCCAGTAGATCATGATGAACTCATCCCTGCTGTGCAAACGTTTTCAAAACGAATTAAAAACGAAGAAGATACCATATGGTATGCAGTTGGTACCGAGAGGCCAGAATTTTTTTTTTCCTAAAAAAATATTGAAAATTGATCTCATTTTGTAGAGCACGGTGAACTCGTTCCATCTGTGCAAAAAAAATTAAAATCCGAGTTAAAACGAAAAAGATATGAGTCAATTAATAAAGCTAGTGAAAATAAAAATAGTCTTTAATTCTCCATCCTTAGATCTGGATTTTCTAAATGAAGGGTATGCACCCTATCTTGAGCCACGGCGAAGGAGCTCCCGATGGGGAACGAATTGCAACTCCTCAGCTTTCCTCTTTGGTTGATTTGCCCGAATTGATAGAATCAGTGGCTAACATGATCAATTATTGCAAAGATGAGGTGGAAATGAGAAAGAAATTAGGTTTTTTTATTTATTTTAAATAAAAGTGATAATGAGGTGGAAACGAGATGGTAATTTTAAAAAAATTAATTTTATTAATTTTAAATTGTCATGTCACACATTTAACGATCAACTTTTAGAGTTGACCGCCACATAAGCAAAAGTTAACGGAGTTGGACGGAGAGTGACCAAACATGAACGGTTTTAATAAACTAAAATACCACCAATGGATTTAAATATTTCAAGTGACCAAACTTGAACGTTTTTTGTAATCTCAGTGACCAACCATGCAATTAACCCATTTTTCCTATACATAATTTGGGATGATTAATAGTGATTATTTTATATGAACCTAATCAACCTTAAAACGGAAGTATAACAGTGGTAGGAATTATTGAGTAATAGGTTAGTATCTTGGGGTGACAATTTTATTTATCAATTAAGTACTTCTATTAATTTATTTGATATCTTAAGGCAAAGAGTACGAAAGTATAACAGTGGTAGGAATTATTGACTAATATGTTAGTATCTCGAGGTGACAATTTTATTTATCAATTAAGTAATCCTATTAATTTATTTGATATCTTAAGGTCAAGAAATGACTTTGTATATCGAATTTAGCTTGGCAGGGCAAGACAAAAACTATAACTAACTAAACACGATGCAATTTTAGGTTTAATGCAATTAATATTTTGTCATTTGTACTATGATCAGAGTAAAAATCCTAAGAGATTACTTATCTTATTATATATGTTAATAAATCATTTTAGATTTAAACATCCAAATTGAAAGTAATTCCACAACAATAAAAGTAATCTAACGCAATAAACAACCCACAAAGAACATCTTGAACATTTTCAAAAGTAACAAACAATAAGGATTTGAGTTCTTATTCACATAGCCAAGTGGTATGTGGAATTTTATTGTACAATTCAAATTTTAAAACATTATGAGTATGATTACTTTCTTCTCGAGTAATGATATTTGGGTATGATTCCCAAATGGCAAATTAATTCTTTCACCCTCTAATTCAAGTTCAAAGGGTTTGGACTTTTGAGAACTTCGTAGATTATAGGTCAATTCAAACAAACTAATTATTAAATTTCAATCAAACACATCGATCCAATCAGGTGATGATATTTCGATCATACCAACTTACAAGTAATGTCATAAAATATATAATGAGATTGACAAGAAGTGAAACTGAAGAAGATTTCTTTTAGGTCAAGGTTACTATACTTTGTACAAAAACAAACATTTCAAATTTACTTCAATTTGATGTTGATGGAAAAGTAATTGAAAGACGTACAAATAAAATTTATAGTATTTCTGACAAAAAGAGGTAAATCAAATTGGAGTTTTGTAAATTTTTCTAAGAGTCGACTTCATTACATAATTTTTTTAACTTTTTATAAATGAATCGCTTAGAATGTTCGAAACCTATATAATGTAGTTTTAAATTTTGAAGTCATTAAATGATTTAGATATTTTTTTAAATATAAAATAAAAATGTATCTTACTTCACACAATTACCATTGTCGATTATGTATTATTAACGAAATGTATCCACCCAATGGGGGGCCCAAATCTAGTTACATTCATAAATCTTCTCACTCTTATCTCTCAGCCAACTTATGAATCATCATAGATGGGTTGGATATAATTTTATTTTGTATCCGTTGGTAATGCCAAATATCTAATAAGAAATTAGGAATCAGAAACAAAGTTTTTTTTACGAATTATTTTTACCAATAGTAATATTTAGTTATTATACTTAGAATTAAATAGAGTTATTAAAAAGACAAAACATCCTTCCCAAAATCACTCAGAAAGCTGGAAATTTACAATTAAACATGTTATAATGGATAACTTCTTTATACTAGTGTTGAGATATCAATGTCATAGCTTTAAACAATTCTACTTGAATTAAAATCCATATATTAAGTTTATTCTAACTCATATTACCTTTTTTTTAGATAATGCTGATATATGTTACTTAATTTTACTTGAGTAAAAACTATATATTAATTTGATTCTAATTCAAATTACTTTTTTTAAATAATAATACTATAAATTATTTAAAAGATTCGAGCATGTCACTTCCAAATTTAAGACCAATGATACTATCAATGAACCAAGGCCTGGACTGAAATTACTTAGGCCCTGTTCACTTTCATTTTCGTTTCCTGTTTTCTGTTTTCATGTCATAAATTTGGCAACCGAAATGAGAAAACTTGTTTACTTTTCATTCCGTTTTCTATTCGTTTCCAACTATGAAAACAGAAAGTGACAACTTCCTGCTGTTTTTGGAAACGAAAAAATGTTGTTTTCACCTGTTTTCAACATCTGTTTTCTCAAAAACAGGAAACAGAAATGAAAGTAAACAGGCCCTTATTTGTCATTGTTCTACCTCATCACATCACATGGATTGCAGAGAAATGATTTAGACTTTTGGTCGGATAGTATTTGGAATGGCAGCAACAAAAATTGTTCGTCTCAGTTTCCAGTCGCGCATCAATAGCAGCTTGGGTGTGCAACCTAGTTTCCTCCCGAACTAGAGCTCCCAAGACATGCTCTAGTTGAATATCTTCTTTGTTGAGAAGAGTGGCACAGACGTTCTCAAAGTCAGGCTGTAACCTCAATATGGATCTTCGGTGACTAATTGAAAACACACACATATATATATGGTATATATGACATATATATATATATATATATATATATATATATATATATATATATATATAATAGTCTAATTCGTGTGGATTTTTTTTTAACATAGTATTGAATCTGTTTCAGTGTATGATTCCACAGGTTGCATTTCATTCGGCTTCCTTGATCACTACGAGCGATGTGGTTGTTGTTGTGCTGGATGCCAAACCTGTTGATTCAGGGTTTTGGCCATTTATATTCCATGTATTATCTTTGCGCTTTCTATATTGCTCTCCATTCTTTTACATGGGATGTACTGAGTGGTCTTGATATCCAATTTGGTAAGATATATAGTGTTTTGTGTTCGTGTTGTGGAAGTTGAATAATGAGTGAGTTTGTGGTTATATTAATAGTATATGTGTTGTAAAATAATTTTATTTATGCTTTTTTCAGTTTGACTTTGACATTATACTGAATATTGATGGATCGAAAAATAGATGTAGATCTGTATGAATTGTAGGTTTTGCGTGGTCGACAAGTGTGCATGTTCTGCACTTATTGTGTAGAGAGGTAGCTCTTTATTTCATAATGATAAAATAATTTATTAAAAAAAAAGTAAAGTTAATGGATAAGGATTGGAGCTACTAGGAGGAGAAAAGGAAAAAGAAATAGAGGAAAAGATGGGAAAACAAGTACACGAGGAAAGCTATCAGGCATCACATGTAAAAAGTACTGCTGCTACTCGCTATGATCGACAAAGAAAAAAACTAAAAAGCTTAGAGTATAAAAAGTAATACCTATCATATTATTTGATTAAAGTGTCCTGTCCAAAATGTCAAATCGTTATCTTTATTTTGATGACCAATTTCATCTATGTATTGCTATATAATAATGTACTTTTTGCTTGTGATCTTGAATTATGTCTCAGCGTGGCGCATCTATATGTTGACAGTAAATTTCCGTTATACAATTATTGTACACCTTTTGAATCTATAGACAATTTATTGAGGTCGTTTTTTTATTTTCATATGGAGATTGTGATTTTTGCAATCCAAAGATCTCATAACTAGAGGATTGTTGGAGGGGGTTTGGTCGTACGTGTCTCTATCGTTTTATGTATCTTTTCGGATATTCCATTTATATTGTTTAAATTGTTGTTTTTGGGAATTGAATTTTTATGTTTTTTTACTTTGCTTCTCCATTATATATGTGACGATTATGGTTAATTTTTTTTTTTTTTTTGTCGAAAAGATCCTTGCATTAACAAGACAAAAGAGTTACATCAAACCAGATTCCGAGCACAACCACGCCCGAAAATCAAAACCAACACATCCCGTAGGAAACAAATCGAGGGCTTTCTTGGCCACCAAATGGGCCACCCTATTGTTCTGTCTACCTACAAACATCACTCTAAACCCAGCATTAGCTCCCAGTAACCGGCAGATTTCCTGTAAGAGGGCCCCGGACGATTATGGTTAATTGTGTAACTAGAATGTTACTTATTGTTGGAAATTATTTAGCGTTTCATCGAAAGTAATGTGTTAACGTGCGTACGTTGTCTTCATGATGAATTAAACTTGAATGTCGTGGAGATGAATGTCGTGGATTGTTGCCTAACTGGTTTTTAAATTAGTATGAACTTAGATGATGAAAGGCGTCAAATTTTCGTGGCTTATGTAGGTTAAATTGTTTTAAATGTACCAGATAGTTGACTAGCGTTTTGCGGAGGGTATCGATAAACAACCAATTCAGTTATACATATATGAATATAAATTAATTCGATCCTTTGATTGGAGTGGTCAATTATTGTATAGCTTTTTCTAATTTTGATTGTCATATTCTAGGCTTCTTTTTCCATTTTTATTTTGATAACATGAACTCTATTTAGAACAAAAATAAGGATGTGTTTTGATAACTGGATTATAATTTTCTCGACGGTAAACAATTCAAAGGTTCTACTACTTCGAATTGTTGAAAGAACATTTTAAAATTTTCCATGTTTGTTACATGTGATTGTTAACATAAAAAAAAGAATTTCTATTTTTTTTTTTTTGCATATGATGTATTCTTAACCAACAAAATTACAGTGATTGAAATTTTTTGAGAACTAATTAGTAAATGTATTTAGTGGGATAAATAAATAAAAAATATAAAGTAAGAGGAACAAAAATCTCACAAATCAATATATAGAATTTATGTAATTATAAGAGATTCTACATCTTTAAACTTTAGAGATTTTAAATATCTGAAATTAAAATCCACAATACAAAGAGAGAGAAACTTTCTGCAAAATCTATGAATTCAATGAACCTTTAATCAAAATTCTTTTCTCCAAGCGAACCATAAAAGAAACTTTTCAGTTTTGTTTGATAATATGCATTATTTTTAAAAAATATATAAAAGCAAAAGAGTCTAACCATGAGATAAAATCAAATATTACTTAGTATTTCTCGAGAACTTGAAAACTTTCTTAAGAATTTAAGATTCATTTACTTAGTGTGTTGCATTTTTAGTAATTATTTGGTGTTTGAGTAAATAATCTATCCAAAGTACAAATACTATGATTTATCAATTCCTAAATAGTAATTACACAAAACAATGATAATTTTATAGCATTACTCTCTTAGTGGATTGAGGAAAAAGACATAAGGCCATTAAAGATAGCCATGTGGCATTTTAATTTTGGATGCATACAGGTGTCAATTATGTAACATTTTTAATAAATGGCTGTGAGTGTGTTGTGCTCGGTCGTAAAATTATTGTGGTTACCAATGTTACACTTGCTTATCACGATGGTCTACTACTGTTCATCGGGACTATTTGTTTATGGTCTGATCAGTTGTATACCATGTTATATTGTCACTGTTTCCTTTTTCAGACATATGTGTAATAATTGTCTATAATTGATACATTTGTCTACGTAATTAATGCACTACAGTGTTGGAGAAAAAGTCAGTCATGAATCAGAGGATCTCAGAAGAAAGGAAAGAAATCGCAGGACAGCCTTGTGAAGCAAGCAAGAAAGATTTGATGGAAGCAAATCAAATTCAGAAGACGAGCATTTACAGGAAAGATTTCAAAGGTGGAAAACTTACCATTCGTGTACTGCAACGGCTAGTGTGTGTGAAGTATAAGACGAAGACTCAGGAGCAATGTAGAGTCACTTTTCGAGGAGATCAATCCTGCAAGAAGAGCTAAAGAGAGTAGCTAGCAAGGTTGATACGAAAAGAGAGATTGATTCAATTTCTGGAGAGATTTTGAATTGGGCAGTGTTTGGGATAAACACAGTAGCTGGATAGCTGAGAGAGTTCTAGATACTAGAGAACTGATCGACCTCCAGGATTGGATCGATTAAGTTCATCGGTGTAATCGTGTAAAACCTATCAAGACCAGTGAGTTTAGTGCATCGCCGGAAATCACAGGATAGTGACTTTCCGGCCGTGGATTAGTCAGAGTTGGGATTACTTTTTCCCAGCTCTGGATACCACGTAAAAATCGACTGTGCATTGTCTCCTTGAGTTCTGTTTTTGTCGATTCGTCCATACTCTGTTTTCTGTTTACATTTGCCTGGATAAGAGTTTGCAACAGGGAGTTGGTCTTCCAGGTGTGCGAGGAAGAAGAAGGACTTGTCCGAAACGCACAGCTTTGGGGTTAAACGCACAGTGCTTGGGTTGAGGAATTAAAACGGTCAAGTGTATTGGGCTTGACGTTTCAGGCCCGATCGCAAAATATATCCGACCCAGTTTTAATTCTCTGTTGTTTTAGTTCATTTGCTTTCTTTATCATTTTGTACTGCATTTCACTTGTTCTTGCTTGAAATCGATTTAGGGTTTCAGAGGGAAAAGAAAGAGGGAACACTCCATCTAGGCCAGGCTTCTCGCGCTCGAAGCTGTCAACAGGTGGTATCAGAGCCCGGCTCCGTTCTAAAGGCTTAACATCCTCCGGAGACTCTCGAGATGGCTTCAGGATCGACGAGTAATGCACCTCTTTATCTGGCCGACGGATTCTCGCAGAATCGACCGCCGCGATTCGAAGGCGTTAATTACGGGTACTGGAAGAATCGTATGGAGCTGTTCGTGGGCTCGACTGACCCAAAACTTTGGGCAAGGGTCATTAAAGGACCTCACGAGCTCAAAGAGGATCAAGAAAAATGGAGTGATGAAGATTTTGAAAAGTTTCAGCAGAATTGCAAAGCCACCAATTTGATGTACTGTGCTCTCGGACCGGAAGAATACCACAAGGTGGCTGGGTGCAAAACCGCAAAAGAAATCTGGGACAAGCTTCAAGTGACATATGAAGGAACTTCACAGGTAAAAACCTCACGGATAAACTCCTTAAAGCATCAGTTCGAGTTATTCAAAATGGAAGAAGGAGAATCCATCAGAATGATGTATGAGAGGTTCACCAACATAGTGAACAGTCTTGAAAATCTAGGGAAGTCATATGAAAGTGGGGATCTCGTGAGGAAGATCATGTGGAGCTTGCCAGATAAATGGACACCGAAAATTACAGCCATAGAAGAAGCCAAAGACTTGGAGAAGATATCTGTAGATGAGTTGATAGGGTCTTTAGTTGCTCATGAAGATAAATTGAACAAGGTTAGTCAAGAAAAGGAAATTGTTGACAAAGGAAAAAGGGGAGTTGCGTTCAAAGCAATCACGTCGTTAGATGATTCAGAAGAGCTAGAGGATATGGAAGACGAGGAGCTAGCATTGCTAAGCAAACAAGTCAGCAGGCTGCTCAGAATGCGAAGGGAGAAGAAGCTTGGAAGCTCAGGAAACAAAGCCAAAGATTTTGAGAGAAGTGAAATAAAAGGAAATCAAGCTAAATCATTTTTCAAGGGCAGAACTGATGTCAGTCAGAATACCAAAAGTCTAAGCTCGGCAGGGTGCTTTAAATGTGGTCGAGCAGGGCATATCAAGGCTGAGTGTCCACAACTCAAGAAAGAAAGAGCATTGGCGGCTACATGGAGTTGCAGTGAAGATGAAATGGATGATGACGACGAAGTAGTTGTCCAAAGATCATTCATGGCAATTGCTGAAATTGAAGATGATTCACTTGAGCTCAACAGTGACTCAAGACAGGTAAGTGATACTGAATCCATGCATGATTTAGATGATTCGAGTGATAACAAATTGCTAATGGACACTATCAGAGATATTGAAGTAGAATTTGGAAATGTTAAGATAAGATATAACAAAATGAAGCATGAAAATCATGAGTATTTGGTCAGAATAGCTGAACTAGAAAAAGAACTTGAAAATAGTAAAACAGAAGGTAATGAACTTAGGAAGAAAATTAGTGTTTTGGAAGCTAAGAGTTTATCTAGTCAGAATAACACAAAGATAAACAAGACCACTACTTCAAGACCTAGGACCTACACAACCAAACAGGCTGATAACATAGAATGTTATTACTGTCACAAAAAGGGGCATATCATTAAAATGTGTAAAAGACGATTGTGGTCAGAAGCTAGAAAAGAAGGGTCTAGTTGGTCAAGAAAAACTAAGTTACCATGGAACAACTATGTGTTTGGATCAAATATATCACACGAACCCAAGAAAATCTGGGTTCGGAAAACCAAATGAAGTTTGTGTTTGCAGAGTTGTCTGGAAGTGAGCACAGAGGATACAAGATGGATCATGGACAGCGGGTGCTCCCATCACATGACAGGTAACAAAAACCTATTCTCCAGACTTAGTTTAAAGGACTTTGGTAAAGTCTATTTTGGAGACAACAACTCTGCTCAAATCATTGGAAAAGGTCAAGTAGGTACTGATCCATGCATTAAAAATGTTATGTTAGTTGAAGGTTTGAAGCATAACCTGATGTCTATAAGTCAAATGTGTGGAAAAACCTGCAGGGTAGTATTTGAACCTAATTGTTGTTATGTGGAAAACATTCTGAGTAAACAAGTGGTATTTACGGGTAAAAGAAATGGGAAAATCTACACAATTGATCTAAGTGACAAGAATAGTTTCAATGAAACCTGTTTGATTAGTCTAGATAAAAGTGAACAGGAAGAATGGCATAGAAGACTAGGACATGTTAATGTTAGTGTGCTGTCTAAGCTAGTTCGTCTCAACTTGGTCAAAGGTCTTCCAAAAATAAATGAGAAACGAGATTTTTTCTGTGATGCTTGTGCCAAGGGTAAACAAACCAGGACTAGTTTTAAATCAAAAACAGTCATTTCAACCTCTAGGCCTCTGGAGTTACTTCACTTAGATCTATTTGGTCCTACAAATGTAGTCAGCTATGGTGGTAAATCGTATGCCTTTGTAGTAGTTGACGACTACTCTAGGTTTACTTGGGTGTTGTTCTTGAGTAGGAAAGATGAAGCTTTTGAACACTTTAAAACACTGGTCAAACGAGTTGAAAATGAAAAATTGACTAAGGTCTGCAGTATTCGTAGTGACCATGGTGGAGAGTTTAGTTCTGACTCATTCGAACAATTCTGCAATGATCTAGGTATATCACATAACTTCTCTGCACCCCGTACCCCACAACAAAATGGGGTCGTAGAAAGGAAAAATAGAACACTTATAGACATTGCAAGAACCATGTTAAATGACTATGGTATTCCTAAGTACTTCTGGGCAGAGGCTATCAACACAGCCTGCTACACTGTTAATCGGGCCTTAATCAGAACTGGTGTAAACAAAACGCCCTATGAAATCTGGAAGGGGAGAAAACCTAATTTAGGCTACTTTCGTGCCTTTGGCTGTAAGTGTTTTGTGCTGAACACAAAAGATAACCTAGGAAAGTTTGACTCTAAATCAGATGAGTCTGTCTTTCTAGGATACTCTACCACCAGCAAGGCCTATCGTGTGTTTAATAAACGGACCCTCAAGGTTGAGGAGTCCGTCAATGTTATATTTGATGAATCTGTCATTGTGAGAACAGATAGCTATGATGATGACGATTTTGGACTTGGAAGGCAGCAGTCCACAATCAAAGAAGCAGGAAACACTTCAGATCAAATACCAGAGGACATCACTGCAAGTCAGAGGGATACTCAGATGGAATCAGAGGAAAGGATCAAGGAAGTTGATTCAGATGCACATCCTCCAGCATATATAGTGAGAAGACATCCTCCTGAGCAAATCATAGGAGGCATAAATCAAGGTATGATTACTCGATCAAGAACCTTATCTTCTACTGTCGCATATGTGTCCTTAGTGGAACCTAGGAATGTGCATGAAGCGTTACAAGATGAATTCTGGACTGCTTCTATGTTTGAGGAAATGCATCAATTTGAACGTGCTAATGTTTGGGAACTGGTCCCTAAACCCGAGAACCGAGTCATAATTGGTACTAAGTGGATTTATAAAAACAAATCTGATGAGGTAGGAACTGTGGTTAGAAATAAATCCAGACTAGTGGCTCAGGGATACTGCCAGGAAGAAGGAATAGACTATGAAGAGACATTTGCCCCTGTGGCACGCTTAGAAGCTATTCGATTACTGTGTGCTTTTGCTAGTTCAAAACAATTTAAGCTATACCAAATGGATGTCAAGAGTGCTTTTCTGAATGGGGATTTAAAAGAAGAAGTATTTGTGTCACAACCACCAGGGTTTGAAGATCATAGGTTTCCTAATCATGTGTATAAATTGAAAAAGGCCCTGTATGGATTAAAACAAGCCCCAAGGGCGTGGTATGACAAACTCAGCTCTTTCCTACTAGAAAATGGTTTTAGAAGGGGTATTGTGGACAAAACGTTGTTCATTAAACAACTAAATAATCATATTCTTCTAGTTCAAGTATATGTGGATGATATAATCTTTGGAGCCACCTGTGAAAGTATGTGCAGAGATTTTGAGTCAAAAATGAAGAATGCGTTTGAAATGAGCTTAATGGGGGAACTTAATTATTTTCTGGGGCTACAGATTAAACAGACTCCTCATGGAATCTTTATCAGTCAGTCAAAATATCTAATTAACATGCTTAAACGATTTGACTTAGGGAATCTTAAATCTGCTCTCACTCCTATGGCTTCTTCCATCAAGATAGATAAAGATGAGTCTGGTACTCCTGTCAGTGATAGACTTTATAGGGGAATGATAGGCTCCTTGCTGTATTTAACAGCAAGTCGACCTGACATTATGTTCAGTGTCTGTGTTTGTGCACGATTTCAGAGCTCTCCCAAAGAGAGTCATCTAACTGCAGTAAAAAGGATCTTTCGATATCTCAGTGGCACCTCAGACTTAGGTCTGTGGTATCCTAGCAACTCTTCCCTAGAATTAATAAGTTACTCTGACTCTGACTATGCCGGATGTACTATAGATAGGAAAAGTACATCTGGGACGTGTCATTTCTTAGGGTCTTCATTGGTTTCTTGGTTTAGCAAGAAGCAAAACTCTGTTGCATTGTCCACGGCAGAAGCTGAGTATATTGCAGCTGGAAGCTGCTGTACTCAACTTCTATGGATGAAGCACCAACTCCAAGACTATGGTCTAGTCTTAAACTCTCTCCCTGTTTTGTGCGACAACACCAGTGCGATTAACATGACCAAAAATCCTATCTTGCACTCTCGAACTAAGCACATAGAGATTCGCTATCACTTTATTAGAGAGTTGGTCGAAGAAGGTGTAATTACCCTAGAATTTGTTCCCACCTCAAATCAATGGGCTGACATTTTTACAAAGCCTTTGGGCTCGGACTTGTTTCTGACAAATCGAAGGGAGTTAGGCATGTTTTCCTGGTCAGAACTCGAGAATCTGAAATGATTCTGTGAAAGCCATTGCCATTCTATTCTCGATTTTCTCCTATTCTTGAGCTTCAAGTCTTACCTTACTCTAATCCTTCTTTGAATCAGAACAAATATTCACCTTCTCCTCTTAGTCCCAACCTTCCATATTTTCAGATCCTTGCCCTCTTCTCATCTTGATGCTTTATTCCCATATAAGACTATCCATACTTGGACCACTTCTATCCATCGTTCTTTCAAGCAATCCCTGAGCTTTCGGGTCAAGTCTCCTGTTACCTTAACTCCTTCTGTCAGAGATTCTCACCTCTCCTATAAAGATTGAAGGGGGTGAACCCCCGTGGTAACATCCCAAAAATCCCTTCCCTTTTTTTTCAAACTCTAATGGCTGCACCAAATCAACATACAACATCCCTAAGGTTGGCTCAAGCTGCCATTTTCAATGGCAAAGGCTTCGAAGATGCAGCAGCTTATGCTCGCTATCTTTCACAATTTCAGGATCGTCCTCTCCATCCTTCCATTACTCTAGAGCCATCAAAGTTCAACCGGTATGGGATGGACATCTCTCGCCTGATCAACACCTTAGGCTGGGGGGATATCCTTCCTAACCGAAACTTTGGGTTTCGTCCGGAGGCTGTACGCATGTTTTATGCGAACATGAAGCCATGTCTCCACATTTCTCCACCTTGTTTCACTACCATAGTGTACAACTATCTGATTACCCTGAATGTGGAGCTGATATCCTTGTTGCTGGGGATCCCTGTGGCTGGAGCTGAGGTCATGAATGAACTCGACTTTCATTCTGTCGAGTTCAACGAAAGAGATGCTCTGCGACTGTATACTCGTGATACAGGTCGCTATTATCCCTCAGAGTTTCATTCCGGAAGACTGCCTGATGACCTGAAGGTTCTGCACTTCTATGTAACTCGGTTATTTTTACCTCGATCCTTTGGACTTCATACCATTTATCCTTCTGATCTATGGATTCTTGCGAGTGCCAAGGAGAATAGGGTTATTAGCTATCCTCATCTGATGTTCGACCATATGTTGAACTATCATGCTGACAACCTTGAAGCCGAGCTTCCATTCGCCCCTCAGATTACTCAGATCCTGTTGGCTTTAGGGATTGACTTAAGGTTCAAGGTAGCTCGGGTGGACATGCTCAGCTCGCTTCGTGCACAGTTTATCTTGCGCAAAGTTGATGCTTCTGTTGGACGTCGAGCACCTATAGTCAATGCTCCAGGGGGAGACACAGCTGCCCATGCGATGCCTGAGGATGGTCTTAGCCTTGCTGAGCTTGATGGAGATGAAGCTGTAAGGGAACCAGAAACTTTTGTCAGAGACAATGGGAAACGACCTATGGTTGACCCGTTAGAGGCCATTCAAGCCATGTTCAGGCAAGAGGAGGCAAGCAGCAGCAGGAATATGATGATAGAGGATGAAGATGCTATCTCTGACTACATGCCTTCACCAAACTTTGATTTCTAAGGGGATAATAATTTTAGGGAAAGCACTTCAGTGTGCTTGTTGGGGGATACGCATCTTAGGGGGAGTCTGATAGAGATAGGTCAGTTTTTTTTTTTTTCTGGTCAATAACAATGTTTTCTAGGGAAGTAAGTGTCTTAGGGGGAGTCTATGTCAAAAACAAATAATGAGAGTCGGTTAATGAATGTCAGATTGTCTTATGGTCAATAAAAGTGCTTCACGTTGTTTTGGTACGAATGTGGTATTTGGATTGTGTTTCTAATCATAGTTTTGTCTGGAACAGTCTGCACGTAACCGTGTGCTAAATGTGTGCAGATGGGGCATAGGCAGCTAATAGGATCATTGACTGACTTAGGGGGAGAATGTTGGAGAAAAAGTCAGTCATGAATCAGAGGATCTCAGAAGAAAGGAAAGAAATCGCAGGACAGCCTTGTGAAGCAAGCAAGAAAGATTTGATGGAAGCAAATCAAATTCAGAAGACGAGCATTTACAGGAAAGATTTCAAAGGTGGAAAACTTACCATTCGTGTACTGCAACGGCTAGTGTGTGTGAAGTATAAGACGAAGACTCAGGAGCAATGTAGAGTCACTTTTCGAGGAGATCAATCCTGCAAGAAGAGCTAAAGAGAGTAGCTAGCAAGGTTGATACGAAAAGAGAGATTGATTCAATTTCTGGAGAGATTTTGAATTGGGCAGTGTTTGGGATAAACACAGTAGCTGGATAGCTGAGAGAGTTCTAGATACTAGAGAACTGATCGACCTCCAGGATTGGATCGATTAAGTTCATCGGTGTAATCGTGTAAAACCTATCAAGACCAGTGAGTTTAGTGCATCGCCGGAAATCACAGGATAGTGACTTTCCGGCCGTGGATTAGTCAGAGTTGGGATTACTTTTTCCCAGCTCTGGATACCACGTAAAAATCGACTGTGCATTGTCTCCTTGAGTTCTGTTTTTGTCGATTCGTCCATACTCTGTTTTCTGTTTACATTTGCCTGGATAAGAGTTTGCAACAGGGAGTTGGTCTTCCAGGTGTGCGAGGAAGAAGAAGGACTTGTCCGAAACGCACAGCTTTGGGGTTAAACGCACAGTGCTTGGGTTGAGGAATTAAAACGGTCAAGTGTATTGGGCTTGACGTTTCAGGCCCGATCGCAAAATATATCCGACCCAGTTTTAATTCTCTGTTGTTTTAGTTCATTTGCTTTCTTTATCATTTTGTACTGCATTTCACTTGTTCTTGCTTGAAATCGATTTAGGGTTTCAGAGGGAAAAGAAAGAGGGAACACTCCATCTAGGCCAGGCTTCTCGCGCTCGAAGCTGTCAACAGGTTCTTATTCTTTTGATTTCCAGTATTCATGAAGTACTGAACTGTTATTTTACCATATTTTATTCTATTACTCCATCTATTGCGTTGTACTCTTAAGTTAATTTGACTCTTCGGTGTAATTGCACTCTATTAATCATCACAAACATGGCCCGCCAAAAATATTAACATTCTGTTTTGTTCACTCTGCAAAAGCAAGCATTTATTTCCAAGTCATTCTTTTTTTTTTTTTTTTGCATTGCAGGGAGGCCGAAGCCAAAAGAGGAAGAAATTACAGAGGAGAGGGGGAACGCGTCACAACTCGACGCTCGAAAGAGACTCCCAGCATATCATCTCTGAGAAAGGTAGCAAGCCCAGGCGGCGGGTTCGCAAGCTCATGCATACCGGGGGGATAGACGAGACTGTGCTTCGAGAGCCAGTCTGCGGCTCTATTCCCTTCCCTGTATGTGTGAACAATGCTAACCAACCAATCCTGCGAGATTTTTCTACGAATCGAGCTCAAGAGCGAGGCATACGGATGTAAGGGGTCAAGACGATTGTTGATCATCTGGATAGCTAGTTGAGAGTCGGATTCAATGATCACTGATCCACACCCAACTTTCCAAGCAAGATCGAGCCCATGCTGAAACGCCCAGAGCTCAGCAAGAGTCGCCGAGGCCTCTCCAATCTTAGAAACAAAACCTTTAACCCACCCGCCTTGCTCGTCACGGAGAAGGCCCCCCTGCTCCAGCCATACCTGGATTCCCTGTTGAGGCACCATCGATATTGAGTTTTAGCCACCCCCGACGCGGTGGCTGCCACTGAACCTGCACCGCAGCCCTCTCGGGTCTAGCATTCTGTCCATTAAAGCTTGTAGTCGGAGCATTCCAAGCTTTATTCCATAGCAAGGCCTTCTGATAGATGGAGTGAGCAAGGGACGGTGGAGTAAGAGCTGCCTGAGCCCCTTGGAAACACGCCGTGCATCTGTTTTTCCAAAGTAACCAGATGGCCACACTAAAGAATTCGTTCCAAGCCATACCTGAGTCCATGTTGTCATCCTTCAGAATATTACTTCGCATCCACTCTTCTTGGCTACTCGAGAAGAAGTTCTGCTGATCGGCAGGCGGGATCCACTTCAACCAAAAGAATCGAGCAGGGTAGCAGTCCCGTAGAAGATGGCTGATGGTCTCAGGGCAGTTTCCACATCGTTGGCAAGCCGGGGACTCCGCGCATCGCCTAGCATGTCGGAGTTCATTGGTAGCAATCCGACTCAAGGCAGTCAACCAGACGAACGGATTCTTTCTGCGACCGGTAGCTTCCAGATTATCTTCCACACCTTCTCGTTAGGATCGTTGCGCGGGGGAAGCGCCAACCGGTAGGCTGTCTTGGTGGTGAAATGCCCAGTTGAGGAGGCTGTCCAGAAGATTGTGTCGTCTTCTTGCGATAGATTGTCAACAAACACTGCTAAAAGTTTCTGTATAGCTTCCGGTGGCAGCCAAACAGCCAGGCGGTTGATGTCCCACTGCCCCTCCGTCTCCAAGTAGGTTGCCACGGTGTCATCCAACATTCCTTTCGGTATCGGTTGAACAGCTATCTCGGCTAGAGGAACCTGCATCAACCAAACATCACGCCAAAACTTAGTCGTCTTTCCGTTATGAACATTCCACGCACAACCCTTCATTAGAAGGTTGGAGGCTTTAGTAAAGCTCCTCCAGGTAAAGGAACTTCCCTTTACAGGACGTAACAGCTCGAGCCCTTCACGTTGCTTCCCATATTTAGACCTCATGACTTGTGTCCAAAGAGTATCTTTCTCCTGCATCATCCTCCATCCTCCTTTGGCAAGCATGGCAAGATTCATATGCCGGATGGAACGGAGTCCACCTCCTCCTTGAGCTTTGGGTTCTGTGAGCCTCTCCCAGGCCACCAGATGCATCTTTCCTTTATCATCCTCTTTCCCCCATATAAAATCTCTGTTTATCCTGTCAATAGCATTACATACATTCACAGGTAACAGTTCAGTTTGCATAGGGTAAGTGGGTATAGAAAGGGATACTGATTTGGTGGTCGTCAATCTAGCAGCGAGCGAAAGCCATCTGGCTCTCCACGGGGCGAGTTTTTTCTTGATCTGTAGCAGAAGTCCCTGATACCTAGTCTTGGTAACTCTGCCATGGATCGTCTGGGCGCCTAGGTATTTCCCAAGGCTTCTCGCGAGAGGGATGCCAGCTTTGTCACTTAGTCGTTGAGCTCTAGCCTGACGGATATTCGGCGAAACAAAGATGATGGACTTCGCAAAGTTAACTCGTTGGCCAGAGCTGTCGCAGAACTCATCCAGGCACTGTTTGATGATCTTGATTTGAGAAATCTTAGCTTCTGCAAAAAGAACTAAGTCATCTGCAAAGAAAAGGTGAGTAAGGGCCGGGCCGTCCTTGGATAAGCGGATGGGGTTCCATAACTTATCCTGAACGGCTTTATCAATTCTGTGGGAAAGACGTTCCATACAAAGCACAAAAAGATAAGGAGAAAGAGGGTCTCCCTGTCGAACTCCCCGAGTGGGCGTAATAGGCTGCAGGAGCTTCCCGTCCCAGAGAATGCGCATCCGGTTCTGCTCAACACAGAACATAATGCACCTAATCCAAGAGTTCGGCAGGCCTACTTCAACGAGGGTGTCCCTCAGGAAGTCCCAACGCAGGCGATCATAAGCCTTCTCCAGGTCTATTTTAACCACGATACCCCCCTTAAGGCCCTTCCTCTTCCTGAGAGAGTGGACCACTTCCTGAACCAGCACAATGTTGTCTGACGTCTGCCGTTTTGGGATGAAGCTGGATTGGCGAGGCGACACCAGGGTCCTCATCACCGCCTTGAGTCTGCTTGTCATGGCCTTCGTAATGGTCTTCAGACTGACGTTATTCAAGGAGATCGGCCGAAGTTGAGTAACTGACTCCGGATTCTCTACCTTAGGGATAAGGACCACTGTCGACTCAGAGACTGCAGTAGGCAGAGTTCCATGCTCAAAGAAACCTAGCGCCATATCTGTGAGAGCCTTCCCCACAACTCTCCAGGCCTGTTGATAAAAGATCGCCTGGAAACCGTCGGGCCCCGGCGCTTGAAGAGGTTTCATGTCAAAGACCGCCTTGTGGACGTCCATAATCGTGAAAGGGCGGAGAAGCATGTACCATTCCTCCTGGCTCAGCTGGGGAAAGGCACCCTTTGGAAGGAGATCAGCATATGGGGAATCATCCTGCGAGTAGAGATCGGCGTAGAACTCAAAGATGAGTTCAGCCAATTCCTGCTTATCCGTTATCCATTCTCCATTCGCATTTTTCAGAGCCTCGATTCTGTTTGTGCGTCGACGGATATTGGTGAGTTGATGAAAGTAGGCTGTATTCCTCTCTCCAAATCTGACCCATTTCTCCCGAGCCCTCTGGAACCACAAAAGTTCTTCCTGTTCCATAGTTCGATCCAACTCTGCCTCTAACTTGGAATGTAGTTTGGCCAGCCCTGGATCAAAAGAATCCGCCAGTCTCTTTTCTATCCCAGCAATTCGGGCAACAAGTCTTCTCTTTCGCTGGAAAATATTACCAAAAACTGACGAGTTCCAGGCTTTGAGCTTCTCCGTAAGATCCTGCAAAGCAAGTGGGAAATCAGTTTGATGTGTCCAGGAGTTGTCAAGAAATGACATAAAATCAGTGTGAGTAAGCCAAGCAGCTTCGAATTTAAAACGTTTAGTAGAAGGGTTCGAAACTCCCTGATCTGAGATGGAGGTTAGGATCGGGTGGTGATCAGAACTTAGGCGGGCCAGATGAGTCACCGAGGTGGCTGGAAAAGTTTCATTCCACTGCAGGTTACAAAGACTCCTGTCCAACCTGCTGGCCTTGAATGAGGCTGCTTCAGTTCCTCGGGTCCAGGTGAATCTTGGTCCAGAGTAACCAAGATCAATGAGCTCCGACTCGTTGATCCAATCCCCAAACCGCCTGCATCTCCTGAAGATCTCCGCCGAGACCGGACCAGACTTCTCGTCAGGGCTGAGAATGGCATTGAAGTCGCCAGTAAGAATCCACGGGCAATTGATGTTCTTGCTCTGCTCAATGAGATGTCCCCAAAGGAGACGCTGGTACTGGTGGCGGGGTGATGCATAGAATGCAGTAAGCTTCCAGTCTGGCATACCCGGCTTAGCAATGTTCAGAGTTATGTGCTGGAACCCGGCATCCATGATTTGCATCGACATAAAGTGTGGATTCCAAAAAACCCAAATACCACCACTTCTGCCGTTGGCTTCAACCCTAGCAACATCCGAGAAGCCCAATTTTTCACAAATTGCATTGGTTGTACCCCCGCTGACCTGAGGCTCAAGCAAGATCACAATGTCAGGCTTATGGAGCTGGAGAACAAGCTTAAGGGAACGGGAAAAGGCTCGACCCCCAGCTCCTCCCACATTCCAAGAAAAATTTTTAAACTTTTGCATATTGGACAAAGACATAATAAGAATATAAAAAAAAGAAAGGAAAAGAGGAAGAAAGAAAATCTCAGCAGGTGATCTTGGCGGCATTAGATTGGTGTGAGCTGCTGCTCGCCTCCATCAGTTATCCCGTTATTAGTCGCATCCATAGGAAGTGCCTGTTCAGGCTGTCTTTCCGCTCGGATCTTGTCCGGGATCGTCTCCGTCCACTCTTTGATTTGCTGGAGTGTCAAGGCGACTCATCGATCCTTGCTCCTGCCCTTGTTTTTTCTCTCTTTGACCGGCGACCAGACTTGGAGGGGTTTCATCGAGTTATTGCGGATTGGAGTCCCCTTCCTCGGAGTCGATTTCTTTAGCCCCTGAGTCTCTTCTTCTCCTTCTTGTGGTTAGTTCGTGAGACTACGGTTGGAGCGGCTGGATCAATCTTCCTCGACGGCGCCACCGTATACGGTTGGGCTTCCACGACAACCATAGTAGTTCCATTATCACCTTTGATTGTTTGAGTCATTGGGCCTGGGGGGTTGAAGTTGTCAGGCCCGTCTTTCTTGGTTCCCGATGATGAGACCTCAGTCGAGATAGAAACATTTTTGGGCCTGGAAACGACCTGCTTTTCTGAGTTTGGTGGCGGCCCAAGGATTCCAGCCTTAGCCACCTGGTTGGAGTCACTAACGGCTATCTCCTTACCTTTTTTCTCCCCTTTCCCATTCTTGTTCTGGCTCCCCCCTGTTTTCCTTGATTTTGTGGTCGTGTTGCTTGGTGCCGTTGATGACTCCTCGCACTCGCTTGATTTGGCAACTTCTCTGGCCTTTCCATGCTAGCCACAGCCTCTTTCCCGATCTGCCCACTAGTTGTGTCGTTGCTGGATCCTCCTGTCTGAACCGCCCGTCCCTGGTTTGGTAATTCACGTTGATTGCGGCGTGATTTCCTCGTAACGAGCATCCAGGGACCAAATCCGGAGTCAGTCTCCGGTGACTTCTCTCCGACGATGCTTGTCGTCGTCAAGGAGGTTTCCGCCACGCCGGGGATAGCTTGAGCCTGGCACAGGGTCGGACAGGTAACTTTCGTATGTCCCATCCTTCCACATTCGAAGCAAACGCACGGAAGATTCTCAAATTCCACTTTTTGCCATTTCCCGTCCAACCGAATTCTTGGAACCAAAGGTCTCGACAGGTCAGCTTCCACAGCTATTCTTGCAAATCTTGTCCGATCTTGATGCAGAGTGTGAAAATCCAACTTAATT
This sequence comes from Linum tenue, assembly GCA_946122785.1. Lineage (NCBI taxonomy): Eukaryota > Viridiplantae > Streptophyta > Magnoliopsida > Malpighiales > Linaceae > Linum > Linum tenue. The sequence goes on from CAMGYJ010000003.1 coordinate 28,914,239, forward strand.
GCCCTCCCGATGAGATTCCCTAGTGAGAACAGCAGATCTTTGTGGTAGAAATGAACTGGAAAACCAGGGAATTGCACCCAAACGACCATCGTGTTCGGTAGCTTGTCCGTTACTCTAAAGGCCGGCGTCCATTGCTGAACAACTAGGTAGTGGTCGAAGATTACCCAGGGTCCGTCCGACAGGGCCTTGTAGAAGTCTTGATCGCTTCCCACTTTAACCAGGAAAAACTCCTGGTCCAAAGCAAAAACCTCCATATGACTGGTGGGTCTCCATAGCGCCTTCAAACGATTGCATAGCGTTGTATATCCGATGGAGCGTCCTAGCAATCGCACCACCAGAGTCCTCTGCCACGGGGCACTAAGCTTCGCCTTGAAATCTTCAGATATCTTTAATTCTGGTTCACCATCGAAGGATCCCGGGACAAGATCATGTTCACCCACCGGGATCCACCTGGAAACAGGGGACTTCAATTGAGATCTAGAACCAGTCACCGCGTTGGCGTAGGATGGGGGAGAAAGCGCTCGATTCTCACCGGGGATGAAACCTCCACCCCCTTCGTCTTTATTTTTCCCAGGTTCCGTCAAGGACGTGATCCCCGGGCTCTCACTCTCCATCGCTACCTGCCCTTCTGACGGAGTCGAAGTCGAGTTCTCCAAAGTCATCTCCACCCGCATCTCCGTATCAGATGCAACAGGGACGTCTGATCGCGGCGGGATCGTTGTCAGCACAGCCCCAGACACGTCTGTGTTCCTCGGCGGAAAACAGAAAGACATAGACGGCATCAAGTTGTCCGGCGGCCGACCCGGCGAGGCAGAGTTGTTGACCGGGGCAGCCGCGACGCTAGGGTTCGTACAGAGCATTCAGGCAATTCGTCATTTATTTCCAAGTCATTCAAATTCACTTTAATTGTTTAAGTGATTAATTAGAGGAAAGTTTATTTGTGCATGTAATATTGTAATTTGTAGTGAGAACAAAAGCAATACGATTTTTTTTAAGATGTTTTTTATAACTTGAGTAAAAAGGTGTTTCACATTTGTAAATATTTTATCATTAAGTTATTGCTTTCAGTGAAACATAAGAGAATAAAAAGAGTCTTCTAATAGTGGAGTTAGTGTATTCGTTGATGAAGATAATGACGTTGTTGAGAAGAAAGTAGAGACAATTAATTGTGAAGACAGAAGTACAAAAAATTAGCGGGAAGAGCAGATCTTAGACAATATTCATTATTTGAAAGAGGTAATATCTAGTTGTATAAAAATATATTTCATATTTGTAAAAAAATTACCATTAAATTTAGGTTCCAATGAAATTTAGGAGGAAGAGGAATTTTTTTTTAAAAGCGAGGGGACAATAAGTTTATATCAGGATAAAATGTATCCGGCCAATATGTCGAGTTCCAATCTAGTATATATTAATTAACTTGACCAATTTAATATCATTGACCCAAGAGTTGAGACACTTACCAAGACCCAAAGAAAGTTGATTGGTTCTCTTTTAATAAAACACTTACATAGTATGAGTATTCCAAATGGAAACTTTTGGAACACACAAAAATGTAAATGCATCCCTAATTGGCATAACTAATCCATCATTTAGAGAACAAATGCTGAAATGATAGTGGATATTTATGGCATGCTTGTCGATTAAATTGTCCTGGCGGCTACAAAGAATGCACGCAAGGACTAGTGGTGAGTGAAAAAAGCATATTGATTTCATTAATTGATTCCAGTGGTGTGTCCAATGTATAAATAAATACTATTAACATTTATATAAATTAGATCCATTGATTTCAATGCAACATGCCTACACGATGTAAGTGGTCCTATTTAATGTATATTGTCATGGCTACCGACTAACAATCAATTTTCAAAGATTTTTTTAATAGCTCTACATTGTTGGTTCTTCTGTTTCATATGAATAGGACCTTTGCTTGAATTGGGTCCGACATATAAATAAGCACTATTGACATTTATATCAATTGATCTGTTAAATATATAATGCTATTTGCCTACACTGTGCATGTTGTCCTATTTAATGTATACTGTTGTGGTTACCGACTAACAATAATTTTCAAGGAATTTTTATAACAACTATCAATTGTTGGTTCTTTTATTTAATATGAAAATGACATTTGTTTGACCTGGGTCCGACATATAAATAAGCACTATTGACATTTATATCAATTGATCTGTTAAATATATAATGCTATTTGCCTACACTGTGCATGTTGTCCTATTTAATGTATACTGTTGTGGTTACCGATTAACAATAATTTTCAAGGAAATTTTATAACAACTATCAATTGTTGGTTCTTGTATTTAATATGAAAATGACATTTGTTTGACCTGGGTCCGACATATAAATAAGCACTATCGACATTTATATAAATTGGATTCGGTGAATGTGTAATGCTATTTGTAAACACTGTGTAAGTGGTTCTATTTAATGTATATTGTCATGACTACCGACTAACCATCAATTTTCACAGATTTTTTAACAGCTCTTTATAGTTGGTTCTTGTGTTTCATATGAAAGAGACATTTTCTTGAATTGGGTTCGATATATAAATAAGCACTATTGACATTTATATAAATTGGATCCATTTTCTTTATGTTTAAATACATAATGTATCAGAATGTTTTTATTTGATAAGATTCTTTAGGAACCAATTTTTCCGTATTAGACTTAAATTTTCAGAATGTTAAATTATTATCTATTCACAAATTTTGTATGGAAAAAGAATGAAAGTGTAATTTATACCATAATGTTAAATACAAGAACAAATCCGTTTAAATATGAGTCCTTCTATTATACTCTAAAGTATTAATGGTTTAAGTACAAATTGAATTTATACCATAATTTTAAATGCATAAGTTAAAAAGAATAGTATGCATTATTCAGTTTGTACCACAAAACTCCGCTACCAATATAACGGTTCTGTGACTCCTCTCTACAGTGTGAAGGATGACCACATTTAATTATGGAAAAATTTAGCAGCACTATGGGTTGCAGCCAATAGTTGCTACCATCCACTTGTCCGCCCATCATTGGTTGAACAATTTCTTGTTTCTAATAATTAAATATGGTCATTCGTTTACTCTGTAGAGAGAAGTCACTGAATCGTTAAATTAATGTAATACCACCCTGGAGGGTGTATTTTTATCAAAGTAACGCAGCAACGAATCAATCGAAGAATCGATTGAACTCGAATCAAGAACGAAGCGCTCTTAATACGAACTTGGATAAAACGGAACCAAAAGGACAAATCCACACCTGGGGATAGCTCGATTGGTATAAAAGGGTAGTTGCTCGACCACGACTGAAGTGACTATTCAATCGATACACAAGCTCAGCAAGTTTGGAATCCACCAAACCCTAAACAAGTCGCAACTTGCACAAACCAAACGGTTTCGATTTCTATTCAACAAAGTCTGAGTTTACAACGAAAATAGAAGGCTATTTATAGCCAAGAAAACCTAATACAAACCTAGATGAACAAGGAAACAAATAAGGTAAAATTCTACTCTAAAAAGGACACAAAATTCGGATTTAAACTTCCTTTCTTGAAGCACAAGTAAGCTGCCCGGAAAACAGTCAAAATGCAGCTTTTGTACTAACTTTGCGCCTTTTGTTGAAGGCCTTCCCGAACTCCAATTCTTCATCCAATTCCTTCCCTTTGTTCACAAACATACCTAGTTTCATGTTGTGGAAGCCTTTTGACTTGATTCTCATCCATGCTCCTTGAATTGAGCTCCAAAGTAGGCTTCACAAAACAGTTTTCTACCTTAGCCATTTTCTGGCAGTTTTCCAGTTTTGAGGTAGCAACTTTGAGGCCTTGGAAAACAACCTTAATGACATCATATGGATCCATAAAGCATACCATTGGAAAGATGGTAACTTGATCTGCAAAACAAACCCTTAAACTTGAATTTCCACCAAACACATTGAGAGAACCATGCCTCCAAAGTATGTACCCTGAACACGGATTTTGACTTAGCCAAATTCTGCCCTTCTTCTTCCCAACTTCGATAGCTTCTTCGTCAAGTAAATTAAACTTGTATAATGGACCATTTGGGATCATATCAGGCTCTCCCTCTTCAAAAAGCTTTGCCCTCAAAGCTTGTATGATTTTGCAAGCCAAAACACGATCAGAGGGTGACCAAAATGGGTCTTCAAAATTGCATCCCAAACGTTCTTCATTGTTCTTCAAATCCGCACTGCCTTCTGCCTTGTTGTTAGTTATGGATGATTTTGTGAGAACTAAAGCATAATGATCCTCCACTTCACTTCCCAGATCCATATCGACGATGAGCAGCCTCGGAAACCCAGCCAGAACCTTCACCATACTACGCAGCCTTATGACGAACTCGGGAAAGTCGGCAAAAGATGAATGGCATGGATTCGAGCCTCCAGTCTTCAATCTACTGCACGAATCTGCTTGCTCCATTATTGAATTGCAATTCCCAAGCAACTCCAAGCCTCGAATACCACTAGGATGCGACGAATCATCTTGTTCATTTTTCCCGCCGTCGTCAATTTTCAAATTCTCCCTACCTAGACTTTGCAACTCCGATTTGGGCGTTTTTAATTCCTGCAGCTTCGTGTCGAATTGAGCACTCAGACACGTTCCTTGGACCTCCAGGAACTCGACCATCGTTTCAATTTGGCTCGAATCCTCCTCGACGGCCCCAACCAATTCGGAATTGAAGTGCTCGGCGTTCTGCATCCTTGAACTCAATTTATCCGAATTGGGCGTTTCGGATTTGCCTCCTTTTGTTCCCATTAGACTTGTCCTACGCGTTCGTGGCATCTCTTTGAACGATTCTGCAGCGGTAGTTGGTGTCGAAGAAGCTCCAGACTTCACAACCCATTCCGCCATTGCTTTCTCGTATTCGAGCTCCTGCAGGGGTGTTTGAGCTCGACTTTGACTCTGCAAAATAGTTGGAATCAAATCAAATTGGTCAATTTTAGAGCTTCCCAGTGCCTTAGGGAGTGGATCGGCTGCATTGGGTTGGGTCGGATTGCTCCCCTGAGCTCCTCCCAATTCATTCTCTCTCTTGCTCTGTCCTGTCGAGGAAACGTGGCAGAGTTGCGGCAATCTCGTCGACGGAGGAAGGCGATCGTCTTCAACAGGCTTTGGAGCTTGCCCTCGACTCGTCGTCACTCCTCCAACCTCCAAGGATGCTTTTCTAGCCGCGCCATGTTCTGAATCTCCTCCCTCGTCGCCGACCAAGCTGTGGAAATCGGAACTCTGTTTTGCAGAAACAAAACAGGGGTCGTGGCAGAGGTTCTGTCCCGGCGACATAATTTCCTTGGGCAGCTTCCGAAAACTCAGCAAGCTGAACCCAATTCGTCGTTGAACCCAAAACTGAGCTCGGGGCTCCTTTACCTCCTTTCGATTCTCCTCCATCTGCTTCAAATCACCATAAACTTCATCCGGAGATAGAGGTTTCAGCGCTATCTTCTTACCGTGATGTTGGAATTTGTATCGATTGGTTCGACAATCATGAGAGACTTCGCGATCGAATTGCCACGGCCTTCCCAGAATTAGATGAACACAATTCATCGGAACAACATCACAAATTACCTCGTCTTTGTAGCTGCCGAGTTGAAAACGAACTACCGCTTGCTTCGTCACATTGATCGCCCCGTGTTCATTGATCCAGCTGAGTTGGTAAGGCTCAGGGTGTCTTTGCGTCGGCAATCCAAGCTTTTTGACGACGTCTAGGTTGATGATGTTCGCACAGCAGCCTCCATTGATCACGAACGAAATTAATTTGCCTTCTACAAAGCATCGGCTGTGAAATAGATTATCACGCTGCTCATCAGATTCTCGATGCTTAAAGACGACCTCTGGATGCTTCTTTTGGTCACGAATTTGCAGCTTCTTTGCATCTACACTGATCTCCACCATCTCGTTGCGTAGAACCAAGATTGCCCTCGAAACTCAACTACAAACAGCAGCTGTAAAGGTACGTACAGGGGCTGCCCTGTTTTGCTCGAGAATTCTGCTTGTACCGAAGTAATTGATTGCTTCTTCTCCTTTGCCCTCGTGTAGAACGGGGCTCTGATACCACTTAATACCACCCTGGAGGGTGTATTTTTATCAAAGTAACGCAGCAACGAATCAATCGAAGAATCGATTGAACTCGAATCAAGAACGAAGCGCTCTTAATACGAACTTGGATAAAACGGAACCAAAAGGACAAATCCACACCTGGGGATAGCTCGATTGGTATAAAAGGGTAGTTGCTCGACCACGACTGAAGTGACTATTCAATCGATACACAAGCTCAGCAAGTTTGGAATCCACCAAACCCTAAACAAGTCGCAACTTGCACAAACCAAACGGTTTCGATTTCTATTCAACAAAGTCTGAGTTTACAACGAAAATAGAAGGCTATTTATAGCCAAGAAAACCTAATACAAACCTAGATGAACAAGGAAACAAATAAGGTAAAATTCTACTCTAAAAAGGACACAAAATTCGGATTTAAACTTCCTTTCTTGAAGCACAAGTAAGCTGCCCGGAAAACAGTCAAAATGCAGCTTTTGTACTAACTTTGCGCCTTTTGTTGAAGGCCTTCCCGAACTCCAATTCTTCATCCAATTCCTTCCCTTTGTTCACAAACATACCTAGTTTCATGTTGTGGAAGCCTTTTGACTTGATTCTCATCCATGCTCCTTGAATTGAGCTCCAAAGTAGGCTTCACAAAACAGTTTTCTACCTTAGCCATTTTCTGGCAGTTTTCCAGTTTTGAGGTAGCAACTTTGAGGCCTTGGAAAACAACCTTAATGACATCATATGGATCCATAAAGCATACCATTGGAAAGATGGTAACTTGATCTGCAAAACAAACCCTTAAACTTGAATTTCCACCAAACACATTGAGAGAACCATGCCTCCAAAGTATGTACCCTGAACACGGATTTTGACTTAGCCAAATTCTGCCCTTCTTCTTCCCAACTTCGATAGCTTCTTCGTCAAGTAAATTAAACTTGTATAATGGACCATTTGGGATCATATCATAATGGTAGCGGAGTTTTAATTTTTTAAGGTGTATAAACTTTAGTTCACCACATTTTATTCTTATAATTTGTGTACACTTTCGTTTTCTATTTATTTCAAACAAAATTTTCTACTCTTTTCTTAAGGTTTAAATGATAAATTTTATAATATTTTACAACATCGGTGTTTTGTTTTACAATTTTTTTGAATTTGTACACTTATGTTATGATTCAAAACTGAACTTGGACCATAAATGTAAAAATATTTTTGTGATACAAACTGAATAATGCATACTATTCTTTTATCTTATATATTTAACATTATAGTATAAATTCAATTTGTACTTAAACCATTAATAATTTAGAGTATAATAGAAGGGCTAATGTTTAAATAGATTTTCTATTATGAACTCTATATTTTTTTCAAACAAATTATACTTTCATTCTTTTTTCGTACAAAATTTGTGAATAGATAATAAGTTAGGACTTTGCTACGGTGACATGCATGTCACGGTGACATGCACTTTTCGGTCGACCTCATATAGGATTAGGTCGACCTAATCTGTTGTTTCAGTGTAAAAACAGTTTCATGGTGCCTACTTTGGAGATTCATATCTTACAATTGGCTAGATGGAAATTGGAGATTAAAGGCTTGTTTTGAAGCTGAAGTGTCCCTCTACACATTAAAGTACTTGGGAGCTCAATAGAAAGTTCATAAGACCATTTTTGAACCTGACCAAAAGGTTATGCCAAAACTGGGAAACTGTCTGAAAATGGCTAAGTCTGGCAACGTGTTTGTCAAGCCTACTTTGGAGCTCAATTTGAGAAGCATGGATGCGAGTCAAGTCCAGGGGCCTCTACCACGTTAAATTACGTATTTTATTATACAAAGGCAAGACATTGGATGAAAGATTGAATATCTTTAAGGCTTCAAACAAAAGGGTCGAAGTTGCTATGAAGGCTGTTTTTCTGGCAGACTTCGAGCACAAGCAAGCTGCCAGAAAAACAGTCTTTGTAGCAACTTCGAGCCTTTTGTTTGAAGCCTTAAAGATATCCATTCTTTCATCCAATGCTTTGAATTTATATAAAAACATACATAATTTAACGTGGTAGAGGCTCCTGGACTCGACTCGCATTCATGCTTCTCGAATTGAGCTCCAAAATAGGTTTCACAAACATGTTTCCAGACTTAGCCATTTCCAGACAGTTTCCCAGTTTTGGCATAGCCTTTTGATGATGTTCAAAAATGGTCTTCTGGACTTCCTATCGAGCTCTCTTCCACTCCAATATGTAGAGGGACACTCCAGCTTCAAAACAAGTCATTAGTCTTCAATTTCCATCTAGCCAATTGTATGATATGAATATCCAAAGTAGGCACCATGAACTGTTTTTACACTGAAACAACAGATTAGGTCGACCTGATCCTATATGAGGTCGACCGGATCCTAAATGAGGTCGACCGGATCCTATATGAGGTCGACCGGATCCCAAATGAGGTCGACCTAATCCTAACTGAGGTCGACCGGAAAGTGCAAGTCACCGTGACATGCATGTCACCGTAGGCACACCCATTTAACATTCCGAAAATTTAAGTCTGATACAAAAAAATTGGTTAATAATGAATCTTATCAAATAAAAACATTATGATATAATGTATTTAACCATAAAGAAAATGGAAAAAACAAATAATGTATTGTGAATTTGACAGTTCGGTTACTCCTCTCCACAATATAAAAGAATGTTCACATTTAGTAATTAAAAACAAAAAATTGGGCAACCAATTGTTGGCGGACAAGTGGAGGGGAGCGGCTTTTGGCTGTAACCTGGGTTGCTGCTAAGTTTTTCCCTAAAATAATATATTTTCTTTTTTAAAGTCGATTGATCGTCAAAAAACTGAGAGATTTATTTATTTATTTATTCCAATTTTTCTATCTATTAAAAAAAGTTGAGAGAGTTGTATGATTTAAATCTTTTTTTATATCTATAAAAGAAGTTTGTAATTTTACATTCTCAAACTTTAATCAATCTGGCCAACGATCTTGGTAAAAAAAGAAGGGTGTTAGGTGAAAGTTTTGGTTCAATTGTGTTAATATTAAGAGGTTAAAAATATTTTTTATGGGGATTGAGTTAATAGTTTGAGACATATAGTTAGAGGTGGGCAATGGGTAGATCCATACCGGATCACATCGGACTAAACCGATATGTGGATCGGACCAACCAAATCAAATATATTATGGTCCGGTCATTATCCCATGAATTTGATAAATATTGAAGAAAAATGGACAGAATTGATATTTGGATTGAATTAAAGCGGACCGCATGCACTATTGATCTAGTCCTTAGTCCTACAATATCTTTCACTATTAGACCACGGTGCTCCTGATTTTTGTCCGATTCGATCCGGATCGGACAGATGCCCACCCGTACATAGAGTATTAGGGTGTAGAGTCCAAGTTGGTACTGTTTGGGAGGTTTATTAATTATATTGTGGTTAAACATTAAAGGATTAAGAATATTGATTTCATTAGATGCTAACACATTTGTAAAATGGATCGCGGTTGACAATTAAAATGTTTGCCCTTTACTACACCCTTCTAGAGTTTGCACTTGGACTTTAGTCGGGAATAAATTGCATAGTTAAGAACGAGTTGTAGACAACCCATTTTGTATGGGCTAAAATATTCTGAATTTTGAAGAATTTAACTCATTTAAGATAGGCAATTGCTAACCTTGGATAAACTACTAAAATATTCTCAAAATATTTAGCATAAGGATATAAGAATATGTAATTTGGATCTTTGGAATTAGCAATAGCAACTCTTAAGATTCCAATTTAAATAGAGGTTATTACAACTGAAATATCATCTCCTTTGATTCTAGGCCGATTGTTGGGATAAAATTCGTAAGGCAATTGCCTTATTTCGTTATCTTTGTGATTTGAGTTTGCTTTGAGATTGGTCTGTGGTCTTTGGACGTTGGGTTTTCGAATTTGGAGGATCAAGTTTGGAATATCGCTTTACAAAGGACAAACTAAATATGAAATAATATTATCTTATTAATAAATAAATCACATCTATGATAAACATACATAGCCATTAAAACATTTAAAATTAACGTACAACATCGCATAATCACAAACATCATAAGGATTACATCATAACTAATTACAATAATAGAAAGATAAGAGAAACTAACAAGGCCAATGGTTTTGAAAACTTTTCTTTCATTTTAAACTTTAGAGCGCAATCAAATTTTGAGAACCGTCCTCTTTGGATTTGGTTTTCTCATATCATCATTTTGGGCCATAAAAATCTAGAAAATAGGCCTGCAAAAGATAATAAAAATAAATAATAAATAAAGTTAATTAAAAGTCTAATTTGGGTCAGACCCATATCAAAGTCCAACCCAAAACCAATCAGGCCCGTCAGATTGGTCAAGACCCAGTCAGCCCCATCAGATTGGTCAAGGCCCGGTAAGGTCTGTATCCAACCCAGACCAGTTCGTCCATTTGACTCGAACCCTGGTTCGACCTGAACCAAGTCGGTTACTGTAGCCACAGTTCTCCACCAATGAGAATCAAGCAGAGAGGGAGTCTAAACCCAGAGCCAATCAAATTGGAACAAACTCCCCCCTATGATACAGTAAATACCCAATATAAATACAACAGCCTGGGCAGGTGATGAAAGGGGGGGGGGGGGTTGCACTCCACATATTTCTCATCCTTATCCCAAAAGCAGTAAAGAAAAGCACCAAAACAACCATTCACCTCCGCTCAAACTTCATCCAAGATCATACATAGAGCTCGAGTGAAAAATCCAGCAAGCATGTAAAAAGTAAAAAAAGCCAAACTTCCATCTTCCATCTTTCCCTTTTTCTATTTCTGTTCTCATACAAAGTTTCCAAGGAAAGTGAAGTGGTAGAAAGCGACTGGAGCAAGGAAAGTCTAGAACAAGGAGAGACCAAAAGGGGAAGCAAACACCAACAAAGAAGGCCACCACCATCCCCAAAGTACCAATCACAGACCCATGTAGGTCACTTTCCCCTTAAAATAACCATCGTCATCATCACTTCATGCTATCCATGCTTTTAAAAACGCAGATATATGTCTACTAATACTTTTTATGTTTGGTTTCTTTGCTTCCTAAGTTTGTTTCTTCTACTGCTTTTTTTTCTCTTTATTCAACAGAAGTTTTCACTTCCTTAGTATAATAACTCAAGTTACTCATCTTAAAGAAGCTTTCAAGTTTTTTCAATCAAAGTAAGAAAAACTAGTAAACTCAAACATATGTGGCTACTTGCACAATCAACCCTTGTTGTTTAGTTTATAAACCACTTTTACCACTAACATATTTAAACATAACAGACTTATAAATACCATATCTTACCAAAACTTGCTAGTCTTTGATTTAGATAATTTAAGTATCTGCCAATCCCTCTTAAAAGCTTCCTTTGATGTTACGGTTGGGACTCATGGAATTAAAGCTGGGTTTTCCCAAAAGGAAGTTCTCGATTTTTATTAAGCTAAAAGAACTAAAGCTTTGAATCTTTAAAGAAACAACCAGAAACAATAACTTGACACCAAAACAAGCAAGAACAATTCTAGAAAGGTATTTTTAAAATACCTTGTTTTGTTTAAGGGCTCCCCCTCTATCATAAACCCAAAACTTTTTTTTTTACAAGATGAAGAAATGTTAATTAAACCACCCTAGATAATGTTGGTTACCAAATTTCCAACTCAATACTTTATCTATAACTTAACATTTAGGTATTAATAACCAGTTTAGCAAAAGCTACATTTTAGTTCTTATAATAATTTAAATCGCATAAATTTTTTTTTTTTTTGCTAAATCATGTGTTCAAGCAAAAATTTGGAGAGATTTCACCTGTGAGTTTTTCACCCTAAACTTGCAAAATGAGAGGAGTTGATTTAGAATCATTTGAAAACCGGTTAAAAAAAACTACAGCTCGGGTCACATTTCTGTCATCGCCTCCGTTACGACTCGCCGGCGGATCCCACCGCCCTTTACCTCCGTCCGAAACCCAGAATAAAATATAAAAGGGTCAGTATACGAAAAACAACAAAGCAAAAATAAAAAAAACTCCAAGCTTACCCCATTTCAATCGGCGACAAGGCTCGCTATCCCTGCCGAGCACAGGAAACGAAAGAGAGAGAGGGAGAAGGAGAGAGTGACAGCGACGTTTGTTTTGGGTGGCTAGGTTTTCGTTTTCTTTTCTCTGGAAGAGAAGAAAAGAGACGAGAGTGAGAGAGGCCAGAGAGACGAGAGGAAGAATCTAGAGAAGAGAGGGAGGCGGCCGACGATCGGGTCTGCGTAGGAATTAGGGTTTAGTTGAGTTGAATTTATACTCACCCGTAAATGACGGTTTTGCCCCTAGGGTTTCAAAACATTTATGTGGCCTTGCCACCGTCCTTTAATTAATTACCAAACTGCCCTTCCCCCTTCTCTGCACTAAAACGAGAACCCAAATTTTTTTTGTAGTTGACGTGTATTGAACCCATGTTCTTGGGGTCGAACACGCTCTAGAACTAGCAAGTTAGCAGTTGGGTTGCTGGCCCATTATGCGTACTTATAAGTTATAATCATCCCACTTAATTTTATTTGTTTAAAGTCCTTAATAGAATTAAGTTTATCTTGCTTCTTTTCTAAAACATCAAAATACTTCCTAAATACTAAAATCCTTGCAATAATCAATTTAAATTTTATTAACAAAATTATAATACGAAAATTACTTTCAGTGGAAAGTGATAAAAATTACACCCAAAACGATCAAAGTCAAGAACCACGATCGGTGGAACGTGGTTAAAATTACATTTTAAATCATCAAAGTCACCATCGAACTACGTGGACTTTGATCCTGGTTAACTCGGGTACGTAGGCAACCGATAGGTTCGAGTCCAACCAATCTAAAAACCTTTTTACGTCAATAGACGTGAAAGCCGGTAACTCTAAATTCAAGTGTACACCAATCACATCGTCCTATGGGACTCTAAAATTTATATTTATTTAAAAAACAATTAACTACAATTAAATATACAAATAAATCCCAATTAATATTACACCCAATCTCTAAAAAACCTATCGATTTACGTAGTACCCGTTATGGGGCGTTGTGGGGTGTGAATACACTTTCCCACACGTAACTGTACTCCTGAACCTAGAACAATCTAAAATTCGCATACCAGAATTCTGGTTTTAACAAAAAAATTAAAACCGAAAAAGGGTGTTCGACCGACCCCAAAGCACGATCGATGGCGACTCCAAATCGACACGCGACGGATCCCTCAATTTTCCGAGAGCGGTTGCGACACGAGTCACCAAGCTCACAAAAAATAATTGAACACTCACACAGATATGACAAGTATTTTCTTCCCGAGTTATCTATCTACACAATGTATAATTTTAACACTAATATAAAGAGTTCTCCATACAACATGTTTATTTCTATATTTTCAGCATTTGAATGATTCTTTTATAAAGGATGCTTTTGTCTTTTAATTAAAAAGCTCTCATCATGTCTCTATTGAGAAAAATAATTTATTAAATAAAAATAATGGAAAAGAGATTTAGTATTTTTTATACTATTATTATCAAGGGATACAAAAAAAAAAAAATAAAAAAATAGTCCTAAGCGTTTATGACTATTGACAAGTTGGTTAGGTTGATGAGAGTGAGGAGGTTTATGGATATTAAATTATAAATTATTTTTCAATTTTTTAGGTATTGATTTTTCTCTTGGAATGATGAAAGATAGATCACTATTCTCATTAAGTTTAAAATTCGAAAGCAATAGCTAACATAATCTTTTTTTCATATGTTACATTTCCGACCAGCAAAAAACTTATGAGATTACACTACTTGAGGGCTAGGTTTGTAATGCAATTTTCTATTATCATAGCAAAAACCTCTTTCCTTTTATTCTTTTTACATCTTTTGATTTATTTGGTTCTCGTCAACTCTTAGTGAGAGAATTAAGGTGAATTTTAAGTTTGGTCACTGAGATTACTAATTTGATTCACGTTTGCCATTCGAAAAAATTTACTCCATTAATGGTCACTAACTTTGCAATCTTATTTTACCTTTGGTCACTCTCCGTCCAACTCCGTTATCTCTGTCCTATGTGACAATAAAAATTTGACCGTTAAATTAGTGACTTGTCAATTGAAAATTAATAAAAAATAAAATTTAACTATTTAACATGTTCTATCTCAGCTATCAATAGTCCATTAATTAAAAGTAACTTTGACACGACCCATTCACCGAATTACTAAATAATTGAAATGTATAATTACTTTTATAAGATAAACAAATTTAGTTATACATTGTACAAATCAGGGTAAATAAATATCTATTTTTACCTAATATTAAGCTAACAAATATCAAATAAATGCACTCAAGGCTAGTTGAAATTAGCTGTAACTCATGATGCAAAAATTAGCTGGAACTTGTAAGATCACACTTGACTCGGTTGCCCAATGATTTTTACAAAACAAATATGTTAGCATATAATCAAATCAATATTCTTAATTCTTTAACGTTTAACCATAATATAACTAAGAGAAGTGCTAGGATGTTAACACATTTTTTATTAGCATGGTGCTAATACTAGCTCCAGCCAATAAAAATGTTTCGTTTGGATAATTTTATAATTTTTAATGGTTAACCACTATTAACTACAAATTTGTGAAGAAAGGACACTCATATCATTTTGAAAACTTAGAATATCCTCCCAATGTTCATCCCACCACAAATTCAATCAAGTGTTGAAATCCTAACCCACCAACATCCATTCTCCCTCATCCCGCCGCAAGCCCAATCAATTTTCAAGATGTCATCCGAAAATCCGATCCTTGATGACACACATATAGATCAGTGGAAGAGTTTTTTGCTTTCGGTTCCATTTCTTTTACAATTCACATCGAATGCAGCATTTTTGATTTTTTTGTAAATTAATTTTCAATGTGAGTGGAGTACTGGAGTTAGAATATGCTCACCGATTGGTGGCTGCTCAACTTGGATTGTAATGTTTATGAGTTTTGTTGTGATTTGTAGTGTATTTTATGTACTTAAGGTGAGTTTTTGGTTATTTGTAGTGTGTAATTCAAAAAATTAAAGCTACTCACAAGTCCTCTAAAACATTCCACAAGTTCCATAAAACAGATTGGAAACCTCATTAAATATATCATAAATACAATAAGGCAAACCATAAGTCCCACAAACCACAAGTACTATAAAGCACACCACAAGTTTTTTCAAATAGACCATAAGTCACATGAAACAGATCACAAGTCTCATAAAACACACCACAAGTGTATTAAACAGAGCACAAGTCTCATAAAACACATCACAAATTTTTTAAAGTAGACCACAAGTCCCATAAAGCATGTTACAACCTTATAAAAGCAGTTTTATAAAAGCAAACCACAAAAAAAATTTCAGTAGTCTACAACTTTTATCAACCACACCCCAACCTTTTGCTTTACACTCTGTTTGGGAAGAGGGGTAAATGGGAGGAGGGTGCAAATGTGAGGGGTAAACACAGTTTCCAACATATTTGCACTTGTTTGGTTAATTTGGAATAGTAGGGGGGTGCAAAACGAGAGTGCAAATTTACTGTTTCGGCTTACCCCCCGAATTGGGGTGCAAAGGAAGGAAGGAAGAGAGGGGGAGGGGGGAATTATGGAATTTTGTTTTTCTAATTGTGTTATATATAATTATATAATAATTAATATTATCAATTTCTTCTTTTTATAAATATCATTAATGTAAACATTATTCGGGGTTGACCATTTGACTCTGGAAACAAGTTTATAAATGTTCGTCAAGTCAAATCTAGATCTCTTGGTTGAATCGAATTTGCATTGAAAATTAGATATACAAGGTGTTTGTGGAAAAGATAGAGAGAAATTGTTTGGTTAACTCATTTTATTTGACTAAATAGTTAAAACTTACAAATTCGAACGTGTTTGACTAAGTTTGACAATTTAAGATTAAACTAGACACGAAAAACCTATATAGGATGACCAGTTACGAGTTGAGCTTCGAGTTTTGAGATCGCTCGATCAATGATTATTACAATTGTTATAATTAATTATTATTTGAGCTTTATTATATAATAACTATTTTTAGTAAAGTATATTTATTATTATATAGTAATATTTATTTTATTATTTTATGATAATATTTTATAATTTTAAAATCTATTTTATAATTTTAAAATCTATTTTAATATTTTAAAATCTATTTTAAAATAATATAATTACTTACATTGCACTTTATTTGCACCCCCTACTTTTTCATCCAAACAACAATTTACCCCTCCACTTACACCCCCAACAATTTACCCATCAACTTACACCCTCCTGCAATTTGCACCCCTTGTTGCCAAACAGAGCGTTAATTTTTATAAGCAAACAACACTATATTAATACAAATACAACCTTTTGCTTCCCTGTTTTGTACTGCAATTTCACGAACCAAACCAAAATCAAATTGCTTCTTCCTTACACACGTCACTAGTTCTGTCGTTCTCCTCCTGCTGCCGAGGTTGCAATCTGAGTGTGGTCATTATTCCGCCACCAGCACCCGCTCCGTTGTGCTAGCCTACTACCTCACCTCCCGCCGTCAAAGCCAACGCCACCGGCCCCATCATTCTCCTCCTACCTTCCGAGGTTGCAACGCCGCCGGAGTCAACGCGCCTAGTCCTGTCGTTCTCCTCCTGCCATCGAGGTTCCCACGTTGTCGGAGCCAACGTCCTGGTCATGTTGTTAGCGATGCGCACTCAGATCTAAAAATATGAAAGTGTAGTAGGAACGGCGGGGAGCTAAACAGGCGCGAGACTGAGGGGTGAGGAAGGATAGAGACAGAGGATAAGATGAGATGTTACTAACTTGGACTCTACACCCTAATACTCTATGTACGGGTGTGCATCGCTCCGGTCCGGATCGAACCAGAGCAAAATAAGGAGAACCGTGGTCCAATAGTGAAAGATATTTTAGTACTAAGAACTGGGCCAATAGTGCATTCAGTCCGCTTTAATTCGGTCCAAATATCAATTCAGTCCATTTTTAGATTCGGCTCTTTTATGGCTTAAGTTGTGCATGTTCTTAGCTTTAGATCCAGCTCATTGGACAAGATGTGTAACCTTAATACCTTGTTGTTTTAACCTACTCTCCTCTTGGACCAATTTACTCGCCAATTATTTACCGTCCACTTTTCCTTAATGGCATTGTAATGAATTTGAAAAGGTCCACATTGAGGAGGTAATGAATTTAGAATGAATTGAACGAGAAAGGAATCATACAACTTCATTTCTAAATTCCTTGGCCTTGCAGCAAGATTCGTCATCTCAATACAATGATCATGCATCGAGCGTGCACCATCAAATTTCATAGTTGTAAGATCTGCCATAAGTTTCCTTGCAAGGGATTTGTCTGCAGTCTTAAATCGTTCTTCCATTGCTTTTAAATATTCTTTTCCAGTTGTTGGAAAGGGTAGGGAGGTTTTGATGTTTCTAGAAATTGTCATACGTAAAAACATAATGCTCAATCTATCAGACTTCTCCCAAGCCTTGAAGATAGTCTTTTCATTATCAGTACTTGTATTGGTAATAGAATGTGACTTGTCTAGGGTAAGAGCCATATCCAAATCAAGTACTCCCAAGGTAAATCCAGCATTCTCTTTCCATTATGAGAAGTTGGTTCCAATGAGAAGTGGGACAGATGAGATAGACGATGACAAATGCTTTGAAAACATTGGATGGCGATCTTTTTATTTCCATTAAAAGATGCTTAAATTGATTGAGAATGCTTGCATCGTTTCCTGTGGGGTGTGGATGGAGATAGAAGGAAGATGGCTCTTGTTGCTTGGTCACAGGTAGCATTGTTGAAGCAGGAGGGGGGGGGGGGGCCTTGGCATTAGGGATTTCAAAAACTGGAACAAAGCATGTGTGATTCCTCATCTGTGGAACTTAGTGCTTGTTTGGAAGTTGGGATTTCACATTATGTATTTAGCTAATACATGTAATCAGAAGAATTCATTGTTTTTTTGGCTTAAAATGAAACAGAATGCTTGTATTTGATCAACAAATGGGCCCACAAGAATCATTCATTATGATGATTGTCAATCTAAACTTTTAGTAGAGATTGTTTTTGAGGGATTGTTGTCTTACTTTTTGTTCCTTATTCTTTGAGGGACCACCAAAATCATTCAATCTCCAAACAATGTATTTTTCAAATTCATACATTGAAACAATGCATCTAATTATAATACATACATTGATTAAATACATCAATTTAGAGAATCCTAACTTCCAAACAATCCTAGTACTTTCTGAGGCAAACTCCTTGTGGGTAGCCTGGATAAATAAATATAGGTTCAAAGAGAGGGAGCATCTAGTCCATTCCTGTTAGTTCTGTGAGTAGTAGCACAACAACACATTACAGGTACAGGGGAGACATTGGCTTGGGATGGGATGGAAGCCAAATACTCAGTTAAGAGAGTATGAGAGTCTATTAGGGTTCCTTTATCAGATGTATCATGGGCAAAAGTTGTCTGGAGCAAGCCTGTTTATCCAAAGCACTGTGTGTTGCTATGGTTAATCATATTGGGGAGGATTAAAACAAGAGACAAGTTGATTGGTTAGGGGATTAGATGTGATGGAAGTTGTGTGTTGTGTAAGGGGGTTTGGAGAGTCGAGACCACTTGTTTAGTGTTTGCTCGTTTGGTATTGCAGTGATGAAGCAGGTGCTATGTGGTATTTGTGTCTTCCCTCAATTTGCACATTGGAGGATGCAGTTAGAATGGGCTGAACGAGTCTGGACACAACCTAATGATAGAGCAGCTGCTGGGCGAGTCCTGTGGTTCCTTGGCATCAACTCGATCTGGAAGGAGTGGTGTGCGAGAATATATGGAAGTAAGCTGGCAAATTCTCCCCAACAGGTTGCGCAGAAGATTATGCAGGAGTTCTTTATATTTGCAAGTGGCCATGTTCCTTATCAGATGAGAGTACTTTGAGTTTTAAACAGATGAGAGTTTTCATTTTTTTTATGATGATTAGTCTGCATAGTATAAGTATGTAAACAGACTGGTTCCTTTTTGAGAGGGAAGTTGCGAGTTGCACTTCCACGGGCTTCAATTCAATTTTTGATTAACTATAAAAAAAATTATAGAGATAATTTATTTATATGAGGCATTTACAATATATGAACAACACATATAAAGTTTGAGAATATATGAGATGAAACTACAGTGTAACTGTGGGTTATCATTATATATATATTCTCAATAATATTGCTATAGTCGTATTAATTAGCTCGCAAAAATTTGAGTAATATATCAACTTTATACAAAAACGCGAGAAATATGTAGATTTTCTTCATTTTCATTATAGATTACTCCTTCATTATTGCTAAACTAAAATTTATATAAATCACAATACATGTATGTAATGTACTTACAAAATCATGAAATGTATGTTAAAGAATAAAGACGCGTGGATTAACAAAACTTGTCAATAACACTTGAGCTTTGGAAAGATGTTTCTCCTAAATTGTATATATCTTACTTAAAGAATTGTCATGTTCTTAATAACCTAAGCTCTGATACCACATGTAAACCTAAATTTACATGAAACCCTAAGATCGATAGAACAATGTGATAATCACATGAAATAGGAAAGGGTTAGAAGAATACCACCTTCCATGTTGATTGAGAGAGAGCTTATGAAGAAGTGGCAACGTTGGATTTTGGGATTCTCTCTCCTAGCCTATAAGTCACCTAATATATGTGTTTCTTATGATATGCAGTTGTGATGGTCCAAAGCATACAATTTATAGGTGGAGAAAGGATCAAAATTCCTATTAAGTTTTCTTTACACTTAATCTCAACCATCCATCCATTATGGAAGAGTTACAATAGGAACATAACTCTTTGGAGTTATTAATCTTTGATAACTCCTTATTCTTAAAGCCAATTGAACCAAATGCAACACTAATATTCCTTTTATAACTCATGGGTTTCATAATAGATCATATTAAGGATGAGATAACTCTCTTGCACTAAAATTTATCTTACAGTCTTACTTAGCATCAACAAAAAGACAGTAGGATGATGGATCATCTTGTCTTAGACCCTTGTTTGGAGTTAAAAGATAAAGAACTAAAACTGCAAATAAGCAAAGACAGTAAATTGAGGGGGTTTCAGAATGAGAAAGCTTCACCCGGGTATTGCTCCCCCTAGCCTTGTATCAAGATAGACCGAAAGGATGCTATTGTCGAAAGGTGTGCTCATACACCGTGAGGAGGTTGCAACTAGTGGAGAAAGCCCACTCTCTTAGACGATTAATCAAGGAGTATCAAATTAAGCTAGGAAACTAGCTCTCTTGACTAATCAACTAAGGGTTGCTAAGATCAATCCCTCGGAAACTAATCCGGACAGTGAAATAACAACCAATAATGGTAGGTTTGTGGCACTAAATCGATGTTTGAGACTTACCCTCCATTTCCCTATGTGGGTGAACCAAGTGGTCAAGAAATCTAGCTTCTTAAAGCCCAAAAAGGTGTTTTCCTCCACCTAGGTCAATTTGACCTAATTATGAGATATGAAGAACGATACTCAAGAATTTTGAAAATTACCTAAAACATTGTATTTAACACAAGCTCACACACATAGTATTCAATCCATACAACCTACACAACTCTAGGCTAGGGTTCACAATACCCAAGTGAGAAGGAGAACTACTCCATAGCTAGCCTAGAGATTACAATTAAGAGGAGAGAAAGAACCATGGTGTGATGTTTGTCTTCCTTCCTTGTAGCCGAAATCACCCTTGAGATATGAAAATCTTCACTCCTCTAGCTACGAGCAAACCCTAAACCTCTTTTTCTTCCTTCGTTCATCATTTTCTCTCTTAAATTTTTGAAGAAGAAGACCACTCTCTCACTTGGATTTTTTCTCTTGTTTCAGCTTTCTTCACCTTTTATACTCCATTCGGGCAGATGTCCTGGGCGTGATCTTGGAAGCCTGCCCGTGATCTCGGGAAAAAACGCACCATTCCACTTAGCATCTTCATGACGGGGGCAGAATTGTCATGGTCTGCTGACCGTGACTACTAGCTTGTCCGCGAAGTATGCAAAAGCTCATGAAAGTCGTCAACCTTCATGGTCGAGGCTGAATCTTCACGGTCTTTCGCCGTGATAATCTCTCCTTGATCGTGATCTTTGTCTTTCTGTCCATTTCGATTCGCTTTCGCCATCTTTCATTCGACTTTCGCTCTCGAGGCCAATTCCACATGCTAAAACATATTATAAAATCGAACCTCAGGCGATGTAAACATCTCAAACGTCACAAGAATATGAGGTGATGACATGTGTAATTGGACCCGAATCACCCGCATTTGAAATTGGCGGGTTGGGTTTGAGTTTTATCGGAATCCAACCCACTTTCCACCCTACTCGCACAAAAAAAAAACGACATCATTTTGTATCTAGCATGAACAATACAGATAATTTATGGATGTTATTGGTGACAACCTAATAATATGAATAAATTATATAGATCTTATTAGTCTTTACTGATATATATTTATTGAAAAAAATTCTATATAGATGCTGAGAGAAATAATTTATAGTTATGTTCGTGAAACATGGATATAACATAGTAACATGCATAGGGGTGTTCAAATGGTTACCATGGTAATAACCAAACCAAATAAGTCTAAATTCTATTAACCATGGTATACAATATCATAACCAAACCGTCCAAACTAATACAACAACCAAATTAACCAAACTAAAGTTTATTCGGTTTGGTTAATTGGTTAACCAAAATAACCTATATAACACCACATTATCATTAAGTGAGAAAATTTTTTAGTTAGTGCATCAATTCGCAATTTATATAATGAACAAAACATAACAATCCACATAATTGTAGTTAACCTTAACGTAAATACATGTAACAAATACAATTATCTTACATTTGACTCTTGAGTGGTTATGCAAATATTAAATATGTGTATACAATATATATTAGATATATGACAAATTACTTAACTGGTTAATTTGGTTTGATTGGTTAGGAGTGCCTTAAACCAAACCAAACCACCTAAACCAAACAAGCTAAATTTTTTAACCAAACCAAACCAATTATCGAAATTAACCAAACCAAATTATCCAAATACTACTGGTTAAAATGGTTACCACGGTAACCAAACCGTTTGAACACCCGTAAACATGCATCCGTGGACCCGTTAGGTTGCGTTTGAGATTGCTCTTCTAAAACCTAGTGAATACATTGCCGAGCCCGCTGAACTGAATCTAATAAAAGACTAAAGCCCAGTGAGTACAACAGCAAAATCAGTTGTATTGATACATTATAGAATAATAATATTTAGCAGACTGTGTTAGAAAACAAGAACAGCCAAACGCTGCGCACTCAAACCTACGAAAAACCGTCGCGAAGAGCTGGAAATGGCGACTAGGTTGGCCAACAGAGCCTCCTCCTCCAATCAAACCCTAAATTTCCTGCGCTACTCTTTCAAATTGCTAAGAAACTTCAGCACTTCTTCGAATTCGACTTCTGCTCAAACCCCACCGTCGACTAATACCCCTTCCAAGAAATCGAAGCGACGCAAGAAGAAAAACCTATTCGAGGTCGCTCAATTTTTGCCCAATTGGGGTCTCGGTTACCACTTGGCCAAAGCTCATTGGACCAGTGTGTCCTATGAGATCACCAAAATCAATCTATACAAGGTTTCTTTTCTGTTTGTTTCCCCTCTTTCAGTTCCTTTTCATTTGTATTTCTGTAGCATTTTGTATTCTGCGGTCCCTATAATAGATCAAAAGCGGAGGGGCGGGGAGGAAATCCTGCAGTATTAGGGTTTTGATTGTTGGTTGGTGCTTTGCAGGACGGTAGACACGGCAAGGCATGGGGGATCACTTACAAAGACGGTTAGTGTTTGACTGAATGTTCATCCTTTAGCATAGTAATAATTCCTTGGGTCTTCCTTTCTCTACGTGGATGCCATTTTTAATTGAAGTATTGGTGGGTTTGGTTTCTTGATTTCATTTGATTGTTTGTGTTTGAAATTTGCCCAAGGGCTGGCAAATCGAATGTTGAAAACTCAATCGTGAACTCGAGTCTGTTTCAAGTTGGTGATCAGCATAACAACATTATTACAGTTCTTTGGATGATTTCTTTTCATCCCTGCTTTCTACTAGGGAGAGTGATTAGTGTGTATGGACTATTTCAGACTTTACTCTTTTCAATTTTGAAGTTTTGAGGTCAAAGTGTAGATGCTATTGCTAGTTATACCAAAATAGCTCTCCTTAGAACATACTACATGAGAGGTGAGAGCACTTGTTAGTCTTCGAAATGGTTTTCATTCCTACTCTTAAATGGTATGAGCACGCTCCAATACGTGTGAATGACAAGCACTATTGAAGTTGGAATTAGCCAAATCATGTACACCGAGTTTGCATGCTTAGTTTTTGATGAAATCTTTCTTGATTTTTATTGATTAGAACTGAAAATAACTTAATCGTAACCCCTGAAATTACTGTCATTGTTGAGCTTGAATAGATGAGAAAGAGTGCCGGATGTGTGAAGTTTCTTAAGCTGTGTCTGACTCTGACATATCCTTGTCACTTAAAACACGGTTTTCCTTAGCCTTGAACCACAATTCAATCTGTTTATTATGGTTCTCAATGAGGACAGACAGGATCCTTGTGGATTATGTATGTATTCTTGTCTACAAATGACCACTTCCTTATCAAGCTCTTATTCCTGTTTGGATGAACCAAGCGTGTTTTGTCAAATGCGGAGAACCAGTAGGTCTATATATTGAGATTTCTTGTGTATTTGGCAATACAGCAACATGATTAGCCATGATAAGACCATCTGTTACATAGCTACTCTGAACTGCTACGTTGAGATAACCTTTTCATCCAATGTTTAACTCACTGGTAATTCATCATACAGGATTACCTGCTGCAGAAGCTCCCAAGAAGATTAGTGGAGTTCATAAGCGTTGCTGGAAATATCTTCCTGGCTTAAAAAAATCGAATCAAAACTTGGTACACTCCCCAAGTCTGACAACAACGACCGAAACTGCTGCTCATGGTGAAGTTCAAGCTGCCTGATGGCATGTTGTCAGCTAAAGCAGCTAGTAGCATGACGGGCATTTGATCAGAGAATTGGGTTTTGGGACTTCGAGTGCAATTAGTATGCAGTCAGGATAAGATCATTTTGTTGTTTAACTCAGAGCTCTGCTGAAATGAACCTGGTAGAGATCCGAGGGAACATTAGCAGAAAGATCCGGATCTCGTATTCTCCAGGGTTTTTGAAACCATACCGGTGATTGTCCCCGGACAAATCAATGAAATGATATGTAGTGTTACATTGGTTCAACTGATAGTATACCGGTGTAATATGTAGTGTTACATTTGTTCAACTGAAATAAAATTATTTTGATATCTGCAATGCAGCAAGCATCATACACAGAACGCGCGGCTCCTCTGGACTGGCCGTCATTTACAAGATTGTATGCAAGCCAATGTCGTTGATAACAAACAACAAGAATCTGTCATTTACCAGATGAAGAGAAGGATTAAAAGATCTCTGTTCCTACATAACGCCCTGTGAATTCTTGTACAGAACCGCAAGGTTCTTCACCGCCATCGGTAACCTCTCCTGAAAACAACCTCTCAGAAAGCTAATCTGTCCATACCAGCGAAGAAAACAAGTGGATTATACATTGACCAAGTCTGCAATTCTGCATGCCACGCTTCCGCCCGCAAATTTTGTCCCTTCAACGTCATAATCATAACAAGTTCTGCAAAACAATGCAGCCTTAAAAGATCCGCCACCCCGAATCGATCCAGAAAACAAAACGCGAAGAGCAAAGCCTGTATCCGGCCAAAACCCACAACAGCCAACTCATTCCTTTCGCTTTCTCATCTATCTATGCTCATTGTTCTACGTTGGGTTTGGGGAAATCTGTCTGATATGAGCTTTCATTTTCTACATTTTCTATAGCTGGGAATGGAGTCGGCCGTTACCCAGATACAGCAGTTTGACTTGTAAACTAAACTGTTTCCTCTCCCAGCCATTGCTATATTTACATCCACAACTCCACATTCCCTCTTCATGCCTTCTCAATACATTCCTCATTCTTCATCAGCTTTATTTCGTCTCCGACAAACAAACATGGTTGCTGCTGCCAGCATGTCGTGGAAGACGATGATCGCTGCTTTCTTCGCTGTTTCTTCCCTTGCGATCCTCAACGGAGCCCTGGGCGATCTGATATGCGAGGAGCTTCCAGTGGAGCTATGCGCCTACTCGATCTCGGACGCAGGGAAGAGGTGCGTGCTGGAGAACTACGTGGCCAGAAAGGGCACGGTGAATTACCAATGCAAGACATCGGAAGTGGTGGTGGACGCCATGAAGTCATGGATCGAGACGGAGGCATGCATCAACGACTGCGGCGTCGACAGAAACGCCGTCGGGATCTCTTCTGATTACCTCCTGTCCCCCAGCTTCGTCGCCAAGCTCTGCTCCCAGCCCTGCTTCACCTACTGCCCAAACATCCTCGATCTCTACTCCAACTTGGCTCAAGCTGAAGGTAAAACAGAAAACACATAGAATATTATTTAATTGCCTGCATAACAAGTTCGTTCTGTCAAGTTGTTGGTTGAGGTTCAATCGTGGATCATATACCACACACTAATACGCCACCTCAAACGAAAGTCACTCACAAGGGCTGGAAGTTACCATGTGCTTGACAAATGGGGACACCGGAAATCGAACACAAGACCTCTCAGTCACAAAAGGCTCTGATACCATGTCAAGAACCAATTGATCTCAATAACTCGAGTTATTGTGAGACGTTCAATCATGGATCATATACCACACACTAACACCTGCTACATCCTAAACCAGAACCTGACAGTATTACTATTTGTTTGGCGTATGGGTTATGTGCAGGGATGAACTTGCATGATATCTGCAGCGGTGGGAACACTGCTCCTCGTCGTCGCTCGATGTACGATCTGCCCAAGAGTTCAGGTTGGGTTGCTGCTGCTGTCGATGGAGCTGTTGGGGAAGGAAATGGAGCTCCACTTGGTTCTCCACTGTCTTCTCCTGCTTTTACTTTTGGGGATGATGGTATCACTACTGCATTTGCTCCTTCTTCTCCTGATACCTACTGAGGGGGGAAAGGATGTACTGGATTCCACTTCAATATGATTTCTCCTGTGTATATAGATGTGTCCTTTTGGAACAAAATTTGGGTTTTATACTTCGAATGTTATCTAATTTGAATTAGACATGAAATACTTTGGCCTATTTAATAAATTTTAGTTATATATAATTTCGTTCAGTTTGTGCTCTTTCACATCATCCTTACATAGTGCGATCATGCCGATTATGTTTTATTTTATAATTTGAATGTGCTCACTTTACTTTGTTTTCCCGTTTTTCTTCATCCTTTCAATTTCTCATTCTGTTTGGTTGCTTGAACTCAGACATGTTTCCTCCGATTTGTTTGCCATGAATAAAGTATTAGGGTAAACATGTCTCTATTCTTGTATTTTTTGAAAAGCACATGAATTTTTTATAGCAATTATCGTATGTATACTTGTATAGAGTAGAAAAAGTTGCATACAATCAAACCCATCAATTGATGGACTAAGAAAATATAAAGCATGTCCACAACTCCTCTTCCCCCCCACTCACACAAGCTAAACTGGCCTGATCCAGAATGCGAGATCCTTAATTTACTTACACGAGTCACTCACCTCTATCTTGGCAAACTCCATCTCTTTAGTTGTTGCTCCTATTGCTGCTTGAGCTCAGACTCGTGTTCATCGGCTTCAAGAGCCTAATCGTCGGGGTTGTCTCAATGGGCGACCTAAACCGCTAGCGTGCCAATGACTCTGCCCCATAAACTAATTAAAAATGTTCGAATTTTAATTTTCTTAGAGTCCACCTAAGCGTTGATTTGGCGCTAACAGGAATTTCAGTACGAAACTAACGAAGATTACACAAATGATATATAAAAATTACTTAATATAAATTGCGCACTCCCTAAAGGTTGGTATTTCTAGTAGTATACTAGTATTAGCTTTTTGAAATATGACACAAATTCGTTGGGCGGGATATGTGAGATCTGTGGTGCTGCAGCAGCTAACGTTGCTGGGAAGCTGACAAACATGGCGTTCAATGCAAATGCTGCTACATCGGCACCATCAGCAGCTCCGATGATTCTTGTGGAAGCCAGGCCAGCGTGGCATAGCCGCCGCATTATGAACTTCCTGCTTGGTTGCATGGTTCTCGCCTTTGTTGTTTCCTGGCTCTTCCACATCCCAAAACTGAAGGGAATGGGTAGCTAAGCTACGCAAAATCTGTAAATTATTGGCGTGTATTATGTAAAAAGCTTGAGTATATCTTGTATTGATTGTTTGTATAATAGTTTCAAGCTTAGTATGTATGACTCCCAAGCACTTGTTTTTTTGTATGTTCCGATTCAAATTTTTCTCCATTAGAAATGAAAATTGAAGTGTATAGCTTACTGGTTTGTGTCCAAAATTTGGTTTCTTCTCATGCCAAAAGCTGGAGGAAGGATTCTGATCCTTTTGGAATCTACATCTGTTAATGATTTACCATAGAAGACTTTTTTTTGTGGTAGAAACATAGAAAGACTCTGAAGCAGAGCAAAACCACTTTCATCATATCGATTCAGAACATCAAGCAATCTGTAACATTATACAATCGAACATGATATGTTTGACGATGGCCATATTTCAATCTGAATCGCTCTTTGTTTCCATTTTTGTGGGATTGTCCATTCTGAAGTCAGCAACAGCCTTGTCCAGAGCGCCCCTCACATGCTGGCACATTAGCATCAAATTCTGGCATCCATCCTTCAGTACTTCCCTTGCTGGGTCACCTGCATAATTCCCATTTCAAGACATTGTCACTCATAATGAAACACACGTTAATAGTGGCAAGGCCATCAATCTTGCTACGGATTATTCTCTTGGAACAGACAAGTCTCTAACTGTACTTAACTAGGGAAGCTACATCATTCATGAGGTTCAATCACAACAGTTATTTAACTCATCCAGGTCCCATACAGGCCTTTGTAACACCAACAACCAAGCAAAAGCGTATCCATGACAAAAGAACAATTCGAGCTAACAAAACCGGAACAGAACACCAGACCCATTTGTAGCAAAGTGCTAAACAAGTTCTTGAACCCACAAGATTCTGACTTTGTTGTAATGAAATCAGGATATTGTAGCAAAGGGAATTCCACAGCAGTACCTGTAGTTTGAATTCTAATGTTAACTCGAGCATCTGAAGGATGAGGAATGCTGTATCCACAAACAGATACCCTTGGACTGCAACAGTAGCGCATGCGGATGAGCTCATTACAAATATTAGGAGACTTTTTCTTTAGAGCAATTGGAAGTAGCTAAGGGAACAGACTCTTGATTCAAGCAGAATCGGACGGAATTTGCAAGTGTGTGGTCTTCGTCGACAAAAGAGAAGGTTGCTTTGCTTGGATCATTCAAAGAACCGTGCTCCATTTCTCTACAATTTCTAGCAAACCCCTTCAATCAAATACCATTGCAGCAGTTTAAAAAAAAAAGATCAAATTGAACCCACAAAAAGAAAACGAGGAGAAGGAGTCCATAGACGAAAAAGGAAAAGAAAGAACAGCAGCATCTTCAACTTGGAATTTTGTGTACAACATGACTCCATGAATTCCTTTAGTCTTCTGGTTCTATTCATTAAGACAACAGTTGATGAATCCCCCTCTCTGCTATCTTAATTCTAAAACCACCATTAGCAATCCCGCCAGCACATGCACTCCAAGTTCCCGGGGACATATCAAATCAAACCTACTGAACAGAATTACAGAACTGAATAAGTAATCAGTACCTGACTGAAAAGGAAAAGAGACCGGCGGCACGAAGAGGCTGCTCTGCTGGGAGAAAGAAGAAGTCGAGGGACAGGGGAGGTTCGGGTCGAACCGTCGAAGGGTTTTAGACTTTTTAGCAATTCTAGGTTTTGTTTCTGAATTATCTTTCTTCTTTCGGTTTCTTATGCGTTAAACGACAGCGTTTCATCCTAGGATGTGATCGGCTGATCGCACAGGCCACGGGGCGCCACAAGCCCTTTGCTTGCGTGTCATTGGTTTGGGGTGTTCAAATCATTGTTAAGGTAATTACTAGCTTTGTGCCCGGCCCATTGGGCGGTGAAGTATAGAACCGCGACTTGTATTGTGTCTCAATTGCACAGATAATTTTGCTTTCTTATCAATGGGTTGTATAATTGTGAAACCAATAAGGAATTGTTTGGAGAACTGGAGTCTAAATCTATAGATTCTAGACAATCAAAGATTTTAACTCTCAGAATTGTTGAATTTTTTTTGGAAATGTTCATTGTTTGGTAATTACGATTGTTAATATCCAATGAAAAAAGAACTTATATTTTTTTTATTAAATGGGAATTTATTTTTAGATTGACTCGAAAAATATCGAGAATTTATTGATAGGGGTATTTAGTGGGATAGATGGAAAAAAAAAAGATATGGGAGGGAGAAAATATCCAAAATCTATATGTAGAATCTCTCTAATTATGAGAGATTTGATATCTTTAGAGTTTAGAGATTTATAATTTCTGAAATTATAATCCATGATACAAAAAATAGCAACAAAACATATAACATTTTGTTAAATATATGAATTCAATAAATTTATAATTCAAATTTTGATCCCCAAACGACACCTAAATAGCTCTTCAAAAGTAGAATCATCAGTTTTAGCATAGATTTTCAGGTACTTGGGTATTTAGCCAATCCAAGCACCAAACATTCAAGTCCGTCATTGTGTCTATGTGCCAACCATAAGTGTCATTTATCATTTTGGAATTATTCTGTGTTTATGAAAATGGAAAGAAGGTAAGGATTGTTAGTCACACAGAGTCGAGAAATAGCGGTCAGGCTATGCTGTGTCTTTCTTTTTCTTGCCTCTATCCCATTGACTCCAAAAGGGGTTTAACTTTTTACTGTATTTAACCATTCAAAGGAAACTATTGATGGCGATCATCATATTTCGTAAAGTAAATGATCTTCCACCCATCAAATATGCCTCATCCATTCATACAACCGCTGTAATTGAACAATGGGGTTCAAATGATATTTGGATCTATACCTTATGTGTTAAGTAGTGTATTAAAGGTTCCCCAACCAATCTTAGAAGATTTTGAGTTCAACTGCTACTAACATTATTTTTTATGTTCTTTCAAACCAGGATAAGATATTGTTGGAGGATTTTGCCCAGGAAGCCACTCAGAAAACTTGTTTCAAGTAACCCCTGGGAAGGAATGAGTATACATGTTGCAACATGATAGTGGCCAAAAATTCAAGTACTTGATTTCCCCTGCTTATGTGAACTTATTCAACCTCTTTACTTCCCTTTTGATTTCCTCGCTTGGTAAGCATCACCAAAAACTTATAAGATAAGGGGAAAGTAATCAAATGAGTTTGCAGGGTCATACTCATACCAATACCATAGTGCAATTAAGAACCTGTAACCCGCTAGTAGTAGCATTATTATGTACATTATGTGTAGAATCAACCTTTCCTCCCCATAATAGAAACAAACATACACAAAATACACAATGACGATCAATGAAGCATATGTATTGGCTTCTGGAAGCTCTCAGAATAAGAAATTTACAGAAATCAATGAAGCATGTGTATTGGGTTTTCTCAACCCTCTAAATGACTCCCATCGGAAGACTCATAATAAGCAAATTATAGTAAACCTAACTATTTACCATCTAAAGCCCCATTATCCAGTCTAATCATTAGTTCCTCTTAGCCCTCAGAATTCATGCTGTCAAGAGCTATAAAGTGTTCTGGTTCATCAGATATATCCTATTTTGAACTCAAGGCCATTCCAGCCTAGTAATCACTTCAGACTCAGGTGTAAGATCATGTATTAGAAAAATTGTAGATAATGCAATTTTTAAGCTACAAAATCAAAAGACCTCAAGCTAACAAACATATTCATACAAAGCTAATCAAAAGGCAGAGAGAGCCAGACTTGACACTGAAACAACCTGTGCTCAATGATTCCAATGTACCATCAAAACAAAATTCCTTCTCCTAGCAAATGGGGCGAGACTTGGAATGACCTATAACCATTAAATTCAGAATACATACAAAGAGAGATTGAGAAGGGTATGAGAAAAAACAGAGCCGGCGACGGGGTTTGGAAGGGACTTTTGAGGGCAGCATAGGGAGATGGAGAAGCAAATTGAGGGTGTGGGATTGGGGGAGCTGCGAGATGTGTATGGGAAAAAACGGTGGCAGTGAGTTTGCTAAGCGGTGCGGTGTCGAAGGGACTTCCGGGAGCGACACCAGCAAATTCGAGAAACAGGTTTAGGGTCCGGCAAGATTAAGCCATCAAGGTAACTGCGGTGGGCAAGAAGTGAGATTTTTTTTGAGGGTTTGGTAATCAGACGGTGAGAGAGAGAGAGAGAACGGGTGAGAATTTTTGTGCGAGATAAGAGGCCGGAGAGAGAAGGAATGAGAATTACCTGGAGGTCCTTCCGCAGTGTGCGGTACATTGAGAAGGGGCAGACGTGGCAAACGCGATTTATTGAAATTCCTTTATAGTATTTTGTAGATTAAATCCATTAAATATTAATCATGAATAAAATATTGTAACAAAACCGAATCAATTAACACAACCAAAAAAAATAATCAAACTAAATTTTAATCGGTTTGGTTAATTGGTATATCATATCAGTACGTAAGAAAAAATCTCTTATTAATACATCAATCCTTGATTTATATAATGAATAAAATATAACAATTAAGTATTAACACATAGTTAACCGTTAACGCAAATAAATGCATCTAATACAATTATCTTAAAGTTATTACAAGCAGCCACATAACAAAAATACATGGAAATGGTATAGGGTTAAAGAATTGGGTGTGTTTGTGAAAATTTTCTGACTAATTTGAGAGGGTGAAAAAGCCATCCACTGTCTGATTTTCATCCAGCAGCCAATGTATGAGTTTTATCTAAATTAGGTGTACATATGTTGTTGCTCCACTGAGTAATTCTTAGCTCCAACCTTGGTTGGACGCATTAGCTCCAACCATCTACATGTCAGATTGTTATTGGTGGACTCACCTTCCTTTTTTCTTAATATTTAATGTTCTTAATTATGATAAATAAATCAATAATTAAAATATAAAAAAGAAAAATAAACTCACTAATAGGAAACTGACATGTGGCTGGTTGGACCTAAGAAGGGTAAAATACATCGGGTACCACTTAAGTTTGAGAATTGGGGTAGACATACCACTTAAGTTTGAATATGGCATCGGGTACCACTGAACTCTATTATATGTGCACCGAGTACCACTTAAGTTTACTGCTATATGCATTGCGTTAAAGTTGACAGAATATTCTTGGAATATTTCATTTTCTAAATTCATAATTGGTCCTTCTACTTTTCTTATTGTAAAAAAACCATTTGGACTGATGGAAAACATAATTTTTTATTGTTTAATTGGAATCCTCTTTTGAATACTTGATAGCAAATCAATTTTTCAATAGAAAATTTAGAATCAATTATTATTATAAGTATTTTTAATTATCAATATGTGTTCTTATAATTGAATAAATTTCTCAAATAAATGTACTTTATGAATTCTATCTCGATATAAATAATCCGAGAATGTTATATTTAGTTCTCTTACATCAGAGTGATGTTGTCTAATTTTCCAATTTAAATTTCCTTTTAATTCTCTAACATTATATTTGTAGATTTTTCATATTAGTTAAATTTAGTAATTCAAATTCTCTTCCTATAATTATATTTTATTTTCTATATTTTTTACTGAATGTTGTAGCTTTTATAGTTCATTTATTACTTGGTTACTTTCCATCTTTTTTTGTTCTAAATATTTTTTTAATTACTGGAATATGTTTTATTCCTTATGATTACGTTCTATTTATCTTTCTTTGGTTTTGATTTATTGATGATCAATTAGGTTCTATTTTAACAATTTTTAATGGTGCTTCTAATAGAATTAGGCTGTTTAAATAGATATTCTAATATTAATTTTAAATATTTATTATTATATGCTAGTGTACTTATTATTTTTCTTATGTTCATTTAATATTTGTACTAATTTATGAAAAATTTTGATTAGCCATTTTAGTAATAATATGTTTAGAAGGTTTTCTAATTTTTATAATAGATAAAACTGTAAGCCCAATTCCCGTATGTGATTAGGGAATAATTGTGGCCCAAGTGTAATTATCATTTAATGGTTTAATATATAAGGTAAATCCTATATTGGTTAGGTTAATGATAGGTAAATTCCTAATATACCCTGATGGTGGGTCTATATAAAGAAACCCTAGGATTGGTCCTCTCTCAACCCATTACGTAGAATTTCTTAGCCATCACAGAAATCTCTAAACCTAAAACCTAAAGGGGTCAAGAGGGAGAAACTCAATTCCGGTGATTACTACTCCAGCGCCGCCGCCACTCTCGTCATGGATCGAGGTAGGTTTACTCGATCTGTTATCGATTCGTGAAATCATCTAATTCTAAGATCCATGCTATTATGATTTATGTTCACAAAAACTTATTGAATCTTCTTTTTATAAAGCAAATCGACTTTGATTCTTGAATAATCTACGAAAATATAGTTTTGAGTGTTTTTAATTTTTTGGGTACAAAAAAGTAATTAAAAGTTTGGGTTGGATGGAAAAGTAGACGGATGCACATTTTGTCGACTTTAATGGTACCCGACGCCCTATTCAAACTTAAGTGATATGTTTATCCCAATTTTCAAACTTAAGTGGTACCCGATGACTTCAGTGTCCCATCAACACCAGCTGAACTATAGTGCTCCATCCTCCCTCCAATCCCCATCGACTACCTGTCACTGGCTCCACCAAAGAACATCACCGCTGCTCAATAAGGGGGCTGACGAACTTTTAGGGTTCGAATTTGAAAAAGAGAATTTCAAAATTGGAAAGAGTTAGATAGTAGTCGTCATCGATCAGCGTAGGAATCATTGGGTAAAGAGGGGACGATGGAGTTGGGAATCAAGATCAAGGATGAAAGAGAGAAGGTTGTGACTCTTTTCCTTCATCAAGTTTGAATTGGGGGATAAATGGCGATAGGATTGAAATTTGAAAGAAGGGGTGCTAAGATCTTTTATTTTCTCATTTTGTTAGGCAAAACTTTGATATTTTCTCATTTTACCAAAAAATTAATTAAATATTAAAATGAAACTAATAGTTTTTTAAACAAAATGGGAATCAATTTCTTTTATGTAAATATTAAAATATAATTAATGGGAGTAAATTGTGATAATATTGCTAATGTTTTATCTAATATTTTGAGGAAAAAACAAATTATTAATGAAAATAATATAATATTAACGTTTTATTCGCGCTTTCAGTATTGAATTCTTGAGAAATTGACTCTTTGATGCTCTGTCGCTCGCTCTCGCTTTGTGCTCTGGTTATCTAACTCTAAAACCAAACCAAATCAGCTAACTAAACAAACTATAACTTATCGATCCAATAGTATCCTACCTTATCGATCCAATAACGTTTACTTGAACTCTAACAAGATTCGATCTTTATTCTATCCAGCTTCTGCCGAACTAATTCTGTCCATACCTCTACCCTCGTATCCAAGGGAAGATAAACTCATCTGGCACTATGATAAATCTGGTCAATATACAGTGAAATCGGGGTACCACCCTTTAACAAATAAAATCAACCCATTTCATAATAGTACACCATACTACTTGGACACAAAATTTTGGAAATCATTATGGAGTATACCAGTGCCACAAAAACTGAAAATTTTCCTTTGGAGGATAGTTCGGGGGTTCCTTCCTGTTCGCTGAATGCTGCAAATTCAAAAATTGACTACGCCTAGCAAGTGTCCTATGTGTTGTGAGCCAACCGAGGACATTAATCATTGCTTTTTTGAATGTAGGATTGCAAAAGAGTTATGGATTATGGCTGGATTGGAGTATTGTAGAAACTCAATGCGCTCCTTCCAACCAGATCTAGCATGGAAAAATCTATTCTGTGCTACTCACATCTCCAAGATCGAGATTGTCGATGGGGTTAATAATATTCACTATATATGATAATTCACAGTGGTTAGCCCCATGTTCATTCTGCTGGTGATTAGACCTGATTGGGCTGGTTAGGGCGGTTATTCGGCTTAGGGAGCGCAATTATTCTGCGAGGGGAATCCTGCGGCTGGTATCCGGAGAGAATGTGAGGCTGAGGCAGGGTTCATTCGGCTTAGGAGATAATTCCACGAGTATTCGGCTGGCGGGTTATCCCTAGGTTCCGGGAGAGCGGGAGTGAGTGCATAAAGGAAAAAGATAATCATGAAAAAAACACAGGTTTAGAAAGCAAAGAGGGGTTGAGAGAAGTGCGAGTGGAGGCTGTTCCTGCTGATGAGTTAAGAGCAACGAAAAGTGCCTAACCGAGCTTTTAAGGTCAGGTGGACCAGAAAGCTTATGCCTGTCCATCCATCCCTGGATCGGGCTTTACAAAGGCAAGCAAACAAAAGATGCCCATCTTTCTTGGGTTTCACAAATACGGTTTCCGTATTCTGGCAAATTTTGAAAGGAAGATGCAAAGCTACTTATGCTTTAGTATTACTACAAGCTCGAGTTTTGTTCCGACAACTAACAACGCATATAGAGGAATGTCGAACGGCGGAGGGATAGAAAGCTCGGATAGGTGTCCAGAGATCATCGACGAGTCCTAACAATCCAATAGGATCTCGAAGGAGTCATTTAGATGCCATATGCCCTAATAACAGTATCCTGGTGAGATTTGACGGAGCCATGAAGAAAAGCCAAGGAGGCTCAATCGGATTTGTGGGATTCTCGAGAGACGGTATGTTATCCTTTGCTTTTGGTAAATATTATGAAGGAATTTCGGAGACTTACATTTCCGAGCTTCTAGCTCTTAGAGACGCTATGTGATGGTGCTTAACTGGTTATCAAGCACGTTATGGCAAAGAACGCTTCTCACTCTCTAGCAGGGGCTGTCTTGGAGGAAGTTCACTCATTTTTCTCGTTTTTTGAGTCAGTGTCGTGTCATTTTGCTCCTTAGAGCTTTAACAGAGCTGCCCATGTAGTGGCTAATCAGGCTCTTTCATCGAATCCGCTTGCTTACGGATTACCGTCCTTTTTTGGAGTCTACTTGTATCTGAGTCGAGTCTTTGTCCCATGCTCTCTGGGCTTGCCTTGAAAAAAAAAATATAACTAAACCGAACCACCCAAATTATCCGAAATCCTAATAATTAAAATTATTACTACGGTAACCACTATGTTTGATTGTTGTTAATGAGTCGAGCTATCCGTGAGCGGCTCGGTCTTGAACTCGATAAAAACTCGTTCGATTAAAAAAAAAAAGCTCGACTCGTTAATAAACGAGCCGAGCTTGAGCTCTATCTTGTTCGGCTCGTGAAGCTCGTGAACTAGCTCGATTTGGTGACTCGTTGAATACAACTCATGAACTGTCTCGTTTTGAGCTTATGCCATATCCCAACATTGTGACTAGAGGGCTAACTCGATTACAACTTATGAGAAAATCAATCTATATTTTATTAGTTGGTTTTTTAATGATACATATAATTATTAAATTGTATATATCACCTCATATGGTGTTTAGTACATTGAGATTGAGTATATGTAAGCAAATACGTCTCATATATGACATAACATTAGATAATCACATGTATCACATATGACATATAAATATTAGTGTATTTATATTAAAATTATCTTAGAATTGAGCTCGAGCGAACTTTCGATCTTAATGATGTGTCAAGATTTAATAAATGAGTTGGCTCGTGTTCGACTCGACTCGTTTATAAACGAGCTGAACATGAACAAGGCAAAGCTCGACTCGACTCGAATCATTAACAGCCCTACGTTTGAACACCCCTAAACGTTTAAATAAATGTTTAGTACACTATAATGCAAGTTGGAGATTCCGAAGTTACAGTTATAGCTCCACAATTTAACCCCCCGTCGGGCATCGAAGGCGGATCAAGTGACTAGGGTGTGCTTAGTCACTTCACAATTGACTAAGCCCCTCCCTGCACTTAGATCTGGACACACCAATATGACGGTCAAAAAGTGAGAAGGGCTTTTTAATTAGTGATAGAGATAATTTTGGGTATTATAAAAAATTACGAAGTATACAAACCGGACTTACAAACAGTACAAACCATACAAACAAATACAAACTAGAACGACTAAACATACAAACAGATTTACAAACAATACAAAACATACGAACTATACAAACAATACAAACTAGACCGACAAACAATAAAAACCATACAAAACGAAAAAAACAATCAGGTTAACTTTTGAGGCTCCATCCATATATAGAGGTGTTTCGTTTCAAAGTCAATATGGTTGTTTTTTAGATATACAGACATTACAAACATAGTGGACAAAAATGACAAACTAGACCGACAAACCATGCAAAATGAAAAAAACACTCGGGTTGACTTTGGAGGGTTCATCTCTATATAGAGGAGTTCCGTCCAAAAGTCAACCACGTTGTTTTTTATACATAAAAAAATATTACAAATATGGTTGACAAAACTGACAAACATGTTGGACAAAAATAACAAAGCTTACAAACATTACAAAAGAACCTTAACAAACATTACAAAACACAATAACTGTACAAAAAATCACTACTTAAGATACAAATAAGTAAACTTGTATGACAAATTAATTAATACAAAATATACAAATTATAACATAAAGTATACAAACTAGACAACCAAACATTACAAATTACAATATATACAAATATGTCATATAAATATTACAAAAATAATAGATAAAAATGACAAAC
The DNA here is from genome assembly GCA_946122785.1 of Linum tenue. NCBI lineage: Eukaryota > Viridiplantae > Streptophyta > Magnoliopsida > Malpighiales > Linaceae > Linum > Linum tenue. The sequence continues at coordinate 28,952,232 of CAMGYJ010000003.1, forward strand.
AATACAAACTAAAAATAATATAAACATTACAAACCCGACTTTTAAGCATTACAAAGTATGTTGACAAACATCACAAATCTAGCACTGGTGCCGGAAAATTCTCATCCGCCATCTCCGGTCATCGGGAAGCCTCCTCCGTCGTCGGAAAACATTGTCGGAAAAATGCCACCGGAAAATATATCTCTCTCTGCGCGCAAGGAAACGGGGGGAAATTCTCAGGCCACCTCTCTCTCTGGGACAATATTTCCTAGGTCACAAAAGCAAAGTAGGACGCCGGAAAAAATCCTGCCCGATGGAGGCGCGGGAGGAATCGCTGATCGGCGGGACAGAAGGGAGGCGGGAGGTTTCAATTATATTTTTTAATTATTAAATAAATAAAATATGAAATTACCACTCTAAAAAATTCTGTTTTTTTAGTAATCCTAACTTATGAGTAGTTAAACTTATGTTTTTAATTTAAAATTTATATATTCGTTCACGATAATTCGATACGGACATCTTGATAAAATTTGAACAATTTCTGAGATACTTTGTTTTTAATTGAAACGGAAGAAAATTTCACCGAAATGAGCTTCATTCATCAAAATCTCCAAGATTTTGAACAATTTACTGTTGTTTTTAGTTAATTTTTTTTCTTCAAATAACATTCAAACGAACGAAAATTATACCTAAATGAATTCTTCAGTTGAAAAAAACAAAAAACAAACAACACATGTTATTTTAATTTAATTAAATAAAACCAAAAACAAAACACGTCATTTTACTTGTTTATGTGGTTATTTTTTGCTAGTTGAGGGACCCGGTCATTTAGCCACTCCTTTTGCCCTTCCCCAAATTAGAGCTAATTTAGCTCATCAAAACCTCTATTTGACCTTTTAGCTAGCCATGAGTTGAAGCAACAATGGGGGGAGGGGGGGGGGGGGGGGGGGGGGGCTAAAATTTCATTTTGACCTTTTAGCCTCCGGGTTGTGGACAACCTAAGGTAGGGATGGCTATTTGGTCCAGCCTTTTTGATTTTACCCGAAATCGGACCGTATAATCCGGACTGAGACCGGACCAGGACCGGATAGCAAACCATCCAATCCCATCTTCGGGCTTAGATTTGAGATAAAAAATCGTTCGGGACCGAACCGAAAACCGGATAAAGACCAGATAAAAGAGCTCAACACCCAAAATTTAACCAACTCCTCACCCTTTTAGGCCTCATGCCACTCAAATCCCCACAAGCTCAATCTAAAATGAAGGTTGAATTGAGATCGGACCGGATCAAGACCGAACTGTATCCAATCCAATTTTTTATCCTAATATTCTCTAAAAAACGAGACTGTGACCGGATTAATTTTCTTAAAAAAAAAAGACTGAATTAATTAGGGTCAATTTAACCGGATTGGACCGTATAACCACGCTAACCTACGTAACCCTTAGTCACCTGATGTAAGCCGTCGGACTAAAAGACTAAAACCTAAAATCCTAAAACCCTAACCGGAAATCGCTTGCTTATTCCACGAACACAGAAGGGTTTTCGTTTCTTGGCGGTGCATCTGACAGCCGCGGGATACCGGTTTCAAAGCCCTAATCTTCATTCATCCCAACCGCCATCGGCAATCAGGTCCAATTTGAAGTTCTTGCTGCTCTTTCTGCTTCTGCAAGTAGCAGCTGTATCGGGCGAAGGTTTCTCAGCGGCAGCGTCTTTGTTGTTTCAGGTTCTAATGGCTGCCAACAATAGCCCTCTCCCCGCTGGTGTGACCAAAGAACAGGTAACCACCGCTTCTGGCTCTTCGCCACTCGAGTTCGTCTGTAGTACGCCTTATTCTTGCTGATACTGATTGTTACGCTCAAGCTATTGCATCTCGTTTGTATCTTCAAATTGTACAACTTTTGCTATCTCGTTGAAAGAATGATTACTAGTAGGTTATGATATAGATCGTAGATTGGGTTAATGCGTGTTCGATGAATTTGAGTGTTTGATGGAAAATGGTGTGTTAGGCCTTTGGCATGGCGGAGACTGAGATGGAATACAGAGTGGAGTTGTTCAACAGGTAAGCTTCTGGACAAGTCCCTTTCTATCTGATGTATTGAGCTGAGCGTCTGCATTTTCTCTTGGTAACTTAGTCATCTAAGTCTTCGATCCAACTTTGTAGGCTTAGATTGGATATGTTTTGGGTTCATGTTTCCTTTCATTTGAACAATCCCTTTATTTAACTGTCATGATCTTCTTGTTGGTCTCTGTGATTTTGTATGTTTAGGGTTTGAGAACTGTTTGTGACCTCCTTGTTCACTGTATTGAGAAAGATTTTTAATTGTCCTTGCATTGTATGTCGTTGCTTGATGGCCTTGCATACTTGAGCTGTCTGTCACCATGGAAATTATTTGCCCAGACATTGTCTTTGTGTCAGCGAGTAGTCTTTAAGGCTGAAATGTTTGAAGGCTTCAGTATGCTATTTGATTTTTCTTGTTTCAGGCTTTCACAGACCTGCTTCAGCAAGTGTGTTGACAAAAGGCATGTTTCCTCTGGTTTACATCTCTATTTTTATGGAAGTCGGTCATCTATCTGGCTTGGCTTTAAAAAGAATGTGCTTCCCTGTGTTTCAGGTACAAGGAGTCTGAGCTGAACATGGGCGAGAATAGCTGTATCGATCGCTGCGTTTCAAAGTATTGGCTGGTAAGCTTCTATCTTTGTCTCATTAGTTCTATCATGAACTTGTTAGCATTTCCCTACAACATAATGTCATCGAAGTCCCTAATTAGTTTATAGACATTTGCATTCCAGTTTTACACACTGTAAGTTCTTGGCTACTCTTGCAGGTGAACGGTCTAGTAGGTCAGATGCTAAGTGCTGGTGGTCAGCGTCCCATGTGAAATGCAGAGCTTAGCTTGATTTCTCTGCGTCTTGGAATGTTGCAAGGGTACCAAACCATTTTGAGTCTGTTCACTATGGGAACTAATGTTACCATGCCAAACAATTCTGTGCTAATTTCTGCTTATAGTAGATAATATCCATTTTTCGTGTTACCGGCATGGTGCGGGTTGTTGTTATCACTTATCAGATAATCTCTGCTCAGGGGAATTGTCAATAAGGTTCAGATATAGTTTATAAAGGATACTCAAATCTTATTTTTCCAAATTATCTTTCATTTTCCTGAAAATTATTTTCAACAATTTATTGTTTGACTGTAGCATATTTTGGCCCGAACTATGATCATATAATCAATTTTGGCTCGTGGTTTCAAAAATTAACATTCTGACATCAACTATGTGGCATTTAGACTCAATTGGCCAAACACATGGTTTGACCGTTAATTTGGACAGTCAACATCGTTGATCGTTAGTCAACATGCCATAGCGTTAATTTGGACAGTCAACATCGTTGATCGTTAGTCAACATGCCATATCATTGTCTCGTTACCTTAAAAATCATTAAAAAAATTCAAATTCAAATTATTTTCTAATTTCGATTATTTTCATTTTCAAATTAACAAAAAAATAAACTTTAAAATAATTTGATAATTTGTGGTTAATTTATAAAATTTATCATTTTCAAAAAAATAAAATATTTTTGTGTTTTTATAATTTTATTTTTTATTTAATTTGATAATGGTAAATAATAGAAATTAGGAAAATAATTTGAATTTAATTTTTTTAATGATTTTTAGGCTGACGAGGCAATGATATAGCGTGTTGACTGACAGTCAATGATGTTGACTGTCCAAACTAACGGTCAATCCATGTGTCGGGCCAATTGAGTATATATGTTGTATAGTTGAGGGCAGGATGTTAATTTCTGAAATCACGGACCAAAGTTGATTATGATTATAGTTTGGGCCAAAATAATGTATTAACCCCATATTTTTTTTATGAATATTTGGGCTATATACTTCAAGTGGATTCATGATGACGATGCAACCCAACTCAAATTTTATCACCATTGATTAGTGTTCGTATAATGTGTTTAACTTCATGGTGTAAACCAAACCTTAAGATGAAAAATTCACATGCCACCATCTAATTAGCCTGTGATTTACACTACTAATCTAGCTCACAAGTCACAAGTTATATATATTTGTTGGATTTGAACCCTCATTGTTGAAGAAGCATGAAGTTGACGGAGTTGGTGGCAAGAAGCAACGTTTAAATTAAGTTCGTCAAAACTAGGTCATTTTTTTGTTTATTTCAGTTTGGTCCCTAAAGGGGTTGTTCATGTTAGTTGAGTATGTTTGAAAGCTGTTCATAGTGTTGCGGATTTGGGGCATAGTGTTGCGGATTTGGGGAGAAGTTAGGGGGCTAACTTCACCATACTAACAACTATAATCACCATTCATTTTTTAAGTTACATCTAACAGTGATTGATAATGAAGGACTTATTTGGTATTGGCTTAATACACCTGCATAGTCATAACTTTCGCGATTTTGACAATAATAGTAATTTTTTGAAAAATACACTAAAATAGTCTTTTCCATCTAATAATTTAACGGAAAAGTCACAAATGCTGAGTAGACAAACGTTTGTTGCTGATGTGGCAGTATTATCCACAAACTTGCATATCTTGATTTTTAAATTATGTTTTTATTAAGTTAAATAAAAATTAAAAAAAGGAAAAATCATTTCCCCATCGGCCCACCCCACCCTTTCATCTTCCTCAAACTCCCCACAAAACCTTCCGTCGTCGAAACACATACTACACTGCAGTGCCACTACCGGTCACCTCGTGGACCTTGAACAACATCGATGTTGTCTGCACCTCCAACAGTTACCCTTGCCATTGCGTCCCGAGCTGCTGCACGAAAATCGATATATACTGACTGTTTGAGTCTAGAATGTTCTAGGCGGTCTTGTGAAGAACGAGTGATGCGTCTGTTCCAGATGGTGGGGGACTCCAAGCTCCTGTAAAACAAGGGTCCGTGGGCGGTCGCCCGGGACACCCTCCGATGCTTAAGTTAGAGATAGAATAAGAGTTTTTAGTTTATGTTTAGAGAGAGAGAGAGAGTAGTTGGGTTGCTGGCCCATCATGCAGATATGAATGTATTTATAGTGGGTTGGCCTGGCCTCGGGCATTAAATACCCTTGTCAGGCGCCCTAGATCAGTCATACTTTATCTAGACCGCCTACGGCGGACAATTAATGCTCAGTCCTGCTGTGTTCGAGGAGTATCTTAGGAAGATCTCGGCCTCTGCCAAGCAACGACTCCTTGTGTCAGGCGGCCTACCGTCTGTCCCATCCTAGGGCGGCCGCCCTCCTTTCTCCGTTCCCCATGCCTGCTTCCTGGTCCCCCCGACGGGCCTTCCTCCTTGGGCTTCTTGTGGGCCTCCAAGCCCAATACCGCTCAGCTATGGCCCAACAATTGCCCCTTAGTCGTGAAAAGCTGCGGATTTTGGCGGCTACTGATTTTGCTTTTTGACAGCTGAGCGGTCCCTGTACCAACCGCTGTCTACCCTTTTGCCCCTGGCCGCCATAGAGAGGTGGTTTTTCTAGCCACCCTGGGTAGTCCATCTCCGCTGTTACCGGAACGTTCCTTCTGCGGCTACGCTGTCCACCTCACTTGATCTCCGTGCTCCTTTACTACGACTGCGACGATTTACTCTTTTGAAGTTTGAGCGACTCTGCTGTCCACCTTTTTTTGTGAGATTCAGAAGTTGAGCGATTCCGCTGTCCACCGCTTTTTGTGACGCTTTTTCGAAAAGCGAGTCCTTACATTGTTCACTCCCTTGATGCTTTATGAAATCTGAGCGATTCCGCTGTCCACCCCTTTTTGTGACGCTTATGAAATTCGAGCGATTCCGCTGTCCACCCCCTTTTTGTAAGATTCAGAAGTTGAGCGATTCCGGTGTCCACCCCTTTTTGTGAGATTCAGAAGTTGAGCGATTCCGCTGTCCACCCCTTTTTATGACGCCTTCCTGAAAATCGAGCGATTGTAGTGTTCACCCCTTTTTGATGCTTTTATGTTGAGCGATTCCGCTGTCCACCCCTTTTTTGCTGGTAGTCGACTGCCCTATCTGCCTTGTTGCCCCTGTTACTATATGCGCTTCGTTGAACCGCTTCTAGCGATTCACCTTCCACGCTCCCTAGCGCCGCGCATACGCCTTGCCACGTGTCTGATCTCGGTCTTCGTGCCCTGACGCCGGGCAGCCTCACGTCCAATCAGCTGCCCAACTTTTGAATTTCCTAGGGTAGGGTTTACCTAGGTCACTCAACCGTCGCCTGTCTACCCTCCCCTTTCGCCTATTTATACTCGACTCCTCCTCTTTCTACCATTCTTCCACTCTCTTCTAGCATTTTGCCTTGTTTTTCTCTGATTCCTCCGCCACAATTGCTCGGTGCTCTCGTTTTTCCCTCTCTTCTTATCTGCGAGATAACGTCTCTCTGTCTTCGACAAGAGAGAATTTTCTTACTAAGCTTCGACGACGCCAGAAACGAGCGAAAAGGAAGCTCCGACGACAAATGGCGACTGGATCCCAGAGCACTGCCCCCTCCGATAGCCAAAACCGAAATCTCTTCGAAGACGTCGCCGCCGTCACGACCTCGAGCGATGTGGCCTTTACAGCTTCTGGCGACGCTCGGACTTCCAGTGCCGGCGTTAGCATACCCCGGTCTTCTGCAAAGTCCGGCGGTAACTCCGGCGGAGCGCCATCTGGGAACCGCCAAGCAATTCCAGGTACACACTTATTCTTGTCTTTTGTGCGGTTGTGTAGTATTAGGGTTTAGAATTGAGTGCAACACGCGCGATATCTTTGCCACGGTTCATTTAGTGATACTTAGACGGTCTTCGTTATGACCTTTTAGGGGTAGAACCGGATCCGGCTTTTGACGTGGGCACGCCCGGCGGGCGGCGTGGGGCGTCCTCCTGGGTTGGAGATAACCTCGGGGATTTTAATTATTCGGAAGCCGAGAGTGAACCGCCCCAGAGTGCCCGTTTAGTTGCCCTATCCTCTGATAGCGGCTCCGAGGGCCGCCCGGTGGATGAGGAGAGGGAGTTGCAACTGTCCCCATCTTTGACGGTATCTGATGCTCTGCCCGTGGGGGCTTACCAGGCGATTCATGACACCACCTACCGCGTCCGACTGCATGAGGACATGTGGGAAGGAGAGGCTATCCCTCAGGGCGCATACGAACAGGGACCGCCCAACAAGGCTGCGTATAAGCCTCATCAAGTTCTTAGACAGCTGAAGACGCATAATCTGCCCGCTGAATGGGACTACGGGGCTCCGTCTTCAATTGGGCGGTTTGGTTCGTGTCCTGATGGCTGGATTCCCATTCACGTGGAGCACCTCCGAATGGGTTTAACTTTTCCTATCGACCCCATTCTCACTCGGACGCTCCTCTATCTGAACTGTACGTTAGGGCGACTCTCTCCTTGCATCATCTTCCACTCTGTTGCTTTTAGAGCCGCTTGCGCGAAAGTAGACGAGACACCCTCTTTTGACTCGTTTTGTCAGTTGTACAAAATAAGAGGTTCTGATAATTGCTGGTCCTGTTATCGTTGAGAATCGCGGGTTGGCATCGTGAGTGGGGCGCCAAAGTTGGATTCTCCCTGGTTTAACGAATATTTCTTCGCTCGCCCCACTGACATCTGGTATTCTGGGGAAGTTGAGCCGCCGACCGGTTTCTCTCTCGGCGACAAGAAAGATTGGAACAATAACACTGACGGCCTAGAGGCCTTCAAGCCGTTAGTAAAGCGGCTCACAAGCGCTCTCCAAATTTGTCTTCCTCCGAAGGGCGACGATAATGCTCTGGACATTATTCGGCGCTTTCATGGTTAATTATTTTTCCTTTCGTGTTGACCGCCTTTTCTCATGTACTTTACTTATGCACTTATTCCACAGGTACTCGGCGGTATGCGTCCTCCGCTCGACCACCCAAGCCTGGGAGCTCTGCCCCAGCTTCATCTAACCCTGCAGCCGCAGATCGCCCTTCGACGATGACCGCTTTGCCCCATTCGCCCTCTCAAAAGTAACTGGTGGCCAGCCGCTCCGGGGTTCTCAAGCTGTCGGAGCCTGCTTTAACGAGGAACTCCACCAAGCGGTCGCTGGACATCACCACCTCCAAAGATCTGAGGTTGACCGCTGGGGAGGCTAAGCAGAAGGGGGTCGCAATCGAGAAGCCGACGACTCCCATTGACTCCTACCTCGCGCCCAAGAAGCAAAAGAGGACGTCTGTTGACACTTCTGTTTCGTTCTCTTCGCAGGCGTCCCTTTATCCTGTCGCCGCCAAACGTGCAATGCACGTGATTGCTGAAGGTTTAGCGGTCCCCGACGACTTTACTCACGTCGCGGGCACCCCTGTTCTGTTTTCCGATACTAGGCATCTGGCGGCGGCGACTTCGCGCTTCTTCTTCTCGGTATGCGCCTTTCATTCGACTGGTTATCTTTTGCACTTTACTATACTAACTTATCTTGGGACTTGTCACTTTGCAGACCCAATTTGGTTTAAACCAGATGATGTTGCACAACGACCGCCTTCAAAGTGACCTTGACGACGCGCAAACCAAGGTCCTCAAGCTGGAGGATCAGATCAAGGGGGGCCGCGAAGAAGTGAAGGTGGAAGTGCGAGGGGAAATCATGAAGGAGCAGGAGAAACTGGTGCAGGGTAAGGACGCCCAGATTGAAGCGGAAAAGGAGGCAACAAAGAAAGCTTTGGAGGATGCTAAGCGCCTACGGTCCGATCTTAACGACTCTCTGGCCCGGGAGAGCGCCTTGCAGGCTGAGCTGGCCAAGCTTCGTATTGAGAAATCCGAGCTGCAGGACGCCCGCAAAGCTGACATGCTGCAGGCCGCCCAGGAAGCAAGAGAGGCGTTCTGGACCTCGGAGGAGTATCAAAAGGCTGATGACAAGAAATACCAGAAGTTGCTCCGCGACACCGTGGCCGCCATTCGCCATTGGTTCCGCCGTGAATATCCCGAGGTAATGTGGGATACCAATGGGATATGGGACGCGGTCGAGTTCTGGAATGATGATGACATCAACTCAGAATATGTGCCGTCCCCAGAGGCGCCTACCAACCATGATGCCAGTGCTGTCGTCGAGCCTATGGAGACCTCGGAGAATGTGGATATTGCCGAGAACGTCACAACTCAGGATGGCGGCCCGGATACTCAGTCTTAAGAGGAATCGCTCATTTTACCTTGTTCTTTTAATTTGCAAACTGAATCTGCTTCGAGTAGTGGATATTTTTGGCGTCTCTTCAAGATGCTTTATTTGGATATTTTCCTGTTTCCTACTATGCTGTCATTTTGATCTATCGTTCCTGCTGTTGTGGTAACTTTACTTCGATTGTTATGTTTTTGACATCCTGCCTGTGACGGCGGTTATGCATGCTTAGGCTATGGAGCGGTTATGCTTTGGAGCGGTTATGCATGCTTAGGCTATGTGTGCCTGTGAGCGGTTGCATACTGGTCTGCTAGCGCTGAGTAGCGGTTTTAGTAGTTTTATGCCTTAGGAGAGCTTATATTTCAATTCATTACGACGCTCGGAGGCGGTTGTTAGGGATTGGGTTGGATCTTCGTATAGATTGAGAAAATGGGCGCTCGGCGACGCTTTTAATTTAGAATTCCGAACCACCCGACTATGATAGTGGCGGCCTTACAGGGTTTCCCCCAAAAATAGACGCTTGTTTCGAAGCACGTCTAATCACAAAAGACTCGGCGGTCAACATCCTTACTCAAAGTACTTTTTCAGGTGGATGGCGTTCCACGTCTTCGATATTGGTTTCCCCTCCATTGTAGCCAGTATGTAAGTTGCTGCGCCTAGCTTTTCTCCTACAAGGTAGGGACCTTCCCATGCGGCTGCCAACTTTCCGTGCCCTTCTTTCTGCTCGAAGTTCCTCTTTAGCACCATGTCACCCTCTTCCAGCGGTCTTGGCTTTACCTTGGCGTTGTATGCCTTTGCCACCTTCAGCTTCTCCTCTAGAGTCCTGACCAAAGCCGCATCCCTTCTTATTTCAATCATATCCAACTGGTGTAGCAGCTTCCTGTGGTTGTCCTCCGAGTCATATGTCTGAACACGGAGTGACGGCAACACTAGCTCTGTTGGCGCGACCGCTTCCGAACCATAAGTCAGGGCAAATGGCGTTTCCCCGGTAGCCCTCTTGTAGTTCGTTCGGTGCGCCCACAAGACGTGCGGAAGTTCTGCTGTCCACCCTCCTTTTGCCTCCTTCAGCCTCCTTTTCAGCCCTCGCAAGATTAGCTTGTTTGATGACTCCACTTGCCCATTCGCTTGGGGGAACGCCACGGATGCCATCTTGCAAACAATGCAGTTCTTTGCACAGGAGTTTTCGAATGGTCTGCAGTCAAACTGTGTGCCATGATCAGTTATAATGGTGTGAGGAGTGCCGAACCTGATCATTATATTGTTAAACAGGAACTTCTGGATCTTGGCGCTAGTGATCGTATCAAGTGGTTCCGCCTCAATCCACTTCGTAAAGTAGTCGACCGCCACGACCAGATACTTCTTACCCAATGGGGCGGTAGGGAACGGTCCGAGGAGATCTAGGCCCCATTGTGCGAATGGCCATGGCCCCGTGATACTCTTCAGCTGTTCGCTTGGCAAGTGTTGCTTGCTCGCGTGAATTTGGCATTCATGGCACTTTTGAACCGCTTCCATCGCATCCTTCTTCACTGTTGGTCAATAGTACTCTTGCAACAAGACCGTCCGCTCCAGACTCCGCGGCCCAGAGTGTGTCGCATATGTTCCTTGGTGGATTTCCTTGACTACCCACTTTGCCTCTTCTGGACCAAGGCACTTCAAATATGCACCTGAGAAAGACCTCCTACACAGCTGTACCGAATTTACCGGTTTCGGTATACCGAAGTTGGTCAAATTGGTTACCGATTACCGATACCGCTTTGTAACCGGTTTACCGATTACCAAATTACCAGTAAACGGTTACAAACCGGTATTACCGAAATAACGTGAGAATCGATTACGGGCGGTTTTTCGGTCGGTTTACCGAATATTTACCGAACTGAATTTCTGGAAGTGGGGTGATGTTGTAATATTTTGATTTTTTTGAGTTTTTTTCATCATTTTTGTAATTAATAACTTATTATTAACTCTTACTTACAATATTTTTGATGCCTATACTTACTTACATCCATATATGTAATATTTTATATTTGTGAATAATGATGTATATGTTATATGTTAGTGGAGTAGGGAGGGGGAATTTCGGTATCGGTATTACCGATTTACCGTCGGTATTTACCGATACCGTGTCAGGTAAAACGACTTCCCCAACTTCCCGCTCGCTGCCGATACCGCCGGTAAACGGTTTACCGTTTACCGCCGGTTACCGGTTCGGTAAAACGGTAAACCGTTTACCGAATTACCGTTTACCACCCCTAGCAAAGGGTACGCGTCCTTGGGGCAGGCTGCGTTTAAGCTTGTGAAGTCTATGCACATTCGCCAAAGTCGTGAGGCCTTCCGGAGGAAGACTGGATTTGAGAGCCACGTTGGATACCTGACCTCCCTTATGAAACCGGCCTTGAGCAACCGCCTTACTTCCTCCTCCAGCGCCATTTGCTTTTCAAGGGAAGCGTTTCTCCTCCGCTGCTGAACGGGCTTCGCCTTGCTTTTCACCGCCAAATGATGCTCAGCGAGTTCCCTTGAGACGCCCGGCATGTCCTCATAGGTCCATGCGAACAGGTCTTTGTACTCTTTGAGGAGCGCCAGGAGTTCTCTTGCCTTCTCCTCTGTGAGATGAGAGGAGATTCTCACCTTTTTCTCTGGCTCTTCACTGTCAAGGACAACCTCCGCGTCTCCCTCTACTGCTTCCGGGCGGGGATGCCCCCCTCGAGTGTCCACCAAGTCCACTTCCAAGCTTTCTATTGTCGCCTGGTAGCATTCCTTGGCTTGTTCAGTATTTCCCTTAACTTTCCCCACTCTTCCGCCCACAGGGAATTTAAGCATCTGGTGACAGGTGGAGGGAACCGCAGAAAATAATTAGAGGAAACCGCGTCCTAGGATCGCATTATACGCTGATGGACAATCTGCTACATGAAAGTCCATTGAGCGCGTCTTTGTTATATCTGCTTCTCCGATTGTCACCTGTAGTGTGACCAAACCCAGCACTCTGATTTTTGAACCCGAGAACCCTACTAAGCTTGTAGCAGAGGGCTTGAGATCTTGGACACTCATCTTCATGCTCTTGAGGGTAGAGTAGAACAGTATGTCTGCTGAACTGCCATTGTCGACCAATGCCCTGGTGACTTTAAACTTCCTTGTTCTCAAAGAGATTACCAGTGGATCTTCGGCGCTCTCACCAGGAACCAGCTCAGAGGGTGAAAAGCTGATATCCACTTGCTCGCTTTTGTTCACACTTAAGCATTGAACTAGGCGCTCCCCCTCACTTCGGGGTCTTTTGCGCCCGCCCGCAATAGTTATGACCTCAAAGTCGTCTTCGTTCGCGCGCGGTTGTCGATGGGGAGGTGACCTCCTAGGTGGCGGCGGGAGGCGGTCACATCTTGGGGACCGTTCCCTCCTTGGGGACCGTTCCCTCCTTTGCGACCTCGATCTCCCACGCTTGGGCGTGCGTGATCTCTTTCTTGGGCTCGGCGACCTTTCTTTGCGGTGTCTTTGTTCCTGACGATGCGGTCTCGTATCTAAGCGGTTCTTGAGGTCCCTTGGCGCCAAGTACTTCAAGCTTGCTTTGAATTCTCGACACTCCGTGGTGTCATGGGTGGGCATCTGGTGCCAGTCGCACCACTTTCAGTCTTCCTCCCTCCTATGCGTCTGGTGCGCATTGCCTTCGCTTCTATGGTCCCTGCTTTCTTCCTGGCTGGTGGTGAAAACCTCCCTCCTGTTGTCTCGGTGTATGTACCGTGGCTTGTAGCTTCTTTTTTCAGGAGACCGCCCCCTTCTTTTAGGCGATCCTCCCTTCCTTTTCTCCTTTTCCCTTAGACTGGTGTGCTTGGTAACGTCTTCCACTATCATAGCTTCCTCCAGCAGGATTGCTTTTCTCACCAAACGGTCCAGGTCGGGCCATTCCTTCAGTGTGTGCTCCTTCTTGATAAGCGTTCTTCGCAGCTCACAACTATGCGTGGACATACGTAGGTTTCCTGCCGCCACACTTGGCAAGATTCCCTGCACTTCGCAGGCTATAGCGTTCCACCTATCATAGAAATTTGTCAGCGATTCTTCTCCCCCTTGCTTGCAGTTGATCAGCGATGATACCGTCAACTTTCTTCTCCGCTGGGATGCAAACTTCGAGGAAAAGAGGGTTGCGAACTGCTCAAAGTCTTCAATTATTCCCTCTGGCAAGGAGGTGTACCAAACTCTACACTGACCGCCAAATGTGACTGGGAACGCCTTACACAGATCTGCGTCTGTGGCGTTGATGAGCTGCATTTTCAACATAAAAGCGCTCAAATGGTCGGCAGGGTCCGAGCTTCCATCATACGCGGGCAGCCCGAGTGATGAGAAGTTTGGGGGAACTTGGGTTTTGAATAAGCTCTTAGCTAGTGGGTTTTGGAGGATGGCGGGACCCTTTGTCTTGCCATACGTGGGTCTGAGGTGTTCTTCCGAAAATCCCAAGCTAAGGTCCTCTGCACTTTCTTCTTTATCGGACTCCCCGCCTTCTGTCCGAGCAGGGCTGTCGGGACCGCTTTCTTTTTTTTCCCCTTTGTTTGGTCGCTTTCCTGAGCTTCCTGGCGTCTCGCTTTCTTTCTCCTTGAGCATGGCTAATATTTGCCCCAAGCTTTCTTGCATTCTCGATATTTGCTGCCCTTGACTTTTTCTGCGGTCCTCCATCTCCATTTCCTCCTCCACAGTGGGCATTTCCAATCCTCGGATGCCGCTTATCTGCGCGTCTGGTGCGCGGGGGTTGCTTCTTCCTACCACGTCCTTGACAGGGGTGTTGGAGCTCCCATCCATCCTTTCTTCAGTGCTATCTCTCGCCCCACGGTGGGCGCCAAATTGTTTGAGCCTAGAATGTTCTAGGCGGTCTTGTGAAGAACGAGTGATGCGTCTGTTCCAGATGGTGGGGGACTCCAAGCTCCTGTAAAACAAGGGTCCGTGGGCGGTCGCCCGGGACACCCTCCGATGCTTAAGTTAGAGATAGAATAAGAGTTTTTAGTTTATGTTTAGAGAGAGAGAGAGAGTAGTTGGGTTGCTGGCCCATCATGCAGATATGAATGTATTTATAGTGGGTTGGCCTGGCCTCGGGCATTAAATGCCCTTGTCAGGCGCCCTAGATCAGTCATACTTTATCTAGACCGCCTACGGCGGACAATTAATGCTCAGTCCTGCTGTGTTCGAGGAGTATCTTAGGAAGATCTCGGCCTCTACCAAGCAACGGCTCCTTGTGTCAGGCGGCCTACCGTCTGTCCCATCCTAGGGCGGCCGCCCTCCTTTCTCCGTTCCCCATGCCTGCTTCGTGGGCCCCCCGACGGGCCTTCCTCCTTGGGCTTCTTGTGGGCCTCCGAGCCCAATACCGCTCAGCTATGGCCCAACACTTACGAAACTGGAGTTACTCTCTATGCAATCTCCACTACAAATATGGAGTTTTGGGTTTGGGGGTCTTCTTGGTCGAGTGAAAGAGAAAACAAGGATCCTAGGTTTGGGATAATGGTTTTTGCGGGTTGTGGCTTTGGTCTTGATATTACTGTCGTCGGTGAGGCTATAGTGAAGCAGGTCCCCAAACTTCCACAATCACTAGATCTAGAAAACCTCTTTTTTATCTCCTGTCTCTATCTCTCAACCGGTGATTTCGGCGAAACGTTCATCGATGACGCCCAAAAGGGACATGGAAGAAGAATCTTCGATCTGCCCAATTACCTGAACCTGGAGTTAGAGCCGGAAGATCTGCAATCATCGTCAAAAGCATGGACAGAACATAACCCGCAGCCTCTATCGACGTCGTATTTGGCAATGGGGGATTAGGGGTTTGGGTTTTACAGTGGGGAGGATTCTGGGATCAGGGTTTCGATGGGGGATTGAGTTTTCCGGTGGGTGATTGAGTGTGCGGCGGCGGTGGTGTAGCAAGGCAGCCAAATCTTCCACCGCAGTCGGAGAAGCTGACCTGGACCATTTCTGATTCTATTCTCGACGAATTCAATAGAGAATGGAGGAATCTGGATATCGATTAAGGAAAGAGAAAGAAGAAGGAAGAAAGAATAAATAGGAAGGAAAGCTGGACACGAAAGCAAGAAGAAGAAGAAAAAAAGAAAGAGTAAATTTGTAGGAGATGATTTATTATTTTTCTGTTATTAATTATTTTAATTAAAAATATGGTGTGGCAAGCAGGTGGCATGACTTGGTGTGTTGGAGCTGATGTGCAATTGAGGTGGCATCCACATCAGCATTTTGTTAACGGTGTTAAAATTTTTGACGAAAATAGCTAATTTTTTCAAACGAGTTTCCAAAATGTGGCTACAATTGTGTATTTTTCAAAAAGTGACTATTATTGTCAAAACGTGAATAGTTATGTCTATGCGAGTGAATTAATCCTTCGGTATTTGAAGGAGTCAGAGTAAACAAGAGAAGTAATCTTCCCTACCTGTTGTCGTCTGGCTTTCCCTCGCTGGCCACTGTCGCGGTCCTTGCTTTGCCTTGCCTTGCCCTATGCAACCGCCGCCATTCCCTCGCTACTATGAGCCCAATGGGCAAGTGGGTTGTGTTTCTATTAGTGTTAATAGAGTCAACATTATTTTGGTGACTTGACACATGTATGTGGCAAAATAAATAATTTTTAATTCTACCATATTACTCTTATGGATTGAAAAATGTATGGAACTACTACAAAAGACCATTAGTGGTATTCGATGCATAATTTCGACTTAAGTGGTATAACTCACCCAATTATTAAAGTTTAATGATATACAAGCCATTTTACCTAGGGGTGGAAGTTTGGTTTGCGGGTTGCGGGTAACCCGCAAGCCACACCACACCGCACATTTTATGGATATCCATACCCATAATTTGTGGATAGTGGGTTGGATGTGGATAGCAAAATATTGATTTTTGTGGTTAGTGGGTTGGGTGAATTTTTTGTGGGTATCCTCAACCAACCCGCAGCGGGTAGTGGTTAACCACTAGGGCTGGCTATTTGGTCCGGATTGTTTGGTTTTACCTGAAACTAGACCGTATAACCCGGACCGGGACCGGACTGGGACCGGATAACAAACAATCCAATCTCATATTCGGGCTTAGATTTGAGGTAAAACACCCGGATAAAGACCGGATAAGAGACCCCCCTAACACCTAAACTCAAGATCAAATTGGGATCGGACCGAATCAAGACCGGACTGCCAATTTTTGGTCCTTATATTCCCGAAAACACCGGACTGAGACCAGATAAATTTGATCCAATTTAACCGGACCGCATAGCCACCCCTACTAACCACTACCCACTGCGAGGCGGGTTGTGGATAGTATAATTCTATATTTGTGGTGTGGTTACCCGCAAAATGTGGGGCGGGTAACCACACCCACCACAATTTCCATCCCTAATTTTACCCTCTGTTTTCTTGTGTAAAGATCGTTAGCAGTTCTATCTAAACCAAGAATCGTAAAACTGTAATGGAGGACGGATGTTGCATAGGGAAAAATTCAGTGATATGACATCCTATGATAAAAGTAAGATCACAAGTGATCCGAAGTAACAGAACAAACAATATGTGGGGTAAACTGAGAAATCTGGAACAGAAAGTAGACTCACCCAGGCAAGCCAACGCGCACAAACAAATGAACAGACAAATTAGAACGACCTTATCATATCTATCAGCCTATCCAGATCCTTGAACGAGGAGCCACCTCTCCTGGTCCCAATCTCCACTCTGCCCTTCAACTCCACTGCTCTTTCCCTCATCTCTAACCCTTCTTCCTCCACCATCAACCTTCTCACAGCGGCCGCCACCGCGTCCCTCTCCAGTTCCTCCTCAAGCTGCATGCCTACCCTCCATACATGGGTCACATACCTTGCAGTCACCTTCTGGTCGGCGAAGTTTGGCCTGCAAATCAAGGGCACCCCTTCAGCAATACTCTCCACGGCAGAGTTCCACCCGCAATGGCTCCAAAACCCTGCTACCGCCTTGTGTGCCAGCACTTCCTCTTGTGGCGCCCATTCCACGATCCGCCCTCTTTCCCCGACGCCTTCTCTGAAGCCGTTAGGCAGCAGCGACTGTCGAACATTCCGAGTCCCACGTACCAGGCCGGGCCTGACGACCCACAGGAAGGGCAGGTTGCACTTTGCTAGTCCCCATGCCATCTCGGCTAACTCGTGCTCGCTAATGCAGGCCACGCTCCCCAAGCTCACGTAGATCACCGAGTTCTCTGCCTGCTTGTCCAGCCATGGGATGCAGCTGTAGTCCTCCTTTAGCAAGCTGGTGGAGAGCTGTGGAGCGGATTTGTGCATCGGCCCCACCGTGAAGATTGGAACTCGGCATTGCTGCTTCACCTGCCCCAGAAGCGGATTCTCCAGACAGTCTAATGTGTTCCAGACGACTGCCGAACTAGAACCCACGAGCCGGATATTTTTAACCACTTCAACGAAGTTGTTCAGTGACTTGAAAATGGTTGTGGGCAGATCTTTGTATCTGAGTGGGTAATGCTCCGGCACTGGCTTCTCCATTATTGAACCTGCAGTTTTTGGTGGTAGGAATAATAAGGATATATGTGAAAACTAAAAAGCTTAGTCATACCAAGAAGCTAGAAATTACCCTGCAGAGGGATTTGGCCTTCGTCAATCAGTCGCAGAACAAAATCACGAGCGAGGAAGGTGGAGACGGTATTGGTTCGCAGCATGATGCTTGGGATTCTCAGAGAGTACGCCACAGATTCAGCACGGTACATGTATTCATCATAAATTATGCAGCTTACCTTACCATTTGGCTTCTCAGATTGCATCATTTGAGCCACACGATCCTTCAAGGGCGTGTGGCAGTTGGCGTTGACTGCTAACAAGATAGCCGGTATATTACCAGAAGAAATCAGGTGGTCAGGTAAGCCGTCTGGTACGGCTATGAAGTTGAAATCAGGGTGGTTCCTGGGACAAGGAGCGTTGAACTGAGTGTGAATTATTGAGATGGAAAATCCCCTCGAATGAAGTATGGTGCCAAGCTGAAGCATCGGGTTGATGTGGCCTTGGTAAGGACATGGAACTAACACCAGATGGCGTGGCAGAATGACTCCTTCGCTCCCCATCTCGATCTTTCCCTGTTACTTTGCACACTACTTCTGTCTGTAAACAACTGAAAACCAAATGAGCATATTGTGCAGTAGCTAGCTGTGAGTAGTTTTAAATGGGAAATCATAAATATCACCTTTTCAAGTGAGGGGGACGTGGATGTAAATATTGGCATGGAGAACGTGGAAGGTAAGGTTGACATTTATACAGCTTCTCTCCAGCTTTCAATTCTTGGGGAGGCAGGGCAGCAGAGATGCACCTTGATGTCATCTTATTGGCACGAGGAAAATAGTAGAGATCCAGCTGACAACATGTAACTGGAATTTTAACAACAAGAAGTAAATGCCAAGTTGCAGCTGCTTACCATAAAAGAGGTACGGGAACAATATATGATGTGTCACACTCAACTTTATTCATCAGATATATGCACATGTCCCGCCCTCAGATATGGGATCCAACATCATTTAGGCACGTGTGTTTATTTTGGTCACAGATTTGCTGAGCTGATATTATTGACAAGCAACTGAACTATTCAGTGTGACCCGGGAGATGCAGAGATATGAGATTCAGGAAAATGCCCAGAACTTCATACCTAAAATGACAAGTGAGCATCAACATAACAAGAAGTTGGCCACAGCTTCAGAGCAGTACATAAGTGATTCAGGCTATCTTGCAATGTGATTTCTCAAATCGTATCATGAACCATGCAAATCCTACCCAAGATAGCCCTTATGTTCCCAGAATGAAATGAGGTCATCAGATAGGCCATCTGGTATAGATATGAACCCTGCAAAAAAAAAAAAAAAAAAAAAACTGA
Organism: Linum tenue; assembly: GCA_946122785.1. NCBI lineage: Eukaryota > Viridiplantae > Streptophyta > Magnoliopsida > Malpighiales > Linaceae > Linum > Linum tenue. Next base: position 28,971,161 of record CAMGYJ010000003.1, read on the forward strand.
ACATCAATGTCCATAGTCCCCATGTGAAGAAAATACATCAGAACTTAGTATTGATTAATGAGACACACAGCTATGTCACAGCTTGCGCTTCTTTGCAAATAACCACAAACGTGCCCCTTATACCTACAACTCGGATGACTAGAAAGTCATGTGAAAGAACTGGAATGAAATACAAGCAGATGCAGGGGAAACCAGGTATAATCACTACTTGATAGAGAACTGTATACATAAGCTTAGTTCAGAGGTTACATGCTGCAAGAAGCCTCACATTTGCCTTACTAATCCTCTTCTTCAGAGGATACATTGCATTATGCATACTTAACAACACTCAAACTCGCACACCGTCACATTTTCGGCAATGAAACTGCTGACTGAAATCATACGCTCTTAACTGCTAGTGAGTTCGAAAAAGAGAAGGGAGACGTTTCTCACCGTCTAAGCCAGAGAACACTCTGGATCTGGATGGCCATAAGGTTAGGTTGCTGGAAGTTGTTCGGCAGCCTAACCCTACTTACGTCACGAAATTTGCGGTGCTACGCTCGATAAGGTGCCAGATAGCATTGCCATCCTCCGTCTCGGCGTTTCTCTGACTGATAATCTGCAGCACACTTTCGACCTTTCCTCCGGAGTCTCCTTTCAGCACAAGCAGTCGCTGGCGAATGCCAAGAATTTTGGGCAGAGATCTCCAGGACATGGGACATGATTGGAGAACGAAGAGAATCGGACGGGAAACTCCCTGAAGGGGTCGCGACGGTGGGAAAGGGAGGACTGGCTTTGCTAAAAAAGTTCATGTTTAGTCCCAAGAAATATTTAATTCTAATATTGGTCACTCAAATTAGTAAAATTGTGCACGTTCGTTCACTCTCCGTCCAACTCTGTTCATAGAGTCTATTAACTGTTGACGTGGCAAACGAAATTGCCTAATCAGCCTGATTTTGACTAAAAAATAGTGAATCTCGATTAATTGTGCTCTTTCAAATGATATCCACTTTGATATATTTTTAGGAAAAAAAAATCGAGGCATTTTTTATCGGTCAATACCATATGATATTAAATAGGAGCATACCATATGGTAAGAAAGCATATCATGATGGTATGAACATACCAAGACTGTATGAAGGTTGAATACATGATAGTAGGAGTATATACTAACTGTAATTTACGATTTTCATCATTGTTTACCACAAGTTACCACCGACATACCTGGGTGGTAAAGTATGGTAATTTTTGGTCCTGCATTTTTTCACCCAGAAATTTGTAGATCCAAGATCATGATGAACTAATTCCTTCTGAGCAAACGTTTTAAAAAACGACTTAAACACGAAGAAGTTACCATATGGTATGGAGTTGGTAACAAGAGATATGGCAATTGATCTCATTTTGTAGAGCACAAGAAACTCGTTCCATCTGTGGAAAAAAAAAAATTGAAATCCGAGTTAGAACTAAGAAGATACGAGTCGATTAAGAAAACTAGGGAAAATAAAATGTCTTTAATTCTCCACCTTAGATCTGAATTTTCAGGGCCCACTTAAATCTAATGGCTGAAATTTGGTTACTCATTGTTCAGTAACCAGCGGTTACTGACCGTATCCTAAGCGGGGAGGAACTTGTATATTTTTCTTGACTGAGATTATTTTGGTAAGGAATTAGAAATCTCCATAACATAGTAGGTTGCTTCTGGGAAAAAATCCCACTGCACACACGTTCTTAAAAAAAATTCCCAAATACATAAGTTATAAAAAAATTTCCCAAAGTACACATGTTTGGCATTCACCATTTTTGACAAACGCAGTGAAGGTTATCACCGCGTTTGACAAAGACGGTGAAAATTTCACCGTTTAAAAGAAAAACGGTGACGTATTCACCGCATTCATGTAAAACGGTGATGTATTCACCGCGTTTGACACAAACGGTGAACACATCACCGTTTTTCTTTTAAACGGTGAATACATCACCGTTTTAGTTAAAAATGGTGAATACCTTCACCGTTGTAGGATAACGCGGTGATCTTTTCCCACGTTTCCCACCCCTGGTAGGTAAAAATTAGGTCACATCTGCCAACTATTCACCGTTTCAGACAAACGCGGTGATGGTGTTCACCGTTTTCGACAAAAACGGTGAATAGTTGGCAGATTTGGTTATAAATACCACACCACCAGCAGTTGTAAGAACATAACCACTCCCCTTTCTTCAAATTTCAGCAACCAAAACCGAGCATAATACACAGAACAAGAATTTTTCGGTATGTTGAAACTTTTCGTATTATAGTCTAATGATGTTTTTAGTAGTTATAATATGATTTAATTTTCGTATTATGTTGTTGTTAGTTAGTTGAATTTATGTTCGTTAGTTATGAGATGGATAATATTAGTTGTACAATATGATTTTGGTGAATTTTACTGTCTTTAAGCTAATAGATACTTATTGTAAATTGTAGATATGGGTAAATTCAAGAAGTTTCATATTACTATTCGGTGGAATGGAAGGGTGACAAACTCTGACATAGGCATTGATTATGAGGACGGCGAATCCATTATGCTGAAAATTGACTCCCGATTCAATTTTCAATAACTCTGTGATATTTGTGCAGACAGGGTTTCTACGAGCGGACAGACGAGACTTGGCAAAATTACTTACCGGTATCCAGACATGAGTGCTGGCGGGGTCATGTTCCAAGAAGTTGTCATAAACGATGATGACGCAGTTACGATGATGTTACAGTTCCTAAGCGATAACCAAGTCCGGCTTGCAGAAGTGTATGTTGAGACCGGGGCGGTCGGTGAATCTCATTCTCACCATTATTCTCATGATGATGGTTTTGCAGGAGGGTACGGATGGGGTGGTAGTTCGAGCAACTACGAAGGCGGTGGTTATACAGGAGGTTACGGAGAGGGTGGTGGTTCAATCAACTACGGTGGAGGTAGTAGTGCCGGATGGGTGCCATCGGAAGAATACTGCAACCTGAGATACCAGCCCCATTTGTTGAGGCCGATGGTGTTCAATGGCCTGCTTGGGGGCCAGAGTGGTCTGAAATTGAGAATACCATTCGATCAGGGGGTACTTCACATGCGTGAGAAGACGATGTTGGTGATCGTGGTCATGTTGATCCTTCTGGCCCGAGCTATCCATTCGAGTCGAGCGACGAGGATACTGAGGAAGATTTGAGATCAGTGAGCGAGGAGGAGGAAGATACTGATGATAACGAGGATGAGGTGGCATTTCGTGAGGCACCCACGCCATATTACACACAGGTTCCAACTCAATTTTTACATAGTCAGAATGATCCCCCGACTTTGTCCATATGCTAGTGTATAATCCGACGGCCAATTTGGAGGTGGGTATGGCGTTCACATCGCAAGACGCTGTGCAGGATGCTTTTACAGAAGAGGCGTTGAGGCGCAATTTCGAGTGGAAGGTAAAATATTCTGACAGTAAACAACTACATGTCATATGCAAGCATGATACAGAGGGTTGTACGTGGCAACTGCGGGCTGCAAATATGAAGAGAAAGGGTGCTTGGGTGATTCGCAAAGCTGAGACGATCCACACATGCTCCTCGTCTATACTTTCCCAAGATCACAGGCAACTAAAAGCAAAGAAAGTTGGGAGAACTATTAAGCACCTTATAGAAGCACAACCAGATATCAAGGTGAAAGCTATCATGACAGAGGTGAAGGATCGACATTCTTACACGATAAGGTACAAAAAAGCATGGCATGGCAAGCAGAAAGCCATGGCTGAGGTGTATGGTGATTGGGAGGATTCGTATGCTTTACTCCCTAGACTTATGGGAGCAATGGAGGAGTCCAATCCTGGGACTGTTTTCGTCCCAGTATACAACAATGTATACACTGAGGATCAAGTTCGAGTACAGGAGAAGCTGATGTTCCATCGTCTTTTTTGGGCTTTTAAACCATGCATTGACGGTTTTGGGTTCTGCATACCGGTTATTCAGGTATTTTACCAACTGGTTCGGGTTTTACATGTTGTATTATTTTCTGTTACGTATATTTCATACTAATTATATCTTAAATTTTTATCTAAGGTTGACGGAACTTTCCTTACTGGGAAGTACAGAGGATGTCTTCTAATCGCCACTGGCGTTGATGGAAACAGGCGGATTTTCCCGCTTGCATTTGCATTAGTGGAAGGGGAGAACAACTTAAGTTGGGCATGGTTCTTTGACCAACTACACGAACACGTGACACAGCGGGAAGATATTACGATTATATCCGATCGACATGCGGGGATTAGGAATGCTGTTGGTGGTTTTCCCGACGAGCGGGGATGGAGATGGCGATGGTGTATTCGACACTGGCTCGCCAATTTCCAGCACAAATTTGGGAAGAAGAAAGACATCAAAAATCAACTTTGGAATGCAGGTACTAATGTTTTTCTTATGCGATTTAAGTTTGTGTTTATTAAGCTGATGTTATTCATCATGTATTGACCAGTTACGATTTTGTTCACCTTTCAGCGATTGCACATCAACCAAAAAAGTACGAGCAGAAGATGAACACGATCCGTCAGACCGACAGAGCTGGAGCAGTATGGGCTGAAGGTCAAGAGTTGCCCATGTGGACGTTCCATATGGACAACGGGGCCAGATGGGGCATTGCAACTACCAACCATGGAGAAAGTATAAATAATGTGTACAAGGGTCTTCGAGCCATGCCTATTTCTGTCATCGTGGAGATGTCTTACTGGAAGGTCAACGAGTGGCGAGTTGCTCGGCTACAGCAAGCTATAGGGAGGGAGTTGCAAGGTCATTCAATAGCACATGACGTATTCGCTCAAATGCAGAAGAACGATGAAAAATCAAGTAAGCATAAGGTTGTTCTTTTTAACCGCAGTGAAGGAATATTCGCTGTCGAAACAGGTATATTGGGTGGAGGGAGACGTGGTCACAATCGTCAAACGGTTAAATTGCACTACGAATTAGGGGAGTGTTCTTGTCAAAAGTATCAGAACGAAAGGATACCCTGTTCACATGCAATGGCGGTTGCTAAGTCAATAACCATGAACAGAAACATCCTGGTGAGTCCTTACTACACTGAACAAGCGATACGGAACTCATATAATGCAGCTTTGAGCCCCATGCCAGATGAAGCGTATTGGCCTATATACGCTGGAAAGTTGATTATCCCACCGTTGCACCTAAAACGCACCAAAGGTCGTCCTAGAGTTGAAAGGATACACAATGAGATGGATCAAGTTGAACGGACGAGAAGGGAGCCGAAGCGATGCTCTAAGTGCAGACAACCTGGTCACGACAAGAGGCTTTGCCCAGTACAACCACTATCTTAATTTGCATTTACTTGTAAAGAGCTACTAAATTGTAAGCTTGTTTAAATTTTCATTACCGCTTGCATTTGAATTACGAGTTTAATTGTCAGATCTCGTCACAATTATATAGAAAACCAGGTATTTTGAACTCTAAAATGTACTCCTTGTCGATACGATCGCGCTGCCGCAAACGGCTCGTTATTTCGACCTCAAATGAATAAGATACGCTCGTTTTAGTTTTTTATACGCAAAAGTTACTATAACGACATGTGCAGCTTTGAACTCACTTATCTCACTCGGTTGGACTCGGAATTGAGATCTGTAAAATTCTATGTCATCGTGGTTGATTTTCCCAACTTTTTTGTGTTGAGCTTAGACCCATGATTCTTGATAAAATGATCCAGAATATTCATTCGACAACTTAAGTGCGTAGGATAGTTTTTAGACAATGCAAACTCAAATCACAAGACCTAAAAATGTAAAAAACAACATGGATAGTTCACTACAATCATAAACACGATAAATTCACTCATTTGCTTCATTTTGGCCCCCATCTCTACTCTTCCTCCTCGTCCTCCACGACGTCCTCGACCCCTTCTTCCCCCTTCCGCCGCTGCTTCTTGGCGGGCTCGCTCAACGGCTGGTCGCGGATTTCTCTTGACCCGAGCCCCAACTGGGGTTACATATGGTGGTGGTGGTGGTGGCTGAGATGGACCGGTAGCTTGACGGTGGATCGGGGGGGTGCGGAGTTTGTTGTTGCGGGGTCTGATACATCGAACTCTGTTGCTGATGTTGGAATTGAGAGAACCCATGAGAGAAAGTGTCCCATTCCTGAGATGGACCGTGACTCGATGACCCTCCACGGCATCTGCTGCAGGTGCCCACTGGTACTCGAACGGTTCAGGGAGCTCGGTTGCTTGAGTTGTACGCACCTCTTCGAACGTAGGCAGAGGCCTGCGTTTTCTCCTTCGTGGGGGCTCAACCGGGGGCACAATGGGTGCATCATCACGGAATGAGGGTCGTGCCGGGGCAGGAACGGGAGGATAGGCCACGACATCCCTCCTTTGCTCTCTGGTACAACTCAGGAGGTTGTTCATAAGTCGGGTCAACCAAGTAGTCTTCCGCTCATCCATGGTTGGAGCACTTTCGAGAGTGTACTTGGCGTGTTCCAAACCATCAACCTAAGGAAAACACAAAATATATCAAATTAACTAAACCTTAAAATAAATTTATTTTAGAATGAGGGAGATTAGGATGACTTACCAACGAACCCATCACAGCACCTTGCTTTGACACCCATCTCATGGTGAACTTCCGATACCACTCCATGTACCATCGTGGTAGCCCATCGGTCTCGTCTCTGGCATCCCTTGCACCACCCATTGGGATCGATTCTCCCAGATGTTGATGTAGAATCCATGCTTTAGCTACCAGTTCTTTGCAGTGTGTCGGAGGTCCATAGCATGTAACTCCCTGAAACCTTGAGGCGGGTCTTGTGGAATTGGTTGCTCCATTCGATATTGCCTCAGGGATCGATCGGGTAGGTGCCATTCCACCATGTGCCAGCAGATCAATGGCACCTTGCACAACCACGTCTCGTGATCCAGAGGGTGTCTAAGATGATGCAGCTCAACCACTTCACGTGGATATGGATCCCATATAACCAATATTCATTCAAAAATTCGGAATTAACGACCATTTACATTGACAAATTTAACTTGTTCAAATATGGACAAAACATGATTACCTGATTCCACCATGGTTATCTAACTCAGAACGATAAAGCAGTAACGAATGCTCAGGTTGATGGTCATTCGTATTTGCTCCTATCCACCTTGTAAGTAAAAGTACAGAATCAATTTAATTGAAATATAGCTAAGCATATAATAAATTAAATTGGTCTAAGTACGGAATAAATTCAATTTAAATCTATCTAAGCATGTAATCAAATTTAAATTGGGCTAAGTACGGAATAAATTCAATTTAAATCTAGCTAAGCATGTAATCAAATTTAAATTGGGCTAAGTACGGAATAAATTCAATTTAAATCTAGCTAATGTAATCAAATTTAAATTGGGCTAAGTACGGAATAAATTCAATTTAAATCTAGCTCAAGCATGTAATAAAATTTAAATTGGGCTAAGTACGAAATAAACTTACTGACACCGTAGGGGAGATTTTGCAGAAAGTGAGCTCATCATCGTTTCTCCGGTATGGACGTGGGTCGAGAGGTGCGAACATTGGAAGATGCTCCCATACCCACAGTTGTAGGATGAACATCGCAGCACCAGCTTGCTTTGCCCCAACCGTCGAGCAAGTACACAGCTCCCGGTATACGCCCGCTAGCACGGCCGATCCCCAACTCTTTTGCCCGATTGCATCCCAGTCACCTGTGAGCATATCCAACCATATGCCTTGAATCCATCGGTTGGACTTGTCGGGGAACAAAAATCCACCCACCAAACCGATGAGGTAGATGCGGGAGTAGCGCTCGACTTGTTCTTCCGGTGTCTCGTCATTGATTTCCACCTCTTGCTGGATGTGAGATACCAGCCACGGGACCGACACTTGGCCCGCATTCAACGGTGGATGCCCCCGTCCTTGAATTGGAGTGGTGGTCGGCATGTCAAAGCCCAAACGATCACGTATGAGCGGCCCCCAACCTCCTTCGGGTTTGGTCGTGGGACCAATGATGGCATCCCCAGAAATAGGCATCCCGGTGAGGATCGCCACGTCTTTGAGGGTGATCGTCATTTCCCCCTCCGGAAGGTGGAACGTATGGGTTTCGGGACGCCATCGTTCCGCCATTGCCGTAAGCAGATCGTTGTCGATTTCGATCCGCAAGAAATGGCGCAACATTCCCAAATCGGTCCTCGCTATATAGGGCTCCAACCTTGGATGCCAAGCGGGCAAGTTATTGGTCCCTTTATGAACCACGGGAACAAGAGATTCCTAAAAAAAATAGGGAAAATATCAATTTATTAGATTAAATAAAGCAAAATAAAACCTTAGAAAATAATAAAATAAAGCAAGAATACTCAAAAAATTACTGGATTGTTATCCCAAATAGCACGGGAGCGATGAGCTTCTTGATCGGTTAAGAGACTCGCATCCCTTGGGCCATAATGGATATACAATCAAGGATCGTATATCTCGGCACTCATCTATAAAAAAGTAATGAAATCAGAGATTGTTTTGATAAAAAAAACACAAAATCAAATTGTTTCGATTAAAAAAAAAATCATAAACCAAAAACCTACACGAAGAGCCTCTTCGTCCATTTTTTGGCGGAAGCCGGACAGAGGTTCGACGGTTTTAGGTTTGTAAGGGACGGGAACTTAGCGAGACGGGGACTTTAGGGTCAAACTCTAGTAATTCTTTCTGATGTGGAAGATCGGACTTAGCCGCAACCACCGAGCATACTTAGAACGAGACTAGAGCGGATAAATGGAGGGAGAAAGAAATGAAATTGTTGTGGGGTGAGTTGTAAGTTGGAGGGGAAGGGGGTATTTATAGTTTGGGAGAAGGGGGGAGGAACTGCGCAGCAGTTATTTGGGGGGCATTCACCGTCTTTGAGGGACGCGGTGAATGCCTCGCTTTTCCCAAAGACGGTTCCCCCCGAGTCGACGTGGCGTGCTGTGAGGCGTCGGATCGTGGGAAGAAAACCACGATCCGCGCCTCGCCGCATCTAACGGCCACGGTGAAAGCACATCGGCGCGGATCGCTGAGGTAAACAAACACGGGGTATTCACCGTGTTTGTCTAACGCGGTGAATACCCCGCGTTGGTCCACGTCAGCGATCCGCGTCACTTCATCGTGGACCATTAAAACGGTGAAGGCCTCACTGTTTTTGATTAAAACGGTGATGCATTCACCGTCTCTGTTTAAAACGATGATGCCTTCACCGTTTTAAACTAAGACGGTGAATACGTCACCGTTTTTTTAAGACGGTGAAATGTTCACCTTTTTTCAAACGCGGTGATACTCTTCACTGCGTTTGTCAAAAACGGTGATGCTCAAACATGTGTACTTTTGGAAATTCTTTTATAACTTATGTATTTTGGAATTTTTTTTTAATAACTAGTGTACTTTGGGATTTTTTCCGTTGCTTCTGTGGTGTTGTCTTGCTTTGGATTTTTGCGATGCATTAGAATTTTTAAAGCATCGATCGATAATCTACTTTAATTTACTCCTAAAAACACTATGATTACTCTAAACTCTACTAGTTTCTTATTCTCTTCTTTGAATCCTTGAACTGAACAACAAACGTATAAATATATAGAAAAAACACAAGAAATCCTAATAGCTAAACCTAATACCACTCGGTCCATGACTTGGTCGGTAGCCCACATCCTTAACCCAATCCCAACTCTAACAATATTATTAATAATACTCCATTATTCCTCCTCCCTTTCAAGAACTTCGTTACGGAAGTTCAGGCATCATCTCAACTTGGATCAATGGGGAAAAAACTGCTCCCACGTGTTGATGACAATGAATAGAGTATTTGTTAGTCGAGGCCAACCTCGCTTACGAAATTTTCAATTAGGTTCGAGCACTCGAACCCAACTCTTACCACCTAAAACTTCCGCCTCAAGCAACTCTTATCCCACAACGTGACCCATGGAGTACCACATTGGCTTTCCATGCATGGACCAAGTCCACCCATCTCCTTCCAGAGCCACTCCCACGTTCGGCCTGATACCGCGGCTCGCGGCATAACTTCCACGACCCAAGGACGCCAAGTTGAGCACAATATTTGGGTCGGCTTGACATGGTCCCTACCCTAGCAGCAGCCGCCAACGATCTGCCGTCGTCGTAGTCGCTCGGCAAACACCCCCAGTTGTGCCCGACGAAGACTTCTCCCTACATATACCTCCACCGCGCTCTGCTTCCTGACGGGGCTCCTCTCTAATGCTTGTCTTAATGGCTGTAGATGCCTCCACCTGTGTAGTCTTCCTTCACAATGTTGCTCGAAACAATGACTGGAAGCGCAACTGTTCCCATCGTCATCTCTCGTAGAGCTTCCGCGAGGGGACTTAGTTCACTCTTCAACTTCTCCAACCCAACTTGAACCGAGCTTGGCCAGCCAACAGGATCTCTTGGCCATGTTGCAGCGTCTCCGGCAGTGCAATCAAATGCGTCATTTTATCTAGAAGTAGAAAATGGGTAAAATCGAAAAGCGTATAATCAAAGCGTTAAAGCGTAAGTTTTTTTATGCATACTAGCTAAAAATATGTTAAGTACAACATATACTATGTAAAATTAAATATGAGTGCACGAAATTTAGATAAATTAATAAACACCTCCAATTCATGTTTAAAAGAGAGCAACTCATACCATCTTAACAATAAGTTCATAAACATAGATCTTAACAATAAGCCACCTTCCCCTCTATGCTAATGAATTTGGGAAGGGCCTAACTAGTGAATTAGATTACTCTATTGAAGGTGAGAATGCATCCAAGTGCCTGGTATGTATCTTTTAATCTCAAATGTATAATATTGCTGGTGATTGATCTTTAAATATACTTTTTATAATTAATTTTATGAAAAAATATATATTTAGTGAACTAGAAGCGTAAAAGCGTAAGATTTTAAACATTAAAGAATAATTAAAGTGTGATTTTGACGCTTCGGAACATCTTGCAAACGTATACCCTCGCCTTGGATTTGACTAACGAGCAAGCCTTGGACCTCCGCGAACTCCTTGGTATCCCGGTTGCCTTGGCTATAAGAGACGTCAAGGATTCTCACCACCGTTCGTTAATGTTGACAAAGATTTTGTATTGCCTCTTCTTCGCCATGATTGGATCAGATCCAGCCCTGACTACAACAAATTGAGCACATGGGATGTGAGCCTCGTTGACCGTCTATGTCGCTTCCAAGGCTTGAACCTCGGCCGCCCAACCCTCGACGTGGTTACGGGTTTCATGATTCCATTTATCTCTCCAGTTCAACGCCTCCCATCACTGTAGGCAGGACGACTGATCTTGAATGAAATATGGTCAATACGACCAAGGCGGATGGTGTGAAGCAGCTACTGCAGCTCTAACCCCGCCAACTAAACTCTCCTAGTCTTGACGGTCGTGTCTATCATAATATAACCATGGCGCGATGTGAAGATGACAGATGTGACGGCGATGGTCGAAGTGGAGATGGGTAGCTAGGGTATAGTGTCTAGCTTCACGAGGAAGAATGTCCTCGTAACTTCGTGCCTTGTATGCGAGCCACGCTGAGCTCGATTCCTCGAAATCGGGTTCTGATACCGCTTGATGTATGAGAGTTACTAATGCATCAATCAAACGATAATCTACTTTAATCTACTCCTAAAAATACTAGGATTACTCTATAACTCTATTATTTTCTTATTCTCTTCTTCAATTCCTTAAACTGAACGACAGGTGTACAAATATATAGGAAAACATAGGAAACCCTAATAGCTAAACCAATTACTACTCGACCCATGACTTGGCCACTAGCCCACATCCTTAACGACTTTTATAATACAAGGAAGCTATCAAGATGCATTGCCCATTCTTTTTTGTGCTTAATCCCAAAAAAAGGATGTTATTGAGACAACTGGGGATTTAAGACCTATTAGCTTAATTGGGAGTGTTAATAAGCAGATTTCCAAGGCCCTTACAGAACGCTTGAAGTATATTATGGGGAAGATTATATCAGGAAATCAATTTTTCGGGATTCGAGGTAGACCAATCCACGAAGCTTCTTGAGTGGCTAACGGATTGGTTGACAGCATAAAGAAGAGCGGAAAATCTGGTTTAATCTTTAAGTTGGACATCGAGAAGGCTTTCGACAATGTGAATTGGAAATGTCTATTCAAGATCCTTGCAAGTCTAAACTTTCCTTCGAAAATACAACAATGGATTCATGGCTTGGTTTCATCTCCTTACTTATCCGTGCTTGTCACTTGAGAGGCGGCTGGTTTCTTCAAGATTGAGAAAGGCTTACGACAAGGTGATCCAATGTCAGCCTTTCTTTTTAATTTGGTGATGTACAATTTGTCAATGATGCTGAAAGTGATAAAGGGTGTTGGATTGATATCTTGAGGTACCCATCCCGCCTTATTGCCATCACTAATCGGCCTACTTTCTTGGACTATACTCGATCAAAGAGGAAAGGCATTTTTTGGGCACTGTCAAATTCATCATTTTCAGCCACAAATTACTGGCTGTTAATTGTTCGACCACAAAACCAAAAAATGTCATCCCTCTTTGAGCGAGTAGAGTCCAAGAAAGCATGCAGATTAATGAGACGATGAATTTTAAAATGGCCGCATTAATGGATAATTTATCTACAAAATAAATAAAATCCAAATGAAAAAACTTGAATCCCCATTTCAAATTTCCAGCATTCGAGTGAAAGTAGGAATGCCATTTTGGTCTTCACAGTTACTTTTTTTTATTCATTAAAAAGACACGTACTAGGATTCAAACCATGACCACTTTAAAGAAAAGCAAAGATCATAACCATCACACTAAGTACATTTGTTGTATCTTTTTAAATTAAAAACATATAATAGAATAGAGGAAAAAATCATTCCCCTATTTCAAATTCCCTTATCGAGGAGCGTTTGTAGGAAGGGTAGAATAGGGAGTGTCAATTTTTTTCTTTTTCCTCTGTGGAATGGGCCAACTTACCATACATTGATACACATGCAGATTTAAATGGGTCCATGAGTGTCAATTTTTTTCTTTAATCCCTTTTATTTCTCCATGGTGGTAAAATATATATGAAAAGGCAAAAAAATACTTCTTTTTATTGCTAAAAAGAAAAAAATTTACAATAAACTAATGCATAGATTCTAATGGGCTAACCGCTAACAATAAAATAAAAGAGTTGAATGGGCCTGACCTACATGGGATTTGGCCATCAAGTAAAACAAATGAACATAATGGGTTTGCCATTCTAAAACAAGATATTTTTTCTAGCATAATATATATTATGCTATTATTTTATATCTTAGTGGCTAAAATATAATGTATTTTAAAGTTATTCAATGGTTCAACCTCGACCAACCCAATTATAGTTATTTTGAGTATTAAATTAAACTCATATTAATTACATTCCTTTTTTTCAACTACCATTGCACCTGTACACTGATATCACTTCACTGATACAACTACCATTGCACCGAAAAAAGAAAAGTAATTCATATAAGTTTTTAATTTCCACAGATTATTAAATGCAAACACAAATTTATTACCTTAAAAACCTATAATTAATAAGAGTGTCATTTTTTAACCCCTTTAGAACTAGTCATACTATCTCATCCCAGATTTTAATACTCACAATCATGAGCAATTATTCAGTATGCAACTGATATGGTTGCACTTAATATTGCATTATTTCACCGTTAGACTAATTGTTCTTAATTGGAAAACTAAATAGCCATCACCAAATAAAGGTAGCATACCATAAGCTTGTAAAGCAGAAAAGAAACTCACCATTCCACCAAATTCATAAACATACCAAAAAACTCATAAAACATACTAGAACCTCACCACACCATAAAATTTTTAAACCACACAAGTATCAGAAATTTTATAAAATAGTCGCAAGTCCATTGAAGTAGACTATAAAGTATAAATATAATAAAATATACCACAAGTTTCTTAAAACATATCACAAAACCATTGAAGTCGACCATAAACCCATAAAGCATACCACAAGTTCATTAAAACATACCACAAATTCATTAAAGCAACCCAGAAATTTATTAAAGCACAACACACGTTTCTTAAAACGACCAAAAGTTCCTTGAAGTATACCATAAACCAATGTTGTTAGAATGAGCCGAAACATGACCCGACAACGTGAACGACTCGCACTTTAGTGGTCCAGCCGACATCAGATCGTTTAAAAATCGTTAGAGAACCGGTAACTAATAAACATCATCGGTATAAATAGTGGACTCTTCTTAATCATGGCTCGTCTCTTTCCTTTGAAATGTTGAAATGTAAATTAGAGTTCAGTCGTTTTTAGTTTTTTTCAATTTTCTGAATTTTTTTAGCATGATGCTACTAACACTAAGGGTAGTTGTTATAGCCTATGGGTAATTACCATTATAACCTTAATAAATATGTTAGCATGATGCTACTAACACTAAGGGGTGTGATCACCCTATATGGTTCCACTTTCTTAATAAGATTATTTTAGTTATTTGTTGCTTCAAAGATGAATAACTTGAATAGTATTGTACTTTTTTATGGACTAATGGTTTGGATGCTTTGAACTCGTGTTAAGAAAGTTGTACCTTTGTTGATTCATGCCTTATTATGTCCATTTAGGGTTGTAACTAAAGGTATACATGTGACTGAATGTTTAGCACTTTGAGATAAGGCTGAGAATCCAGACGAATCTATATGGGAAACCGGAATTTAAACGAGACCGCACAGTTTGGTCTGGACCCTGAGACCAGAATCAAGTTATGTTCTGGCTTGCAATCTCCCCCTTTAGTGTGCAGTCTAATGCAGCGTGAACCGCGTTAATCGCGGTTAACCTTGGCAAACCGTGACCCACTACACCCTAATCCAGGGAAAATAACCATAAACCTCAGTTTCAGCATTTGGGAGAAAAAATCAAGCCTGATCAATCCGACCATGGCGAGTAAACAATTTGATCTTCATATTATGGATTTCAATACAAGCATAACAAATCTGTTGTTTCTTCATCAAACTAAAGCCAACAAATTGCTCAAGCAATCCTTTTTGCGTTATCTGCTAACGAAAGAACTATACAGAAACAAGAAAAGATGAGAAAATCATCTTCATTAGCCATGTATAGACTCCCTAGTCGATAATTTAGAAATGCAAAACAAAAATTTATTTATGTGGGTGATAGAAGAGAAATTATGGCAAGTGAAACTGCGAACCGAGTGGTTCAAAATGATCTTGACGTTGTCGCGGTGGAGATTAATGGGTCATTTGGTTTTGGAGATAGTTTGGTTGTGATAGTTACAATGCATGCAATGTTTACACTACATCATTTTTATTTTATTTTCTGCACAAACAATACATGCATTGTTTGCTTGATGTGACACAAACTATCACTCAAAATGAGTGATAGTTAAATCTCAAGTTTTGGTTGAGATTGGTGAGATTGTTGTGTTTTTTTTCCTTCTACCAACTATGTCCCCACCTTTTTATATGTGTTACTTTTTTATACTAAAAACAAAGGGTACAAATGATATTTCACCCATAAAGTAATATAATTTATTTAAACATACACTACAATAACTATCACAGAAACCAAACAATGTAAACTACAATATACCAATTTTCTTATATACATTATATTATTATGCATGCATTGATAACAATACATCGATTTAACTATCACCAAATCAAACCACCCATAAGTTTGAGAACCTTTCTAACTACCTAAGACAGAAGAGAAACAATAGCACAAAGAGCAAGAGGAAGACAAGGTTTTGTTATGCATTTTATTTTAAGTGCACACTAGATAGAGTAGTGGATATTGAAGTGATAAGTCCACTTCTCCCCACATATTTATTCGCGGGTTAATTGCAGTCACTAAATTTTTGTTTAACTAAGATATTAAGCACTAAAATTTTTATTTTTTTTTGGATAATAGGGAAGATTGGAGGAACGGAAAAGAGTGAAGCTTTGTTGAACATGGTATGTCTAGTTCAGATCCTACTGGCGTGGTCTGATCTCGACCGCCTAATATATGGTCAGGTCTATGATCTATATTCTAAAATTTCGGTATTTTGTTTAACTAAGATATTAAGCACTGAAATTTTTATTTTTCTGGATAATGGGGAAGATTGGAGGAACGGAAAAAAATGAAGCTTTGTTGAACATGGTATGTTTAGTTAAGATCCTACTGGCGTGGTCTGATCTCGACCGCCTAATATATGGTCAGGTCTATGATCTATATTCTAAAATTTTGGTATAGACTGTATATAGTATATATGATTGCCAAAAAGAATGAAGTATATATTATATGGTCAGGTCTATGATCTATATTTTAAAATTTCGATATAGATAGTATATAGTATATATGATTGCCAAAAAGAATTAAGTATATATTATATTTGACGTGAATACGTGGTATGTTTAGTTCAGATCCTACTGGCGTGGTCTGATCTCGACCGCCTAATATATGGTCAGGTCTATGATCTATATTCTAAAATTTCGGTATAAACGGTATATAGTATATATGATTGCCAAAAAGAATGAAGTATATATTATATTTGACCTGAATACGTGATTAATTTCTTCAAACTAATAAACTCTAGCTACAGCCTACAAATGAGAATTTAAAAATTTCGTGGACGGCAGGATTCGAACCTGCGCGGGCAAAGCCCACATGATTTCTAGTCATGCCCGATAACCACTCCGGCACGTCCACTTATTCCTTACAGCTGTTAACATTTTCTTTTAATCATATTTATATCTAGATTCCATGACAAAGAACCCTTAATATAAGATCGACGTCAAATTTAGGTTCATTTTAGTTAATCTTATCACTTGAATATAATCAAAGAGAGAAACGGGGCAGATTAATTGTACGTACGTACAATTTAGAGTGGAGACATCACTGTGACAGGTTCAATCGGATTACGGGGTTAGTTAGACTTTGGATTCATCTGGTTGCAGGTCGATTGTGTTCGGATTTATCGGATTGAAAGTCAGTTGGATGAGGGGTTAATATGATAAGGGTCATCGGTTGTGGGTTTATCGAGTTCCACGTTAATTGGGTTACTAGTTTATCGAGTTGCGGGTCAATCGAGTTACATGTTGATCAGGTTATGGGTCGATCGGGTTGTTCAAGTCAGCACATTGTATTACTTACTTTTTACTCGTTACACTAATTCCAAACATTTTTTTCACAATTTTTAGAAAATTTATTTATACCTCGTATATGTACTTATAAAGTTGCGCTCTGTTATAAAACACTGAAGTAAAGATTTGGCCAATTTAAGTTGCGCTCGAGTTGCATTTTGGTTTCAAAATAAGGGTTAACAATGGTATGTTAAGTCATACGATTACAATAACTCAATCGTCTAAAAGGGTGATAAATTAGTTTATAAGTACTTATAAAAGGTTAAAAAAATTGTCAAAATAAGGGTCAGCTAGATACGTACGTTTATCAAATGCTGTTAAATTAGTTCATATAATAAGTGCTAGATTATGTGTATTATAACAAAAGCGATTGGTTTATTATGATAAGATGACTCATGATAGTTTCTCATATATATTATAACCAATTAGCCATGAACTATAAGGCTTAACAAGGTTTACTATATATAATGTCTTAGTTACTAAATGCTAAACTCTAAACTCATAACGGGTAAAGATAGTGATAATCACATTGGTAAATCTACAATCTACAAGTATATAGATAGCTGAATATTTTTTCTGCACCCCCATTCAAATTTTTCTAGCAACGAGAGTGAAAGTAGGAAGAGCATTTTTGTCTTCACAATGACCTATTTGTTTCTCATTTATTCTTAAAAAAATACGCATACTAGGATTTGAACCGTGGTCATTTTCAACTATGATAAAAATCTTAACCAATCATACTAAACAGATTAGTTGTATCATTTTAAATAAAAAACATACATGAAGCTAAAATTAAAAAATCACAGAACTTTTCAACAGGCACCCCCATTCAAATTTTTCTAGCAACGAGAGTGAAAGTAGGAAGAGCATTTTTGTCTTCACAATGACCTATTTGTTTCTCATTTATTCTTAAAAAAATACGCATACTAGGATTTGAACCGTGGTCATTTTCAACTATGATAAAAATCTTAACCAATCATACTAAATAGATTAGTTGTATCATTTTAAATAAAAAACATACATGAAGCTAAAATTAAAAAATCACAGAACTTTTCAACAGGTAGCTAAGGTCGCTAAATCTTCGCTCAGTACTTATTGGTGTTTTGATACTTCGATTTTCATATTTAATTATTTTAATTTATACTTTAATACTTAATTTAAATTTCTATTTATCTTATAAATAGACGATAACTTTAAAATCATAGACCAAATATAATTGGTCCAATATTGCATATCGAATTGCAATATCGAATGTGTAGAAGCGATGTTAACTCCTACATTAGTATTAGTTTATAGAACTACTATGAGGCAATCATATTCATATCTTTCTGCAAACAATATAGGGACGGGTTCTTTGAACGTTTTTAGCTCGGTTGACAGTTAAGTTTTAAACATCTTCCAAATCCGACAGCATGATGGATCCAACAATCATTAGAAGAGGTTGAGTATAATAGATTGGTTTATTTCATCTTTTTATGTATTAAAATGAATTTGTAGAGCAAGGACATGTCTACATATACACTCTACACAATATATTATTGGCACGATAAAATTGTCGTCTCATTTCAAATTTCCTACAATGAGAGCAAAAGTATGAATGACATTTTTGTTTTCGCCATTATTTATCTTTATTTTGTATAGAAAATATACAAGTATTGAGATTTGAACTAATGTATCTTCAAACACAGACAAAAGTCATAACCATGATTTTTGATTGGAGTATGACTCTATTCGTCGAACCAATTCTATCTAAGCCTGAGTATCTCAGCCGATGCCGAAGTCCCAGTTGGTTGTCTACTTAGGCAAAAATTACGAAGCAAAAATTATTAAAAAAACATTAATTTGAGTTGAAACTTTAGGTCACTAACAAAGGCCAAATTCCTTATTTTAATTATTATTTAATACTTAATTAAATTCCAATATATCTTATAAATAGAGGATACCTTTAAAATCGCGGGCCAAATATCATTGATTCGAATATTCCATATCAAATTGCAGTGTTGAATATGTAAAAGTGATGTATTATTATTAAATTAGTATTAATTTTTAGACCTACTATTACACAATCGTATTCATATCTTTGTGTAAACTATATGAGACTGGTTCTTTGAACATTTTAGTTCGGCTAACCATCAAATTTTCACGTTTTCCTATTCTGACATGATTGGATCCAACAATCATTAGGAGTTTAATAAGTTGGTTCATTTCACCTTTTTTAAATGTGCTAATGAATTTGTAGGGAAAAGACATGTCTTTATATACACTCTACACAATATATAATACTAAAATGAGAAAATTGTTGTCTCATTTCAAATTTCCTCCAACGAAAATGAAAGTAGGAATTCTATTTTTGCTTCATAATTATTTTACAGAAACTACAAACTTTCAAAATTCAGAAATTGTTGCTCAAACTAAAAATCAGAGCATCGAAAATCAATGTTCGCAAATTTTATTCCAAATATCACTTAATTGAGAGATTTTTCTCTCTCTATAAACAAAGTAAAATGAAACAAGTTATTGCCAAATCAAGAGCTTTGGCTCGAAGACGATGACCTGCTTCTTCGTGGGAGAAAGAAATACATGCGGTACCATCAGAGATATGGAGAGCAAAGACGAAAAGGATACACTACGAGTTCGTGAATAAGTACTGTGAAATAGATCATCAAATCACTAGCTTGGGGCTGAACAAAATGATAGGAGGTTAGTTAGATAGCCGATGATATAGAATTTGCCAATTTAGTACATCTACAGGAGATCTCCAGAGTCGGCTTAGGAAACAAAGAATCGAAGGGGAAGGAAAAGATATAGACTCTTTTATTAACAACTAATTGAGTGCATGGGGGTGGATAAACGATGCATTCATTTCTCTTTTCTTTTTTAAAAAATAAAACAAAATAGCAACATAAAATTTTTTGGGTTTCTATTCACCTTTTGAAGTTTGTTCTTTTTCGGGTCTAATAAGATTATTTAAAGCTATTATTCTACTAAAATAATTTTATTTTTTCCCCTGTATTGATGTAATATTTTGACCAAAACATGTTAGTAAGTTAAATGATATATTAATTAAAATAATATAATATTCACGCTTTTTCAGAGCACCAAATTATAATTATTGAAGAGTATACACTCTTACGCTCCCATTCTAGCTCATGCTCTAGCTCCCGCTCCGCGAATTGGTAAGATAAATTTGTCAAGTCAATTATGTTAACAAAGAGACTACTGGAAGAACTTGCCTTCCATCACATATTGTCTACCCTCGCAAACACCCACATGCTCAATTTCCACTTGGTCGTTACTCATTAATTCCACTTCTGACACACATCGCCACCATAGGAGTGTGACCTTCATCGCGTGACGAATACTTGTTGTTGGAGTGCATTTTAGGATCTCGAAGGAGGATAGCAGAAAATAGCAGATAGAGAAACAAATGTAGATATTCCGGTCGAGGAAGAATATTACTCATATGTAGATGAGATTTTATATAATTTTTGAATATATGAACAATATAATAATTTTTCATATATCCGGGCAAAAGCGGACTAAAACCATTAGACCATTAACCCTCGACACACTTAATCGACAAGGCCAACGGGCTAAACCAGGTTGACAACCTTTGATACTTGAAATCCATATATTCTAAACATTTTGGGTTCCAATTTTTATGCTTGAGTCAAATCGATCTATAATTGTGGACTTTTTAGAGAGTGGTTGAAATTCAAAAGTCGGTCTTGAAGGTTCTTTCGTGACGGACATGTTTTTGTGTTTAATTATTGTTAGGTCAAAGGAAGAGAAAGCTCAAAGCGGGACAGATGGAGGATGAGATTGTGGCTATTAATTATTGGGAGTTGCAGATAGAGAAGATAAGCCATAAAACGGATTAAATATAATTTGATAATACGTACATACTATATATTACAATGGCATGTTTGATGTGAAAAATAAAAGGGATAGATTTGAGAAAATGGATAATAGAGTGACAATTTATGCTATTAACTCCACATGAAAAGTCAAAGATTGTATTGATAGAGTAGAATTTAAGGTTTTATATTTCAACTTTTGTACGTGCATTAGTATCTAACACATAACAGCCTCGACTTATTATTCAATCAAGCCTATACACTAAATTCTAATAATTTATACAATAAGCATTATGTTTTTGGTTTCTTCCATATTTGAGATTTATTGGCATAATCTTTTCGCCATTCTCTTGATTATTTATATACCTTTAATTCCTACCATTCTAGATAACATATATTTTGTTTCAACTCCAACTTCATATCCAATAATAAAAAAGTCCACAAATTTCTTCTAAGATATGAAAAAAATACACAACAATAAATTAGGAGGACTTGATAAAAAATACATATTAACTCATTATCGGTAATGTCATAATCATCAAATATCATATAGATTACTATGAAATAATGAATTAACTATTTTAGAAACCTCAACTTATTTAAAAACATGAAGAGATTTATCAAAATAAAATAAAATTCATCCGACCAACGAATCGGGTTAATATTTTAAATATAATTATAAATAAACCAATATTAATGATAAAGCGAAACTCATTCGGTCAAGGGCCGAGTAAAAGCTAGTAATTAAGTATATGAGATAAGATAACTCATGATATGTTCTCAAAATCAACTATATTCAATTAGTCATAACCTATAAGCCTGTAATAAGGTTTACAATTGACAATATCTTAGTCCCTAAATCTTATACTCCTAAACTATCACATGTAAACATTGTAATTATCAAATTGATAAGTTATTAAGTATATGATTTGAATGTTAAATAACATGCATTTGAGATGATATAATATAGAAGATGAGACTAAAATTGTATATTAGTCATTCCATCCATGCCCTACACATAGAAATTTAATATTTATATTTGAAAGACTAAAATTTTGAGACACAAAAAAGTCAAAACTATAAAAAAAATTCCTTTATTCTTTTCTTAAGAAATTGATAACACCAAAATTTCCCTTCTTTCTCTACTCATAATCAAAAGCACTCAAGTTTACCTCTTCTTTCTCTTTCAAAAAATTGAAAGCCCAAAATTTCATTTTTCTTTCTTTTCTCAAAAAGTTGAAAAAATTGCCCACTTCTTTCTCGTCCCATAAAATCAAAATCACCAAAATTTTACCTTCTTTCTTTCCAAAAAAATTGAAGTACCAAAATTCACTCTTCTTCATGTTCACAAAAAGTTGAAAATACCAAAATTTCTCCCCTATTTTAAAATAATCAAATTACTAAATAAATTATTTTACTCTATTTATAATTAATTTATAGATTTATAATATAGTTAAATTAACTAGAATTTTAATTTAAGTATACTATATAAATTATTATTCATTATCAATATAGGTATTATGCATTTTCACAGTTGGAAATGTGAAACTCCACTGTCCACAGTTGACCGCTCTCTCAGATTTGCTTGGCCCAAAGAATCCCTAAGAATTTAGACCTCCCGAAGACTG
The DNA here is from genome assembly GCA_946122785.1 of Linum tenue. NCBI lineage: Eukaryota > Viridiplantae > Streptophyta > Magnoliopsida > Malpighiales > Linaceae > Linum > Linum tenue. The sequence continues at coordinate 28,993,762 of CAMGYJ010000003.1, forward strand.
CTAATTTCTTAATCTTCTTCAAAGCAGTCCTTTTCAATCAACATTGGTTCGCATTAGATCGATCTCAAAGAACCACAGTTTAGAGAACTAGTCGCAGGCCCGGCCGGTTGGCCGGATTCATTTGCCAATCGCGTAAATAGAAATAGCAATTTTGATGGGAGCTTTGTGTTTATTAGGTAGTATATTTAGAAATAAAGATATATGAAAATATTTAATATTTTAATTTTTTAGTAGCGTTAAATAATTCAAATTATTTTCTTACAACTCATGTTAATATTTAAATTATATATGACATTTTGAATAAAATAATAATTAAAAATATTTAAATAGCACATTTACCGTCAAATATAAAAAAATTTCTTGATTCCACCAATTAGCATCAACATTAACTTTTAAAATCATAGCATAAATAAAATTTTATTTTGTATTAATTAAATCCCGTAAAATGATTATACCCCTTCCAAATGAATTCAATGGATAATTTAATAAAATATCATTTACTTGTAAGTTTAAAAATGATTATACTGTTCATCACTGTATAATAATGTGATTAACGTGTTGTCATGTATGTGTTTAAAAATTTATTTTTTTATTGTAATGAAAATTTATCACTTCTAAATGTAAACAAAGTGCAACAGTAAAATACTTTAACCACACAATCATAGTATTTTCCGAATATACTAACCGACTCATTGAGTAAAATTGTTTTCCGAAAAAAGAATATAGAAACCCTATGCCAGGGGACCGACTCCTAATTTGCTTTCGCTAATCATTCTATTTGTTCCTCATTGTCAGAGACTATCACTCTATGTTTTCTTTTTAGTTTGTTTGCATTTCCTTTGTCATTAGCAACATCATCATCTCCACCGGTATTGAAGTCTTCTTCTCCATTAGTCCTCTGTTTTGGTTCAATATCAGGAGACTCCACATTCTTCTCAAGAGCATCATCATTTGTTACACCGATTCTAGCCACCGCATCATTGCCAATGCCATTTTCGATCTCCTGCATAATTAGGATAATGATATTAGTTTTTTGCCATTAAAAAACAAAACATATTTGTTGTTTTATTGAATCATAAAATCATAATATTTGGTAAGTAAAGACGTATATAGGATGATTATATATTGAAGTATGCAGCAACATGCAAGTGAATAGGAAATAAAGGAATGTTGCACTATTTTAAGCTATAAAATTAAACGCATTGCAAAATCAATGTATGAGCACTTGAGATGGCATTGTAATTAAATTATAATTAGAGGGTTCATTTTGAATAGAATTTCCAAATCGTGTTGGTTATAATGCATTATTGTAAATAAGGTGAATATAATTTCACGCTAGTTGGACTTACCTCAATTGATTCAGGGTGATCGTTTGAGTTTTTGTTATCATCCTCCAGCCCTATCTTCCAAATTGTGTACTCACTTGTTGGGTTTGCGATGTTATAATCAGTGAGCTTGATGTCGAATTTCAGCGTCATTCCCTCAATTTGTAGTAGATGAGCAGGTGGTGGTCCTCTCATTCGATCGTTGTCTTGGAATAGTTTCTCAGCAGATATACCAAAAAATCGATCACTCTCTCGATCCAAAACAACAAAGTCTGCTTGAGTTGTTTTGTCCGCGTTCGAAGTTGTATCCTGAATCTATATAAGAATTGTAATAACATAAAGAAGCACAATTTTAGTGTCGGAAGTGTGTAAATATAGAAAATCATAAATGAAAATTTTATGTTATATAATAATAATCTTATCATATGTAGCTACGGATATTGTATATAATACCAAAGGAAGGCATGCAGTGCAGGGATCAAAATGGGGCAGTAAGTGGGTTTTTGAAGAATTAAAAATAAGAAATGGTTATAACTCCAAATCCAAAAAGCTAAACACACAAATAATTAAACCAAAAGCAGAACCACGTGAAATTAAGGAAACCAAAGCAAGCAGTAATTGAACAGGAAAGAGCAAGCCAATAATGATAAATTGTGAAAGGGTGAAAGTTGGTACAACAAGAATTGCAGCCCAATTGGGAACAAATCGGCGGTGCAGTAGCTCTTCATATTATTATCGAAACGTTTTGCATTGTGTAGTGAGTAGGATAAAGAAATATATGTAGAAAACACATAACACAATTTGATATTAATAATTATCGTATTACCTTGATGTTGTGGTCTTTAACGTCGTCATATAGGTCCCACAGAAGTACTCATCTGATTCTTCTTCAAGTTTTTGTGGACATGTTCCACATCCAGCATAGCACCACCCATTCTTAACCTTGATAACTTTGCATTTGACGGAATACATATTTCCCTGGATATTATACGAATTGTTAGCATTTGATCACTATTAGTTTGTTTAATTGAAAACGATACGTACCTCCTGTCCATCTTTCATCTTCAATTGATTGAGCTCATCTAGTGATATGGATGGGATTATTTGTTTAGTTATATTTGTTCCATTGACTGGAGGAATTGGTGCATCGCCGTCACTATATTCACCAAAAACGAAGGTAATGGATCTTTTTGAATTTTTTAAGCGGGAAACTTATAACGCAACCAAATACGATAATAAAATTGTGGATCGTGAGTTCACCTTGGCACAAAATTGATGACTTCTGCAAGATCAATATCTGTACTTACATTCAACTTTTAATGGTCGAATTGACTCATTATTTGATAGTGTTGATGACTTCACACGGGGAATGCTTCTTCGAGGCATAGACCTTCAAAAAAGAACATTAGATTTGCTTCTGTAGCCAATGGAAGCAAGTACTAACCAAAATGCCTCTCTCTATCTCATTGGCTCGAGACGTTGGTGGGAGCAATTATAGAGTTTGTTTGCATGGAAAATTGGGTTTTTCTTGAAAAGCATTGTTCATAGTGGGTGCAGCCTGAAAATGGAGGGATTCCGAGAAAAGTATGAGGTTTTGCTTTTGATAGGAAAAGGAACAAACTATAGACCTGGATCTTATTGGTTGCATAGGTTGAATTTTCTTACAGAAAATGGAATGAGAAAGCTTTTTATCTTATCTGATGTCGGAAGGGTTCTAATAAACAACAATACGCATGACCAGGTTTGCTTCATCGCAACAATGCTTTTCGAGCCAATGAGATAGAGAGAGGCATGATTATAAAACTTTGTGGAACCTAAGCACTCTCTTTTGCACCCCTTTCACTAAGTACATTCATTGGTGATATACAACAGATCGAACCAAAGAAAACAAACATGAACCTGTAATCTGATTTGTAATATATATGTGTGGAATTTGAGTTCTGACTTCATAGCTCACCAAAGAAAAAGGATTACAGTTGTGTACCTTAATGTCAATCACTTTATTGTCTTTGAGTGGTGGAAGAAAGACTGGTGGACTGGTGGAGCATTTGCCGCTCGAGTGCTGCTGTTGTTGTATCCGAGTGGTGGTAATTGTCTTCCACTGGAGAAACAAAGACTGGTGCTGCTGCTATTGTCTTCGAGTGGTGATGACTCTCTGATTAATGGAATTACCTCTTCTGATTAATGGAATTAGCTCAAGGAAAAGCTATTCAGGACAGCAGGCGCCAAATTAGATAGAGGGTAACCTAATCTAATGATACATATGGATAATTGATATTACCATAGCCAAATAACACTCAAACAGTCTGACTAATAAGGGTTGCAAGCAGAAGAATCTTTGAGAGAGCAAGAGGTAACTACAAATCATTTACCTGGATTAACCATTTTTGTTTGACCATAGTAATTCAGTGTGGATAGATAGTAGACCTCAGGAAAATGATTCAGAAATAATTTTAGTATCTTTTCAGAGTCATAATTGCCTTCTACTCCAGTGGTTATCCCCTTGAAAAGGCAGAGAGGCATATGCTGCCTTAAGAAAGTAAGCTCATGATCCACTATCACCAACAATCAACATATCTTTAAAAGTGTGAATTTGATTCCATACTTCAGCAATAAGCTGACAGATTATGTGAAATTCCATTTCACTTGTGAATAATGAATTGGCAGTTTCTGGTTTTGGCCCTGCATTGCCAAACTGAGCAGTGCAGTTGGTTCCGAGAATTTTAGAATGATATCTAATTTTTACTTGGATACAGAAACTGATCTCTAGAAGTTCATGTGTAGCAAGTTTGGTGACTGACATTAGGAATGAACCTTAGATTGGCCAGTTTTGCTTCTGTTGTACTTTTTTGTGAGTTCCCGCTGTGACTTTTCTACTCCTAAACATGACAAAACATTGCTGGTTCTGTTTCATGTTGGTCTTCATTCTATCGATTTTTTCATGGAGAGTACTGACATGTTTGACTAATCTTTATTACCAACTTGATGACCTCAGGAAAATGATTCAGAAATAATTTTAGTATCTTTTCAGAGGTTTCTAACTCTGTTATCTCTTTCTCTTGCAATTATGTACTTATTGCAATTGCTTTCATAGGTGTTTATTTATTGGAGTGGTTTTGTGAGTTTGAGTTGGGTTGTGAACAGTTTGAGGTTTTGATCTGTTTGTAGTCCTGATTCTATGGATCCGAGTATATAATCAATGTTTGGTTCAGTTTGATTCAAGAGTTGAAGGAGTTTGTGATGGGAGCTAGTGAATTGGCATGGGATTCACCCTCTGCAACTTATAAGTTATGTGTACTTGTGCTCCGTTCACCTTTTTGCTTTCAATTTTTAGCTGAAGCTACTATGATGCATAACAGTTTACCTACTTTGCACATCCATTAATGCTTGATGTTCTTAGGTTATACAATTTAGCCTCTGTTTGATTCTTACTGTCCCATATTTAGCATGCATTTAGGAGATGGCTCTAGCAGGGGATGTGTACATATTGCAGGTTATTTCACTACTCATTCATTCTAAAGTCTAGCCACATAACACTCAAACAATCTGAATAATAAGGGTTGCAAGCACAAGAATCTTTGTTCTGAGCACACTATGAACTCTAATGTATACATACTGATTCATGAACTCTAATCTGACGAATATGGCTATCTAGTACCTATAGTTCATACTTCAAAGTAATGCATGATGCCACTTCTTCTAATTTATGGTAAAAGGTATGGAAGTGGGAAGAGAGAGAGATACCTCGCCAGTAAACTCTAGTACCAGCACTGTGGTTCAATTCTAGTTTGACCGCCGGAAACCACTCCTCTATGCTTTTCAGTCGGAGCTAGGGCTGGTGCAATCACCGTGAACGCGAGTATCCCTTTCCTCAGAATCGATTCCTCTGCTCCTGCCTCCACCACCGACGGAAGCGGACGTAGATGACTTCCTGTCGTGGTATCCGTTGCCCGATGCAGAGGACTTTCCACCAGCAGCTGAAGAAGCTGCTTCGGCAGCAGCGGCGGAGGAAGACCCCTTCCGCTTCTTGCTGGCCGCTTCTCCCTCCGGGAAGCTGATCCGCGAGAACACACTCGCTTTGCGCTTACGCTCAGCTGCTGCGGAGTCGGAAGCCGTTTTAGCTGAAGATCCACAACACGCGCTCCGAGTTGATGCTCGATTTCCGGTAGCTACAGAGGCTGGAGACGCGAGCAGTGAGTTGGGCGATGAGGTTAGACTTCCGGCAGGCAGCGAGAGAGGTTGGGCGATGCAATGGGCGCAGTGAGTTGGGCCGGCAACGAGAGAGTTGGGGGATGCGATGGGCGCGGTGAGTTGGGCGGTGAGGTTAGATTTCCGGTAGCTAGAGAGGCTGGAGACAGGAGCGGTGAGCTGGGCGCTGAGGCGGTGAGGTTCATTTTCGGTGAGGTTCGATTTTGGTGAGGTTCGATTTCCGGGTGGTACAGAGGCTAGGAACGCGAGCTGTAATGGGCTTCGATGGAGGGAATCAATGGGCTTCTAGGAGGGAACTGGCGGCCCAGTCAGTCTAATTAATTGACTGTGGCGGGAATTGACTATGTGCTCCCTCCGTGGATTGCGCACAACGCAGGAAAAACCAATCTAAGGGGGTTCTGCCCCAGAAAGTCTTTATAGTTATGTTGGGATTATTTGTACGTCAACAAGGTAACCCACTATTCCTATTCCTATTGTGTTCTGTTTTTCTGGGTTTCTAACCTGCAAGGAAGAAGCTTGTTACGGTGATTGTGTTTTTAGGGTTTTCTCATAAAAGGAATAGAACGCAAGAACACTCAAAGGAAATAAGAAGAAAATAGCAAACTAAGAACAAAAGCTAACTATTGGGTTCCAATCTTCTTATCATTAAACGAACGAAACAAGTACATATTTATAGGCATAGAAGCATCTACCTTTTCCTATCTAGGACTTGACTCCTATTACTACAAGGAAACAACTAACAATGACCAAATACTACTTAAACAGGGGAAACACTAATTAAGACAATAATAATAAAGACCCAATAATACCCAACGAACTAATAATAAAATACTAAAGATACGCAAGCCCAATCTTCTACGAAATACTACGATGGCCCGATCTCGTAACAAAGATTCACCTCAAAAAGGAGCGGGGAAGAAAGCATATACTGGTACACACCACCATATCAGCGGAACTGCATGCCCCTCCGATCGCACTTCTGATGCTTCTTAGTCATTGAGGAGTGCCAGGGTATAATTTCGGATTGATGGAAGGCCGATTTCTTCTAGCACACATATGATTCTATGTGTTTTTCTGGTATTTTTTCGTTAGTTTTTCCAATCATTTGGACTTTTGGTTAATATGAATCTTTGTGTGGAGATCTCGTTTTTGGACTTGCGATTAAGTCCTGTCCCCGCCGTTTGCCGAATCCCCTGTTTCTCAACACCATAGGAGCGGTTCCTTTGAAATTTCGGTGGGAGGAGTTCACCTCTGACCACGAAATTCTTTGTCGGAGAAGCCAAGCCGCGGTGTCGAGTAATATGGTATGTAATAATTGATATAATAGATGATTTGAAATGCATGAAATGATTGTTTTTTACTTTAGTTATGCACATAGCATTTTTGAAAGTGATCCAACTGTGCATAATGTGTTTAGACTTCCATGAAAAGTGAAAAAAATAATATAAGCATTACATAATTAATGAAAAAAATATAACTAATTGTCATTCATTACTTAACTAGCGTGGGCCCCGACCATTTGGTCGGAGGAAGGTGAGGTATGAAATTTGATAATATAATGGGGTGTATAGCTTATTGTTGTATAGTTTTTTTTTTTTTTTTTTGCAAACATGTGATAAAAATAGTAAATTTTAGTAGGAATGAGACATGAATGATGCAACGAATCAAAAATCAGTCTTATGAACCAAAATCAAGTATCTGTTACCTTGTGAAACAATATTATTTCTGGTAATATGATGAGGTGGAGTAAGTTTTATAGAAACCGAATTCCAAAAAATCGAATAAAAAATCGTCTATCCCGCAGGTTTTCGGGAAATGAGCATCTCACAATCGTTGCTAGCTTTTACACTGTCCGTTGACCGATTAATTTGCTTTATAAAACTTTCATCTTGTCATCATTGTGGTTTCTGGTTTTTTGCCAAGACATGATAAAATCTAAAGAAATCAAGAATGAACAACACGATTTGGTATAGGAACCACCGTTCCTGTATCCCTAGAAAATGGTGGTAAACACGGACTCACCTGCCAAACTGGTTTGGAATGAGATTTTTATCGGGTATCGGGGAACCATGTGATTATAAATTAGACTTGATCAAAACGGGCCAAAACTTGAAATTCAGCATGTTTGACCGACCCATGCCAATCTCTAATTATTCTTTACTTTTAAACTTTCTATTTGAAAACAAAAAATAATGAAAGAAAAGAGATTATTGCAATTCGCCATTTGCACATCATTGATTCGGGAATAAAACTATAGAATTTCGAAAGGAAACTGAAAATGTTTAGGATCGTTTTAATGTTAAAAATAATCAAATAGATCTTCTGTTTAGTTTTTTACTAACAATACCAAACGATTCCCTATAATATACACTATAATTTAATCATTATGATATCAAATAATTACATAATATATTTGAAATGATAAAAATTGGACTAATTGGGTTGGTCGAGGTTTAACCATTGAATAACTTTAAAATACATTATATTTTAGCCACTGAGATATAAAATAATAGCATAATATATATTATGCTAGAGAAAATAGCTTGTTTTAGAATGACAAACCCATGATGTTCATTTGTTTTAATTGATGGGCAAATCTCGTGTAGGTCAGGCCCATTCAACTCTTTTATTTAACGATTAGCGGTTAGCCCATTATAATCCATGCATTAGTTTATTGTTAAATTTTTCTTTTTAGCAATAAAGAGGAGTATTGTTTTTGTCTTTTCATATATATTTTACCACCACGGAGAAATAAAAGGACTTAAAGAAAAAAATTGTCACTCCTGGACCCGTTTAAATCCGCATGTGTACGGTAAGTTAGCCCGTTCCACAGAGGAAAAAGAAAAAAATTGACACTCCCTATTCTACCCTTCCTACAAACGCTCCTGGAGCAGGGAATTTGAAATGAGGGAAAGGTTTTTTCCTCTCTGCAATTATATGTTTTTAATTTAATAAGAAACAACAAATGTACTTAGTGTGATTGGTTATGATCTTTGCTTTTCTTTAAAGTGGTCATGGTTCGAATCCTAGTAAGTGTCTTTTTAATGAATAAAAAAAGTAATTGTGAAGACCAAAATGTCCTTCCTACTTTCACTCTGGATGCAGGAATTTGAAATGGGGCTTCATGTTTTCTCATTTGGCTGACATAATTTTTCAAATAAGACGTTTAATTAAATGAAATCCTAAAAACCCTACTTCTTATCTTCTTCGAGAGCCCTCTCTTTTCTCCAACCCTCACTCCTTTTCCTTCACCACCATTTGCCAGAACCTTCTCGTCTTCCTCTCCTCCTATAATTACCCTTCTTTCTACATCGTATTTGCTAATCATAGTTCAATTCTGCAAAACCCTTTTCTCTAATTCCTTTAATCAATCGAATTTGCAATCTACGATGGTGGATGAAGCTAAAGCAAAGGGTAACGCGGTGTTCTCCGCCGACG